>OW204025.1:25471176-26881801 GCA_934048045.1 Polygonum aviculare
TTTCCCTTTTTTAGCCCATTGAGGGCGTAGGTAAAATGCGAGCAACCACAAATTCTCAATGATTGCTTTAAGGGTTTTAAGAGCAACCCCAAGAGATTCTCTATATGCATGAAACTTGTATTTTTCGAGATTTTTGTATCTTTTTTACACCAACAAATTCCCTATCTCATTCTTCAAAATGGAGATAGATGAAGAAAAATGATGTGCTTTCTCTATATTTAGGAAAATCCCCAAGTGTATTTGAAGAAGGAATTAAATTTAGTTTTGTACATGGCAACGTGTAATTGGTCAAATTAAATTTTATGATATTAAAAAAAATGATTTATGTATTTAAAAATGAAATAATTAATGCAGTACCAGCCCCCCGTTTATGAAAGAATTGGCTACAGTGTACTTTGACATGGTGGAGAGAGGTTTAGTGGCTAGCTACAGTCCTAGTGCTCGTGAAAAGGCCATCCTTATTAGCAATCAGGCATCGCACTCTTTGGACTTCTTGAAAACAATTCCAATTGAAGGCTTGGGCCAGACGATGCATCCAAGACAGTTTAGGTGTGTTTTATGTTATCGTCTTGCGATTCCTTTGTATCTGGCTGATTTTACCTGTCCTTGCTGCTCTTCTAAGATCATGGATTGCTTTGGGGATCATGCTGTTCATTGTGGCAACGATATTGGTGTTAAATTTCGTCACAACCTTGTCAGGGATGCGTTGGGTGATATATGTGCCCAAGCTGGTGTTGTTGTGCAAAAGGAGGTGCCCCTAGGATTTTTGTCTGATGAAGGTACAGATCTTAGGCCTGCAGATCTCCTTGTCTATGGCTGGGACAGGGGTAAAAACGTTTGCTTGGATGTCACCGGTGTTTCTCCCTTCACTGGTGTGGGTGTTGATGCTTTCGTCCCTGGGGCTGCTGTGGCTAAGGCTGTCGCCAAAAAGAAGAGGAAGTATGCTTCTAAATGTGTTGAAAATGGGTACGGTTTTATTGCCTTCGCTTTCTCCACTTTTGGAGAATTAGGAAGTGATGCTTTGGATTTTTTGGCTAGGGTCACACGGGCTGCTCAGAGTCATGCCTCTAGTGCAAATATTCGATCTTTTATTTTACATAGGTTATGTTTTACTTTAAATAAGGGTGTTCGAGCTCAATTGGTTGCTCGACTCCCATCCAACTTTGTGTAAACATTTCGTATTTAATATATAATAAACCGAAAAATCGGCATATTTTTTTTAAAAAAAAAAATTAATGCAATACCCTATTATCGAGAAATGGTTGGAGTTCACCTAATTTTTTTTTAGAGAATGTGATTTTATAATCTCCATTTTAGAGAATATATGTAGAAACTCTTGGAGATGCCCTAAAAAAATATGTAAATATCTACTACAATACAGTATAAAGTAGAACCCAAGTCTGTGTTGAAATTTACATGAACCTTGAATAAAATAATGATTTTATTTTTCTAAACTGATTTTCTAAAAATAACTCATATATCTCTTTGATATCTTATCCAATTTGTTTATATCTACTTAAAACCTTACCTAATTTTTTTTATATCTAAACAATTTTTCCTTATTAATTAGTACACTTTTTGTCACTAATAAATCTTGAAGAATAATGACAAACTTTCACATATGTCAATAGTATATTAAATACTAATATAAATTTGGAAATTTAAATAGAATTATTTTAAAATTAATATTATATTAATAAAAGTACATATATATATGTCAATAAGTTCGGATTTCGCTCTATCGGGTTTGAATTATAAATTCTTGAGTAAAAAGTGGATTTGTATCAAAATTTAATCTCAAACAGGTTAATTTGAATTTATATTTACATTATCCTTACATGGTACCGAACTTGTACTAGTCAATGTACATAATCCACAATATGTTTAAAACAAAAATATTATGCACAAGACAAATACAAAATGGACATAATCGACAATCATCATAACTATATAATAAAGCTGAGGTTATAAATAAAATTTAGTACGACACATGTCAACTCCTCATTGGATCGTATCACCCATCTTTATTAAACGGTTTAATTTGTTTAATTGGTTGAAATTTCATTGTAGACCCCACATTAGAATCTTATCTACTAATTTCCTTCTTAAATTTTGTCTAAAAAATTAAACTTTAAATTTTATACATAGTTTTTTAGAAATCTTCCTATGTACGAACTTCAATTTCAATTTTTTTTATAAAAATTCATTTTTGAAGTTTCATTGTACATCCCACATTAGAAATCGTCTTATCTATTAATTTCTAATTTATTTTTTTCTATAAAAATTTTAAATTTAATAAATATTTTTTCAAGAAATATTCTTATCTATAAATTTCAATTCAATCTTAATTTTTTTATAAAATCGTTCTTGATCAAAATCTTAATTTCAATTCAATCCCTTTTCTTCACCAAAATCAGATTATCTAAAAAAAAACTTATTTTCCAAAAAATACAATGTTATTACATTTATTATAGCTGGTCACACATTAATTTTTGCTTGGACATAAGTGTCATGGTGAAACAAATAAATTATGAAAAACATAATTTGACATAATTAATCACAATATCAGATCAATTTGATTCGTCGTAGATATTGTAAAATTTGTAGAATCTATCTAATGTGTGATAGATCATCCATTGTTAATAACTTTCTAAAAAAAATTAGATATTTCCTTATTATTAAAAGTAATTATCCATATCTTAAAACAAATCTATCAAAAATTGTATACATGATGAAAAATCCACTCTTTACAATTTTCAATATATGTATATACTTTTATTTAGATATATTTTTAACCTATTAAACGTAATTATACAAATCTTAAAACTAATGTGTTCAAAGTTGTACACATAATGAGAATCCACTCTATATAATTTTTAATGGATATACTTTTGTTTAGATATATTATTAACCTAGAATTAGACTTGTCGAATAGGTTGGGTTGGGCGGGTTCGAGTCGGGTCATTTTGGGTTCGGGTTAAGTTCGGATTCGGGTCAATTGAGTCATGGGTCAAATTGCGTCGGGTCATGGCGGGTTACCGGACAGGTTCAGGTTGACCAACGAGTCAATTACGTCATTTTTTAAAAAATCATTCAATATTAAATTATAAAAAATATTAAAAAATGAGAGTTTGGATAAAAATTTTGAAGAACAGATAGATTATAAGAAATAGTTGGTCTTCTTTTAAAAAATAAGGTTCTTTAAAAAATACGTTAGCTTTATCACTATAAAGTGTATCATTATATCAAGTTTTCCCTTCTCGATGACAGGACATCAAAGAAGTGTACTTCTTTGTTGGTATTATAAACTACCCTTCACTGATAAATTATCATGTTTTGTGGACTTTAATACTCATATAGATAACAAAAGAACGATAAATCGTATTTATAAGAAATGTTTTGTGATAAATTATCGATTGTATACTATACATATTCAAATGCCTTGCATAACAACGCAAACCATGTAGCTATCATATAATGATATAAATTTTGACTTTCAATTCTATTGATAGTTCTATAAATGTCTAATTTCCACACCGTTCTCGTTTGAAAGCAAGCCATTTCATATAGATTAAAACAAGATACTAGCAAAGGTGAGTTTGTCACTATAATTGTTCTCCAAGCTCCAAATTTGAATGGAGCAAGAAAGATGGAGAGGTGGGAGAAAGCGGGGAATTGATCTCATTTATGTTCTTTTTTTTTTATATTAAAAGTCGTATTCAACTTTGGATATATTAAGAATTGGGTGCACATTTACCCGTCAATTTGTCATTTCATTAGATTATAGTGCATTCTAAAATAAGTTTCATGCCTTGTAAATTTCTTGACCTACCGGGTTTGACCTGACCCTAACCTAGATTTTTTTGGGTTTACCGGGTCGGGTTCATACTGAGTTTCAGATTCAAATTTTCGGGTTGAACCCTAAAGTTACCGGGCAGGTCGGGTCAAGTTTGCGAGTCGGGTTAGCTTTTGACAAGTCTACCTAGAATCTATCTAATATGTTATGTATCTTATCCTTTCCTTATACATTATAAAACTTTGGAATTTAATATGTGGGTTATGTATAAAATTATAATCCATAAACATTACAATAAATCCTACAAATCTTAGGAGTATTCAATCCTTATAAAAAATTATAATCTTACAAATCTTTTTTCGATTAAAAGAATCTATTACACTAGAAATATTGTGTCATTAAAATAAAACCCATTAGAAATTAAATTAAATAAAATAATATTTTATTTCAAACTATGCGTTTGAATAACTTTATATAAAATTTAAACTAAGTTTTTAGTTAAATCACATTCATGCCTTTAAGGCACGAGACTAATACTAATATATTTAAAACAAAAGTATTATACACAAAGCAAACGACAAACAAACAACACATCAACCAGTGTCACTAAGAAAACATCCACGCTGAGCAGCTTTTAATCCTTCTAGACCTCCTCATATTCATTTTGGTTTGTTCATTCTTCATTAGTATGCAAAGTTTGCACATAGGTTATTGATGTATAACAATTAATCTATGCACGGTCATTGAAATGGTGGTGGCATGAAAATTGACGTGACTCATAATTATACTTGTAGTTACCTAGCTTTAACCAAATTGTACTCGCACTTGTAATGAACTTTAATCAAATTAAGGGATCATGTGAAACTTGTCGTTCTTTTATTGATTGAGAGATTTTCATATTTTGGATCTTAAAGTCTCGTGTCTTATTTCAACATTCTTCGGATCACCACAAAAGTATTGATCCTTTTCTAAATTTTGAGCACAGAAAAAAAACTAATCATGAAAGGTTTTTTAATAAAAAATGATTAAAGACTAATGGAAGAGTTTTTTTTTTTTGTTTCTCGTTTGGAGGCATTTGAGAGTTAATTTCTTAAAAATATTTTACTTATAAATTTAGAGTTTTACTTGTTGTTTTAAGGTTTGATTGAACTTAATAAAAAATGGGTGATGAAGAAACAAAGACAACAACTCCGTCTTCGTCAGGACATCATGAGAGTCATGTCAAAGGAGGCGATGGGGTAGAGGAAGATGAAGATGAAATAGGCAAAATACAATTGGGACCAAAATGCAGCATCAAAGACCAACTTGAGAAAGATAAGGTTTTTGTCCAACGAATCTTTCTTCATTTTCAATTTTTTCAAGTGAAAACCATTGTTTTAATGTAGTTACTTTCCTTTTCTTTCAAGGGACAGTAAACTCATCTACAAATATGTGTACACCTTAAAAGTTTGGTGTGATCGATTTGTGCAATATGTAACATATCTATATGGTGATATCAAAATTTGGACTAAACTGTTATTTATTCCTTAATTAGTTTTGCTCGCAAGTTTGATGTCCTCACAATCTAGATTGATAGATTTTGAGACAATATTATTGTGAAATGCACCCTAGGATGATGAAAGCTTGAGAAAGTGGAAGGAGCAACTCCTTGGAAATGTTGATGTCACTTCAACTGAGGGTATAATTCCTTCAAATTCTCAATTTGATTGTCCATTGTTGTATTGTTGGATATCTACCTACAACCATCTTGTATTTCACCGTATAAAAAACAAATTAAAACAGACTTTCATGTTTATATAAACTAGAGGTCACTCATCTTATGACTAATAATGTAATCCGATATAAATAAATTATTGTATCTTAACTTGAAAATAGCACGCTAGAGTAAATTTATAAATCATAACGATATTACCCTCTTGTTATGTTTTAATTCCAAATAATTTATATAAATATGCAGAAGTTTTGGAACCAAAAGTGAAGATAGCTAGCTTGACAATTGTTTCCCCGGGTAGGAACGAGTTGGTTCTTCCAATCCCCGAGAAAGGCGATCCTCAGCCGAATGGTGTCAAATGGTTCAGCCTCAAAGAAGGCATTCCTTATGTTCTTCGTTTCAAATTCACCGTCGAAAACAATATAGTTTTGGGGTTAAGGTATATCAACAACGTTTGGAAGAAAGGCCTTAAAGGTATGTGTGTTGTATATACAAAAAAAAAACCGTGAATAAATTTTGAATGATTTTTGAGTTATCAATTAACATATAAACGTATTATGGAGTTCAGTTGATAGTAGTAGAGAAATGCTAGGAACATATAGTCCTCAACAAGAAATGTACACCTACGAAACACCAGAGGAAACCACACCTTCTGGGTTTTTTGCTAGAGGCACTTATTCTGCTAGAACTAAGGTCATATTTATTCTCCCTTAATCCTTTTAAAATTATTAGTTAATTGTTGAGAGATGAATTATAGCACTCTTCTTGTTTCTTACCTCCTATTGGATTGCTCAGTTTGTAGACGATGACAACAAATGCTATCTGGAGATTTATTACACATTCGACATTCAGAAGGAGTGGCCATCGACTTAAATAAGAATATGGATCATAATTATTATAACATTTTTGAATTGTTTTCATGAGATCAGGAAGAAATCACAAAATTGTATTGTCATTTATTATTGATGTGTGTTTCAACTTTAATTACTTTCAATACATTGTTTTCTTGCTCCTGTCAACGCTCGATGAACATATTATCATAAGCCGTTAAGTTGAAAAATAGATTAGCTTCATCATTGTACATATTATCTATTCGTATTGATGACAAAAAGATCGTATATTCATATGAAAAATAGACTAAGCAACAAGATTATTGAGAAATACATAAGAGCCTGATCCATCCCAAATCCTATATAATGATATTAATTTATCTACTCAAAGGTTGTCTCAAGTATTACAAAACTGTAATTAACCACAATGTAAAACAACAAGAGCATCGTAGTATCCAAGTGTCACCTGTATTGGTAAAAGGGAAAATGTCTTCATCATTACACATATTACCTAGTCATATCGATGACAAAAAGATAGTATTTTCCTAGCTACGATAATTAAGCAACAAGATTATTGAGAAATACACAAGAACCAGATCCATCCCAAATCCTATATAATGATATTAATTGATCTATTCAAAGGTTGTCCCAAGTATTACAAAACTGCAACCACAATGTAAAACAACAAAAGCACCGTAGTATCCAAGTGTTTTTATAAGGAAGATGAATCTTCACACGTTGTTTTTCCGATATCTTTAGTTATGCATTCGTTGTAAAATTTGTAATCCTTTCCCATGGAACATACGTAATTTTATTTTTTATTATACTTTCTAACGTGATGCAAAGTATGTTTGGACGGTGGGTTTTGATGGAAAATTTAAGATGAGACTTAGTAAGATTTCATAAGAAAAATTATAAGGAAATAATGGAAAAATGAATCTCACCAGGTGAGAAAGTAAAATACCCACTCTCAAACAAAAAAAGTAAAATAAAATTAATTCACATTTTCTCATCAAAATCCATGCGTATCCAAATATAAGAAATTCATATGATCGTTTATATAACTTTTTCATCCTTTCTCTTATCTTCCATTCTCATATATCACTCTCATTTCTTTTTTCATGAAATCCCACAGCCTATTTGGCCGGTGGCCGATATGGATATTCTTAGGGGACAATAACTTAAGTAATATTGAACTATGAGGCTTCCACTAAAATTTTCCAATAAGTTAACATGGCCTTTATTTAACGCATACCAGAATCTTGTTATAACGCATATCCACTGTCCATTAAAAAGTGATGGACAGTTCATACATGACTACAGAAAATACGTGGACAAATAATTAATTTCCACAACAAACACTACTAGAAAACTATAAAATAGCGACGGCTATAGTCACGCCTAGAGCAATGGATTTAGCCACGGATTAAGGCTAGCCACGACCTTAGCAACGCTAATGCTAGGTCATTGTTAAACGTTGTGTAGCTTTTAGCAACGTCAAAATAGCAACGAACTTAGTCACGTATCAGGACTCCATAGTACTAAACGTTGCTGATGTTGACGATCTAGATGCCATACATACCGACATTTTAGCCACATCATTAGCAACGATCTAATTATTACCCACTATTGTCTCTATATTCGTTGCTATACCCATTGCAATTGTTGTTGCTATAAGTGTGATGATTTCGTCCCTCTAACGTCGTTGTTATTTGCATCCGTTGCATCTTTCGTTATTGTTCCGTTGAAAATGTCGTTGGTGTGTTTGACTTTCTTTCATTGCCGAACCGTAGCTAGAGCTGTTGCGTTATTTGTTGTTTTACCATAGCAATGTTCGTTGATATGGGCGTGGTTGAAGTATATCACTATACCCGTTGCTAGTTGTACTATTGCTAGATGCATAGCTAACTCGGAAGCTAATTTTCGGTGCTATATGTATTAACATCTATTTAAGTTGAGATGTTATTGATATGACTATAACTAGTGTTGTTGCTATTTTGATCGATTATAGCAATGTTCATAGCTAAAGGTGTTGTTATTTTAATGACCGTATCTATGTTCGTATCTAATGTCATTGCTTTTTATGCAATTTTAGCTATTATATCTATATCTATAGCTAAAGGCATAACTATTTGTATTTCTTCTCAATCGACCGTGACTACGGTCATAGCTATTATCATTACTATGTACATTACTTTATAATTGGTCGAAACTATAACTATTGCTATTATAATGCTTCACATCTATGTCTATAACAAAAAATGTTGCTAATAACATATTCTATTAAGCATTTGATGCAATGCTCGTAGCAATAGTTGTTGATACTTCTACTTCCGTAACTAAAAGCATTGATATTTATATCACTTTTATTGATCAGAACAATGCTCTTAGTTGTAATTGGTTCTATTATAATGGTTGTTGGTTGAATATGCAAAGATTTCTTTTTAAATTAATCCTTCTGAACATAACTACTTAAGATAATGTGATACTAATATTGAGATTAAAAATGCCAAATATGACAAAACCTCCCAAAATCATATAAATTTAACAAAGTATTGCAAAAAAAAAAACAATATGCTAAAATACACGGAAAAAACAATATTCTAAATTTGAACATAACTAATTAAAATAATGTGACTCATCGGAGGCAGCTTCTTCAATAGCTTTTTCAACCAAAGCATCATACTTGTCCTACAAAATTAAATTATTATAAATGAGTACAAGAAATGTTAAGTGTAATCAATAACATGTAAACAAGTTCTTGCTATATTAATCCACATAGGAAAATATCATTGAAAAGGGTGTTTCTTACCAAAACCTCCTTAACTCCTGATGTCAGTGCTCCGTTCTTTCTTGTATGTCAGTCTATATATGTCTCCCTTATTGATGGGGAACAAGAAAATGTTTTAGTGTTTCTTACCAAAACCTCCTTAAAAAAATAACCAGGATATTCATTTCTATAAAAACACATATATAAGACAATTATGGATTAAAACACATATTTAAGATGGATGTCTATAAATAAATAAATAAAACAAGATATCATGATCTAGAAATTTTCTGGACACTATAAGTTGGTTAAATTTTATTGATACTTTAGTATATATGCATGTATTATCAACACATGTATCTTGAAGATTATACGCACCAACATCATTGCCCTTAATTAGTACGGTGTACTATATAAGTGAACACTTGTTAATATCAATTCTAAAATTAATTAATGCAAACACTCATACACAACGTCTGATCAATGAATAATAATATACAAGGCAACATTATACAAATATATGTATCGATATATTGATCCCAATGAATTTATATCTTTTCTACTTAAAAACTATACACACAATCTAAAACGACTTGAGAAATCATAAAATTACTTGGATTAAATTAATTAGCATCAAACACGTATACATGAACGCTTAAAATTAATTAACATGACCTAGAATATGTCTCATATGACACAAAATAATAACACATATCAGAAAGTGCAAAAAATTAATTAAATTAAATTAACTAGCCTATAAGCAAAAAGTGCACTAAAATTAATCAACATCAAACACATAAAACCGTACACATTACTCCATTAGATTAAATTGGTTGTTTAACCTAATTAATTAATTAAGGTCCTAAATTCTCATAGAAATCGTCTAAAACACTTGAGAATTTACTAGAAAATAAAAAAATAATAATTAAAACCCTATATACAATATCAATCAATAGATGGGAGTGAAATCGGAAAATTGAAAATTTAAAGCCATGGAATTTGACATAAGAAAAAGGAGTATGGATCAACATACAATTGTAGAGTAGGATTGTAGGAAGGCACGTAGGTGAAAGCAAGCAATAAGAGAGTCCACCTTGATTCTTTGAGAGAAGGGGATTGCAAAGTGATGAAATTGAAGTGTACATATTCTAGTGGAGGAGGGCACCGCATTAACTAGGTATTGAAGGCAAGGATGTAATTAAGGATAGGATTAAGACAATATATAAGCCTGATATGGAAAACAAATTTGGATTTACCGCCCATTAATTTTGGGAAAATTTTAGAACTCTTTTTCAATTTGAAGTTTCCCTCTTCTTTTATGAATTTTAAAATCATGGTCAAGTCATAATATACGTATACTAGTATACTAGTTTACAAAATGTACGTATACTAGTTTAACTATATAATGTTTATAACTTAATATGTATATCATCTAACATTATACTAAAGTAGTGGTTGAAAATAATAATTATCATAACACGTGTCAACTCTATATTGGATCACATCACTCATCTTTATTAAAATAATTAATTTAATTAGCTAAAAATTGATTCTAGACCTCAAATGTATGTAAAATAAAAAATATCATTTAAATTATATCTATAATGTTTTCTTAAAGATATAATTAATTAATTAATTTTACTATATACTAAATTGGATACACAACAACAACAACAACATTTACCCAGGTAGTCCCGCAAAAGCAAGATCTGGGGGGTCAGGATGGGGGTATTCCAGACCTAGATGGAATACGCCCGAAAAGAACCCAAGACAAACACTTCCAAACATCCAAAGACTCTAACCGAAATAAACAACAACTGAAAAAGACTCAAAGAAAACTTAAGAAAATACAAACTCGCAACTAACGCCAATGCTTAAACAAATAGGCTAACAAGACCGCTTCGCCAACCTGGCTACTAGCT
The DNA here is from genome assembly GCA_934048045.1 of Polygonum aviculare. Taxonomy (NCBI): domain Eukaryota; kingdom Viridiplantae; phylum Streptophyta; class Magnoliopsida; order Caryophyllales; family Polygonaceae; genus Polygonum; species Polygonum aviculare. The sequence continues at coordinate 25,482,206 of OW204025.1, forward strand.
ATCCATCACCTTGATTCTCTCCCTCCAGCTCTTCCTGCACTGAGCCAAATCTACTGAAATCCCTAGCAAGCTGATATCTTGCTTAATGTTGGATATTAAAATGATAATATAAAACAACATATGTCAACTCCAAATAAATATATAATTAGAAACAAGTATTCAATCCTCATACAATGATTATAATCCTATAAATCTTTATTTGATAAAAAAAAAATATTATAACAAAACAATGTATCATTGAAAGAAATCTTAAAAGAAGCAAATTAAATAAAATAATACTTTTACATCAAACTATTATTTTGGATAACTTTATATACAATTTAAATTACATTTTTAATTAAATCAAAACCGTGAATTCAAGACACGACGGCTAATACTAGTTGGTATATGTATCGCATGTATATAGTTGTACTTTATGTAATTCTTTATAAATACTAGTTTATGATTTTAATAGGACCTTATATATATGTGGTGGTTTTTCAACATTTTTTATCTTATTATCTTATCGAAATTCGTTAAATTTTACACTAATCAATGTTGGGTTTTGAGAAAATTATTATTTTATAGTGTTTCTAATTTATCAAGTACTCCGTATTAATTTATGGAGGTTTTATTGTATTTCTAGTATTGCAACTCATAAATCATATATAGGAACTTTGACCTATTCAAGTTACTCAAGTTAAACCTTAAATCCTGTTGATTGAACACACTTGTTGATTTTACAAAAATTATAACATGTTTTGTCACTCACCTGACTAGGTTGAGGTTCTAGCTTGACCAATTGTGTTGTCCCACAATGATGATTGAACTTGATCAATGCAATGAGGTTATGGTTAAATCGGATCGTGTTACTCTCTTTTTAACCAATAAATCTTCATTAATTTTTAAATATTATTTTCACTAAGTAAAAATTCTAGAATTATTAAATGATAATAAAAATATTTAAAACAATAAAAATCATTTTAAAAATAAAAGTATGTTAACATTTTAATAATTATACCCTAATAACCTAATGCCCTAATACCCTAATACCCCAATACCCTAATTTAAAACCATTAACACATTCCATCAGATACTCACGCGGAAGCTTTAAGCCCCCAATCGCACCGTTGGTACAAATCTGACCACGGCCTCAAGTGACCCCTCTGGTCAATCTCCCCGGTGTTCCCTGTTCGTCGACGGTTTGCCATCGTCGTTTTCCACAAACTTCGCTCCATCCTTTCTCTATGCTTAGCATGTTTTTTGTATGACGAGCGTTTCCTGGCTGTTATACGAAAGGAGGACTCGATTAGGTCGGAGTATCTTCGACTCCGACGACCTAGGGTCTCTCTCCTCCTCCTTCGATCGATCTCACGATACGATTCTTACCTGTTTGGCCAATTGAGGAGAAGGAGATGAAGACGGCACAAGCGTGGTTCACCGGCGGCGAGGAATCGGTGAACTCTCAGCCGTCGTCGTCGTTGCTAGCCTATTGCTGGAACTCTTACGCGGCCACACAATCTTCCGAAGAGGCGGACTCCAACTTGAGCTTCGATCTCGAATCTGCCAACGAATCCATCTCTGGCACCTTCAGTGTGTAAGCTTCTAATCTCGTTCGGCTCTCTTCCTTCCGATCTTCGTTTGCTTTTAGTTTTGCAAGTTCTAGATTTGTAGTTGGTGCTCCATAGTGATGATTGAGTTGGATCTGTGGATTTCAATGGGACTTTCTTTTTTCCCTTAAGTGAATCTTCTGACTAATTTTGCTCGGGTATCCTGATCCTGTATGTTTAAACTCTCTTTCAAACTCCACATGGACTTGAGAATTTTATAGGCTTACACCATAATAGTAATGGATCTAAAGGCATAGAATCCAATGATCAATTTCAAATTTGTGTACTAATGAAAGCGTGATTGAAGGTTTTAGGAATCCTAAAGGATGGAAGTATACATGATTTACTATTTGTCAAATAGTAGGCCTATGCAAGTTGCAATTCTAAGATTTGGCAATGTCTAAGTGCCTTTCACCGAAGAAATAAATCATAGCATCTACTCTTGAGTGTGAACTAGGGAGAGTGACTTTTATGTTTTGATTTGTACTATCCTATGCATCCATAAATGCTTTAACAGTGCTATATATATCATGTGTCATTCTTGTGATACTCTCTATGATCATGGAAATCTACACTCTAGGCAATCACAAACTTACTTGAACAACTAGAGCTTACTCTCTGAATTCAATCAATTTGATGGCTGTGTTTTTTCCCCTAGTTGTATAACTCTGGCTTCTCACTCTGCAGTTGTGATTTTTATTCCCAATACGTTATTGTTTTTTTCATGGGTCCTTAATAGTTCTAGTTTGTAATTAAGTACATATTCCTTTTTCCACAGCCTTAAACATTCTTTGAAAACCTTGAAATTAATCTGCAGCAACAAGAAAGGAAAATATTTAACCTTTTCTCGTCTCATTGCCATGTTTTGGGCCTTTTTTCTTCTAAAGAAGCGTATGTATTTACTCTTTATACTCCAGGTCTAATGACAAGCTTGCGTAGGCTTGTGCTCAGTGGCAATCCTATGAGCACCATTCGAAGGTTAGACTTTTTTTTACTGATGCTCACTCTTATCTGCAGCACTCTAGTATTGAAAATGAACATATATATATATATATATATTACCTAGCATTATAGCTAGCTACTATGGCTTTTAAATATCACTTCGATCATATGTGTAAGCTCTTGAGCTGTTAGTCTCTTGTCTTAATTCAGTTGCCTCTGGCACATTTGGAATGTCTGGTTGGTTTTCTGAAGGAAATCAAATCTAAATTTAGTTATCAAACAACAGTAGTCTATTAGCTCAATTGGTAGAGCGTTGTGCTCTAGCACAAATATGTGGGTTCAAATCCTACATAGACTTGTAATCTTATTATTCTTGAATTAGTTTAATGATTGACATATGAAACTAACAACTCAAGAAAGCGAAAAACAGAAATATTAAATGGATAAATAGTATTTAATATAACAAATAAGACATGCTTGATCCAAGAATGATACAAAGAAAAGGTCTAAACCATAAAAAAAAAGGACAGAAATTTATAGCTAGCTTAAAATCAACCATCCAATCCAACCTTTATGTGTATATTGCGACTATGTTAGCGACGGATAATATTAGTAGAAAATTTCAAAATTCAAATATTGTCACGGACATTATCTATATGGCAAAGTTCATTGTTGCAATAGCAATAAACACTATATTTGTAACTAACATTGTCACTATATAGCAATGGCTTTAGCAACGGTGTAATTGTCTTTGCAAACTCAGATATTTACAACTTGTTTTGCAACGACAAGCACCACACATTGCTAAATTCATGGGTAAATAGCGACGACGATGACTTTGATTTACCTCCATTGCTATTATAGCTATGAAGTTCTAACATTATCGCAAATGTTATGGCTAATAGCAACGACTGTCGCCATAAAACTTGTTGACGTTGCTATTTCCGACTAAAGTAGCAACATAACTAATTTCGTTGCAACTATCGATGACTTTTGTGATGGGTAAAAACAATTCGAAGCTATAATAGCTATGGATGGGATGATTCGTCGTTACTGTTGTAGCTATTATAGCGACGAAGAAGTTCCGTCGCTAATATCCACTGCTAAATGACAGTTTTCTAGTAGTGAAAGTTATAATATTGTCCACACCTTTTTAATGGCTGAATGTTACATCAATCTTAGTTTAAGAACCTTGGCCAACATTTTTTAATAGACTGTAAACTTTCGTCCAAGAAAACATATGAACCGTAAACATTTTTTAATGAAAAATTACACTAAGCCGGCAGTTAGCTACCCAATTTCGACCCCAGTTTAACCCGATCGATTTTTCGACCCAACAAGTTTGACTCGATCCGGTTCCGGTTCGAATTCAAAAACTATCAAAGACATAAGGTCACTTCCTAGAAACACATCGAAATTTAAAACACTTTTTTAAAGGATTTTTCTATTATGTATCATAAGGACACGCTATAAAATACCAATATTCGAAAAATTTAATAAATCTTAAAATTTAGATTTTTTTAATTTTTTATGATGAGTTCACTACTTCCTCTTTAGGGTTTAAGTAGTATTAGTCCCTGTGCCTTGAAGGCACGATTTTGATTTAACTAAAAAATTAATTTAAATTTTATATAAGATAATTAAAAATAATAGTTATAAAGTCTTATATTATTTTATTTTATTGGCTTTTTATGAAATTTATTTTAATGATACAATATTTATGTGATAATATATCCTCTTAATCGAACAAAGATTTGTAGGATTATAATTTGTATATAAGGATTGAATACTTGTTTCTATCAATAAGTTTATTAATTTCTATTTTATATATTTTGGAAAAAAATAAAATAAAAATCATATGTATATATATATTTTATATATGTAGAATCTACAATAAAATGTAAATCAATAAAAAAAGTCAATTGAATGTCAACCGAAAAAGGAGTGGACAAATTATAATCTTGCATACAAAATGTAATGAACCAAATTGGTATGTCCATTGAATTTTGATGGACAACTATAACGGTCCATTAGTTCTTGATGGACTATTATCGTAGTGAATCAATATCAGATCTGGAGTTTCAAGCCGACATAATAAATATGATTTCTTGTCAAATCCAAATGAAAAAGTGATAATATAGATAAATATGAATGGATCTAAAAGTATAAAGATCGATGAGAATGAAAAGAATCTATACTATATATTAAAGCCGGAGAATTTCGAGCCTCCACGTTAATTCTGGCCCTACTTGATTAACAATTTTATTTGTTTCATTTTTCTTAATTTTCTAATCTTTAACTTTATTTTTTTTCTTACCCATCAAATATCTATCTTTAAAGGCATATTATTTATCTTAAAATTTTTTTTAATGATCTAACCTTTAATTTTATCCTTTTTCTTACTCATCTAATATCTATCTTTGAAACAATATTATCTATCTTTAAAATTTCCTTCTATAAAAGATACATATTAATTAACTTAACTTTTCAATTCTCATTTTAATCTATTTATATATAAGAATTAATATATAGTATAGATTATAGTAGATACACAAATTAACGAAAAAAATTATCATTATCCGTACATGGTACGGGTCTTCAACTAGTCTTAAATAAAAGTAAGATCGGGAAGGAAAAAGGAGAAAAAGACTAGAGTGGAAGGGATGGGGTTGAAAATGAGAATGGCAATTTTATAATTTTAAAGAATGAAGACATTTATATAGGTGGCGTGTAGAAAGAAATGGGAGCGTTAAAAATCAATACCCGTCATTAAATACAACATTACTAAAATTTATAAAAGGGGGCCAAACTGGTTTCCGAAACTAAACTTGCCCTTCCACATTCCGTTTACAACTCTTCCGTACCTTTTCTTGGCAGAGAAAGACTGACGAAGACGAACCCTAAGCAATCATGTCTTCATCGGTCCTCGTGTGATGTCCGACTGTTAAAGCTTGCTGCTTCCGAATCCTAACTCCCTAAGCAGTCTTTTCAGTGACGATTGCGAACTTCTGCTTTTGGGTTTGGTGGTCCGAGACTACAAGAGGCTGACTACTAGTTGGATTGGGTGGGATTTCTGTTGTACCGATTTTTGCATCGGTATGGGCTGAGAAGTCGACTTCTTCTTTTCTTTAATTTCTTTAATTTGAAATCAGACCATTGCTTAGTTAGTTATGATTCTTTGGATAATCTGAACTATGCATGGGTTTAATTTGAAATAGGAAATCGTATTTTGATTGTGGCACAGTTTGTGCTGAGATTTAGTGCTTTTCTTCGTATACTAGTTGGCTTTGAGGTTGTTTTGAAAATAGGCAATCTGTTGGACTCTAGTTTTTGTTCTAATGTGGCTGATACATGGATTTTTGTCATCTATGTAAATTGAAGTGCTTGTTCGCTGATGCGCATTCTTTTGATGGGTTTATAAACAGTATATGGCTTGTATAAGTTAGTGCTCTCATGATTTTGTGCAGATGTATTAAGGTTAGAATCAGGTAAAATAATGGCTTTTTCGGATGATGAGGCTGACGATCTGCCAGAGTTTGTGTCGAATTATCATTTTGTTGATGAGGGTGATGAACCCATTTCCTTTTCTGGTCTCCCATTCCACTGGGGTTCAGATGAGATTTTGAGTGGTAAGGGAAAACAAGTTTTTGTTCACGGGACAACTGATGATGGCCTTCAGAAAATTTATAAGCTGGTCAGAGCCTGGAAGTTTGATCTTTCACGCATGAATCCAGAGATATCAGTTCTTTCGAAAGACAATCATTGGATCAAACTTGAAAAGCCGAAGAAGAGCTTTGAGAGCATTATCAGGACCACATTGATAACAGTGAATTGCCTACACCTAATGAAAAAAACTCCTGAAATGTCTGAAAAGCTGCTCTGGGATAAGCTGTCAAAGTTTTTCAGGTTGTTACTTGTATATCTTAGTACATTACTTGGCAGTTTTTGTTTATTGTTGTTTGAGCTATTGCTTGGTTTTTGTAGCCTGCTTGAACCCAGGCCGTCAGTTAATGATCTGATAGATCACATGAAATTAATTGAGGAAGCTTTTCGGAGGGATCAGTCTTTGTCCAAATCAAAGGTTTGCCTGTCTCATAACTGTCTATACTCTGAACCTATTACTTGTTGATAATTGGTGCCCTCTCATAGTGTACCTGTTCGTGTCAGTTTTTTCTAATCTTTTATAGCAGGATGCTATGATTTTCTCTTCTAATTTTATATTGATGAACCTTCTCCTGCTCCTAAGAAACGAAAAAATAAAGGAAGAGTTGGGTGCATTGAAAATGGGAACCGATATAGTTATTGACTTTATTGTTGAACAGTCATCTCCCATAATCTATGTTATTTACTTTCTGGTGCATGAAGAGGAAGTGAAGAACTGACACTTGGTCATAGACTTTTTACACGCTCCACACTTAAGTTAGAGCTTAGCAATATTCTCTTCTTGCTTGATCATGGGTATGCACTTATGCCCTTATTTCACGGTGTTCTTCACTTCATCACTAATTGATTAGTCTCTCCCCTTCTGAATATTATTCGCTTTTCTCAAATCTGTGTGGAACATTTTAAGAGCTTTTGCCTTCTAGCTTGAGAGCTGAAACTATTCCATTCACTCTTTGTTTCGGTGTACTATGCCGATAGAGGTTAATTTGAACCTTTTGTTTTCTGATAATTGACTTCCACAGAGGTTGCCTTGATTGTAAACTTACTGTAGTGTATATTCCGAAAATGGCTTGGTGATGTGGTGTTCAGGTTAACTATCAATTAAGGTGCTTTGATTTCTGTTGTTATTTTCACTCAATACTGTAAAATTCTGGTTTTTCTGCTCTTGATTCTTTTCAGTAGTTGAGGTTGTTTGCATTTCATCTAACGTGTCATATGGCATATTTGTTCTTTTGAAATCCTTTCTAGCTTTTATTTAACGAATATACTCCACATCTGGCCAATCTATGTGTAGAAATACTTAATTTATTTCCGCTAATGAAGCGTATGTTGTCATAATGTTTACAATAACAGTTCATTGCAACATTTCTTGAAAAGAGGCCTAAGAAAAAGAAGGTTGTTGAAGAGGTTTGCCTCTCTTTCTTAACCTATCTCTATCTTGTATTAACTAATCTTGCTTCGCATGATTGTAAAAAGGAACCTAAAGTTTCTGAACGTGTCATGTTTGGCAGGATGGTCCACAACAAAGTATGAAAGGGTTTATTATAGATGATGATGATGTTGTTTCAGATGACGGTGACGATGATGACCAGATGTTTGATTCTGTTTGTGCCCTCTGTGATAATGGTGGTCGCATTACTCCGTATGCACTTTTCCTTTTTGTGTGTCAGAATTTTGGACTTTTCCTTCTTGTTGGCTCTTAGGATATTTAACATAATTCTGTATAAAGTAAACAAGATTACAACGTGCGATCATATTATATAAAAAAAAGATATGATAAGAAAGGGAAAAATGCAATTCTTGAAGCATCTCACATCCCTAGTTAGCCCTTCAATGTGTGAAGCTGGTGTGCGCAGAAAGAAACCATGTATTCTACTGGTAGAAACATTGAGGAGATCATTACTGGGGAAGCTTTGCTGTTTCTTTTGGACCAAATGCACATATAGTATGGAAGAGCAAGTATTTCTACAATGCAACCTTCGTAGCTGTAACACGTTTGATGGTTTTTGAACAATAAATCTTTGAATATCGTATACTGGAATAGTCAAGTCATGAGGATTTGATAGGGTTGGTTGTACTATTAGCCTGTCCCCTTGTGTTTATCCCAATTTAAATACAACATTTCATAAATCATTTTGTATATACAGGATTGCAAAGGTGCTTATCACCTGCTATAATCTTACTTGTTGCAGGTGTGATGGAATTTGCATGAGATCATTCCATACAACTCCAGAAGATGCAATTAAAGATGCTGAAGAAGATGGAATATTGGGAGATTCTATTTGTACTTCTCTGGGCTATACTAAGAAGGAAATTCGGGTATATTATATTCATTGAAAATTGAATTTTTCCTTTCAGATATCAGTTTTTCCCTACTAGGTATTTGATTCCATTCTGAACTTTGTGTTCTGCAGGCTAAAGCAACATTCACTTGTAAAAACTGTATCTATAAGCAACACCAGTGCTTTTTGTGTGGGCTCTTGGGCTCTTCTGATAAATCCTCAGGAGTTGCTGAGGTGCGATCTTGTTTGCGTATGCTCCATTATTTCTGTTTAATCATATGTGGCTGCTTGTTGACCATCTTGCATAATTTTTGCAAAGTGTTATATCTGAAAGTAAGAAAAAATTTATAATGATAACATTGTGGCTCAATATATGTTTCATTATTGCTAATATGAAGAATTTGCGTGCTATAACACATTCGCAAGGAAGTTTGGAGAACTTGCTACTCTAAATTTTTTATTACTTGTAGTTACACCTGAGGGTAATGCAACTTGTTAGCAGCAATAGTGATGTAGAGGAACTTCGCAGTGGAATGTGAAATTGAGGATGAACTTTCATTATTAGTTATGACCAATATGCAACTTTCTGCCGTGGCTTTTTTTTCCCACTTGACCATTTTTACTTTCTCTATCGGAACTATTAATTCCTTTCGAAGTGATCGCTTTCTTTCTCAGATGTCCGTGACCTTTTGAAAGCTGTTTAAACACTGAAAAACATTCATTTTTAGGTCTGGACATGGATATATGTATTGCAAAAGGCATCTTATGATTACATGTAATTTGTGAATTCATCGTTCATATATTTGGACTTGTTTTGGTAATAAGAGAGGTGGATCAATAGAAACCTTGTAAGTTTGTGTTAACTCTTCTGAGAGGTCTTAGGGGTTATACCCATTATCTAGCTTCTTTATGGATCATTTTTTAGTTTATATTATGTTCTATTTGAATTAGTTTCAAGTATGATAGTGGTAGCCCCTGGCAAAATACTCAACTTTTACTTCCCCATTATGTTGAGCTTGACATTGAAAAAAGGTTTTAGCCTGTAGGATTGTAAGATACGTGATCATAGTTTCAGAATTTGAAGCATGAACATGTGTTTGAAGTGTCCATTTTCCATTGCATTGCACCATGAGCCTTGGGGACTTGAACCGTGGATTTTATTTGAGTATCACTTGCACTAAAGGAACAAGTTTAAAGTTTTTCAATAAAATGAAATGGATTGTCAGCACTTCTGGTTCTCTATAGATATTGTCTTCTATTACTATTTAAACTTTTAGCTTTAGAGTTTGAGTCATCATATTCGTGAGCCACTTGCAGGTATTTCAATGTGTTACAGCAGCATGCGGTTATTTTTATCATCCTAGGTGTGTTTCGAAACTGCTCCATCCAGATGATAAAGCTGCTGCTGAAGAACTTGCAAAGAATGTTGCTGCAGGAGTGCCGTTTGCCTGTCCTAGTCACAACTGCTATCGTTGCAAAAAGTTGGAAGATCCTGAAGTTCGGGAGCTACATTTTGCTGTTTGCAGGCGATGTCCAATGTCGTACCATCGCAAATGTTTGCCAAGGTACTCCGTTGTTACAGAGACTTGGTACTTTTTTTGGTTTGTTATCAGTATTTATGTGTTTGGATATTTTCATCAGGGAAATATCGTTTGAAGATACGGTGGATATTGAGCAAAGGGCGTGGGAAGATCTCTTGCACATCAATAACCGCATTTTGATATATTGTTTGTAAGTTTGGACTATTTGGTTTTAAATGTTTATCTCGTTTTTAGTGAGAGACTTGTACACGCTATGAATAACTACCTGGAAAAATAATGTTAAATTATAACTATACTTTGTCTTTTCATCAGAAATCACAAGATTGATGCGAACCTCGGGACTCCTATGAGAAACCACCTTAAGTTCCCTGGTGAGGCATGTCAAAAGCAAAAACCATCTTCAATCTTATTGCCGAAAAAGCGTAAGGTTGAATCTGAAAACAGAAGTCTGGTACCTGAGACGAAAAGGCTTAAACAAGTAGGACCATCTTCAACTGGGAAGTCTTCAAACTTTGTTAAAGAGGGTCTAACCAGTGAAAAGAATGTTCAAAGACCATTGGTACCAAGTAAAAGAAAAGCTGATGGCGCTGATTCCAGCAAGCGACTTGTCCCTAAAACAGCTGTGAAGAAGAAAACAGTTGGTTCATCTTCACTTGATGCGGAAAACAGAGAGTCTCTTGGAATTCAGTTATGGGAAAAACACTCAAAGCAGTCTGAATCAGCTAATCAAAGCAAGCTTGTTAGTGAAGGTGAAGCAGGTAAAGCAGTTAAGACTGCTCCAAAAAAATCTATCTGCTTGGAAGACGAATTAGATAGAAACTCAAAGAAAAGGTGATATTCCATCTATCCTATTATTGTCTTTCTGAGCGTTTTCTCATAGTGTAGAGGAAATGAAGTCAAATTCTGGCATTGAGTATTTTTGAATTGCAGAATTGACGATCTCATTAAAGAAGCACAGTCATCAATTACTTTAGAGAGCGTTCGTGAGAAGTATAATAAGCTGATATCTACTCACACGCAATCAAACAAAGGAATGCTGGATTCATTTACACATGGAAGGGTGGATGATCTTGTAACGGTATTGCTCCAATTTTTTCTTGAGCCAGTGTACCGTTCATGTGTTGCATGAAGGATATAGGTTCCATGTAACTGTCTAAGCCAACAGTGTTCTTGAACTTAAAGCAAATACCTATGATGATACTGTTTTCAGAAGAGAAGTTGTTTTTAAACATCTGTTTAGAAGAATTCTGTTTTCTTCTGCAGTCTTGGGAAATTTTCTAGTGGTAAAGGTGTCATATTGTGGATTAATGCTTTGTGCCCCCATGATTGCTTTCTAGTTTTGATGGGGTTGATCGTTGGCTTATTAATGGTTGAATCAAAGATGGTCGTTTTTATCAAATGCTTCTGCTTAAGCTGCATTTGCCCGAAATTATTAAAAGGCTTCTTTCGAAACCCACAAAATAATTTAAGGATGATTTTGGTTTATTGTTTTGATTTGGAGTTAATCATTGAACTTGGACCAATTCTTGTAGCTGTTCATTTTACTAATATGTTTGAACACATCTATTAACTACTTGTTTTCTAGTACGTTTACAGTGGGCATAGTAAATGTTGGTTTTGCTTTAAATGCTTCTATTTTCTAGTTAATTTGTTTTTGACTGTGTGACAGCAATCTTCTTTAGAAAAAATGTCAAAGTAAATGAGTTAGTTGGTTGGTGGGCAAACACGTGGAAAGTACACACATGTGCAAACCTATCTATCTAATAACCAGTGCACACACGTGGAATGTAAATCTGACCCTTTAGTTGGACAGATTCAAACTTTTTATTTTGTAACCTCTTTCCTATGAACATTATGGTATGGCGTGTGGCATTTTTTCTGATATGGTGTATTTAATTGCAGGCCATTCATTTTGCTTTGCAAATGCTTGAGGATGGCTGTAGTGTTCAGGAAGCAAAAGCTGTTTGTCCACCGTTTAAGTTGAAACAGACTATCAAGTGGAAGGTGCTTGTGCATTCATCTATATATATCAAGCTTATATTGCTTTCTGCATTTTTCTGACTTTTTTTTTGCCATTTTTTACTCTTTGTGTTATATAGTCAATTGCATGGGTAGTAGGGTGACACATACTGTGCTAATAATGTAGTGCTCAACTTCACCTTCGCTTTGCAACAATGATGCATTTCTTTTATGGTTCTTTTTTCTTCTCTGTTATATGTATCACATTACTGTAGGTTGCAGTCATGTAGATTTGATCCAACTTGTTTACGTGCTTTTGATATCTGTCTACAAAGATTAGTTTTACCTAAGAGAAATTTCATAAGCCAAATGCCAAGTATCTCTATGCGGCATAAACAACGAGTGTTTGTTTTGTCCCAGCGCTGTGAAATGCGTTTCCCCAATATTGTCATGATGAAGTGGTGGCTTCAAATGTCCTATAAAGGAAAAGAACTTGAAAAATTCATACAGTTATGTGTGTATATATCTATTTATATATAACATGTTGTGGGGAGGAGTGAAGTGAATAAGACTACTATATTTTAGGTATTAATAGAATTTACTGGCTGTATCTCAAAAAATGAAAGTAGAATGGTTCTTTGTTTCAATTTAGATCATAGCTTTGATAACTATTTAGGCAAAATATGAGGGTTCATCTATAAATATTGGCATTTGATGCTATCTTTTCTTCTCTGTGTACATTTAGCAGCATTTGATTTTGGAATATTATGATGGAATTAATTTAGGATATGATTTATCTTTCTTATGAATGAAATCAAATCATGTGTCTTACATCTTTATTTGATGTATGTGCAGGAAAGACTCAGATTTTATATTGCACCATTTCTCCATGGTTCACGTTATACATCTTTTGGTCGACATTTCACCAAAGTAGACAAGCTTAAGGAGGTAGGTTGCCTTCTGGAAACTCTGATCATAAGCTGGGATGTACGGCATTGCATAATGTACGAAATTTTTTTGATGCTTTCTCCAAAGTTTCACTTTTGCCTGATCCTATCTCTATATTGTACTAATTTAACAGTATGCAACTTTACTCCTTTTCAAGTCTATATTGCAGACTTGATTAGGACATTAACCAGACTTCCATACATTGACGGCTGTGCTCATATATTTAATTCAGCAAGTTCAACAATAATAAGTCTATAATTTCTTTTGCCGAATGGTGCTGTGAAAAACATTAACCTTGAGTCAAAACACCATAAATTTTAATTGGTCTATTCTACAAAAGTGATGCTAGTTTGTAGCTATGTTTCACCCATTGACAAATTGGCAAATGAACTGACCAAGGGTGTGTTCTTTTATAAAGACATTATTGGAGTGTCTGAAAAAAGACATTTTTCACACATTTCAATGTCTATAAAGATTATTGTCTTTATAAATACGTATAAGATCATACCTTGCCAACAGTGCATGGTGTCACCCAAGTGAGAGCAAACCTTGAGTGTGGGAAGTTCAGAATTGTATTGTCATGAGGCAACTTGGGTTTAGCACAAGAGTTCTGACATCACAACAATGTTCTTTGTTTATTTATTTATGTATTTGTTTATCTTTATCTTCAACATATGTGATTAGCACCAAAGTGATTTTGAAGGGGCCAAAAGTTATGCATGTTAACTAAAGACTTGTTCAAAATGGATTGCATGATGTCTAGCAAAATAAATTGGAAGTCTTTATGGCGGTAAGAGCATCTTGCTATTGACCTTTGGTAAAGGACAATGACTGGTTAGAGGCTTGTGGTACTGATTAGCAGCAGAACTTATTCTCAACTAAGAAAATCATTTGGCTGCTGATGAGAATGAATTTGGCATCTTTTGTTATAAATTGTGACAACAATAATTCAGTTCCGTCTAGCGTCACCGTGCTCTCAAGATTAACAATTTCTTTTTGCTTTTTTTTTTGATCTTTTTTTTTGATTGTTTTTTTTTTATCTTTACAATTTCTTTTTGCTGTGACTTTGTACTGTTGTGGATATTTTTTGTTGTATTTCTGGCTGACCCTTTCAGCATTATTGTGGATTATGGAGCGTAGTACCTGAAATAGAAAGAACATTCTTTCTAGATAACCCTTTTCATTTTCTGCATTCTTAAGCAATGTCATAGTAATGGTTTATGACTTTATGTATATTTTTTTGGTGTAGTTCTCTTTTAGCTGTTTTTTGAGCTTTTATTTTTCTAAATGGATTTCTAGATGATGTGGTCAAATATGGTTTTACGCTATTAAATGCTAAATTAAATAATTTCTTGTTATGTATCTCATTTTTTCACTTGATCCTAATAAGCTGGCTAGTTTGTTGTTAGTGGAATTCACATGTCACTGGACGTGTTATCTGTCCATTTGTTTATATATTTATAATGCGATTAATGTCTCCAATATGCAATGTTTTTTTCATGAATCTGATATTGATTTGGCTTGTTTGAACTCCTCCTGCTCTTTTTAAGATTCTGATTTGCCCTCCTGGCCACCCTTTTTTCTCTGAATCAGATTGTTGATCAATTGCATTGGTATGTTGAAGATGGTGATACGGTAAGAGTTTAATTCACAAGATCTTTCTTATCCTACTGCATTGTTTATTTGATGCCCTGTTACCCAAAAAAGTCATTAATCTTGGGAAAATCAGTGAATATGTAGGTTAAGGCAAATGGGAACTGTAGATGTTGGATGATGTCATATACGATCTACTTGTAGGTACAAGGGAACATCAGATGAACTGAATTTGTTGGTCATGTGCTTTAGAAGAAGTACCAGAAGAGCAACTATTTATTGGGCAGTGAGGCAAAGGCCTTTACACATTAAGTTTAAAATCGAAAACCCTCCAGTGCCTATTTCACTTGCTCCCTTATTGATGCCCCGCATGTTACCCTAACTATTCATTCTGACATCCCATAACATAATTGTTCCCACTCTAATTTCTGTACTATCCTTACATGTGGCATCTCTAGCGCCTCAGTATTTGTATGACAAACAAAATATAAATATTGGATGTGCAATTTGTGCTGAGTAGCCTAATTATGCGGTTTTGTTAAGACTTACACATACAGTTGTATTTCTATAGCAAATGCTCCTTTTAAATGGGTACTTTATGCCATTTTTCTATTTTTGTTACCTGTTATGGTTTACAGGTTATACACCTGCCACTTGTATTATGCCATAATGCTATATAATGTATGTAATGTTTTTGATTACATGGTTATGTACTATTCTCTTATGATGACCTTACTGGTGCTTTGGCAGGTAGTTGATTTCGGTTGTGGAGCTAATGACTTCAGTTGTCTGATGAAATATAAGCTTGAACAGGCAGGGAAAAAATGTTTCTATCGAAATTTCGATCTGTTCCGACCCCAGGTACTCTTTTGTTCACTAAAATTTATTTGTCAATTGTAAGCAATTTTTGCATTTACTGTGGTAATTCTTGGGTTTCGCTTCAGGAGGGCATATAAAATTTTCTGATAAAAATCAAGTGACGTCACAAATTTAGATAGTTGAAACTGTCTCAGAAGTGCTTAAGTGAGTTGTTTTGGTTTGAGGTCACAGATAAAATATACTTTCCACCCATTTTGTATAGCCCAGTTTCATTAGCTTGGTACTTTGAAAGGAACGGTGTATATTTGTGGTAGATTTTTCAGAGAGTCAAGGTCATAATGTTCTTATATCATGCAGAATTAGCCGATATTGAGTGTATAGTGGTTTTAGAGCTGAGAGTTGGATGCAAAGTTAGAAGTGTTGATAAACTTTGTGTATCTATAATCTATCCTCTTGTACATTTTACTATCTTAACTTATTCATCGCTTGCTAAATGCCATGTGAGTCATCTGGTTCTGCTTCTTTACCACAACCACTTCCCAAATACCCATGACTGTCTTCCATTGCCCTTAAGTTCACAACAACCACATCTTCAAGTATGGTCCTGCTGGTGCGGGGTCTGGGGCTCCAATTGGACGCAACCTTACCTTGACCACGCCGAGAGGATATTGCTGAAAGACCCAAGAAAAACACAAGCTAACAACTTGTAAAACACTGTAAGCAATGAAATGGGATGCACAATCTGACAAAATCACATAAATGAGAAAACTATACTACCTTGACTTTAATTCTATCCCTCCAATTCCAAAAGACCCTATCCTATCCTATGTTAGAGAGAGTTATTTGTTTGCATGTTTCTTTTAGGTGGAAAGTTGAGTGGTACATTTGTGCATCTTGATATGGGCCTGAGTACTTTTGGTTTTCAATGCATTTTTCTATGCAGAATGATTTTTGCTTTGAGCGGAGGGATTGGATGACTGTACAACCGAATGAATTACCCGAAGGATCAAAGTTGGTGGGTACTTGTTTCTGTTCATGATATCACATGCTTTTCTATTTCTATACTTCCTTCATTCAAAAACTTTTATATATTCTCGTTTTCTTAGGTAATGGGACTGAATCCTCCCTTTGGATATAAAGCATCGCTGGCAAACTTGTTCATTGACAAGGCTCTTGAGTTCAAGCCCAAGCTTATTGTTCTCATTGTCCCGCCTGTAACTCAAAGGTCAGGAAGTGTTTGACTCTGTCCTGTTCTCTTTCTTATTCACAGTCAAAATGGTGTTTGATGAGTGCTGTTTAACTTGTCTTCCTATCTGCTTCCTTGTAGATTGGATAAGAAGAAGCCACCTTATGATCTGGTCTGGGAGGATTTCGAGATGCTCAGAGGACGGGTAAGGTGTTGGATATGTTTCCATGATGTGCATATATCTGAAAGTGTAGTCTGGTGTTTCTGGCTTTTTGTATTTTGTCTCCTTTCCGGTAAAGAGAGACACAAATGAATCTTATGAGTATGTGATAACTTATTACATCCTAAGGAGAAGCTAATTAGTCTAAGAAGGTCCAAATTTAAACAAAAAAAAGAAGCTTTGAACAAGATTATGCAAAGTAGTTCTGTGACCTCTCCAGAAGATCCTTAAAACAAGCTTATAATGAGATTTTACATGACTGTAGCCTTCATGATATCCTTCTGCTTAAGCTTATTAGTTACCAGCCCAATCCATTGAGGGCATGCTGTATTATCTTCTGCAAGAAAGACGTTCATCCATATCACGGTTCAGGAACATCCCTAAGGAAGTAGGACACTACAACTTATAAAATCCTTTCCTACTGCAGCAATGCATACTCCCAAACAACTGGTGCTCACTAGAATCTATGAATAAATGCATAAAGCTGCTCCAACACTTAAAAAGCCTCCGTTCAAATGATGCTGATGATTTAAGTAGTACCAATTTATAATTCCTATTTTATATTCAAATGATGCCATTCCAAATTTTCTGAGCTTTATTTCTTCTACCTGCAGGCGTTTTATCTACCAGGCTCCGTTGATGTCAATGATAAACAACTTGAGGATTGGAATGTTGAAGCACCAGTTCTTTATCTGTGGAGCCGCCCTGACTGGACTGCTAAGCACATAGAAATATGTGAGAGGCATGGCCATGTATCTGGGAAACAAAGTTTGGTTGAGAGGTATGGTTAAAAACTTTTGGTTGATTGCTTACTGTATCTAGATCACAAATATTTGAGAGATCATAGTTGGTTAGTTGTCTTGTTTTAGCTGTACTTAGTGCTAAAGAAATCTTACTGGAGGCGCATTTTGTGCTAATGGACAAATGTTGCTTGGATAGGAGTTTGAGAAACTGACATTTCTTTTGGACTTCGATCTGTATGGTTAAAATGCGCTATACTTCGATTTTTCATTGTTTTTCATC
The DNA here is from genome assembly GCA_934048045.1 of Polygonum aviculare. Classification (NCBI taxonomy): domain Eukaryota; kingdom Viridiplantae; phylum Streptophyta; class Magnoliopsida; order Caryophyllales; family Polygonaceae; genus Polygonum; species Polygonum aviculare. The sequence continues at coordinate 25,499,971 of OW204025.1, forward strand.
AATATCTCCGTTCACCAAAGATTTTCATTTTAGACTCTGGCACAGTTTCAATCAAAGCTACTAAAAAATTTCATTTTAGACTAGATGGATATCTGCAAGTTTCAGTAAAATCTTGTAGCTCAATCAATACTGATTACTTGAAACTCTAAAATGACTTGGATGAACAAAATCAGAAGGTTAAAACTATATTTTTTCCCCAAACGGTAGTAGTCATATATTTAGTGTTGAAAATTGTGTTTGGCAGGATGGTAAAACGTATTGGAATTTGGAAAGCAAGTATATGTCCAGATTTTTCTAGGTGATGGACCTCTGGGTCGTCTAGGCACGTCTGAAAAAAAAAGAGCAAAGATTTTGCATATACTATGAAGAGACCCCAAATAACAAAAAGATATATTGCAGATCACCATTCAGTTATTACTGTATTATGTAAAGTAAAGATTTTGTACATGCGTGTACAAACATCCAACTAAAAGTAGGTAATTTAAAAAAATGATTACAAAGTACTCCCGCCCAACCGTCATCGCCACCAACTCCTTCTCCAACTGCCATCTCTACTGAACTAGTAGAATACATCGTAATTGATATTCCAAATGGCCTCATTAAATGTGTTTGTTTTTGCTTTATTTTCTATAGGGACTTGGAAGAGACGGTGGAGGCCGATCGATTAACAGAGGCCAGTGCCAAAGCATCTGATTTGGAGATTGATATGGAAATCGATATGGAGATTGATGATGATGATGAGCCTAAAGAACGTGCGGAAGAGATAAAACTCGATGAACTAGTTGAAGAAGTGTATGCAACTGCTAAAGGTAGGGCGGAACAACACACTACCAATGGAGAAAGCCGTGGGAACAATAATAACAGCAGTGGGCGTGCCGAGCCATCAAGGAAATTTAGCCAGACGCCACACCGTAAGAATAATAACTACATAACTTCAAATGAAGAGTCACTACTCGCAGTAAGAGATGATGGTCGACAAAGGCATGAAAGACCTTCAGCCAAGTCCTACTATGACAAGCCTGATCAATACTCTCCCAATGACACGGGTTTTAGACGGTCACCGCCTCAGGAGCCCTTAAACCGGTACTCTCCCTTGGTCTGCGAGAGCTCGGTTATTGATCCGTTTGACAGGTCGGGCTTTTCCGACCCACCTTATCTGCACAGGGGGCCAGAATACCATCCGAGCCAGTCAAGGCACCAATGGGAGAATGAGAACAATCATCATGTGAGTGGGCAATATGGGTTTGAGGGGCCCTTGGATCAAGAGTATGGCTACATGAGGGAGGACTTTGGTCAGCGGCATTTGACCGACGGGATGGGAATGAGGTATCATCATCCTGTGATACCGCCTCCTCCTGAACCTCCATCTTATAGTCGGGCGCCCATGTCTGTCATGGATAGATATGCTCCTAGATTAGATGAGCTGAATTATGGAAGGATGGGTAACATGGGGCCGCCTCCGCGTGAGCTGCCTAGTCATGGTTATGGTGGTGGAATGTACAATCATCAGGGGCCAAGACCGCAGTATGGAGCTGTGCCCCAGCATATGGGGTTTGCTCAGGTTCCTCGTCCGCCTCCGTCGCATCAGAGATCGGGAGGGTGGCTTAATGACTAATGAGTAGGGCCTTGTTTTCTTTTGGTAGATGAAGCTTTTGTGAAGTTTTCTTTTTATTGCCTTCTGTTTCGTTTGTTGATCTAGACAGTTGGAAAAGTGTACATGGAAACATTATCTTGGAAAGGGTAAAGATTCACACAAGGTGTGATTGTGTGGTATGATATGATGTCTATAAAGGGTAAAAAATCTGTTCATTGTCTTTGAAAGAAATTACAGAAGTTGAAAAGGGCAGATTAGGCTATAATCTCGGTTTGCAAATTAAGAAACACCAGACACTCTCGACCAAAAAAAGAAACACCAGACAAATTATCTTGCATTAATTAACCGAATATTCTTTTTGTGATCAACCTTTGAGGTTAGACAGGCATCATTAATCTATTCAAGATTGCATTTGCCACTTTCGAAAGGAGAGTGTGTATCCCACATCGGAGATTCAAGATAATGCAAAGCCTCTTATAAGAGGTAGTATCGGGTACATGGGCACGACCTTACTTGAACAGGATCTGTTCTATAGGCTCGTACCTCCTCATCCTTGAGTTCTAAGGAGACAGGAAACCAAGTCTGGTGGATGACACGTGGCCATGCGATGTCAGCGTGATTAACGGCCACCCCATGGCTCTTGTCATGGTCTAGCTGTAGAGGATCGTCCTCAGCTTCCCTTGGTTGTTGAGGTGGTCGCATGGCTGTCTGACAGGCTCCCCACTTTTTTTTCAACCGTCACGTTCGATATATAGTATATTTAGTTACCTTATTATATACTCTGTATACTGTATTCCTTTTATTTTCTTAATTTTATTTAATCCTTGTAATTGTCTACATACATGGACCCTTTTCAAGCCAAATTATAACGAGATCAGAATTTCTTTTGTTCCACAAAATCATATTGTTTCAGATAGAAAGGCGTCTCAAGATGATGCAAAAAATGCATGATAGAGTCCACAAACCTGTTATCATCATATGTATATTATCATTTCTCTTAATAGTTGATGATGTGTTGAAAATGCACTTTAACTTCGATCGTGTTTATATGTATTTTTTCTTCATATAAGATAGGTATACACACATACATATCTTAATGGATGGTAAAGTAGGCAGGCGTGGATGACCTTACAAATACCACTTTGGAATTTTATTACTTGGTAGTGCACACTAGTGCTATATTGGCATGCCTGAAAACAATTCAAATTACAGTGGTCACTAACTATGTATGATCAAAACGAGCGCACTGAAATTGCAGGTGCGCACTTGATAAACCACCATCACACTCCACCAAAAGTGCTCACTCAGCTAGCAATTCCTAATGCATTTTCCATTTGATATATATATGCTACTTGCAAGTTGCAACGTAGTAGGGTTGCATGTGTACATTACCTTCTCAACTAGAATGAGCCTAATGAAGTTGCCCATCTTGTTACTCAGCCTCTTCTTCCTCCAGCTTGTGTTGCTCACCAAACAAAACGACGCGGCCGAGGTGCGAGTGAAGGGAAATGGGGTCTACATTGTGTACATGGGAGGACCAGCTTCACCTAGCCACCAACACTCTGCTGACCTTCTCATTAGTGTTCTACAAAGGAGGTTTATTTAGTCACTTTTGTTCTTTATCCATCTATGAATTACATATATATACTTGTATGGAATTAGAATACAGAATCCATGATATGTAGGAACAAGAACGCGATTGTGCACAGCTACAAGAAGGGGTTCACTGGGTTCGCAGCGCGATTAACGAAAGAGGAGGCAGAGCTGATGGGTAGGCAGCCTGGGGTCGTCTCGGTTTTCCCAGACCCGGTCTTGAAACTCCACACTACTCATTCTTGGGACTTCCTCCTCTATCAATCCGCGGTCGAGATTCAGTCATCGCCTTCAGTTTCTCCTCCATCTAGTTCTGCTTCAGGATCAGCTGACACCATCATTGGGCTCTTAGATACAGGTCATATGTATTTCATGTTACCTTTAGTACCTACGTATGTCGTTACCAAATTTATAAACTAAGCTAACTTGCATGCAAGTAACTTTGTACGCATGTTAAAGGTATTTGGCCAGAATCACAGAGCTTCGACGATAAAGATATGGGTCCAATTCCATCAAAATGGAAGGGAGTCTGTATGGTTGGAGACAATTTCACCTCTTCCAATTGTAATAGGTATGGTATGGTAGGCCTCTTATCAAATGATCATTTCCAAATAAGAATAGATTAATGATTGCACGTTTTATTTTTATAGGAAACTAATAGGTGCAAGGTACTACAAGGACCCAGACTCGGAGACAAAAACAGCAAGGGACTCCCTAGGACACGGGACCCACACGGCGTCGACAGCTGGAGGGGCCCCCGTCTCCAACGCGTCCTACTTGGGCCTAGCCTCGGGCACGGCCAAGGGCGGATCCCCTACTTCGCGAGTAGCCATGTACAGGGTGTGCACCGAGACCGGTTGTCTTGGATCCGCCATCTTGGCTGCCTTTGATGATGCCATCTCTGACGGGGTCGATGTCCTCTCTCTCTCCCTCGGGTCCTCTGCCTTCTATGCCCCGGCCTTCTCCACCGACCCTATTGCCATTGGAGCTTTCCACGCCGTTCAGAATGGGATCACCGTTGTTTGCTCTGCAGGAAACGACGGCCCTGATCCCATGACCGTTGTCAACGTTGCTCCTTGGATCCTCACCGTGGCTGCTACTACCATTGACCGTGTTTTCGAGTCGGATGTTGTGTTGGGCAATGCCAAGGTCTTCAAGGGAGAGGCTATCAATTTTGCAAGTACAAATAAGTCACCTGTGTACCCGTTGATAACCGGCTCTTCTGCCAAGTCTCCTAATGATACTACCTTAGACAATGCAAGGTATATTGTATGTGTATATATAGGTGTCATCTTTTTGTTTTTACGACGTAGCATGTCATCATAATTCATAAATACGTTCTTAATGGTCGAGCTATCTATCTGATTTGTAGACAATGCTATCCGGGTGCGCTTGATGGTGACAAGATCAAAGGAAAGATCGTCGTGTGCGAAGGGCGGTACAGTGCGACAAGCAAGATTGATGAAGTACAGAGCAAAGGGGGAGTTGGGATTGTATTAATAGATGACATCCTTCATACCATTGCTTCCAAGTTTGGCTCCTTTCCTCTGACTGCTATTTCCTCCACAGATGGAGCTGAAATCCTAAGCTATATCAACTCCACCAGGTGACTACAATATTAAGTGCTTAATATATACTTTTGACCTATGCTTAATTGTGTACAATAAAGTGATCAATGGTATTTGTATGATTTTGTTTATAGCAACCCTGTTGCCACAATTCTCCCTACTAAAACTGTGACGAATTACAAACCGGCACCGATCATGGCATACTTCTCATCGAGAGGTCCTTCTTATAGCACTAAGAACATCCTCAAGGTACATTTGTTTGCTTGTTGCAATAATATATAGATCCTATCATCCTAGTGGTCATTGAAGCTTCATTAATTCCATCTTTTACTTGGGTAAGTATAGCCTGATGTAGCAGCTCCAGGAGTAAACATTCTTGCAGCTTGGCTAGGAAACGATACCGACCCAACAACCACGCCTTCGGGGATGATGCCACCTCAATACAATTTGCTCTCTGGAACGTCAATGTCATGCCCTCATGTTTCCGGTGTGGCAGCCTCCATCAAATCTCAAAATCCCAATTGGAGCCCTGCAGCCATTCGATCAGCCATAATGACTACAGGTGACGATCCTATTAACAAGATATGGCTAACTTCCACCAATTGAATGACCACAAATTAGGTTAAGTATATGTAGTATGATATCATATGTTTGCCTTTGGATTTAATTAATTTGTGTAGCTATCCAAACGAACAATATGAAAGCACCCTTGATGACGCACAAAGGCGACATAGCAACACCTTATGAGTATGGAGCAGGGGAGGTGAACCCACCCGGGGCATTGGATCCGGGTCTAGTCTATGACATTGACCCAGCTGATTACCTCCAATTCCTTTGCTTCTACGGATACAACGCATCTCAGATCAAGCTCTTGCAACCATCTCTCCCCGAGGGGTTTGCATGTCCAAAGGACTCGAACCCGGATATGATATGGAACATCAATTACCCATCCATAGCGGTTTCCAAGGATGTGAGTGCTACTCCTGTTAATGTTACACGGATGCTTACCAACGTTGGACAAGAGAAGAATACGTTGTATAATGTTAGCGTGGTTGCGCCAAAAGGGTTGGATGTGAACGTCGAACCTCAAACGCTGAGGTTTACTACTAGCAATGTGAAGTTGAGCTACCAAGTGACATTCTCTTCCTCGTCAGCTACAAGCGTGCCGCAATCATTTGGTATGATCACTTGGTCAAATGGGAAGTACAAAGTGAGCAGTCCGTTTGTTGTGAGCACTCCTAAATAAACGGAGATAGAAAACTAAGCTAAAGGATCATACAGTTCATGTAACCTTGATGATCCTAATTAAGTTCCTAACAATGGATGTTTAAACTACAAAGTAGATCGATATAAATGTAATAAGCTTGTAGTTGGTGGAATGAACTCTTGCCTCTCTTTTAGAAAATTCACCAAAATCTAGTTGATCCAATTAAGTGAACTTGCATTATGATCTAATCATACAATTGATTGAACAATACAAATTAATATCTTTTAGCTAGGCATTGATATCAAGATACCATACATGACTACATGAGTATAAAACTGAGCATACACACAAGTCATACTTTTATCATGATATAGTAATTAAATTAAATATGTTTCATGCGTCATTTACTTTATCTTTTCATTCCAATGGCATAAGTCTCACCTACTTAAACTTTGATTATTCTTTTTCAATTATCCACACTTGCATTATAGTTTTTTTTTTTTTTTGAGTTAGCACACGGGCCTTAACCTATGTGCAACGTGTAGAAGTTACTTAAGTAGACGGTAATTAATTCACTAGAAGATACTATTAATCTTTGAACAACATTACAACATAGGTAGAGGCCGTAGAGTCCTAAACCCACATGCATGCAAAGGTTAAACCACAGTCCACAGATGACAAATTTATAAGAAGTGGGTAAATTTGAAGTCTAAGACACACAAAACAAACAAAAGTTACACTCGCAAAACACACGTACGTTTCTACCCAAACCCAAACACAAAAAGATTGCAACAAACACGTACACAAATCACGCCCATGCATGCATGCATGCGTGCTAAAACACACATCAAACATTGAAGACCCTCAATTGATCAATCAACGCCGTCCACCGCCACCGCCGGCGCCACCAGCACCCCCAGGCCCACCATATCCAACGCCTGATCCACCAGCACCGCCCGTCCCAGCCCCACCTCCAAAGCCCACACCGGCACTCGGAAGCCCGCCCATTCCCGGGCCCGGAAGCCCGGCTTGAATTCCACCTCCTCCTCCAAACCCAAACCCAGCTCCGGCGATTGGAGGAGCCGGGATGGCCCCACCGCCTATCGGGGCAGCTCCTCCTACCGGAGCGCAGCCCACTCCACCACCATATCCAAATCCTCCACCTGATCCACCACCGCCGACACCGCCAGGACCACTGCCACCAAACCCACTACCACTACCACTATCGCCTCCGGGTCCACCACCCGGGGCACCACCGACGAAACCGGCTTGTAGGCCACCACCACCGGAGGCGTAGAAGTTGTTAGGCCGGAGAAATGACAAGGGCTTCTCCCGCGTAACAACATTACTAGCGGATCCTAAGAGAGGGATAAGGAACAACATGACACATGTTTCAAATCTCTTGTTCAACATTTTTTTTTGGAAAGGTTTTGCGATATGATCTTAGTTGGCTGCTTATGCCCAAGGAGAAGTTGAAGATTGGAGTTTATATAGAGGTGCACATCAAAATCAATACGTACCCAAAAAGTACAATGCATTCAAGAGTAATAGTATAATGTAGCTATAGATATATTCAACCAAAAAAAAAAATGTAGCTATAGATATCGAGAAAGAATAAGTGGGCCAATGGAGGTGCATGCAAATTAAGGGGCCACCAGATCACACCAGTCGTGAAATCCTTATGTAATCGCTCTGCTTTTCAATTATGCTTCGATCTGATCACATAGTAGAAATAGCAGGTCAATAAATTTGACTGAAGGAAACATCAATTAATGAGATTATGAAGATGACATCGACCGTTGTCCGAATTAAATGGTTCATCGAGGAACAAAAGAGATATATCATCATGTTGCAATTGGTATATACAGAAATCATCAATGGATACGAATATTCGATATTTTACAACACTTAATTGGGATATACAGAAATTCTATTGGGATACACAGAAATCTTCTATATATGGGTACTTAATTCAACACAAGCATTCGATTTAAATAAACGAATAAAAATTTGATTCAAGTTAAGGGTCGGTGAGGGTGAAGTATTGAAAGTGCATAGTAAAACATGAAAAATGCATTTTTTAATATTCTCCTAAGATTAAATAGTTACATGTGGATGGAGATCAGGTACGTAACATTACATGAAACATAATATAGCTATCGAATTTCAGCTTAGTTTATGCATTTATATTAGAAATTTAGAATACTTTCATTTTGACCAAAAAAAAATAAGAATACTTTCATTTGTAGCAAAAAAAAAAAAAGGTTCGACAATAAGGCCAACACGCGGAGCCTGATTTAAGAATGGCCCATAAGTGTTCGTGAAAACAAGCCCATACCAAATTTGGATCACATGTCTAAAACCATAAAAAGCTCAAGTCTTATCATATGATATACTAGCAACATATGTAAGCCAAAAAGTTTATAAGCATCGATGCAAAAAGTACACATGATTTTGTGAATAGTCCTTCGATCAACTTTTTCTTGATGGGTATATCTGTATATGTGTGTAAAACTCAGTAGTGTACCCTCGTGATAAGGTACCTTAAGTAATGAACTATCTAGCTATTTTGCTATTTGTATGTAGCTCGATCGATCCAATATTCAACGTTGAGGTTTAGTTATATAGCAACCAACTGCTTGACATTGATGGGGTAGGTGTAGCGAAGCGAGTCATCGAATGCAGCATCGATGACAAAGCGATTGGCAGCTTCGGTGGGATGGTACAAGTCCCAGAACAAGAACTCGGTTCGGTTCGGGCAGTACTTGGAAATCGGTAAACATGGTACCTTGGCATTTAGCTTCCCTAATCCACAACATGCTGCTTTCACCTCTTTGAATCCTGAAAGTAGATTAACTAAGGTCAAATATATACTCAGACGGTCGTAAGACAATTATCATAGAGCGAACGACGTGTAAGTAGTGTAACTAAGCACGAGCTAGGGAGAATGATACCATAAGGTTGTGGATTTTGGATGAAGTTGAGCAGGGAATCGTAGGTGTTAAAGTAAGAGTAGTGAAAGCCCTGAAGTTTCGCACTAAATTCCTCGAGAACCGATCGGAGGCCCTTGTTGTAGTCGGCGGCCATGGCGTTTGCCGGTGCATTACAGTCATATGTGCCACTCTTAAGCCTTTGTTGTGGGCAGCAACCAATTGAGCCTACGCCTATCATCACAAACTTCCGCCCTCCTAAATCATATAGACGCTACAACACAACACAAAGCACACGCCTTATTACTACCTTTTGTAAAAACTAGCTGGGCCGGACAAAGAGTATTAATGGGCCCAGTGGGCCGTTCTAGCCCACATAGATCTTTTTGTCAAAATCCGGGCCCATATAGATTAATTTGGAGCAATGCAAATTTTGTTGGGTTACTCCTCCTATCGCCAATTGGTTTTAGGATGGAACCCCATGGGCTTATGGGGTCAGGCCCATTCGCGCATGTGCGCACGACGGTCGCCCCCTCCGTCATCTTCTCTCCGGTATCGGGCCCACCGGATTCCGACAAATTTCATGCGAGTTAATTACCTGAAGTTGTGCTTTGATTGTGGTGACCATGGAGGCGACGAAGTCCGTTGGACTCATTTGCTTGCTAGTGTTGGAAGAGGGATTGTGGTATCCGAGGATGTCGTTGCTCCCGATTATGATGGCGTGGATGGCCTTCGATTGAAGCTTGTCCAAGCCCGACTGCTCGAGTTGGAGCGACATTTGGTCGCGAGCTCTTGAGTAGTACTCTATTTGTTTAGCCAAGGGGATGGTTTGACTCTGAATTTGATACAAGTTATGAGTACCACATCAATCCTAATTACTTGAATCTTGCCATTACGTACCCGAATTGGGTAGCTGTTATATTTGACCTGCCTCTAACTTGACCCACAACAATGAATATCACACGGGAATAATGTCAACACAACCAAACTTCATAAATGATCTTGACCCCCATCGACCAACAAATTTCATTATGGCTTTTACGTGTTGGGTATACAGGGTCATAATACCTTTGACATATACTCGATCATGTGATGACCGAATCTATACAAATTAACATGCACAAGACTACTCCAAAATGTCCGGATCGAAGCCTAAACTTAAGTGCTTAACCTAAGGATCAAGCAACCCGGTTTTAACCCATTAACTAATTAATTGAGAAACCGAGGCCAATTTTGAAAAATTAAGAGAGTACTCACAAAAACTTGACCGGTGGCATTGAAGATGGCAGCGCCGCCGGAGGCAAAGTTAACGCCGGCTCGAAAGTTGGTCATCTTCCCTCGAACCATGAACAGGTACGGCGGCGGAGACGACATCCCTAGCTTCTCAGCTGCCAATGCCCGGGAATAATAATTTTGGATTATAAGTTACTTTGGTTGGTTATCAAAAATAAAAATTTGAGTTATGTACAAGGAAAGATTGAAACTAGCTAGAGTACCCAAACAATATAATTAGTATTAGTTCATAGCGAAACTATAGTATAGTAGTTGACGTCATTTAGGTGCTCTACACTGAAATTTAATCCAAGCGGTCCATCCCTCCCTAGTGGCAAAGAGAATCATTAATCTCAATTCTCAATTCTCAATTCCCAATTCTCAATGGGGTGGAGAAAAGTAATTAGTCCCTTCAAATAGATCGAGTTAGATTTTATCAATTGCTTACTGTATAATCACATCACATGGGCCTTTATAGCATGAGCTTATTAGTGAAATGTAAGCTGTAAAATGCTCTGCATCTCTACTTTGTGTGTGGCCACGGAAGAATATTTTCACTCCACCGCCCCATCTTTTCTTGTTTTAATTTGATGCTTCCATTTTCCCACTTTTTTTTTTCTTTAAGGAAAAATAATAGAAGATCGATCTCCAAACTGATCGATTTTACATCACATTAATATGGTTGATCGATTGATGAAACAAACTAACATACGAGAGTCGAGGGTTATAGAATATGTGACATTTCAAATTCAACGGCCAAATAGCCAAATATCTAGCCAAAGATCATATCTAGTTCAAGAGTCCGTTTATAACAATGTCACGGTAAGTTAGATCCTGATACTAAAACCAATAGACAGTAGACAATAGACAATAGACAATAGAAAGAATAACTAAATACAAAGCTATAGATAGTACGGGTGATTAAAAAGAAGAAATTAATAATGATACGTACCGAGGAAATCAGCGGCGTTCTTGCCATTGCAGAAGCGGCCGGTGGGCTTGTGGGTGGGGAAGTCGACGCCGTTGTGCGGGAAGTCGGCCTTCACGATGGAGAGGCGGAGGTAGTTGTTGTTTCCGACGTCGGCCAGCGAGTCCCCGAACACGTACACCGCGGGCGCCAAGGGCTGGGCGCTTGCAACCAATGTGAAGTCTGTTGCACATAATACTATAAGAAGCATAACAATACTCACTCCCATTTGAGTAATGGCTCCATCTCTCTGTTTTGAGCCTCTTTTCTTCTCAATTAATTCCATGCTCTTCTTTTCCCTGTCCCTGTTAATTTCTTCAGTAAAGAGGAGATAGATAGTGAATTAGTGATTGGTTATGTGTGTACCAGTATGATGGGCATGGGTGAAGATAAGAAGAAGGTTGGAATTTATAAGGCCATAATAACATACAAGGGTCGGAACAAAAAGTGCTTTCAATTGTGCGTCCACACTAACTTTTGTTTTGCTGTTCCATAATGTATAATATACCGTGGACAGTTAATGTTTGTGAGATTTGATTACCGTTTCCATTTTGGTAAAATTGAGGTTGGAGGTGATGTGACTATAGTCATTAGTCATCACTCATCACTTACCCAATTGGATGCTTCTCGATCAGTATGGCTTTGAGTTGGGCCACTTATGAATCAAGTCCAGCTACAATTCTACCGTAACGGGAAACTTGTTAGGCCTCCAAATTTGCTTTGAATGTCTTTTTTAATGATTATTATGTTATTTTTTTGGTCGAGAAAAGGGCTAACACGTAACGCCGCTAGGTAAGATCAAACAAATAGGGATCAAGGGAGCAAGGCTAATGACAAACGAGTTGAGGGTAGCTAGGCTGCCCCTCAAGTCGTCCGGAATCAATGTCGACGACAAGCTCAAAGATTTCCCGAGAAGATAAATAGCAAGTTTGGAGTCGGATTGCAAACAAATAATCCACAAGCCTAAGTCTCACGCGAGTTTGAGACCGTTCAAAATTCCCTAGAGTTTTATCACGGGGACAATACAATGTCTAATATGGTGGAAAAAACCTCTGATCCACCTTCTAGGCTCTAAGGATTATTATGATATTTGAAACCATGCTAAAATTATTTCAAACCTAAGTAAAAAGATTCATAAAAGAGACATAAATAGTCATCTTTCATCTAACTTTTCTACAAATTTAATATACCCTTCAATCTAAAGCAGGTCAATGTTTTATATTGTACTGTCAAATAAAGTTAGTGTGGATCGAGATTATACGGGTGATATATCAGGTAAATTTAAACATGTACATCAGATATAAGGTTGAAATCTATCTTCTAACCCAAAAGTTTAACCTAATGGACAGTGTTTTGTATCCTCTTATATACTAGTGATATTTTGTTTCTCGTGAGCAGTGTGAGAAGACCACGTATATATTCCCAACATTACAATCTTGTAAGTTGGCCCAAAGGAAAGATGGCGAAGCGAGAATGATTACCCGGTTGAGATTAAGATGGGCATTCTATAATTTGCATCCCAATTCCATTCACACCAATTTAGTAGAAAAAATAAAAGATACGTTTTACCCTTTTTGTTTTAATGAGTCGACGGTGCGAGTGCGATGTGGACGGCAACAATACAAGTGCGGCCTAGCTAAGGCATGAACTAACACGTATATTTATGTGGACATCATTTATTCAACCAATCAACCATGATCAAGGCTTTGAATTGGATTTCTTGTTCGTGGATAAAATGGGGGTGGTTGTGGGTTGTGACTTAATCCCTCCGTTTCAAAATAGATGACCATTTGGACTTTGCACATATATTAAGAAAAAAGTGTTATTCCTATATTACCCCTATCAAATGTAGAGTTAATTATTTGTTTAGAGAAATATGAAAAAGTGTAATGATTATGATAAAGATAATTATTAGGGGTATAAATGGAAAGAGATGGGTAAAAATGTGAAATGGTCAAGTATTATGAAACAAGAAAAAGTGTCTAAATGGTCATGTATTTTGAAACAGAGGGAGTACTGTATAATTGTAGGGCCAATTCTACGTTGCTCATTTGGAACAAATAATGATCGATCGATCAATCAACTGTGAGAGATATTTATGCCAGTAATGTCACTTCTTGCATCTATTCTCGTTTAAACCTAAATTAGAGAATCATAGTATAGGTACGTACAAATTATGTGGTATTATTTTCGTTATTAAAATAGTACTAGGTGACCCAATTTGAAATATCTAACTTGGATGCGCATAGGCCAAAATTTTAGTTTAGCTTCGGACCATTAATTAAGGGAGATATTTTAATTAGCTCAAACTTAACTTATACTGTACTTATGTATGTATAGACAAATAAATCATTCCAAGTCTAAAAGAGGCCGGGTATGAAACCAACTTTGTACAACTGGAGATTTGAATCAAGTGATACATGAATCAAGTGATCGATACAACATGGCATGGGCTGACTTGGACTCTAATACTAATGGTTTTGTTGTCTTATTTTGCATGGAAAACGGCAAAGCCGACAACGTAACTCTTAGAGCATGCACAACGGAGACTAGCAACATTTCTATCTAAATAACAAATAAAAGGAAAATAAATTAATTTTACCTTTTGTCAGATTTTGCGGGGCTTTGACAGAAAAATTTACAGTAGAAATTTATACTGTAAGAGATAGAGGAAAGAAATAGAGAAATCTTTCTCTACTTTTGTGACAGATCTCCCCACTTATTTTATTTTATTTTTTTTTTAATTTTTTAAAAATGTAGGAACATTTCTCCATGTTGTAGTAGTATGAAGTAAAGAGGTGAGAGTTCTGAATCATTATCAATTAGTAGCACATTCATTATCGCTTGTTGACAATGCTCGGTCATTTTCAGCTCATCTCATCCCATCCAGTCATCCTCTAGCGTGATAGTGGACGTTTAATTTACATTTGTTTTTTTGGGCATGTTAGGGAGTCAAAAGAGATATATCTCAATACTACTCTTAAAGGCTTAATTAATTAACTAAATACTGTATCATTTTAGTAGTGGCGGAGCCAGGAATGCCTGGAGGCGGGGGTGGACTTCAACAATTAGATAACTCGATCTATTTCAACATATTTTTTTTAGTCGAAGATTTTTTTTAACATATCGATGCATATATATAAACATATTTAATATAAAGTGCACCAAAATGTAATATCCGAAGTCGTTCAACATAAAAATGTAAATACAAAATGGTTTAACATAAAAATAGTACAAATCAAGCCACATTTGTATTATTTTATAAAATATACATAATATAAAATACACAAAAATGTAAATACTTCAAGTTCAGACTTTTGGTAGATTTTTCCTATTTCAATGGTTAAATTATGTTAGTACAAGATTTATTTTGGTGATATTAAAAAATCATTTACTTAAAGACAATTTAATTAAAGCCCATTTGTAAGTGATTTAAAATAGGATAATTTGATCCATTTAAGGCCCACTCCATTGAAACTTCCACCAACTTCTTAACCTATTAAAACTAAGAATTTCAGCCTTCTTAAAACTAGGAATTTCAGCCTTCTTAAAACTAGGAATTTCAGCCTCCGGCCTCTGAACCTCCAATCAAATCTCACGGGCTCGGCCACCGGTGAGTCGGCGACGACATGTCTTTCCTCTGCCTCCGACCTCAAGAACGCGACGACTCCGCCCCGCCCCAACCCTTACCCTGGGGCGACTCCCTATGTAATCCCGTTACTCCGGGCGATGGTGGGGGCGGCCGCCCCCACCTACCCCCTGCCTCCGCCAGTGCATTTTAGTACGTATAAAGTGTGGGCGACGTATGTGAAAATACTATATATGTACGTGTATTGATCATATGCGTTATTTTAGCATATGGTGATCGTTAGCATTAGCTTAACATACCGAGGAGACAATTGTTTCACTGTTTATAGTTTTAGATTAAATTACATAATATATAATTAAGTCAATAGACTACTTAATTAATTAGTACAATCTCATTTTTTTGAGCCTAATATGGATGTGTGCATTTGCAAACTCCTAGCTAGCTCTAATAAGGTACCACTTGCGAAGACGAGTGGATACCATGCACCCTCTGTTAATCGACCCATCAGATTTTGACGCGGTGTTAGCATGATTCAATTCAGCCGTATTTCTTTACTCAGTTTTGGGTCAGACTTGACAATATATTACACGTTCATTGTCTAGTGCACTATAGTCAAACCGGAGGTCTCTGAAATTATACACGTTCATTGTCTAGTGCACTATAGTCAAACCGGAGGTCTCTGAAATTATACACTATGTTAAATCTCGGTGGGTCATATATGACGTGGGGGGTTCACACGTCGGTTCATACGCATATGTGCGGTAAGTGCGACACATAAACACATGAGGTTCCACACTAAAACCAATTGACAATAGGGGAAATAA
This sequence comes from Polygonum aviculare, assembly GCA_934048045.1. Lineage (NCBI taxonomy): Eukaryota > Viridiplantae > Streptophyta > Magnoliopsida > Caryophyllales > Polygonaceae > Polygonum > Polygonum aviculare. The sequence goes on from OW204025.1 coordinate 25,515,515, forward strand.
CTCATGTACTTATATGGGTGGTTTATATTTCAATTCCCGATGTGAGATAGTTTTAGTCTCAATTGCAGTATCAGAGCCAACAATTTGATCATAGGTCCTTTCTAGATTACTTGGGTCATATTGAACATAATGCTATCCATATATCCGTTATTGTCTAGGCTAGCCCACAATGATGCATGGTCCGACACAGATGGCATAATTTGGGCTAACAAGTAACATCCCGGTGAATTGTAGTTAGATGCAAGTGTTTCCACATCTAAACTTTGTGATTAACATGTCACACTATTACTGCTTACTAACACTAAAATCTACCATTTGACGAGGAATAATCAGGTCGAATCACAATCTAATTGTACGTACGTAGTCTAGCTCCTGCGGATAAGAATCTGCCAAAATTTAATACTACTGAAGACAATTATATGACTTACAATGATCGAATAATTTTAGATGATTCAAGACAAATGAGTTATCAATTACATAAACAAGTAACTAAAATGAATTTTAAACTCGTAAGAACCAATACGTACGGTCAACCGATCAACGTCGATCGCCGTTAGCTAGCCTAGTTATATAGACACTAACTGCCCAAGATTGATAGGGTACGTGTAGAGAAGTCTGTCATCAAACGCAACGTCGACAACCAACCGATCGGCAGCTTCCGTCGGGTGGTACAAATCCCAGAACAAGTGCTCGCTCCGGTTAGGGCAGTAGTTGGAAAGTGGTAGGCACGGAATGTTGGCGTTTAGTTTTCCCAAGCCACAACATGCCGATTTCACCTCTTTGAATCCAAAAAGTTGTGGGTTTTGGGTGAAGTTTTGGACGATCTTGTAGGTGTCAAAGTACGTATAGTGGAAGCCTTGGAGCTGTGCTTTGAGTTCGTCGAGAACCGAGCGGAGACCCTTGTTGTAGCTAGCGGCCATGGCGTTTGCCGGTGCGTTGCAGTCGCTGGTGATGCTCTTAATCCTCTGTTGTGGACAACAACCGATCCTCGCTAGGCCTAGCATCATGAACTTGCGTCCTCCTAAGCCATATATACGCTAACACACAAAATGCACACATATATTAATTAAAACGGGCTTGATCGATGACACACTTGTTGGGATACAAAACAATCCCACATCGGAAGTTGGGCAACAAAACTGCCTAGTATATAAGACGGTGGGCTACTCCTCCTATTAGACGTGTGGGTGGCCCGATACAAGGCCGGTGGGGTTCCAACCTAAAACCAATTGGCAATAGGAGGAGTAGCCCACCGTCTTATATACTAGGCAGTTTTGTTGCCCAACTTCCGATGTGGGATTGTTTTGTATCCCAACAACACTTTTTTTAAGTTTGATGTGTAATGTCGTATATATCTAGAGGAAACACTTATGGACATAACGTTTGAAAGGAAATGTGAGTTACCTGAAGTTGAGCTTTGATGGTGGTGACCATGAAGTCGACGAACTCGGTTGGATTCATCTGTTTGCTAATGTTGGAAGAGGACGTATGGTATCCTAGGATGTCGTTGCTCCCGATTATGACGACGTGGATGGCCTTTGATTTAAGGTTTGCGAGGTCGGGCTCTTGGAGTTGTAGCTTCATCTGGTCGCGAACTCTTGAGTAGTACTGTATTTGTTTGGTGAGGGGAACGGATTGTTTCTGAATTTTGTTGCACACTTGTTACTTGTTAGTAGCATATCGAGCACGTAGAGTTATATGTATCGGTTAAAGAGTTTTAAGAGGAGTGATTGATTAGGATGTTGAGACCTATTATGAGATAGATGACGTAGCAAGATTGGGTTATTTCATGGAGGATAATTTAATTTGTGAAGCAAAAACATGGGCTATGTTGTTGTCGTAAGTAATAAGTGATATTACCTTCCTATTATCAAGGAGATGCATACTAAAATAATATTAGTAAGAATAATGAAGCGGGCACATGTAAGAATTATAAATGGTCTGACCTTTGGACCAAAAAATAAATGGTCTGACTCGATCGACCAACAAACTTCATTACGGTGTATACACGTGTAATATCATAGGAAATCTTTAAGAATAACTGAAGAGTGGCCTTCACGTATTGGATATATAGACCGATGCCTTGCTTAATTATATACTCCATCATGTGCGACAAATCAACTTATATAAGAATGACATGTAATTAGTTAACCCCAAAAACTCCGGATCTCATATAGTATTATGCAACCCGATTGACACTTAAGTACGTATGAGATTGAGGTTGCGTTTGGATTACATCAAATTAACGAACGTAACACATATTATATAGTTTGGTAGTTATAATTTGTTAGCACTAATCCAAACTAAAACCAACAATATATTATATATATAATTGAAAGAGGGAAATATATTAAGGAAAAAAATAAGAGACGTACGAAAAGTAGATCGGTGCCATTAAAGATGCCTGCACCTCCAGATGCAAAGTTAACGCCGGTTTGAAAGTTGGTCATCTTCCCCTGTAGCATGTACAGATACGGCGGTGGAGACGACAGACCTAGCTTCTCAGCTGCATATTAAACCATAATATTTTTATTATTTTTTTATGTTATTTTATTTTAATTAATTAATGAAAAATATCTTCAACATCTCAGATACTGATATACGCAATTCATATGGTGATTTCTTCACATGTAGCCAGGAGCCCAGGGCTGTCAAATCTGACTTGACCCAAACCCGTCCGACAATTTTGGATTTTGGCGCACAATTTCAATCTGACTTCGACAATTTCGCGTTTGTATAACTTACCCTAATTTTCTTTGTTTTATCCTTTTTTCTTTCTTAAATATACCTAAATTCTGAAATTCAACGTTCAAATAGCTAAATATCATATCATTCGTTTGCCCATCAATAAATAAGCACGTATGCTATTTCAACCAAAAAAAAAAGTACGTATGCTATAGCTTGGTATCAGTCGACTCAACATGTTGCATAGGGTATGTTATATGTATATGGAGATTTTGATCAAAATATATATATATATATATATATATATATGTATATGGAGATTAATTACAAGTGACCATTTATTAAGGTTATTTACAAATTTAATTTGAATTACAGTTGGACTATTACATACGTACGTTCTCACAAAAATCCAAATATGCCACATGAATTGAATCTCCATGAGCATGCATATATATAGCTTCAATGACATATGTTAATTTCGTATGTAGCTCGTGGCCAGTTCTACATAGTCATCGATCGACATGTATTAATGAAGATGCATGAATTCTCAAAGTGAAGACGAAGAAAAGATCGACAGAATTTAATTTAAAATACCGATAAAATCAGCAGCGTTCTTGCCATTACAGAACCTGCCGGTGGGCTTATGAGCGTTCCGGAAAGGGAAGTCAACGCCGTGGTGGGGGAAGTCAGCCTTGGCGATCGAAATCGGAAGGAAGTTGTTGTTTCCGACGTCGGCCAACGAGTCTCCGAACACGTAAACTGCCGGCGCCAGAGGCTCGCCGGTTGAAACCATTGCCAAGCTTGCAAATATTAACATAATGCACACTCCCATTTTGCTAGCCCCTATTGAACCTCCCTTCTTCTCATTTTCCATGCTCTTTGATTTTATTGTCTCTCTCTCTCTCTCTCTATCTATGTTTGATTTCTTGAGTGCATATTATATAGGGTTTAGGGGAATTTATAGATGAAGAATGAGTGAGTTGGTGATCGATGACGTGTCGTTGACTAATCAGTCCAGCTGGCCGGCTTCAATAGTTGTCCATTACATGCATGCATTTCCATAATACATATATAGAGTTTTGAGGTTTATTTGATTATGATGAGTACACTAATTAAGTTACAAATGACCTACCAATTAATTTGGTCCAACACATCGGGTCAGATCTGAACGACCTACCAATATGTGTTCTGGATTTAATTATAAATTCGGAACCGGGTCATCGATCAGCAGAGACGGCCTTGATCACTTGGAGCGCATCCATATCAATTTCAAGCTTGGTGATTTTAAGACCTTGAAACAGGCTTAAGGCTTGAGCTTCAAAAGCAGAGGCACCAGTTCGTTTAATAGCATAGCCTTTCAAGAAGCCCCCAGCATCTAAGGCTGGGTTGTTTTCTATAATTTTAATTTCCTTTTTTTGGGTAGAACTTATTTCGGTCTATGTATTTTCAATTCCATTACAAGTTTGGTAGAAAACGTTATCCAATACTCCATTATTAATTAATTCAGTCACATACATGATCGATTAATAGATTATTATTTTCCAAAAATGGTTTTTGTTTTGAAATATATCTCGACCGGCCTATAATTTCACAAGTACTGTATGGTGTAATTCATGACAGCTAACGTTTTGCGTGTCTACACGGCTATTACGTACACAAGACTACAAGAGGGGTAGTCGACAAATCGGGATAAATGGGTTTTCGCCTCTCCGGAGTTGAGTGATGAACTAATTAACTTAGAATAAAAAAATCAGAATCACAAACTTGAAATAAATCGGAATCACAATCAGTCCACTTATGTTATATATGAAATATAAATGTACGTCGACGTAGTTGTCTTTTCTACATAAAAATAAGTCAATTATGCATCAACTTAGAAATGAAAATTGTGTCACTTCATGCATGGGCCAATGGCTATGTTTGTTGGTGTATAAGGAAAGACTGGGGAACGGGCCTCACATTTTTAAGGTTGGCGCCTTATAAGGAAAAAACTGGCACCATTTCCTTGATTTTACGGGATATTTATTAACATTTGGCTATAATCTATGTATCAAATCAATCAAAAAGCGCATAAATGCACCTAAAACCCCTTATGAACAGTAAAATGGATCACTAAAAACAAATAAACACTCATCATTATCCTAGGGGTCCACCATTTTGTTTTTGACACTTTCAGCCTTGTTTCCTGTCACTCTCTTTCCCTCTGTCCCTTCTTTTTCTATGCCTGAGACTCGCATTTCCCATGGCTAAGTGTGAGTGTTTATTTGTTTTTATTGTGCGACCTCCGACCCAAGTTCATATCCACAACCACCGGAAGGCGACGGTGTGAAGTCGGAATCCCGCTGGATTTGGCGAAGAGGCTCTTCGAATTAGAGGAGAAGGAATGAGAAACCGAAGAGGGAGAAGGTGAAGATGGAAACCAAATTGGTAGATCGGCTGCTCAAGTTGGGAGTCGGGGGTTCCGAAATTGAAGCGTTTGATGAGTCTGTGCAAGCGTTTGAAGATGAAGCTGGAACAGCGATGGATGCTCCATGGCTGCATCTGCAAAATATCACCAAAGGGACAAGTATAAAAAAGAAGAAGAAAAATCAGTACTGCTACATGGGGTGGGGTCAAGTAGGAATTCAACCAAAAAGATGGGGTGAAGTAGGAAAGGAAAAAAAAAACATGGGGACTAAAATGGTGGAACTGACGTCCACTTGTGTGCGAGACATAACCGAAACCCGACTAACCCAAAACCCGAAATTTAGTTGAACTGAAATCCGAATGACTCGATTGAGATTGACCCGAAAATCAAACTTTACCCGATTAATTGTATACTCGAACCGAAATTGTTCCCCCCGTCTGACCCGATTATTAAAATATCCGAATTTACCCCACCCGAATCCAACTCACCTCACCCGATTGACACCCTATGTTACATAGACAATTAACGACAACAACAAAAATTTCAAACTTTGACAAAATCTAAGGGACAAGAGCCATTTACTAGAGCTTCTTGCTTATTGCCAAGGTAATTAGCTAAGGATTTGATGTTTTAATCTCTCTACGGTTGAGCTATAATATAATTTTGTTTTGCATGCTTGTAGCTCAAAGACAAACCGGAGAGACCGCGCTCAATGAAGCAAGTTCAAGGTCACACCAGATTCTTAGATTGGTAAGAAAAGGAATGAAATCATGTTTCTTCTTGTAGAGATACTATTAGTTTGTGTTTTTCACTATGAAAAAGTTTGGTATTGTTTTGTAGATAGTTGAAAGTTCTGCTCAACAATTGGTTGGAGCTACAAACTCAAGCACTCTATCAGCTACTGTGGTATGTAAAAGTCACAAATGAGTGCAATTTCTCATTGCTTGTGAGTTGGATATAGTGAAAGGAAATTGTTCTTTGATCTTTGTGCAGAACTTTGTGGATCTTGCCGGAAGTGAGCGAACTTCGCAGACAATGTCAGCCGGTACGAGACTAAAGGAAGGATGTCATATAAATCGTAGCTTGCTAACTCTTGGAACCGTCATTCGCAAACTAAGGTTGATCACATTGTGCTCTAGGACTGGATTCATTTGAATGTCATACAATATAAAGAACTTGTGCATTATTAAGCTTAAACGACACAACGCCAATGCAAAATACATGTCTTATACTAGACAGAGGAAATACAAAATTGACTCTTTCTCACATGTTAATGCAGCAAAGGGAGAAATGGGCATGTTCCATATAGAGACTCCAAGCTAACACGCATACTACAACATTCATTAGGAGGCAATGCCAAAACCGCCATCATTTGTACGTTGAGCCCAGCACATAGTCATCTTGAGCAATCAAGAAACACGCTCTTGTTCGCAACTTGTGCAAAAGAAGTGAGCACAAATGCAAGAGTGAATGTGGTCATGTCAGATAAGACATTGGTAAAACAGTTGCGAAAAGAGTTGGTCAGTTTGGAGGCGAGCTCATGAGTATGTCGGTTTCCACTTACAAAGGCGACGTCTCAACGAAGTTGAAAGAAAAAAGAGCTCCAGATTGAGAAGGTGAAAGAAAAAAGTTCATTTTTTAGTTACAACAACAACATTTACCCAGTGTATCCCGCGAAATGCAGGATCTGGGGGGGTCAGGATAGGGGTAAGTTAAAGAATATTCTTAATCTTGATTATGGCTTTTTTGTACTTATTTGACAATGCAGACGGCTAAGGAAATTAAGGAACTAAGTTATCAAAGAGACCTTGCTCAAGCTCAAATAGAAGAACTGTTACATTCTAATGGGCAACAACAACAAGACTTAGAAACACAAGTACTTGCTCTTTATTACATGTTACATGCACCATGTATCAAGATTTCAATGTTTTGCTTCAATCTTCTTCTTTTTTCTGAGGACCAGCCTCGTCGAGTCATGGGACATAGAAGGAAAATTTCATGGCTAGAAGATTCATCAAATGGTTCAGATACATCTGATTATCAACGGCTAGATGCAGACCTCACAACAACCGATTCCTTTCGTTGTGAAGATTCAGATCTCCTTGATAACTATGAGGGCCAGTTTTTACCTGGTGAATCTTCACCAGAATTCTTCAACAAACCTCCAGAGATTTTTGTCCCAGACCCTGAAGATAATTGCAAGGAAGTTCGTTGCGTAGAAGTTGAAGAAGCAACCATAAACAGGAAGACAGAAAATCAAGCCATGATAAATTATCTTCCTAACAATGACAATGCAAAAGGAAATCCAACAGCTCCTGATAATGCATTTGACATAGTAACAAATCATTCGACTCCGGAGTATGATGCATTGGTTAGCAGAATCAAGGAGCTTCAAGGAACAATCGACAACCTTGTCAATCGGCATCCAACTGAGTATTCTCCATATTCGACAGAATCAGAAATGTCGAGCTCAAGAGGGTTTAATGTACTTAGAAGCAGAAGTTGTAGGGCGATTGTTGGATCGTCTCTTGGGCATGATATGTTGTTTGATGGGTTTGAAAGGCAATCAGTTGGAAGACCCAAGAATTTGCCTAGGCCTAATACATTGAATTGCTCAAATAGTGCGAAGTCGCCTAAAGCAAACTTAACCTCCATTAGAAATGCTTTGCTTAAGGAAATGGATCATGAGAAGCTAAGATATGATGTGGTAAGATTCATACTAATAAGAGCATTACTTGGTTATTCAAATGAAGGTTTCTTAGCTACAAAAATGATTCATGTTGTTTAATGTAGGATGGCTATCCACTTTTGAAGGCCAAGATCAAGGGATCACAAGAAAATGGTAAAGAAGATATGACTTACAATCATAACAATGATGAGCAAGCTCAATTTGATTGGAGTCAAGAACTTAAGAAGCAGGATGTAGTACAAGGAGTTTCGGTATCTCCTTCAAGTAAGCTTCAAGATTTTGAGGAGCAACAACAGAAGATCATCAAACTCTGGGATTCTTGTCATACTTCATTAGTTCATAGATCCTACTTCTTCTTGCTCTTTAGGGGAACGGATCCGTCGGACTCAATTTATATGGAAGTAGAGCTTCGTCGCTTGTCTTTCATCCAAAGCAAGTTCTCTCAAGGAGGGAAAATCACAATGGATGGCTAGATCCTAACACCAACTTTAAGGTGAACGAGTATTCTTAGCAAACTAGGCCTTGTTACACTTTTCCTCCAAAAAATAATATTTTAACCTTGTTCTATAATCCATATCACATCTCTACTTTTACGTTTTACGATACAAAATTATCACCAAAAACTATACTTTTCAAAAAAAATACTTTTTCTGTTGTAGTATTTTGATCATTTGGATGGGCGCCATTTTCTCACCAAAACTACCAAATGTTTCTTTCTTTTTTGTTGTAGTATAAGAACTTTGAACCAAGAAAGGGAGATGTTGTGCAAGCAAATGCAGAGGAAACTCACAGTAAAGGAAAGAGAAGCCCTTTTTAAGAAATGGGGTATTGGGCTAGACACTAAGAAGAGAAGACTACAACTAGCAAGAAGTCTTTGGACAGACACAGAAGACATTGAACATGTTAGAGAGAGTGCTGCCTTAGTGGCAAGGTTGTGTGGCTTCGCGGATGGACATGAAGTGCCAAAGGAAATGTTTGTCGGACCCAATTTCGCGAAGACGCTGAACAAGAGGTCCTATAGTTGGAAGGACAGCTTGACCTCTCTAGTGTAAGTTCCATGCCAAGTGTGTCTTACTTTGAATGTTGGATGTAACTTAAATTGTTGGTTGTTAGGGTTTGAAAATTTGATTGGCTGTAATCTAACAAAAGGATGCTTTGGTATCATTAGATTTGTAATTTTGTTGTATTGAAGTCTCACTCTGATTTACAAGTGTCATGATGGAAAATGTTTGCTCTGAGCTCACTCATTTGTATACACCGAGAGTATAGTGATTCTAGCTTGTATATTAAGTAGAGAAAATTTTAAAAACCCATCTATCTATAATACTATACTATAATACTATAAACTAGAGTTAGAATCCGCAATCAATGCTCGAAATTTTATCACTAATCTATAGTTTCCATGCGTTTTCTCCCCCTTTTCACCGGTTAAATCTGTTTTTCACTACTTGCGTTTAATGCTATCCGCAATTAAGCTGGTGAAATCTGTTTAGCCCCTATTTCCTTTAATGACATACCCTCTGAAACCATGACGTTTGAGTTGTTGTGCTGCCTGTTTGATGCCAACCCTCATTCATTATGCTGTTAATCACTCCATTTAGAAAGGTTAACAAACGCCCAGTGAACACCCAAACATTACATCTTATGGTCCCAAACATTACACCTTATCGTATATTATACACCAAAACAGTACAACTTATTGTAACAGCTTGGAACCCTGGCATTCATGTTTGTTGAGATGCTTACTTCATCTTCCCTGGATGTCTACTTGCAGCACACCGCTGATTCAATTCTGCGCCCCCTCCTGTTCCAAAAAAACATTTAATCACATTACAATTACACCTACAAACGTTTGGGCAACTAATTGAAGACATCTTTATCCGCTTGGCCATGTTAATTGCAACGTTATGTTTACCAGCCCTTTCGGGTCCAAAGCAGTTGAATGGGTTATGTGGGAGGGGGAGTGCTCTTATAAATTGTGTGTTTATCTTACTCATCCTTCCACACCTATCCCTCTTACCTCTCATATTTACTTTCCACCATGAGTTACCAGTTCAAGTACCTAAATGAGCTGCGCCAAGGCATGACCTGTGAGATCCATGTCAAAGTGTGTAGGAAGTGGGATATCTACAACATCTATGACCAGTACAGGGGCACCGATTATCTTCTTGCTGACTCAAAGGTATTGTAGTGATGCAATCCTTACTATTTTACCTAGATTATGTTGCTTCTATTTTTCCACAGCCTTTGCTTACTTAGTGTTTGAAAAAAAATTGCAGGGGGGTCTTATACATTGTACCACTAAGAACAATGTTGCCCACTGTTTTGTTGGCAAACTGACTGAAGGTGCTGTCTTCAGTTTAAGGGATTTCCATATTATTCCAAACCTCAAAGAATACCAGGTCCTCAAGGATAAGAGGTACATGATCGAGCTACATGGTTCTAGTAGTGTGAAAAAAGTGGTCAATAAGGTTGATGGGTTCCCAACACAGTATGTGTTCTGCTTCACTGATATTGGGGATATTCGTTTTGATGTGAATGGGACAAACGCTCTGATAGGTATGTCTATTGTTATTACATTCTTACCACTATGCCTTAACATACAAGAGGAAATTAAACCCTTATTGTTTGCTGTTTGAACATGTAATGGGATATGTGACCGACGTTGGGACAATAGTGTCAAGGGAGGTTGGAAAAGGGAAAAAACTCAAGAAGACTACACAGGCTTTAGACATTTACTTGACTGGCAAGAGGTCCTTATTCCTACCTTCCCCACTTCTTCCAGTAGATTTTTATTACTATTGTTGTCATGTACACTTTCCTGTTCACTGTTGCAGAGGCCACAAGATCAGGGTCACTTTGTGGGGAGATCTTGCTGGGGAATTCATGCAAAGGAAACCAACTGATCACACAGACTATGCCATTATTTTGGTTGGCATGAATATCAGGACATATAAAGGTATCCCTTTGATTTAACATAAATTTGAAATAGCCACCATGTTTACCAGTGCAAAGATATATTTGATTATGTTGGTTTATCCTTCTTACCAATTTCCCCTGGCTGCAAGAAACATGCCTGTCGAGCACTTCTGCTACCGTGCTGTATGATGAAGACCACATTGACGCCCTTGCAACTTTCAAGCGCGAGGCTATGCCAGCACAGTCTGTTGAAGTGCCACCTGCCCAGGTTACATTGTTTGAGTTATCTCAGTGGTGCAAAGCCAAAAAAAGGGTATTCTCACTGACACACCTAACACTTTGCTCTTTGCATTTACCCTTGAATTTTGCCCTCCCTATACTAACACTGTCTACATTACTGGACACCAATTTTTACTGCGTGCTGCAAGTGCTGGGTGTGGACACAAGGTCATCATGGTACTATTTTTCCTGCACAAATGGAAAGTGCAGGAAAAGTGTGACTAGAAGGCATGGTGGGTTTTTCTGCGACTCATGCGCCAAGAAGGTTGAGTTTCTCCGCTCCAGGTACATAATGTTTTAACCACTCCACTCATGTTATACCCTTTTTACTATGCCCTTGCTAATTATAGATCCCTCCCATTCCCCTGTGTGACAAAAGGTACAAGATCCGGCTGGATGTTGCAGATGGAAGCCATGCTGCTGCTATTACCCTATTTGACGGGGTCGCTGAAACTGTGCTCAAAGCAAATGTTGACACATTGCTAAAAAGAATTGCTGTACGTGCATTGCAACTCCTTTAAAATAGTTATTCTCTGGCTACCTACTACCACAGCTAACCCCAGACTACGTTTTATTGCAAACAGGAAGAGGATGCCTTTGCTGTACCAGACGCTATGCAAGAGTTGGTCAACCGTTGGTACATGTTTGAGATACCAACCCAGAGCTACTATCCCCATGGTGGAGAGGGATACACCTGTATCAGCATGCAACCTGCAGACACAGGGCCCAAACAGGTACTACATAACTCTATTTTTATGTGCCCCTACATTTACATCCTAGCTTCATTGCTTACACCTTTTCACCCTCACATTTAAACATATAGACATCCTCTGGCCACCACGAGAACGAGAATACCGACTCCGGGTCAGACACAAAGGGAAACAGCATCTACCATGAGAAAGCTGAGGGGACTGACAAAGCTGAGGACTTGGAAAGTGACCAAGAGGGAGGTATTTCTGGCAATGGAGCAAGAGTGGATAGTGAGGGCGACGAGTTTGCCGTGCCCCCCGAGACATCTGAACGGTATATATTTTAGGCCCCTGGCCAAATTCATTGTAATGCTTTAAGAACCACCCTTCTCCCCCCGCATTGGAATAACTCTTTTCTCTTTCATTAATTTGCAGCTCACAGAAACGGAGGAGGAAAAATATCGTCGTTTCATCTGACGATGGGAACGATGAGTAGAGCCTATGGCTCCCTATCTAACTAGAATATTAGTATTTCCTTTCCTTTAACCAGCCACATACATTTACCAATAAGGCTGGCTACCTCGACTTGCTATATGAACCTACTGTGTTTGGGGTGTTGTTTTGCCCAAGTACACTATCTTATGCTTCCTATTGAACCGTACGGTTAAAAACACTACTGTGTTTGGGATGTTGTTTTGCTCGGTCTGCAGTTTTGTGCTTATAAATGCACAGTGTTTAGCTATCTAGAACTGCTTACAAACTATCCTTTTACACTGTTCAAAAGATATTATGCCTATTGACTTTGTTTATCACAGTTTCCTCCCTATGCTCTTACTATACCATAGCTGCCCAGTGGTATGTTTCTACCCGAATATTTTGGTTACCAGTCTTATTCTTGGAACTGCACAACCCACAAAAAAACAACTATTGCCTGCTATTTAAACATACCTTTCACAGCTGGGGCCAGGCATGATACATATTCTGTCTCAAATGTGCAGGCTTGCAGGGACTACATCAGCAACAAGAACCTTGGCCTGCGAGTGGACAAGACGACAATGTGGATGAGAAAGAAGGTGCCATGTACAGACCTCATGATAGGACTTACGGGAACGATAGATAGCTGCCCAGAAACAATGTTTACATTATGTTTTCAGACTATAGATGTACACCCTTAGAAGCAATACTTATCCTGTAATCTGTTCTACCCAAAAAGAAATTATCCTGTATTTATAAATGCACATTGTTTTGCTGTTTAAAGATACTTATCCTGCTTAGTTAACTGAGCTTATTCCAGACTGGAATGTACAATTAAAATGACAATGGTCATGAACCCAGCCTCATATTTACACTTTTAACAATACAATGGTCTTGCCATTCCCCCTCAAAGGGTTTGTCCTGGGAAAATATTGCAGTTAACATTTTTTTGCCTACATTGAAGCTATTATTGAAGGACCTTATTAGCATCGAGCCTGGATAAATTGACACCACGATTCCAAGTAAACTAGCACGAACCGACCACTGTTCACTGGGCGAAGCTCACAACTTAGATCATCCAAGCAATTATGCAAGAGAAAAAGATGAGTTGTAGAATAGTACCCTACAATGAGAACTCATGTTGCTCATAAACTATCGCAATAAAAAGCTAATGCTTTGAAGACAATTACATTATCCAGGCGACTGAACAAGTGGTCTATTAAACTCTGTTCCCCGTAAGAAATATAGAACCAGTTGCAACCACGTATTGGTTTCTCTAGGATTTATTCACATACAATAGTTAAGATACACATGCCTAAAAATGAAGCCTGGATTATAGTTTTTGTTTTTGTAGAGGTTGGTGTTTATACAGACTGCTTTTATACCATTAAACATGCTTGCAATTGCTGTAAGCGTGTTACAAATATCAGGAAATGATATCGTGCATATAAAGTGCATTTTAGTCCATTTAAATTAATACCACTTGATAAGGAAAATGAACAGATGATCAACTTATATTAAACACAGAGAAAAGTAACTCCTGCATTGGTAAAGACTCACTAAATACTCTTAAGCTATTATTGGTAGGATTTTTGCAGCACGAATTTGGAAGGGTGCACAAATTTGGAACAGCTTGCTGTTTCAGTTCCAGTGGATCGTTGATAATATTTTGTGCAGAGATCATTGGAACATATTAGAGTGGCAAATCAATTGTGTGCTATCCAATATAATGAATCCAGGTCTGAACATTTCTAACTTTATTTCCCTGTGATTCATGTTTGTGACCAATCTAAATATTCAAAAAAAAATACAGATAATCTAGATATTGGTGCAAGTGGATCTAGATCTTCATTCCTGGAAGATCCAAGATTGAATATTGCCTCAACGTCTCATGGTGGAGTACATGGTTCTACAGGGAATTATTGTGGTCTAAGAATCACAGAACCTATAGACCCTGTGGCAACCATAAGGTATTCTGTAACAGATGAGTTTTAGCAGATTTTTTTAATTTGTGACCTTTCTGAATATTCCAAAAAAAATACAGATAATCTAGATATTGGTGCAAGTGGATCTAGACCTTCATTCCTGGAAGATCCAAGATTGAATATTGCCTCAACATCTCATGGTGGAGTACATGGTTCTACAGGGAATTATTGCGGTCTAAGAATCACAGAACCTATACCCCCTCCAACAGGTGAGTTTGTTGTGTGGCAACCATAAGGTATTCTGTAACAGGTGAGTTTTGGCAGATTTTATTTTGACCGTGTCACGCAGAAGTTTTTTGAACCATTGAAAACCAATGGAATTGTACTATTACACTTTGTATAGAATGCCATCTCAATCACTGCTCACATTATCTTAGACACTCAATTCTACCTTTACACATTAGATTTAATGTGTCACAATAAAAATGTTGCCCGCAGAAAATGACAGCTCTTCCGATGAAGAGGACTGCCTAACAGGCCCAGCTGTCAATACACAGAGTATGTTTGCAATAGTTTTCATTATGAAAATGATACACGCTGATGAAACATATTGTATATTAAGGGTAATGAAAATGACTCCTACAGGGTCTCAGATTTTACGCAGTAGATTGGAATGGCCGAAGTATATTTGCCAGTTTTGTGGAGCTACTATGTGGATTGAAGAGAAAGTGGGCAAATGCAATCCAGAGAGTCCACCTATTTTCTCACTTTGTTGCCAAGGGGGGAAGGTTTTACTGGAAAAGTTACCACCCACTCCCGCACCTCTAGATCAATTACTTGATGCTACAACTGACACTGCTTCTGCAAAATTTAGAAAATTAATCCGGGTTTATAATTCTATGCTCTGCTTCACATCATTTGGCGGAAGGATTGACAATTCAATTAACCGAACAAAAGGTCCATACACGTTTAGGATGTCAGGGCAGAACTATCACAGGTTTGGATCATTGGTGCCTACTGAAGGCCAGCGGCCAACCTTTGCTCAGCTATATTTTTATGAAACTGAACATGAAATGCAGAACAGGATTGCATGTATGCCTCAGGATGCAATTGAGATTGATCCAGATTTATTGTCTGATTTAGGTAGTATGTTAGATTCAATTTGTTCCGTGGCAAAGGCTTTTAGAATGGCTCGGGATTGGTGTGCCGATAATAATTCTACAGAGGTCAGTATACGTCTCCTTGGGGATAAACAAAATGTAAACAGGCAGTACAACAAACCACAGGTTTCGGAAATTGCTGCTCTTATCGTAGGTGATTTTGGACTAAGTGGTGGAAAGAGGGATGTAATTGTCCAATCTAGGGTTGGAGGGTTGCAGAGAATTACAGAGCTCCACCCTCTTTATATGCCACTCCAATATCCATTACTGTTTCCATATGGCGAGGATGGGTATCATGAGAAAATCCCATACATAAGCAACACAGGCCAGCGGAAGACAAAACGGTCATATGTAACAATGAGAGAATTCTATTCTTATAGAATACAACAAAGGGAATGTGAAGGCACTACCCTAATAAGAGGTGGACGATTGTATCAACAATTTATAGTTGATGCTTTTACTGCAATTGAGGAGGAACGACTACGCTGGATGCGCCTTAATCAAAAAACTTTGAGGTCAGATTTATATCAAAACATTTGTGATGCCATTACAAGAGGAGATACTAATGCTGCTGCTGTAGGGAAAAGAATTGTCCTCCCATCAAGTTTCACTGGTGGTCCAAGGTATTATGTACAGAATTTTCATGATGCAATGGCAGTCACACGTTCTCTGGGTAACCCAACTCTTTTTATCACATTCACTGCTAACCAGAAATGGGAAGAGGTGGGAGAAATGTTATCAGGCATACCAGGGCAGGAACCAAATCACAGGCCTGATATTATGACAAGGCTATTCAAAATCAAGCTTAATGAGTTGATAAGAGACATTCAGCAAAAAAAAATCTTTGGGAAAACCACGGCTGGTATGTTTCCGGATCTCAGCTGCTAATATATTATTCTTTGTCCATTGGGTTTGCTGCTTTTACATCGCAACCTTTACAATGTTTTACAGCCCATGATTATTATGTCTAGACCGGTTTTACATCCTATATAGAAGGGTTATATTATTTCAACAGTTGACCTCTTACCCTGCCTTATTTAGTTGTACCCTATGATTGTTTGTGGTCTATTTTTTGGACATATCCAGTGCAAATTTAGTAGCTACCATATATTTATTAATAACACAGCAACAATGAATAACTCTTTACTTTTATTGTACCAATAATACTATAATGAATGTATCTGTGCACCGTACAGAATTAGAATGGAAGAATGCTCACCTATTTAGCCCTGACCATCAATCTCTACGCCTGGCACCATGAACAGTTTTACAACCTCCTGTCATACCATAGATAGCCTGATTAGCATACAACAGTTTTCTACCTCAGAAAGCTTACTAGATAAAGATCATTAAAAAAAATCACCACAGATAGACTTGGATTTGTTCCTGAGTTAAAAAATATTCAAAGAGTTTGACACTATTTGTTATTTGACTTCTTACTTTTTGCTATTTTCAGTCATCTATACAATAGAATTCCAGAAAAGAGGTCTACCACATGCACATATTTTGGTGTGGCTTAAAAAAAAAAAGAGACCACACAGAAACTTCAACAGAAATTGATAGGTTTATTTCTGCCGAGCTACCAGACAGAGAGAGAGACCCGGCTGGATTCAAAGCTGTCACAGAATTTATGATGCACGGGCCATGTGGAAATCATAATCCAAATTCACCCTGCATGGTTGATGGAAAATGCAGCAAACATTTTCCGCGATCATTTCAAAACCAGACAAGCATCAATGAGGAAGGTTTCCCTCTGTACATGAGGAGAAATAACGGTGCAAGTGTGATCAAAGGTGGGAAAAGATTGGATAACAGATTTGTTGTCCCATACAATCGGTACCTGTTACTAAAATACCATGCTCATATCAATGTTGAGTGGTGCAATCGTTCAAGTGCAATAAAATACCTTTTCAAGTATGTGCACAAAGGACCAGACAGGACAACCGCTGTAATCGAAGAGAATTTCCTGCATGGAGGCAGTGGTTCGGAAGCGAGGGTTGTAGAAGTTGATGAAATAAAGCACTACCTAGATTGTCGATATCTATCCGCATGTGAAGCGTGCTGGCGCATCTTTACCTTTGATATCCATTACTCGAATCCACCAGTGATGAGATTAACATTCCATTTACCAGATCAGCAACCGGTAACAATTCATGATACACAAAGCTTGCAATCACTTCTACAAAGGGATCGTGTTAAAGATACAATGTTCACAGAATGGCTTAAGTTAAATCAGGAAGACCAGGCTGCTAGAAAATGGACATATGCAGAGATAACGAAAAAGTATGTCTGGAAAGAGGATAAGAAGGTATGGAAACGCCGGAAGCAAGGAAGAAGTGTTGGGAGGATAACATATTCTCATCCTACATCTGGGGAAAGGTATTACTTGCGCCTGTTACTTAACATTGTGAAAGGCCCAAGAACTTTTGAGGAAATTAGGACTGTGTCTGGAAGGGTGTACAATTCATTCCGGGAAACATGTTGTGCATTGGGAATAGTAAATGATGATAAGGAATGGATCTCAGCTATTGAAGAGGCTCATGCTTTTGCAACGGGCAAGCAGATTCGTGAGCTCTTTGTGACGATACTGTTATTTTGTGAAGTCAGTTGGCCAAGACAATTATGGGACAAAACTTGGCATCTTTTAGCAGACGACATTCTATATGAAAAACGCAAACAATTCTGGTTTTTAACACCAGATCTGCTACTGTCAGATGAACAATTGCAGAATTATTGCTTGCTTGAAATAGAAGAAATGCTCAATAGAAATGGTAAATCTTTAGCAGATTTCATAGATATGCCTACACCAGATCCATCTTTGCTCTCCATGACTGAAAACAGATTATTATTGGAAGAAATGAATTACAATATTGCTCAACTATCCATGGAACATGAAAGCCTGTACTCGGCATTGAATTCAGAACAGCTGAACATTTATAACCGGGTCATTTCTTCAGTGCACCAGAAAACAGGAGAATTGTTTTTTGTCTATGGTGCAGGAGGCACAGGGAAGACATTCTTATATCAGACAATAATTTCAAGGCTGAGATCAGAGAAACATATAGTCCTGGCAGTCGCTTCATCTGGTACTTTTGTTTAAAACCATTAAATTAATTTGTTGTTATGTAAATCAAATAGGGGCTCATGATTTCGATATAATAAAACGCTGAACACTTTCCGCTTTTGCAGGAATTGCTTCATTATTGCTCCCGAATGGTAGGACAGCACACAGTAGGTTTGTGATCCCATTAGAATTGATGGAAAACAGCACATGTGGGATAAAGCAAAATACTCATCTGGCACAATTAATGAACGAAGCAAAATTGATTATATGGGATGAAGCACCAATGACGCAGAGATATGCATATGAAGCGCTTGATAGAACACTGAGAGATATTCGATCATCAAAGGATGAAGGAAACAGAAACAGATTGTTTGGGGGCATTACAATGTTGTTGGGAGGAGATTTTCGGCAAATTTTACCAGTCATTACTAAAGGAAGCAAGCAAGAGATAGTGCAATCGTGTATCAATACCTCAGAACTATGGAAAGATTGCCAGCTATTGACTCTAACAAAAATTATGAGAGTAAATGAAATTGGTACAAGTGGCCAGATTGATCAAACAAAGAAGCAATTCAATGAATGGATTCTGAGTATTGGTGAGGGAAAGATCAAAGCACATGCAAAGGATTCAGAAGATGAAGAAACATGGATTAGTATACCTGACCAGTTTATTATTCAGCCTGGTGAATCGCCTATGGAAAAAATGGTAACAGAAATATTTCCAGCCTTTTCAGCTAGAAACGAGGATGCACAATATCTACGAGAGAGAGTGATCCTTACACCGCTCAATGATGATGCCGATGCAATCAATGATTATATGTGCATGGAATTACAGGGAGATGCAAAGACATATTTGAGTGCAGATGAAATATGCAAGGCGTCAGCCGATTCACTGGAGCAAGAAAATATGTACCCCACAGAATTTCTAAACACCCTAAAGTTTCCAGGTAACCCTGCAAATTAATTTTTCCTTCTAGATTTACTGGAAGTACTTAATCATGTTTTCTTGCATTGTAACAGGAATCCCGCCCCATAGACTCAATCTAAAAAAAGGATTGCCGGTGATGTTGCTGAGAAATGTTAACCCAACTCAGGGGATGTGCAATGGGACACGAATGATTGTTGATTATCTAGGTCACTGGGTGATTGAAGCAAAAATTATTACAGGAAGCCATATTGGAGAGACTGTTTTGATCCCAAGAATAACCATGTCATCTACAACAACTGAATGGCCTTTTATCATGAAGCGCAGACAATTTCCAATCAAACCATGCTATGCAATGACAATTAATAAAAGTCATGGGCAATCATTGAAACATGTAGGAGTTTACTTACCAAAACCTGTCTTCTGTCATGGACAGCTATATGTTGCAGGCTCCCGGGTAACAGACCCTATTGGTTTGAAATTTTGCATACCAGGAAGCGATCCTGAGACCTGCAATCACACAAGGAATATTGTATTTAAGGAAGTCTTCAACAATTTGTTTGTTCATGAACAGGTATGTAACTTATTGCTTTATACTCCGAATGATATATGGTGACAGACACACAGCTCACTGATTTTCCACTTCATATTCAACAGGTGCAGGAAATCAGGGCTGATGAACAAAATGCTCAAGATATGCAAGACCAATAATATAATGTGACAGATAATTGTTTGGCCCAGTTTTACACACAAGATTGTCTTAATATTTACAGACATTACCCACACTTTTATAAATACCGCTGTGTGGATATATTTTATTGCCATCACCTTTTAACTATTTGATTACAACACTATAGTATATATTCCAAATGCTTTCTGTAGCAACAATATTATCATTAAAATTTTGGGCCAACTGTATGCAAGGTATGAATTTATACAACTAAGTACAAGACCAGACGTGGCAGCATAGTTGCAAACAAATTTACAGGTCTTTAATGCCTTCAAAACCTTTACTTATGTGTACATACAAGGGGTATTTGTTCAGTAAATACCATTGTTCGCCTAAAGAAAATAAAAATCTCTGGATGATGCTATAGTTCATTGCTGCCTACCATCTTTATATAGTGTTTAATAAATTTGATGATAAGCCAACTAAAATACCACAGTCACAAGAGTGCATTTAAATAGAGGAAACACCTACATATAAAAACTAAACGTTTGTACTATTACAGATAACAGAGGGTTGCAAACTGTCACATCCCCATTAAATAAAGGCAACAGTTACAAAAGTGATGCAGTAACCGTTGATGCTATTTATCATGGCCTACTATAAAAACTAGACAAGGCTCTGATATTACAGAAGTTTCTAATCATCAGTGCAAACAACAAAAGAGCAGAAAACCAACTACCTATAGAAGTATGGCGCAAACTATTCCAGAATTGGTATGAATGCATTACCTATCTAAGCAAATTTCCTGTTCAAATGTTAACAACTGTGGTCTTACTTTATCCTATTGCATACACAGTGTGTTGTAGAAAATAGCACTAATACAGATGCACGCACGACATTTGATGCTTTACAACAAGGACCGGTGTACGAGATTGAAGCAATGATTAGCAGGGTGTGACAAAATGATACACCAGAAGGAGAGTACATAAGTACAGAATACCTTCTATCTGATCGTGTGGTATGTTACTAACAAAGTCCCTAATATATACTTTAAACTCATAAAAGTGATCCTTACACTACAATAACAGGGTAATATTATACAATGCTCTGCAATCCAAGACCTGTTCTGTGTCAGACCGCCTTTGCTAAGAGAAGGGAAAATCTATAGGCTTATGAATCTCTTAGCCATACCTAACCAAGATACTTATAGAATATGCAAAGATAACAAATACATGCTTACATTTGCACATGACACAACCGCCTCAGAACTAGACATTGACAGCACAGGCTTTATTCGACATCCTTTTCAATTCATAAATTTTGAAGAAATCAAGTATGTCCATGATGAATATGTTATAGGTAAATTTCTAATCTTCAAAATTCCCTGTTTCCAGAAGCATGCCTGTCAAACTACAAGAATAACTCTTCATATGTATGTACACAGATATTGTCGGTTACAGCCATACAATTCCAGATGCAAAAAAGAAATCTGGCCAATATTACTACTTGGACTGTAAGGTCATTAATTCAAGGTGGAAAAAATAGCACAAACAAATCTGGCTCAACAAACTTTGATTGTTATACCTTGCATGTACTTATTTAGCCTATTCCAGGGGAACAATTCTGCCACTCATACTGTGGGGGAAATCCAGTGAGGATTTTCTCACAACAGAGCACCATGCACCAGCAAACACTCCAATAATATTCACTTCTATGGCTGTTAAACAACTTGATGGTATGCTACCATACACAACTTATTATTGTATGATTATAATTTTCATATTTTGCATTGAATCAGTACAAGTTCTATTCATTGAATAACTGTTTGGTTTTATTTTTTGTTAGGCGAAATCTATTTAAGCACCACAATGGACACAAATATTTACAGTGCAACAGACTATAAGGAATGCAATGAGGTCAAGAATGCATTGGAATAAACACATCATAATATTTGAAGACTTTTTAACAAGGACTTGGATATCAGACACGATACTGCCTGTTTTATCTTTTATGATTCGATATTTTGATTCACTGTTATAGTTATTAATTCCCAGTATTTTATGCTTCACTGTTATAAATGAATATCTTCTCTAATACATATGTTTGATTTGATATTTCCCGCCATATCTACGACGGCTATAATAATTTCATTCTACGCAGCTGAGAGCATATAAAACTTCTATTTTGGAAAAGATGCATCCACAGTAAAACATATATATATAGATATAAAATGAACACAAGGTCAACAAGTCACCTCACCTTATACCTGCCATCTAATCCACGGTCCTAATACCGGCCAAAACAATGCAGCTCAACCTAAGTAAATTACGTGGCAGGTTTGGAGGAGCAAACATCCCATATATCGAAAATAATGTACCTGACAAAGCAAAATAGAGCAAAAATTTACACCATTGTACAATTTGTTACTCCATTGATATGATCCATTTGAAACACAAACTTCTATAATGTATGTTTCGACCGTAAACAAATGGAGACAATTTAGTTCCCGACATTCATAAATTTGCAATAAAATGTTGCTTGATTTTTGAATGAACAAAATTACATTTCCACATTATAACATGCAACTGGATATTTTAATTTCGTGCATTTTACTTTTAGATCACTTTGTTTTTAACAGGAAAAAAACAACCGATATAGAGAGCTTTAAACACCACAACCTACATCACTTTGAAATTTGCTCAGATCACAGAATGGCATGCAATCCCTATACTGAACACATCATATATATTGTTACATTCCAGTTTGGTTGTATGAATCATCATTAGCTGCGTTAAGAAGAGCAATTAATTACACAGAATTAAAATACATTGATATAGACATGTAACTGAAATGTTAATGGTATAACAGCAGCCACTTAAATGACCATCCTAATCCATTAATGGGAATATTTACAGGCATTTCAGAATGCTAACAGTCATAGAAACCAAGGAACATGTCTATATATATGTTTGAGCCACGGCCAAATGGAAGCATACCCTACCCAAACCAGAAATTATAAAGACAAGAAAACCTAAACACCTAGCAACAATGGCGACACAAAACTCAGCTTTGGTATTATTCTTGAATTAAACCATCCATGTTTCTGTTACTCTGGATTACAATTAGTAAGGTAAATATGTGATTATCTCTTACAGGCCAATCCAGAAGTCATTGTCAGCAGAAATCGAGTTACAGAGTTTCATAGTTTAAAAGGAAAAACAATATGCAACTTATTTGTTATGGTCAGCCGACGGTGGGATACCGAGACACCAGATGAAAATTACATGTCAACAGAATACCTCCTATCCGATGACAAGGTACGAACCTAGCAAATGCTTCCTGCTAATCCTTAATTACATAACATGATTATATTTATTTTATCATGTCAGGGAAACATTGTACAATGCACAGCACTCCCAAAATTTACCCCTCTTTCGTTGCTATACTTAAAAGAAGGAAATGTCTACCAGCTAAACTCAGTTTTGGTTATAGAAAATAAAGACAACTATAGGGTCTGCAGAGATAATAACCATGCCCTCATATTCCTGCCCGACACAACAGTATCAAAGCTGGAAACGGATATAGAAGGTTTCATACGCCATCCATTCGAATTTGTTCCTTTTGAAGACATAAAATATGTTCACAACAAATATTTAATTGGTGAGTTATTGCCAACTATCATTTTAACTCTTCCAAAATATAGGCACAAACCCTATATGTTAATTATTACATTATGTGTATGTAGATGTCATTGGGAAGATTCTGCCTGTGGGGAAACCTAGGGAAACCCCGGGGGCCTCCACCTATTTGAACTGTAAACTGGTTAATGCAAGGTGACACATTCTCAATATCACAGTTTAAATAGACTCTTATCCTGTTAACAAAATTGGCCAATTTTTTTAGTGATGTCTCTTTTTAGGGGAACGGTCTTGGATATCACACTCTGGGGAAGATTTTGTACAGATTTCCTTGCAGCCCAGGTTAATACACCTGGAAACACTCCTATTATCTTTGCTGCTATGACTATCGAAGAGCTAAACGGTAATTTAACCTATAAAAAACTTTTGTTCACCCTTTTCACTTGACTGATACTCCTATTACTACCACTGGATTATTAGGCCACATCTACCTCAGTGCAACTATGGATACCAGAATTTATACCGCAGCGGATATTCAAACCTGCAGCAAGCTAAATGATGAATTGGCTACACTAAAGCCATGTGAAGATTAAAACTCTAAAGTGAGGCTATGCTAGCTGGTGCTGTTGAAGTTGTCCTCACAATTTTGTTTAAGCTCAGTATTATAAGATTTGCCCATTATTGGTTTGATGTACTGGTCCATGACATTTTACCAACAATGATTACCTAACCAACAGTTATACAGCGTTCTTACCGTTCACAATTAGCCGCCAAGAAATACAACTTAGCTTAATGAGGTCAAAGAAATATACCTAACTAGGAACAATATACCTTGGTAAAGCGATATCGTATTAGATTGAAATCCATTCAATTGACCCAAAATCCTAAACAGCTAACTCAACAACACAAAACATGCAACCGATACACAACAAAAGGAAGGGCAAATCCATCTTAATTACACAAACACAATTAACCCTAGACTTGGAAATCAGCAAACGCGGTCAGAATTATAGACCCACAGAACAAAGAGCAGCTAAATTACGCAAGGCATCAACCATAGGAGAACGACAAAGTGCATTTTCCCTATAACCCTAGATCAGCAAAGGGCAAAAATTGATCACATTTCAGCTTACCAGGAAACTAGAGACGAAGACCGTCACAACAGCAAGACACAAGTGTTTATTTCCAGGCAAACACTTCAAACATATGAGGACGATTAAAATTGATATACGTGAAGAAACCGGCAAAGCAAATACATGTAGCAGCCCAACCCAAAAAAATGTAAAAAGCCCAGATTGAGAAAGCCCATTTCAGCGTCAACAGGTAAACAAATTGATATTCGTCATGGGCCCGCTTTCAATCCGGTGTTCACATTATACCCAATAAACGAGCACCTGTGCGTGATTTTTACCATATCTTATAATATGGTATTTAAAATAACGTTAAACGAAATGAACCCATTTATTAAGTTAATGTTTTCAAATCTCAGGACTTATTACATTATATTATTACGGTTTCTCATGAAGTGATTTTAAAACCTTGCATCTTAGGTCAACACAGGTATAAATCTAAGTATTTCATCAATATTGGGCTTTAACAAAAATTATCCGAAACTAACAAATGTTGGCAAAACTTTCTAACATTCAATCTAGGAGTAAACATACATGATAGATAATACCGACAATGTAATTTCATATAAGTGACTACACTTTCCTCGATTTCAAAAAAATAATGTTACCACATTAAAATTCGTCATTGCAATAGTTCGGATCACACTTTTGCCTTCACCATAATAACAAAATACTACCAAACAACCCCCCTACACAATATTCATACTAAATACTAATAAAACAAAAACTTTTGATGGCTATTATTTAGTCTTTGAAACTGATTCCCCTGTGCGGTACGCACGGGCTTAAAACCTAGTAATACTATAAACTACAGTCGAGATCCGCAATCAATGCTCGAAATTTTATCACTATCCTATAGTTTTCATGCGATTTTCCTTCGTTTTCACCGGTGAAATATGTTTTTCTCCTATTGCTTTTAATGCTATGCTCGATTTAACCGGTGAACTTTGTTTTTCCCCTATTCTCTTTAATGTCATGTGCACTTAATCGGTCCTATTTGTGATTTTCCAAACGGCGTACATGATTTCGGGTCATTAAAGAATAGGAAACGGCCAGAAATTATTTCCTGCTATTAAGGACCCATCAATGGCCTAAAATCCCGGTAACGCCTATTGGTTTCATCTTGCCTAATATCACGGTAAAGACCCGTCAATTGCCTGAAATCACGTTCCAATTCTTCTCCACATTCGACTCCTCCTCATCCCCCGTGGGCGCCGGAAGTTATACATTCACTTCTCTTCCTCCCTCGCTCGCGCCTCCCGATCACCACCTCCCAATTCCCCTCAATTTGTGTCAGGTAAACTCGCCTCTTTTCTCTTTCCCTCTCAATCTTTGTGAGCGCAATTCAGTGTGTTTGTTTTGCAATTAGGTTTTGGGGGCGGAGGGACACTTTCTCGGCGACGGGATTCGGAGGGTGTAGGAAGCTAGGGTTTGCAAGCCTCCACTGTATGGGTACGGGCCGATTCTGTAGGCGAGGACGTTGCTGTCGAAGAGAAGCCGCCGATGGATAATCATGAGAAGGCGACGGATCTGAACATTAAGCCTGTGGAGGAGATGAGCGGCGACGGCCATGGATTGGTTGCTGAGAAGAGTAAGTTAAATTCCGATTTGATTGCTCCTGGCTTTGATTTGTGTGGCTAATTTGCAGGAGTTTAACAGTGAGAACCTACATTATACCTAATGGTCAATGAAGAAGGATAGTCAAGCTGCTCCTTGGTTGATTTCAGGTTCCTGATCTTTCTTCAATAATATGATACATTTAGACTGATTCTGAGTTTCTTTGTGAATTTCAGGAGCAGCGTGATGCTATTCTTTGGTACCCAATGCCACCACGAGAAGTGGAAGAAGGTCCCTGAAGACTATACCATCAAAGGATGCTTTGCCATGACTGCATTGGGGCACGGTAGTAACGTGAGTGAAACATTTGTTCTAGCACATTTCTTGAGTATCCTGAATTATAACTCCTTGATCTTTTTTCCAATAGGTTAGAGGATTCAAAACTGTAGCTACTTACGACTCAAACACCGAGGAGTTTTTCATCAACACTCCCTGTGAATCCGCTCAAAAATACTGGATTGGTGGAGCAGCCAATGTAAGTGAATATAATATAGCTGGTTGCATATCTATGCAGAGGTGCTTTTACCTATTGTTTTTTTTTTTTGATCTGAGTGCTTTTACCTATTGTTCATCATGTGGTTTTGTACTAGATGTATTGTACTATGTCATAATATGCTATTGCAATTGAAGCCGATGGCGAACTTTCATGCACTGCAAAATCCAGGGAACTCATCATCTATTCCAGCAGCCAGGTAATACAAACTATCCTCTTTGGGTTCCAATTATCTTTCAAGCTCTATTGTGTATACTTAAAAAGTTCAGCTTTTTTTCCTTTACTGTAACAAGCAAGGAATCCGATCCCATCTCAAGTCTCTGACATATACCCCAATCATATAATCACAGCTGGTGAACTATTAAGTTATATCCAGCTGATTCATATTAGCATTTTTGTATCACAGAAAGTAGTATTTGTGGATAAAATTATTTTCTGAAACACATATGGCTGAAACTTTGTAGCACGAATGATAGAGGGTTGATTGGGAAACACAGTTGATCTCAATCACGCTAAACTAAGATAACAAAGCACAACATTCTTAGTTAATACTTATGGATAACTAGAAAATAAGGTTGTTCCCATATTTATACCAGTTCCCCTCTTGCAACCTACTACATGTATTTATAGCTTTTCTGATCTCATAGCCAACTGTTTCAGCTCACCCTCATGGCTTTATGTTCTAAAATAATCTTCCTAAAATCCATATAATCTTCCTGGAACATCAGTCAAGTATGCTACTGGGATTTCTACCTGAAATCATGGTGGACTTTTGCTTTGTTACTGTTTTAATATTTGTGTAGTTTTATGCTTCTAAGTTGCAACACCAAGACCCTCTTATGCCAGTATGCTTGATTAGATTAATAAGAAATTTCTTCCAATCTTTTTCTATACATAATTATTGCACCCAAGCAGGAGAAGCTTCGCCAAGTAGAGCAAGAAGGCGGCAAGGAAGGAGAAAGAAAAAAGCAAGCCTAAGAAGATGCTGTCACACACGTTTGATTGCAAATTTAACCCCATCACTTTTTCTTTGTGGTCGATAAACTGAGCCAGGTAATTCAATTCATTACCTCAACCGCTTTCAATTGTAACGTGTATTACCTCCAATTAATTCCGCTCTCGATCTTACCGTGTCTTTCCCTTCCCATTGCTTTCAGTTCTTTTTTTGTATGCCCTCAAGTGAAGCGTTAGCCACAACTAGACGGGCACAACTAGAGGCTCGCTTCCGGTTCTGCTTGATCGTTTTCTGAGGAAGAGGAAAATAGACGGGCACAAGAAAGAGGAGAGTCACGACGATCGACGCTATGGAATGGACCAGAGGTTAGCTTTTTTGGCTTGATTTCTGTTGAACTTTGGCCTGAGCATTCAGTTTTGCTTGATGATGCATATTATTTCAGAAATAAAGTACAGGAAACCAGATCAATCATCCTATTCAAAGAATATATGAGTGCACGTTAGTGTAGAAGTCAGAAATTCAGTAATGAAAAACTATACTCAGGAAGGCAAAACAGATTGTTTCTACATCCAATGAGATTCATGTGTAGAGCCAAAGTTTACTTTTAAACAAAAAAACCACACTATTACTTGATCTAGCATTTTCCTGTGAACGTTAGCCATTGATTTGTTTGACTTAATTAATAACCATCACCTCTTCTCTATACTCTGATTAGTAGATTAGTAAAAAAAGTTTATAATCATTAGATTTCCATATAGGATAGGAAACAAGAGTAGAGAGAGAGATCTGCATTCTCCGTATATGAGCAAAAAGTCCACAAAACAGATACGGCATCTTTACAAGCAGTAGAATCGTCTTTTGCCTTACTCTGTGTAGAACATGTTTGGTGTAGGCAACCATTCAGAGGTTTGGAGGCTGGCAACTTCCATGGAGGAATACAAATCTGAGATTGATGACTGGGACTATTAAATACAAATCTTATATAGTTCATAAATATGGCTTCACCTGCATGCTCATGACCTACTCGATCTGGGCAATTTGCTCCAAAGATGCTACTTAGTTTAGCCATATTTCAATTTTGTTTTCATTTATTATTACAAATATTGCATTACTAATTTTGTTTTCTTTTCATATTTTTAAAATTGTTTATTATAGTTTATTATATCTCAAGTTATACATAAATTAGTTCTGATTGCGTGTTAACATATACTCCTAGCAAAATCACGTTTCATATCCATCGGATTAATATCATTTTGGTTGCGTAGCAACGAAATTAATGGTACTAATTTCCCCAAATTCCCACCCCGTGTTTCAAATGATAACTATATAATTAATGTATACTCCTAGCAAAAGTTTTGGTTGTGTTAATATTATTTTGTAACTTACATGGTATAAAAATGGCAGCAAATGATGATCAATTTAAACTTATTAATTTTTGATTTTTGTAACCGAAATGAGATAACTCAATATGAATTACCATAGCAAGAGATTTGTTCACTAGAGTCTTCCTCTCATTGTAGCAACTCTTGATCAATGTCAACGTACACTAGAGCCCTCCTTTCTACGACTTTAAACACAAATAATCACCAACGTTTATTTTTGTCCACTTGCTTTGCGATTTTATTATTAATACTCAATATACGCAAGCAAATTTGTAGTTGCACAAACTGTTGCTCGAACTTTAATAAGGCACACTTGACCAAATATTGGAAACTTCCAAGTTAGATTTTTACGTGGAACTTTAATCAAGCCAAATCATTTCGTGAAACCCATGCTACTCCTATGCAGCTAACTACTAAAATAACGCTTGCAATCCATATCATTAATTATTATAAAACTTAAAAAAGGTGAACCATAAAGTAGCTACAATACAACATATTCATACTGAAATCAAAATGGTACAAACTATTGTTACCTGTTTTTCTATAATAAACCGCGATAACCCCGTGCGGTACGCACGGGCTTTCCACCTAGTTTGCTATAATCTAAAAAGGCAAGGGATAGTGAATTAATGACCACACTATATCACTATATGTTACTCTGTATTTACTTTGCTGTTGGGAACAATAATGTTTACAACGTACAATTCTTGTTTGTAACAATCTATCTATACTATATATTAAAGCCGGAGAATTTCGAGCCTCCACGTTAATTCTGACCCCACCACATATTAAATTCATTATAAATCAATTATCTATTCTCATATGTATTTATCTATTTACCATATATTGACATATCAAAATAATATCTATATCCATAATCTATCGAAATATTTTTTTGATATCTATCAAAATAATATCAAAAAATTAACACAATTAACAACAATATTGATTGAACACAATTAACGACCGACAAAACATTACTCTATCATAAATATAATTATAGACCCACGCTATTGAATAATACAATTCTCTTATTACTCAATATCTCACGTTTGTGTCAAAAATTAGCACAAAATCCCATGTTATTGGATTTGTTTTTTAAGTTCGATCAAAAAAATACTCCGTATCTATCTATATATCATTTATTGATATATCAGAATAATATGTATATCCATAATCTATCAAAATAATATTATATATCTATATTGATACATCAGAATAGTATCTATATCTATAATCTACCAAAATAATATCTTATATCTATAAACTATACCCAAGTTTTATCTATATATACAATCTAGATTCATCCTAAGAGTCTATAAATATTAACACATGAATGAATTGTAGATTGAAAATCACACAAAGACACAAAGAGAAGAGAAAAGACTAAAAAGAGAAAAGGTATCAACTTAAACCCAATCAATTTATTTTTTATTTTTTCTGATGATAGATAATTAAAGGGAAAATATAATTAAAAAGGGATTGTTATTTTTATGAAAATTAATTTGTTATTGAAATCCCTCACACTGCATATATGATTTTGTGAGGGATGCTTTTAGTGTTGAGTGTTCTTTTAGGAGCGACTCTACTTGTGGATTGAACTAGGTACCTAATAAATGGATACAATATTTTGATAAATCATGATCATCTCTAAGATATAAATAATTAAGAGCCTGTAAAACGTAAAGTTGGTAGAGGGAGCCTGAAAAACACCAAAGCATAGATACAACAAAATGTTGTATCCCGGTTTGAAGCAAACCTGGCATATCCTTGTCTCAGTTGTGTACTTTTCCATTCCAATCTCTTTCCTACCTCTAATACGACGTTTCTCCCTCCTTTTGGTTTTTGCCTATGGTGGTGGATGCAAGGTAACTGTACTTGGGCGGTCACCAACAAACCTTTCAAAAGTAGATTTGGACGTCCCTGGCGGTAGCATTGCCGCAAACTTTTCCCTTTGCTCCTTCATCACATTTATTAATTCCTTCATCATATCGACATTTTCATGTATGATATCAATGCAAGTTATGCAACCATGCATTTCTGTAAACACGTCCAAGAGAAGCACCTTCTTCTCATCATGCACTTTGCTTGCATCATAGACGGAACCATCAATCTCAAATATAGGCTTCAGTATCATTGACGCAACAGGAAGATTGAAAGGCAAGCAAGCGCAAGCCTTGTTGATCAAGGAATCGCAAGCGCGAAACCTAAAACGCAAGAAAACTGGAAATCCACCAGAAAATTCAGAGAAAACTCTGTAATTGATAAAAATTAATGAAAGTTGTCTTTTCAGGGTTACAATCGATCTATATATAAAGGAACTAAAAACCTAAAAGATAGAAAAGATAGAAAAGATAAAAGATATAAACTAAAAACCTAAAAGATAGAAAAGATAAAAGATATAAACTAAAAATTACGAAAATTCCAGAAATAACTAAAACCTAACTAAAAGCCCTGAAACGTTATTAAAAAGCGAAAAAGGCCTTAGATCCTCTTCTACCGGTTACGACCTTTTCGACGAATGAGATCCTCTTCGAACCGGGCTGCCAATCTCCCTACATCAGTCTCCTCCACCTCTGAAGAACTCGACCTCGAGTTCTCTTCTGGATATAAAGCCTCATTAGCATGAATATCTTCATCTAGCTCCTTTTCACTCCGTATCATAACCAAAAAGTTAGACTTCCTTTTCCCTGTAGGCTGATCAAAGTGCATAACAGGCGCCATAGCAATTTTGTGTCCACCCCACTTAAACATCATCACATTATCTCGTCCCTTGTAGGTCACATCATTATCAAATAACCAAGGGCGGCCAAGCAAGACATGGCAGACATTCATGTCTATAACATCACACATCACCTCCTCTTTATAGTGTTTCCCAATAGACAATAATAACTTGCAAGTCAAGGAAACCCGTACCTGAGGACCTTTGTTCACCCAACCTAACTCGTAGGACTTCTCCCGAGGATACGTTGATAAATTCAGATGGTTTACTAATTTCTGCGACACCAGGTTCTCTGTGCTACCGTTGTCTACTATCAAATTGCACACTTTGCCTGCGACAGAACAATAGGTTTTGAACAAGTTCTTCCTTTGTCCCTCTTCTGTGGAAGATAATAGAATTCGATGAAGCACGATGTTCACCCTGTCGTCGGATTCTTCTTCAGCAAATTCAACATCCGAATAGCCGTCTTCTTCCTTGTCCTGGTCCTCATCATCAAAATTATTCACGACAGCAGTGGTTCGTCTAGATGGGCAAACGTTTGATCTGTGTCCCTGACCTCCGCACCTAAAACACTTATCACCTGAAGGTTTGGCGTAAGGATTAGGTTGTCTTTGGTTAGGGGCTTTGCCTGATGCTGAAGTACTCGCACCCTTCTCCTTATCTGTTGTTGAATTTTTATCTTTTGAAGGTGTGATTTTATCCTCATCACCAGCCGCATCAAAACTGTTCTGTTGTAGATATCTGCGAAAAGATGAGAAATTACTGGGAGATTTCTCCATCAATTCCGCCTTCAATGCTAGACTTGAAGCTTCGGTTATGGTCCAAACAGTCTGTAATCCCATCTTCTCTTGTATCGAGCCCTTCAAGCCGCTAATAAAGCGAGCAACTTTCTGGCCTTCGGTTTCTCCCAATTCGTTCCGCTCACTCAACCTCAGGAATTCGGTTGTGTACTCTGAGACACTCCTCTTGCCCTGAACGCACTCTATATACATCTTATATAGAATTTGTTCGTAATCATCGGGTAAGAACCTCTCCATCATCAGTTGTTTCATTCGCCTCCAAGTCTTGATTTGCGATCTCCTCTGCCTCTGCCTGAGACTAACGAGTTTGTCCCACCAGACTGCAGCCATGCTTTTGAGACGGATCGCGACCATCTTGACTTGTTTACTTTCCGGAACTCCCCTGACATCAAAGAATCTGTCAACTTCGATCTGCCAATCAAGGAACTCTTCGACTCCTATGGTTCCATAGAATAGAGGAATATCTGCCTTGACCCGATAGTCATGATGTTTTTGTTGATCGCCCTCAGTCGGATCTTCTTCCAGGACCTCTTCTTCGGAACTTGAATCCCCTCCATCAGGATCGCCTCTACCATGATCACCTCCACCGCGTGGAGCCCGATTAACTCTTCCGCCTACCCGTGGATTGTTGTTGTTGTTGTTATTGGTGAGGACGGTATTCATCTGTGCTGTTAATGCAGCCATCTGCTCTGTCAAACCTTTGAGGGACACGGTAAAAGCCGCTGTAATCCCTTCTAGGTCTGCCCGCGTTACTGGTTCTCCCATGATGCTTCAGAATTGAAACGGAACAGGAGAAGCCTGCTCTGATACCAACTGACGCAGCAGGAAGATTGAAAGGCAAGCAAGCGCAAGCCTTGTTGATCAAGGAATCGCAAGCGCGAAACCTAAAACGCAAGAAAACTGGAAATCCACCAGAAAATTCAGAGAAAACTCTGTAATTGATAAAATTAATGAAAGTTGTCTTTTCAGGGTTACAATCGATCTATATAAAAAGGAACTAAAAACCTAAAAGATAGAAAAGATAGAAAAGATAAAAGATATAAACTAAAAACCTAAAAGATAGAAAAGATAAAAGATATAAACTAAAAATTACGAAAATTCTAGAAATAACTAAAACCTAACTAAAAGCCCTGAAACGTTATTAAAAAGCGAAAAAGGCCTTAGATCCTCTTTTACCGGATACGACCTTTTCGACGAATGAGATCCTCTTCGAACCGGGCTGCCAATCTCCCTACATCAATCATGTTCTTTGTCCACCGAAGATTTATGAACCTGCTTGTTAGCTTCTTAAATCCAATGTTTCTGAATACCAAAAACAGATGAGAGCAAGGCAATCCAACAGTCAAGAACTTGTTGCAAGAGCAACGTAACTCCTCTGTTTGTATTGAGTGTTTGACAATACACACCTTCTTGTTCAGTGAACACCTAATATGGTAATGGTGAACGTCACCCTCTTTCTTAAACTCTTCTATCACACAGTTATATAATGCCTCAGATATCTCCTCTTGCAACTCGTAGAAGACATTGATTGTGTAAATTGACGAGCAATGTTTCTCCAACCCTAAAGGTGTTTTCAAAGTCGGGAAGCAAGTGGTTGAATCTAAATCCAACTTCTGTTGAGTGTGCCTTTGGCTATCTATTGCACTATTGTACTGCATCATAAACTCAACAAACATTGCATTATGTCCAATGAAATGCCCAAAATACTATTCTGGCTTTCCGACCTTGACGTTGTTCGAAGAAGTCCACCCATTCTGACATCCTGGAAGAATGAAGGGATCCAATAATATCGTAACTCAAACAACAGAGGAAGCCAAGGATTATCCTCCTGTCCGAACTCGATTACGATCGAATGCCATGCTTCTTCAAACTCTTGGGGTGTCAGTTCCTTGCTCCAAACAATTGAACCAAACTTCTTCGAGAATTGTTCATTGTTCTCTGCTCTAATCTTGCGGGGTATCTTGTACATTATATGCCACATGCAAAAGCGATGCACAGATCTGTAAAATACTTGTTCAACAGCAACTTTAACAACCCGGTCCTGATTTGTGAGAAACACATACGGTTGATTCCCCATTGCATTCTTGAATTTTTCGAACAACCAAACATAAGATTCAATATCCTCTTTTTGTAACAATGTAGCAACAAAAGTAATCGATCTCTTGTGGTTGTCAACTCTAGTAAAAGGTATAAACAACATATTGTACCTGGAAATCAACATTTTTATAAGGATGACTGTGTGATTTTATTATATATGAATGTGTAAACGTAATAGGCATGACTGTGTGCAGATACACTATATGTCTGTATATTACGTAGTATATGAAACGTGTACTGAGAATAAGCATGATTGTGTGATGTTAAACAAAATGAATGTGTACTATGGGAAAGCACGAGCGTGTACCTAGGATAACATCGACTGTCTAATGGGATATGGAATGTGTATTACGTAGTATATGGAATGTGTATTTAGAATAAGCATAAATGTGTACCTAGTATAACAATGATTGTGTAATGGGATAAAAACGACTGTGTGATGTTTTTACCATATGAATGTGTAACGGGATAAAAACGACTGTGTGATGATTTTAACATATGAATGTGTTATGTGGATAAGCATGATTGTGTGATGTTTAAACATATGAATGGGTAATGTGGATAAGTATGCATGATTGTGTAGTTGTTCATTTTGCATGTAACATCTGCTGTCACAACATCTCCAAAATATGAGAAGCTCTTTCGACCAATGGGATCACACCAAAATAGACGACATAGTTTCTACTCTTGATCAACTTCATAATCAAAATTAAAGGCTTCACACACCTGTTTTTCTTGTAGAAGTCATCGATAATCATTTAAGCATCACAACCAACCATAAAGGCATTCAAATCGCGTTTGAAGTTTTTGAAATCAACAAGCGTTGCACCAATTTTGGAATAAGATCCAACTAGCTCCTTGTACACCTTGTAAGAGGAACTCAAACCAATATTTACCCTCATGCAATTTATTACGAAATCCTTTTGAAAGTTGGACACTTTCCTATTACTCTTTGCAAAATGCTTAACAACATCATGTAGCAATGAGTGTGTGTGTCTCTCTTCAAATTTTCTTACAACGTATCCTTCACGCCCTGCATATCGAACACTCAGTCTTGCATCACAGCCACACCTGTTGGGGATTGTTCTTCTTTGCCTCTTTGTTGATGATTCGTGGTCACTAAGCTCTTTATCAACTTTTGGAACCACATTTTTAAATCTCTCTCGATTACAAACAAGGTATTTCTAGATGATGAGGTCAGGATTTTTTTCATCTCTTTTGATTGTGCTCTCCCTTGCAATGAAGCCACACATTGTAGCATATCTCTTATAAAATTCAACAACATCAACGGGGGTTTGGAATTTTTGTCCTATGTACGGTTTAAATTCAAGGACACATCTTGGAATATAATACTTTTTATATCCAGGAGAAATACTCATCACAGAGTTGTTCTCTCCTTCTTCAAGGCATTGAAGCTTATTATGATCACCTAGATAAAAAGGGAAGGCAAAGACATAGGCAAACATTATACACATTCAATTTAACATACAACACACAGTCAAGTGAATATATGTTACATAGTCGTAATTATATTTGATAGACATCCATAATATAACTCTCAAATAAAACAACACACACCTGTAATCTACTACACATTCATGCACAACAACAACGCACAGTCATGGTGAAATGCTTACACAATCAGAAACTAATGTTATGCACAGTCATGTATTTCACACAAAATTTAAAGCACACACTCAAATGTAATATATTACACAGTCATATGCTATTACACAACACATTCAAGTAACGATCTATCACACATTTATTCTCAGTGTTACACACTGTGTAATTTACTCCTTGTTCCCAACCAAAAACTTAATTTACACTTGTTAAGAAGTTTATAGCATACAAACTTGATCGAAAAAGTTAGCATGAGCATGAGCAGACAAACTAATGTCATGTATAGTCATAATAAAGTGAGAGAAAGTAAGAGGAATTGAGCATGAGATTTTTTGCGAGAGAAAGCGAGCATGAACTTTGATCGAAATAAACTCTTTGTAGATCTGATGTTATGTTTAGAAATTCAAATTTCAATTGTATAACGATGACGATCGAGTTTGTCTGTGTAGCGAATTAGTTCTCGATCTTAAAAACAAAAATTGGAATTCACTATGCGAGATCAAAAACAACGAATGAAATCGAAAGTACACAACGATATTCATCATATGCATCACCCGTTTCATTAGATCGTAGTACAATTTGATTGTTTTGCATGGGAGATCGAGTTTGAAATTTGAATTGATTGTCGCGTACGAAACCCTCGCTTTTCGCTGAAAACAGAGAAGAAGCTGTTTTTTTGGAAGAAGAGCTTATTAAAATCGCTTTTCGCTTTTATGCGATTTTAATAAGCTCGTGCGA
This sequence comes from Polygonum aviculare, assembly GCA_934048045.1. NCBI lineage: Eukaryota > Viridiplantae > Streptophyta > Magnoliopsida > Caryophyllales > Polygonaceae > Polygonum > Polygonum aviculare. Next base: position 25,552,596 of record OW204025.1, read on the forward strand.
GCTTTTATAGGCAATGTTCACGCGTTATGATTTGGTCTTAGGTCTCTCTTAGAGACCCGTACGCATGTGAACCGCCCTTAGATAAATAATATTAAATGATGATTGGTAGTTCACATGTATTTGTAACATTAGAGTCTGCTAAATTGTTGGACCAAAGAACCCTCTCTAAGTGTTTTTAACATCAAGTTTTCTATTATCTATATGTGTTCCAATTTTGGTTCCCAAGAACCCTCTGGTAACATACCACAGTCTGACACCTGACAAGGTAATTAGCAAGTCCTTTCAAACGGGGAGATTTAATAAATCTCAAACTTTTAATTAATAATAATCAAAAAGTACCTGAATGAAGTATGACGACACATTGAATTCAATAACAACTGTATGCCACATGAGCTCAAGAAACTCCGGGTAAACCATGTCTACGAAATCCAGTAAGTTCTCTGAATATATCAATAACTCTGAGAACTGCTTCCAATTTGTACCATCCGTGTCTCCTATAGCATGTTTGTTCAAATGTGCTCCGCAATTCCTAATAAACGACATTAGATGCAATGCATTGTTACTCCAATCATTAGTGTCGTCAGATATCCGATGCTCAAAGCAAGATTTCAATTGGGTAGAAGTTTCCTCTCGTAGATACTCAACCCACGGAATGGTTTGATGCATAAAAAATGCTTAAGTCGTTCGTTCAGATGCGTCAACTCTTGCAACCTAGGAATCAGAAAAATGCACCTTTTTTATAGGTGACATAATAAATGGTGAGTATCTGAACCACCGACAATCCACCTTTGCAGAGACACCTGTGAGCGCTAAAACAAAATAGATGAACTTGTCGTCAATCTCTCTATCCGTGAATGCTCTGTAAACTGCAAAGCCTAAACCTCTAAATTCTGCAGCTTCATCCTTTTTCGAAGGGCCTTGATTAGGTTCACCATTTTTAAAGCCAAATGTTGCATGGACAAGTTTGCCTTGACCACGAAAGACAACTGTAGAGGTCTCAGAAATACCTCCATGAGATCTGCCAGACTCGTGTAGTTGCAGTAACCCCTTTATGTAATGCTTCAAAATCTTTCGAAACTAGGCATATATATCTTTTGCCCCCCCTGAATGCATTGACATGAGATGCAAATGTCGTGAAATAAGGATATAAGATCGCTCTTCGACTTCCTTAAATACCTTCAAATTCAAAGGAACCGATCCCTTCCATCATATACTTCCCAAACATATGCTAATGCCCAATACATGTAGTCACGAGTCATGATGGTACAAGGACAAGACCTTGTACCATCATGACTCGTGACTTCCTAACAACAATTACTAACCTTGTACAAATTTGAGGTCATGTGGTCTCGATTAAGACGTGCAAATCCGTCATCTGTTAATGCCCATTACATTGAAGTAAGCAAATATCTATTGAATCTCTTCTATAAATTAATTTGAGGCGGGATGTTCACTCCATTCCTCCTTTTTTGCCTCCATTTCGGTCGATAATGACAGTGCATTGGTTGTTTCTTTCCATCTTAGCCCTAGTCGTCATAGGCCTTCATTTAGTTATTCCCAATTTGCCATGCATCGATGATGATGTTCCGATTCTGTCTATTGCCTCAAGTATCCAGACGTCTAAATCTCCGACTTTGACTATCATCATAATCATATGTTGTAACTTGTAAACACTCAAACACTATAGTGAAAGCAAAGCGCACACTAGGCTAGGTGGTTCATGACTTAGGGAGAAAAACAAGTCACAAGCAGCTTGCACCACTAGAAAAGGGGTATTTAACGACCAAGCTATAACGACAAAGTGAAAAGTTTAACGTTAAAGGTATATATATATATACCCTCTAATAACGAGCTTGCTTCCTAATTCCGTTGCAGAGCGAGAACGTGAAGCCGATAAGCTCTAGAATTTTTTTGGATTTCTTACTAAACCTTCCTTCTCATGTGCGAATGTGCCTTTTTCTTGCAGCCCATGTGTTTGAAGGAAGTCCTCCATCAGAAAATCGCCTACCTCAGGTGCTAGCGTTCAAATTGCTAAAATATGCATGCATTAAAAGCATCTGTAGCTTTGTCAAGGTTAAGTGGTTTATGTACAGATGGGACTGCAACACCAAATAAAGTTGCACCTGATGCTCTGCGAGCTTTGTTGACTGAAAAACTTGCTCTGTGAGTCATTAATGTCTCTGTAATTTTTTTTTCTACGTGTCATTTCTATAGTAAAATAATTCATCGGGTCCTCCTTTATATCATAAACTACAATCTTCTAATAAATGTTATTATTTCATAATATATGATCTTTTCACTCAAAACAAAGATCAAGATAAAATCGGAAAGTAATTTCTAAAATATAGTTATGAATTTTTTTTAATTATAATATATGTTTGAAAGATAATTCGGATTTTTTGTAAATTTTAAATATAATGTAGATTTTTTTAATAAAAATATCTAGACTATATCTATATGTATAAGATTTTCTATTGAACTTAATAAAAAAAGATCTTTCCATTTAAACAAAAAATAAAGATAAAATTGGAAAGTAATTTCTGATAGATAATCTTGAAATTATTTTTTTTAAAAATATAATATATTTTGAAATATAATTTGGATTTTTTAAACAAATAATCTATATTATATCTATACGTATAAGATTTTCTATGTAAGAATCTATATTTATATTAATTAAAATGATCTTTTAAATTAAATTACGTAAATTTCAAATGATTTAATAGATTTTACCTTATCTAATAAAATTTATTAATTGAAATCTTATATATTTATTTTGATAGATTAGACTTTAAATCATATATATGAATATCTTTATACTAATATTTTTATAGATTATTCTAATTAAATCTTTGCTCGAATAAGTGTACTTCGTAGATATTATTTTTTTTCTTACCAATATATCTAATAAATTTATTACATTTGCCCGTTATATGGTAGAGGGTTAAACTAGTTAGGTATTAATTTAGATCAATTTTAAAAAATTTGCTTAGATTGTAGAAAGGAATCGTTTTATATAGTAGTTACTAACATTTATTTAAGTTAATGTTGTGTCATTTATACGTCGGTATTTTTGTCTAGCATGTTGAATTATTGAGCTATTCATAACTCATAGGAAAATAGTTTCGAAACTATCCATTGAAAATTATCGTAAAAAGATAATATCGTCTCCCCAAATTTTATGTAAAAAAATTGTGTAAATTATAAATTAGAAACAGTTATATATATTTCGGTTTTTCTTTTTTTTTTTTGATCAATATATATGGCTTTTTCTATTGTGTGCCCTAAGGGCACACTTTAAGCCTACTAAATATAGAAACTAAAACCCTACAAGGAAAATAGTGAAACCGTCACAAAAAAATTTTAAAAATCCAAAATTCAAGATTTATCAAATCTTTCCGTTAATAGCTGCTTAGAGTGTGCACTAAGGACACATTATAGAAAAATCATATATATTTTTATCAGCGGAAGATGAAAAAAAAAATTGTGTAAATTATAACATTAATATGGATTACAATATCCGATATAATAATATAACAATATTCGTTTTTTTAATTTTTTTTTTTCCTATTTTAGTACATTTGCTTTCATCAGCGGAGTAGTCCATAGATCTCCACTTCCATTGCTTTGTCGTTTCTCTTCCGCACCTCTCTTCTGTGTGTCGAGTTTGCGAGGTTCCTGCCGGATCGAAGGTATTCATCTTCTCCTCGATCTCAATTCATCGAACACACAAGATTTTCGGTGTAAGAATTCAGGGTTCTCTTTGAATTTTCTTTTCAATGGTTTTGATTGATTAGTACAAGTTTGTAATAGATTGATGTTGCCGTGATTGATTGATTTCCGATGGTGTATCGTTTTCTGATATGCATCTAGTAAATCCCTCTTTCTCTGGTTGTGTTCCCGAGCGGACGGAAGCCTATCGTATAAATCGTGAATTTGGGGCAAAAAGTTTGAGACTTTGAGCATATGTATGCACTTGTCGGTTGTTTACTTTGATTAAGTATGTTGCAAGTGTTGCTTCTATTGCAGAAGTGGTGTAGAATGATGATACAGGATGCAAGCTCTTTGATTTGAATGCTAATTTTCACTATTAATGAGAAGAATGAAACAATGCCTCAGTTAATTATCAACTTCAGAATCTAGAGTTTTGTTGGTTTCCTGACAATAGGTTTTTCTTTCTCTGCTTCTCAGGGACAAGTAACAATGTCATGCAGGAGCTGTGGATCGAAGGACTTTGTCACCGGCGACACATATGATGCCCAGGTCTGCTCCAACTGCGGTGCTGTCGACAACTCAAACAACTACACACACCAATTTGGTGGCATCAGTGGCCCTCAAGGCACCTTTGTACATCTTGGCACAGCCGGTGCAGGTACTGATTACTCCTACAAGGAGCGAAAACTCTTCCAATCTGACTCCATTATAAAAGATATTACGTACCGTCTTGATTTAACTGGTGCCCGTACCACTGAGGTCAAAGCAATGGTTGAGAAGGTGACTGACAGTGAGTTTGGCCTGGGGGAGTGGTTCTCTGTTCTTGTAGGTGCTTGCTCTTGCATTGTAATGCGTAGTGATAATAGGCCGTTGTTAATGTCTGAGGTTGCTGATGTTGTTTCTTGTGATCTATATGAGATGGGGAAGATGATTAATAGAGTAGTTCAGTTTCTAGAGATTCAGTTGCCTGAGTTTGATATCATTGGGATGTTGGAGAGGATGATTAGGAATTTCTCCGGGTTTAAAGGGGTTGATAGGGATAAGATGAAGTCGATGGTTCAGCAGGGTAATTACATTTTGCAGTGCACAATTAAGTGGTGTCTGACTACAGGAAGGAGGCCCGGGCCAATTGCTGTGGCAGTTCTGGTTTTTGTGGCCAAGTTGAATGGGATTCCGGTGAAAATTGAGGAGGTGGCAAAGGAAGCTAGTTTTTCGGTCCATACGTGTAAGAAGAGGTATAATGAGCTTTTGGAGGTTCTTGTGAAGGTGGCACAGAAATTGCCATGGGGGAAGGATGTGAATGTAAAGAATATTTTGAAGAATGCGCCATTTGTATTTAAGTATATTGAGCTAAAGTCAAGGGAGAAGGTGGGCGAGAAGAGGAAGACGAACAATAGCTCATTTGATATGGAGGAATTGCTTGGAGAGTGTTTGGTTGGCACATTGGAGTATACTACCGAGAACGATGCTCAACATTGCAGCAATGAAAGAAGCATTTTGAGCATGTCTGAGTTGGAAAATCTCAAGATTTCACGCGAGACCTTATCTCAAATGTACTCCAAGTTTACCAAAGATGCTAACATGTCGAGGCTGGCTGAAAGGGGCGAACCAAGTCTTGTAACAAAGGGACAGAGTTGGTCTAATTACTCTAATCTTTTCATGTATAATGAATGGTGGACTGGCAGATCAGAGCTTTGTAAGAGGCTGATGAGGGAGAAAGATACCGATAAGGATGCAGGTTTGGAGGTGGATATGGATTTGCTTCCTCCTTCGTTTATTCGTGGGTGCCAAGAGGTTAAGAGGAGGAAGAAGAAGATAGAAGCAGCCAAGACTCGCATTAGTTTAATAGCCTGTCAACCTAACAAAGCCGTATGCGCATCTGATGTAAATGGGGTGGATGAGAAGGATGCTTCTGTTTCTTTCAGGACAAAGAGGAGGAAGACGACAACAAGTCGGGAACTAGATTGGGAAGATTTTATCATCGAAGCATTGCTGTTGCACCAGGTAAAAGAGGAGGAAATTGAGAAGGGGCATTATAATACCTTGTTGGATCTCCATGTTTTCAACTCTGGAGAGGTTTGAATAGGCTGATGGGCAATTTTGAATTTATAATTTATTCAAATGTAGTTGGTTAAGTTAAATTTTGAGTCCGGCTGAGGTTTCATACAAGTAGATGAGTGTATATTGTGTACATGAGAACATATTGCAAATTTTGGGAAGCTTTTGGGTTAATTGCAAACGAACTTGTCTGGGCATCATCATTGATTTGTTGCAGTATGATATATCCTTTTGCCTAATATAATTTAGAGATTTTTGTTATTTTACTTTGAGAAAGCTATTATATTTTACTTTGGAAAATAACAAATCTTTTTTATTTTTTTAATCCAAATTCATCTTTCGTTAATAAAAGACAAAGATGATGTATAAAGAACTACCAAATCTTTTAAATAAAGAAACCATTTTTTTATTAAAGAACTACCATAAATATGCATAAAAACTATCTCACTTTCAAAATATTTTTTTTTTGTGTTTAAACTTGACATTTATAAAACTGTCAAACTTGAGCTACCAAATTAGCACATGCATGTAGATATTGAACTAACAAATATTCAAAAACAATTAAGTTTATATTTTGCATATCTTTATCTAATATGGTTCATATCTCTCGGTGCATATATCCATGATTGGCATATCGTTCTCATTTGGTTGCTTTTTATACTAAATCAAATTTGTACAATTTGCATCACCCTTTGCTAAAAACATCTAGACTTAAAAATTGTAACAAAACCATTTTAATATAATATAAATTTGATTTATCTCTTTTCAAAAATTAAAACCGTACGAACTTTTTTACGAACTGCTTTAACATTTTATATTATGACAAGCTAATACGAGATTCTCAAGTAGAAAAAACTCAAATGAAATAATGTTACGTACGAGTATTTTACACCAATCCCGTGAAGGGCATGGAGATTACGCTAGTGATATCTAATATTATAAAATACTTGGCCATAATTATATATGTGCATTCCATAATTTTCATCCCAATTCATTCACAATTTCACATCAATGCGTACGTTTTTTACCCTTTCGTTTTTAACGTGTGTCGACGACGGTGCGAGTGCGATGAGGACGGCAGCAACAACATTACGGTATCTATTTATATATGGGTACTCATTTCTTCATCGTTCGTTGCTTTGATTTTCGTGGTCTGGAATTAAATGGGGTGGTCGTGCTTGGTTGTGACTTGTGACTTGTGACTTGTTACTGTAAGGCCAATTGTTGCTCATTTGAGTTGGCACAAATGATCATTAGCCCATTGAATTGTAAAAGATCTATGTTTATGCCATTAATGTCACTTTTCATCTATATATTACTCCATCCGTTTCAAAAAACATGGCCTTTTAGACAATTTAGGTTGTTTCAAAATACATGACTATTTCATATTTTTTTCCCTACTCTTTCCATTTATACCCCTAATAATTAACTTTATCATAATCATTACACTTTTTCATATTTCTCTAAACAAATAATTAACTCTACATTCTATAGGGGTAATATAAGAATAACATTTTTTCCTTAATATATGTGCAATGTCCAAATGGTCATGTATTTTGAAACGGAGGGAGTATGTTATATATTTACTTCTTTTTTATTTTTATGTTTTTTTACATAACTAGCTAATTTTACTATTATGATGAAACTTCGGATTTTCAACGGTCCAAACACATTAGAATTTAGCATTATTGTGAAATACAAGACAAGTTAAATCTTTGGTGGGAACTGGCGTGTCATGTATATTTTGACCATGTTAATTAAGCAGCCACGAATAGAGGTGTCAAAAGGATCGGATCGGGTCGGGTGGATTCGGATTCGGTCTTTTTGGGTTCGGGATGAGTGTGAGTTAGGGTCAATCAGATTACAAGTCAAGTCGGGTCTTGACAGGTTTTTGTACGGGTTGGGTCGACCTAACAAGTCAAGAATTTGAATTTTTAATGATTATTAAAATAAAATTATAATTACATAATAATATTTAATAATGAAATATTATTTTTAATATACTTTTATAATAAAATTTTATTTATTATAGATTTTATAATAAAATATATCATAATATTTAAAAGAAAATATATTTACCCTACATATAATAAAAAATCGGGTCGATCGGGTCGGGTTCGGGTTTCAACCTAATCGGATTCGGATTTCAACCTAATCGGGTTCAGTTTTTTCTTTTGCTCGCTATTATTCGGGTCGGGTTTCAACCCTAAAATTTTCGATCGGTTCAGATCGAGCCAGGTTTTTGACAGCTCTAACCACAAATTAAACGGAAATCCGAAAATTCCAAAATCTCAAATATGAAACCGGCCCATCTGATACCAAGCTGATAACTACGTATTTAACTTCATACGAACCAAATTATACTACAAAATTCGTGATCGGATTTTTGAACCACTCATCATACGTTTGACAAATGCCATGAGCAGTTTGCACAAATCATGCATAATGATATAGTAATAATACTAATACTAATACTAATACTAATACTAATACTAATACTAATACTGTATTATTTAACGTGATATCCGCTCTATTCGGTGTCTATTGCGTCAAATGAAGCTTTCATACAATTTTAAATGGACAAAAAAAAAAGCGATTTTCATTCATTTAATAAAAATAATACTAGTACTAGAACCATTGAAATCACTGAACATAAAAAAAATACTAGTACTAGTACCAATGAAATCACTGAAAATAAAAATAATACTAGTATTAAAAAAACAACGAAATGCTATAACTAGATTACTAGAAGTCTGGAAGAGGACGTTATGAATCCAGCTTTGTACAACTGGAGATTTGAACAAGTGTCATGAAACGGGCTCGCCCATTATATTAATGGCTCTAAATCATTGTCAATTATGAGTTGATTACAAATGCTGGCAAAGTGCAATCATTTTCGGCCTGCTAATCATTCTCTAGAGTTTGACGAGCCAAATACACATTCACATTTCTCAACATATGCCAAACTATTGCTACATGTACAGTCCTACAACAAAACTTAGTCAGAAGAAATTGAAGGAACTGGTTTGACTTTCAAGAGCTGTTTCAGCAACATCTTGAAGCTTTCCTCTGAGCACCCATTTTTCGGCACAAACTGCAGGCGAGAACAGAGCACGAGAACAGTGATCGGAAGCAATTGTAGTAGAGTCTCTGGGTCTCTATCATAATCCTGACAATGGCAAAATTTCCAGCACAAGATCAGATGGATCAGTTATGACTTGTGAGCTTATGCTTAGAACATGGTTTTCAAACAAAATTTATCCATCCATTTTAAATCATACTCTAATTTTGATGTTTATTGGGCATTGTTGCAACCCTGTATCCATGATTATATTTGTATAACATAGCACAACACTTAAAAGACCTATGACCTGTACATAGCATCTCAAACAAAAGCCTTTTTTATGAACTCGTCACAGGGAGGGATACATTAAAAATGGGATAGTTAGTGATCTAATCTACTTACCTTCTCAGTAACTATGATGATTGGTTTCAACAAAAACCTGCTTTCAAGCGATTGAACTTTTGATTTAATCCTTACAATATCCTGCATTTGACACAAACAAAAATGAGAATAAAGATAAAGGGAAACCCGGGGAAAAAAATAGGGGTTGAGACAGCAATGAATCCAACAACAAAAACATTATGGAAAAGGAAACATTGAGATTCATGTAACAAAGTAGGATGGATTGCTTGATGAAAAATATACCTCAAATTGTAAAAAGTGATGGTCACTGAAGTCTATCCTATCAATATGGAGAGGTCCAAGCTGCAAAATAGAAACGACAATAAACAAAAAAATTAATGAAAAGAGCTTAATACATTGCAAACAGTCAAGCACTCAAAACAAGAAAAGCTTGCAAGGGCAAAAATTATCAAAAACAAAAGAATTTGATTGTAGTAGTGCCAGGGCATACACCTGTTTAATGCTCTTCAGAAAGGCGTCAGGGGAACCAATTGCAGATATGCACAAGATAACCTTAAACTGAGCAACTGACAACGGAGCTTTACAGTGGATATCATTTGCCATAAAGAAATGAGAAGGCTCCATTCTAGTAAAGTAAATAGGAACAGACTCTTTGATTGCTCTTATCTCTGCATCTATGCCGTTACAAACTTGATCAGGTATCTGAATGACCAAATATCTTGATATTAGGCGTTCATTTCAGGACACAACTTCACAAAGCGCAGAGACAAATGGACTGCTTTTCCAATATGGCACTATTAGAATCTACCAAAACTGAGTATGCACTTTGATAGCAGAAAGGAATAATGCCAAACGAAGGTGAAATTGACGTACCAAGTCTGCATGGTGGATCACAACTATATCGGCTCTGTCCAATGCAGTTAAAGGTTCTCGCAAAGGTCCAAGGGGAAGTAGTTGGTGATTTCCCCATTGCATTAAGCCATTCACCATCACAATCTCCACATCACGCATCAGGCTTAAGTGCTTCCTTCCAAAACATAATGCATCACATATCAATCAAGTTTCAAAAATAGAAGGCATTTCATCCTCGTTCAAAGATACACTACTGTTGCCGAAGAAATCATACTGACAGCAAGCTATAAAGCACCATACATACAGCATTACAGGACAGCTTAAAAATTTATATCCAATAGATTAACAGGAGGATATAATGATGTATAGATACTATGCAAATTTAAATGTCGCATGGGCACATATAGTACATAATAACGCCGTAACTTTTGAAACTGTGCAAGCATGATACTTGTTTTATAACTTTTATTTACCTGCATACCATCATCTAGAATAACCAATCCAACTTTCTGTGAATCAGAGAGGCTTCCTACTTTCTCACCCCCTGAAAGTTTCTCAATGCTACTCATTGTACAAGGATTTGTAAACCCATACTTCTGCAGAAAGAAAGAAGCCACTTCTGCCCTGTTTGCTCCAACTCCAATTTTTACACTAGTTCCGAGAAAATGCCTCTGAAGCATTTTCACTTCATCACCACCAGCATAGCCCTGTCAAACACATTCCTAAGGGGAATAAGCAAAATTACTGACCTGGGGTGAGAACAAAAAACATCAGAAGTTCAACGTATGCCTAAGAATATCAGTTGTCTGGCATGCATCAACAACTACAAATTACCAATCATTCCTGGACTGAGACCAGCAAGTACTCACTATGACCATTGCTGACCAGAGTGTCAAAACATTAATTAACGAATTTTATGATTTTTTAGTTACACAGGAACTTGTTAAGGTAATATATAGCATTAATCTCAACTTAATTATAATGCAACTTCCACACAGAGTTGAAGTACAAAATCCTTTCATAATGACTCTTTCCCTTCCTCACCCTTGTGCACTGCATTCTAATTTCCCCTCAACTTGGCCTGCTCCTATGTAAAAGCCCTTCCCTTATTCTGAAATTGGAAGGACAAACTCTACCCTAGCTAAGGGGAGTGAAGATCTCACAATGCAACTCCCAAATAATGAATGCCCACAAAGTTTAATCATAAGCTCAAGTACAATTTACAAATGACACACAAACCAGCATCGCATTAGAACTTGATAAAATCAGCATAATTGGAAGCAGTGTTAGTGGTGAGAGAGATGAATACCCTGGAGAGTACGAGGGGGGAAATAGACGAGCTAGCAAACAAGAGCGCAAGAAACTCAACCATGGGAGTCTTGCCATTACCTCCCCATGTCAAATTCCCCACGCTGATAACTGGTACAGGCAACCTCCAAAATCATTCAGCTTTACAAGTTCAGACAAGTAAATACCCAATTTAAACGAGCTTCAAAACTGAAGAGCCAACAGCTCAAGGTGGCAGAAGGCGAACCTGTCTCTGCGAATGAATCCCAGGCGATACAAACTCAGGCGAGCCGAAAGGGAGAACTTGTAGATTGAGGAAGCTAGGGAGAGGACAGGGATCAGAGATCGATGAAGAAGAGAGAGTTTTGAGAAATCTCGAGTGTAAGCTATTTGATTCACCACAATCTTCAATTTGTCCATGATTTGGGAAGAAATGCTAGTGATCGGTGAAGGCTGAGATTAGAGGGAAAGCGAATTGCAGGTTAAGGGAGGGGAATTTGAAAGACATTCGATTTGGGGTTTAGGGTTTACCGCTCTACTGATAACGGGATTATTATAGGCAAACTAACAACATTTTCGTGAATTTTTCTTCGTGGTCATAAACACTTTCATGGAATCAGCACGAACAATTTTCATTCCTGAATTCTGATTAAAATCAAGAATTATTTCAACGTTTATTATTAAGTATTAAATTCATAGATTAACACTCTCTTAGAGTCTAACATGAAGTGTAATGAGGGTCTTTGCATCATTTTAATGAAACTGCCAGATTAATAAAAAAGAAGAGGGTGTATTGGTGCAGTCCGGATCACCTAGTACACTTTGTTTTTCACCCCCTATTGCTTTCCTAATAGTGCTCCACGTGGAGATTTTATTTGAACCTAATTTAATTAAGTTAATTAAAACAGTTTTATCCAAATAGAAAAAATTACCAAATCAAAAAAGGATCTTACCCTTCCTAAATCTTTTCTACCTAACCTTCTTCTCCCTCTCTCCTGCTGCCATTAGGTGTATTCATTTGATTCTCACTATACGCATACATGATCAAAGCCAAATTAAACTATATTTCTTCTTTATTGTGTTGAAATTTATAGGTTCAAATAGTGTTTGCAAATGGACTAATTAGTTTGAAAAAAAAATGATCTGCTGAAGCACATCAATATTTGTGTGATTTAGAGGCTTTGGGAATGCAAGCAGTACATATGGATCGATCACATATTCCTCTTTCAAGTAATTTATGTAGCCTTCATCAGCCTGTGCAAACATTCTATTTTTAGTGACGAATTACTGATTCTTGAAAGTGCTTGACTAATTTGGCTTCGATCATGTATACGTAGAGTGAGAATCAAAGGCCTACGGTAACGCGGCAATAGAGAGGGAGAAGAAGGTTAGTTAGAAAAGATTAAGGAAAGATAAAAGATTCTTTTTTGATTTGGTAATTTTTTTCTATTTTCATAAAACTGTTTTAATTAACTTAATTAAATTAGGTTTAAAAAAATATCCACATAGATCAATATTAGGAAAGAAATAGGGGAATGAAACACAAAGTGCAGTAGGTGATCCGGACTGGTATTGGTGGGGTTTTTTTTTTTTTGGTCAGAAGCGAGAGATCGCAATTTTATTCATTACGTGGGCTGAGAAATAAGTCTTGGGGAGGCCCTTCCCCTTACATAAGAAGAGATAATAGGTAAAACATCAACAAAAGGAACAGAGGTGGCGTGGAAGCCAGGGGGAAGTTTGAGGCCTGCTTTGCCATGGCATCGGCCGCCTTATTGGCTTCCCGGAGGGTGTGGCGGAATTGGAGAGCCCAGTTCCTACTGAGGTAGCTTCGACAACGGAGTGCGAGGCCGGAGAGGGGTGAGACGGAGGCGGTTCAGAGTTGAGGAGCGAGACGATCAGCTGGGAGTCGGACTCTACGATGACTCTCCGGTGACCAAGCTGCCAAGCGGTCTGGATTCCATAGAAGACGCCCCAGAGCTCGGCGGCGTTGACCGGGCAGGATCCCAGATTTGCAACGAAGCCCGAAAGCCATCGGCCATCACAGTCCCGGATGAGGCCCCCCGCAAAGCTGAGGTCTGAGTCTGGAGGTTTGGAGCCGTCGGTGTTGACCTTCACCCAGCCGGCGTCGGGCTACGACCAGGCAACCGAGATTTGGATGCGGCGGGGATGCTCGTGGCGTAGGGCCCGCTGGAATTCGTGGAGTTGCTGGAGGAGGAAAGACTTTCGGAGTGTAGTAGTGGCCGGTATGTCGGAGCTTTCGCGGAATACTACAGCATTCCGCCATTTCCAGGCCCAATAGATGGCGATGGCGAAGAGTTCAGGGGAGGGCAGGACGACGGTGGAAAGCGGGGTTTGGAGGAGGCAGAGCGTGGCCCATTCATGAGGAGATTGGGTGAAGAAGGCATTGTGGCTCGCCGGGGGAACAATGGCTTCCCAGGTACTTGCAACCGACGGGTAGTCCCGGAAAAGGTGGATGAGGGTCTCGGGGTGGTTCCGGCAAACAGGGCAGGTGGGGTTTGGGGCGATTCGTCGCCGGAATCTCTCAGCATTTGTCAGGATTCTGCCGGCGATGGCCGACCAGAGGAAGAAGCGGATTCGCTCCGGTACTGCGAGCTTCCAGGTCGCCCGATAATGCTTGGACATGGGCTCAGGGGCAGGTGGGAAGCGATCGCGGGTGAGGGCGCGGTAGGCTGAGGCGGTAGAGTAGTCGCCTAAGGGGGTGAGGGTCCAAGAGCGATGATCGTGGGCGGTTGGGTCCGGGTTGACAGTCAGGGCTCTAAGCTTGAGGCAGAGGGTGGTTGGGAGGAGGCGGTGGAGAGAGTTCCAGTCCCAGGTGCCCGAGGGGAGCCAGTAAGCGCTGACCACCTTACTCTCTTCATCAGCCGGAACAGGGATGTTGACGGTGGGCAGGAGAGGTGTGTCGGAGAGCCAGGGGTCAGCCCAGAATCTTATCCGATTCCCGTTCTTGAGGTTCCATTTGACGCCAAGGGGGAGAACTTGATTGATGCTCTGCTTTAGGCCCCTCCACACGAACGATTCGCGGCTTTTGGTGGTTTGGAGGAAGCCGGAGGTAGTTGGTTGGAGGTTGTACTTTGCCCGGAGAATGTCTCCCCAGATGCCAGCCGGCCCGTTCAAGAGCAGCCAACCTTGCTTTCCGAGAAGGGCGAGGTTTGCGTCTCTCGTGGAACGAAGACCCAGCCCCCCACAAGTTTTTGGGGCACAGAGTTGGCTCCAAGGGGCGAGCCGGAGTTTTCGTCGACTATTGAAATCGCCCCAAATGAAAGAGCGCCTGACTTTGTCGAGCGCCGAGGTGGTGGCCTTTGGGAGGAGGATGGCGCCCATGTGATATGAGGGAAGACTAGATAGGACAGACTTCGTAAGGGTAACACGACCGGCGAAGGAAAGAGTTTTCGCCTTCCATCCCGTCAGTTTGTTGGTGGCCTTGCTGAGAATATCTTTGAATGTCTCCTTGGTGACCCTATGGTGGAGAATAGGGATGCCAAGGTAGTTGCCCAGGTTTCTAGTGACTGAAATGCCGCTGACGTCCTCTAGGTTGCTAACGAGGTCCCTAGAAACATTTGAGGATACAAAGACCTTCGACTTCTGGAGACTGATCTTCATTCCCGAGGCTTCACAAAAACGGTTGAGACAGCTCATGACGGTATTCATTTGGGCGACGGAGGCTTCGGCCATGAGGATAATGTCGTCCGCAAAGAAGACGTGCGAGAGCTTGGGGGCGTTTCGGCAGATGGCAATAGGCTTCCAATTGCCGGCGATGACCTCCGCTTCGATGAGGTGGCTGAGCCGCTCCATGCCGAGGAGGAACAGATAAGGAGAGATAGGATCTCCTTGACGGACCCCTCTAGAAGGCTTGAAATCCGAGGTGACCTCACCGTTCCAAAGGAGGCTCATAGACGTGGTGGAGAGACATTCATGAATCCAGCTAGTCCACTGAGTGGGGAAACCTGCATCATTTAGGGTGTTAGTGATAAAATCCCAACGAATCCTGTCGAAAGCTTTCTCGAGATCAAGCTTTAGGAGCATGGATTTTTTTCCGGATCTCCTGTTTTGCATGGTATGAACCACTTCTTGAACAAGAATGACGTTGTCTGTGGTACTTCGGCCCGGGATAAAACTGGACTGGGTTGGAGCGATGAGCTTGGGGAGGAGAGGTTGGAGACGGTTGGCAAGAATTTTGGTGAGGAGCTTGTAAAGGACGTTGCAAAGGCTTATAGGTCGGAAGTGGGTGATGGTTTCGGGGTTAGGGATCTTTTCGATGAGGGTGATTAGGGTGTGGTTGAGGCCAGCAAGAATCTTCCTAGTATGGAAGAAATTGGCAGCAAAGGAGAGAACTGAGGGGGTGATGGTGTTCCAACAGGTCTTATAGAAGATGGGTTGGAACCCGTCGCATCCCGGGGATTTGTACGATCCCATTTGGAATATGGAGGTCTTCACCTCGATCGCTGTAGGGGAGCCGATGAGGGAGTGGACTTCAGATTGATCCAGGATGGGGAAGCTCCCCTCGGCTAGGGTGATGGGGTGGCTCTCGGCCTCCGGGAGACTATATAGGTTGCGAAAGAAATTGATAGCATGGGCTTCCAACTCGCCGGGGTCGCTGATCCAATCTTGGCCATTTCAAAGGAGTTTTACTTTACTCCTATGTCTGTGAATGATGGTGCTGGCGTGGAAGAATTTTGTGTTGCGATCGCCTTTCTCAATCCACAGCTCGCGCGATTTTTGGAACCAGGGTGTTTCTTCCTGACGGAGCACCATATCGAGATCATTCTTTAAAGCGAGCTCCCTATCAATGAGGTGGCTGGAGGGCGTGCGCTCCAAGGCTGTTTGGGTTCTTGAGAGCTGGTGGAGGAGCTTTTGCTTCTTAAGGTGAATGTTGCCAAAAGTGGACTTGTTCCAAGCAAGGAGGTCGGTTTGGAGGGCTTTAAGGGCAGAGGGTGTATCAAGATCATCCCGCCACTTTTCAGTGATGAGGGGGAGGAAGAGGGGGTGCTCTATCCAGGCCGCCTCGAAGCGGAAGGGGCGGCGGGTGGGGTTAACAGTGGTGGAGGGGGTGAGGGAGAGGTATAGGGGGCGGGGGTCCGAAGAGAGGTGGGGGAGGTGTTTAACAGTAGCATCCGGCCAGTCGGAGTACTCCTGCAGGTTGGTGAAGACCCGATCAAGACGCTTGGAGACTCTAGTGGAGGAGGAGTTCCCGCGCGTCCAGGTTAGGCGAGGACCGATACAGCCCATGTCGATGAGGTGAAGCTCCTGGATCCAGTTGTTGAAGATGTGGGAGTCTTCGGAGAGGACGTGAGCGCCGCCTTGGCGTTCGTCGAGGGAGATGATCGAATTGAAATCTCCGCCAACGAATAGGGGGCCTTGGGTGTGTTTGATGGCAGCCGCAAGATTAGGTCAGAAAGGTCTCCGATCGGAGGGATTGGGAGGGGAGTACACGGCGAAGAGATGGAGGGATTTGGATTGGGCTTGCACTTGGGCTTGGATGTAGTGGGCCTCCTGTCGTTGGATTTGGACTGAGATGTTGGTGTCATTCCAAAGGAACCAGATTCCTCCCTTTAAACCAACAGCATCGACCCGGACTCCAAATTGAAAGGGGAGACGGTCGGCAACGGTTTGCGCACGGGCGCTAGAGATTTTGGGCTCGATTACGACAAAGATGTCTGTTTTGTGGTGTTTGAGGAGGTATCGGGATGCCCGCCGGAAGCCTTTGCTTCCGGCTCCTTGTACATTCCATATTGTAGTATTTATGGATAAACTGTGGGTGGGGGAGGGAGCGGGCTGGTCTAGCACCGAGCCGGGGATTGCATTGCATGGGCGGCGAGAGTCGGGCTCTGTTGAGGGTCCGATTCCATCGCATCTTCAAAGTTATCTTGATCGGAGGTTGCAGGGGTAGGTGGGTAAGGCGGTTTGGGGATGTGGAGGTCGGGGGAGGTTTGAACTATTGGGGATTGCGTTGTGGAGGGTTCTATGAGAGCCGAAACCTCCGGAATCAGCTCAGTTTGGGGAGCGGATTCAGGGGCCGGTGGGCTGCGTGTGATGGGAGAAGTTGTAGTGGGTTGTTGAGAAGTTGGGCTTTGGTCATCTGGCCTGGGTCGTTTTTGGGCCGATTGGGTTGGTTGGGTGAGATTTGCAATGGGGGGTGTGGGGCCGAATGAGGGGTTGAAGGAGGGAGAAGTTTCGGGGGAATTCCTTGTTGACTTTTTCGTGCCAGATTTCAAGGTAGCCTGGACTTGTCGGCTACTTTTTGCATTTGGCCGAGGTTGAGCATTTGAAGTTTTTGTCTCCACCTGGGTAAATGCTGAATTGGCAACTTTTTTATTTTCTTTCCTCGTACCACTTTTGTTGGATTGAGCATTAGAGGAAACCTGGGCAGACGCAAAAGGGTTTGCTGTTGGCAGGGTTTCAGCCTTGGAAGGGTCCAGGGAGGCAAAGGTATTTTTGGAGGCTTCTGGCAGAGAGCTGTCGTTGTCGGTGGCGCGTCCTAGGGTTTTCTTGGCTTGTCTCGGGGCTCGGCGTTTGACCATCATCCAATCCCCAAGAAAACTTTCACTATCCGCCGGCAGGGGGGAAGATTCCGGCGAGGGGCCGGGCGGGGCTGGTCCGTTTTCGCCGGGAGGGGTGGGAGTGGCGGGCGGCTGCTGGGAAGAAGGAGAGTTGCTGGCTGCTGGGATTGCCGAGGCGTTGGTTTCGGCGGTTGCGGGCTAGCTTTGGGGAGCGGCACCTCTTCTGTTATTTGGGCAGGCCTGGACGAGGTGTCCGCAATGACCGCACATCACACAGATCTCACTAATGCCTTCATATTCAACTTTGACGAGGACTCTGTTGAGTTCAACTGCACCCAAGAGAGGTTTCGAGAGGTCGAGCTCGATGCAAACACGGGCAAACCTCCCTCTCGACGCTTGGAGCTTGGTCTTGTCAACTCGAAGAGGTTTACCCAGGAAATTGGCGACTCCTTGGATGATGCGTTCATCGTAGAGGACGAGTGGGAGGTTGGAGAGACGGACCCATGTGCAAATAGATTGGATGGAGTCCTTGCATGGGTCAAAAGAGGGGGACCATTGTTTCACCATGAGGCAGCGGCCGAAGATCGTCCACGGGCCTCTATTGAGGGCTGCCCAGCAGTCCTCTTCCTTGTCAAAGCGAACCACCGAGAATTTGTTTGGGAGCTCGTCGATGGTTATGTTTCCCTGGGGCATCCACATTTCATGGAGGCGGCGCTCGAGGACTTTGAAAGGGACCGAATGTCCTAGGAGTTTGACGACAACCGAGTTGGTCCAAGCCTTGGCTAAGCACGACACGACCTCGGGCGACACTGTTATGGATGGGATGCCTCTTTCGCCGTAGGGGTAAG
This sequence comes from Polygonum aviculare, assembly GCA_934048045.1. NCBI lineage: Eukaryota > Viridiplantae > Streptophyta > Magnoliopsida > Caryophyllales > Polygonaceae > Polygonum > Polygonum aviculare. The sequence goes on from OW204025.1 coordinate 25,571,300, forward strand.
CAACTGTCATACACCTAGCGACAATAGCATCGTCGATCGCCTGCCGTTGGGTAAGGGAGAAGTCTTTTGTGAGCATATCTTTGAAAGAGCGCGGGGATGGTGGAGGCGGGGCTGGGAGGGCTGGGGGGCGTTCAGGGAGGGCTTGAGCAAGGGGGGGGGGGAAGTGGGCGTCCAGGGCTTCGGTCATGCTGACATCGGATGGGATCGGTGGTGGTGGGGGCGGGGGTGGTGGTCGGGGAGGGTCAATGGGAGGGGGCATGAAGTACCACAGTAGAGAGCGTTTTTGTCTTTTGTGTATTGGTGGGGTTGAGTGGAGAAACACTAGTCAAATTTCGGATCCCCTAATTCCGCTTCTATAGGGTAAATATTATGCAATCCCGTTTTTTTTGTTGAAAAATTATATTGTTATGATTTCACTCGCTGCCTTCCATACGCGTTATTTTTCATCAAACAATTTTTTTTCTCTTTCATCAAACAATTGCGCCGTCTTCAACAAAGCAGAAATCCAAAAGCTCCCATTCTCTATCGAAGCAAATCATCTTCACCATAGTCATCATCAACGTTTTCGTTCCGCACAAGTGTTCTTGATAAGTTTTCATTACTCCTCTATAATTTTTTTTGATTAATTTGAATCAAAAACCCACTCGATTTTCCGATTGCGATATTGTCGATTTTAGGGTTTTGATTTTGGATTTTCAGTACATGAACATCGATTTGATTTGCTAGTGGATTGAAATTGTTGCATTTAGGTTTAATTCTTAAACAACCCATGTGATTTTGTCGTTTGAAAAGTGTTTCCAAATCCTAGGGTTTATGTGAAAATCGTCGGTAGAAATATTTTGGTCTTATTTTGGGGCTTTTTGGTTGTTCTCGTACTTCATAATTGGGTTTTGATTGAGTTTTATCTAATTGTTTTTACAGATCAATGGTGAAGACTAGTGAGAAGCTTCAAAGAAAGAGGAAGGTCGAAAGAGGTAAAACAGTGTTCTTGATTGTCCATGGAAATATCATATGACATAGTTTTTCAATTCGTTTGTGCATACAACAAGGATGATGGTATAGTTTTTAACACGATTGCGTATCTTCTTCAATTCGATAGTTGCTCAATTCGTTTGTCTCTGTTTTTCCTAGGAAATATCATATAGCATGTTTACTTTTGTTGCTATATGGTATAAGAACACGCAGCCTGATTTGTTCATTACTTATGCTGAAAAGGATAGTTGTAAAACATGTATCATATGGTTGGTTTGTTCTTCTGGATTTTGTTGGTTATGAATAAGCGTTGTTGATTGAATAGAATGGTAATGCAAAAATGATTTTGCCATAGTTTTGGTTGTTGAATATGTTGAAAAGGATTGGAGCAAAACTTTGATCAACATTGTTTGTTTATTATTCAATTCTCATCATTATATTTTTCAATACAATAAGATATTCCATACTTGATTATTCTGTTTCCTATTATTCAACCCAACTCATGTTGTTTTTCACTTTCTTAATACTTATGCAATTGGTATCGAAATGTTTTGCAATACAATATGTTAATGCTCTAGTTGAAAAACATCTTTCAATTACCTGAATACGTCAAATAACTTTTACAGAATTTAATTATTCTATATTTTTCATGCTGTACAATAGTGTTTTTCAATGATTATAAGGCAACTTTTACAATAGTGTATTTTCGTTTTGATAGTTTTTCATTATATGATGAACACTTGTTCAACAATATTAGTTATGTGTACTATTATGCATGAATTGATAATCATATATGTGTGTTTTGTTTTCCAGTTATTCAAGAAGGGGGATGAATAATGGATGAAGTTTGAAGACAAAGACAATGACATTTTTTATCATACCAGTGTATATTGAAAAATAGATGCACTTTTTCAAACTTATTGTAGTATGTATTCGAGTTGTTACAATCTTGATTTTCATCGTATTCAATGCAATACATTTACTTTTTCAATGGTCACATAAGGTCCTTATTTTTATTTTTATTTTAATATGTAATGATTCAGCTTATAATGAACTGATTTTCATGTGAAGACAAGTACTTATTCAACTATAGTAATATATGAGCACACCAAATTAGAAAAAGATTCATAAAGCAATAGAACATGTTCAACTCTGTAATTTTTCAAACCATCGTACAGAGTTATTCAAACACTGACTAATAGTTTTTCTAGGATTTACTACCGGTTTTTGAATTTTATGGTAAATTATTTATTTTTTTAAAAAATATTCCCATACTTGTAAATCCCTAGATTCAAGGAACTTCCATCTTTAAAAATCGTGGCTTTTTAATTTTTTCCCCGATTTTCTCTCTTGCAAATCCCATAATATAGGTTTATTTCCATGTTTGCAGCCACGTAATATTGATCACTCCCCCCTCCTTAAAATAATGCTATTCCGTGCCCTTAAATCTCACCCTCTATTTAGCTTAATCTAACGGTCCACCTAATTTTACATGTTGTACCACAACACCTATCTCACCTGAGCGTTCCTCTAAATTCATATAATTATTTACTTACGGCCTCTCAAAATACAAAGTTTAGGATCAGTCATGATGGTTCAAGATGAAAGCACCAGTTGAGACGAGTCCGATGTGGACGAGTACCGAGTCCTTGTTAGTCAAGGGTTTGAATCGTTACTGGTGTGGCATACAAATCGAGAGAGATGCACTAAAGAGAAAGACAAAGTATGGCAAACTAATATATTTCATTCATATATTACTCTTAAAAGACAAAAATGGAGTATTTAAACCTAAACTCTATGGTTTAAAAAATACGTCCCCGGAAAAAACCGTAAACAAAACCTGAAAAAGAGATAAATCTCTTATTTATAAAATTACAAAATCAATTATAAAATTATTTAAATAAACAACTTTATTCTCCATATCGTCTTGAACAAGGACGATATTTGACAGGCCTCATATTATTAATGGGCTCGCAGAATTGAGCCGTAGCAACGTCACCTTCATCGGGTACGAGTGTACCACAACCTCAATCTGAAAACTACCAAAAACATAATGAAGCAAAGCTGATTTTGGGAAAACTGTGTGTTTTCCATTAACCTCAAAGAGAGTATTTATAGGATTTACAAGGAAACCGTTACAAACTACAAGATAGCCTAAGAGACATACAAAATATGCACATTGATATCTTATCAATATCGTAACACTCCCCCTCAAGTTGGAGCATGAGGATCGACGACTCCCAACTTGCCAAGTAAGAACCGAAATTGTACTTTGCCCAATGCCTTAGTAAACAAGTCTGCCGGCTGATGGGCAGTACCAACATGAGACGTTGTAATGACACCGGCCAGAAGAAGATCACGAACATAGTGACAATCGACCTCTATATGCTTGGTTCGCTCATGAAATACGGGATTTGCGGCGATATGTAACGCAGCCTGACTATCACAAAAGAGACGAACCGGAACACGATGGAAAACGCCCAATGAAGATAGCAAAGAACGTAACCATGTAATCTCACTACAAGCTGCTGCCATAGAACGATACTCAGCTTCGGCTGAAGAACGAGAAACAGTGGGTTGTTTCTTAGTCTTCCAAGAAATAGGAGACTCACCAAGCTTGATAAAGTAACCGGTAATAGAGCGGCGAGTAAGGGGGCAAGATGCCCAATCAGAGTCACAAAACGCCGTTAGCCGAAGAGAGCTAGACCGAGAAAGGTGAAGACCTTGACCGGGGTGAAGCTTGAGATACCGAACAACCCTCAAAGCGGCATTCCAATGATCAACTTTCGGATTCTGCATAAATTGAGACAAAGTATGAACCGAGTAGCAAAGTTCGGGTCGTGTTATCGTCAAGTAGATTAAACGACCAATTAGACGACGATAGCGATCTGGATTAGGCATCTCTGGGCCAGAAGCTGAAGCCAAGTGATGGTGAGAATCCATTGGAAAATCACTCGGTTTTGATCCTAAGAGACCGGACTCAGCGATGATCTCAAGAGTGTATTTCCTTTGGCATACAAAAATACCTTCAGAATTGTGTGCAATCTCAAGACCCAAAAAATACTTGAGATGACCAAGGTCCTTCATGTAGAAACAAGTGCTAAGACAAGCTTTGAGAGCTTGAATAGTACCTGAATCATTGCCTGCAATAACGAGATCATCGACATAGACGAGCACATGAAGAGTTATATTCGGACGATAGAATGAAAAGAGGGAATAATCAGCCTGACTTTGTATGAATCCGAATTTTCGAAGAGCAGCAGCGAGCTTGCAAAACCAATTCCTAGGAGCCTGCCTAAGACCATACAACGACTTTTGAAGCTTGCAAACTTTACCGGCAGTCAAAGGAAGATAACCGGGAGGCGGAAGCATGTAAACTTCTTCGTGTAAGTCACCATGAAGGAACGCGTTGTGAACGTCCATTTGATGTAATTCCCAGCCCCAAATGGCAGCCACTGAAAGAAAAACACGAACAATACCCATTTTCGCAACAGGTGCGAATGTCTCGGTGAAGTCGACGCCCTCGATCTGCCTATTACCAAGAACGACCAAGCGAGCCTTGTAACGCTCAATTTCTCCATTAGATCGATACTTGATGCGATAAACCCACTTACAACCGATAGCTTTCTTACCCGGAGGAAGATCAGAAAGTATCCAGGTTTTGTTCCGCTCTAATGCCTCAAGTTCGGTTTTCATGGCTTGTCTCCAGGACTCATGTTTGACCGCGTCAGCAAACCGAGAGGGCTCGTGACCAGCTGTAACGGCAGCTAAGAAAGCAGAGTAGGAGGGCGAAAATTTGCCAGCAGAGACATAAGTAGAGATGGGATAGAGAGTACCTGAGGTCGATGAAGGAGTAGGCGAGCAAATTGCGGGGGGTGGGGAATCAGATGAAGCATGACAGACGAAATCTTTCAGTAAAACAGAAGGTTGTCGAGCTCTAGAAGAGCGTCGTGGTTCAGCTGCTGGAGCCACGTCGGGTAAAGGAGCTGGTTCATGGTCTGCAACAGGTGATGGCGGATCAGCCGAGATAATAACCGCTGGCGAAGAACTCCCCCTTACTGAGGGCAAGGGACTAGATTCGGGCAACAAGTCATCATAAATAGATGGATGGACTGGAGTTTCAGCAGGCAGCGCTATAGAGGCACCATCAGATAACGAAGTCGAGTAAGGGAATACCGACTCAAAGAAGACCACATCTCTGGACACAAAAATGTTATGAGTTTCAAGGTCATAAAGACGCCACCCACGTTTATCAATCGGGTAGCCTAGGAAAAGACATTTCCGACTGCGAGGTGCGAATTTATCCGGACTGCGTGGTTGTTGTGAAGCAAAACATAAGCAACCGAAGACCTTGATATGAGAATAAGACGGTGGATGCCCGAAGAGGAGTTCAAATGGGGTCTTGTTCTCTAAGACTGGAGTTGGTGTTCTGTTGATAAGATAGCAAGCGGTAAGAATGCATTCTCCCCAGAAAGTGATTGGTAAATCAGCTTGAAAGCGCAACGCCCTTGCTACATTGAGAATGTGGCGATGCTTACGCTCCGCGCACCCGTTTTGCTGAGGAGTGTAAGCACATGTCGTTTCAAACAAGATGCCCTGTTCTTTGAAGAATGAAGTAAGGCAGATGAACTCAGTTCCATTGTCGGAGTGAAAGCGACGAACTTTTGCTTGAAATTGCGTCAAGACCATAGAACAAAAATGTTTGATGAGAGTTGACACCTCTGTTTTAGCAGACATTAAGAATACCCATGTAGCACGAGAGTAGTCGTCAACCAGTGTCAAAAAATAGCGCCCACCACTAGTAGACGGAGTGCGATACGGGCCCCAAACGTCACAATGTATAAGATCAAACAAACATTCAGCTTTATTAATACTGGAAGGAAATGGAGACCGAGTTTGCTTGGCTTCAAAACAAACAGTACAAGGCTGTAAATGTTGATGCTTGCTAACAAATTTTCCTACTGACTGAATAGAAGACAAAACTGATAAAGGAGGATGGCCCATGCGTTGGTGCCAAACAAACAGAGAATCAGCAGACAGGCTAGCAGAGGCATGACACACTTGTGGATTTGAAGAAAGCCGTAGCAGCCAGTAGACCCCACCCCGTTGCTCACCTACGCCAATCACCGTCCTCGAACGACTCTCCTGTATGATGCACAATCGACCAGTAAGAACAGCAGTGCAATTTAGAGCATGAAGCAATTGTGATAAAGACAACAAATTGCAATTTAATTGAGGAATAAGCAGAACATGATCAAGCTTGAGAGAGGGAGAAAAACTTAAGGATCCTTCTTCAACAGCCTCTGTAAAACGACCATCCGGCAACGTGATTGAGACAGATTTGGCTGGAATAATATCAGAGAGTAATTCCCGAGTCCCGGTCATGTGAAAGGAAGCGCCGGTATCGAGAATCCAATGCGAGAAAGTACCTGGCTGATTTCCTGAAGTCTGAGTATAGCTATTGTAAAGATTCATAACGGAAGACCACTGCTCAGGAGACAAAGTTTGGCCAATGACAGCACGATCAACATCAGTTGGGGCAGAGAAAGAAGGTGGTGCAGACCCGAATTGAGCAGCATTAGCCACCCCAGTCGCTGGTGTGCCACGATCCTTGTCAGCAGGAGTTGATTGACTAGTGTTAAAAGCAGGGGGCAGAGAAGATGAGCCACGCCCAGATGAGGAAGATGTGGAGCCTCGTTTGGGATTTTTGAAAACAAAGCCTTCAGGGAACCCATGAATACAATAGCAAGTCGACACATCATGATTTGGACGACCACAGTGACTACAGATCTGTCTGGAAGATTTAGAGGAGTCAGAGGACTTGGAACGAGCTGCCAGAGCCATGGCGTCGGTGGAGACTTCTCGATTCTTGACGATAGAACGCTGAGTTTCCTCTTGAACAACAAGTGAATAGGCTGAACTGAGAGAAGGTAAAGGATCCCGAGCCATGATGTTGGAGCGAAGAGTCCCATAGATATCGTCGTCGAGACCCATGTGAAATTGATGAAGATGTTCTTCTTCGCGATCTCGGATGAGTTGAGCCGAAAGTTGTGAACTTCCACAAGAACAACTACGAGGGGGAACATGTGTAGCAAGCTCCTCCCGTAGTTGTTTGAGTTTGCCATAGTAAGCGGCAACCAACTGACCACTCTGGCGACAATTAGCAATATCGGAACGAAGCTGGAGAATGCGCGGTCCGTTACCAACCGAGAAACGTTGCTTCAAGTCGTCCTATAGTTCTTTGACAGTGTCATAATAAGTGATGGAAGAACGAAGAGAAGGATCGATGGATTGCACGATCCAACCGATGATCATGGAGTTGACGCTCCACCAATCTTCAAGATCGTCAGAGTCCGCCACCGGCTGAGTGATGGTTCCGTTGATGAATCCCATCTTACGCTTAGCACGTAAAGAATTACGCATCGCGGTCGTCCATTGTTAATAGTTCTCCCCCTTAAGAACAACCGGGCAAATTTGTAAACCCGGGTGATCGGAGGGGTGAAGGTAATATGGAGAACACACCGGAAGAGCATCGGGGAACTTCGCCGGAGAAGCCGTGGGGTTGACGGTTTCGGTTTCAGAATCACTCATGATGGAAGAGTGAAGAAAGTAACGTAATCAGAGGAATTGTGAACGTGAAAAAAAATGTGTTTTGACGGCACAGGATTAGGTTTCTGCTCCGATACCATGAAGCAAAGCTGATTTTGGGAAAACTGTGTGTTTTCCATTAACCTCAAAGAGAGTATTTATAGGATTTACAAGGAAACCGTTACAAACTACAAGATAGCCTAAGAGACATACAAAATATGCACATTGATATCTTATCAATATCGTAACACATAACTCGTACCAAACCACCCCCTTGCAACCTCTTGTCCACAAATATACACGAACCACCATTACACTCCTCATATTCTACTCGGATCTAACTTTTAAGCCACAAAAATCCAACTCCTACTTATTAGAGTGCCTTACTTTTAGGTTTCTTTTGTTGCTTTTTGATCATGCTAATTAGCTCAGTTGTCGGGTTTTTTTGGTAAAGTTGCCACCAAAATTACATGTTAGAAATACTGATATTATTCGTGAGTTTGCTAATCATGCCATTTAGAACTATACTCCATCATTTGCCTTCTAGGCCCATATATACATGAATTTTAATATTCAAAACTATTATTTTATACATGAAATAGTTGGCCAAAACTAGATTAAAGTACGAAACAGGACCCAAACAGGCCAGATAACTCCAAATACTCATTTGGCCATATATTATTGCAACAACTTGCAAAAGTAACATGTTGAATCATATATTAATACGGAGCGTCATAACTTAAGCACCTTCTAAATTAAGTTAAGAATCTAGATGGGGAAGAAAACGAAGAACAGGTCATCACAGCCAGGCAAACTAACAACTAAAATATATGTCCACACACACACACACACACAACTGTAAACTCCCATTCACCTCCATGGATTAATTTCTCCAATCGAACTACACAAACAATCAAGACTTCAAGATGTACGGCGATCACAAACATGTTAGTGTGATCACGTACACAATGAATACAAGTATACAACTAACAATTAAGATCGCCTTAATTTGTCTCTCGAGTCGGGACGGCTAGAAGCCTAGAAGGGAGCAATCGCACATGAAGGAGATGAACTTCTTCCCGCACTTGAAGACGAAGAAATAGACGCAGAATGCGATCACGACCTCGCACACGACCATCTCTTTCTTCTTACGTCGTTTATCGAAGAAGCGGCCACACAACTCTTGGTATATGCAATGGGAAACTCGATTTCCCATCGGCGGCTAGGGCCACGAGAGGCCGGTGAGCCAAGAGCCCGATACGACACCGTTTTCGGGTCCGTGGCGGATCAGGAGATGGATCGCGAGGGAGGGATATGAAAATGGAGGAGTGGATGGGAGTTTATTTGAAGGTGTTGGCAAGAGAGAGAGGAGAGGGCCCGCTGGATGGGCGTATATTAGGCGTATGTGATTGTCAAAGTAACATGTCAAGGAGAAAGGAAAAGAGAAGCAACTCATTAGGAAAATATCGGCCGACATCTCACCATCTTAAATTAACATTCTTCATGACAAAAACAATATTTATAAAAAAAAGAAAAATATCTTCACAGGCAAAATATCAGCCATCCTAGCTCACAAGAGTACCACCTGTTCATAACAATTAATTCCATGTCCATTAACCTAGTTGTTTGTGCGATTTTTTATGTACATTGTGCATTAGTTTCGAACCTTTTTTTACCTAGATGTGCATCAAGACGAGTATAACTTTTGCCCCTATATGCGCATCAATTCACGTTAAAACGCGCACGCAAGTTTTATATTGAAATGTTCCTGAAAAACACACCAGTTTTTTATGCAAAAAACATTTTTAAAAACGAGGCGGAAACAACTAGTTGTGATATAAATTCAAGGTGAACCCTATGAGCGTCACTTTTTTTTTTTTTTTTTTTTTTTGAGATAGTTGAGCATAGGTTTTTATCCTTGGTCCCAATGGATGTTGGGCTCAATAAATGAATATATTTGATCCGACCATGAATATTGGACATTCGGGTTATATGTTTTTAAAAATCTCTATTTATAGCTTCTTCTTTTTTTTTATTAGCCGGATATCTGATAAGAGGTATTTGTTTGGATCAATGTTATCAGAATCCCGACTCGATCCTACGATTCTAATGATTCTACGATCCAAAAGTCATAAATCGATTCACGATCCTAAGTAGGATCTTATTAAACTAGGATCTTAAATGATTTAACATAAAATTCTAATTGGATTTTGATTTTACACACGACTCTAACGATTCTACAACGATTCTAACGATCCTACAAGCGATTCTTGCGATCCCAAACAATCACTATTATATTTATATTTTATTACTAAGCTCAAAGTTTATATCTCTTTTCCATTAAATTATTAACCCGATTCATCTTAAAATATTTTTACTCATCAAATTAATTATGTTTATAAAATTTCAGAGTTTATATATAAGAAAATATACAATATATTAGGTTATCGTATATTTTTTAGTTAAAAGTAGGATCTTACGATCCTAACGATCCGATTCTACGATCCGATCCTGCTACCCCCTTCCGATCCGATCCAAGGATCCCGATCTTGACAACTATGGTTTGGATTTGATATGTAGGACTGCTTTGCAATGGGTGGCTTTTTAAATTATTTTTTCAGCTAAAAATATATTTATATAAATTTGTAATAAATTCTATAATATTTATTTACCTTTTGAGGATGATTTTAGGGGTTGTAAAAATTTTCTAAGGATGGAGATCAGATGGGTCTACTCTGTGCTTTTGGAGTTGGGCCTCTTCCTATAATTTGGAAGTGGATTATTAAAAAAGGGTCATATGTTAAAGCCCAAAATAGACAGGCTAATATGAAGACGACACACACCTTTGCTTCATTTTTTTTCTTCTTCTTCTTTACATTAATGTTATTGTTATTTGTTGCATGATATTAATTAGCGTATTTATATTGACAAAAACTATAACTCATTTGCTCAAAAAAAAATGTTAAAGTCGAGAGTCGAGACCTTTCAATCCTCCATGTTAATTTTGGTCTCACCTCATATTAAATAATTATAAATCAATTATATATCTTAATCTAGAAAAGTACATTGGTAACCAAAAAAAAGTGCATTGCTAACGAGCGTTGCAAAAGTGCATCACTAACTCTCAAAAGTGAACTGGTAACTCGATTTTTGCTCGCAATCTTCAACCTACAAGTGCACTTTTCTGACTTAGGAGTATACTGTTCGACTTAGCAGTGCACTTTTTCACAGACAGAACTTCTTCTTATTTACAACTATGCCACCGCGTGGCTTTTCTCTCTTTTGATCTTGGCCGCCCATTCCTCCCATCGGATGGCCATGATTTTCCCTCATTTAACACCTTAGGAGTGTGTTTCATGTGATCCTAAGTCTTAGAAGATATGATCTAACTCTCAAAAGTGCATCACTAACTCTCAAAAGTGAACTGGTAACTCGATTTTTGCTCGCAATCTTCAACCTACAAGTGCACTTTTCTGACTTAGGAGTATACTGTTCGACTTAGCAGTGCACTTTTTCACAGACAGAACTTCTTCTTATTTACAACTATGCCACCGCGTGGCTTTTCTCTCTTTTGATCTTGGCCGCCCATTCCTCCCATCGGATGGCCATGATTTTCCCTCATTTAACACCTTAGGAGTGTGTTTCATGTGATCCTAAGTCTTAGAAGATATGATCTACTCGGACATCAGTATTATATTTATCATATTTTATATTTTATGTTTGATAAGAAAATATCATCTACTGAGACATCAGTATTATATACAACAACAACAACAATAGACCCAGTTCAATTCCCTTACAGGAATCTGGGGGGTCAAGATGGGGCCCCCCTGGCTAAACGCAGAGGGGGGGCATCCAGAAGACCCAAAAACTACAGATACTACAGATAGCAAGGCAGACCACAAAAGCAAGAACACCCAAAACAAACACACGAAAGCACCAAAGCACATAAAAAGCAACTAATTGACACAAACAAAAATACCCAAACATAGCAAAGATCAAGGCAACTCGTCTGCTCAGGGACTATCCATCCACGACGCGAATCTTCTCCCTCCAAATATCCCTGCAAACTGCCAAATCTGTCGATATCCCTAGATGTCTGACGTCCTGCATGATACTGTCTCTCCAGCGTTTTCTCGGTCGGCCCCTTCCTCTATGAATAGCTCCCAAGTCCAGACTCTCGCACCTACGAACTGGCTCCTGAAGGCCCCGCCTTTGGATATGCCCAAACCACCGCAATCTCGACTCCCGTAACTTATCCTCTAAGCTGGACACCCCCACTTTGCTTCTGATCACTTCATTCCTGATTCTGTCCACTAGAGTGTGCCCACTCATCCACCTCAACATCCGCATCTCAGCTACCAATAACCTCTGTTCCTGCGCCTTCGTGGTAGCCCAACACTCCACCCCATAGAGCACCGCTGGTCTAATCACTATCCTATAGAACTTCCCTTTTAGTTTCAAAGGTACTTTCTTATCGCACAGAACCCCCGACGCTGCCCTCCACTTCTTCCAGCCTCTTTGGATCCGATGCGTAACGTCCTCACCGATACCACTGTCACTCTGCAAGACTGACCCCAAATATCTAAAGCTCTCCTTCCTTGCTACAACTTCTCCTCCCAACAAGACGTCTTCACTTGAGTCTACCCCCTCGCCAAACTTAAACTCCACATATTATGTCTTGGACCTGCTCAATCTGAATCCCTTAGACTCCAATCTATCCCTCCAAACTTCAAGCTTGCTGTTGACCCTAGCTCTGGACTCATCAACCAATACAATGTCGTCCGCGAACAGCATACACCACGAGATCCCTCCTGGATATCTCTCGTCAGCACGTCCATTATCAGCACAAAAAGGAATGGACTCAAAGCCGAGCCTTGGTGCAGGCCAGCCTTTACCCTAAAGTACTCAGTATCTCCAGTGGGGGATGACACACTGGTCATATTTTATACTTTAGGTCGATTTATAAGACAAATCAGTTATTGGTATTAGGAGAAATTTATAAATAAGAATATATACTACGTGCAAAATTTATATGAAAATAAACATGTTAATTCGTATTAAATATAATAGTACTATCATGGTGTATTTTATTACTAAGTGAAATAAAAAAATGCATAATTTCAGTAATTTAATGTATTCAAAATAATTTTAATATTTAAGACACGATAGTACGTTGTACGACATGCTAAGCTAAGCTAGTAATTGTAAAATGTATCTTACAAATGGTGGTGGGCTTGTGGTTGTAGGTAGACCTGGCAATTCGGGTTGTTCGGGTCAGTTTGGATCGGGTTGTTCGGTTCGGGTCAGTTCGGGTTAAACAGTTATTTCGGGTCTTGTTCGGCTCGGTTCGGTTCGGGTTCGGATGTTGTTCGGGTTCGGGTCGTTTCGGATCGTAATATTTCGGATTAGTTCGGATCGGATGTTGTTCGGTTTTGGGTCTAGTTCGGTTAGGGTCCTTTTCGGATTGCTTCGAATCGGATCATTTCGGGTTGGGTCAATTTGGATTTGGGTGTTATTTGGATTCAATTTTTAAAAAAATTATAAGATCACCCGCAACGGTGAGTTTTTAACGTAGGTTTGGGCACTTTAATGAGTAATTTAATGTGTCTTATAATAAAACATAGTTACTTATTGACAAAGATTTAGATGTAATTTCTACTTAGTTAATTAAAAAAAATTAATTACTATTTATATTATATACATACATATACGTACGAGAAGAACAAATTACAACTCTAAAATGGGCAGAATACATTTGTAGACCCTCAAACTTGTCACTTTTTTACAAATGGACCCCCCAGCTTTGAATATTTTCTATTGAACCCCTAAACTTTATTTTTTTTGCCTATTGAGCCCTTTTTTTTGCAAATGAACCCTCTTTTTTCGTAGTGTGAATAACTGTAACACACCCCTCCCACACGGGAATTGGGCTGTCAGGTCCGCAGCCCAATACACTCCAACCCATCACCTAAGAGGCCCAAACCCCAAATAGGTAGATTGTTGCAGCACACTTGGTTGACATATCTCTCCCATGTGGGAAGTTATGCCAAAGGTCATGGGTTCGAGGACCCTTGGCAACAATCTACCTATTTGGGGTTTGGGCCTCTTAGGTGATGGGTTGGAGTGTATTGGGCTGCGGACCTGACAGCCCAGTTCCCGTGTGACACACCCCTCCCGAGTGGGAGGGGTGTGTTACAATAACACGCACTGACCGAGGCCATTTTCATTCCACTCAGCAGCCACGTGACATCCCAAATCTGAAAATGGGGGGATTGTTGATAGGAAGAAGATGAGGAAGAAGATGGGGTTTGGGACTCCACATGGCATATTTTTTTTTGCCATGTAAGTAATTTTGGGGAACTTTTACAGCCAGCCGGAGGAGTGACTTGCACGCGCCCCGTCAGGTCAACAAAGGGGATCAATAGGAAAAAAATGTTAAGTTTGGGAGTTTGATAGGTAATGTTCAAAGTTGGAGGGTCTATTTGCATAAAAGTTGCAAGTTGAGGGGTCTAAACATGTATTATGCCCTCTAAAATGGGTCTAACAACTACGCATGAAACAGATTACAAGTTTACAACTCTAAGATTTAGATGTAATTCTACATTTGGGCTTTTTAGTCCACTTACAATTCCACCATTTTACAATTACCCATGACCCATGAAACAAATTTTTATTTTTCCTTTTTAGTAATTTATCATTGGTAAATTTACTAAAATTATAAACACCTTATTAATTTTAATTAAATATTTTAAAATTATTAATATGAATATTTTATTATGAAATACACTTTCTTGGATGAATTTTTTTTTGAGGTTTGAACTCCAAACCTTGAAATTATTAAAGGAAGAGATTACCACTATGGTATTGGTGTCATTTTGATTTTGATTGCATATTGTTAAATTATATAGGAAATATCTATATATATATAAAAGTTAAGCGGTGTCCTCATTTATTGCTCCATTAACTTTTATTGCAATCTTCCCTATATAATTTAACAATATGCAATCATAATCAAATCAATCACAATGGCATAGCGGTAAACCCTTCCTTTAATAACCCGAAGGTTTGGGGTTCAAACCTCTCTAGCAACATTTTTGTGTATTTTTATAAAATCAAATACTTCTATGAAATCATTAAAACAAAACCTATGCATCTCCGTTCATTTTTATATTTACTTTTTTTTTGGCGATTATCGGCCTTTATATTTTTATAATTAACCTTTTTTAATTCGATTTTTATTTTGGATTGACACAGGTATATCAATAAACCTGAACTATTGTCCAGGGTATAGGATCTCAATTTTGGTTTAAGATTTAGTGATTGCTAATTATACTTCATCAAAATCTACCAAAAAAAATATACTTTATCAAAGTTACAGGTATATCGTGTACGTATTGTCACAGAATAACTATTGTACAACATTTAAGAATAATAATTTTTAATGTGTATTAGTAAAAAAAAATATTTCTAATATATATAGATATATATATATATGTAAATAAACATATGACGTAGACTTTTAGAAACCATTGCCCGGATAAAGTTGAGAAATGAATTTATTCTTACTTAATAAAGAATGAAAATTCTCAATGTTAGTGAACAAAAGGTATTTAATATTTATTTCACGGGTCATTCCAAATTGTTAACATAGATTCCAAAAGGTTCATCAATATGTCATGAAACTAAGTAACCGAAGATTAATTGTTTTTATCTCATTGATAGTTGATAAATAAAAGGAATTAAAATATGTTTTTTAGAGTTATGATCTTTGAGTTATGATTTAAACTTTGATCATTTTTTAATTTAAAGTTATGCTTCAAAAAAAATGACCTGAATTATCATTTAAAGTTATATTTAACAGACCTTTCAATTAAAATTGATTAATAAAACTTAAAAATAATTTTTAAACCCATGCGTAGCACGGGTAATGACTTCTAGTTACAATAAAAGCTAATTGAGCATTGAATGAGAAATGTAACTTGTGTTTATAAAGATATTCTAATAAAACTATACAATATGCTATTTCCATTCTATTTAGGGTTTAGGGTTTGGTGGTGTAGACTGTAGAGTTTAGAAATGTTGTAAATGATCGACTGTTCGAAACTCCATCTCTTATAAAACTATACAATATGTTATTTCCATTAATGTTTAGGGTTTATGTGTTTATCACCCATATTCTATTTATAAAACTATACAATATGTTATTTCTATTATACTTATAAAGATATTCTAATACTATGATATATTTCATTTGTTAAACTATGTAAGTTTGTAACTACTAAAACTATACAATACGTTGTTTTAGATGGAAACATCATTCTTTATGTTTTAAATATAGTCTTTCTTGATTAATATGATATTTAACCCTTATTGTAATATGTAAAAGCTAAACTTAAGTTACATACTTTGAGTAATAATGTCAATGATTTTATTAAAAACATAGGGCAGTTTCTTATAAATTATTTTAAGACGGTTTCTTAGGAAAATTTAATGAGGGATCGAGTTCAGTTTAGGAAAATTTGGTTCGGGTCATTTCGGTTCAACTTTAGTTCGGGTCAGTTCGGTTCGGGTGCAATTCGGTTCGGGTGAAGTTCGGTTCGGATCAGTTCGGTTCAGGTTTAGTTCGGGTCAGTTCGGTTCGGGTGTTGTTCGGTTCGGTTCGGGTTCAGTTTGGGTCTGGGTCGTGTTCGGATTGTTCATTTTTTGTTGTTCGGGTCCAATTTCGGGTTCGGTTCGGGTCGGTTCGGTTCGGATTTCGGGTTCGGGTCACTTTCTGCCGGGTCTAGTTGTAGGTAGATATGCGAGTCCCACATATTTTTATTTTTATTTTTATTTTTTTTGGTTGAGGGCACTGCCCATGGGAGTCGAACCGACGACCTCTGGGTACTACCCTTGGAGGCTTAATCGTTTTGACTAAATGTCCGAAGGCAGTCCCACATATTTTTATTGAAATATGATTCCAAACGACATGTTATAACTATAACGTCCTACTATACACCTAGCTAGTGTTATAAAACTGTACTTTGATTTTTTCTTTTATCAAGATTAAGATTGAAAAGTAAAATGATTTAGAATCATATATAGAATTAAAAAAAATCGACATACAAGTATGACGTCGTACATCTATATATGCACGTTAATTTTGAACCGTAAAAGAGCATTCATGAGTGATCGACAATAGTGCTGTTTTATTAGGAGCATATTGATTTCCGATCAATTATAGATCTTAGTTAGTTCTTCTTCTTGTACTTGTCCAATTGGTCTAAATGTCAAACTGATGCACCTTCCTGTGTCAATGCATAATTTTTGACGAGCCCACACATTGAATAAGACAAGACGTATTACTTGATAAGTAACGTGTGGACCATTGACCAGGCTCCACCTCTACTCTTTACTTATATGGACACCAAAAAAAGCCATAGATCGATATGAGTTCTAGTTTATTTTGCCTCTTCTCTTCACTCAAATACAAGCAAAACCATGCTGAATTCCACAACCACAAGAAGCCGACTTGCAAATCGAAAGCCCACCACAGTCACCAATTTAGAAGTTGACACCAACTCTCAGCTACAACATGTGGTAACTTTAGATAGAGCTAGCATTCCAACATGGGAGCCTATGCTTGGGGAAATAGACGCCAATTTGAGATCCATTAAGGACTTCTTCTTGCCTTTAGGAGGACATAATTTCGATGTCAAGGACTTGTACGGGCGTACGATGTTGCACAAGGCCGCGCACATGGGCTATGAAGCTGCGGTTGAGTACTTGGTTCTACACGGAGCGAATATCTACGCGCAAGATGACGAAGGGATCACTCCACTTGTTGAGGCTAAAAGGTCCGGAAACCATAGCTTAGCTACACTTATGTTGGAGAAGTGTCGCGCCCAAGAATATCTAAACGAAGAAGAGATGAAGAAGAAGAAAGATCGAGTAAAGTTGGCATTCGCGTTGCTAAACGTTGGACTGGAGCTTGGTCAGGCCATTGTGTCCCAAGAGCTGGCAACGTACCGATGGCTTGGTGTCATATTGGCTTTCATTTGCTTAGTGGTTTCGGTTTCTGAGATGGTTTATGAGGCGAAGAGAGAGCGGGTTGAGTGGAAGAAGAGAGGATTGTGCTATTGGTTTTACTATCCGGGGAGGAAGGGTAGATCCTTTGGGAGTTTTATGCTATGGTTTGGCCTTGCGAGCTCGATTGCGCAAGTGTGTCTTAATTTGGTGGCTCTGAAGATGAAGACGACGGTCTTGAAGTTTGATTACTTGGGTTTGTTGCTTTCGGTTTTCTACTTGATGGCTAGGTTTGGTGGTCGCGAGAGGAAAATGAAGGGCGAGATGGAAGGGAAGAGTGAATGTACATTGTAGGATGGGGAAACTTGTTTGATGCTCAAACTTACGATTCAATTAAACAAGCAAAGATTGGTCCGATCATTTCGGGTGTGCTTTTGTTCACTCTCCGTTCCCCGGAGGCCGGCGAAGTGTATTATATTTGTTATTTTTGAGGGTTTTTTTTAGTTTTTTTTTTACTTTAATTTTGGGAAAGAAATAATAATTTAAAGTACATTTTCCAATTTTCAAACCGTATATTGTTCAATTGAAATTTTCCAATTAACTTTCGACCGAAAAAAAAAAATTCTACCTAATTAACTAAACGACCCAAGGGATATGCTGAATATATGACCCAAGGGGAGCCAAGCTTCGTATGTACAACGCAATCAATACGTCAATTCGTTAAGTTTCTCGGTTAGTATCCAAAGTGATACGATTCGACCCTATATAACACTCTGTAAAAAAGAAACACGTTGTCAAATTATAATTGGGTGAGAGATTTTAACTGATAAATACATATAGTTGACATAAACATAGAATTGTTGCTGGTAGAAATTATTGTGTGAAGACGCGTTGATCGAATAAGACAAGCATTGGTGTAACGTGACAACCAGGGAACTCCATCTCTCTATACTTTCGTCTAGTTAAAAAAACGAAAGCCAAAGAAATGAGCTCAATTTTCTTGCTCCTTTCCTGCTCAATCAAATACCAACATCATGCTGAATTCAACCACTACTCCAAATAATCGACTTGCAAATCGAAGGCCTAGTAAAGTCACCAATTTGGAGCTTGGCACCAACCCTCTTCTACAATATGCCCTAAACACTTCAAATGAGTTCAACATTCCGTGTAGGACGCCAAATCTTGGGGAAATAGATGCCAATTTGAGATCCATCAAGGATTTATTCTTGCCTTTGGGAGGCCACACTTTTGATGTCAAAGATTTGTACGGGCGTACTATGTTGCACAAGGCCGCTCACATGGGCTATGAAGCCGTAGTTGAGTACTTGGTCCTACAAGGGGCTAATATCTATGCACAAGACCATGAAGGGATCACACCTCTTATCGAGGCGAATCGGTCTGGTAATCGTAGCTTAACTAATGTTATGTTGGGATCCGGAAAGCATCATGCCCAAGGGCGGAAGGAGATTTTAGAAGAGCAACATGTAAGTGAAGAAGGTGTGATGAAGAAAGATGGTATTAAGTTGGCGTTTGCGTTACTAAACGTTGGAATTGAACTCTGTCAAGCCCTTCTCTCCCAAGAGAGGGTGTACCGAAGGCTCGGTGTTGTCTTGGCCTTCATCTGCTTAGTGGTTTCGGTTTTTGAGATGGCTTATGAGGCGAAAAGAGACCGAGTTGAGTGGAAGAAGAGAGGAGGGTGTTGTTGGCTCTACTATCCGGGAAAGAGTGGTAGATCCTTTGGGGGCTTGATGCTATGGTTTGGCCTTGTGAGCTCAATAGTGCAAGTATGTCTTAATTTGGTGGCTCTTGAGATGAAGAGGGCGGTGTTGAAGTTTGACTACATGGGGTTGTTGCTTTCGGTTTTCCACTTGATGGCTCGGGTTCGTGGTAGGGAGACAACGACTATGAGGGGTGTGATGAAGTGTGGCGAGCATGGCGAGAGTGAGATTGAAGGGAGGATTGAACATGGGAGATGGGTATTTGAGTGTATTCATTGTAGGATGGGGAAGCATGTTTAATGTTCAAAGAGACGATCAAGTCAAAACTAGTGTACATACAACAAGGTTTAATTTGAGCGCTCTAGGATTGTCTCAAAACAAATTGATCCAATCATTTCGGGTGTGTTTTGTTGATTTTTTCGCAGTGTTTTCTTGTTAAATTACTTGTCTTGAAACTGTATCAATGTATCATATAGCAAAAAGTGTTGATTTGCTTATTAATCTTGATTTCCATGACCTTAAGTTTTTAATTTGAATACATGGTCACATAATTATAACCTTGCCTCATTTTCTCCTTGGGCTCTTTAGTTTCTTAAAGTCTAGTGCTCATTTTTCAACAATGAAATTGACTGATGCACCATCTTTGTCCATCGTGTCTAATATCAAAAATCCATACAAAAACATTGACCCACGTACAACAGTGGAATGCAGAGGGTCAACAACAAGATGAGGACATCGGCCTGACCTGTACATCTAATTGATTTTCAAAGTATTAAGCATAGTTTAGTGTAGTGTTTGCTCTCGTGACATTATCCCATAGAAAAACCTCGAGGAGCCCATTCTAAGACTGTGAATCCAGAGGTCTCCGCTTCAACACTCACCGACAACAATGTAACGAATTAAGTAGTATTTGAGGTATCCTAATTTTAACCCGATAAATAAAACTCCCCCCTCAACCATGTAAATTAAGAGGTATAATAGCCTCTCCTTCTATTGCAAAAATGTTCTACAGAAATCAAAAGAGAGAAGAGAAGCTTTCTCAGATTTGAAAATGCTGAACGAAGAATGAGATTAGAGGAACAAATTTGCCATTGCTTGTATACTAATACAAGTATATATACAACCCTTGATTGAAAATCTAAAAACTAGGATTGAAATTTTATTTGAGAAGGTTGTTTTTATAGCAAGGATTATTTCCATATAAACCTTCCCCTGTTTTGAGACATCTAACAAATAAAAAGTTACAATTTTATATTTTTATAGTCTTTACATAAATCACATTTTCGATGGATTTTCTACATGTATTAAGCACCTCTAATCCTTAATTCCTTAATTAAGAATGCTCTAATTACCAAAGGACAAGGTTAATTCCTTTATAATTTGACCTAAAATCGGATTACCCCATTTCTTCAACATGACCCACATCCACGCACACTCCAAATTGTTCTCTCTCTTTGATTGCTCAAGAAACATAAAAGAGAGAGAAAGAGACTTGAAAAGGAACATGGAATGTAAGAACAAGATAAATGTTGTCGTGGTTTGTCCATACGGTATCAAAATGAGAGTGTGCACCATAATACTTGCGAGCTTCGCAATCGTTTCCAGCTCCCAGCCGTTGGCGCCGGCGTTGTACATTTTCGGAGACTCGTTGGCCGACGTCGGAAACAACAACTACCTGCAGGAGTCGTATGCTAAGGCCATCTTCCCTCACAACGGCATCGACTTCCCCACCCATAAGCCCACCGGCAGATTCACGAATGGCAAGAACACTATTGATTTTCTAGGTAATTTCTCTCAAACATATGCATGAGATTCAACATTAATTGTAAGAAATATTAAACAATTGGACCCAACCCAAGTGTACGAATGCCATGTGAAATAACCTAACCATAAACATAGCAATATTAGTGTTACGTGCCTTGAAACATTTCAAAACGACTTAAATGTGAAACTTGAAATGACAAAACTCAAAATGAAATCCTGAGGAAATGGCAACGTATTCAATTAGTTAATTTTTTTTTTGGTGGAATATTTAATTAGTTAATTTGAGGGTCTAGATGAGAAGAAGTTAAATAACAATCCAAAGAAACAACATATAAGTGTGAGCTTATGTGACCTAAAATAGAAAATAGTCAAAACAATTTTATAGACAATTGTGTGACCCAACGCCATGGAATTTGATCGTTTACACATGATTAGATCGATCGAGTATCTAGTCAAATAGCTAAGTCTTTGGAATGGTATTCGGATCGAGTCTCTTGGTTTGGCTTTATAGATATACATTTCCTTCATATAATTAAGCTATGTTATTTTTTGGGAAAAAAAATCATTAAAGTATAATAACAAAAAGTTCCCGTTTGCAGCTGATAAGCTAGGTATATCATCTCCACCACCATATTTGTACATGGTTGAGGGGAAGATGACCAACTTCCAAACCGGCGTTAACTTTGCCTCCGGCGGTGCTTGCATGTTCAACGGCACCGATCAAACTGCCGTAAGTCTAACAGTCTTCTTCTTCTAACCGTTATATCCTTACTCGGTACGCTACTAATTAAGAAAGCTCATGTCCAACAAAATTCAGAAACAATCAGTTCACTTCACCAAACAATTAGAGTACTACTCGATAGTCCGCAACCAGATGAAGGCGCAACTCCAGGAATCCGGCTTGAGAGACCTTCAATCCAAGGCCATCCACTTTGTCGTAATCGGGAGCAACGACATCCTCGGATACGAGACGCTGTTTACTTCCAGCATTAGGAAGGAGAAGAATCCAACGGAGTTCGTCGCCCTCATGGTTACCACCATCAAAGCCCAACTTCAGGTAACTCAATCACGCACATTATCTTTCAAACGTTACGTTGAGTCAGGTTTTGACAGCTCTGTTTGTATATATATGAACTAATGGGCGTATTTTGTGTTACATGTACGTAGCGTATATATGAATTAGGAGGACGTAAGTTTGTGGTGTTAGGCTTAACAGAGATCGGGTGTTGCCCACAACAAAGGATCAAGAGCACAAGCGAGTGCAACGAACAGGCAAACGCCATGGCGATCAACTACAACAAGGGTCTCCGGCCCGTTCTCGATGAGCTCAGTGCACAACTCCAGGGCTTTAAGTACACGTACTTTGACACCTACAAAATGGTCCAAAACTTCACCCAAAATCCACAACTCTTTGGATTCAAAGACGTGAAATCGGCATGTTGTGGGTTGGGCAACCTAAACGCGGACTTTCCGTGTATACCCTTTTCCATGTGCTGCCCTAACCGGAGCGAGTACTTGTTCTGGGACTTGTACCACCCGACCGAAGCTGCTGATCGGTTCGTCGCCGATGCCATCTTTGATGACCAAAATCATTACACGAACCCCATCAATCTCAGGCAGTTAGTGTCTGCATAACTTGCTAGCGTCGACATGGGTCTTGATCGAGAAGAAGAAACACTGATCAGACTAACTTGTGAAGTTAGAGTTGAATTATATACCTAGATTTCATTTTTAGTCACTTTTTGATGTAATTCATAATTTAGTCGTGTTTGTCTTCAATAAATCAAATCATTCATCTTCCATAAAATATTTACTTACAATTCGGTTTAGTGATATGTGACATGTTCGTTAATCCATTCAGGCGGTCGGAACATTGATTTCTTATACATTTCCGCTTGTAAATATCATATCCATACAAGTTCGACAATTTTTTTTTATAAGTGATTAGGTAATTTCACTATTTTATTGGCCAGTAAGTATTAACTATTGGCTTGGACTCGTGGCTTTTTATTATGGGCCGCTATGTCATCCTCTTTTGAGTTCAGCAACACACTTGGTCAACCCACCAAGGCTATGAACGCCTCGGTTTAAATTGACCCTTTGGTTTTGATTTATGAATGCTCGGCTTAAGTTGGTCTCTCGTGAAACTTCGGTTTGAGACCCGGTTGAATGGAGGAAGAGATGAATGTGTGTCATTGATTCTAAAATCCATGAAGAAATGGAAGATCATTTGGGAGAATTTATGGTATATGGATGTTTATAACCTTGTGGCTCGGTTCACCTTAATTAGTTCTCTGACAATGTCTTAGATTGGCGACTTTGAAGATACACTATAATTTTCGCCTTCTAGCATTTTTAGTCAATCGGTTAAGTCTTTAGGGTAGTATCCAGAAGTCTCTGGTTCGACTCTCGTGATTAGTACCCTCAACCAAAAAAAAAAGGATAGTATAAGTACGTTACTACGAACAAACTAATGTGTTATATCCCTAGGGATTAGAGGAGGATTAAGGAGGAAGAGGAGGATTAAGGAGGAATTGAGGGAGAAAGGAAGAGATAAGGGAAGAAAGTGAGATTAGAGAAAGAAAGGAGAAGAATAGAGAAAGAAGATAGTGACTAGAGAGGAACCAGATCGATATTACATTTCATTCATTCATTGATGCTCTGTACAAGGATGGGATTAGCCCTATTAATATGCCCTTAACCCAAATTACAAGCATGGCCTAATTTCTCTCTTATTACCAAACTAGCCCATACATTACATAATGATCGAGTTAGTAAGATTTTGACTTGCTTGATCGATGGATGTGTGCTGCCATATTTGAATACCTAACAAATTGCTTTCATGTTTAGGTGGCCCATAATTGGGATTGATGGCAACATTCTCATATATATATGCACAAAGAAAAGGTCTGAGATCATCGCAAAAGAATTGGTATAAGAATGATGGAGTAATTACCTGCAAGAAAAATGTGAATGTAACTTTTAGAGTTGTATCATATCCCTCTTAACCCAGAACACAGGCAAATTGGTAGCTATTCTTTTCCTTGTGACCTCTATTAATCATGGCAACATTCATGAATTTCATATTTGAACGATACATGTAACCTTTAAATTAAGGTGAAATCCAATTTGTTTGACCCTGATCGATCGACTTTCTGGAAATTCAACGTTTTCATTTCTTATAAAGTTGACAACTTAGAAATGTTTAAATACAAATCAAAATTAATCAAAGTTTCATATGTAACCGCGTTTTTTTTTTCCAAATAGGTTCAAGACCCTTTTGTAACTAATTTCAGGATTGGCGCGCAAGTGGGAGAATGAGAAGAGTAGGCATGCATGGGGGTGTAGCTTGTTGTCCAAGAGTCCAAGTACAAAATAAACATATCTCATGAGAAACAAATTGAGAGAAAATGATGATAAAAGCAATCAAAAGGAATACTACGAACGTATAGAATTAATGATTATATAAGGTATTATGAAATTATTATACATATAAAGTCTGAAAATTCCCCAAATCGGGAATTTGGAAATGATAGGGTTAGGGTGTGTTTACGTACAAATAAGTATATGATTATTTTCTAATTGAGTGGTATATTATGGCTAAAATGACACATGCTACTAGATTTAGGGTATGGATTAAGCTTCCTCAAAAAAAAAAAAAGGGTACGGATTTAAACACGCTCTTGCGTATTAAGTCTCTCGCTATTATTCACTCTAATAGTATTAGGAGTGGTGCTTTTATTTTTCATTATTTGAGTTTTTGCATTTAGAAAGGGGTGGGAGCTGGGCTTGTTTCGAGACTTTCATCCAACTTTGTGTAATTATATTTTATTTGATAATTGACAGAGAAATAGTTAAATTAAAAAAAAGGTATGGATTAAGAAATGGTATATTTATTTCATTATTCTCGATTTAGACTGGATTTAAACTGCATTAGGGCATAATAAAATACTGCTGGTAATAAATTAACCGACTATTTAAATAAAAAAAATCCCCAACTCACGAAAAAAATAATAAAATAAAATTGGATTGGATGATCGATCATCGATTGTCCAAACTTTTTCCCTTCCCAAAATAAAATACTCCAAAAAATACAAAAACTCTGGACTTATTTTTTTCTAGTGTTGTGGGACCCACGACCTCCCCTGCAAGGCTTGAAACACACTGCAAATAAAATCCCCCTCCCCATTTGCCCCATTTCTCCGTCTTCTTCCCCGACCCTCCATTTTTCAGTACGACAACGACAATGAGCAACAGCCCATCTCGCACACAAACCCATCTCCCATTCCCAAATCCCAACGCCTAATCTAGACAAACCCACTTCCGCCCATCCCTCCTTTCCCCCCTCCCCCCTCCGTATAAAACCCCCACCTGACAAACCCAACAAAAAAGTACACACCCAAACACCCTCTCCTCAAGTACACACCCCAAATCCCCCTTTCTCAAATTGGTCTGGCTTTCCCGATGACCCCCATGGGCCGAGCCCCCCCGGAAGACGACTCGCCCCCGCCTCCGGGGCCGGCCCTGAAGAAGGGCCCGTGGTCGGCGACGGAGGACCGGATCCTGATGGAGTACGTTCGCGACCACGGCGAGGGCAACTGGAACGCCGTCCAGCGGAACACCCCTCTCCACCGGTGTGGCAAGAGCTGCCGGCTCCGGTGGGCCAACCACCTCCGCCCCAATCTCAAGAAGGGCGCCTTCTCCCCCGACGAGGAGCGCCTCATCATCGACCTCCACTCCCGACTCGGCAACAAATGGGCCCGCATCTCCGCCCACGTAAACCTCAAACCCCCTTCTCTCTCTGTTTTCACTCTGTTTAATGGAGGCGGACTAACTAATTCGTTGGGTTTTCGCAGTTGCCAGGGCGAACAGACAACGAAGTCAAGAACTATTGGAACACAAGGGTGAAAAGGAGGCTCAGGCAAGGCCTCCCTCTCTACCCACTCAACAACAGCCACCACAACCACAACCACCAATCGCCGCCTCCGCCACCACAACCCTTAACTCCGGCGCCGGCGCCGCCTCTGCCCGTCCTCAAGCCCCCGCCGTTCCTGGACCCCACCTCCCTCCCTTTCCCGGCCCCTTTCTTCTCCTTCCACCACCTCCCAAATTACAACACCACCCCTGCGTTTCCGACCCGGAGTTCCCTCCCGGGCCCTTTCGGGTTCGATTCCTTGAAATCGGAGCCCGTGGGCTTGGGATTTGACTACAACAAGCTAGAGCTCCCTTCAAACCAATTTTGCCCTAATTTGGCCCCCAACGAAGACGACGACGACCAAGACGTTGACGATGAGAATGTTTATGATTACGAGGCCATTGATGAGGTGAAGTTCTATCCAAATTCTACGGGCGAAAGAGGCAACAGCGGCCTGCTTGATGCGCTCTTGCAAGAGGCTCAGACCAGAGCAGAGGCCACTAGAAGAAGGTCCACCTTCAAGAAGGAGGGCTCAGACGGCGATCGTCACTGGGATTCCATTTATGCAAACTCTTCTAGTGGTAAGTAAGTAAGTAAGATCGTGTTCGTTTCCTTTCCTTGTTTGATTTGATTTGATTTGATTTGATTGAGTTCTTCTTGCCCCGTTTCTAAATCTGGTTGTACCCGAGCTTTTTTTATTGATTGCAAGATTCATTAGTTGGTGTTCTTCACTTTTTGGATCTTATTTACGAGCATTAATTTATACATGCGTATTTACTCACTATTCATTTCAGCTTGGTCCATCTCCATGTATCCTATTTATTATTACTGTTAAGCCGGCCTGTTGATTTTGAATGCTTAGTTGAATTGAGTTTAATTTCTCACTTTTGCAAGATGTTGGTATATCTAAATTGGGATGTTCAATCTTTCTGTCTTGCAATATTAGTTCGTTTTCTTGATCTTTCAATCAATGTGAATGCCAACTGGGAAGATCATGGGTTTCTTATTCAAGCAACCTTGGATTGCCCATGTTGACAATGCAAATTTCCAAATTTACCACAACTACTGTGAATAAAACTTCCCAATTATGTATACAACAAAATCTGTGTGAGTTGACATTATTTGTAATGTTATAGTGGAAATAATTCATAACATTGTTTTCTTGGCCTTTTTGTTCTATGTGGAGATAAAGGAGCTCCGAAGACGGAAGAGCAAGACGACCATATGTACTACACGAACGAGGACCTCTCGAGCATCCTCAACCTGATCCCTTCTCTTGTTACAGCGCCCAAATGGGACGGAAGGCATCAAGACGCGTCTGCTGGCCAATCGTCGAACATCTCAGATGAGAACGCGGGGCTTGAAATGCCACGGTTTCCCCAGGTGTCTTCGGATACGGAGTGGCTGAATAGCTCTGCAGGATCTTACACTTCTTGGGATAATTTGCCTAGAATCTGCTGAGTTATACTCTTACACCTTAATTTACCAGACAGCCAGCAAAGTATAGTATAGTCTTCATTATATTATTAAGAGCTACACTACTATTAATAATGATCATTCAACATTTGTGTTTGGATCCTATGATTATGAACTTGCAAATATACAATACATTCATAGCAATATGTGTTTCTAGTCAATTGATGAAGTGTGTAAGGCTACATTATTCTTAATGAATGGAAAAGCTCCCATTGAACGTACAAACACATCATGAGCATGAGCATGAGCATGAGGAAGTTGTTGCGAAGGCAGAGAAATGAACCCGAAAACCATGGCCATGTCCGGCTCCGTCGGATGTGCAAGTTTTGAAGGGAGGGCTTCAATTTCTCATGTGGGTTGTGTGAAATTATATTTCATGGGCATGAGTTTTTTGCAGTAAAAATTGGGATGGTGATCAATGGGCAAGAAATTTAGGGAAAGTCATTTTTGAGTGATCATATTCAAATATATGTAGTTCATGAATAGAAATCTTATTATAAGATTGTCCACCATTTAAGGGTTGAAGAAGCCTTTGATGAATTAAGCTAGTACGTACGTACGTAGCATGATCAATGATGATAGAATAGAGAAATAATAGAACGAGGACCACATTGCAAATACAATCCATGTGATCTCTGTAAATTATTGATGGTGTATTGGTGTAGGTTGATTTTGTGAATCACGCTTGGTGAAATTACTGATACGCTTCTTTTTTCTTTTTAGTTAGAGTGACACAAGCATGCACGTACACCTCTGAATTAGGTCGGCTTATATAAGGGTCTTATGTATGTACATATGAGCATGTCTAGGAGTATAGGAAAATGAGTTTAGGTACAAAGTTGATACACATTTGAGCTTAACCTAAATGATGTATGACCTTCTTTTTTTGGTCTATGATTTCGGATGGTATTAGGTCATTGAAATTGAGAACTTTAACGTTATCATTAGTTAGAGGCATGCAGCCAAAATTAAGTTGGGTTTTAGAATTACAAAGCAAGCCTAATATAAGAGTTTGTGTTCAAATAAGGGTATAATAGATAAGTTTATGTGTTCAAAATAACTTTGATACTCGATCACCTCTTCCAACATCTTTTGAGAAATTATTTTTTAAGCTTTTGTAGAAGAATTTTTTTTCTAGATTTTCCTTGAAGTTAAATTTTTAATGTTCATAACCAAGATTTTGACGCACTGCGTTTTTTTGAGGAAGCATAGCTTATTGATAAAATTATAATTCTAGATATATAAGGTAGACGTACGCTAACATCATATGAATTGTAAATTTTAAATCATACATAACTTCAGGTATAAATTTTTTTTCACTTCTTTTAACTCTTCAAGTTGCAGTCTTGTTATTTAATTATTTTACTAAAAACAAATAATATAGGGTTTCAATTCAATATTTCAAACATGATAGTAATAATTATCGAACGGCCATTTTTACTTCGTACGTATTATCTAAATTAGCAAAGATAAATGTTTGACCAAAAAAAAAGACTTGATAAATGTATGACTAATTGCAACGATTTATAATTAAGAGTGAAAGAATGGCAGACAAACTAAGGAGGGAATTAAAATGAATTTAGTTTTGGACAAACATACATACATATATATATATATATATATATATATATATAAAGAAAATCATATATATATATACACAAGATCGAGATTGTACATGTCATTGGACGGCTAAAGAAATAATTACTTAATGAACATAGGATCACACACAACATGAATCCAAGTTGATGTTTGATGATGACGAACGGGAATTTCAATTTTGAGTCATGGAATTCCTTCGCCATAGTTCCATTCTGTTTATCGAGGGGCGGCTGACAAAGTCGTGACACATAAATATGAATGATATACTCCTGTATTATGTCTATGTATATTATGTGATGATGTCACACTTGTAATTAAGCTTATGACGTCGATGATGCATGATAAATTGATAATGCATGCATGGTGCGATCGAGAGCAACCTAAAAATAGATAAAACGCGCAACCCCAGTAGGCCAGTAGCCATATCTTTTTGATCAACCACTAGCCATATCTTAACACCTTTATCAGTTCATGTATCCCAAAATAAACCCGGCCAAATAACATGATCAAATGCTAAGGAAACAGTAATTAGTACGTTCTTACTCATTTTGCTGATTTCTTGCGTATTTTAAATGGTCAAAATTACTTGAGTGGATATTGCATATTGTATGTAAAACTTTTTTTTTTACTGCTCATTGGTTCATTGGAGTTTCGTTTTGATTACATCAAGCTCGATCTGGATTAAAATCCCATACCTAACAAATGCGGAGCAGGTCGCTTACAACCTAAGTCAAATTCTCTTTGATATATCGTATGTAAAACTAATTAAACATTCATGGAGATAATTCGATGCACTTTGATTATCTATTATTATTGTTGTATTCAAATTGAGTTAGTACACATTTTTTTCATTATATATACTCCATACTCATGCACCCTTGTCGTTTATTTTTTTTGGTGTAAAAACGATAGGGTCAAAGATTAAACAATGTAAATTTATTATCGGTTTTTCTATTGTGTGCCCTAAGAGAACCTTATAAACATACTAAGCTAGGAAACTAGACACACTAGAGAGGAAATAGTGAACTTATCACAAAAAAGATTAAAAAATCTTAAATCTTTAGATTTATCAAATCTTTCTAATATTGGTATTTATAGTGATATAGTGGTATACTTTTTATATGAGAAATGATATATATTTTTTTGGTAGAAATGAGAAATGATATATTTAAACAAGGTCAAGTGGCTAACGCAATAATATCCTTTTTAACCTTCATGCTAACGCTTATATTAGGAGAGTGTAGCACTTGTGTGCGTCGTCATTTAGCTCATTCGTTATGAGGCTGGGCCCATACTTTAAAGTTCACAACTTTCTTGTATGCTTTATATATGCTACATTTGCCTAAAAGTCTCTTCTAAATATGGTATAGATGTTCGATATACAGTCCATTCCACCTGACTTTTTAATCCATCTAGACGATGTCTAGGTATCCGTATGGACCAATCGCTTAAGCAGCGAAATTCAGAGAGACATAAATGTCGCTAAACGCCTAAACTTTTTGTTTTCCGTTAAGGTTACTTTGGAGTTCTATTAGTAAGCTTAATAAATTGTCAAACTGATATGGCGCATTCTCTAGAGCACTTAAAACTGAGGGCCCATTATCCTTTATGGTCCAATAGATAATTAGCCTAACCAAAATGAGGTTTGAAACTGAATCGAATAAAAAAATCGAACCAAAAGCAAAACCACAAAATTTGATTCAATTCAGTTTTCAACAAATATATTTTTTGAAAACTTCAAATCAAAACTGAAATCCTAAAAATTATTGAAACAAGGACCGAATAGAACACCATCGGTTTCAATTCGATTTGCCCGGTTCAGTCGAATTTTTTGGTTCTAACCGAGCCCTACTCCGCCGTAATGAACTCAATATGACATTCTCATCACTTTTATACGCTAACCTTTCAATTTTAGGATTCCCATGATCTTTTTGAAATGTTCATCGACAGTGGGATTGGTGGTTTAATTAAACAAAAACAAATTAACAATGGTTTATCTCCGGCATATCTACACGATGCATTTTAACTGGTTGTAATCCCTTTGTTTATTTAAATATATAACTAAAATTAATCATTGGGTAGCCAAAGGGCCAGAAACCTTCTCCTGTCCTCGTACAACTTTCAGCGCCCCACGAATTTTCCGTCCCCTTTCTATAAAAAGTCGTTTTATCGGTTAATTAATCCCTCATCAATTCATCTCACCAAACAAATTCTTCTCCAGATTTCTCTGCTTTCCTAGCTCCAGGTACATCTTTTCTAAATCCAAATCCTCCTCATCTTTAATTTTTATTTCTCTTCTTTGATTGGTTTGATCTTGATTTAATCTGGATTAATCGGCTTTTCGTGTTCATGTTTTTGCTACATGTTATTAATTACGAACATGTTATTTCTTATTGATTCTTGTTAATTTTATTCGTGTTTTTTTTCTCTTGGAAGAAAATCCGTTACATAGATATGTCTTACATGGGTTGACCCATTTATTTCCATTCATTGACTTTCTGTTTTGATGACCCAAATCTCCTCAAGTAGCATCCAATTGGTTGATCAATTGTAGCTAATGTTTGGATTCGTGGTTTGCAGAACACAAGGTACATAAACACAGATATATGGTTGATCTAGACGCCCAGATCCCGACTGCTTTCGACCCATTTGATGATGCGAAAGATTCGGACGCACCCGGGGCCAAGGAGTACGTGCACATTCGGATCCAACAGCGGAATGGGAAGAAGAGCTTGACGACCGTCCAAGGATTGAAGAAGGATTTCAGCTACGAGAAGATTCTCAAGGACTTGAAAAAGGAGTTTTGTTGTAACGGAAATGTGGTGCAAGATAAGGAGCTAGGCAAGGTCATTCAGCTTCAAGGCGATCAGCGCAAGAATGCAGCTCAGTTCATCGTCAATGCTGGGCTTATGAAGAAGGATCAGATCAAGATTCATGGTTTCTAGATCTCATCTTTCTCATGTAAATAAATATTGTTGTTGTTGTTGTTGTTCAAGGTGATTGGACCTTGAGTTTGTGGTTGTTTGTGAAATGCTGTACATGTGTGTAGATAGTTGTATCATGGAATATGATGACTCCTGTAATATTATACGTGTATTATGAAGAAGGTATAATGATTGCTAGCAAGCTATGGCAATAGGGATGCACAAGTTAACATGAACAAGAAAGTAAACATAGATCGTCATGTTAATATAGCTAGTCACTTTTTTCCCTAGCTGAAAACTAAGGGATTTAGGGAGGCTCAATGCCTACTCGAAGGCTATCCTAGAGCATCCTTATGATCTCAGGCCATGAAGGCCTAGATCAGTTTCAGGACCGCAATCTACTAACTGAGCTCACACAAGATGTCGACAATGAGGATCTCAATGTCAATGGTGGCGTCAATCGGACTCAGGCATCCCCCTCAATCTTGACTTGGAAGAATCCGCGACAAAGGGCGGGCCTCTTGCACCCCCTCACGCTACGCCAGGGTCTTGGTCATCAGGATGGACTACGACCCTGTTAGACCACCCTCTCAAAATACAACTGGGTCACCCGACTCACCCATAATCAATTTGGCCTTAAGATTTTATTTTTTTTGGTCGAAATTTGGCCTTAAGATGAGATTCCTTTATCATTTGATTGATGGAGGTTCATCCAAGAGCCTAATCAAATCCTTGAGTTTAACCAAATGAAGTTCATTGCATAAAGCGCAAGCAAGCAAACTTGAATTACACATGACAGCGATAAGCTTCCTTTATTAAAGTTCATAGTTTCATTGGATACAATATAGTCGTTACATACGTTACATAACTTCTTAAATACGTAACATGGAAAACCAATAGATCATCACTCTCTAGTTGGCAACTTTGACATCTTGTTCTTTGTCAGCAGCTTCAGCCTGAGCTTGGCCATGTCTTCCAACGTCACAGCCGCCGCATCTGGACTCGCACGGCGGTCCACAGCCGCCTTCTTGGTGGCCGGGGGCTCCGACGCTGACCCCAGGGATACCGATCGTCGTTCCGGGGATTTCCCATCCCGGGATATTAACTCCGGGAACGGTCACCCCCGGAAAGTTGACTCCGATACTCGGAATGTTGACACCGACCTCGGGGACGGTGAATCCCCCGCCGGGCATGTTGACGCCCACCTCCGGGACCGGGATCGTGACTCCGACTCCGGGAATGTAGACTCCTGGGATTTCTCCATGGCAATCCCTGTCCCTCTTTTGGTGCACTATTGCATCATTTGCAGTTGCATTTTCCTTCTGGCTTGTGATGTTGGTTTCCTTAAGATTTCGTTTTGCATGTGCTAGAGGACTTAGTACAACAATCAAGAAGAGGAAGCAGGTGAGACCTTTGTTGATTGTTGCCATTGTGATTGGTTGATTTCAGTTGTTTGATATATGGGTACATTGAGTCTGGCTTTGGATTGAGTTTATATACACTTTTGGATACTGGATTTTGGAGGAATAAATGTAGTATGATGGCTACTTAGTTAACTATATCATGTTTGTTGCATGAGGTCTGATTAGAGTTACGTCCTTGCATACTTGTTATTAGTTTTAGTAATTTTGTTAAATTGGTTGAGAAATGCCTAAAGCGTGATTGATCATGTTCATTAATTACTCGAGTTTAATCCCGCCTTCCATGTACCATAATCTGTGAATCTCCAATCTTAATCCAATCAAATGTTTTTCTTAGAGATTAGATTTGGAAGTTGTCATGCTCATGCGTACTGACATCAAGCGAAAATGAACCATAAAAACATTTATCAATAGGGTGAGATCAAGATGCTTCTCATATGTATTGTGTGAGCAAGAGGTTGATATCTGTAGTATAAAAAGGCTCCAAATTTCTCCAGTTAATTATGTTTCATATATCCTTAGTAAATTACTGATGCCCTTTGATATGTCGGAAAAATCCTAATCTTAAATTCTTACATACTGGCCTGCTACAGGCTTACACAATGGCTTTTGTTTTCATTATTTCAGCTTCAGTTTTCAGAGAAATGTTATTTACAATGTAATCACCATCTTGAGAACCCAATATGGACATCTAGAAAGCAACCAATTTCCAAATAGGACCACAGAACACACAGGAGTTTTATTCAACATATTTGGTTAACCGAGTTCCACTTTCTATACAAATATGTACTCATAGCACCAGGCAATCAGACTTGCAATTCTAATGGCATAGCATAAGCATTACATAGATGATGACCCAACAAGTTCGGATAAGATACATCTTGCTTCAACGGCTAATTTTTTCACAACGCCATGACATGGATCACCAAACACAGCATTAGAGACTGCAACTGAACATCTTTCCCTTCCTTCACATGCCTGTAATAAAAGAAACACAGAAATTGTTCATACAAATATGAACAGCAAACGATGAGAGTTAGATACATCAATTTTTTATGAGAAGGGAATAAGGGCTCAGCATGAGGGTCTGTATGCTGATTACCTGAGAAACGATGTTGAATGAATTTGGTGCATGGCAGTTGCCTTCTGAATACCGTTGACAAGAACCTTTTGGGGTTCCATAGCTTGCAAATTGTATGGAGATAAGATGATCCTTTTCACACATTAGCTGCAATTCTGGTGTCGTGTCATTTAATACCGGTTTCATAGAAGCAGGCTCAGGATTAGACCACCTTGACAGAGGTGGATGATTTGTCTCTGAGACGTGACCACATATAGTCTGGGCAGAAACCGTTTTCACTGAAACCTCAAATGGGTTTCCTCCTGTTTCTTCAAATAAGACCAGTAAGTTTCGTGTTGTGTGTAACCATGACCGTGGTATGTGGTACCTGCAAATTGGCACACAGGATGATCAACTTGAAGTACTACAAAAGAAAAGGGCATCTTAGTATCAGTCAGGAGTACTAAGTTTTTACTACCATATCTGGGTGGGCTTTCCACAATTGGTTGTGCATTTGTTTGAATTGTATGGCCCGGGATAGTCACAAGTGCTTGGACAGCCGTTTTTTGAGGCTACTCGCGTCCAGTATCTACCTATATGGTGTCCATTGACCCAGGCTTGACCTTTTCCCATACTTCTCAAATCAAGCACAGCTGGATCAAGCCCCTCCGGAGCATCAAAGTAAGTCTGCATCAAGTGAATATCAGGGGAACTTAGGGATGTGATTAAGAATGTTATGAAACTGAAGCCATATGTCTATTAAGAAGACGGTACATTTTACGAGAAAACATGTGCTACACTTACAACAGGATATCTGTAGTTAAATTTCTAAATTACACTCTTGATCATATAGACAAATACAGTGGGTGCTGAACTGCTGAGAAAACCTACCTTGTACCATCTTAAATTAGATGGGACACTGTCCAGTGTCAACTTGGTCCAATCTGCCTGCTTCTCTGCCTCTATGCTATAAATTTTCTGGAACTCACCTTTGAGCCCAACCTGTTAAACAAGAACAGCCTTAAAGACACAATGACCAACACATCAAACATTTGTTTAACATCTGTCTTGCCGTAAAAGCAAGAAATTAATTCCATCATTTATGATAAAAAAGGGAGGAAATTGATGTATATCAAAAGATCTTCATGTCAGTAAATAGAATTTACTATTTTCTCTATGATAGCATAAGAAATAATATAGTTTCTTTTGTTTCGTCTTTAACTGCCATCTCGATTGATCAAGATGTAGCGCTTTCACAGAAAGATCAATGTTGACTGACCTGATAAGTCCATGACAATCCTGAGAGATCAATCATCCCATCACTTGATCCTGTAAGCTTAATCTGACCCTTAAAACCACCCCCGTCTTTCTCAAGGAATGCTCCATAATTCTGCACAAAAGCACCGCATAAAGGTCACATATCCGTATAAACCACCATGTAAAGTCAATGCTACATCAAAGAATAAAAAACAAAAGCAAATCCTATGAATTTATGAGAAAAGAAAAGGAAAGAATCAAGTGCTTTACCTGCATACCAATGGTTAGCGACAATAGTTGCAAATCATTGTACCCAGGCAACAGCTGAACAGATTGTGTCACCTTCACCCAATGCCCAAATGTAGTACCTAAGGAAAATGCCGAATAAAATAATGTAAGAAAGATAGTTGTGACACACATTATTACTAGAAAAAGAACTGAAACAGTAAAAAGAACAAAATCGGGCTGAAAACTGAAAAGAACAATAAAGGGGGTGCAGATAAAGAGAAACAGATCAAATGCTCTACACGATCATAATGTAAACCTATTTGAACGTACAGGGTGTGGTGTAATAAGAAGTGGCCTAATTATATGGTTGATGGCTCAGTTAAGGACTAACATGCACCTTTAGTACTCCTTTTGTTTGCATTAGATATAACTCAGAGCCCTAAAAGTTAAATAAGAGGTTTTAGCAACGAAATCAGATACCTGCCAGTTTGCCATTAATAAATACATGTACTCCATCACGCATGCTATCAATAGTAAGTTTGGGATCCACCCCATTCCTCCTCAAAAATGAAATTTCTTCATCTGAAATGTATAGTCTGCGCGAATTCATGCATTAAAATGCATAAGAAGTCAACTCTAGAAAAAAGTAGGTAAACCTGACATTAGCAATCTTAATTCTAAATTACAATATTCATGCATATATAATAATTCTGTGTTCAGAAACTCCACTATTAAGAAAATGTCCTCGTCCACAGAGATACTGATGCAGCCTAATGATCATAAGAAGCCAAATCAAAATGCTTCAGCCTCATATTGATCAGCGTAAGCAAAGAACCGAGAAAATTAACATATCACTATTAAATCATTAAAATATGAAGCAGAAAAAATGAAAAATAGATATCAAATCAACAGAGAAATGCAAATAAAATGCACCAAACATACTGTGGTATGTATAAATGTTACATAATATAGGTAGCACATCCTTAAGATGAAGTTAAAACAATCAAGGGAAGACAAACTGTGAAAGCAGTATTTACTGATCTCCTTCAGACACATCAGGCATTGAACTATATAAAAATGTGCTACATGCAAAGAACAATGATAGTTAATGTAAAAATGTAGCTTAGCATAAACAAGCTTACACATATCCATATCTTATAATAAGTATCAAGCCTTAATTTTATACATACCTAGTGCAATACCAGAGATAGTCAGAGGAATCTTTAGTCACATTTAAATGCTCCATTATGCCTTGTACGGTGAAATTGTTTTGACTCCACACACCAATTGGTTCATTGACAGTCTCCCAATCATTCAAAATAGAGGATGTGGATAACGCACTTTGCGGTAGATAAATGGACATAAATTGAGAAGCGCCAAAATTTGTCTCTCTGATGGAAGTCTGTGCTCCAATCTAAACAAGAAAGGACTAGAAATCTCAAAATCCATTCTGATATTCTAAGTTAGGACTAGCATCAGCAGGCATCAGTGATTGATAGAGCACTGCTAATTCCATAGAATAAACACATATGAACGGAGATTTTAGGCTATTATATTAGTTCCAAGGTAGGTGCAAAAAAGGCATGGGTCACCATATATACATCATACAGTCAAATTTATCAATGACAGAAATAGGTTCATCCTAACACGACCAGACCTTTGCTGTGTTGAATGCCACATTCTGGCAGTCTGGTAATATGCTGACAGACCATGGAGGCAATGAATACAACTGGCCCCGGAATCTCACTGTTGCAGCCTTTTTTTCATCTATGTTTGCTAAGAAAGCAGAACATAAACTTGTGTCCTTAGAAAGAATTGAACTTAAACCTCTACCATGTGCTTCTCCTTGGTAAATATGTGCCTGTAAAAAGTGAAAGAAGGGAACAGACAGTCAAGTTAGTACGGGTGACTTGGAGGGACATATATTTGGTAAAGAATTGTTCATGTGATAAAAATACTTTGTAAGCTAAGAAATTTGATTTTTAAAGATTATATCTTCAAAAACATCAACCATTGGTACAGACCTCTTGCATTGGGCCTAACTTCAGATACTGAGCAGTATCAACTGCAACAAGAGCAGGTTCACATAGCTTGATTGCAGCATGCAGATCTTTCAAATGACCCCATTTAGGTTGGCTCAGTACACCTATAAGAGAAAGTAAACCACTTCAGTGTTAAGAAATCATTATCAACAGCATGTAGAAGTTGGATATAAAGTGAAAGCAAATTCCAGGCTACCATATTCATTAATGGGAGCATCATAATCATAGCTTGTAATGTAGAAGGGACCCCCTGAAGTCCGACCAAAATTTGTTCCACCAAAATACTACAACCATAAAACAAGATCCTAAACTTAGAGCTCAAGTGTTTTCATACAGTTACACATTGTCACCGATCAAGGTGATCTAATACGCCGGGATAGCATTTCATCTCACCATATAATAGTTTTGAAAGCTTCCTCCACGTTGGAAAAACCTAGCAACTGCGAATGCAAGATCCTCAGCAGGTCTATGAGGTAATCTTCCACCCCAAGATGCGTACCTAGAAAAAAAAATGAAAGCAAAACATGATTGTGATGTGATATGCTAACATGAAATTTCGGTACAAGCAACAATTTAGCCATGCAACAGTTAGAAAAAATAAATAAAAGGAATTAGTTTGAGATATCTAAAGACTAGGAAGATTAAGCTACCAAAGAATGAAAGTTTCACATACAGAATCAAAAATCATCACTTCTTACCATCCATCCCAATCCTCAGTCCAAAGAACCGGTTTTTTATTGGAATTTGGCCTAAAACCATCACAATAATATCCATTGCAAGCATCTAACTGTCAATACCAGGATTGCCAAAGACGAATCAGCAAAGAACACAATTAAGAAGCAAAGAGATGGTATACAGAAAGCATGTAGTTTCATGAAACTTGTAGGAATTAGTTCCAAATAGCCAAATTCATGCTTAATATTTTTTTTTTAAAAACTTACAATGTATTCTGGTGCATCTGTTTGTTTGCACATAACCCAAGGAACTCCAGCATCAAGCCCAACAGCCATATTAGCAGCCCATTTAACATATTCCTTCCCCCCTTCTCCGTAGGCTTTCTCAACATCGCCATACTCATTTTCAATCTGGAAAAAATTTCTTTAAAAACTCAAAACCTTACAGAGAATGCCGCGCTGAACTTGAGCCAAAGGGAACGGACAAAAGGAAAATAAATGAGTTAAAAATAGGGACTTTGACCAACCTGCAGCATTATAATTGGACCACCTTGCCAAGAGAAAAGCCCCTCTTGTCGCATCAATTCGACAATCTTCTTAACAAATCTTTGCATTTCCTCCTGGTTTCGAAATAAACATGTACTAAATAATAAACACCTTAAAAGCTAACCAAATTCACACAGAACATGCTCAAATAGTCAAATGTAAAGACTATGTGGAACTATACAATATTCGCACCTTGAATGGTGCATTATTAGTCCGGAACTCTATGCCAGGTACATCCCGCAACCATATTGGAAAGCCCCTACAATTTAAACAAGAGGTCATAGGACAAGAAGTGGTGACATTAGCATCGCTGAACAAATAACTAATTTCACCAGACATGCACATCAAGAAGATGCTCAAATATTGGCTACACAAGTTGTTATATAAATTCATTCTTATTCATTTACACATTTACTGATGTACACTGTTTTTGCGTTCCAAGACATACATATACTGATAATGATCTCAAGTTTGGTCCAATGAAAGCTGGGAGAAACACAAATTTTAAGAGAGCAATACCCAAAGTTCCACTCAGCACAGACATAAGGCCCGATTCGAAGATGGAAATAGAGGCCATTGGCAGCCACCAGTTTCGCAAACTTGACAAGGTCGTACCTCCCTTCAAAGTTGAACTACACTGGTAGCCATCGGTCAGCAGACCATTAAAGGAGAAACTTTGAATGCAGAATTAAGTAATGGAGCAAACAAACCTGTCCTCTGACAGGTTCATGTCCATTCCAAAACACGTAAGTCTGAATGACATCAGCGCCGCCTTCCTTGCTCTTCGCAATCAGATCAGGCCACATCTAGGGGGAGTGAAACTGGAGTGAATTTCAGAACGCAAAAAAACCGTAAAACCCTAAACATGATGAATTGAAGACCTAATCAACTCGGATTTCCCCAATTTAAGCTCAATCGGAAAACCAGGACAGTAGAAGGCAGAATTACAAACCTCGGGAGTGGCGCGAGGGTAGTGGACACCGGCGGAGTTAAGGATACGACGGCGACCGTCGATGATGAGAGCGCGATGATCGTAGGAGACATTGAACGGCTTGAAATACTCGCCGGAGACGATGTGTACAAGGGATAGAGCGAGAAAGAGGGTTAGCCATGGGAGAGGGATGCGAGGATTTGCCATCGTCTGCCAAAATTCAGCTGTTGACTGGACTGATCATAAAATTCCAACCAATCTAGTGAGAGAAGGAGTAACGGCCAAGTTTTTGGATAAGTATAATTCGGCCGATCAAGCAATGATGAATGTCTACCAGCAATCGTATTGGTCCATTATTTTAATATTTAACTTGCGTCTACTAGTTAAAGCGTATTTCATTCATCAAAAATAAATTGAAGTGTACAATGATGTCTGTTTACAAAATTAACAAAAGATTGTTTCTTCAATCATTATTTCTTTCGTCTATTACTCAAGAAATCTTGAAGATTTCTCAATATTTCTCCGTTACGGATGCTCTTACACTCAGAGATTTTACTACTCAAGAAATCTTGAAGATTTCTCAATATTTCTCCGTTACGGATGCTCTTACACTCAGAGATTTTACAACTCTTCAAATGATAGTAATCTTGAAGATTTCTCCGTTGTGAATACTCTTCAAATGATCAAGCTTTTTTTTTTTTTGATCGACTCAAATGATCAAGCTATGTGCACAGAAAGAGAAACAATCCCACGAACCCGATTTAACAACTCTTCAAATGATCAAGCTATGTGCACAGAAAGAGAAAAGATCCCACGACCATCGTTCTCATATATGTTAGAAAGAATTACCAGTAAGGGAATGAATTGAGTAAGCAATTTATCACATCAGAAGTTGATAGTAGGGTTTTTTCATATGTTAGAAAAAAAACTACCAATAGTCTAAAGATAAAGAAATGGAATGAATCGAGTAAGCAATTTTATCACATTAGAAATTGTAGACTGTAGGGATAATCGCCTTTCTTGATACAGTCAAAACATATGCGATGGTTTGGGTCCAAGTCTTTGACCACCCAGAGAAGGAATGAGGAGCCAAAGAGGGCTAGAATTTGATCATCTTCAAGCGATGGCCTTTGTTACGACATTTGTTGACAATGAAGGGCACAAAATTAGCCACTCGGAAGCCCACAGAATAAAACGATATATAAACCAAAGTTACCAAACTACAGTATTAAATAGACACCAACACAATTCAGCTTCGTAGCACTCAAAACATCTCATGAAACAAAATCTAAGTCAAATAGTCAATATGTATGTTTGGTAGGTAAGCGGTAACTGAAAACCAAAATAGAACAAGGAAAAGAAACGGAGTACATAAAACTTGCCCATGGAGTAGATCTTCAGAAGAGCCAATTTAGTACGAATCACCAGCACAGCAAAATGTCGTCATGTTGGCAGAATTCACCCGGATGCCAATCACTGCAATAAGCACAAAATCATGAAAGGAGTCAGAGAATTCAAATTCAGTTTGCAATTCTGTTTTTTCAGTTGAATGAGACCCCAAAAGCTGAGTGTCAATTTGCCAAAAATGCCAATACCGAATGTATATCCATCTTAAAACAAGACCAGCCAAATATTCAATTTCATGATCAACTTGGTAAACCATAGGTCCATATGAAAAGCACTAACCTGCTGTGGCTGTTGATAGTTTCCGTATCCAGGATAGCCACCACCATAGTACATGTTTGGATCTTGAGGGGCCGCTGCTTGGTACCCGTAGGTAGAAGCATCATATCCTTGAGGATAGCCACCATAGTATCCAGCACCACCTCCTCCACCGTTCCATTGGGATGCGTTAGGCTGTGCCTGTAATAAAATCTAGTCAAAAAGTCCTGCCAGCTGAAATAAGCGCATAAAAAATCCAGAGGTGAACAAGGATGTACCGGTTTGTTTGAAGGGCTGTGACCCCATGAAAGACGAACACTCTGCCCACCTATCTGGGTTCCGTTCAAAGCTGACAACGCTTGCTCAGCAGATGCACTACACATCAGAAGAAACAGTGCGACTAAGTACAAAGTGATGTTACTAATTTGAACAAGAAACAGAAGTGTTAGAATGATTGCACAGAATTAAAATAATTGCTTACCGATCAGCAAACTGTACAAACCCACAACGCTTGCCTGCGGGTATTTTCACATGAACTAACTCACCAAATTGGCTAAAGACTTGCTTCAATTGGTCATCTGACACATTAAGATCCAGACCGCCAACAAAAATCTGTAAAAGATCTCAATAAAATTAGCAGGAAGTGATTGAGCATAAGTAGTTGCAGCATCAAATAGGATACTTACAGTTGTGTTATTTGGATCACTTTCACCAGGGTTTTCTTGTGTGGTCTGGTAAGAAACTGCAACAGAAAAAGTAAAAACATTGAAGCAACATTTGTGGCAAATAATAAAATCCTAGATTTCATGATATTGAAAAATACATAAGCATTACAACATAAACACAAAAATGATACTGGACAGCAAATATCGGATATGCAGAGTAATCACAAGTCCAGCTATAACTATTAAGAAGCTGTAACCATTGAACCTTCCATAAGTGATTACACTAAGCCATAATTACTTTCAAGCAAAACACCCCTTGCACATCACAAAGAAATGTCCCATAGTCAAGGTCTTCCTAATTAAATCTTATAGAAGCAAATGCTGAGCAAAAAAGCATTACAAGATTCCTACTTAAACTATCTTTCCAGGTGCAACAGATAAACAAGGGACTGCATTTACACAGTCAAATGTAATTTTGTTCACAGCTTTCTCATTTCAAACCATATGACATGAAAATATTGCATATTTCCAACTAAAATAACCTACAGCAAAGTATAAATCGGCAATTACATCTAGGCAAAAACAACATAGAGAGCATTCTATGGATTCCTCATTAGTTATCAGTCTGGACACATGTATAGAAACCATGCTGCAAATAAATACAAGTGGAATATTAAAACTAAAAAAGTGAAGCCTACACCAGTAGAGCACTAAAGAGTAAAGTTGTCTCTTTTTTCACTCTCTTT
This sequence comes from Polygonum aviculare, assembly GCA_934048045.1. Classification (NCBI taxonomy): domain Eukaryota; kingdom Viridiplantae; phylum Streptophyta; class Magnoliopsida; order Caryophyllales; family Polygonaceae; genus Polygonum; species Polygonum aviculare. The sequence goes on from OW204025.1 coordinate 25,614,496, forward strand.
TTCTCTTTCTACTATTGCAAGCGTCAAAAAGATCAACTTTAACGCCAGTAGAGTGTGTGCTACGATTATACTTGCATAACGACAGTTGCCACTGGTTTTTACGAAAACCTGTGAGAATGAAGGAGGGAAAAATTGCAGAAGCAACAGATCATGTGGCAAAACAACAAAAGCCATTCTGTCTGTACTACCATTGTGTCTAGTGTCCACACTACAAACATCAGCAAAGTAAAAATGCCGAAGCAGACAACTAGAAGGCTCACAATCTTCTAAGAAAGAAGGTATAGTTAAGTTATATTAACTAGCTTATGAAGCTTACTGACTTAACTAGGGCTGTGCGGAAATTGGTGAAAGCTATCATACATGGGGCATAGATCTAAAAATGGAAAGATAAACAAAAAATAAATAGGAAATACTTTGCACATATTTATGTACGTTAAATGACTGTAAAGGAGTGGACTTTAAAAACTGTATAAACATTTCACTTGACTGGCCATTCTTACAAAAAAACGAGCTGGATAATTTATTTGCCCATGTAACATTGTAAATGCTACGAAAGAAATGTATTTAAGGGCAACTTATGGCATAATCAAAATAACTGACCTAAAATGAGGCAACACACTAAAGTGCAACCATTTCAGCTGAATTCAGTCCCAGGCCCCCGAAATGAGAGCCTCTTGACGTCCTGCTTTGAGAGAATATGAGTTATAAGTTTTTGCAAATTTTATTACAGTTAAGGCGGCCAAGGTTACAAACGAAATAAGTGCAATTTCGCTTAACTTCAACTTATTTATCTACTTTTGTAATCCAACCTATCTTCAACTTATAACTGAACAACTTTAAAATGAGAATATCTGCTTCCGCATTATCACAGCTTCAACAAAACTTGCACCACAATCCCAAACAGTCAAGCACATGATAACAAATATCATATCAATGTAGATTGCTAACTAAGCATACCTTTCTGTTGAGCAACAACAGGCTTTTTGTTGGCAGCTGGTCCAATCCTCATGGGTCTAGAAGAGCAGAACATGCCATTCATTTCAGTCATGGCCCGCAGCTGTTCACTTTCATCTCCAAACTTTACAAAACCATAACCTTTGGTGCGCCCAGTTGCATGGTCAGTGACAACTTTTGCTCCTTTAACAGATGGATAGTGAACCCGAAATGTCTCTTGGAGAGTGTAGTCTGTAACATCAGCTGCTAGGTCTCCAACAAATATAGAATAGTCCGGAGAGTCATCCTTCTTCTGACCAGCACCAAGCGATGCCCAGTTCAGTCTGAAAGGTGTTTCAGTACTAGGCATCAAGGAGCCATTGTATGTTAACAACACACGTTCTGCAGCAGCACGGCTTGCAAATTCTATGAAGCCATAACCTTCAGGTTGAGCAGTTTGCTTATTACGAATAACCTTCACAGATATAACCTGCAAGAGAAGAAAAAATTAGTCATGCATCTGAATTACCTACCATCAAATACAATCCAACCCACCAAAAAGAGATTCTTGCATATAAATACCACATATCTATAAGGGAAATAACTATTCAGCTCTGCTAAGACATAATGTACACACACCTTACGAAGGAACAAAGCTAAGCTTTTTTTCGTATAATATAAGAATACCACAAATTCCACATAGACATACAGCATTAAATTGAATACTTTGCAAAACAAATGACCCCAGATTCCCAATGATTAAGCTGTTGGTGAATTGCAATCAATGTTAAACAAGGCACTAAGGAATTTTGGTGGTAATGGATGGTTAGGTTGATGATGTTACACTACACTTGATGACACTGCTAATGTTAATCTGTAACAGATTAACATTAGCAGTGTCATCAAGCTCTAAAAGCAAAGGATCCAAAAGAGAGAGAAAAACAAATCAGGCAGCTGCTAATATTAAAGATAGGACCATCAATATTTCTGGTGTTCAACAAAGTAAACGAGTTTTTGTGAACAAAGAAGAAGATACAGGCTTTAATTGCACTAAAAATATAACATTGTAATAATCTGACACACGAATCCCATTCACTCAACCAATTTTTGAAGAGAAAATATTTTGCATGCAAAAACATCAATCATTTACTTCCATGGAGGAACCACACAACCCTAGCCACCAGTTATGACACCAATCAACCAAACAAGGCAAAGCATTCATTAATTTACCATCCAAATCCTTTATAGCTAAGTGAAACGTATTGAATTTAAACAACAGCCAAAAACAACCATTACACAGCAAAACAGACAAGTGTGAACAAATATACCTCCCCAGCAGGTCCAAAGCAGCCCCATAGATAGTTCTCATCCATCCAATACTGCAAATCCCCAATCCACAAGGACCGAACCTCGTCAGGGTTCGTGACAGGAGCAGGCGCCGAATAGGGCTGCGCCTGAGCCTGAGGAGGCGGAACCTGTTGCGGAGGCCACATCTGCGCCGGCGGCGCCTGTTGCTGAGGCGGAGGCATCATCCACGACTGCTGAAGCGGCGGCGGGGCCTGACCGTACTGATGTGGCGCCGGCGGAGCCTGCCCGTACTGTTGCGGAGCCGGTGGTGCCTGTCCGTACTGCTGTTGCTGATCCATCGGCGGTTGCATCATCTTCGATCGGAACGGAACACCCTAACCCTAAGCTACGCTGAGAGAAAACGATAAGGAAAATCGTACTACTGATCCTGAAATTGAGGAGGAGAGGAGATCAGAGGAACCTTGTTTGATTTTGTTAACCCTAAATTGACAGGTGAAAGGAGGCGGAGACGAGATGAGGAAGGGGGGATCGAAATCCCTTGGAGCGCAGGAGACGAGGAAGAGAGATGACGAATGGCTTCCAAGGAATCTGTTTATCTGGACTTTTCTAACGTGATGAGGTCGGTTTTGGGCCGTTGAGATTGATGAGGTCAACGGTTTACTTTGGGCCTATTGGGCCTGAGTTTTTTTTTGGTCGAAACATTGGGCCTGAGTTTAGACCTGATTTGTTCAAGAAAAGCTGGCCGAGCTCTCATCACAAGTGCAACAGATTGTTTAGTAGCAAGTAGCAACTAACCGATCAGTTTGAACAAGAGGTGAAGATCCCATTGTCACAAGTGGCACAACACCATAATCACGCACTAAAGTACTACTCAACCGCAAAAACCATCTTGTCAAACAGTCTGATTGAAATGTTCGATCAATGAGAATGGCCAACCCCAATTGTAGCTATACGATCTCGGCTTTGCAATTCTCTCACGAGATTCGTTAAGGACCTTACTATCCGAACCGCTTCCAACTCACTGGCAGAGACCTTCGAGAAGCCAAGCCTGAGCACTCCAAGCAAGTATTCCAAGAATAGCTTGCTGACCACCCAAGGAAAGAATCAGAAATGCTTTGTAAACCTGATGAAGCCAAGCCTTTTTGAAAACCTTGAGATCCTGAAAGCCCATTTCGCCAGAGCTGTTGTGAGTACACACAAATTTCCAATCATGCCTATGCATCTTTAGGGATTATGGGGATCATAAGGGAACAAGAGTGATAACACCTTTAACACACTGTCACGAGTGCCAATCCTAGAGCCTATCAGTTACTTGTAGTAAGACTTGGATAGGTACTTTTGCCCCCATCAGACAGCTCTTTAGAGCAGGATTGGATATACTCATATGCTACTTCTCATAATGCAGCTGATCAGGCTGTAGAGAACAAATGTTGCCATCCTTTCAAGAACATACAAATCTCAGTGGCGCCAGCTTACATTATCATCATGCGTAGCATACATATTACAGGCTGGAACGGTGACTATGGCTTGGTACCCTCGTTAACTTAATTATGCAATACATTATACATTTACCAAGCACAGCGTACGTGACTGATTTGAAAATGTTTGCAAAAACATCTTGCAAATTGACTTTCAATTATACGACTTTGTTTACGGAGTAATTCACTTTCAAACTTTAACAGCATCAGCTCCCACAATAGATGATATTGAAGAAACACACGGAAACCAATATCGACGCTTGCCATCTTTATGCCCATCATCAACCATTGCAAGACCTTCCTGATATTTTTCACCAATAACACAATAAGAAACAATCCAATCAAGAGATGAAGGGAATAACTGATAAGGTGGCAGGATGGGAATGGACTTACTTCCAATAAGGTATCAAGTGCATCAATGGCACGCCCAGCAGACCATGACAGTCGTTTCTCTATCTCCTCCACCATCACATAGCTTTGAACCTGGTCCAAGTTCGATGGAAATTTTAACAAGAAACAATATAACCTATAATACTATCCATCCCATGTACCATACTCAGAGAATCAGATTTCAGTAATTTATGAAATTAAGTGGACAAGGCTATGATAATGGCAAGGCTCATAAACAATGAGAACCAAACATGCAATTTTACGCTCACAAAAGTCAAATCCACAATTACCACGTGGCAATTCGAAACATTTTAAGGGACACTATGCTGCGAGTAATCACACATAGATACAAATTAGCAGACTACCAATGGCTAAAGGCATATAAAATGCTGTAGCAGTACAGTCAAGTTGGGACATTTAATCCAATGAAATCAAGTGCTATATGTATAGGCATCCTGTCTCATGTGCATATCTATTAAGTTGGCAATAATATTCACATCTTTGAGAAAACAGAAGCTATAAAAATTCAATCTTCAAAGTCACAAATTCAAACTTTGATGAATACTGAACCAACTCATGCTAATAGACAGCAGAAATTGACAGATGAGTGCTAACATCTGATTATCAACTATACCAGCAAAAGTTTAAAGACACTAATAGCTTAATATAATCTGCAACTTCAGTGAAAAATATGAAAGGAGTGCTTTGTCAAAATCCTTTCCTGTTCTTAAAAAGAGTATACAGGTAATGCCGAAGTAATTTACCTGGGCAAGCTCCAAAATTTCATTATGATCTTTGTTCAGCTCAGTTGGAACAGACCGCACAAGCTTTTTCTTTCCAACAGTTATCACCTCAAAACCACTACCTAATATCTGCAAGCATAAACATCATACGCTCAAATTCATTAGGCTATGTTAGCAGAAAATCACAGCAAATCCAACCCAATTAGATCCACGTTTCACAATGACCAATTTGGTGTAGATTTCCATTTTAATAAAAGAACATAACACTGAATTATATGCCCCATGATCCAAGGAGCACAAAACACAGCATACCTTCAGCTTACTTATAGCACGTAAGCAATCATCTTCAGATACAGGCTCACGAGCATTTTTTCGTTTTAGACCGAGCAAGTTGCATAGCTCTTGCAAGCTTATCAAGCCACCATTGAGGGGTCTTGTTGCCAAACAGATCTCAACTATCTGCACTCCTGTCTAGCCAAATAGTGAACATTACAGCAACCGCTAGCTATAGCCTAGATGAAAATTTTAAAACACTTCACAACATTAGAAACAGGTCCAAGAAGAGCATTACCTACCAAGTTCATAGTAGAAGTCACCAATTCCCAGAAGCTCTGCCCAGAAACCTTTATTGGAGGCAAGAGGATCCACTCCTACTTTAGCACACATTTCATGAAACTGTGCTCTAAAAGTTGGATTCTTACGAATATCATTCTGAAAGAAAATGGAAAAAAAAATAAAGAGTAAAAAAGAAGTTCCATCCTTCAGTATATTCAAATTCAGTAGAATCACAATAAAAATTGAAACAAGAAAATGATAAGCTTGCTTAAGAACTAGTGTCAAGCGACTCAAGCTGTCAATCACGGCAAAACTGGATGATGAATTGTTTTGTGAGAGATCTTCTTGGGCAGGAGTTTGAAGCAAGAGCACAGTTTTATTCTGATTGAACTAGCTATCAGGTTGAAGTAAGCTAGGTGAAGTGGAGGAAAGTAAGAAATACCATATCCATAGTTCCATCCTAGATGCTAACAGTTGTGCATAGCAAAATTTATCTTTTTTATAGCTTTGGAATTGTTTCATAGGGGTGACATAAAACCAAACTACAAAAAAAAACTTAAAGTGGTTGCTTGATTAGTATTTCACAGAATCACAGCAGCCAAGGCTTGAATCTAAATATCAGGCCTTCCTAGATGGGGCTGCATATGATAGTAAGTAGGAGATATTTGGGGTTAGAAGATTTACAGTTCCACCCAGTAAGGAATTATGTCTCATTTGCAGTTCCATCCAACACTATACTAACAGCCAAAAACAATTTCACCCATCTCAAACATTTGATGGAATCGATTGCAGCCTTCGATATGTTCTATTCAGTTCTGCTTTTTTGATGCCATACTTCTTTTTATCAGTTACAAATTGTTAATGCTACTTCATCTATCAGCTCGTCTCCATTTTTATCTCTTGATGAATACAATTGGATCCTACGCTATTGCACCTATCAAATCTGGAAACTTCAAACTTGAAACTTAATTACAGATCACGATGACTAAACAACTGTTAAAAAGCATAAAAAGGTGAAGCTTTTTTTGGTGAAAATTAGGGGAAGAGATAATGAGCGCAAGACCTTGTGTTTGCGAGCGAATTCTTCGAGGTGAGATCGGAAAGTCGCAAGCTGCTCCTTCATAAGATCGGTTCTCAATTTAGCTACATTCTCGCCGAGCAACCGATACTGATCCTGCAATTGACAACACATGGGAGAGAAAGGAGAGGATGAGCAAAATCGAACACCAATATCCCGATCGAGGAAGAAGAGCTTTCATAAGAAACAAACCCTAGCAGCTGCAGCGGTCTGCAGACCACCGATTCCAGGTCTTCTCCTCATTCTTCCGCCTTGAGCAGAGTCTAAGCGATGAACATTGATGGGAAGAACGAAAGCTATAATCGTACGACTAGTATATTCGGATTCGGATTCGGGTCCGGATAACGGACCAGAAAACTATCCATTACTTTTTTTGGCAGGCAATAAATACGATAATTATAAGAATATATTTTAGGTTATTCTAAGTGATTAATAATCAATAAATATATTATTTAAAATCTAAGTAATGTACAGTATTATAATTATACATAATATATTAGATTTAACGATACAAGAAAAGTCTTTGGGCAATATCCATGACTACTCTCTTTCTTTCTGACTTCTAAGTTCGATCTCATCTCCCTTCGCAAAATAGAGATTGAAAAAGCTTCTATTTATAGGCCTTTGAGGTTCTTAACCCTTTATTATTAGTAAGAATTATTGTATCGGTTTACTAACATGATCATTTCAACCCCAACTTCAAATTAATAGCGAACCACATCCACTTTTAGTGCGCTGAATAATTTTCCTTTTCCCGTAAGCAGTAAGGGCTTTGGTTTCCCTTAGAAAGAGACATGACTCATGACAAAGCTAGTTTCTCTCAACATCAGTAAGTGAGATACTGACCCAAATGACTACTCACACACTATCGCAATAACCTTCCCAAATGACCACTCACACACTACCATGATCGATGCAATAGTTGTTCACCCATCAGGCTGAGTGAGGACGCCGGTTTTAGCGTGCCACTAAGCATTCATATGACTATTATCACGAGGGAATTCAATGCTTCGCTTGTGAACTTATATAAAAACAACTATTGCATCACCCACCTAGACGATGTTGACCTCTTAATTAGCACGACACTCATGTCTTTTTTCGTCAAAGAAATTTAGGGTGAGGGGATAGTGTCCCAGTCTAAGAACAGGGAAGACCCAGAGCTCTTACAATGAGATTTGCATATGTTTTAGAGACTAGTGGGGAATCGAACTTGCTACCTATCAGACCGATAGGTAGCAAGTTCCATCTAGGTCTGGATTGCCCCCATCTTGACCCACCAGATCCTGCGAAAGCGGGATTTCCCTGGGTAATTGTTGTTGTTGTTGTACCTATCAGATCGATATTATGTATTACTTCACTAGACCATCCCCTCGAGGTTTAGTACGACACTCATGTAATAACTTCTCGTGGTGTTTACTCACATACCTATGCTCTCCTTCTAACCCTTGTCACACACTCACACCCTTTGACATAGGTCTAGGTTATGCTTAGGAGAAGGCAGTAAAGAGTAGGGCTGAGCTTTCGGATTATCCGATCTGATCCGAAAACCCGGATATCCGAAAATTTATTTTGCAAAAAGCTTGATCCGTATCCGATCCGTATCCGGCCAGATATCCGCTAAAAATTATCCGATTGGATCGGATATCTAGAGCCGGATATCCCGGATATCCAAACTATCCATTTTAATTTTCAAGCAAAAAAATGTAGTTTAATTTTATATTCAATTCATGTCCAAAAATCTAACTAGCTATAAAACATTATATGAAATTAAATGTAAAGTTATAAACAATAATTATTATTAACATGCTTAAGCTATAATCAAATTCAAAGTCAAAATTATTATCCAACTTAAGCTATAATTACTTAATTAGTATTAACCTACAGTAAGAACTAAGAAAGTGGTAAAGGTAAGTTTAGGGTTTTGACCTAATAGTAATTTATTTTCACTTTTTACAAACACATTATATATATATATATTTTCGGATATCCGAAAGACTCAAAACCTCTATCCGTATCCGGTCCAAATATCCGGAAAAATTAGCGGATCGGACCGGATACGGATCAATTTTGAACGGATCATTTTGGATGCGGATATTTTCGGATCGGATCGGCGGATTTTCCGGATCGGATCGGCGAATCGGATAACTTTGCTCAGCCCTAGTAAAGAGGGAGGGAGTTGTCACACTCACAATTAAGGATCTTCGGCTTGGGTCTCAGTTCGGGGTTTGAATATCTCAAAAGATTACTGCAGCGTAGTGAAGAAAAGATATTTCTCATTCTAGATGATCCAATATGTTTTAAAATTAATTTCTTAGGATTTGAGTATCATAAAAGTTGTTTTATTGATTGTTAATAATTACATTTGGGGTTTCATATCTAAGCTATTAGTCAGAATTATACATACTTCAATTACATAATTTACATTATCGTTCAAAAATTACACCTTATTCTTTTGATGTGATCAACGAAGTATGATGCAAAAATTACACCTTAGTCTCCGAACAGTTATACGACCTGTTCGGAGACTTGCCACATTATATTGTAATGATTTTTTTCTAACAAAATACTCCGACTTCATTGTCATGGGAGGGGGCTGGTAAGAAAATAAATTTTAAATAAAAAAGTTGCTTCATTACTCATCAATCATCAGCCATACATATTAAGCTTAGTATAATATAGTGTATTACTGCAAATAATGTTATTGTTGTCGAAACATGAGATGAAAATTCTTCCTCCATTGATGCATGATAATTGATAATCAAATAAAAACAAGTAGAAAATCCATTGCTGAATAGTATGCCAGAGTTACTAGATTGCCAATATCCAGAAATAAATATGGAGCAAATTTGCACCCAATCCAAAATACTCTAATAGGCTGATTGAGCTGACATTGACCAATAGACAGCACTATCAATGTGATATGACTGTTTTGTGTTCCTAAATCCTCTAAGTATGATCTGCACTAATGAATTCTTTTTCCCACTCCAAAAGGCATCACAAAAAACCCTTCTTGAGTTTGAATTAGTCAGAATAACTCATAATCTCATCTCTTCTATATCAATCAGACTGAGGAATCAAATTTTGTACTTGATCAGGAGCTACTCTGATACGCCAGTGGCTTCCTTTGGTATCAGGAACAAGAAAGCCACAGGGATGAAAGTGCACACAAACTGAATTGTGGTTCCAAGGAGAAGCTTGTCGAACGAGCCTGAGGAAATGTTCAGAAACGAAGCTAACCCGGCGCCAACAAACGAGCCAATTGTGACCCCCAAATTGTTAATGGACATGAAGAGGGCGAACAGGGTTCCCTCAATCCCGGGTGGACATAGCTTTCCAGATAGGATCAGGAATGGCATAAACCTGATGGATCGAATGAACAAACAGATTAAGAGAAATTAGGGTTTGTTTGCAAATATGCATTTACTTTTATGACCAAACATATATAAACATTATGCTGTTGGCTTACCATACAGCAATTCAATTATTGACCTGACAATGCCAAAAAATGCTATATGCAGTCTAATGCATGGATTAAGCATCCAAATGGGCACTTACTTGAGTTGGTTGATTGCATCAGCAAGAGCAGTGCCGGACATCACCATAACTTTATCAGAGACGCCATAAGAAAGGTTAAGCCGGGAAACTAACATCATATCCAAAAGGGTCAAAGCAGACAAGCCAATATGTGCACACCTGTGTTGTTTTTTCAATTAACAAATAGAAAAATGCATTATCAGCATCTCAGATCAGAAGAATAATGTATTATGAAGATTGTACGAGTAGAAAGCAGATATCATACATGAGAATTCTTCTGAGCTTCATTTTCTTGAAGTATCGATTGTAAATGAATGTTCCAATCATGAGGCCTATCCAGCCAACAACACGTGCTGTCCCCAAGAAGGATGCGTCGAGTTTCAAGAATTCAGTCTGGTAGTAGAACATGGTTGTGGAGATATTCGGAATGGTAACATGGGCAAGGAAGAACCAAGTTATAGGTCTGGCCTTCCCGAAACCACAACCAAATTAACAAAGTAAGCAAAAACAACCATAAGGAAAAATATAACATGTGGGAAAGGTAAACGGATAGAATTTTCCATACAATTACCTCAGAATCATTGGCTGCTTGAAAGCACAAAATAAACTATAAGCAGCGCTCTTGAATGAATCAAACCACTTTAACGTCAGTGAACCATTCTTTCTTGAACTGTCATATTTGGCAGAGGTATTGGTTTCCCTCCTTGCTTTAGTTTTTTTATTCTTTTTGCGCTTTCTTGCTTTAGACTTCTCAGTGAATGCATAGTTGTCTCCATTTGGTGTGTCACCATTTTCATTCTTCAGATGAGAGACTTCGGGTATGTTGTCTACAGGCTTTTCTTCAACCAGACTACATGATATAAGTTGTAGAGCTGGGAGTGCAGCAAACAGCAGAAAAATGGTCTCGGTTTGTAAGTTGTCTAGAGCATATCCTCCAAGGACACTACCACAAATCCCTCCAAATGCCATGGAAAACCAAGAGAGCGATTGGAGATCACCAGCAAATTTAGCCCTATCAAGCATTCACCAACAAATTGTAAGATTTACACATTTTCATCTCAGCAACCAAATCAAAAAAATATAATAACAAATTGCCACCAATATAGCAAAAATAACAATGTCTTCTTCACAGAAAATTCTCATCATATAAGATGGTTTTTATTTGACACTCTCCCTTATGGGTGATAAATTGACTACAATAAAAATAAGGATTTATATCACCACACAGTTGAGGCACCAATCTCCAAGAAGCTTTGTGCTATTGTTCAAGAGCTAGTTAGAATCTAGTAAAAGACTTAAATCCATTGCCTACTATGGGATCAACTGGCCTAGGAAAGAGAGCTGATAATATTGTACTGAATATGAAAACATAACCATAGTTCAAAAGCAAATGATGGAAAATAAATGTGAGAAGGATCTGACAGAGTGATGGGAAACATTAAAGTGATGGAGTTATATAAAGGATTGCAGCTTAAAGCATCTGTGGAGGTAACCCCGTTTACTCAGCAAAGAGATGAAGAGAATTCGAGAACAAGTAGAAAGTCAGATAATTACTTCAGAGAGAAATCCGTTAAAAGATATAAGTAAAAGATCCTGGGAAGATATTGACATAAAAAGCTTCAATCACCAGTGTGGAAATGAAATTTTTTGACATGGAAGGATGAACTAGTAAACCTGAGTACAAAATGACATGGTTTCTTTGATGGGCATATGCCATATGAACCGCAGGGAGAATTCATAACGTGAATGCCTACCTTATTTTAAAAAAGGTCTAAATTTTGGGCAACACAAGCTGTAAAAATAAGGCAGAAAGAGATGCCAGAGAAAGTGAAACCATAACACTAGCAGAGAACAGGAAGAAAAAAAGGATCACATTAAAAGAGCTAACAGGGAATAGAAGGAGAAACAAAAAAGAACAAAATAAGTACAAAGGTTGATTTCTTTTGTTTCCAAAAAAGGTGGGGCAATTTCTGACAGTCAACTCAATCATATATCCAGTATGTTGCTTGCCAAGAGGGGGAAAATTATAATCTACAGAGTAATATATGTTTACGGTTTACTACATTTCAATTAAAATTTGACAGAAGTGATAATTACTAGTAGCAAACATACCGCTCAAATCTTACTGCTTCGGCAATCATGGCATCAACTACAACATCAGCCATAGCTGAACCAACATTTTGTAATGTTAAGAACACCATAAGAAGAGTTCGTGAAGTTCTCAGGGATGCATTTACACCTAAGATAATCCATGGGAAGAAGGATAGCACCGTTGCAATGGCTATATATGGAATCCTTCTCCTCCCCTTTATTGGTATACAATCTGATAAAATTCTGCAGACGCAAAGTGATCAGGTACAAATTCAACAAGACAGGCAGGACTTCATAAATATATATTAAGAGTATAGAACGTAAGAGGGGTTCATCGTACACAAAATGATTTGAGTGAGATTCCAATAACTTCACAGTCTTGTCAACAGTCAAGTACGGAACCATTATAAGAGGAGCCTAAGATGAAGTCATCTTATGAGGCAGCAAACAGTTGACATAAAAATTTTGATCCTTCATTCAATCCTAAGAACTTTGTTTTAACAATTGATTTTTCTAAGTTTTGCCTCTATGAATAACCAAACCTAACAGATCGCCAGAAGAAACCTTACCCGTATAATGGTTTTATGCTCCAAGGGACAAATGCTATTGAGATGACAAATTGAGATACTGATGGGGAACACTTGAGTACATCCTTCAGCATGTAGGAAACAGCTGTCCACACAAAGGATTTAAAACCCTGCAGATACATATACACAAATCAACAACAACACAAAAAGATTCAGCATCAATAACAAGTCAGTTTCAACTCCAACTATTTCAAACCAACTAAAATGAAGAAAAAGATTATTATATTTCAAAGCCCAAATAATAATGAAAACGCCCCCATTTATTACCCTACTTTTCACAAAATCACATGGTAATTATGTTTGGTTAACAAAATGTCACCGAGACCACATGTTCTATTTCAACCACTTATTAGGAAGGTTGTATTCGGTAACCACCCCTTTACAGTATATGTCCATAATAAGCTAATATCACCCCGCCAGCTTACCAAACATATATAAAACGACAATTTAACGAAATGTTAGCCGTTACCTTATCAGCCATATGACCAGTTATCAGCTTAACAAACACACACTAAACGACAGGATAACGACTTTACTTTATAACCCAGTGGAGTTCCTCTTCCGGGGAATCTGGGGGGTCAGGATGGGGGCACCCCTGGCTTACGCAAAGGGGGTTCGCCCGAAAGACCCAAAGAAAAGAAAAGAAAAGAAAAGAAAAGAAAAGAAAACTGAAACTGAATTATGTGCCAATCATAACTGAATTTAGTTAAAATGCACCAAAATTGATGTAAGGGTCATATCCAACTCAAACGACAGGATAACGAAATGTTCACAAAATAATAACGTAATGTTCGGGATGATTGACATTTTGCACACAATAAGCTGGTTTGTAGTAATGTTGGCGTTCATTGTGGATGCTGATTCATTTAACAAGTGGTTTTCACTTTACGCCCCCGTTTATGACCATACTTTTCACAAAATCACATACTAGTAATTATGTTTGGTTAACAAAATGTCACCGAGACCACACGTTCTATTTCAACCACTTATTATGAAGGTTGTCTTTGGTAAACACCCTTTTACAGTATATGACCATAATAAGCTAATATCACCCCGTCAGCTTACCAAACATATATAAAAGTAATAAAACGACAATTTAACGAAATGTTAGCCGTTACCTTATCAGCCATATGACCAGTTATCAGCTTAACAAACACACACTAAACGACAGGATAACGAAATGTTCACAAAATAATAACGTAATGTTCGGGATGATTGACATTTTGCACATAATAAGCTGGTTTGTAGTAATGTTGGCTTTCATTGTGAATACTGATTCATTTAACTCGTGGTTTTTACTTCACCCCAAATAGTATGCATGTAGTGTGATAGTGGCATCAATTAGAGAGTGATCTCCAAAATTTCAACCTGATAACTACATCTAAGCATCCAGCCATATCCCATAGCAAAAGGACATGAATTTAATTAGGTCTAACGTTGAATAAGACCCCCTAGTACAAACTTCTAGATTAAATGACCATCAATCCACTTCACAACCGTACAGAACATTGAAGATAACCCCACAAAATTTGAAATTATGCATCAACTCTCTCAATAACAGATCTCATTCATTCCTAATCCACAAAACCAACAACAATTCTTTACCAGGAAACAACGCCAAAGGCTCTATGGATTTGATTTTAGCAAAATTTAGCTGAGGGAGAGTGAATTCAAACCTGCGTAAAGTAGACCAAGCAGATGAGCCATAGAAACGAAGCCCCGAAGGCGTTCTTCATCTGCCTCACCCATTCTATCATTTCTGCGCCTTCTGAGCAATTCACGCCCCAAATCAATTTCCTTCTAACCCGATCCGCAAACAAAACCGAGATCAAATCGACCACAACATGTATCGCGTTCTCCCACTCTTTCAAGAAGCTTCTAGGACTAGAACACAGTCAAATACTCAAATCGCAAAGCCCTTGACCCGATCCATCGACAGGTAGATCTCTCGCCACTTCTCAGCTCCCTCTGAAAGATTGAAGAAATCTTCCGGCGGCCGGGAAATTGATATGTTTGATTTCGAATCTTCGATCCGGTAACGCTCGAATCGCTCCTTTCCTCTGTTACAATTTACAGGAGGAGGCTGCCTCAATGTGGGGCTTCCATTGTGTTCTTTTCTCCTATTTGTCCCAACGGGCTGCCACGTCAATTGGCATTATTACGTGTTGGGAGCTGATTGGTCCGAACAAGTTGGTCGTCTCTCATTGGTCGATATTCCAGGTATATGAAGATACTACCGATTACTTTAATATTCGTATCATACTGTATTATTTATGTCCCAAACCAAAAAATTCCTTTCCCTGACTTATAAGTTGGTGTCAAGGTGGGTTTGGTATAAATAATTACTCTCTGTAATATGTACCCATACAATCTTATTATAAGGAGAACAATGATAATGTGGAAAAATTAGTGCATGATGACGAGGTCAATAAAATGATTTGGAGAAGGTTTAGGCTCCGGTTGGCGGGAGCTGGGAGATGGGGCTTTTTGAGAGACCCTACCTACTTCACGTGTTTGACGAGGTTGCTGGTTGGCGAGATGAATGGGGGAGATGGCGCTTTTTGAGCGTACGGCGACAAAAGTTACTCCCCCCAAGCTGATAACGTCTTACATGAGATGAATGGGGAAAGTTTCATCTAACCTCCCAGTTCCATCTCCCAACCAATAGCCAAATGGAGCCTTAATGAGATGGACGATTAAATAAATAAAAACAACTATATATTATATAAGTAGATGCCATGAGTGGTAGAAAGGTGAATCCCAACCTTATATACGAAATAGTTAAATTTACCCTGACATGTCACCCAGTTTTCTCGGCCCACCGGAATTCTCGTAAATCCAAAGACTTAAAACAGAACAATATACACATTTACATTTTAGTGGATACAAACAATATTTTACAAACGGTTCATACACTAAGCAACATTGTTAAGAGCTTACACAATTAGATAGAGGACTAGTGAGCTATGCTTGTTGTGGCGTATGTATGAGTTGTGTATGTTATGTACATGTATGGGGTACCTATTAATTGTTACAAGTGATAGATCAAACGAAACTTGGTTTCATTCTACAAAATTATCTTAGAAGCATTGTGGGAAATTATATCGTATCTAATTACAATTGTATTTACGGTTTAAAAAAACTAAGTCGAATCATAAAACCAACAGAAGATTTAAAACTTATGAGGAAAAGTTTCTAAAACACATTTCCATAATGAAAGTCCTACTTGATAAACTATTTATTTCATGTCTTTATCACTCCTCATCGCGTTTTCCTTTTTAAGCGTAAGAAATCCAAAAATCTACTATCTACAATAATCTACAATAATACAGTATAAAGCGGAACCCAAGTCTTTGTTAAAATTTGCGCCACGTCATCAACCCTGAATAAAATAATGATTTTAATTTTTGCATTGATTTTCAAAAAATAACTTATATATCTTTTTGATATCTTATCCAATTTCCTTATGTATTCTTAATATCTTACTCAATTATATATCCTTATACGAATAAGGAAATTGAAGTGATTTTCTTTAATATTCCTTACAATTTTTTCTTATTAATTAGTATACATTTTTGTCATTATTGAATATTGAATAATAGTGAAAAAATTTCACATGTGTCAATAGGATATTCATTAATAATATAAATTTGAATATAACTATTTTAGAATTAAAATTGTATGAATAAAAGCACATATATAGGTCAATAGGTTCGGACTTTGGTCTATCGGATTTGGATTATAAGTTCCCGAGTTAAAAGCGTATTCGTATCAAAATTCGATCTCAAATCGATTAATTCGGTTTTATATTTACATTACCCGTACATGGTACGGGTTTTGTACTAGTTTCTCTTTAAATTTGTGATGTATATGAATTTCTAACTCGGTTCATTTTCTCATTTGATTTTTTTTATTTTAAATGGCATGCCATTTCTAGCAAATTCTCTAATTATATTTGTATGAGTTTTTTTTCAATGATTTGCACTTCTTCTTCTTCTGTTTTTTTTTTTTTTATCAATTCCCCAATTTCATAAATTTTCTTTTATTTAAAAAACAGCTATCAAAAGGAATAGTAGTTTTTTTTATTGAGAAAAACAAAAGAAATATCCCTGACCCGTTCCAATCATTGAAGAAAGACCCCCTCCCTGGGGATACCCCTACGGCCCCTACTCACTACATTTCATTTTCACCGACCAACAATTCTGCGACTGTTCATCTTCCAAGACCCAGTCAATCCAAATTCCCACACCCCTTCTGTTCAAATCTCCACTCAACTCGGCCATGAACTTCAGGCGAAAAGGATTCCGAAAAGGGAAATCAAATGCAACGGCAGACCCAATGGAAGGACCATGCAGAAAACCCCCCAAAATGAGAAAGCACAAACCGATGAAGATGAAGGTGGGCTCCGCAGCTTCCATGGTCAGATTTATCGGCTGGAGGTTATGGTCGAAAGGTCCGAAATCATGGGTTCAGACCTTGCGTTCTGCTCATCAATCTACATGGAAGAATGCAGGTATAACAATGTTGGCTTTTTTCGCGATTAAATACCACTCTTGCTGAGTCTAAGCATTATTTAATTTGAACGAGTTCCGATACTTGGAATTTCTGAGCTCTCCTTTTCTGGAATTTAATAATATGCAAGTTGTTTTGGGCTTTGTTTGGCTGGTTTGTGTAATCCAAATACAAGTGATGGGTGTCTTTCATTGTATCTTTTTGGAAGGTAGTTTAGTGTGTTCTGAAGTTAAATCTATCTGTTGACGATCTCCTGTAAATGATCGTTGAGCACCATTGGTTATGCTCATTTCCAACTAGAGTTAAACTCTAAACTTTGGGTGAAAGTAAAACTAAGTAGAAAGAAACTCTGGATGCAAGTACCAATGTTGTCTGAAGCCTTGATATGCTGAACATGGAATGTCCATTCTTTGTAGGAATTTATGATGCTATCGTGGCTTCAGAGTACCCGGTCAGAAGACACGACGAGTTGATATTGGAGTTAGCTTCAAGGTGGTGCTCAAAGACCAACACCTTCATTTTTCCATGGGGTGAAGCAACTATAACTCTGGAGGATGTGATGGTCTTGGGTGGGTTTTCTGCTTCAGGTGTTACAACCTTGACCCCTCCAAAAAACGATGCAAAGTTGCTGGAGATTCAGGAGCGGTTGGAGCTAGTGAGAAAAGAGATTCAGAGAGGCAAATCTAGTAAGGCAGCTCAAAGTAAATGGGTGAAAAAATTCATGGGAAGTAAAAATGACATAGAACATGAAGCTTTCCTTATGTTCTGTCTGTCAAGGTTTGTTTTCCCTATGGCTCGTTCTTCCATCATTAACAGGCACATCTATCACATTGCGATTCAGTTATCTAGAGGGATCAAGTTTGCTCTTGCTCGTCCTGTTCTTGCAATGTTGTACAATGACATGACTACTTTGAACGAAAGGCTCACGGACATGGCTTCTGATTCTCGTACAAAGAATACGGATTTGGAGCTTGATGTTTATGCTCCATTTCACATTGTTCAACTTTGGGCTTGGGAGAGATTGCCTCTGCTAAAACCAATAACAAATGGTATGCCCTCTAGTGTAGAGCTGCTCCCGAGAGTGGCTAGGTGGTCCCAGGCAAAGATCGTGAAAGATTGGGATTTAATGTCTGCCATTGACCTTGGGGAAGAGTCTTTTGTGTGGTGTCCTTATGGTGAATGTGATAAGGAGTCTTTTGCTCAGTGTATAAAGACAAGTAAGCTTGAAGGGTTTGACTGTGTTGAAAAATATCTACCTCAACGAGTAGCAAGGCAGTTTGGATTGGTTCAGGACATCCCAACTGACCACGGTGATGAGCTCACTAATCAGGTTAACTTGAAGGATTATAAGTTATATGTGAAGTCAAGACTTGCTAAGCCAACGGCTACTGCCCGTTACCAAAGGTGGTGGAAGCAACAACGTTCACCGTTTAATAGTTCACATGTGAAGGTGGAAAAAGGGATTGAAATTGGCCCTCCTCCAGGATTTCCTCCCCGAATTAATTTTATAGCCATCAGTGATTCCGATTCTGATGATGGGTTTGGCGATGAGGAAGATACATTGCCATGTGGATATACTTCAGCTCATGATCCGGTTTCTCAAATGGGGTCAGCAAGTCCATTCTCATCTTCTATTTCTGATAATGAATTCGCTGAAATTGATAACTTCTCATTCGGATCAGCTGCGGAAGGAGTACAAAATTCAGGAAAAGTGCATGATCAGCTAGCTTCCTCATCAAAGACTATACAGATCAAGGAGGATCATGATGAGCAAGTAATAAGGATTCATGACTCTACTGAAGATGAAGAGGAAAAGGAAACTGAACCTCCATTTGCACAACCAGAACCTCCAAAGCATGGATATTCAAGGGACACAAAGGAGGGAAAAGGATTGGATTCTAGAAAGTGTACATGCTCCAACCAGGATTCGAGGGATGAGATTGTGAGTACAGATCTTCATAACGGGCTTGGTGCTAACTTCGATGCTGAGAGCTTTACGGATGACAGAACCCCGGATTCCAACTTGAATTTGGAAGCTCGGATAAGCAAGTTAGAGAAGATTGTTTTTGCCCTCACTCAGGTGGAAGAACAGGATTAGACATTGAGACGGAAGGGAACTTTTTGGCTGGGTCTGTTTCCTTTATATTATAGCAAAGATATGGAAAATAGCAGAGATATAAGTATATAGATTATGGTGCATTTTGATATGTAGGTAAACTCATGATTAACCTCTATCCATATATAGTATAGTAATGCTAAGTTCTTATTCTGCCTTGTATTTCAGCTTGATTTTGATGGATCTTGAAAGGTATTTCAGCTTGATTTTTGATGTAGTACTGATTGTGGCCATATGTGCAGAGAACTTTTCCTAAGTTTGACATATTTGATACCTTGTACCTTTTGCTCCTCACTTTTCTAGTGCCTTTTTTTTCTAGGTGAATTTTTTATGGCCCAGGAATTTTAGATTAAGGTTTTTTGAAGGATATGAATGAATGTCAGCACTACTACACTAGTGCCTTGACACCTTTCAAAAAAACAAAACTTGAAATTTCACCAGGGAAGCTACTGTTATTATGTCGCCAGAAAGTTTCCCGGACGATTTTATCTTTGGTGCTGGCTCCTCTTCTTATGAATCAGGTTTTATAAATTACAAATGAGTAAATGTCAGTACGAAGAAGTGGCATGTATAGATGGCAATGGAGTAAGCGTTTGGGGTACTTCAAGCTTCATAGAGGTATCAGGTATGTAGTGTATAACTTAATGTCAATGTCCCTTCCTTATCTTCATCTTCTTCTTTCTTGTTGTTGAATCATGTGAAAGTCTGCGAGCCATTTAAATGTCATATTCCATAGTCGACATAGGAGTAGTGATAGCTGTCTATCATTTATATAGTACATGTATAACCTTAAACTTAGAGTTGTCACCTGTCACCATATTTCATATAGCTGCATGACAAGAATAGGTTCATTGAAGTAAAATAAGGTTTCAGGTTTGTCATTAATCATGCCGATGCACTGATGTACACTTATGCATTTGGTCTTTTGTCATTTGCGTAGGTTGCGGACAAAGGAGATGGGTCTCCATAGTACATATGTATATGTTAATATATATCAGATTCTAATACTGTCATGTAGTGCTTGATTTTGTTAGTAATGTGATCAGGAATTTGATGTTAGTGTGTTCTATGAAGAAAGTACAACAATGCTTAACCATGTTAATATTGTCTTTAGGCATATCATAAGAACCTAGATTAAGGGGAAAAAATTTATTAAAAATTATAAATCGTGTGAAAAAAGTCTAAAGAAAGTCTAGATCAACAAATCGATCTTGTAAATCTTTCCATCTCTACTGTTATTATCCTATGCAAGTGGTGTAGAATAGAAAAACATTTTTATCATTATCAATGCCCCTATGAATCTTATGATACCATGTTAAAGTGAAAAGTTAGGCGAGTTATATAATCGAGATGCACTCAATAGTCCAACGTTTGGTACATCCTAAAATCAACCGAGAATATGAAAAATAATCATCAATCTTGTATACTAGGTAGATTATTTTCCAATTTTCCAATTTTCCAAGATAGATGGATGAGTGTAGTACAGAGATTATAAAGTGGTTCAAACTCAAGAATTTATTAATACAACCACTGTAATTTGACAAATCGTTCGAAATCATAACGTACACAAATACAAAATCTAACATACGTAGGTAGCAGCTGTTCAACGCCAGGGAATGTTACTCCAGAATGTAGATTTCACCATTTGGAAAAACAGGGGAAGCTGTAGCATCACAAACAGCCCCACCGGGACGGAAGCGAGTAGAGTCACAGGGACAGCGATCCACGCAACTCGCTGACCGAGCACAATCGACAAAGCCGCACCGAATGCTACCATCATGGTCACTATTGCAAAGAAGAGAGAAGCAAGGCCAATGATCAGCCTTCTGGGCAAAGAATAGAGGAAATCCAGCTCCCCGAAACGCGACGTCAGTATGGACAGGAAGATGAGGACGGCGGTGGTGGAGGAGAAGAGAGCCAGAGCATCAAACACGGCGAAAACCAAGAAGGATTTGCTTGACAAGAAGATGGGAATGCCGGTGTCTTGGTTGTTTCCTCCGGGAACAGTGAAGGCGGCGGTGAAGACCACAGTGGCGATCAGCGTGGCGACAAGCATGCAGGAGTTAGATGTGTCCTTCATCCATTTCTCTCCGCTTTCAAGCAATTCCTTGTGATCCTCCGTGAACATTTGTTGGGGTGTTTTCCTTTCTCTGTTCTCCATAAAATGCATCGTAGGTTCAACCAGCTTCTCCACAGCCTACAAAACCAAGAACAGAAAAGCATGTGTGTGCATGTTTATTAAGCGGTGGTTTTCCCTAGCTAGGTCCTTGAATTGGTTAACTGTACCTTAAACCACTGGATCTCGATTTGCATTTGTAAAGCGAATCCAGACACAGCTTGGAGCTTGCCAAGACTCTCCTTTCTGGCTACAGCATGCAAGACAGTACCACCACCGCAAGTGTAGGTGCCCATTATCTTGGTCCACGCCTCGTTTTGTAAGAACAAGTTGAACACCTTGTCTTGTCGACATGTTACGCAAGTCTGCAACAAGTTGCCAGTTTCTCTGCTCGTGAACCACATCGCGTCCGGAAAGAACTCAAAGCAAGTTGTGAAGACCTCTACTACCCCACGTAGCGCAGCGCAGGTTAAGATGCTATGTTGGAATAGCAACTGAAGCATCTCCGCATTGCTCCGATCCGAAATTTTAGAGAAAGACTGCTTTACAAGTTCAAGGGCATACTTGTGCTTTGACTTCTCTTCATAAATTCGGTTTAGTGCTGGTGCTGACAACAATTCCGTATCGTACGTGACATGATAGAAAAATCCATATATTGTTATTGTGACAAATTAATATACGTACGTCCTACGAAGTAAAGTAACGTATTTAACTAATCATCCATCAAGTTGAACTTACCTACACTTACACTTGCTTTCCAAAGCCATACTCTTACAACTTTAAGAGCTACAAAGAGAATAACAGAAAGTATAGTAAGAAAATTTGACAGCATATATATCTATCTTTGTGTATTGGATTATATATTAAAGCCGTCTCTTTTCAAACTTCCACATTAGTTTTAACTCCACTTCATAATAAATTAATTATATTCTAATAATAAAAATCAAATTTCTATATCTAATCCATATATATTAATATCTATAATCCATCATTATAATATCTATATCTACATAGTCTATCAAGATAATATTCTAACCGCACATAATATTAAATAAATAATAAGACTATCTTGCTTAAGCTGAGGCTAGATGTTATCTCAAGAAAGAAGAATCTTTAGACTACTTGGGCTAGACAGAACATAACTAAGGGCCAGAGCTTCTGGCAAGTCAGGTTTAGCAACAATGGCTCTTGGATTTGGAAGGAATTAGTATTACCCAGGTTGAGGGATAAGCTCATGGAGAAGCTTCATCTTGATAGCCACACTTTCGTGTTTACTGATGATATTAAGCAACTAGTTAAAGGGAATGGAAAGCTGAACTGTAATGTTGCTTATGATATTATTAGGAGTAAGCTCAATATCCAGAGATGGAGTGATCTGTTGTGGAGTGGCTCTTGTGCTAAAAAGTGGAGATTCATATGTTGGTTAGCTACCATGAAGAGGCTGCTTATTGCAGACAAGCTTAAATGTTGGGGTATCGTTCAGCAAAGCGCCTGTGTTCTTTGTGGATTGGAAGAAGAGTCAGAGGATCACCTTTGGTTCCAATGTGGGTTTGTGCAAGCTGTTGCAGACCGAGTGCTAGTGTGGCTGGGTATTAATACTAGAATGCGATGTCTTATAGATTCGTGTAGCTGGTTCTTGCAAACTAAAAGGAGGGAAAATAATATTTACCAGTCCAAGCTCTTGGGTATCATGGGCCTAGTCTACCACACTTGGCTTCTACGTAATGATGTTATATTCAATTCTTGCAGCCAGAATAGTGAGATTTGCTCTAAGAGGAATATTGAAGATTGTAAGCTGTGTATGCTGGCCACCTGAACTGGAAGGAGAGGGGAGGCCTTCAGAGCTAGTCTGGAGATTTAGATGGTTGGTTGCCTGGGTTGGGTTTCTGGGTTAGATTGAGTGTGAGAAGAAACCCTCTCTTCCTAAATGCTGAGCGTTGTGGCTGTTGCTCAACATGAGGACACAAAGTAAGGGGTTTGACCCACATCTATGCATCGTGTCCTTAGCATGATTCCTCTTCCTGGGGTTATATTATGTTAGGGACCTTGCAGGGTGATCGGCTTTCTTCTTGGAGTGTTTTTGTTTTTCGGTTTGATGCTTGTTCCTGCAGTGTTGTGCTTGTAGAGTTTTTTGGGTAGGTTGGGAGCTTGGGTAGAATGTACTTAAGGCCTGCTCTTTCTGAGCATTGAGGATGTTCCTAATGCAGGGATGATCGGAAAGTCTTGTTCCTTCGCTATGGCATCGAGTTGGTTAAGATTTGGCCTTGCTTCGAGGCAGTGTTCTAAAAATCGGTCTAGGCGCCCGCCTAGGCCCCGCCTAGGCGCTAGGCGGTGCCCCACCGTCCCGACTAGGCCCTAGGCGGTTGGCTAGGCGGTTAAGTGGGCTAAGCGAGCACCTAAGCAGTGTAGGCGGGCGCCTAGGCGGTGTAGGTGGGCGCCTAGGCGGTCTAGGCAGGCGCTTAGGCGGTTGGACTAGTTAGTTAAGCAGTCTAGGCGGGCGCTTAGGTGGTTGGGCTAGTTAGTTAGGTGATCTAGGCGGGCGCTTAGGCGGCTTGGCTAGTTAGTTAGGTAGTCTAGGCGGGCTAGGCGGCCTTCTAGGCGGGCTGGACGAGTCTAAGTTGAGGCTAGACGGGGCTCTAGGTGCCAATTTATACATAAATATCAAGACGAGATTGTTTTTTTTTTCTATATTCTCACCAAATAAGAATAACAATCTTATATTTCCTATAATTTACGAATCCGCCTAGGTTCCGCCTAGGCCCCCGCCTAGCCGCCTAGGCGCTAGGCCCCATCCCACCGCCCAGCTTCCGCCTAGCGTTTTTTAGAACACTGCTTCGAGGACAAGTTTTGATCAACCTTTATGGGATTTTGGAGGAGTATTAGGTGTTGATGTATCTTGGTGTTTTTGTTTCCGGTTTGTGAACCTTTGTGTTTTGTTCTAATAAAGTTTTGACCATTTGCAAAAAAAATAAATATTATACATATTTATGATGTTTAAAATTAAAAATTAATATGTATTTCTCTGCATATTCGTTTAATTAGAATATTATATTTATTGTAAATCGTCACATTATATTTGAGTATACATATATATATATATATATTATAAAATAATAAGAATATTTATAATTAAAATATAGTTAATGCAATGTCAAGTGGGGCCAAAATTAATGTGGAAGTTCAAAATGGTAGAATTTTACTATATATTATAGATTTGGACAATGGTTTATTTTAATAAATCGTAACTATATACTAAAGCGGATGTTAAAAATAATAATTATCATGACATGTGTCAACTTCTCATTGAATCGCATCACCTATCTTTAATAAAACAATTTAATTGGTTGAAATTTCATTAGTAACCCCACAATGGAAATTTTCTTATCTATTGATTCCATTTTAGTTTTTTTCCAAAAAAACTTTAAGTTTTATACATAACCTTTCTAGAAATATTCTTATCTACTAATTTTCATTTTAATTTTTTTGTAAAATAAAATTAAACTTTAAATTTCATACATAAATTTTCTAGAATTCTTCTTATCTACTAATTTTAATTTCAATTCAATCTTAATTTTTTTAAATAATTTTTTACCTTTATCAAAATCTTGATTTCAGTTTAGTGCCTTTTATTACCTACGATTAGACTATTTTGATAAAAACAAAATCTTAATTTCCAACAAATCCAGCCACATAACCATTTTATCAAATCAATCTTAATGTTGATAGTTAATTGACTTTTTTTTAATGGTTAAAAAAATAATTTATTATAGATTCTCCATATAAATAAATTATATATATGATTTTGAATTTGATTTTTTTTCCAATATAACTATAAAATAAAAATATTAATTATAAAATAAAGAAACCTATTGATAAAAACAAGTATTCAGTCATTATATGACAAAATTATAATACTACAAATCTTTGTTCGATTAAAACAATGTATTATAACATAAATAATATATCATTAATATCAAATCATTTTAGGTCATGTTATGTATATATAATATCAAATCAATTTTATTTAGCCAATTATTTCTATATAATAATTTTAGGTATTTTTCATATTATTGATGATTTTTAACTTAAGTCATATTATCCATAATATAAATATAAATTTATTCTTTAAATCAAATCATGATCTTGGAATAAAAAACCATTTTTATTGATATACTAATAATACTATCATGAAATATTTTAACAAATTAAACCCCAGACTAAAAACATATTGTCAACCGTGTCCCATTTAGGGTACGAAAAATCAACTAGTTTCTACAATTTGTTTGGTGGAAAGTAAAAAAATCACAAGAATTTATCTAAAATTATGGTTTCAACCTTCATTCATTGAAAATAATAATGCAATCAGTGATCGACAAGAAGAAAATTTATAATTTAAAAGGAAAGAATTATTCTCAATACATGGAGAAATTGGATCTTCATCTCTACCATCTTAATTACAATCTTCCCGTTTGGAGGAGGTGTCATGAGAATTTAATTTCTTGTGAATTCGGTGTAAAACAAATCTGTTCGCATTATAAGACTACAATGGACTGAATTGGAAGCTAAAAATGATATGAATTGAAGTGGAAGTTGAAACTTATTTAGTAGTTGAATTTTATAGCTGAACTTCGAAACTTATTTTGGTGTTTAAAATTTTCAAGTGTTCGGTATGTAAGGCTAATTGAAGTTGATTTTATATATAAAATAGCAATAGAAATTACCAAAAAGAATAATTAAATAATTTTAATTACAATTGAAAGACAATATATGGAGAAGTTTTTCATAAACTTTCTTCAACTCCCATAAAATCAACTATATATATAATGGGAATGTTTAAAGTTTAACAAAAATTGGTTACAATCCTAAATATAATGGGAATATTCACAATAATTTCCTATCAAAATAGGTAATTTAAAGAAAATAAAAAAGAAAATAAAAATGGGGTAATCCATATTTAATGAAACTACTTAATGATTATAATTCTATTTATTATTTTTCAAAATAAAGAGAAATAAGAATGGAAAACTTTAATCTCTCTTAGTCTTAAAAATTGATATTGATGAGAATGATGATTATTATTCTACTAAATTAATTAAATTATAATGAATGATATTAAATGGTAATTATCTTTTTACTTATAAGGATGTCTGTCAAACCAACTATATATATATATATATATATATATATATAGAATCACGCTCAAGTGCACCATCAAACTAGAGTGAACCATGAGTCATAATCTAGACCGTTAGATTTAATTTAATGGATGGTCAATATTAAGAAAAGATAAAGATTTTATTCAATATCTTTTAAATACTTATTCATTGTTATTTAGGGTTTAGGGTTGTAGGTTTAGAGTTTAGGGTCTTAGGTTCAATGTTTGAGAGTTTCCTATAACCTCGACGAGTTGCACAAGTTCTCTTTTGAGTATGAATAACTAAGCAATCAAGGTTTGAATAACTCTGTACAACCGTGTGAAAAATATCTTACTGAACAAGTGTGTGTGGTTCCTTGAATAAGTACCGCAGACGGCCTGAACAACAAGAGTCACCGCCGATATGTATATGTATGGATCCGCCCCCAATTTTCGACCCTATATATATATATATATATATATATGTGTGTGTGTGTGTGTGTGTGCTTCCAAGTCGGGAGGGAAATTGGGGGGCGGATATATGGGTGGTTGAACAAGTGTGTGTGAGACCTTGAATAAGTACCGCAGACGGCCTGAACAACAAGAGCCACCACCAATATGTATATGTGTGGATCAACCCTAATTTCCGTCCCTATATATAAGTGTGCTTCCATGTTGGGAGGGAAATTGGGGGCGGATACATGGGTGACTGAATAAGTGTGTGTGGTTCCTTGAATAAGTACTGCAAACAGCCTGAACAACAAGAGCCGCCACCGATATATGTGTGGATCCGTCCCCAATTTCCGTCCCTATATATAAGCGTTCTTCCAAGTCGGGAGGGAAATTGGGGGCGGATACATGAGTGGCTAAACAAAGTGTGTGTGGTTCCTTGAATAAGTACCGTAGACGGTCTGAGCAATAAGAGCCCCACCGATATGTATATATGTGGATCCGCCCCCAATTTCCATCGCTATATATAAGCGTGCTTCCAAGTCGGGAGGGAAATTGGGGGCGGATACATGGGTGGCTGAACAAGTGTGTATGGTTTGTTGAATAAGTACCGCATACGGCCTAAACAACAAGAGCCACCAGTGATATGTATATGTGTGGATCCACCCCCAATTTCCGTCCCTATATATAAGCGTGCTTCCAAGTCGGGAGGGAAATTGGGGATGGATATATTGGTGGCTATTGTTCATGCCGTTTGCAATACTTATTCAAGGAACCACACACACTTGTTCAGTAAAATGCTTTTCATACGCTTGTACAGAGTTATTCAACCAGTTTTTGTTTACTTATTCATATTCAAATGAGAACTTGTTCAATTCGTCGAGGTTCTTGGAAACTTACTCCCCTCCCAAATTTTAAGCATGCTCATATATAGGGTCGAAATCGGGGGTGTATACATGGGTGGCTCTTGCTCATGCCGTTTAAGATACTTATTCAAGCAACCAAACACACACACTTATTCAGTAAAAAGTTTTTCACACGTTTGTACAACGTTATTCAACCCTTTCTTGTATACTTGTTCATACTCAAATAAAAACTTGTTCAACTCGTCGAGATTGTAGAAAACTCTTGAACCCTGAACCTAAAACCCTAAATCCTAAACCCCTAAACCCTAAACCCCTAACCCCTAACCCCTATACCCTATAACCTAAACCCTAAACCCTAAATCCTAATCCTAAAACTCTACAACCCTAAAAGAGGTTGAATAACTTCTTTATTTTTTCTTAATCTTGACCGTCTATTAAAGTCAATCTCACGGTTTAGATTATGACTCATGGTGCACCCTAAAAGTTTTGCTAATTAGGAGTTGATTGTTCATAAAAAACCTTATTTGACAAGGGCCTAAAACATATACATACACCTGAACTTGTCCATTTTGGTCATTTTGACACATGACCTTTGTAACGGACCTATTGAGCACCCCAACTTGTAAAAACCTACCTATTAAACACCTCAACCTGTAAAAACTTACCTATTAAACACCTCGTCGGGTGACAATTGATTAAACAAGGAGGCATTATCTGACATTGCGTGACCGTTTTTTCGCTTAATCATGTTCACGTAATAGCGCGTGCGTATTACAATACTCCGTAATCAAGGACGAGGTGTTTAATAGGTAGGCTTTGACAAGTTAAGGTACTCAATATGTCCGTTTCAAAGGTCAGGTATCCAAATGACCAAAATGGACAAATTCAGGTGTCTGGATATGTTTTAAGACATTTGACAAGAAAATGATTCAATTACATAGACTTAGACAATGACATACAAATAACAATATACAAAATATATGGAAAAATAATATAGTTTTCTTTTTGTTTGGCTTATCATAACTATATACTAAAGCGGAGGTTAGAAATAATATTTAGCCCGACATGTGTCACCTCCTCATTGGTTCGCATCACCCATCTCTATTAAAATAATTCAATTTATTTAATTGGTTGAAACTTAAATGTAGACCCCACATAAGTTTTCTTCTTATCTACTTATCGATTCTCATTTTAAGTATTTTAAAAAAAAAACTACATATGCTAAAGCAATTATCAAGAGATTTTTTTTCCTTGAAAAATTCTATCTATCCAAATCACATATGCTAAGTAATTCATGAATGTTTCAAATCTAATAGTACGTATGCTATACAATGATTGTAGCATATTATGTTATTTATATATGATACAAATTTATTGATAAAAAAAGTATACAAATCTAATAGTACGTATGCAATTGTAATATACAAATTTAGCCAAATCTTAAATAAAGCTATCTTTCCAAATCTACTACGTAAACATAAGAGATTTTGTAAACAAAAATATTAATTATAAAATAAGAAACTTATTGATAAAAATAAGTATTTAGTCTATATATGACATAATTATAATACTACATTCGATTAAGAGAATGTATTATAACATAAATAATGTATCCTTAACTAAATCGCAAAAAAAAAAAAAAAAATTATATAACATAATATAAGATTTTATATCAAAATATTCTTTTGAATAACTTTATATAACAATTAAGTAAGTTTTTGGTTAAATCAAATTGTGCCTTGAAGGCACGGGCACTGATACTAGTTCCTTTCCTAATCCTTTGCCCGGGCCCCTTAGGACTAGAGAA
Source organism: Polygonum aviculare (assembly GCA_934048045.1). Lineage (NCBI taxonomy): Eukaryota > Viridiplantae > Streptophyta > Magnoliopsida > Caryophyllales > Polygonaceae > Polygonum > Polygonum aviculare. The sequence continues at coordinate 25,644,194 of OW204025.1, forward strand.
CAAAAAATACAAATTCTTCTAGATAATATAAATATATTTAATAAGAAATCACGGACCATCTACCTAGTACCTTATATTTTCGACAATATCTCGAGTACACTAAACTCACCTTCTAGGAGCTTTAATAAATTTCCATCAATTACCATTAAGGCATTTAGCCCAACCCATCGACCTCGTCGTCGTGGGAAGAATAATACTCCGTAATAAATTTCCGTCAACTACCATTAAATCAGTTAGGTTTAGAGTTTATATGTGTACTAGGTAGATGCCCCGTGCGATAACACAGAATCTCATTAATTAGTTTTTATATTATTCAGAAGAATTTATATTTTTTTTATATAATATTTGTTCGTATATTATGTATTATGTATTAAGTTTTTATATGTCAATTAGAATTGTGAAAACTTGATCTGGCCCAAGAATTCGACCCGAACTGATTGAGAATTTTAGGGTTGAAACCCAACTCGAAAAGTAACAAGGAAAGGATAAAACCAAACTTGATTGATCCAAATCCAATTAGATTGAAATACGAATCTGTTGGATTGACCCAATTATATATATATATGAAATAAATATATTTTAATTTAATAATTATAATACATCTTAAAATAAAAGCTATAAAAAATAATATTTTATTATTAAGTATCATTATTTTATCACAATATTATTTAAATAATTATTAATAATTCAAGTTATTAACTCGTTAGATCGACCCAACATGTATAATAACTTTGCCAAGACCCGACGACCCGACTTCACATGTAACCCAATTGACTTAAACCCACACTCAATCCGAATTTGAAATAATCAAATCCAAACCCGTCCCAACCAATCCGTTTGATATCTCTAATATCAATATTATGTGTATAAATACATGCACTTGATTCATTATCTCCTATCATAAATGAAAAAAAAAATTCATTTTCATTTGTTCGTATGTATTTAATTCCCCATGTTTTATAGATTGTTGAAATCGTTGGTATATAAGGGCATCTCCAACAGAATCTCTAAATTCTTGAAAGATGTGAATTTGGAGATTTATATCCTAATTTTAGCCCCAACAGGCAACAACTTCCCCAAAGTGATCCCAAAAATGGAGAAGATCTCCAAAAATCATAGTGGGTTCCCCAAATTTGGGGATGTATCCATTTGCTCCATTTGAGAAATTGCAATTAATATTTTATTTTGCTTTTTTTTGGTTAATTAAATGTAAAAGTTGTTTTTCCCTACTTGTTCAACCCTTCCATCCAATCATGCGTTACTCCAATAAATATTGATTTTCCAAAATGGAGAAACTGTTGGAGTTGGAGCAATTTTTTTTTTTTGGAGAAAGTAGCTCTTCTTTCCCCATTTTGGAGAAAATTTTGGAGCAATTAATTAAGTGTTGCCCCACCCTGATTTTGCTTTATTTTTTTTCGTTCAGGAATGATTTTTGTTTAGTTAACCTAGCTAGATTTGTTTTGGGGGAAAAGAACCTAGCTAGCTAGTTTTTTTATTTTGAAAAAAAACCTAGCTAGATTTATAAGTAAAATCTATCTATCTATTACTATATACTAAAGTGGAAGCAAATTTTGCCACCATATTGCGCCACATCACTCCCTTATTTAAAAATCTATCTTATTAAATCTTGATTTTATCATAATTTTATAGATACTTAATTAAGATATTAGTTCTATATTAGAATTTGAGTTGTTTAATTAATAATTCTATCCAAAAATTTATAAATCTCTATCTTATCATTATACACATTTAATTAATCATAAACCTTTTATTTAAAAAAGTATTTTTTCGTCACAATCTATAAATCATAATCATAATGTTTTGCCCATTTAATTAAATATCATATTTAATTTAAATTATCTTTTGTAATTTTATTATGATATTTTTTAAATCATCAATGGTAGCAAATTCTACCACTATATTTAAGACAAATATTTATTTTATTAAAATAATATATTAAGTACATTTTTAATATCATGTCATATTAAAATATCAATAAAAAAAGTAGATGTTATATTTAACATGTATATCACTAATATTGCATATTGATTATGCTTTAGAAAAAAAAAGATCGATTTCTTAATTAATATTATTATTCATTAACATTTTCATTACATATTTATATATTTATTATGTAATTAGTTTTTCAAAAAACAATAACATATATACGAGATAATTTGATTTTCTATTTAACTTATTATATATTATCTATATCTTTAATATTATAATATACTTATCCGAATTTTATTTAAACTTATTGATTGTATTATATAAGTTAGTTTATGTAATTTAATTTAAATGTCAAAAGATTTGTATCAATTGTTAATAAAATGTGATAATGCATCTTATCTTATGTCATTCTTCTTCAATTATTTAAATATATGTTTATGTATGTATAGAAAGTAAATATATAAATAAAATTTATTTATATATGATGATATACAAGAATTATGTCATTTTATAATCAAAAAATAAGTGTCGTTTTAAAACAAAGTATACATATGATAATATTTGTAATTGTTATAGTAAATTTATACATAAAGTAATAAATAAATAAATAACACCTCCGTACAAGGTACGGGTCATCTGCTAGTACAAGTCTAAAACCGTAGTCAGCATAAGCTCTTTTTTATTTCAGATAATTATAGTTTTTACAATAATAAGTGAACATGTATATACCTGGATTTATGTAGGTTGATATGAAGTCTTCATTGGTTAGCTCAATATCATGCATTCGTGCTTCCGGTGGTATGTCTGGGACTGGAATAACTACAAACATAACCAAAAAGCATGATTACAAACATTGGAGTATTAGTTAATCTATATTCAAAATTTGAATTAAATTAGGGGATCATGAATGGAAGTATAAAGTTTCTATTATGTGTCCTAATGACACACTATAAGCAGGTATTAATGGAAAGATTTGGTAAATCTTAAATTTTGGATTTTTTTATTTTTTTTTGACAGGTTCACTATTTCCGTTTTAGAGTTTTAGTTTCTATATTTAGTACGCTTAAAGTGTGCCTTAGTACACACAATAAAAAAACCAATATATATATATATATATATATATATATGTAGGTTCTAGTGAGGAGAGCCTTTGTGGTAAGGACAACCCCTTATGATGATGAGTCTTCTCATCCATTGGATTTACCTCCTTACCTTATAATAGAATGGAATAAATGGATAGTTCATGTTATTATTTTAAAATCATTTTTTTATTATTTTTAAAATTATTTTTGATATATTTTCATTTTCAAAAAACTTGAGTAATATGAAAATTGAACTTATAGTAAACATAAAATGAACTATCAATAGGAAAAAAGAGAACTTATTGTACAAATAATTGAACCCATACAAATTACAAAATTGAACTTCTAGTACACGTAATTAAACTTTTAACTTATTAAAATGAACTTTTGATTTATAAAAATTGAATTACAACATTTAAGGGTTATAATCATTTTTTTGTGATGAAATATATTTTTTATCATAAATAAAATATTAAACTAAAAAATATTTATTTTTGTAAAAATTGAATTACATAAAAAAAGAACTTGAAAGGTATAAAAATTGAACTCATATAACCAAAAATTGAACTAATAGTAAAAAAAACTGAACGCATATAATATTGAAAATTGAACTCATAGTATTTATAAAATGAACTTTTAGTATATTAATTTGAATTTTAGTGCATAAAATTGAACTATCGTACTTAAGTGTTCTAACGGTATTTTTCATATAAGAAAAATTAATTCATTTTCGTAAAAAGAAAAAAATAACTGAACCATCTATTACATGGTAAGGAGGTAAATCTAATAGATGAGCTTACTCCTTAGCACAAGGAGGTGTCCTTACTATAAAACTACTATTCACTTAAACCAAAATCTATATATATACACTCCATATTATATATTACTTAATTAGGGACGGTAATGGTAAGAATTGGTATGAGATCATAACTATATACTAAAGCGAAGGTTAGAAATAATAATTAGCACGACGCATGTCAACTTTTCATTGGATCATATCACTCATATTTATTAAAATAATCTAATTGGTTAAAACTTGATTATAGTCCCCTTATGTATATAAAATATGAAAATATATATATCATTGAAATCATATCTATAAGATTTCCTTAAATATATAATTAATTAACCTTACTATATATTAAATTGGAGATTAAAATAATAATATAAAATAACATATGTCAACTCCAAATAAAGATATAATTAATTAATAGCAGTAGTATATTAAAGATACAATAAACCACATAACTATTTTATTAAATCAATCTGATTGGTTAACATTTAATTGACTTATTTTTTATTGGTTAAAGTTTTAATTGTCTACATATATATAATTTAGATTTAATTTTTTTTCAAATAACTATAAAATAACTGTTATTATTATAAAATAAAGAAACTTATTGATAAAAACAAGTATTCAATCCTTATACAAAAAATATAATTCTACAAATCTTCGTTTGGATAAAAACATGTATTATAACAAAAATAATCTAACATTAAACTAAATTCTATAATAAGTAAATTAAATAAAATAATGCAAGATTTTATAATATCAAACTACTCTTTTAAATAACTTATATAAATTTTAATTGATTTTTTTGTTAAATCAAAATCGTGTCTTCAAACATACGGGACTAATAGTAGTTTTATACCGAAGTAGAAGAATTGGTATGAGATACCGGGATACTTACACCGAGAAATGATGGTTTCCCAAAAGCCAAGCCTACTTTGACTTTCAAAAACCCATGGAACATTCGGAACCAGCGTGCCAAGCAGATATTTAGAATTACCGTTTACTTCACAGGGAGCAGCCAAATCAGGGTAAATCCGTGTCAAGTGAAGTGCAATATCTGTTAAATATTTTCGCCCCAAAGTTAAGTACGTTCGTAATGAATTAACTTGATCAATTATGGCCAGTACATCTAGGTTGTATGGAGATTATAGATTAGATGATATATACCAACATATTCGTTCACGGTGAGATATGACATGAGCTCATAACTACGGGGAGAAGCAAAAGGAGAATGGGGGCCATCATTTTGTGTAGCCAGACAAAGGTGCCACAGAACTCGCTTTAGCCGCGACGAAGGCGGTAGTTTTGCGGCGACAACGAGGGGCACATGGCCCTCACAATCACCGATCTGGGTCAGCCCGGGTTCGCTTTCAAGCAAAGCTTGTACACATTGTAAGCTTCCGGCGACGACGGCGTGGTGAAGAGCCGTCCGACCAGCAGCATCTTGCAAGCCAAGTCCTTCTGGAGGCATGCGCTGGAGCAGCTGCTCAACAAACTTGGCGTGACCTTGACCACACGCAACGTGAAGGGCTGTCCACGAGAAGACGGAGACGCTTGCTGTGAGTGCGCCCCCATCAGCATCGATGAAGCCCCGTGCACTTTCCCAGTCGCCCTTCATCGCGGCTCTATAGAGGGGTAGATATTTATTCCTATCTACATCCTCGCCTGTGTGTACGTACGTACATTTAATTACAATCATCGATCTATCATTAGCCGTTGTGATAAATTAAAAGATGGATTCCAACCTTATATACAGAACTTATCAAGTTAGATTTATGTTTATATATAGCTAGTGACGGGCCGGGGCATGGCGACTTACCAAAGTTAATATGGTCGGTAGTAACCCCAATCATTGGAAGGGCACCATGAACGGTAGGAAATCGAAAAGTACCCTCCGGTGGCTCCGGCTCCATCCTGTAAGCATATGCGACGCCGGCAGGAGCATAGTTCGCCATGTTTATGTATTTCTCTTTCTTCGAGCTAGCTGCCGCTAATAGGTTTAATCGGGGATGACTTGGAAATTGGAATACTTATAATGCCCACAAAGCAAAGGAAAGAACTAGTACATTCGTGATCTGTCCTTGTTACTAAAAAAATAAATAACCAAACAAACTGTTTTAACGTGCACAAGAACATGTCTGCATACCTATATTGATATATCAAAATGGTATTAATTTTTTTTTTTTTGGTCGAATGGTATTAATATATGGCAGGAAAAGATTTGCTATAAGGTTGAAAACCCTTTTGCATGACGACGGCTTGTATTTTTTGGCGTACTAATCGTTCGATGAGGTGGAATTGTATTCGGTATTGCCGTATTGGATAGATTTGTATTAGGTGAGCTCGTTTGTTGCTACTTCTGACGATCATTTATCTGGTGGAAGAAACATTAGAGGTCAATTTCACACACCCCATAATTGGTAAATCGATTCGTTTTAGTGTTTTACTAGCCTCAATCCTAAACTGTTGTACTCTTTCTTTTTGAGGGTATAAAACTATAAATTAAATCTTGGTGGATCCTAGTCTATAAATCTTCGGCTTTTCGTTTTAGCGCACCCTCCAATCTTGTTATAGCGCATCCCCTTTGTCCATTAAAAAGGGATGGACACATCATACATGACCACAGAAAACTTGTGGACAAGTTAATAGTGTCCATACATTTTCACTGGTCGGGTGTGTTATCAGTTTTAGTTGACGAACCTTGTGCAACATTTTGTAATGGTCATTAAATTTTCATCCATGAAAAAAATATGGACCCGTAAACTTTGTCCATGATATTTGTATGGACATATCGAGTTTTTCCATGTATTTATAATGGACGATTTATAAGTACGTGAAAAGTTGAAATTCGCATCTATAAAGCATTACTTAACCCACCACTAACACATTTTAATCGAGTATAGCACATACTCATTATAAATGGAACAACATAAGAAACATAAATCACATAGAAGTCATACAACAACATAGAACAACATCCACATTCAACAAACAAACCATAAAATGTCACATAAGGGTCAAGTACCATATATCATCACACAACAACCAAAGCTTCATCCTATTGTCCACAATCAACTAAAAAGACACCAACATAGACGCTAACAAAGGACTCAATTGTTTTCCACCGTAATCTTCACTTGTGTCTCCACTTCAACATCTATATTAGTCAGGGGTTTCTTCTCTAGCGCAGCCTTGAGTTGTTCGACCTCGGTTTCCAACTCTACAATCCTGTTACGAAGGATCTCTTCCTTGCGTTCAGCTACCATAAGCTCTCCATTCTTCTCCCACAGTTGACTTCTTATTTTAGTCTTTTCCTTCCTCAAGTCTTTGATTACTTGTTCGAAGAGCTTTGGGGTATTACATTCAACACAACTAATCTCCATCAGCATCCGGATATACGAATCCAAGTCATCCTCCTTTTCTTGCTCTTCGTTACGTGGACAGAAGTGATGCTCATGCTTTCGTATATCACCACTTTGGTAGCTAGAGCAATCGGAATCAGAGGTGTGCATCCTATATACACAAAAAAGAAACCTACTTGGTTAATCAATTACATACATCTCTGAAACAACAACTCCCATAACAAACAAATTTCGTAATAGATTGTCCCCTTAAACAACAACTCCCATATCGAAACAGTGGCACAAACACCCTTCACAAGCAAACAAATTTCTCCGGAATATCCAAGGCATGGACAACAATATACCAATCAATGCAAGTATCCATAAAGCTAATGCAGTTTCTGTTTCAGATTATGTGGCTTGCAATCGAAAACCCTAGGCGGAAAAATCTAAGGAACCATAGCAAGCAAGAAAGGGCGCTTGACACCAAGGAAAAGCTATTTCACCAAACAAAAAATCAAACAATCAAATCCAAGGAGACCAATTTGAGCACAAAAATCCTAAATTCTAACCTTAGGGTTTATACTTGGAGGAGGTGGCTCGGCTGCTACGTGGTGGCTAATGTCGGGGCGCGCGGATCTGGGTTGGCGGAAGAGCGAACCCAAAAATTTATGGACAAAGATAACATGTCCACAGAGATCGGTGGGACATGTTTTAATTGTCCACAAAAACATAATGGACGTGGATCTTAACTCGTTCGATTCCCCACCCATGTCTCCAGACATCAACCCGGCCGAGACGTCGACCGAGCAGTTGCCCGGGTTGCCAAACGTTTTGGTGAGGTGCGTTCATATAACGTTGTCCATACTAAACTAATGGACATGTCCCAAACTGTCCACAACTAGTTAATGGACAACTCTAATATGTCCATATGAATTGTATGGACACTTTGTTCTTGTCCAGAAAAACTTACTGGACTTGGGTCTTAACTCGTTCTATTCCCCACCCTTGTCTCCAGACGTCAACCCGGCCGAGACCTCGACCGAGTGGTTGGGCGAAATGCAATTTCTGTTTTGCATGAGGTGCGTTCTTATAACGATTCTTATAGTCGTGTCCATACAAATCGGGTGAATGTGCATATATAGCCCAAAAATCTATAGCCAAGAAAATGATCGTTCAAAACATTAACTACTTAAAAAGGTCGGTCTACCACCACCAATCTTACATACGATGTTCGATCCACATAACAACCCCTAATCATGTTCCAAGTCTAAGCATAACCAAAAGTAGGATCACAATTTAGCCAAATCCGAACAATTCAAAAGTCTAAGCATAACCAAAAGTGGGATCATAGTTCAGAACTCAAAGCACAGCTAACATAATGTCAAGATCAAGTTGCATCATTTTCTTCCTTCACATCTTCATCACCCCCATGACCACTAGCACCACCCACCGGGAAATCAAAGCGGAATGAAGGCTCTTCACTGCCGATAGTCGTAAGCTCTCGACAGCAGCCAGAATGTCGTCACGTAGGTCAGAGGGAATATCTGTTCGAGTGGTCGTATCTAACCATGGCTGAAGGATAGATGCAGCTCGATAGATACGCTTCACATACACAACACATGTAAATAGAGATACCAAGTTAAAACACTGAAATTTGAAATGCGAAACAAGACAAATACCTTTGATTCAGCGCACTGTCTTCTAGGAGCGATGGCTTCTAGACTTATCACCAAACGCGTTCTTGGCTTATACCAAGCAAGGTAGTCAGAAGAGCATTCAAATCCATATCTAGTCGGAGGACCCATTGCTTCTAACGAAATGCGATGGTGGGGGGTGGATTTCCATGCAAACAATGATCCCCCGTACTCAACTCCGTAACTACCAACCTCAGCAACTCTTATGGCACGTTTAGGCATAATCATAGGCAACGGAATATTTTGGACGCGTTGATACTGCCTACTCGACCTATCTGGCATATACGGCTCATGGATCTCCAAGAAGGATATCATTCCGTGGAATCTTGAAACAACTAGGTGCCCTTCGAAGTCCAACTTGCCGTAAGGAGACCAATCAACCTATCAAAACAAAAAATTATATAATGTATTCACTAACGAACAATATAATGTCATATCAATTGTTTTTATGCCAAGTGATTATCATGTTGTAGAATACTTACATCATATTCTGTCATCTGATCAAGAGCCTCCCTATATATTACCAACATCTTCTTAGGATCTGTCACCTTTAACGTATTGACCCACCGCATAGCACATGGTTCCTTGCTACTATCCCATGTCGAAGATTCCACAGGACGAAAGTTGGGGAAGTAATGATAAATCCAAGACTGCACGATACAGTATTAAACAATTGATACGATATATTCGACCAAAAGAGACAATTGATACAATATGAACTAATTAGAATATATTAGTTAAACTATGATACCTCAAATAAGGTCAAACATCCAGCAATTTGTTTGCACTCTTTTCTTGAAGCCTTGCCCAACTGCTGATACAAGTAAGATAAAGTCGCTGAGCCCCATGACATAGCTGACACTGTCTTGGGATCCTTAACAGCAAAGAAGTATGGGATCGGCAGCCGACATTGGGATTTGTCGGTGAACAGTGTAGAGCCGATCAAGTACATGAGAAAGCCAGAAGCAATAATCTCGGGCTTCCTAGCAACTGTCCTACTCATACAATGCTCCTTCAAGGTAGAGTATGAAATTCCGCGTTTTCTGGCATCATCTTCAATGAGAACTTGATATTTCATATGAAGGAGTTGTGCAAATCGTTTGGCCTCAGCATCCCTTTTCAGTTTAGGCTCCTCATCCACAACTGCTTCTCCACAGATTCTCTAACCAAGTATGTAATAGACGTCGTGCAACGTAATCGTCATTTCACCCCAAGGCATGTGAAAAGAATTTGTCTCTGGATGCCACCTTTCAATGAATGCACTCAGAAGTGGATGGTTGATGGTGTCATACATGATATGCTGCAAGTGAGACAACCCACTTTCACGAACAATTTTGCACCAAGTTGCATTAGTCAACTCCCATTCCTTCAGTTGTGACTTTCTTTGTTGGGGGATTAAAGGATCACGCCCCTGTAAACAAAAGGTTAAAATATATATTATTTCACTAGTGCCTATTACAGAACTGGCTAAACAAATCCTGAACAATCATAGAAAATAAGTGGACATTTAAATATTGTCCACCAAAAACTAATGGACACATATGATGTGTCCATCAGTTTTTGATGATGAACGTTGCTTTGTCCATTTATTTGTAATGGTCAGTGTAAAATGATGGCTGCACAAATTTTTGGCTAGCCCTTTATGAAGAAAGCGCAATTAGGGTGTAAAAATGTGTTAACTCACCTTCTTTCTTCGAATAGCATCTGCAACATGTGCTTCAAAACTAATAAGAAGCTCTGGAATTTCTGGGCCCCCCGTCACGGCCTTTTTCAACTTAGGCTTGAATATCTCACGACCTCTCTTCCGACCTTTAGATTGTTGTGCAACTCCTGTTTCAGCCTCTTCATCGGAATGAGAATCAGACTCTTCGTTAGACTCAGGTGCGTCATCTGCGTCATCTTGCTGGGCTTCATGAGCATCTCCCAAATAGTCAGTATCTTGACCATCACCTCCACCATCTTGCTGGGCTTCAGCTGCATCATCTGCTTCAGCTGCGTCATCTGCTTCAGCTCCGATATCTGCTTCAGCTGCATCATCTGCTTCAGCTGCGTCATCTTGACCATCAGCTCCACCATCTTGCTGGGCTTCAGCTGCGTCATCTGCGTTCTCATGAGTATCACCTCCACCATCATTATCGACAGCGTCATGTGGAGAATCTTGGCTCGGGAGACCTTCCTCAACTCCAGAAGCCACATGGGCAGCACCATCATTTTCTTTAGCTGAGGGCCCAGAATTAGTCTTGCGTTTAGTACGACGCGTCCAAACTATTGCTGCTCGTGCTGATGCTGTGATTGGCTTACACCCCTTAAGCCTCGATTCCTCCATTTTCTACACCAACAAACAAAATAAATGAACAAGTTTAAATATTTGACTACCATGAACACGCATAAATAATTATGATTTCTACTACAGCAGCAACTAAAAATTTTATGCTTCTTGGGTATTACATAGCTCAAAAGGCAGACACATACCACTGCTATAACAAAGTAAACCTGTAAGTAATGCAAATGCAGCAGAGAACCAGAACATGATGTGAGTTTTTGAATGTAATAAATCTATGGCAAGGCAAATGAAATGAGATTAACATAATGTAACCTTAGATGTCACCTTCATTGAATGCTATCATTACAATAATCAGATTGCCACATCAACGAGCTTCCAAAAATAATGATAATAGCACGCCAAACAAAACAGAAGATGCTACCAAATGGGAAGTTATTATCTAATTTTGGAACTCAACATTATTTTTTTGGTCGATGGAACTCAACATTATTAATGGAGCACTTATCAGTTATCACCACCGTATTATTTTGTTTCCAATGGTTAAAACACACTATAAGCAAGTCTTAGTCAAATGTCACAAAAGCAATCTACAAATAAGCACCCCTTGTGTTGCAAAACCGACATAAACTGAAAGAAAGAATAGCACATCAACGTCCATAAACTAGGGCAGGTCTCTATCATGGATAAATAAACAAAGGAAGCAAGTAATGTAGAACTGGAAATCAAATGAGCAGGAAGCACTCGCAGCGGAAAACTCGGGTAAAACCTACTTACAATCACTAATGCAAAAATCAAAACGCAGGAATCGATGATAGAAAAACCCTAGCGCAAAAAAACAAAACAGCACAGGTCATCAAATGAACCCTCCCCTGATCCCTAATCTGCTAAATTTTTGAGTAAACAACAGCTTATGACATCTCTTTTTTCGGTTAAGTAAAATTTATTTTCCAAACCCACACAAACAAGAACCCACACCGGCAAAACCAAGAAGAAGAAGAGAATCTCAACGTCGGTAAAAGTAGGACAGAACATAGACCCAAAAATCAAACGCCAATACAGCAACAGAAGGGTTGCTCCATGTTCGCTATGACATGAACATATACCTATGCTATTTAGTTTGTTTCAGATATGTTCAGAAATGCTCAACCTTCTCAATTGATAGCTTTCACAAAATCATGCAGAAAGGCCTCATAGTTACTTTCCTAACTCAACAAGTTTTTTGACCATAGAATCATTGTTAAATTCACTACATCAATCAACCACAAGTTCAAAATTTATTCAAAAGAGATTCCAGTTCACCTTGCACAGATTTCATTCTCAACCCTAACCCCCAATCCGATCCCCAATTGATAGCAATTTCATTCTCAAAAAAGAAACCCTAACCCCCAATCCGATCCCCTAACCCCCACCAAACCCTCGAAACCCTAACCCCCACCCGCCCCTCCGAATCCGATCCACCATACCCCCACCCGCGACCGAACCCTCGAAACCCTAAGAGGAAGGAAGAGTGAGAGAGACGGCTTACCTAAGAGGAAGAGGAAGACGGTGCGGTCGTCAGGCGGTGGTGGGCTGGTGGCGGTCGTCAGGCGGTGCGGAAGAGGAGGACGGTCGACCCTATTCGAGACCGAAGATGGAGAGCAGCAGAGGAGGACGGTGTTGGAGATCGAGGGTGAACGAAGAGGAGCGCAGCAGGTGTGAGCGAAAAGGAGCCCCCAAAATGACAAGGGCAAATTCGTAAAATACCCCTATTTATACATGCGTTATTTCGATAAAATGGGGTGCGTTAAAACGCAATACCCTAAATCTTTTATTAGCCTTACTAGCTAGCCATTCTCAACTGTCATATTTCACAGCGTTCAGTTTACGTTTGAAGAGTTTACCAATTCAAATAATTTACTCCCTCCGCTTCAAAATACATGACCATTTGGACATTGCACATATATTAAGAAAGAAGTGTTATTCCTATATTGCCCCTATCAAATGTAGAGTTAATCATTTGTTTAGAGAAATATGAAAAAGTGTAATGATTATAATAAAGATAATTATTAGGGGTATAGATAGAAAGAGATGAAAAAAAATGTGAAATGGTCAAGTATTATGAAACAAGCAAAAATTGCTATATGGTCATGTATTTTGAAACGGAGGGACCGAGGGAGTATTTACTTTATATAATGGGTATGTTCTTAAGACCGGCCGTTTTCTGTTTTTCCAGCGCGTCTTACGGCTTACTTATCGTCGGCTGTTCAAACGGATCAATGGACATTTATTAAGTTTTCGATTTACCCCTTGTATATGTTTTATTTTATTTTCTTTGAGTACGGCCCGTGTGTATGATCCGTACCCTATATGGGAATGCGCTATTTACGTATTTATCATATGTTTATTCTTTTATTTTTTTGGTCATATATGTTTATTTTTGTAAAAACAATACATATATCTTAGAGTATAAAATAACATAATTCTCATATACATAAATAAAATATATTTAAATGATCAATGAATAATGTCATAAGATAAGGTTCACGCAAAAAATCTTATAATAAAATATTGATGATTTTAAAAAATCTTATAATAAAATATTGATGATTTCAAAAGTTAGTATTTTATTATAAGATACTTATACCATTATGAAATTATTTTAATATGATATAATGTTAGAATTTGCACCATTGATGATTTTAGAAAATCTTATCATAAACTTTTTTAAAATTTTAGAATTTGCACCATTTAACATAAAATTTTGAAAACTAACTTATAAATAATATATTATTTAATTAAATGAGTAAAAATAATAAGATTATGATCTATAAATTATAACTTAAATAAATATTTTTTATAAAAATTAAGGATAGATATATTTATTAATTAAATGTATATAATGATAAGATTGAGATTTATATTTTAGGATATAATTATTAATAAAACAGCCCAAAATCTAAAATAATATCTCGATTAAATATGCATAAGATTAAGATCACACTATGATAAAACTAAGAATTAATAAGATAAGGGATGCTATGACGCAATATGATGACAAAATTTGTTTTAGCTTTAGTAATAGTAAATAGACTAGTATTAGTCCCGTGCCTTGAAGGTACGAATTTGATTTACTAAAAACTTACTTTAAATTTTATATAAAGTTATTTAAAAGAAAACTTTGATATGAAATCTTGTATTATTTTATTTAAACAGTTTCTTATGGGATTAGTTTTAATGATAATATTTCCGCTATAATATATTATTTTAATCAAACAAAGATTTGATTATAATTTTTGTATAAGGATAGAATACTCCTAAGATTTGTAGGATTTAATTTAATGTTTATGATTATAATTTTTTATGATTATAATTTAATTATATATTTAATTGGGGTTGACATATGTTTTTCTACATTATTATTTTACTCTCCAATTTACTATATAGTAAGATTAATTAATTATATATTTCAGTTATCTTCAAGACGGCTAAAATGTCGGAGGAGTGGAGACTTAGTAAGCTTATCCCATTATACATGAATAAGGGGGATATTCAGCAGTGCAGTAACTATCGGGATATAAAACTACTAAGCATACAATGAAAGTTTGGGAGAAAACTGTCAAGTTGAGACTGAGGCGTATGGTGCAAATGTCCGAGAACCAGTTTGATTTTATGCCAGGAAGGTCGTCAATAGAGGCTATTCACCTACTGAGAAAGTTGACATAGGCGTATAGGGAGAGGAAAAAGAATTTGCATATGGTGTTCATAGACCTTGAGAAGGCCTACAACAGAGTCCATAGAGAGTTGATTTGGGAATGCTTGGAAGCCAAAGAGGTTTTAGGCACATATATCAGAGTCATCCGAGATATGTACAAGGGGTCGAAGACGAGTGTTTGAACGTAGAGAGAAGATACAGAGTATTTCGAAGTAGGTATGGGTCTCCATCAGGGATCAGCTCTGAGCCCTTTTCTTTTCACGGTTGTGTTGGACATGTTGACGAGTGACATCCAGGGAGAGGTTCTGAGGTGTATGCTATTTGCAGATGACATCGTCTTAGTGGATGACTTTAGAGCGGAAGTTAGTGACAGACTAGAAGTGTGGAGGGAGAGACTGGAATCTAAGGGGTTTAGGTTGAGTAGGACAAAGACAGAGTACATGGAGTTCAGCTTCGGGCAAGGGATCGACTCTAGGAGTGAGGTGCGGCTGGGGGATGAAGTCATTGCGAAAAAGGATAGATATATGGGTTCAGTTTTGCAAAGCGATGGGAGTATTGGCAAGGATGTGAGGTATCGAATTCAAATAGGTTGGCAGAAGTGGAGGGCAGCTTCAAGAGTTTTGTGCGATAAGAAGGTACTGCTTAAGCTGAAGGGAAAGTTCTACAGATCTGTGATAAGGCTAGCGATCCTTTATGGTGCTGAGTGTTGGCCGACGACGAAGACTCAGGAACAGAAACTCGTAGTCGCAGAGATGAGGATGCTCAGATGGATGTGTGGGAATACGAGGATGGACAAGATTAGAAATGAGGAGATCAGAAGCAAGTTGGGGGTGACTAGTATAGGAGATAAGCTTCGAGAAACGAGGCTTCGTTGGTTTGAGCATGTTCAAAGGCGGAGCCTGGACGCTGTAGTTAGGAGGTGTGAGCGATTGGAGCTAGAGTTAGGCGCTTTCAGGTGAGATAGAGGTCGACCGAAGAAAAGCTGGATGGATAACATAAAGTAAGATATCAGCTTGCTAGGGATTTCAGCGGACTTGGCTCAGTGCAGGGAGAGTTAGAGGGAGAAGATCAAGGTGATGGATAGCTAGTCGGCGGATCGTTGGAGCAGGCTTTTAGGAGTGGGAGGGTGTAGAGAAGAGTGTCATTTTAAATTTTTATTATTAGTATTACTAATTTCTTTTAAGCTTGTCGAGTTTGTCTCTTTTTTTTTCTTGGGTTATATCGCGGGTATTCCATCTAGGTCTGGAATACCCCCATCCTGACCCCCAGATCCTAGCCTGCGTGTGCGGGACTACCTGGGTAAATGTTGTTATTGTTGTTGTTGTTATAGATATAATTTTAATGATATATATATTCTTTCATAGTTTACATAAATGTGGGGTCTACAATCAAAATTAACCAATGATTTTTTTAATAAACATGAGTAATGTGGTCCAATATGAAGTTGACACATATCGTAATAATTATTTATTTTAATCTCCACTTTAATATATAGTTATGATGATATGTGATATATATGTCCCCTTCTTTTATATGATCCAACTATCCTCTGATTTTTGTGTTGATTTTTCCGCATTAAAATATAAGTACTTAACTAATTTTTATTTGAGCAAGTACTTAAGTTTCATATCAAGTATTAAGGGTAATAAATTACTCCAACATGGTGTGGGTATACTATATATGTATAATGTATTGTATGAGAATCTAGCGTCGTGCGTACAACTTGTGTTGTGGCTAACCTGTCTCATCTCCAACTTGCAGCTGACCTTATAGTTTAACAATTGACCAAAAGAAGTTGATTCGGATAAAAAGCCCCCTTAAGATACAAACTCTAAACAAATATCTACCATTAGATTAGGAAAACCTACGGTCAAGATCGAAAGAGGAAGCTGGACGTTAGAAGAGGACTTTAAATTGGCACGGTGGTATTTTTGTAATTATAGGGAAAGTTACGGCATAATTGTCCTTTCCGCGCCCTGCACTATTTTCTCGAAATCTCCATCATTTTCCTCTGTCTTTCAATTTTCACTCCTCTCGCTCATCTTCTTCTCTCAGTTTCTATCCAGATCCGCCACTCGATCCTAAATATTTCCCACAATCGACCTTCGTTAGTGGTCGAGAGGCTCGATCTAGTCCACCATGGCGGCGGCCAACGCCCCTATCGTCATGAAGGAAGCCCTAATGGTTAGTTTTTCTCTCTTTGCCGATATTGGACCATGGTCGCATTTCTGATTTGGTCTCTTTGATGATTCGTTTCTGAGCTTGAATCCTTACAGAAAGCGCAACGAAGCTTATGAGGTTGCCTTGCTGATGCCGATGCCCAATTCTTCCTCTACATCCCGTTCTTCATGTCCCTCTCCTTTTTTCCCTTTTTCTCTTATGATTCTTGTATTTCTTCTCTATTTTGTGTGTGTGGGTTTGTTATTATTATTGTTGTAAAGCAAATCATTTTGCATACGGTTTTCCTTGAGAATGTGGCTTTGAATCTCTCTTCAATTTCCATTTGTAGTCTTTGCTTTTGGAGTTGCTGCTATCTAGTTTGTAGTCTTTGCTTTTGTCCACTTTTGTTAAAACAACAGGATTTTTTCCCTGGGTGCGATAGTGGGGCATTCACGAATTGTTTTTTACCATATCTGAGCCTTTCACCTTGATTTTGGTTTGAAACAATTGGATCAAAAAATTCATTAGGAATTACAATATACATTTTGCATTTGCCAAGGAGCGAACCATTAGTTGGTAAGCCTGTTGTTATAATGTTTTCTCTTGGATGTGATTTTGGATTTGCTGTCAAATAGGAACAATTGTTCACTCTCTGAGAGTCTGAGACCATCACAATGAATTTTAGGATGACCCATAATCAAATTTCTTAGATGTCAAATTGCACTTCTTTGTCAGGCAAGGATATTGTTGCCATAGATAGTCCATTTGGTCGGTTGGGTCTGACAGTCTGCTATGACTAATTATGCATCAGTGCTCTAGTTTATGCAAGTTGTGGTGTTGTGCAGTTGTAAATGTCCGTCATTAATCAACAGTTTCTGATTCTCGAAGCTGAATGTCGATTCGTGTTCGAAGGAGAGCCCGAGTAGTGCAGCTAGCGGCGGGCTTTACCTTCCGATGTAGTTCTTGTGAATGATGCTCTTCGTGCGGAACTATGTGCCATTTATCAGGGGTTGAAGTTGGCCTCGACAATGTTGCTCAACAAATTAATAGTCGAGTCAGACTCGGAGACTGCTGTCAAGCTCATATCTGGGACTACGACCACTTTTCACCCCCACATTCCTTGATTCAGCTGTGTCGCAACCTGATGAGAAGCATAGCATGGGAAGTCCATCTCAAGCACGTCAGACGTTTGGCAAACAGACCGGCCGATGGCCTAGCAAATTTTGCAATTTCCATTTATACAAATTTTGCTCAATATATTGATCCCCTCATTGTACCGTTGATTCACTTATGATTTTATAGCCTCATTTGGGCATGACCAATCATTTTAATAGAGGCCAGCTTAAGGCTCCGTTTTCGGGGAAAAAAAAAAGATTAGTACCACTACCTATGTTGGAGTTTGTAACCTCACAAGATTTCTTTTTTCACATATCATATTTGAACGCACTATGTTCACATATTTCATGTATTTGTTCATAATTAAAGATGACAATGTTTCAGATTAAGCATGTTCACATATTTGTTTTATTTGTTCACGTATTTTACTAAGATATTCACATATTTGTTTTCTCTGTTCAAAAATGACAATTCTCTCTTCTTCTTCTTTTATTTTATTTTTATTTGTGTTGAACATTATTTGATTATCATGTATGCGTTTTTTTTTTATGTTCATGGGAGGAAATCGCTCCTCCACAAAACAGAAAAAAGAAAATGGAAGTGAGGGAGGAGGTTGATAATTAAAGAGAAGAAATCAATGGATAGACATTAGCTGGTAGAGGATGAGTCAAATAGAAAGTTGATGAGATCTATAACGTATTAGGAAGTTAATGTAGAACTAACTACATATTTGATGGTGTTTTTTGACTTATATTTTAGACATGGAAACGATATTTTGTAAATAGTTGGGGTTCACATTACGACTTTGATTATGTTCACGTATTTTAGATGTACATTCACATATTTGAATATAATGTTCACGTATTTGAGTATCACATTCACGTATTTTGAAACGATTTTTTATGTTCACGTTTTTTCTTTGCATGTTCACTTATTTGATGGGGTTGTTAACATATTTCATGTCGGCGTTCATATCTTAATAAAATATGGTATATGAGTGCATAAACGATTTTTTATGTTCACATCTTTGTTCATGATTTTTCTTTGGATGTTCACATATTTCATATTAGTGTTCACATCTTAGTAAAAGATAGTATATAAGTTTACATATTTTATGGTGGTCGAGACCGGTGAAATGAGAAAAAACCAAGTTATACATGAGGATATGTTCATATAAAATGTGTTTGGGATCCTATAAAAAAAGCCTTATGTTCATAATTTATCACAATATTTTCATATAAAATTTAGTAAAATAACGGTCTATGAATGCAAAAATAGTTTATTATTTTTGTTTACATGTTCACGTGTTTTATTTGGTTGTTCATATATTTTATCAGAATTTTCACATATTTAACGGTAAAAAAAACTTGGAAAACTATTTAAGTAAGATGTAGCATCTAACACATTTTAGTACAATGTTCATATATTTGAGTATCATCTTCATGTATTTGAGTATCATGTTCACCTATTTTAGATGTATATTCACATATGAAATAATTGTGTTAATGTGTTTTAGATGTACGTTCATATATTTGAGTATAATGTTTACGTATTTGAGTATCATGTTCACGTATTTTAGATGTACGTTCACATATGAAGTAGTTGTGTTCACGTATTTGAGTATCATGTTCACATATGTTGGATGTACGTGAACATATGTATTAGTTGTGTTCACGTATTTGAGTATCATGTTCACGTATTTTAGATGTACGTTCACATATAAAGTAGTTGTGTTCACGTATTTGAGTATCATGTTCACGTATTCTAGATGTACGTTCATATATTTGAGTATAATGTTCACGTATTTGAGTATCATGTTCACGTATTTGAGTATCATGTATAGATGTACGTTCACATATAAAGTAGTTGCATTCACGTATTTGAGTATCATGTTCACGTATTTGAGTATCATGTTCACGTATTATAGATGTACGTTCACATATGAAGTACTTGTGTTCACGTATTTGAGTATCATGTTCACGTATTTTAGATGTACATTCACGTATTTGAATATCATGTTCACGTATTTGAGTATCATGTTCACGTATTTGAGTATCATATTTAGATGTACGTTCACATATAAAGTAGTTGCGTTCACGTATTTGAGTATCATATTCACGTATTTTAAATGTACGTTCACGTATGAAGTAGTTGTGTTCATGTATTTTAGATGTATGTTCAAATTAATGCTGTCAAATTCCTACACCCATATATGTAAAGTTTTCGAATTTGCACAATTGTAAAGCATGATCGCTCTCTATATATAAAATTATAAAATGACAAGTTGGGCTATAGTGCAAACAAATGCAGCAAGCTGCATTTGTAAGATAATTCGATGGAGAAAGCAAGTAGAGATAGAGAAAAAAATTGATTGCTAAATTTCTAATACATTCAAGTTCATGCATTATGTGACGCATAAATAAGTATAAATAAGTTTTAATGGGTGAAATAATTTGTTATGTCTGTTTTAATGTTCACGTATTTTTTTTGGGTGTTCACATATTTGATGAGTGTGTTCACATATATTATGTCATGGTTCTCTCATATTAGTAAAGATGGTATATGAACGAATAAACAATTTATCAGTAAAGATAGTACATATATTTAAAAACTTAGTCCCGTGCCTGAATAGAGAGATAACAAATTATACATTAATTACGTGAAAAAAAATCTAAAATTATTTCAACAAATCGAATTTCATTGAACAAAGACGAGGCCGTACTTAGACATTTAGATAACAAAGGTCGTGCTTTTCTAGTGAAGCATCCTGATTTTGAAAATCAAGCAAAGTTTTATGCATACAAACTGCAAAACACAAGAAAGAAAGAACTGATACTGATCCAACACGGGGTTCTTTTAGCAGAACACAACTTTATTAGCTCAAAAATGTTCAGACTTGCAAAATCGGCACCCATAGCAAAAGCTTTGGTAAATGAAACTCCAATCAAGGAAGCAACACACAAAATAAGAAGAAACGAAAGTCATTGGTACAACTTTGCATTTTTTATTCATTGGTTTAAACTACTGCACAAAATGAAAGTGAAGACACGCTGGAGGAACTTCAAATGGCTAGTTTAAGCTATTTACAGGAACTTGGACATGTGGACGATCAAGTCGACAATACGGGTGCTGCACAAATAAATCAGTGTTCATTTCTCACATCAGAGCGTTGAAACAAAAGAACAGTGTTGTCTCTCTATTTAATCAAATGAATGAGAGGAGCTGAAAATGTTTACCTGTAGCCCATCTCGTTGTCGTACCAGGAGACAAGCTTCACGAACTAATCGTTCAAAGCAATTCCAGCCTTGGCATCAAAGATGCTTGATCTGTTGTAACAAAGACACAATAACTCCTTCAGACTATGCTTCTTCTGATTTCAATGAGCATTTTTTCAATTGATTTCTGAGCATCCAGTATTACCTGTTGTCACCCACAAAGTCAGTAGAAACAAGATCCTCATCAGTGTAACCCAAAATTCCCTTCATCTTGCCCTCAGATTCGACCCTGCAGAACACAAGCGAGTTCAAATAAGATGCCACCAACATTCAGAGGAAGCACAAGACAACTCATGCAAATACTACATCAAACACAGGTATGGAGTGTGGAACCATTTTAGGAAACACCAAATCGAAAACCTTAATTCGAATCTTCAATCTCAAACTTTCAATCCAGATCAGCCATGCCAGCAGTAGTCAACGAGAAATCCTCGATCGTGTGCTTCGGAGAGATGCTGATAGACTTCGTCCCCACCGTCAACGGCGTGTCTCTGGCTGAGGCCCCGGGGTTCGTGAAGGCCCCGGGCGGAGCTTCGGCGAACGTGGCGATCGCCGTCGCTAGGCTCGGCGGGAAGGCGGCCTTCGTCGGAAAGCTCGGGGATGACGAATTCGGCCGGATGCTCGCCGGAATCCTGGCAGAGAACGGCATCAACGGCGAGGGGCTGGCCTTCGACACCGGCGCTCGGACGGCTCTCGCATTCGTCACGCTCAAGAAAAACGGCGAGAGAGAGTTCATGTTCTACCGGAACCCTAGCGCCGACATGCTCCTCACCCCCGATGAACTCAATCTCGACCTCATCAGATCCTTAAGTCCAATTCACAGTTCAATTCAGCTCTCCAGTCGATCTCGATTTCACTTAAATTTTTCAATTCAGTTCAATTCGATTCCCCAATCGATCTCGATTTCTCTGTAATTTTTCAAATATCAAGCAATTAATCATTGAGAATTGACAGGCGAGGGTTTTCCACAACGGATCGATCAGCCTGATCGTGGAGCCATGTAGATCGGCGCACGTGAAAGCAATGGAGGAGGCGAGAAACGCCGGAGCTCTGCTCTCGTAAGATCAAACGGCTGACAATCCCCAAATGCTTCTTCTGAAGAACACAGAGAACAAGAAGAAGACAGAGAACAAGATGGGAATAAACATGTGTAAAATGACCAAACTGCCCCCGCTTCCTTAAAAAATAAAAGGAGAAGGTCTTCTAATCCTGACCGCCTATTTAAATGATCTAACGGTTGCAGTTGATTCGTAGTTTGTAGGTTAATGTTGGTTTTTATTTGAACCCATGCCTTGACGGAAATATATATTCATAATAGTTGACGGAAATATTTAGAGCACATTTAATCTGAACGAGCCAATAGAAGAAGCGGGACTACACACAGTAAAGGAGACACAACAACAACCAACACCATCTTTGCATCATCGGCTAAGAGCACATTTAATGGTAGACCTATTTTCGGTCATCATAATATTTTTTATTTTTTGTTACTTTTTAAAGCAAATTGCATTTTACAAAAGAAGTGGATACATATCCACATGAGGTTGAAAGACCAAACTCAATATTGGTTTATCCATGACCGGTCTTCAATTCCATTCTTTTCTTCATTTTGTTATTTCTTTTTATTGTTTTTTATATGTGATGATCAAATTTTGGTCCACCAACGTTGATGCTCTTATACTAATGGGATAATTATACGTGTAACCTTTAAATCTTATAAAATTGATAATATGCCCTTCAAAAATTCAAAACTATTTATTATCCCTTATTTTACTCTTTATATTTTTTTTTAATCCAAATTAGTATTCTTCATATTAAATATAATTAAAAAATTCACTAAATATATGAACTTGGTCATATTTAGAAGGAACATTTCTTTCTTGTAATTATAGTTATCATACATGAACTTGGCCAGATGTCCAAATTCACTATATGAACTTGGTCAGATGTCCAAATGATCAAAATGGACAAATTCAGGTGTCTGTATATGTTTTAAGTCATTATCCTTACGGTCAACACAAACTTAACTTGATTTTGTCAATCAATTCCAATTTAGAGCATTTAGCTGATATTCACACCAAATTTACGATAGGCACAATTGCTTAAAATGTAGGGGTTTTAATTTTCACTTATACGGTTTGACTTTTCCCATCCTGGTGCAGCTGCGATGTAAAGTCAGTACAAACAACGTGCGAATTCTGATCAAAAAAAAAAAAAAAAAACAACGTGCGAATCAATCAAACAATTAGCATACTGCTGACAGTGCAAATTGAGCAATCTTGTTTAGATTGCACGGGACAAATTTACATGTACACTCGGTGTATGCGTCAATCCGTGTATGGAGCACGGGTGTCCAAACCCGGTTAACAGTAATTTTGGTTGACCGTTAGTTAACCATAATCTCGGTTAGCTAAAATCACAAACCTTAGCCGACCCGTTAATATCGGTTGACTGGAGATCGGCTAACCAATTTTTCGGTTCGGTTTTATCGGTTAACCAATAACCATTTGTGTGATTTAGATTACCATAATAATATACACAAAAGATAAATAAAATTATCGAATATGATTAAACAATATAATCTAATTAGATTAGATCTTCAAAATATATATATACAAATTTTATATGCCTTGATAGTTATAATAACCAAATGATACTTTAAACTATTATTGTATGTATTTCATTCGAATGACATATTTAATAAATGGGTTTTGTTATTCGTCGCCCCGGGGGCAATAAATAAAATCCCAAAAATAGAAGGGTATCTTCAAGAGATTTCAAATCTATATTTTCAAACAATTTAAAATAAATCTTTCCTCATACCTAGCTATAAAATCTAAATTTTGATTAATTAATTAATATATGTAGATTTTACGTAGATTGTTTTATCTTCTTTTTTATTATGGATATTTCCCTCTATTTCATTGAATTTTACTGGATTCCCCCTCTCTCTCACGTAAAGAAAATTGTGATGTCTCCAACACTCAGGCGGTAGCAAAGACAATAAGTGATTTGGGGTTAAATCCAATTTTTTCTCTAAAATAATAGTGATCTTATTTGTTAGTTTAAATCTATTCTACTAGTTCGTTTTTTTTAATCAAATTTTTACTTGTTAGTCTGTGGTTATGAGCTTCTTTGTACCCATTTCACCTATTGCTACTTTGTTATGAATGAAGTAACTTATACGGACCAAATATTATAGCTTTTTGTTTTTTTTATGGAAGTTGTTAGAGTAAATATCCTTCAGAATCAAAATTGTAATTAACCAAATTTAAATCATGACTAATTAATTAATCCCCATAATATGTAATTATGATAATTAGTTGTCAAGTCTAGATTTGAAATCTCTTAACAAGATACACTTCTATTTTTGGGATTTTATTTGTCGCCCCCGGGGCGACGAATAGCAAAACCCTTAATAAATAAGGGCTTATGTAGACACAGTAACATATTTGACAAGTAGATAGTTGAAACTACAAGCAAAAATAAAACTATGCAAACAACATCTAAAATGACAAGTAATTTTTAACAAGACAATAATATTTTATTATAAAAATATTATTATTTACTCATAATAATATTTAAATAATCATAAAAATTAACATTTTTGACCTGTTGACTAATCCAAACCCACACGATAGCTTGCCATGACTAGCAACCAGGTTAACCTGAGCCACCCTTAACTCGAACTTGACCGAACTAACCCATTTGATAGGTCCACTAGATGTTGTATAATAGTGAAAATTCTATGCATTATCAGCCAATTGATAATATCCATAATGTAGAAATCATGAACTAATGTGTGATAACGTTAAGATGTTCGAAATCTGTTGTCGAGGGAGAATGCCGCTCCACGATTGGCAATAGAAGAGTTTTATACAAAAAAAAATCTATCATAAAATTCTTATTTTAAAAGAATAGTTTTATTTAGCCATAATGCATAGATTATAAATTATTTTTCGTAATTTTATTATGATATTTTTTAAAAATCATCAATTGTATTGGTAGCAAATTCTACTATTATATTTAAGAAATATATTCCTTCTATTCAAATAATATATTAAATATATTTTTTACTATCATATCATATTAAATCTAAATAAAAAGATTATATGATATAGTTGATACAACTTTATTATTACATACTGGTTACATTTTAAATAAAAGATAGATTTCACAATTAAGATAATAATTTGTAAATATTTTTATTAGATATTCATATATTCCTTATATTAATTAAATATTCACAACATTATAACATATATGCAAGATAAATTTGTTTTCTTTTTTTAACTTATTAATGAATTTCTATATCTTTTATATAATGTTGTATTAATCTGAATTTTTTCAAATATTGATTTATTTATATAATTTAGTTTACGCAATTTAATTTAAATGCCAACATATTTATCAATTTTCAATAAAACTTGATAATGCATCTTATCTTATGACATCCTTCCTTGATTATTTAAATATATAATTATGTATGTATAAAAACTTAATATATATATAATTTATCTTTATATAAATACTTGATGTTATACAAGAATTAAGTCATTTTATAATCTAAAAGATAAACGTCATTATACAATATAATAACTAAATAATACCATCATGTATAAGGTACGGATCATTTGCTAGTACATATCTAAGACTACTCAATTACTTATTTGATCAAGACTACTCAATTACTATGAACACTGATACCTACTAAATGAAGTTTAGTAGGCGTGATAACAATCAAATCTGGTAACTGGTGAGGTGCTCTTAGTCCGTTAGCTCATTGCCTCTTTCAAAGACAAATTAGATGACCTTTTGATAAAATCGAAGCCTAATATGCAAATCTAGTCGAAGCAAAGCAAGATCGAGATATGCAAGTAAACTAAGAACAAGAAAGCGAGAAGAACACGAGATTGGTGACCCGGTTCGGACCAAATCAGTCCTACGCCCGGGGAGTCTCAGTGGGGAGACTCGAGCCCAACGATTCCACTAAAGCTTTCAAGAAGTTTACAGAGAGGGCGATAATTACAGAGATCAAACGGCATGCGAGAACACGACCAAGAACAGAGCAAACGACATAATGTATCAACACAGAAGAAACAAGAGAAGGTTCTGATAGGGATTCGGCCCCCTATAGGCTGAACGAGGCTTTGAGTTGAAGCCTCGTCTTGAACTGGCCACCACGGATCTCAACGAGATAGGCTCGCCATCGTCTTCCTCCGGAGAGATCTCCACCGCCTGGCTTCTCCTTCTCCGGGCACTCTCTTTCTCTTTGTGAAACTCTCTTTTCTTTCTCTCTCTAGCGCCGTTTTTCACTTCTGTTGAATGAGGCTAGGATTCACCAAAGATAGCTTTTATATCTAGGGCAAATGGAAAACTCCCAACTGATGCGCTGTAACTAATGGACAGCTGTGAGACAAGCTGAAAAAAGAGGGAAATGGGCTGCTTCTACATGTAACAAAATCAGGCCCAAAACTCCAAATAATGTTTAAGCCCATTCGGTTTTCGTTCAAGCTCACCAGGAATTAATCTAAGCAATTGCTATGCCTTATCTCTTGTCCACATGCTAACTTATATGGTTTAGATATAACAATATGCCCTCCTAAACCAAATTAGTAAGCATGCAAGTAAACATCTATCAAGACTTATAGTGGAATCATTTAGCTCAAGTTTCCCTTCTTCATTGACTCGATCCCCACATCTCAGTTTACTTCATCGATGTGGAGTCGGCCCCTGCAGAAGACAAACTTGTTGGTAGGAACAACTTTTGTCCCAAAGTCAACAGGGTTCTCGTCTCCAGGTATTTTCTTCATGTTTATTTCCTGGTTTTCGACAAGCTGTCTAATATAGTGATATCTCACATCTATATGTTTCGTCCTCTCGTGATTAACCGGGTCTTTGCACAAGTACAAAGCACTCTAGCTATTCGAGAAGAGTGTGGGCACATATGTTTTGCCCTCAATTTCCTGTACGATGCCTCGTAACCAAGTAGCCTCTTTCGAGGCCTCAGTAGCTGCTATATACTCAGCCTCAGTTGAGGACAGAGCAACTACTGTTTGCTGTTGGGACTTCCAGGAAACACAATGCCCTGCCCAAGTATAGTAGTATGCAGTGGTGAATTTTCTCGTGTCCCTGTTACTAGCATAGTCCGAGTCCACATAACCCTGTAGGTGAGTCCTCGAACTATGCTCAACATACACAAGGCCAATGTTCTCTGTCCCTTTTACATATCTCAATACATATTTCATGGCTGCCCAGTGAACATGACCTGGGTTTGACATGTAACAACTCAAAACAGAAATTGCAAAAGACAGATCAGACCTAGTGCACAACATAGCATACATAATACTTCCTACAGCTACATCATAAGGCACCAACTCCATTTTCTTCTTTTCTTCACTTGTGGTTGGGCAATCCTTCTTGCTGAATTGCAAATGACCTCCAAGTGGAATAGGAGCTGGCTTTGACTTGTTCATCGCAAACCTGTCAAGTACCTTTTGAATATAGTCAGTTTGAGACAAATAAATTGCCCTCTTAGCCCTATTCCTAGTAATTCTTATTCCTAATATTTTCTATACAGGCCCTAGATCCTTCATATCAAAGTGTTTCTTAAGGTTTGACTTAACACCAACTATAGCAACCTTAGAGCTACTAATCAGCAAGATATCATCAACATAGAGCAGAACATACAAAGGAGAAGTAGTATTAACATGCTTAAAATACAGGCAAGTGTCATACTGACTTCTTGTAAAGCCAAGAGTATGCATACAAGAATCAAACTTTTTATTCCATTGTCTTGGAGATTGTTTCAACCCATAGATGGATTTCTTAAGAAGGCAAGCATGCTCAGGATTATTTTTATCAACAAAACCCTTAGGTTGTTTCATATAAATGGTTTCATTCAAGTTTCCATGCAAGAAAGCAGTTTTAACGCCCATTTGCTCAAGTTCCCAATCAAAAACAGCAGTCATAGCAATCAAAAGACACATGGTTTTATGTTTTATAACAGGAGCAAAAATTTCATTATAGTCAACACCCTCTTTCTGGGTAAACCCCTTTGCTACTAGTCTAGCCTTAAATCTAGGTGGTTCATTTGGGCTAGTTCCCTCTTTCAACTTAAAGATCCATTTGCAATCTATAAGTCTAGCCTTAGCAGGTTTAGGAACTAAACTCCAAGTGTTATTGACATACATGGACTGAATTTCTTCATGCATAACACTCAACCATTCATTAGCATCTTTGCATTTAATAGCTTGCTCATAAGTTTCAGGAGTATAGCTTCTTATCACATCAGCAACAATAAAAGCATACTCAACAATTTTATAGTAGTTCTCATCAATGTATTTATCATGCAGCTCATGCAAATTAACAAAATCACTGAACCTAGTATTAGGAATTCTTATCCTAGGTTCTCTATCCCTAGTGAGTTGATAATCTTCTAATTCATTATCATGCATGGGCATATCAACAACATTTTCATTCATATCATGCTCATTATGCACAGAATTTTCAGCAGAAAAATAAGAATTTACAACAGAGGGAATAGTAGAATCTAAATTTGCAGAGGAGCTAGAACTACTTACTCCCCCACCCAATTGGTGAGGTGCTGTTACAGAGGGCTCAGTTTGAGCTGAGGGTGATGATGTGCTTCTAGTCTAGGGCTCACTAGATTCCATGTGATGTCCCACATCATACTCCTCCTCCTCTTTAGTGTCTTGTGGAGTAAAGAACAGGCCGTTTCTTTCTTCAGTACCTGAATTCTCATGACATGGCATTAGAATTTGCTTGAAATGAAAATCAGATTCATTAAAAGTGACAGACCTAGATGTAATGACCCTATAACCTCCCGGTTGAATTAGAAGCAGTTTATAACCTTTGACTCCCTCAGGGTAACCTAACATGACACATTTTTGGGCTCTAGGTTGCAATTTTCCTTGGGAAATCTGAGCATAAGCTGTGCAACCAAAAGGTCTAAGATGAGACAAGTCAGGCTTCTTACCAGTCCACATCTCCTGAGGGGTTTTGAAACCCTATCACAGCAGATGGGGACCTATTTACTAGATAAGCAGTTGTAATTACAACTTCTTCCCAAAGAGATTTTTTCAAACCTGCACTAATGAGAAGGCATCTGGCCTTCTCTAATAGTGTTCTATTCATCCATTCAGCTGTACCATTTTGTTGTGGGGTACCAGGGACAATTAGGTGTCGTTTAATACCATTCTCATTACAAAATTCACTAAACATGCTATTACAAAATTCTAGACCATTGTCAGTTTTTAAACACTTGATTTTAAAACCAGATTGACTTTCTACCATTGTTTTCCAGCTTTTAAAATTTTCAAAGGCTTCATCTTTAGTTTTAAGTAAGCAGACCCAAACTTTCCTAGAAAAATGGTCTATAAGAGACAAGAAATACCTCCTTCCACCGATTGTATCTACCTGTGCAGGTCCCCATAAGTCTGAATGAACATACTCTAGGGGCTTGAAAGCAACATAGGAAGACTTCGGAAAACTATGGGCAGTTTTCTTGCCAAGAACACATGTCTCACAGAAAGTTAGATCACAAGGTTTTTTTTTATCAATCAAGCCATGCTTATACAAGTGCATCAAACCAGAATTTCCAATGTGGCCTAGTCTAGCATGCAACATCTTGGTATGAGATAAGTTTTCAGATTTATTAACTTCTTTGGAGACATTAAGTTCAGGAGTAGCAATAACATGATAAAGACCTCCCTTTTTAATGCTTCTAATTAAGACTGTTTTATTTCTAAGAACATCCCTAATTCCTTTTGAAGTAATAATCTGGCAATTTAAATCATCCAAGA
Organism: Polygonum aviculare; assembly: GCA_934048045.1. Classification (NCBI taxonomy): domain Eukaryota; kingdom Viridiplantae; phylum Streptophyta; class Magnoliopsida; order Caryophyllales; family Polygonaceae; genus Polygonum; species Polygonum aviculare. Next base: position 25,674,408 of record OW204025.1, read on the forward strand.
CAGATTCAGAAAGCAAGTTTATCCTAAGTTCAAGGACCCATCTAACATTTTGAATAATTCTCACAGTGCCATCAAACATTCTAAGAGGAACTGAGCCTATGCCTTTAATAGATAGAGCAGTATTATCACCAGGCATAACAATACCACCATCAGACAGAGATAATGACTCAAAGTACTCCTTATGAGGAGTTGCATGCATAGTACAACCAAAATCTAATATCCAATCATCATTATCATGAGTATTAGAAACCAAAAGCAGCTCATTAGAGTATTGACATTGAGATTCAAAAACATTAGAGTACCCATTGGAGTTTTCTTTATTTTGCTTTTCTTTATCATCCTTTTTTTTTCTACAATCAATAAAGAAATGCCCTTCTTTTCCACAATAATAACACTTGACAGCAGAGTTATCAGTTTTCTTTTCATTCTGTTTTTCAGATTTATCAGCTCTCTTCTTATTTTTGTTATTCTTGCCTTTTCCTTTCACATACATAACTTCATTCTTAGAGTCAGTCTTATTTTCAGTTTTAGTTCCATTTTTGACTTTAAAGACTTTCAAAGACTCATTTTTCTGAATGACAGCTGTTGGGCCCTAATATCTAAGAAGCCCAAGGTGTGCGCTGGAGCAGCTTGCGAGACGCCCATGAGGCCCAACGACGAGCTTCTAGAAGATATATCAAGTTACGCGCCATATTTGCTTGTCCAGGCGTAAGATAGGATTAAAATATATCTTGTAGAGTTCCCTTATATCCAATGTAACAAAGCAACCGAACCAAACTAGGGATATTATATCTTAGACGATCTATATCTATCTAGTGGCATATATGTCTATCTAGTCTATCTTGTAACCATATCTTTTAGGCCCCTATATAAACATAGGAGGGGGGTCATACATGGGAGGATACATATTCATACATCAATACAATCGACATACATAATTCCCAATACGATTTTCGTGTTCATTCTTTTTAATTCCTAAGTTCGTTTAGCCTAATTCACGCCCGATCTAGGCTAAGGAGTCGCCAACTTAGCTTGGACGATTTCTAGCTCTAACAATTTGGCGCCCACCGTGGGGCCTCGGATTTGGCAACTTGCGAACAAAGGATCACTTGCTGTTCAAGTTTCTCATCCACAACGATGTCGGAATCTGGGGAGTTCCTACCAGACAAGAACAATGCTACCCAGCAAGAGGAAATCTTGTCTAAGCAGCGAGAAGACGAGATGGCGGACGTTCGTCGTCGCATGGAGCTTCTCCAGAAAGAACTCGAGCAGCAAAAAGGCTTCTTTGAGGCCAGCATGGAGCGCTTGACCAACGAAAACAACCAGCTCAGGAGCCAGAACCAGTTACTCACCACGGCAAGGCAGCCCGCCTACATGCCCAGAAACACTGAGGGTCTGGCGACTCGACTGAATTTCGATTCCGGAGAGGGGACCTCGGGGGGAAACAACGGGAACGACACCCAAGGCGGAGTCTTGAACACTCAGCAGACGCCTAGCCCCGAGAACAATCACGAACAAGCGACAAATAGGGAGATTCCCGGTAACCAGGTCACCCCTCCGGGTAACACCTATCGGACCCGTTCCGGGAATGTGTGGATAGCAGAGAATGCTTACACTGAGAGACACCAGGACGTCGACCTAGACGCCCTCATCCGAAGAAAGGTTATGGAGCAAATCGGGGCCATCTCCGATCAGGTTGTTAGGAGTCACACCGGATACCAGCCGGTACAACCAGAGGCTCACGACGGATACGACGAGTCACCGTTCGTTCCTAGGATCGCGCGGGCCGAAATCCCGAGGAAAGTCACCATCCCCACCATGAACCCATATAACGGCACCACGGACCCTAACGAGCACATAGCCATCTACAAACAAAAGATGATGACTAGTTCGGTTCCCAGTCACTCAAAGGAGTCCGTGATGTGCAAAGGTTTTGGAACAACCCTGACTGGACCAGCCCTCACCTGGTTCATCGGCCTACCCAGAGGGAGCATCAAGTCTTTCGCCGACCTCTCGGACACCTTTCGGAGTCAGATCGCGAGTAGTCGCAAGTTCGAGAAGCAGTCTAGCGACCTGTACCGGGTCAAACAGAAGAACCGCGAGACCACGAGAGCTTTTCTAGATCGCTTTAACAAGGAGAAAGTAACCATCCCAAATTGCGACACCACTACCGCGATCGAGGCCTTCCGACAAGGGATCATACCAGACGGAGGATTATACCAAGAGCTGACCAAACACCCATGTGTTACCTTCGAGGAAGTCCAGTCGAAAGCACTAGCTCACGTACGATTGGAGGAGGATAGGTCTCTCCGGAGAAGGTCGGCGGAACCTAGAGGGTCCGACAGGAAGGGCGGCAATGATCGCAAGAGAGAGTATCCAGAAAGGAGGCAATCGCCCTTCGACCAGAGAAGGGGCGGGCGTGACCGTTCCTACGAGAGACACCCAGCCAAACGGGTTAACCTAGCACGCAACAAGCCGCCAGTGGAGAAAGAACGCGATCCATTGCCACCACCCCTAGAAGACTACAATCTCAAAATCTCGCCATCACAACTGGTGAAGAATCTCTCAAAGATGGGAGATCTAGTTAGGTGGCCCAGAAAAGATAAAGCACCCAAGGCAGGAGCCGACGAGAACAAATTGTGCGAGTTCCATGACAATCATGGCCACTGGACCAAAGACTGCATCATGCTCAGGAGGGAAGTGGCACACTTAATCTCAAAAGGTAAGATCCGGGAAGCGGCTCCTGACGCCAGAGTTCCTCGCGATCTTTTGGATAACCCCTATTCCAGAAAAGCCAGCGAGAAAACACCCCCTACTCCAGAAAGGGTGGTGAACGTAATCACAAGAGGCTCGAGCGTGTGCGGTCTCACTTACTCAGCAGCCAAGAGACATGCGCGAGAGGGGTACTTGGGAAAACCAACCCATCTAGAGAGGCGACCCAGACAACCCGCCGGGTTGGCAATAGTCTTCGACGACTCCGACGAGGAAAACCAGGTCGGTCCTCATCACGACGGTTTGGTGATCTCCTTACACATAGGAAACGTCCTCAAGGAGATGGGTTTGTCAGAAAACCGGTAGCTCTACTAACCTCATAACACTCACCGCCCTCAAGGAGATGGGTTTGTCAGAAAACGACCTCCATAGGCAACCAGTCCCCCTCGTGGGATTCAGTGGAGAAGTAAAGCATACCACGGGGAACATAACCCTACAAACCTTCGCGAAAGGGGTTAACTTGCAAGTGGAGTTCTTGGTGATAGATTGCCCCTCCAGCTACAACGTAATCTTGGGGCGTCCCTGGTTGTACGACATGAAGGCAGTGGCTTCCACCTACCACCTGACGGTGAAATTCCCTACGCCAAAGGGAATACAAGAGATCCGAGGAGATCAGAGGCTAGCCAGAGAGTGCTACAAGACTGCTCTAAAGCCTACGGCCGCTGGGCCGCAGGCATAGCAATTACAGAGCGCTACCCCTCCTATCCAGAATCGAGAGGAAGAAGAAGAAGTGGAGGAGGTAGCAATAGGGGAAGGACGAATTGTTCGCCTGGGCATCGGACTAGACACGTCCATCAAAGCAGAGCTTGTGTCCTTACTGGAGAAGCATCAGAAGTGCTTTGCGTGGAGCCACGAGGACATGACTGGAATTGACCCAGAAGTAATCACGCACAAGCTTAATACCGATCCTAGCTTCCCCCCTGTTAAACAAAAAAGAAGAAGGTTTGCCCAGGAAAGAATCCAGGCGGTTGATGAAGAAGTAAGAAAGTTACTAGACACAGGCAAGATCCGAGAGGTGAAGTATCCAGAGTGGCTAGCTAACGTGGTGGTCGTCCCAAAGAAGAACGGGAAGTGGAGGGTTTGCGTGGACTTTACCGACCTGAACAAGGCTTGTCCTAAAGACTCCTTCCCGCTCCCACACATAGACACGATGGTCGACGCCACCGCTGGTCATGAACTCCTGACATTCATGGACACCTTTAGCGGCTATCATCAGATCCAGATGCACCCCGAAGATCAAGAGAAGACGTCCTTCATAACAGGACAGGGGACATATTGCTACAGAGTCATGCCCTTCGGCTTAAGGAATGCTGGTGCCACTTACCAGCGTCTCGTTAACCATATGTTCCAGAACCAGATTGGGAAAACCATGGAGGTATACATCGACGATATGGTGATCAAGAGCACGATGGCAATGCAGCACCAGCAGCACCTCGAGGAAGCTTTCAACATTCTCGAAAAATTCAATATGAAGCTTAACCCTCAAAAGTGCACGTTTGGAGCCCAGTCTGGAAAATTTCTAGGTTACATCGTCACTAAAAGGGGGATTGAGGCCAGCCCCGACCAAGTGAAAGCAATAGCCTCCCTGAGATCTCCCAAGAACATCAAGGAAGTACAAAAGCTCGCGGGTAAAATCGCCGCCCTTAACAGGTTCATATCCAAGTCGGCCGACAAGTGCCGTTTGTTCTACGACATACTCAAGAAGAACAAAAGCTTCCAGTGGGACGAACGACACGAGAAGGCCTTCCAGGAACTCAAGGGTTATTTTGCCAATCCGTTGCTGCTAGCCAAGCCGATACCAGGAGAGATCTTGCAGTTATATCTAGCAGTATCAGGAAGCACACTGAGCGGGGTCCTAGTCAGAGAAGCCGACGGACAGCAGATGCCAGTTTACTTCATAAGCAAAACAATGACTTCAGCAGAGACTAGATACACCCCCCTCGAAAAACTGGTCCTTGCCGTCGTCATGAGCTCGAATAAGCTACGCCCTTACTTCGAGGCGCACACAATCGCGGTACAGACTAGCTACCCTCTGCGGCAAGTAATGCAAAAACTGGAATTCTCTGGACGAATGACCAAGTGGGCAGTACAACTCTGCGGCTATGATATCAAGTACGAACCTCGCAAAGCCATAAAGTCACAGGCCTTAGCTGACTTTATCGCTGACTTTACACCTGATCTAGAGGAAGCTGCGAACGCGAGCACACCCACTCCTATTCCAAGCAAGACACATGCCACGTGGACGCTCAACACAGATGGGGCTTCCAACGCCAGGGGGATAGGACTAGGGGTGGTCTTGGAGTCAAGCAGGGGAGACAAGCTAGCTCAAGCTGTAAGATGCGATTTCAACGCCACAAACAACGAGGCGGAGTACGAGGCCTTAATCTTCGGGCTGGGGCTAGCACGTGACCTATCAATCCAGAATCTTCAAGTAAGATGCGACTCCCTCCTAGTGATCAACCAGATACTAGGCCTGTTCGAGGCAAAAGACGAGAGGATGGCTCTTTACCTGGAGAAGGCGAGGGCGCTAGCACATGAATTCCAACAAGTAACCTTCGAACAGGTGCCCAGGGAAAACAACACGTCGGCCGACGCCCTAGCGGGTTTAGGTTCGGTACTCAATCCAGACGAATACTCTCAGATCCCACTAGTACACCTCCTTTACTCGGCGATTGAGCATCCCAAGGAGACATCCCTTCTACGCGCGCTTCCCGTAACCAGCCTTGACACACGTCCTGGATCAGAGCCCAGCAGCTGGATCAGACCGTATCTGGATTGGCTAGTACACGAGAAGTCACCTGAGGATAGAACAGAGGCAAGGGCTTTAAGAGCAAAGGCCACGCGATTCGTCGTCCACCAAGGCACGCTCTACCACAAATCCTCATCTGGGGTCTTGCAACGGTGCGTCGAGGGGGAAGAAATAGAGGATGTCATGAGAGAAATCCACGAAGGATATTGCGGGAACCACGCTGGAGGAAGGAGCTTGGCAAACAAGATACTTCGACATGGGTGGTACTGGCCAACGCTACGACGCGACGCCACCAAGTATGCCCAGGAGTGTAAAGCTTGCCAGCGACATGCACCAACTTCTCACCAACCTTCGGAGAGCCTGCATCCAACCCTCACTCCTTGGCCTTTCATGCGGTGGGGGATGGATATCGTGGGAAAATTGCCTCCTTCTACGGGGCAAAAAGTATTCTTCTTGGCAATGACCGATTACTTCTCCAAATGGATCGAAGCTGAAGCATATAGAGAGATCGAGGACAAGCATGTGATCTCGTTCATCGAGCGCAATATCCTATGCCGCTTCGGGATCCCGGCAACAATCGTTTGTGACAACGGTTCTCAATTCATTAGCCAAAGGATGAGAGAATTCTGCCAGGGGTGGAACATCGACCTGGTTACATCCACTCCCAGATATCCCCAGGTGAATGGGCAAGCAGAGGCCTCAAATAAGGTGATCATAAACAATCTGAAGAAGAGGCTGACCAAGTCCAAAGGCAAATGGGCAGAGGAGTTACCCTACGTGCTCTGGGCTGATCGCACCACTCCCAAGAAAGCAACAGGGCAAACACCCTTTTCCCTGGTATACGGGTGCGAGGCAGTGATCCCAGCTGAAATCCAGGTCCCAACCGCACGGTACAATCTAGCTACGCTCGACCAGAACAAGGAACAAATAGAGGCGGATCTAGATACGGTCCAGGAATTACGGGAATCAGCCCACCTCAGAGTAGCTCGATACCAGCAGCAAGTATCCAGGAGCTATAACAAGAACGTGATAGTTAAAGTCTTTCGCGTTGGAGACTGGGTACTTCGCAAAGTATTCCAAAACACAGCGGAGCAGAACGCGGGAAAGCTAGCGCCTGGCTGGGAAGGACCTTACCGGATTACGAAGGTAGTAGGGCAAGGTGCTTACCAGCTGGAGTCGGAAGAAGGAGAGCCAGTTCCTAGGAGTTGGAACGCTACTCATCTCAAGAAGTATTATTTCTAGAAACCTTATCTCTAGTTACTTAACTTAGTTTGCATATTAGAAGGTCTTGGATTTTCTTCTTTTTCGGGGGGATGCAAGGGGGTTCCTGAACCATCACCCCACTTTTATTTCTAGATCATAGTTCTAGTAATTAGCACCAGTTAGTACACTGTTTGGCATTCTTGCGATTCTTTTGAGTTATGGATGAAATTTATTACAAATTACCTCGTTTATACACACATAAGCAAGAGTGCGCTTCTCGAGAGCACGCCTTTGCAAATTTCGCACGATACAAAAAACAATACACCAGGGTACCCGCCTAGTAGCTCCGATCAAGCTACAAAAAGGCAAACATTCCCACAAAACTCGTGGACGTAACGATTAGGCCCATAAGTGACCTAGGCATTTATCGCCAGAAATCCCACAAAACTCGTGGACGTAATGATTAGGCCCATAAGAGACCTAGGCAAGTATCGCCAGTATTGCAAAACTCGCACGAATATCCGGATTCACGAATAAGGCACAAGTCGCCTAACACGTATGCTAGCATCCAGCGGATTAATCCACACACACTAATTGGTTGTACAACCTAGATAAACCCCCAACATTTAACGTCTTAAAGCTAACGTTAGCACTTCGTACAAACAAGCTTGTTTCTTGCGAACAATAAACGCTAAGACGCACTAGGCACTTATACTACCCCCAGTAAAGATAAGCACGCCATGCCAGACACAACTTCTAGGCGGAGGTGATCCTCCCCTACACGATACAAGGGGTAGCGAGTCCACCTCTCACTACGACAACTTCACCAATCACGTAATCAAAAGTACACAAATAATCTCTAGATCCACGCTCTAGAGATGTGCACTCGCAATCCTTTACGCTTGATTATAACATAAGCACACTTCTTCGGGTGCGTTCTTCCCAAGGGGAATTTACAAACGCGTCCCTAGAAAAGACAAGGGGTACAAGTCCTTTCCAATAAAGACTTGTCCGAAAAGAATATCTTGTTTCTAGACAAGGCAGGTGGAGCTATACTTAAGAAAAGCCGTGAGAACTGCCTGTGTTCTCAAAGAATCGGCCTAGATTATGCCCAGCATCAGACAAAGATCGCTCCAGATGAGTTCCAAATTCTAGGTAACGCAATTGGATCTATTCCTAGAAGCGATCGAGGGCAAACGTCTGGTTACTTGGACAAACCTTACTCATAAGCAAAAACGCATGATTAGTTAGAATAAGGCCATGCAAGGGGCCTGCAATTAGAGTTTCCTACACCGGGGGTACGAAGTTTTCCCCCGCAAATCAAAGTTTTGGCACCCAGGCCGTACCAGAATCATTTTTAAGTTTTGGCAAACGACGTCGCCAGAAAGAGTACTTAAAACAAAAGACAATCAGATAAAACCACCACTTAGAGAGGTTACTTGACCGGAGAAGGAGTCTGCGACGAAAGCTGCTCATCTTTTTCCTTCTGGACAATATCGCTAGAACCCACAGCTAGAACGTCTTCCATCGGAGCTGAAGAGTTGGCGTCGTCGTCCAAATCTTCGTCAGGCAGGAAGTCTTCTCCTGGGACCTTTGAGCCAGAAGGAAACAAGGCCTCGAAGGTAGACCTCAACTCTTCCAGGTTCCATCGGTCCTTCTCCCCATTGGCAACACTTTCCAGAACCTCTATCTTGGCCTTGGTGGAGTAGTAAGTCCCAATCCTCACCACCTGCTGTGAGAATTCGCTCGCGGTCTCCTGAAGCTCGGTAATTTTCTTCGCCTGGTTAGACACCTCTTCTTGCAGCTTGGCAACTTGAGTCCGGTGGCTGCCTAAAGCCTCCTCAAGGACGCGGTTCTGGCGCTCGACTTCTAGCGTTGCCTCCAAAGCCTGCTTCTCCTTGGCCCTTAACTGGCTAATTTCCCTCATGTGCACATCCATGGCTAGGGCGAACTCCTGGGTTGCCTACGGAAAACGCCGGAATGAAGGAATTATGACAAAAGAGATTCGCTTCGAAGAAAAGGGAAATAGGGGCAGAGAGGGGATCGCAGGGACATACCGTCTTCATAGCTGTTCTGGATCGTGTCAGCGCTTGCTCCACCCCGTTCTTGACAAAAGCAATTCGGGCCTCACTAGACGTCGACTCTAGTACAACACCCCAGAAATCCGGGAGGTCGTCCTTAGAAAGGTCTACGGTGGGGGGATCCGCTACCTTACGCTTCTGGGCAGGGCGTTCCTGCTTGATTTCCTTCTTTGGTACTAGTGGGGGGTTCGAGCTGCGAGATCTCAGCATACGCTGAAGCATGGCATCAGTCGACACGTTCCTCTCACGACCTGATCATGCGGCACATCAGAAATTAGTTTCTTTTGGAGCAATCATTTATCATACACATGGAAGGGTATTGTGAGCAATTTACCAGAATTGCTAGGTTTCGAAGTGTTGGACATCTTGACAGCGGAAGGAGAGGCTTCGAGTTCAGTGGTGTGACTAGAGCTTGGAGTTGGGGCCTCACTGGCAGGTTTCTCTGGTTCGATGAACACTTTACTTGGAGCACGATCCTTGACTTCGATGCTCCGCAATTCCTTGATAAGCTTTCCGCTGGAGGGTCGTGAGTTGAAGTTCTTCGGCACTGCGCACAGTATCATCCAGTGAATATTAGCAAGACATGATAACTAGAGTATCCGACCTAGCTATACATACTAACATGAATCTCAAGATAGAAGAAGACAGAACAAGCAAGGCTCTTACGGGTAGTATTCCAAGCATCTAAGAAGACATCCTTATAGATTTCCCCTATCTCACCCAAAGAGCGTCGCTCAACAAAGAAGTAGCGTGATTGCCATCCCGTATTGGGGTTCTTGACACCTAGGATCAGTGGGTCGTGGGTATTCCTAGAATGAACGGAAATCCTACCTGGCCTAGAGGGCACTACTTTATAAGCCACCAGAAGTTCGTTCACTGTCATGGTTAACCCTTTCTTAGAAGCTAACTCATCAACACCCCTCAGGATACGCCAGGTTGTGGGCATGATTTGAGAGGGCGAAACCCCTAAATCCCTAAGAAAATCTCTAATAAAAGGGGAAAATGGGAATTTTAGCCCTAACGAGAAAGGAAATTCGGTAAAACACACCCATCCGGGTCGGATCCAGTCGATTAGTTCGTCCTGGGGGCAGTAGGTCACGGTTCCGGCTGGGAACCCTCCCTCGGAAACAATTCTGGCGACCTCGTCTGATGTGAGGTTACAAACAAACTGATCTTGGGACATGAGTGAGTTTGAAGGTGCGAAAAGAGGGATTTCCGCCATGGTAAGAGGAAAAACGGGAGAAAACGAAACCAGGTCTGAGAGAGTGGCGAAGGATAGAAGACGAAGATGAAGGAAAAAAGAGAGAGAAGTGTGTACCTGTTTCGAAAGATGAAGTGACGCCTCTGAGGCGAGAAGAAGGTGAGGGGCGTATTAATATGTGGTAATGATGACGAGGAAGGCGGTTTCCAAGGTAAACGAATCAGGGAGAGAAAGATTTTGTTTGATTCAAATTTGAATTTCGAATTTGAAATTCTAAACTTAAATCAAAAGGGGTATTGTTGGGCCCTAATATCTAAGAAGCCCAAGGTGTGCGCTGGAGCAGCTTGCGAGACGCCCATGAGGCCCAACGACGAGCTTCTAGAAGATATATCAAGTTACGCGCCATATTTGCTTGTCCAGGCGTAAGATAGGATTAAAATATATCTTGTAGAGTTCCCTTATATCCAATGTAACAAAGCAACCGAACCAAACTAGGGATATTATATCTTAGACGATCTATATCTATCTAGTGGCATATATGTCTATCTAGTCTATCTTGTAACCATATCTTTTAGGCCCCTATATAAACATAGGAGGGGGGTCATACATGGGAGGATACATATTCATACATCAATACAATCGACATACATAATTCCCAATACGATTTTCGTGTTCATTCTTTTTAATTCCTAAGTTCGTTTAGCCTAATTCACGCCCGATCTAGGCTAAGGAGTCGCCAACTTAGCTTGGACGATTTCTAGCTCTAACAACAGCTTCAGTGAGTTTACTAACAGTTAAGTCATCACGCCCATATTGAATAACATCTTTCAGCACATCAAATTGAGCAGGCAAAGAATTTAACAAAATAACAGCATGATGTTCATCTTTTATTTCATCCTTACACCTAGCTAGATCGTGAGTTAATTTCAGAAATTTATCCAAATTATCACTCAAAGTCAAATTCACATCCATTTTAAACATAAACAGTTTGCACAACTGAGTGATTCTACTAGGCAGAGATTTTTTCAAGTATATATCAACAAGAGCTTCCCAGAGATCTTTAGGTTTAGAGTGTCTGACCACTTGGCGAGCTACCTCGTCGGTCAGTCTTAACATAATCTCAGCGTGGGCAAGTTCTTGGACCTCCTCCTTTTCTGCAGTAGTGAGGTCTGCGTCCCACACATCAGTTACGGCATGGTAGCATCGTTCTTTGGTCAAGATAGCCTTCATCTTGACTTTTCACATCGAGAAATCCATGACTCCATCAAACGGTTTTACCCGGTAATGATCAGCCATGGCTACCTGTTCCATAGAAAACGGAAAATCAGTTCTGTGTTTTACAGTAGCAAGGAGAGCTCAATATAAGGGATTCTAAACATCTTTGTACAGATCTAAGCCAAGAATCTCCCAAATCAGCAAAGCAAGTAAACCCTAACGACAGATCTATATACAGAAACAGCAGATCTACACACAGAAGCTACAGATCTGAAAAAACTGAAATCGCAGATCAAGGGTTCACAACACAACGGAAGCAAAGACAAGCACAAAACCTGGCTCTGATACCACTTTGATAAAATCGAAGCCTAATATGCAAATCTAGTCGAAGCAAAGCAAGATCGAGATATGCAAGTAAACTAAGAACAAGAAAGCGAGAAGAACACGAGATTAGTGTCCTGGTTCGGACCAAATCAGCCCTACGTCCGGGGAGTCTCAGTGGGGAGACTTGAGCCCAACGATTCCACTAAAGCTTTCAAGAAGTTTACAATGATGGGTACAATTACAAAGATTAAACGGCATGCGAGAACACGACCAAGAACAAAGCAAACGACATCATGTATCAACACAGAAGAAACAAGAGAAGGTAAGGGAAGAAGGTTCTGATAGGGATTCGGCCCCCTATAGGCTGAACGAGGCTTTGTGTTGAAGCTTCGTCTTGAACTGGCCACCACGGATCTCAACGAGATAGGCTCGCCATCATCTTCCTCCGGCGAGATCTCCACCACCTGGCTTCTACTTCTCCGGGCACTCTCTTTCTCTTTGTGAAGCTCTCTTTTCTTTCTCTCTATAGCGCCGTTTTTCACTTCTGTTGAATGAGGCTAGGATTCACCAAAGATAGCTTTTATATCTAGGGCAAATGGAAAGCTCCCAACTGATGCATTGTAACTAATGGACAACTGTGAGACAAGCTGAAAAAAGAGGGAAGTGGGCTGCTGCTACATGTAACAAAATCAGGCCCAAAACTCCAAATGATGTTTAAGCCCATTCGGTTTTCGTTCAAGCTCACCAGGAATTAATCTAAGCAATTGCTATGCCTTATCTCTTGTCCACATGCTAACTTATATGGTTTAGATATAACACCTTTGCTTGCATGTGAAAAAATTTGAGGCTCTCACATTTTATTTTACTAGAATCGAAAATGTACTCCCTTTTAAGGTGATGTGTAAACTACCCTTACAGGAAGCAGCTGATAAAGCAATCTAAAAAGTATACTTTCATTCCCTTAAATTGATGAAATATACTCCCTCCGTCCCAAAATGTTTGTCCATAAAGGACAATTGGCACGGTGGTTAATACGGAGTTGAGAAGTTGAAAAGTTGAATAATTAGGGTAATATATAAGTATAAAAGTTAAACAAGTGATAAAGTTGATGGAAAAGGTGAATAATTGGGGGTAATATACAAGATTGGATGAGGGTAGTTTTGTAATTTTATTGGAAAAAGTGATAAAGGTGACGAAAAAGTTGGGTAATATATGAGATTGAATAAGGGTAATATGGTAAGAAAAGTGTGATATAAATGGAATGTTTGGAAAGATGGATTTGTGATAACCGAAATGGAAAGATGGACAAACATTATGGGACGGAAGGAGTAGTTGATTTTCATCAATTCCAAAACAATGAAAGTATACTTTTTAGAAGAAAGTATACTTTCACACAAAAGTGTAGCAAGGTCTAAAAGTTCAAAAGGAAAAAAACAAATTGACCTGCTTAGGGCCAGGGAAGGAGTTCTGGCACCCACTAACCCACTTGTCCCTTTCCATGGCCATAAGCATGGGAAGAATCTACAAATTAATAATTGTAACACATGCCAATTGTCTTGAACTAGCAGATTGATGTGAGCATCTTTGCTTACTAATAACAATGACCATCAATAACAAATTATACAAAGTTCATTTGTTATAATATATGGATAAACAAATAATGTGATCATGCCCCAGCTCATGAAGGTCGCGCTCGAGCCCGAGGGGGTCGTGCCCGAGTGCCACGCCCGAGCGGCCCTCGGCGCTGGTGCCTCATTTGGGCACCGCGTCCGCGGCGCCGGCGCCTCCCGTGGGCGTGCGCGCCTATGGGTGGGTGCCGGTGTTGGGCCTTCAGCTATCCCATGTTCCAAGCTCTCAAGGCAAGTCATCCAAGTAGACAAGCCCACAAGTTTCAAGCGCAAGTCAAGTCGGGCTCGTCCACGTTAACAAAAGCAAGTTCGGGCCCAAGCCCACTTGTTCATCTCCTCTTCCAACAAGCCCACGCCGCCTCTCCCACCTCCTCAAGCTTACTTGGCATCCAAGTACGAGCCATGAAGGGCGGCTGACTTCCGCTCCAAGCAAGCCGACATCCATCACCGCCTTGGAGCCGAAGACGTTAGTTAGAATTTCCTCAATTTTGCCCTATAAATAAAGAGGGAATGTAATACATTTTACAATGTTGTTTTTGAAGCTTGAACCTTAACTTGAGACTTTTGTCCTAGTTTTTAGGTTTGGGCTGTCCCGGCTTGTGGGACTCAAGCCGTAGGGCTCTCGTGTGACTCGAGAGCCGGGCGGCGGGCTACGGTTCGTGAGACTCGAACCATGGCCTTGCCGTTCTTATTTTTCTATCAAACCACAGCCTTCGGGTAACCGAGGGCTCGGAGGGCAGCTTGGCTCGTGAGACTCGAGCCTCGCCTCACTCTCCTTAGGCGTCCATGCTTGGTTTACACCGAGTGTGTTCGCCTACTTATCCTTTAGGGATCAATGGGTTGTTAGGGCTCGTTCCGCACCTTTGTATCCTTTAGTTGTGCCCTCTCGGTGAGTCGACCGAATGAGGGGGTCCGACTACTTATCTTATAAATACAAACGCCCCACAAAATCATACAAAAAGAAGAGTTTCCTACACTTAATGCCCACGTGTTCCAAACGTCCCATGTGTCACGATTTTGTACGAAAATCTTCAAGTTTAAGCAAGAGCTTCTCGTTCAGGATGAACCCAAGACGCAACATGAACTCCCTCGAGCCATAATCGAGTCCGATCCTATGGCGATCACATCATCTGGTATCAGAGCCTCTCGAGGCGGGTTTTGTAAGTTTTGGATACGTAAATTACATTTTCATGATTACTTTCGTATGTGCTCAAAACCCCTTCTAAACCTTTTGTCCGTCCGAGACCCAACCACCCTTAAAATCCCACCGTTCCCGAGTCTAACCTTAAAAACGTCCAAGGCAAAAAAAAAAAAATTGCGAAAGCTAAGAAGGGAGGGTATTGTGTGAGGCAAAATTTGGTAACCCTTCGAAACTTGGAGCCCAAGAAAGCCAAGGGGGAGGCGAGCCACTTCCATGCACACGAAATGGAGCTAGCAAAAGGGAAGTAAATGGTGTTACTCTCATTCCATGCCAACCGAATTTACCAAGGGCGCCATGAAGAATCTTGGCCACCAAGTCGTGCATGGGCGCCATTAACCGAGCATCCTTTCGGATCCAACAAGTTTCAAGTGTGGGAGCTATTTAAAGGACCATAAAACCAACTCCCACTTCATTAAATCTCAAACACCTCCTCACTTGACCTTGGTGTGCAAGCAAAGTTGATTCCATTAAGGAGGGAGTGTTGATGAGTTGCTTGCAACTCTTCCCCTTGCCTCCATAACTTCGGCCACCTCATCACCCACCCAAGGCCAGCCGACTCCTCCTAGCTCCCTCACCTCCCACATCCTATAAATAGGGGTCTCATTTCCATTCCTTGTTCATCCAAAATCCAAGACGAAAACTGAGAGCTTAGGCCGAGAGAATCCAGCTGTCCAAGCCGAGTTGTTAGCCCTCCCATTTCTAAATTTTCGTGTGAAAAAGTGTGTGATATCCCTCTTCCATTCTTGAGGGACGTTGGTGGCGGATTCGAGCCTTCAAATCCAAGTTGTTTCGCCCATCCTCTCATTTTCTAACTCAAGTAAGTGTCAACGACTTCTAAACCTTATTGATTCCATTCGTTGGTGGGTAGAAGTCACCTTTGTTAGGTTGAGTTTCCATCTAATCTGAGGGGCTTCATAGCTCCAATGGATTACGACCTTGTCCTAGCCAAAACCGGACTCCAAAATTTGATCGAAACCGAGACCTTTCGACTCTAAATCCGAGAATCACCAAGCCAAAACCCATGAGCATCGAAAGTATGTTGTGAAATGTGATTTATGTGTTTCTAAACTTAAAAGTTGCTTGTAATAATTCATCTGAGCCAACGACAAGAGACACGAAACGTGATGCTCAAGTCTAAAACCGGGGTGGCGCTCATAAGCTTCAAACGCAAGAGAGGGGTTGTATGTTGAATTCAAAAAAAAAAAATAGTCCTCGAGCTTGGATGCAAGCTCGGCCGACCCCAGTCAAGAAGAAAGAGCTAAGAGCATGAATTTGAAAAAAAAAACGAGAGCAAAACCGAGCCCAAGTTTATGCCCGGTTGAATGTGTGTCTTACGAAGGCCTTGTGTGTGTGTTTTGCGAAAATTTTCAGGAATTAACCATGGCTTCTAAGATGATGTGCGTGAAGAAGAGCGCCTCAAGCAAAGCTTTGGCTGGCCCTCGTCGGGTATGTGGCATGGCGCCCCGTAAGGAGGATATTGTATTCATCGACCTCGTAAGCGACGATGAGTTCGAGGTGCCAACCAAGGCTGCGAGTGAGCCGAGCGTGAACCAAAAGCTCACTCGGGATCTAGATGAGAAGGCTGATTCAAGCTCCAGAGAGGAGACGGGCCCGAGTATCAACACCGGAAACGGGTCAGACGACTCTAGCTCGGGCTACTCTAGCTCAGGCGACGAGTCGAGCGACCGCGAGTCGGGTCCGTACATGACCACCGATGGGGAAGATGAGTATGTGGAGATCATGGATTTTGATGCTCCCCTCGGAGGTTTCGAGGCGCCAGCTGAAGAACACATGGAGCCGCTTCAAGTGGTTTATCCGGAGGAGGAAGTGGTCGGAGTCAAAAACTTGAATGAGGGCTTTCCCGAGTGGGAGGCCAATGAGTGGTTTGAACTTGATGAGCTTCTCAACCAACTAGACGAGCCCATGAATGAGGAGGAGGTCATTAATGAGGTGGAAAACGTAGGAGACATCCTCATGAGTGAAGACGAGGCCGATTTTGACGGTCAAAAATATACCTTGTTCTATTGCCGCGCACTTGTGTTAGGCGTGGATTGCCTTGTTAACATCGACGGGGGAAGTGCGTCCAACCTTGTTTCCAAGGACGTACAAAAACAGGCTGGGCTTCGGCTACAAAGGCGCACTAAGCCTACACACTTGGATGGTTAGGCGACGAAGACGCCTTGCCCGTAACTCACTACGTCTACGTGCCGCTCGTCGTCGGCGGATACCATGATCTTATTCGGTGCGACAATGTACCCATGAAGCCTACACACTTGGATGGTTAGGCCACGACGGACGGCTGAACACTCACTCTTTCAGGCATGACGACGAGATGTTTTGCTTGTGGCCGTTGGAACCCGAGGAAGTGGAACCGCTTCTCAAGCGCGGCCCCGTGCGTTTAAGCCATCTCGCCACCGCCACCCCCATGCGCCACCCAAAGGATTCGAGGTCGAATCCTCGCCAAGGGGGGGGGGGGTGGATGATGTGATCATGCCCCAACTCATGAAGGTCGTGCTCGAGCCCAAGGAGGTCGTGCCCGAGTGCCACGCCCGAGCGGCCCTCGGCGCCGGTGCCTCATTTGGGCACCGCGTCCGCGGCGCCGGTGCCTCCCGTGGGCGTGCGCGCCTATGGGTGGGTGCCGGTGTTGGACCTTCAGCTAGGCCATGTGTAGGGCTCTCAAGGCAAGTCATCCAAGTAGACAAGCCCACAAGTTTCAAGCGCAAGTCAAGTCGGGCTCGTCCGCGTCAACAAAAGCAAGTTCGGGCCCAAGCCCACTCGTTCACCTCCTCTTCCAACAAGCCCACGCCGCCTCTCCCACCTCCTCAAGCTTACTTGGCGTCCAAGTACGAGCCATGAAGGGCGGCTGCCTTCCGCTCCAAGCAAGCCGACATCCATCACCGCCTTGGAGCCGAAGACGTTAGTTAGAATTTCCTCAATTTTGCCCTTTAAATAAAGAGGGAATGTAATATATTTTACAATGTTGTTTTTGAAGCTTGAACCTTAACTTGAGACTTTTGTCCTAGTTTTTAGGTTTGGGCGGTCCCGGCTTGTGGGACTTGACTCAGGCAAAATCGTTGTACCCAAAATCAAAGATAACCCAAACACACAAACTAAGTATAGCGAGTAAGTATGAGATCGAACCCTAGAGAACTTAAGGTGTCTAGCCTAATATATATCAACTAAGAACAAAGGGGGGTTTTTATGGACGAATTTCAATCACCAAAGCAAGAAGACAAATCGACAGTTTCATAAGATTAATCAGAGTGCTAAAGACAGGTTCATTCAACAAATCCACTTTAAAAGAGTCGTTTGATCATTGATTCACACACAATTCCTTTTAATCTAATGGTTAATTCCTATCCCAATCTTGACTAATTTCCTGTCCACGGTCCAGGAAATACTTAACAATGATAGAGGACGCTCAAATCAATATTAGCATTAAGAACAAGTATAAATAGGATGCATGCAAGAGAAATCAAGCTACGAGTCAATTTCACAAGCAAACAATCAATTCTCTTCTTAAATCCTAGTTGCATAGACAACATATCTAGATTCTAAGTTGTTTTCACATAATAGGTTTGTCCACGGTCCAAACCCGTTCCAACAATAGAAGATTAATCAATTCAATAGGATAATTACTCCTAGAGAAACAATCAATAATCATGTAATTAAGCACAAGAGAATCAATAATAACCAAAGGAATAGGAAAAGGATTTAGAATCTCACAAACTTGTCAATTAAAGCTTCATTGATGAACAAACCCTAGAGAGGTTTAGTTCTCCATAATCCTCATAAAATTCAAGTCTTCAAACAAAGGTCAAAGATTATTATCCGAGATCCCCAAAACCTAAAGAGACTCCTCCTTATAAAGCCCAAGGAACATGCTCCACGAGATAGATAAGGAAAGAGGCAAAAGATAGAAAAGGAAACAATATAGAAAGATTTCGGCCCGCTTCGGATCCGGCATCACCGCGGTCGCGTCGTCTCCACCGCGCCCGCGCTTTCGCGACAGAATCGAACAAGTCATCTCGTCAGCCACCGCGGTCGCGTCGGCCAATCCGCGGTCGCGGAATCTCGACAGAATCACTAGCGTCACTTCGGAGGCTATTTTGACCATCTTCGGCTTGGAATCTGACTTTGGTGTAAAATGATTAATTGAAGCTCTTCGAGTTAGCTTTCCAATGGCACCGGAATCAGCTCAATCCGACCTCCGTAGCTCAAGATATGGCCTTCGCAAGCAAGCAGTGTCGCGCAAACAACTCAAAACGCCTTAGAACTCTTGATTCTTAACTTCTTGTGTCTTCGGTCTTCGTTATTACAATAATGCTCAAATCTAACCTAAACACTCTCAAAATATCCCTAAAATACAAGAGTAAACTCATACAAAATAGGGCGAATCAGGACTCAAGCCGTAGGGCTCTCGTGTGACTCGAGAGCCGGGCGGCGGGCTACGGTTCGTGAGACTCGAACCATGGCCTTGCCGTTCTTATTTTTCTATCAAACCACAGCCTTCGGGTAACCGAGGGCTCGGAGGGCGGCTTGGCTTGTGAGACTCGAGCCTCGCCTCACTCTCCTTAGGCGTCCATGCTTGGTTTACACCGAGTGTGTTCGCCTACTTATCCTTTAGGGATCAATAGGTTGTTAGGGCTCGTTCCGCACCTTTGTATCCCTTTAATTGTGCTCTCTCGGTGAGTCGACCGAATGAGGGGGTCCGACTACTTATCTTATAAATACAAATGCCCCACAAAATCATACAAAAAGAAGAGTTTCCTACACTTAACTCCCACGTGTTCCAAACGTCCCATGTGTCACGATTTTGTACGAAAATCCGCAAGTTTAAACAAGAGCTTCTCGTTCAAGATAAACCCAAGACGCAACATGAACTCCCTCAAGCCAGAATCGAGTCCGATTCTAAGGCGAATCACATCAACAAATTGACCATAGAGGTGAACAAATTGTGAATAGAGTTGAACAAATATTGAAGAACAAATTAACCATAAAGGTGAACAAATTGTCAAAGCGAAACAAATTATATGAACTTCGATTGCTATAAAATATGACATAGATGAACAAATTGACCATAGAGTTAAACAAATGGGCTATTGAGTTGAACAAATTGACCATAGAAGTGAACAAATTGCCAATAGAGTTAAACAAATATGGATGAACAAATTGACCATAGAGGTGAACAAATTACCAAAGGGAGACAAATTATACAAACTTCGATTGCTATAAAATATGAATAAGCAACTGACCATAGAGTTGAACAAATTGACATTAGAGTTGAACAAATATAGATGAATAAATTGACCATAGAGTTGAACAAATTGCCAATAGAGTTAAATAAATATTGATGAACAAATTAGCCATAGAGTTGAACAAATTGTCAATAGAGTTGAACAAATATTGATGAACAAATTAACCATAAAGGTGAACAAATTGTCAAAGCGAAACAAATTATACGAACTTCGATTGCTATAAAATATGACATGGATGAACAAATTTACCATAGAGTTGAACAAATGTGCAATAGCGTTGAACAAATATGGATGAACAAATTGACCATGGAGTTAAACAAATTTTGGACGCGTGTGTTTTCCGAAAAATGGGCGAAAAATTCGGCCGTGCCGTTTTTTCCCTTTTTTTTTAGCGCTTGATCTATCCTCATCGAAGGGTTCTTGTTTATTCCTATTTTCTACCCTAGCGCCCATTCTTACTGGATCCGGACCCTATATATATACACACATATATACACGGTGACGTGTCGGATAAATTTGGCCATTTAACATTTAAGACCGAAATTCACTTTTTAACCCAAAAACTTAAGTTAATAGGTAAAATTTTACCTCAACTTATATGCTAGTAATATTTTGTTTCTCATGTTAGATGTGGGAAGGTTTTATATCTCCAACAATAAGTATGACATAATTTGATATTTCAATCCTTACATCAGTGCTTTGACGTTGAGATAGCATGCTTGATAGATAATGTGAAACTCCATTTTCAATGAGATTGTGAGTACATCTCTTCATAATAATTTACAAACGCCCCAGATTTTTTCATATTGATTTTTATCTCACGACATTTAATGACGACGCCATTAAATGACGCTTAATAATAAAATCAATAAAAGAATAATTAAAATTTTAGTGTAGCGTTCCCGAACGCCATTAGAAGGCGTTTCTGGACCTCCTAAGTTCAAATCCTCTCAACTATGATATCCAATAATCTATTAATTTTATATACAAAACTAAAACTAAGACCTGGTCCACCGACGCCATTTAACGGCGTTGAGTGCCGCGCCCATTTATAAAATCGGATTTTTTTTCTTATTTTATTAATTTTATAATAAAATGCCAATAAGTGGCATGGTGCAAAAAGTCAATTTTGTTATGTGCACAAAGTCATTTTATTAGTAAGGGGATTATCTATAGAATGTATAGTAAGTGTAATGCGATTAAGATGAATTTGATATTACTATGTTGCATAAATTAAGGACTTTGGATTAAGTACCCTTAAGGTGCAAACCACTATCTATGGAATTCTTAGCTACTAGCTTAAAGTTGCATAGCACATGCTCATTTTTTTTTTGAATTAAAAGGGTAAATTGTATTAATAAAAGGCGATTACAAAAATGCTAGCGAACTAGCTATTTACATCATTTCCATTCTCTACTCTCTCCAAGAAATTCCTAAGAGCTTTAGAACTCTTTTTCCATCTAGCACGACTACAGTTTCTAATGTGTTTGCAACACATAACACTACACTCCTCAGCACTGATGCTTTGTTGGTTGAACACCATCATATTCCTCGCTTTCCAGATAAAGAACATTGCCACACTAATGTTGTGGTTCCAAAGGTTGAAGTGGAAGGATTTCCTATTGTGGAAAGCACAAGTTTGGTTGACCCAATCATCTAAATTGTTACACCTTCTGCCAATATTTGCCCACCTAAGCACAGAGGTGAGAACCTTGCGAGAGAACCTGCACTCAAACCAGAGATGGGACTTAGTTTCCTGCATTGCATCATTGCAGAGAATGCAAGAGGCGTCCTGGATGAGGCCCCATTCCTGGAGTTTGTCTCTAGTGTGAGTTCCATTGTTGAGAGTTTTCCATAATGTGAAAGACACTCTGGGAGTATTCAGTCTGTTCCACACAAGGTCAGCCCAAGTAGCAAGATCACCCTTATTTCTGCAACATTCATACATACCTTTGCTGTCAAATCTTCCAAGTCTTGAATGGATGGCAATGGCACTCTCTCCATCATTCACAAAAGCTTTTATGTCATCCCTCATCCTCATAATCATCTTCCACATAGCACTGGACGAGGATTTGCAATTTATATCCCATATACTCTGGCCCCTAGTGTGAGTTTGGGCAACCCAATGATGCTAGATGGAATCGGGGTTCGCCTGGGCATCAAAGAGGAGCTCAGAGACACACACCTTGTTCCAGGACAACAAATATTTCAAGCCTAACCCACCCTCAGCCTTTGGTCTGCAAACTTTAAGCCAAGCAATAGGTGCTCTCATGCCACTACTTCCGCCACTCTATAAGAAGTTTCTCATATTTTTGTTGAGCTCGTTGATCACAGCCTTGGGAAGAAGAAATATCTTGAGCCAATACTGAATAACACCATGGAAGATCCCTCTTATGATCTCAAGCCTCCCTGCATAGGAGAGATGCCTTGCTGCCCAAGCATTAGCTTTGGATCTAATATTGGTCACAAGCTGCACAAAGTCTTTACACTGAGCACGAGTACTACAGAGGGGAACACCCAAGTACATAACAGGGAGAGCACCAACACTCATGCCAAGAACATCACTTATCTCTTCCTGTTGCTGACTGTTAAGACCAGCACAAAAAACTTTAGACTTATCCAGGTTCATCTTGAGGCCAGAGCAAGCACCAAAAGAGTTAAGCACAGACTTGATGGCAGCTGCTGAGGCATGAGTACCATGAGTAAAGATGAAGAGATCATCAGCAAAACAAAGATTGATGATGTTAGCACGTTTGCATCCCGGGTGAAGTTTTATGGTTCCATTAGATGCACAATCTCTGAGGGCCCGGGTAAGATACTCCATGATGAGAACAAAAAGATAAGGAGCCATTGGATCTCCCTGCCTTAAACCTCTGGCTGCTTTGAAGTGTCCACAGTGTTCAGAACCAATTTTGATTGTAAATTGACAGCTAGTAATACATTCCTTGATCCAATTGATCATGACTGGATGAAAGTTCAGTGCCTCAAGAAGGTTGAAGAGAAACTCCCAACTAACAGTATCATAAGCCTTCTTGAGATCAATTTTAAGAGCACACTGAGGCCTAATGTACTTCCTTGCATAGCTCATGACAATGTCTTAACACACAACAATATTGTGGCGTATGCTCCTGCCCTTTATAAAAGCACCTCAGTTCTTATCCACAATTTTTGGAAGGATATCCTGCGGGCGAGCCACTATCATCTTTGAAATGACCTTGTACAAAACATTACAACAGGAAATAGGTCTGAAGTCAGTAATAGCACAGGCATTGCTGGTCTTAGGGATGAGAGCAATAACAGTGTTTCCAAGCTCTTTCAATAGTCTTCCACTCGAGAAGAACTCAAGAACAGCAGATGTGAACTCATCACCTATAATGGGCCAAGCTCTTTTGAAGAAGTGAGCATTAAAACCATCAGGGCCTGGCGCCTTATTCTTATTGATACTCCAAAGTGCCTTCCTAACATCTTCCTTGGTAAATTGATCAACCATTCTGTTTTTGTCAATAGGCTCAATAGTTGGACCATTCTGAATTATTGAACTATCAAAGGGATTAGTAGAGCTGGTGCTACCAAGGAACTCTTTATAGTGATGCACAATAAAATCCTTGATCTTCTGTTCATCTGTCAAGGTGTTACCACAGTTGTCAGAAAGAGAAGAAATATCATTATGAGCTTTTCTCTGCTTGATTGAATTGTAGAAATAGCTACTGCAGCTGTCATGATTTTTGAGCCAATGGAGTTTTGCTAACTGTTGTTGTTGAGTTCTTCTGTTCTTAATGCCTGTTTTAAGAGCTGCAAGAATATTTTTCTCCTCATTCAGAAGGTAGTTATCCACTGGAGAGCCTTGAAGCTGCACTTGCACTTCATTCAGATCATGATGGAGTTTAGAAATCTCAGCTTCCTCAACATCAAGCTTCTTGGATTTAAGACTTCGTAGGGGCCCTTTGAGAGTCTTCAGTTTGCTGACAAGTTTGAACATCTTAAAGCCATGGACAGAGTTGAGTCTCCACTCTTCATTAACAATGTTGAGAAAATATGGGTGATCTGCCTAGATATTGTTAAACTTGAAGGGAGGTTTGGAGTAAGATTTTTGGCCAAAAATTCTCAAAATTGCAGGGGAGTGATCTGAGCAGCTAGGAGCTGCAAACTCTGCTGAGAATTTGTCAAAACTGTCAATCCACTTCTGATTTGCAAGAACACGATCCAATTTGCATCTAATCAAGTCAGCACCATCTAATTTGCAAGAACACGATCCAATTTGTCAAAACTGTCAATCCACATGCTCATTCTATAGGATGATACTTCCAAAACCAATAATCAATTTTGTGAAGGATATAGGTAAAGAAAATAAGCTTATTCCATCTTTTATTTTCCCGCTAAAATGTAAGAAAACGGTAATACAGTAATGATTAACGGTTAATCCCTTGCATTTACATGTTTCGTAACACCATTGATTTTAACAAGTTCTTACCTCATTGTTGTTTATAGTCTAAAAAGCTTTAAAATAGATTTAAAAAAATCCTTGCATTAGTTGGATGCTCATCTAATTTGAGCAAAACCCTCCAATTTTGAAACCATGCTTAAAATAGCCAGTGGTGGAATCAGAATGATCAAGGAAACAGATATGAATGGGATAGAGTTGAGGATTGTTGAAAGTCTTTTCATTGTTAAAAACCAAAACCAGTTCTTCCTTGTTTTCTCTTTGCCAATACTCCATAACAAACCTGCCATAGCTGATTAACACTGCCTTTCAATGGGGAAGGGGGATCAGAAATCGTTCCCTTGTTGCGTGTGTGAGAGCACGGGCGGTAAGCCGAAAGGCAATATCATCAGAAACAGCATCAAGAAGTATCTTAAAAGCAAGTCTAAGCCCTCCTTCTCAAAAAGTGGTATGTTATTGTTTCTTTTATTCTTCAATCTTTTCCTTGCTTGTTATTTAGTGTGTTATCTATCTTGCACTTGGCCATCTATCTAGAGAACAAGTCGCTCGCGTTCTTATGTTTACCTCAACTTCCATGCACCCAAAACTTGTGGCTTTCTAATGAATGTCCCTTTTCATTGTGAAATTTCATGTCATCAATGTTTTGATCCTAAGCAAGATCATTGTGTTGTTTCTGAGTTTTATCTTTGATGATGGATAAAATTACATCCATGTTAGTAAAAAAATTACCTGACTAATAAACCCTGACCAAAAATTGATTTTGTTTTTGTGTTGACAAGTTTTGCTACCTAAAACAATCTTGAAAACTCAAGATGTTATATAGTCTGAACCTGAAATGATCTAAACTAAGACATGATTCTTACATGACCTTTAATTGAGCTCAATTTGAATGCAACTTCTTGGTTGTGATATATAGGCCTTCCTTTGAGTTTATTCATCAATCATCGAGTTGTTAGTTAATTAACTCACTTCTACTTTCCCTTTGTTTGATCTCTTTCATTGAAAAGCTCTAAACAACCATCTTTTTTTGTCTTCTCCAACAATCAGAGAGCAGCAAGCACAGATACATAGCCGACGAAATCTCAAAATATGGCAACAGAAATCTCGAGGCGCAAGTTTTCTCATTCCATGAGCTACATATCTCCACCAATAACTTCGACTCAGAGAATCTTCTCGGAGAAGGCGGGTTCGGAAGGGTCTACAAGGGAAAACTAGAGTCCATAGAGAAGGTAAGCTGTTAGTTCTCTTCCTTTAAAAACCATGTACCAAATGAAGAGTTAATGACAAGCTTTATTTTACCATGTATCATGTTGCAGGAAGTGGCTGTTAAGCAGCTTGACAGGAATGGGTTCCAAGGAAACAAAGAGTTTCTTGTGGAAGTTTTGATGTTGAGCCTTCTCCACCACCCAAACCTTGTCAATTTGGTAGGATATTGTTGTGAAGGAGAGCAAAGGATCCTCGTTTACGAGTACATGGCAAAGGGTTCGCTTGAAAGTCATCTTCTTGGTAAGTTAAATTTGATAACAATACTAAGCTTGCTAATAATCTACTTTGTTCCAAAAATCCAGCCTAAGCTAGCTCGCTTAGGCGCGCACCCGTCTAAGCTTTCTAGGTAGCCGTTTAGACCACCTAATCTTAGAACATTGACAATGTATCAATAGCATCAATGTGTGCATGATTATGGTTTTTGAATACACACAGATTTGGAGCCAGGGCAAACGCCTCTAGATTGGGACACAAGAATGAAAGCAGCAGAAGGCGCGGCCAAAGGGCTAGAGTACTTGCACGAGACGGCTGACCCACCGGTCATCTACCGAGATTTCAAGGCGTCCAACATACTACTCGACGACGACTTCAATCCAAAGCTCTCGGATTTCGGGCTGGCCAAGTTGGGTCCGACGGGCGAGAAAACGCACGTGACCACCCGAGTCATGGGAACTTATGGATACTGTGCTCCGGAGTACATGGCCACTGGTCAGTTGACAAAGAAGTCTGATGTTTATAGCTTTGGAGTTGTTTTCTTGGAGCTTCTTACTGGAAGGAGGGTCATTGACCGTAGCAGGCCAGAAGAAGATGAGAATTTAATAGTTTGGGTATGTCTTACACAACTTTATTTAGGTTCTTAGTCCAATCATTATAGAATAAATCACTAGTTTAATTAGGTGATCTAAAAGTCACTAGTTTTGGTAGTCTAAACACGTGTGATCTTAAAAGACTTGTATATCTTGGATGATCATGACCATTTGGTACAATGTGTATAGGCACAACCATTGTTTAAAGATAAGACCAAGTTCAATACAATGGCAGACCCATTGTTGGAGGGAAACTACCCTCAAAAGGCACTCTACCAAGCACTAGCGATTGCAGCCATGTGTCTTCAATCGGATCCCATAATCCGCCCTTCCATTAGCGATGTCGTGACCGCCCTCGAGTACTTGGCCTCAAGCAATAATGAGGACTGTGGCCCGGATTATGACGATGAATACGAAGATGGTGAAGAAGACGAAGTTGGTGAAGGATCAAGGCGAGAGGAAGAGGAATTTATGCAAGAACAAGAGTGTATACATCAGAGATGAATGTCACTCCTAGGCCTTTTTGTATAGCCATGATTTTGAGTATAAAATCATAACTGTTTTTGTACATATTAATTGCTCAATGTTCAGCCATATGATTGGAGTGATTTAATGAGATATATGATCCAATGAGATAAGCAATTTCATGTGCTATTTTTATATGTAAAAGAAAGCCAGTTTCTTCAATACTGATGGCTGATGCAAAACAATATAATCAAAAACTTGGTCATAAAAATTGGCAGAAGGGTTAACATGATCACGGATCAAATTAGTAAGACACCACCAATATGTTGTTCGTTTCCTACTCAACCAATGCCACTCCATATAAACTTATATATATTCACCCTTTGTATCAAAGTGTTTTACACCTTGTACTATAACTATTACTTTCGAGTAGCATTGTTCTTATGAACATATATTCACCCTTCGTATAAAAGTGTTTTCATCATTTCCTCAAAAAAAAAAAAGTGTTTTCATCACGTCATTAATCTTGTTAAACATAAGTGTACCATGTTGGATTTTTGGTCTTCATCACGAAAAGTTGAAATAAAAAGGAATCGGGTTTGGATCGGCTCAAAAAACAAAATACTAAACCGGACCCGTCTTGATTTTCCCCACTTCCCCCAAATCGATTTTGCTTTCGTTCGCAGTTCCAAAATCCTCTGCAGACCAAAAGTTCTTCGGGGCAAAAAAAATTGGAGGAGGAAATCACAATGATCAGCGTCCTCACCCAGGTGAAGATCTTCCAGATGTTGAATCTCTCAATTTCATTCTAACACTTGATTCCAAACGTTCTCTTTCTAAAGATCTTCGGTGTTTTGGTGTTGAATTTCGGGGGACAGGAGCGGCTGCTAGGGTTTGCGCTCGGCAGCGCTTTCATGGCGGGCGTGGTATTTGAGAACCGCAAAAGCATTCACAAATTGATCTCTGAGAGCGATTCTGCATTTGGTGGACAGCCTCCGGTATGCATCTATGGCCTCCTTCATCGCTATCTTCTAGGCATTTTCTAGGCATGTTTTGTGTTCGATTGGCATTGGAAATAGAAGTGTCCGTTAGCTCAGTGTCCTCTTTGGGAATTCACAAGTTGCACTAGAAAAGGTTTATCAGCTTAGTTAACAACCGGAAGGTCAGATGATAAATATCTTTGATTGACAGTAGGATAGCCACAGATTGCAATGTTGCATTTGGTGTCGTAGTGCGCGTCTAAGTAAATGCAGGGTACAACATTCATACTGCTAACATAGTTCCTGATTCTCACCCGCTCAAGCTTCATTATTGGCATTTCTTCGCTTCCTGGTGCTGTAATTTTTTCAGTAAGGCTCAATGTTGCTCTGTTCATTTTCATCTCCCTTTGATTTATAAAAATAAAGGTTAAATAGGCATAAAATGTTTTGGCTATGTATGGTTTCTACTTTGTAGTATGGGTGTGGAGTCTGTGGAAGAAGATGTGATTAGCTGTTATTGAATTTGAGCATCTATTCCTGATGTTATTTGGAAGATTTCCATGGGTATAAATGTATAATGTTGCTGAATGGTAAATGATGATTGATTAGTTGATGTCCATTCTTATTTGGTTATGATTTTGTAATTCTAAGAAGAGTGATCTCTCTATTTCTGCTGTTTGAGATATTATTTTGTTGTCTATTTCTTGTGATTGCTTCCTGTTATCAATTAGCTTAGTTGTGAATCAATTTTAAGCTAACAACAAACAAGGATTGCTTTCCTGGCTGCTATGTACATTTTCTTGTGGGATATCCGTATATTTTTTTCATTATTAATGTTCCTTTCTTGTAAGTGGAAAACTCTCTATAGAATCTGAGATGTATAACCTGTTTAGCTGCTGCTTTTATTCCTGTGGGTTAACATACCATCTATGTCCTTCATGGAAATATGCTATTCGTTGGGTGGGTGAGTAACAAAAATAGTGTGATAGTTTGTATGAATTTGAATTGGTATGATCATTGTGAGGGCAAAGGTTACTTGATATGTGATTATGATCTAAATTCTGCACTGGCACCAAAAATAAAGCATTCTGTCCCAATGCATAACTTGCTTAATCACATATGGGAGACAAATTAAGGCCTTAGAGGTAACCTTGCAATTGCACTCTACATTGTTCTATGTTGGACTTCCTTTTTCCTTACCATGTTGTATGTCGGTTGGTTAGTATCAACACGTCACAGTGACTCATATTGCTGTCAATGTCTACATGGGAATATCACTACATCAGTATCTTTCATCTTCTCATATGCCCTCAGCTGTTTTTGATATGTTCTTAGTCTATTTTGAAAACTTTGATTATTTGCTCTTTGAACCAGAAATCAGGAACCAGTTCAGATTTGTAGAAATGACTAATTAGTCCATAGACTTCTACATTTTTGATATTTTCCCTAAGAATAGCTTTCTAAGTGGGTTGAACTGATCTTTCTGTAATTTGTCTATGGCTACCTTGCAGATGCAGAGGCCCATTGTTGAAAAGAAATCCGGTCTAGATGTTGGACACTATTGGAACAAAGCTGTGGAAGAAACGTTTCGCCCCATCATCAAATCTTTGAGCTCTAGTGGCTGGTAAAATGGCTGATCGAAGCTTATGTACTATTCCTAAAATTGTAATATTGTCAACACAAAACATCTGAACTTGGTATTTGTTCTTCGAAGAGCACCACCTTGCTAATTTTCACAAGGAAGGATCCTTAAAACACGATCTCGTTTCTTAAATAAATATAAACATTCAAATCAGAGATGTCAAGACATGCTAGTTTCTCACTCGAAACTTATTTAGAAATGTTCCATTTTGTAATTCTTTTCACCCGGTTTTAGAAGCAAACCATGGTCATGAAAGCACTCACTGAACAAAATGTGTACATGTAAGGGGAAATTAGACAAAACGTGTAAGGGCGATGAACATGCAACACAACACGTACTCCCCATGCATCCTCCTTCCACTCTCTATATAACAACTTAATCAACGTACAAACGAACCAACTCAGCCAAGCTCCTTCAATCTCTCTCTCAGCTACAATAATCAACCATGAAATCAGCAGCCCTCCTCATCGCCGTCCTCCTGGTGGCGGCCATTGCAGCCTCGTCGGCGGTTGACATAACGACCGCGGTTCGGGGGAAGTGCAGGCAGCAGATGAGGGAGCAGGAGGAGAAGCTTGAGCACTGCCAGCAGTACATGAGGTCATCCGTACGAGGGTACGAGGATGACGACGACAACGTGGTGAATTCATGCGGAGGCTGTGGCGGCCAAGGGAGCAACCAGGAGTGCTGTGCAAGGGAGTGCTGCAAGGCTCTGCAGAGGATGGACGACGAGTGCGCGTGCCAGACAGTCAAGGCGCTGGCGGAGCGAGCGGTGGGGTTGCGGGGTTCGAGGACGGCAGCCAGACAGGTGGCTAGCCGCTGTGGTGTCACCCAGCAGTGTGATATCAGGGCTGTGTTTGCTTAGAAAGTTAGTAAGCTAGTTTGGTGGAGTAAGGAAGAAGAATAATAATAATATGGAATCTAGCTATAGCCACATACTCCTATATGGTTGTATTGTGTCAAAATGTGGTTGGTTTATAAGCTAAGATTACCTATTTTGGTTAATCACTAATATTAACTACACGCTCTATAACATAACTTGCATTATCTATTGAATCAGTGCCTTGTTCATCCGAAACAAACATACCCTTTTGTTTGCGAAGAAAAGGAAACTAGCAACCTCATTTCCTTTTGGTCAAATCTCAAATTTAATACTCCCGACTAGGACATTTCCGACAAAATCCATTGACACAACAACACACTTGACCAAAAAAAAATAGACACAACAATACACTTGATCAAAAAAAATTCACACAACAATACAAGAAGCGAGTGGAATTAATGAATGGACTTTCAGAATCTCATTTCAAGGGCCCCACCAACAGAACGTGAGCAAAACAGGAAACAACAATAAAATATCTCAGCGCACGATAGCAACCGGGATCCAACCCTGCGCCGGAGGTGAGCTTCACTCCCTTCTTCCCTCTGACCAACATCCCCTGGGCGTTGACCGCCAGGTCAGCCCCCAAGTGCAACCTCTTCCTCTTGGTCTTCCAAAACACCACCTTAAACCTGACCGCCGTCGCCAGATCCACCCTGAAAACCACCGCCGAAGATCCGTTCGCCCCAACGGCCTCCGTGAGCCACTTCCCCGGAGGCGCCTCGAGCGCCAGCTGGCGGCGGGCGCTGTTGTCGTGGCCCTGGTAGAAGCGCGGGAAGGAGGCGTTGGCGACGGGGAAGCTGCTCGTGTTAGGCTTGAAAGAGAAGGTGAGGTTGAGGGCGTCGTAGAGGACGCCCTTGTCCTTGTTCCGGTTCTTGAGCTTGAGATCGAAGAAGATGGTGCGATTGTGGGCGGCGATCGAGGCGTTGGGGCTCCGATTGGGGGTCGTCGAGTTGAGCGCGAAGACTTGGAATTGCTCGATTGAGAGGGTTGGGCTCTTGGCGCGGAGGGCCAGCCAGAGGAAGAGGGCTGCGAATCCGCAGGTGATGATGAATTTGAGGCAGCACAAGCAGAGCCCGCCTTCGCCGCCGTCCGTTCCGCGGTTTCGTATCGGCATCTCGTCGCCGGTGATGGGGAAGGGAAAGAAATGCTGTAGTTCTAGTATTGGTCTAGTAATGGTGGACCGGGTGATTCTGATTCCACACGCTGTTTTTACACGGAGTATTGTTGACTTCAACCCGAGTCCACGCTGAACTCACCAGACATTCAAATGAGTGCTAAAAATAGACATTCAAAAGCTGTCAACTGAAACAAAGTATTTACTAGTTCAAGCTCTGGTACAGAGTCATTTGATTCAAAAGATTGGATCATGGGCAGCATAAGATCAGCAATGTACAAAATATAGCATCGAGTTTCCTGATACTTAAAAATTAAATTACACTTCAAGTCTGCAAGGCCAAAATGCATACACTTCTTAGTCTGATCATGCAAATCAATGCAAATAGCATACCAAAATAGTCCTAAGCACTTGCAAGTCACTCACGTCCTGAATCCACTGCCTCCCCTGCAGCTAAAGATTACCATGATTCAAAACATAGCAGTTATGAGTAGGAAAAAAAACATTAGTATTATCAGCACAAAATTACTGAAAGACATAGCATAAGTACGTAGTATCTAGTTACCTTAAGAGGGACACTGATGGTGAAATCCGAACGGTCAGAAGCCGTTGCTCGGACCACGATGATCAGATGCCTTTTCCTGGGTAGCATCCTTAATGATTTTCTCCTCAAGAAGCTGCTCGAGAATTATGTCCACACAATCCGCCCTTGATGATGCTCTAACAGCACCAATCTTCTTATTGCTCTCCGAAAACATGTAATCTGAGAATTTTCTCTTCTTTGTCTGACTAGTATGCATTTTGTTATCATTATCTGTCATTATAAGGTGATACACATGAACAACCTTCTTTTGACCCATCCTATAAGCCCTGCTTATGGCTTGTTCCTCGACGGACGGTTCCAAGTAACATCAAGCAACACAACTCTTGAAGCGCCTGTTAAAGTAATCCCTTCCGAGCTAGCCTTTGTAGAGGCCAGCATAACCTTAGCTTCAGAGTCTCTATTATTGAAATACTCCATTTTTCTTTGTCGGGTTTCCATGTCTTGACTGCCCGACATGAAATGAATCTCGATGCCTTCTCTCCACCCAAAGTAGTCCTTAGACATCAGCACAGCCTTGATGAACTTGAGCGGGTCAAGGTATTGGCTAAACACAAGAACTTTCTCATCCAAAGCTGAGCTTAATTCAATAAGTCTGATCAGAAATTTCGTCTTCACTCCATCATTGATGTTCCAGCTCCCATTATTAAGCACTTGCGAGTAGTCCAGTTTTGTATCCTTGAATTGCAATAACATTGGATGGACTGATATCAGTGTCATATTCCTATTCGCCTCGAAATGGTTTTTTTGGATCATCTCTTGCTTCTTAAGAAGCATGTTCTGAGTCTCAGAAGGCTGCAAGTAGACAACATTATCGAATAAGCCAGGAGTGTTAGCATCAACTATGTACTTGCTGTAATAGTTGTAAAACGGCTTGATCTTTTCCTTGAAATCTCTAATCTTGTCCTTATCAGCTTCATCCAAGCATCTTTTAAAAGGATTTTCTCCGGCTACAAACTCTTTCCTCACCAAGCACAAGAGGTTGTAAAGCTCATGAAGGTTGTTCTGGAAAGGAGTACCGGAAAGAAGGACTCTCTTCTTCGTCTTCACCTTTTCTAGAATCTTGAACATGAGACTTCTCTCATTCCTAGGCATGTGGCCTTCGTCGAGAACAAGAATTCCGGGCTTTTCAAGCAGCAATTCTCTGAGCATTTCTTTGTGATCAGGCACCCGGGAGCTGGGTTTGGTACCACCGTCTTTCTTCTCCTGAGCTAGCTTCGTAAACAGCGAGTAGCTAATGGCTAGCACACTCGCGTGTTTTTTCCAGTATAGCATCTTGATTAGACGTTTAGCCGTGCTTGTAAGATTCCTGTCATAGCTTTTTCCAAGCATGGACCCGAGCAATACAAGATTCCTTCTCTGAGAGATGTTTATCATTCAAATTTATAAAAGGAACCTCCACTTTCCACTTGTCAAACTCATTCTTCCATGTGAGAAGAATACTAGCAGGAGCTAAGATAACCGGTCTCGAATTCTTGCAGAACTTGATGTGAGCTTCAAGAAAGGCTATAGCAAGCCGCATCTTTCCGGTTCCTGGAGCATGGGAGATAAGACAGCCCCCTCCTTCCCCCGTCCTGTTCCTCATCAACTCGTTTATCTTAGTGGAGCCGCCTACATTTGTCCAAATGAACTCGAACGCCTCACGCTGGTGAAGATGGAGGGTTCTTCTGATGTCTGGGATAATTTCCCAAACGGTTCCTTGAGGGTCGAATTCGGCGTCTTCCCTGAAATGTCGGGAGTCGATGTTTGGATCTTCGAACGAAGGCAGGTCCTGAGGGCCTTGACCATTGTAAAAGGAGTAGCGATCCCTATCCGAATAACCTGCAAAGGGATTCTCATGCTTCCCATGCACCACACCACATGAGAAGAGGCTCATTCTCATACTTACATGAAAGAAAGATTGAGGGACTTACAAAAGGTGGTAGGTAATGTCTAATCTCTTCCGTCACACGACCGCATAATCTGCATATAATGCCGACTTCTTCATCCAGAATCAGATGATTCCGATCATGCTCGCCTCCCCTGCAACGCTGCTCTTGGTTTCTTGCATCCTCAGCTTCCTGCAAATCATAATACACACATTCTTGTTAAAGATATTTACTGGTGCTAACAATTGTATTCTTAGAGTGCATATCAGTGAAACAGTTCATACCAGATTAGAAGCAGCGGCAGCATTGTCGTAACAGCTGGCGAGACAGAACTCGGCTAACCCCCAAGTCGAGTCCAGCTCCTCTTGCATAGGGTCCTTTGACGCCATCTCTTCTTCTGAATCAGAGTCCAAGGAGTTGGAGCTCGCTCTCGAGTGGTCGATCTCCTCCGATTTGGCAGCTGGCTCCTCAACAACATCTGTGTTGCCTTCCTCCAAGATTGAGTTGAGCAACACTTCATGAATCTCAGTAGAAGTCAGAGGTCCCTTTCTTACTCTTTGTATAGCCTGCACTGTCGCCTTTTCTTTATGTTTCTTCTCATCCACTCTTCCTCCAACATCCTCCATTTCTGTTTCTTCTTCTTCTTCTTCTTCTTCATCTTCCTCTTCAATGTCTTCTCCATTTGCATCGTCTGTCTCTTCCTCATCCTCTTGTGTAGAGCTCTTGGACTCAGTTTCTGCTTCTTGCTCACCACCACCATCTTCCTCTTGATCAGGGCTCCTAGTGTACGTCGGAGTCGGAGGAGCTGGATCTGGGGTCCTCTGTCTCAAGGGGCTTGCCCTGTTTCTCACCGTCCGTGTTAGGTTTCTCCAAGATCAAATCTTTGAAATCCTCCTCCTCGTAGTCTTCATCGTCGTCGTCGTCGTCATCGTCGTCTTCTTCATCATCGTACCCTAGGTCGGAATCGGAGCTCCAGGATACATCTCCTTCTTCAGAACCCGATGAAAGCCCAACAATATCCTGTGCATCTTCTTGGGGTTCCATTGAACACGGTGGGGAAGCTTCTTGCGGAAGACTCACAGAGACGACAGAGAACAAAAGGCGGGATTTGGTTTTGCAGGAGTGTTTTACTTTTTTTTGGGCCCTCTTCCATTTCTATACGAGTTAAACCTATTGTTATTTTGAATAACAATTTAATATTTTAAAAAAATAGCAATACTTTTAAAATCCGTGGTACAATAAATGTTGTTTTAGTATTTAAAATTTATTTAATATTATTTATCATTTTAGGTTTTCAAAGTAATTAATTAAGGGTGAGTAATGATAGTTTTTATTGGAATGTGTATTTCTTGATTAAAGTTATATTACGAATGGATTAATTTTGTGGAGCGAGTACCTATTAACTTTTTCAAAGACTTTAACCAAGTACTCAAACCTACGTCCGATGCACACGATAGTTTTATATTCCATATTGTATTAAGGACCTTATTGGCATTAATTTTAAAAACCCCACGGGGAGCATAGCCCTCTTTCATGACAAAATAAAATGTACTATGATTCAACCGTATGTATCCGTTAACTTAATCTGGCTTATTGTTTTCACGAAATACGTAATTTTATGATATTTTGTAATATATTTATTTTTTAAAAGATAGATAATGAAGCTTTGTTGTTACATAATAATATTTGAAAACTCATATTATTTATAACTAGTCATTATAAAAATGATAACATTCTTGATTTTGTGTCTTATTACATTAAAATACTCACTCACATTAAAGCCAAGCGTAACAGAAATGCTAATCGTATCTATTGCGTCACAAGAACACATATGATACTCCGTATAATTCAATTCATACAAACTCCTTGTAAAAGGTGCTGAATCGAAACATAAAGGAGTAAATTTTTGCACTTTCATCTTAAAAGTCTTTCACATTTATTTTAAGAGTAAGAAAAAGCTAAATTTATTAAATACTCACCCACTTTAAGCCTAATGTAACATTTGATTGGACTCATCTATGCAATTAATGAACCAATTGCAAAGTTGATTTATACTTTTTTTAATTCACACCAACTATTGAGACTAGAACTGTCAAACGGGTTGGGTCGGGCGGGTTCGGGTCGGGTCGTTCGGGTTGAGTTCGGGTTCGGGTCAAACTGGGTCAGGTCACTTCGGGTTTTCGGGTCGGGTCGGGTCGGATCAACCCAACGGGTCAAGAGTATCAATTTTTTGACCAAAACTTAATTAAAATATTATTTAAATAATTAAATATAATAGAAAAATATTAATTTTAAATATTTTAATAATAAAATATATCATAATTTTCTAAAACAAGTTTCATATATTGTAATATAATTAAACTTTTGGGTGCACAATTACCCGTCAATCTGTCATTTCATTATATTAGAGTGTATCTCTAAAATATGTTTCCACCTTATAGATTTCTTGACCTAGTGGGTTTGACCCGACACTAATCCTAAAAATTTCGGGTTTACCGGGTTCGGGTTCAAATTTTCGGTTTGAAACCCAGAAATTTTGGGTCGGGTCGGGTCGGGTTTACGGGTTTTGAGACTCACTTTTGTCAGAATGTAACATTCGATTGGACTCATCTCTGTCATTAATGAACCAATTGAAAAATTGATTTATACCTTTTTTAATTCACATCAACTTTCGAGAGAAATCTACCGACGGTCTGTCGAGGCGCCCCGGACAGGTTTGCTAAGCGCCCCCATCGGTCATCCTGACCGATGAGCCCCTTAACCATTTTACAAAGAGCGTCTGCTCCGTTTTCAAAAAAATTGGTAGTCGTTTTGCAAATTGTAGAAGGTGTGACAATATATTGTTAAGTTAGGTGTTTTCTTTTGTACTTTTTGTTTCTTTCTTCCCTTTAATTCTTTAGTTAAAGAGAAGTAGATAGATCCGGCAGATACTGACTCGAACCCGAAATCCGAACTGAACCGACCTGACCCAAACCCGAAATTTGACCCGAACAATAAAAAATGAGCCATCCGAACATGACCCAGACCCGATCTGAACCCGATCCGATCTGAAACTGACCTGAACCGAAATAACTCGAATAAAATGTAAACCGAACTACACCTGAACCGAACTGCGCTCGAACCGAACTGACCCGAACTAAACCAACCCGAAATAACTCGATCTGAAATGACCCGATCCAAAACAACCTGAACTAATCTTGATCCGAAATGACCCGAAACCATCCAAACTACTGTAAATCTTAAGAGTAGATATACTATTAAAAATATAATTAAAAATAAAAGAGTAATGATATAAAATACTAGAATGGTGGTACACACCAACAATATATAGCAAAAAACCGAACAAGTACATCTACACTTTTAATAGCAACCAAATTGTGTCTCAAACATTTCACTTATCAAAAACAAGTTCTAATGATTAAACAAACAATAATCATTTCATTGTACAGTACTTTGCATGTCTTAGTGAAAATAAACTTAGCGATCCGTTTCCGATCCGTTATTAGCTGGATATCCGATGAGAAATACCCGTTTGGATCGGATATCCGAGACCGGATATTTTGGATATCCATATAATCCGTTTTAGCATTCTTTTTCAAATTATATTATTAAAAATAAGAAAAGCTATGAATAAAAAAAAGATATAACTATCCAAATTATCCATATTTTATCGGATCGGATCGACGGATCGGATATTTTTGCTCACCCTACCACCAAGCCAGGTTGTATCCCTAAATCTTACATAAAACATTTGATAAATCAAGGGCCCCAATTATTTGGGGGCCCAACTCAATCTAACCAGTTGAACCGGGTAGCCGGGCCTGACACTAATTAGCATATTTAAATTGAGACGCATGTTAAAAATATAGATATGTCTTGAATGTGTCAATAATATGTTATCCAATCTAATTAATGATTTATGATACAAGATAAGGGTGATAAATTATTTTAACCATATAAATAACATAAATATACAAAAATGAAATAACACTATTTAAAATTTAAAATAAAAAGCATGTGTACCGGACTTACCAGTTGATTGGGTTTTTGTTAATAACACCCAAATCCGAATTGACCTTATTCGAAATGATCCGATTCGAAGCAATCCGAAAAGAACCCGAACCGAACTAGACCCAAAACCGAACAACATCCGATCCAACTTTCGACCAAATTTTGGATGATTGGTATATTATTGTACATTCCTTATACAATAATTATTAATTTATTATTTTACTGGGACCTTATATTTTTATAGTGGTTTTTTAAAATTTTATTACCTTATCGAAAATCATCAACTTTTACACTAGCCCAAGTCGGGACCAGAGAAAAATATTAATTTAGTGTGTTTATTAATTTATCGAGTATTAATTTATAGAGGTTCTATTGTATATGTACATAGAACGGTTAAATTCGTAACAAATTATTGCAGTCGTTCATAATAGCCTAAAACTATTATAATCATAAAAACTTGATTAGAAATAGTTATGATCATTTTCAATGGTTAAAATAAAATACATTGATACAATCATAACAAAATTGTTACAATCATTCATAATAACATAAAATTGTTATAATCATCAAAACTTGCTTAGAAATAGTTATAATCATTTTCAATGATTAAAATAAAATAATATGTTATGACCACGATTCAAAAGACAATAATATATTGGGATAGTTACAAACTTACAATCGCAATAATTATATAATGGTTAATAAAAGACCGTTTAAAATCATTATAATCCATTGTAGACACGAGTTTAAAATTTCTTACTTACCAAAGTGTATAGGTTCAAGTTAGAAATTTGTGTATAATGCATATTTTTTGAAAAATGACCATAGATTGTATACTACATAAGAATCAAATGTGGTTCTAAAAAATAGGAAAGTTGTGGCAAAATGAAAGCCTCTGGAGAACGCGCCACACGCGCCTTTCATTCTTCCCCCAAACACCCAAAAACCCTAGCGCCCTCACACCGGCCGCCAGCAACTGCCGCCGCCTCCCCACGACATCAGCCCCCCAAAAATGGCTTCCGGTACCCCCGTAACGAAGAAAATCTCATGGGTCTTCAAAGTCGCCACCTTAATCGCCACAAAGCATCGATGTCTGGGTATGAAGGATATCGAACAGATGTAAAGGTCCTTTGGAGGATCGCTCTTTCGAATCTGATCGGAAGACTAAAGACTAGAAGCTATCAACTCAAGTGTCTCAAGAAGCAGTTGGCGGCTTTAAGGCGGAACCGTAGTCGATTTAACGCTATGTTTCAAGAGCGGATCACACTCGTCAAAAGTTGCGAGCCCTGCGTCTCATCATGCTCCGGGGCGGGTCGTAGATTAATCTCGTGCTCGTTTCGATGGTGGCGCTTTAAGTGGAAGACCTCAGTGGCCTGGTGGAGTGGGGGCCTAGGTGCGGGCGATCCCGGTGTGTTCTCCTCCCTTGAAGACCCTCGTCCTTTCCTTTCCACGCAACGCCTTGGGCAAATCGAAACATCGAACCATGAGAAGGCTTATGAATTCAACGGATGTTTGTCCGGATGGATCTACATAGCTGAAAGTCCTGAGCATTTTCGGCTCTTCCTTCGACCGGTGATGTCCGGATGGATCTACAATGGACCAACGGATCAATTTAAACCGTCCAAAGGACTAAGACAGGGTGATCCCCTCTCACCATATCTGTTCGTTCTGGCGGCTGAAGTGCTTGCCAGACAACTTCACAAGGAAAGTATGAATCCGAAAAGTGGTATCGGCATCCAAATCTCAAGGGATGGCACCAAGATCCCATTCTTTGCTTACGCAGATGACATTATTATTTTTACCAAAGCAAGTACTCACGCGAGTCACAGAGTCAAAAGAATAACTGATGATATTGCCTAGCATCAGGGCAGAAGGTCAATTTCCATAAATCTGCTTTCCAAACATCTCAATAATATGATTATTTGATTTAATCGCAAATAATATCTAATAGTTTTATTATGATAATATCTTAGTAAATCAAATAGAAACGGATAACATCTTCATAATATCTTTATAGTAAGATTTGATAATATCGTAAGTAAAAATTATAATTGATCCTGTAAATATAGAAAACAACTTGAGCATAAAAAGATACATTTATTTAAGTAAATCGAATAATAAAGTGACAAAATCAATTGTTTTTTAAATATGACATGGGACCAAAATCAACCTTAAAAAATTTTAATCAGATTAAATGAAATAACACAAATAATAATTAATTTTTTTATCAAATATGCGGTGGGGCTAGAATTAATGTGATGGCTAAAAAACGGCCGACTTTTATAATATAGAATTGATATTGATTGATTAGTTACTAATTATATTTTTCTAGGCAGACCGTGTATCCCCATTGTATATGTCTCACGTAACACCACTCAAATACATATGAAGTTAATAAAAGCTATCAAATAGATAAAATAACAACGTGGTATGAATGCATATTGGGTATTAAAGATAAAATTATTTAAGGCAAGTAAAATTAAAGACAGATAGTATGACTTTTTAAAGATAAAATTGAAGATTATATAATTAAGAAAAATAAAAAATATTAAGTTTTTATTATCTATTTGAGTTTGAAAAAAAATAATTAAATCAAGCGGGGTCAGAATCAACGTGGTGGCTCGAAAACGGTCGGCTTTTATAATATATATTGATGATTTGTATTGCTGAAAGTGTTTCTAGTAGCCATGTATGGCTCCTACATTGATTCACCGAATTGTTCATTATTGTCACTTTTAAAAGTTTTAATAACTTTTTGGGCTATTAAAATTATTTTTTATTCCGAATTTTTATCTTAAAAAAATTATCTCACTTAATAAACGGACACAAATAGAAGGACGTATCTAGGTCCGGTTCCAGATCCGTCGGTTTCTCCTCTCTTCTACAAAAAGTATGTATAAATTATACCTAGATTTGCAAAAAATTATCTCACTTAATAAACGGACACATACAAATGTGGAGCCAAGAACCGATCTTTGGCCGATATTTGGCCTCTTTTGATGTATAAATTTAGTTTCGATTATTAGATATATACAAGTTTTGTATAATTCATGTATATATTTTTTTATAAAATAGAGGCGTAGAAACCGGCGATTCCAAACCAGTTTCTGGGAAAGGGGGTATCGAAACCGTAACTGTCCCCGGAACCGGAACCGCCATTGGAACCGGTCCCATGTCTACGCATAGATTCTTTTTTTTTTTGTTTAAGCCAAAAAAACCATTAACTTTACTAATGAAAACCACGTGTTTAATAGGAACAAAGATAAATAGATAAGAAGGGAAACGAGTATTTTTTTTCAAGTTTAAAGCCTTCTTATAAAACGAATGACCAACTAGCTCAAATTCATTTCATTCCACTTGGGTGGAAAATGTGATGCCCATTGGTCAAGGTGCCCGATGGGTTCTATTTAAACAAATAAATCAAAAGCGTCATCGGTTGTTATAACCGATGATAGCCCTTTTCGGTCCTATTGACCGATGAAAATAACGGGGCGTTTCAAACCTCTGATGGGGGCGCTCTGTATTTTTTTGAAATCAAATGGTAATATTTTTTTGAAATGTAACTAGTTTCTGTAAGGGAAATTCCGGATGGTACTTCTGAATTTTGGGTTTTTTCAGATGGTGCCCTCGAAATAAACTTATTCCGCAAAATACCCAAAGGTTTCAAAAAAATTCGAAACGTGCCCTTCTTTTAATTTCTCCAAAACTTCCGTTAACTTTACCAGTAAAAAAAAAAGAAAAAGAAAAGAAAAGAAGGAAGGGGAACGACAGTAAGAAGCTTCCGTTCAGCTCCGTGTTGTCCCGAACAGGCGGAGGAGGACTCCCTGGACCGAGGTCCAAGAAGCGGCTGTAACGACGACGACCTCGGTGACGGAACAATGGAGCTCGTGCAACTTGACGTGACGCCGATCGGCCGAAGAACGTCCTGATCTTGATGAGCAATACCGGTGGCGGCCACCGCGCCTCCGCCGAGGCCATCGGCGACGCCTTCAAACTCGAGTACGGCGATGAGTATAATGTAAGCGCTTTTTCTGTTCGTTTCCTCGGTTTTTTTTTGGATTCGGTTCTGGATTCGTTGTTCTTGCTGTGGATTTGTAGCTTGCTTTGCTTCGTTTTGAAATTGTGATGAAACGTGGTTAATCGGTGGTTTATTGGTCAAATTTGACTTTAAATTGCTTCCTTCTTGACAATAGGGATTAGAATAGCAATTTCTTGATTTCAATTTTGCAGAGTTATTATTAGTTATTACTATAGCTGTGTCTTTTACAATCAGATTGGAAATTACCCAATATTTATTTAGCACAGGTCACAGATTGAAGAAGACGAAGACGGAGGGGATCCCAGGTCGCCGCCGCCCTGGACGGAGGTCGCCGCCGGCACTCGCCTCTTCGCTCGCAGCCCGAATCCAACCCGACCACCGAGCGCAGCCCACACCCACCGGAATCCGCCGCCCTTGATAGAAGTCCCGCCGTTGGAAGCGCCGCCCTCGATGTCCCCTCTTCGCTCCTCTTCCCTCCCTCTTCGTTCCCCTTCTTTCTTTTCTTTTTTCTTTTTACTGGTGATGTTAACGGAAGTTTTGGAAAAATTAAAAGAAGGGCACATTCCGAACTTTTTTGAAACCTTAGGGGCATTTTACGGAATAAGTTTATTTTGAGGGCACTATCCAAAAAAGCCCAAAACTCAAGGGCACCATCCGACAAATTTCCCTTTCTTTAATATATACAACTCTTTGTTTATTTTCATAACAACAATTGTTCAATTTCTCTCCTTTCTTCATATATTAAAAAAAATATATCATGGGCTCATCAAAAAGAGGCCTTAGTTGGAGCATTAGTGAGGATACAACTCTATGTGAAGCATGGGTTTCTACTTCTGAAGATGGTTCAATTGGGATCCGTCAATCATGAAGTCATTTTGAAATTGAGTTTTTACTTTATTTGTTGAGAACTCAATAGTTGGGGTGACTCGTAACAAAAATTCAATTGAATCTAGTTTCAAGGTTATTAATAATCAATTCTCTCTTTGAAGGGCAGGCTTAAGGAAGGCAAATGTTAATCCCCCAAGTGACGATAACCAAATCGATGTGGTAAATATTTATTTTACATTATTATTATGTTATATATTCTTATATTTACATCTTTTCTTAATTATATAAATTTTAAATAATATATTTTAGTCATTACATACTTATTCTTGAAACATATGTGTAGTCCCGATTAACACGTGGAATATTTACCAATGATAATAAGGGAAAGCTATTCAAGTTTGATCATGTTTGATCTTTGTTGGAAGGATGTGGAAAGTGGAACAACCAATTTACACCCCCTATTTCTACACCTCCTTATCACAATGAAGAGTTACTTGATGATGGATCTCCTAATGGATTCGAGGGTCCTAGCTCGCAAGCCGGAAGTAGTCATGCTAAAAGACCCGAAGGTCGTGATATACAAAAGGGTAATAAAAAGGCCAAATCTTCATTGTGATAAGGATACTTAATCACCATAGATCTTCATTGTGACCCGAAGGACAGTTACTTTTGAAAGTTGTATGGATAAAATGATAAACACATGTAATGAATATAATGTACTAGCACGGGACAAAAATGAGTTGGAGCGAATGAGAATCTAGATGGAGACAGATAAGGTCGAGGTAGAAAAAAGGAGATTGATTCGGATACTTAATCACCATAGATCTCTCAAAGTTTTCACCAAGAAAGAGAAGTTGGTTAAGACACCAACAAAATCTTTTGTTAGAACCACAATAGCTAGATTATGTCCACTCCCAATTCAAGCAACCCCTATAACAATGATGGTTATTATCTTGAACTTGATGTCGATGATGACTTCATTTAGAATAGTTTTAATCTCTTTTAATGTATGCAATGTAGAATGGTTTAAGCTTATTTCATTTAAAGCAAATCTTTATCTAAGCATACTACATTTATTATTGATATAAAAAAAATACTTAACTCGTATGCAGAAGCATTTACTACAAAATGCGCGCATAATCATATACTATAAAATGCACACTTATTCTGCAAATTGCACGCCTATAAACTGTAAAATGCACACTCAATTACTTCAAAATGATGAGCGGCTCACAAGTATAAAATGAACATATAAGCTAGCATTAGCACACTGACCAATTAACTTTCAAAATACACTTTATAGGATCTAAAGTGCTCAAAGAAACTACATGCTATTTCCATAAAGAAGAGACGATTAATGAGATTGTTCCTAAGGGAATGATGCATGGGGGTATCCCGAATCCTATTATGGCTATGCATATACTTTGTAATGGTAAGGCTATCACGATGAACATCGAAAGAAACATTTGGATATATTTCATGTTCACCTACATGTCCTACTTCATCATCTTCAACATCAACGTATTCATCTTCTACGAACATGTTGTGGAGATAATGCACGTGAGCATTATTTCACCCAAAGTTTGTGTATCCCACATTCA
Source organism: Polygonum aviculare (assembly GCA_934048045.1). Classification (NCBI taxonomy): domain Eukaryota; kingdom Viridiplantae; phylum Streptophyta; class Magnoliopsida; order Caryophyllales; family Polygonaceae; genus Polygonum; species Polygonum aviculare. The sequence continues at coordinate 25,718,582 of OW204025.1, forward strand.
AGTTGGACCACGAATGATAGACCATCTTTCTTGTAGTATACTAAAGGTCCTTTCAACATCTTTACGGTATGCTTCTTGCTTTGCTACAAATAATTTTTTTCTGGTGGTGTTTGGATGGCTAGTGGTCTTTACAAATGTCGCTCATGAAAGATAAATTCCATCAGCTAAATAGTAACATTGATCATAATATTTGTTGTTTACCTGAAACTAAACTATATGAGCTTTTCTTGCAACAACATCATCAAATAAGGAGAAGCTCCCTAGTATGCTGAGGGCTTGAGGTCATTATTTGATCCGAATGTTCTAAAGAAGGCATGCCAAATCCAAGTGTCATATGATGCCACGACTTAACAAGGAAAATTGTTAGTTTCCTTTGATATATAACCAGCGTATTGTCCGGCCTAACAAGTTGGACAATTTTTCCACTCCTAGTGCATGCAATTGATGGACCCAATCATTCCCGAGAACCCTCTTTTAGCAATGAGGATCGTCTGGTCCCTTGCTCTAGTCCCCTCCTAGACCTGTCCAAACGCGGGTCGGCCCGCCCGGCCCGCCTGACCCGCCCGCAAATAAGGGCGGGCTTGGACAAGGGTTCAGGCCCTACGGGCCAGGCCCGGCCCGCCCATATTTAATCCGGGCCGGGTATGGACTGACTGTTTAGCCCATCCGGGCCGCTAGGCCCGGCCCGGCCCGTAATATTTTATAAAAAGAATCTATTAATAAATACTTGTTTATACTATATACCAATGTCATCTAAAATTCAAAACCCTATCCTTTCATTTATTTAAGTCTTATAGATTTGCGGCGCTCATTCCAGCCTTTCCTTTCATCATGTATATCTCTCCCTCACTTCCCCTCCTCATCTCTCTCTCTCTCTCTAGTCTCTTCCCGATCTCCCTCTCTGTCATGCCGGTAAGCCGCGTTGGTCGCCATTCCTGATCTCTCTCTTCCGATTTGTTAGATTGTTTCCGGGCCGGGCTGTCCATGGGCCAGCCCGGCCCGCAATGGCGGGCGGGCTTGGGCAACATTTTCAGCCCATATTTGCGGGCCGGGCCGGGCCCAGCCCGCACATGCGGGCAAGAAAAATGTTTTAGCCCGGCCCAGGCCCAGCCCAAGCCCGCATTTGGACAGGTCTATCCCCTCCCCTGGTCCTTGTTTTTTTATTGGTCCACGTCATCAATTTGCCATATCAACACCTTAATAAACAAAACAAAAATCACTAGTACTATTCTTTTGCCCACATTAATCACCTTCTTTCCTTTGCTTCCTCGGCTTCGAATTCCAGCCAGGATTGCTTTTGCCCACATTAATCTCCTTCTTTTGCCCACATTAAACCAAAGCTTCAATTTCAAAAATGAAACACAAATTACCAGCCAGGATTGCTTGCAGCATCAATGTATGCATTAACATAAACACATTAAACATGTGTTTGTCCCAGTATGCTTCAACCCACATCCACATTAGCTAGAAAATTTTCAAGTAATCGAATTCCAGATGCAATGCACAAAAAATTCCCCAAATTGATCAGGCAATAAATAGTATATATACAATTAGCTAGTCGGAGAGTTGATCGAATTGGAATCGATTCAGGTGCAATTTGGTGCCCTAAATTAGTTTCCCTCTAGTAATCTAGGATTCCGGCCACCGAATCCAATCGAATTCCAGGCGAATCGGACTCCACACTTGCGCGGAGGAATTCCACACTTGCGCAATCGGCACCGCAACGTGACGAATTCTAGGCGAATTTGGTGCCCTAAATGGACATACCTTTGCTTCCTCGGCTTCGAAACGACTCCACACTTGAGCGGAGGAGGAGAATCGGACTTCCAGGCCCACTTGCGCGGAGGAGGAGAATCGGACCTTCAGATCTGCGTCCAGGCTGCCGGACTAGAGGCGAGAGAGGTGAACGGGGGCGGACTTCCGAGGCACATAAGAGCAGGAGTTCAATCGAAGAGAGGGGACTAGGGCAGAGGCGAGAGAGGTGAACGGTGACCGAGAGATCGAGAGAGGCGAGAGAACGATGGAGGCGAACTGACAAAGTGGGCAAAGAACGATGGCGGCGAAGTGGGCAAAGAACGATGGAGTAATTTTTTTTTGTTAATTAAGGTGATGACGTGGACCAATAAAAAAGAAAGGACCAGGAGAGGGGACCAGGTTGACGGACCAGAGGATCCTCGTTGCTCTTTTAGAAGCCTTATACAACAAGCGGGGCCAGAAATTATAAAAAGAAGAAGATAGGTGATAGACAATTAATAAAAATAAGAAAGACTTTAAAATAATTTTTCTAAATTTTATTTTCTTAAATTGAGTGGGACCAGAATTAACGTGGAGGCTTGAAAAGTCTCAACTTTAATATATAGTTTAGATAGATTATAGATAGATTATCAATCTATAACGTGCCTTAGGTATGGGGTAAGGCGTAAGTGTAAGTACATTACTTTGCTCTATATTTGATAAATATTCCTACGATCAGTTTTAATATTTAAGTTTTCTGTTTAGTTTTAAGGTAAATTGCTCAAAGTCATCCATCAAATAGGATTTTACTAGCAAATGATCTGTACCTTATACGGGGGCGTTTTTTGTTTTTATTATCTTGTATATGAATTCACTATAACAATTACAAATATTATCATATGTATAATTTCTTTTAAAACGGTACATATCTTTTAGATTATAAAATTACATAATTCTCGTATATCTCAAATTTATATAAAAAAATATTGTATTTATATATTTGTTTTTTTATACATACTTAAACATATATGTATATATCGAGGAAGAATGCAATAAGATGAGATGCATTATTAAATTTTATAAAAAATTGATAAAAATCATTTGACATTTAAATTAAATTTCATAAACTAATTTATATAAATAAATCAATAATTTGTAATACAAATTTAGATTAATTTAGTATTATATTTTAAAATATAGAGAATATTTAATAAAATAAAAAAATAAACGAATCATTATCTTGTGCACATGTTATTATGTTGTAAAATATTGAAAATATTAACGAATCATTAATCTATCTTTTATATAAAACTTAACCAATGTGTAATGTTACGAATATATTTAGGGTAGATATATCATCTAGTAACTTTATTAATATTATTATTGGATTTCAATATGAGACGATAGAAAAAAACATATAATACATTATTTTAATAAAAAAATACGTGGCGTAAATATAGTGTTTAATTTTGCTAATAATGATAATTTTTATAAAATTTTAGAACAAAATTACGAAAGTAATAATTATTAATAATAATAGTATGATATCTAAGTAAATGGGTAAAAATGATTTTTTTAAATAAAATATTTAGGATAAATTAATATATTAAATAAATAGGTAATCATATAATAATAAGATTGAGATTTATATATTAGGATAGAAAGCAACTCAGAATTTAAGATAAAACTTATATCTGAAGTATGTATAAGATTAAACTTAAAACTAAGATTGATAAGATAATTTTTTTAATAAGTGGGTGATGTGGCGCAATATGGTGCGGAATTTGTTTCCGCTTTAGTATATAGTAATAGATAGATGTAGAAGATATGAATTTTAAAAATTAATAAATATAACTAATACAAAACTAAAGAAAAAATTAAAATCATACGTAATACATGATAGGAATTAAACAAGGATCATAAATAATAGTAATAATATTTAAAAACTTATTCTATAAATATGATTAAGATAAATACAATTTGATTTGAGAATTAAACTTACACAATATGACTTAAATAGATATGATAATGACTCAATAATACTATTTTAATGTCTATAGATAAAATTGATATTAAAGTTTGAATATAGATATTATTTTGATATGAATATATACAGAAAATAAAGATTCTTGTATTTTTTATCATAAAATAAATCAGAATAATTATTAGTCATATATAACTAATTTAATATAAAGTGGGTCAAAATTAATGTGATGATTTGAATAGAACAACTTTAATATATAATATATTTAATATATAATATAGATCGATAAATAAATCAGTCCATACTCTCAATTAAACTTGATAAGAAAAACCAAACATTAATATATGATCATTAAAAAAATCGAGCGTAACCTCATCAAACATATTAACTATTAAATTAATAAAAAATACGTGTGAAATTAAAATATCTTTTTGTCTTAAGAACATAAGATAACAAATTAGATAGAGTAAGGTTTCACTTTCCTAACGTAATTAGGTTTTCACTGTGCTTATAATACATGTATACGCCATGTCGATCAATTAATTAGCTTTTAAGATTGAGGGAGATCGAACCACTGCATGTGATCATGGAATTCAGGTTAAGACTATATGGTGCTCCTGCACACCTATGCCATTCCACCCTTGGGCTTTCCTTTCTCGTATTTCTATCCTTCGTGATATGCCTTATCTACTCGTATAAATTTTTTTCAGTCTTTATAATGTCAATCTTCTTGTTACTCAACTATGTTGTCGCACTTCGCTCATGGACTTCTCGTATACCACCACTCCACACAAGCGACCAAACACCGTGTCGCGGGTGTCTCAAACTGTCCTTGACAAGGGAAAAACGCGGCAAGAACACCGGATCCTACGCGTTCGAATCGTTAGTCGCCATTGCTGTGGCTTCGATTCCGGTTTTCGTAGTCATTCACCATGGTTTCCATCCCCCCGTGTCCGTCGTCGGTGTCCTTCTCTGCTTCGTTCTACAGGCCTTTTGTATCTCCAACGTTCTAAGGTACGTGAGTGACGAATACTACAAGTTCTTGGTGGCTCGTGTTGCAACGGTCATATGTGCTTCGTATGATGTCTTTGGTCCTCTATCGATCCACACTTGGCTTGTGGTCGCGGGTTCTATAGGGTTGTTCTTATTGCAACGTTATTTTGTGTCCTTGAAGGAAGAAATTGGTGTGTCTCGGTTGTCAGTTGATTATATGGTTCGCTTTCATGAGTATAGAGATTTTGCCTCCAACAGAGGAAAAGTATACTCTTGTCAGCATTGTGATCGGACGTTGGCTATTTTGGAGTAACCTAGTACTTATATAATATTGTAACGTATGTATCTTACATATATACTTCTAGGTACTCATTATATATAGTGTATGTTAACTAGTTTCTTGTTACAATTCTTGGATTTATCAGGGTCATGTCTTTAGTGCTCTCTTATGAATGAGAACTTCATTTTCTAACGTTTATGTTGAGCTTCATCAATTTGATAATGGGTGACATGGAAAGGGGGTTTGCTAATTATAAAAAAAAGAACTACAGATTACAGGAATTTGAGATCAGAGAAGCAAAATTAGGCTCAATTAATCCAAAACGATATACGTACCAACTACCAAGTCATTCAAAGATGGATGCTAAAACATACTTGCAAATAACTCCATCATACTACAAAAGAGTGAGCTATTGCATCACTAGTTCATATACTACTACTACTACTACACCTGATGGTTTGAATTAGTGAAAACCCCCATATATAATCCACCAACATTACATACTCATTAAGCGATCACGTGTCACCAGTCACCACCATGCCACGAATTCTTAACCCACCACACTAGCTAGTTAGTTACTTGGATTGATTTTCTGCAAGTTAAACATGACATTAGAGTCAAAACATCAGAGTCAGAACACAAAAGTAAAAGCACAAATAGCCAGTGTTCTATATACCTTGCATGTAGCCTTTGTAATGATGTTCTCTTCAAGCAAGCGCTCTAGAATAATATCCTCACAATCGAGCGGCTTTGATGACCCAAAGGCATCAGTAATGTTGTTTTTCTTGGATGGAAACATGTATTTTGAGAAGTTGTTCTTTTGTGTCTGACTGAAATGCCTATTGTTGTCATCATCTGTCATTATAAGGTGATAGACATGAACCACCTTCCGTTGGCCCATCCTGTAAGCTCTGCTTATAGCCTGCCTTTCCACAGACGGGTTCCAAGTAACGTCGAGCAACACCACTCTAGACGCGCCTATCAACTCGATCCCTTCTGAGCAGGCCTTAGTAGAGGCCAACATGACCTTAGCCTCACTTCTTGACCGGTTGAACTTTTCCATTGTCCTCTGCCGGGTTTCCATCTCCTGATTACCCGACATGACTTGAATCTCTACACCGTCTCTCCACCCAAAGTACTTCTCAGACATTAGCAACACCTTGACAAAGTTGAGCGGGTGGAGGTATTGGCTAAAGACAAGAACTTTCTCCTCCAAGATTGAGCTCAATTCAATAAGCCTGATCAGAAATCTCATCTTTGCACTATCATCGATACTCAACCTCCCACTCTTCAGCTCTTCTTTGATGTCCGGACTCGTATTTTTGTAGCTCAACAACAATGGATGGACAGAGATCAATGTCATATTCACATTTGATTGCAAATAGCTTTTCTTGCTCTTCTCCTCTTCTTCTATCTTGAGAAGCCTGTTTTGTAGGTCAGAAGGTTGCAGATACAGTACATTGTCAACCAGGCCAGGCACCGTCGCGCTGATTATGTAGTTATCATAACGGTGACAAAACGGTTTGACCTTCTCCTTGAATTCTCTGATCTTGCCTTCATCAGCCTCATCGTATTGGTTTGATCCGTTGGATTTGAAAGGATTTTCTTCGGCTACAAACTCCTTCCTCACCAAGCATAAGAGGTTGTAAAGCTCGCGGAAGTTGTTCTGGAAAGGAGTACCGGAAAGAAGGACTCTCTTCTTTGTCTTCACACGTGACAGAACATCGAACATTTGGCTCTTCTCGTTCCTTGGCATATGGCCTTCATCTAGGATAAGAAGACCCGGCATTTGAAGCAACCACTCTCTGCACTTCTCTTCCTGATCAAGTAAACGAGAACCGCTCATAGTCCTACTACCGCTTTTCTTCTTCCTGCCTCCTTTCTTGACATCTTCTCCTCCAGCTAGCTGAGTAAATAAAGTGTAGCTAATTGCAAGAACACTCTCGTGCTTTACCCAAGACAACAGCTTGATCCAACGTCTAGCCATGTTTGTAAGATTCTTCTCGCAGTTCTTTCCAAAGAGTGAGCCAGCAATCGATAACTCGTGCTCAGAAAGCTCATTGTCATTCATGTTTAGGAACGGGATCCCGACTTTCCACTTCTCAAACTCCTTTTTCCATGTAAGGAGTATGCTGGCTGGAGCTAAGATGATAGGCCTTGAATTCTTGTAGAACTTCATGTGAGTCTCCAGGAAGGCGATTGCGAGCCTCGTCTTTCCTGTGCCCGGGTCATGGGAGATCAGGCAACCGCCTCCTTCACTCGCCTTTTCGCTCATCAGCTCCTTCAGCTCTGTCCCTCCACTGACGTTTCTCCAAATGAACTCGAACGCCGCACGCTGGTGAGGAAACAGCGTCTTTCTGATGTCAGGAATTATTTCCCAGACCGTTCCTGTTGGATCGAATTCAGCATCCTCCTTGGAGTGTTTGGAGTCGATGTTCGGGTCTTCAAAGCATGGCAGGTTCTTAGGGTCATGGTAGTCGTACGCAGAGTAGCGATTCCTATCCGAGAATCCCCAGGGATTCTCATTCTTTACATGCACCACAAAATAAACACAAGGAAAATTCATTCAGTCATTATTTTTGATCAAGAATGTAAGGTAAATTGTATGTAGGGTAGATCAAAGATTGAGGGACTTACAAAAGGTGGCAGGACATGTCTAATCTCCTCCCTCACATGACCACATAATTTGCATAGAATGCCAATTTCTTCATCCAGAATCAGATAATGCTCGCCTCCCCTGCAAAGCTGCTCTTGGCTTCTTGCATCCTCAGCTTCCTGCAAATCATAATACAGACATTCTTGTTAATGTTACTTAGTGGTGCTAACAATTGTATTCTTAGAGTAACAACTTGGTTAGACACAGATCAGACCAGACAGGCAGCAGCAACATCAGCATTATCATGATCACCAGCAAGATGGAAATCCATCATCCTATACATCGAAGCTAACTCCTCCTCCAAGGTGTTCTTAGTGTCCATTTCTTCATCGGAATCGACATCTGAGGAATCGGAGCTCGCAGGTCTTGTTGTGTCCTGTTTTTCATGAGGCTTGTTAAGTGGCTCCTCAACAACGTTTGTGTTGGCTGCCTCCATGATAGAATTGAACAGCACACGATGAATCTCACTAGCAGTCAATGGTTTCCTTTTTCCTCTTGTCATCATCACCTTTCCCCCACCTCTATTCTGATTCACCCTTCCTCCACCATTCCCAATTTCTTCTTCATCACTATCATCATCGTCGTCGTCGTCTTCGTCTTCGTCATCAGCATCCCCGTCTTCATCCTCATCATCGTCGCTATCATCATCATCTCCCTCTTTGTCAGGGTTCTTAGCATCAGTTTCTAACTCATCATCATCATCTTCCTCTTGATTAGGGTTCTCATTATCATCTCCATCTTCATCCTGCAAATCAAAAACAAATATGAGCTCCCAAACCACAAGTCCACAGAAATAAAACTACAAAGAACGGAAACTATCACCAGGTTTTACCAATTCATACCATATACACTCAAGATAGAATTTCACCTATTACTAAACCAAATCACAGTCAACATAAGGGAAAACAACCAGAGCACTTAAATCAACAGAGTCTTCTCACAAACAAAAAAGAAGCAACTGATAAATATTTGAACATCACCTCATTAGTCACCCCTTCATCTTCCACACCATCATCGTCGGAATCTGAACCGTCAAACCCACGAGAATCCCCTTCCTCAGAGTCCGATGGAACCGATTCAACACTAATCTCAGCAGAAGCCCAGCTACCTCGATTTCCCGTTACAACTACAACATCATCATCCATTTCTCTCCCGGAAACCTCTTCGTCTTCTTTATCTTGAACCTCTTTTCTCACACCAGAGAGAACAGGGGAAGAAGATTCAGGCTCTGTAGAGGCCGATTCCGACGACGCCGATCTGCCAGGGCTTGCAGAGGGGGACGAAGAAAGAACGATCACCTCATTTGGATTGCTAGTTTTGGGTTTCTTGAGCCTAGGGCGATGTTGCCCCATTAGGGCTTCTTGAGTTCGCCGGCGAGTTCGTCTGGCCACCGGCTCCATTGAAGGGCGAAACGAAGCTTCGGGTAAGGGGAGGGAGCAAACAACAGAGACGAATGGGAAGAGAAGGCGCGATTTTTTTTTACTGCACAAAATCTGTAGGCCTTCTAGTTCTAGTACAGAGGTGAATTCATTATCTGCAACTGAAAAGACTTAACCCAAATCATCATTATTAGAACGGAAACCTCCTAACCCAAAAAAGGTAAATCTTGAACCTACCATAATTTTGAAAATAATACTACTCCGTATTACCTTTACTAGAGATGGAAATTATATATGGGTGTCCGATTTACCCGATCACCCGATCCGCATATATGGACGAAAACCCGAAGAAAAGTGGATGAAATGCGGGTGGGTGGGTGTGCGGGTGTGTTGATGGGTCGGGTTTGGGTAGAGAGCCATCCGAACCGTCACCCGATCCATGACCCGTTCATCCATCCGACCCATTTAACCCGAATGCATACTTCTTATGAATTTGAGAATGTATTTCAATTTACACATTTTTTATCTTGCAATTTGAATCATATATTGCACTTTTTTTTGTACTAGACTATTAGTTTTGTTGATTTGTATTAGACCTTAAAAATTAGTAAGTTTTATATAGTTTATACATGATAATTACGTGAAATTATAAATTTAGCTTAGAATCTTGATAGGTTTCGCGGAGACCCGACCCACCCGATTACCCAACGGATGATGGACGGGGTGGATGTGAATGATGATTTTTATGGGTGGTGGATGGATCGGGTGGAGTATTTTTTTCATGGATCGGGTGATGGAAATGGCTCATCCACCCATAACCCGATCCATTTCCATTCCTAACCTTTACTGTTTTATTTTTTGGGTAAAATTGCATAAAACCATCCTTTAAATACTCATTTTTGCACAAAATCAAATCAATATTTGTAGCAAAGCACCCATTAAACATAAAAGTGTGTAACAAACCACCCGTTAAACCAAATTTTATAAGAAATCAGCCATTATATATACAAGTTTACTCAACACCACTCATTACATTTGAATTTTCAAATAATTATTAAAGTGAGTATATTTAAAAGGGTTATTTTATCGGAAATCACCCTTACCATATGTATATTCTCCTAAACCACCCTTTTAATGCGTAATTACCGTAAATCACACATAATAGTACTTCCGTTGCCCCAATACCACTCAAACTCTTTTTCCGTCCAATTTTTCGTTAACTAATAAAAAAAAATTTCCCCTCCTTTTTTATTATAGTTTAATCATTATTTTAAATAATTCTTTTCCTTTAGTTACTATAAATTTATAATTTCAATATTTGTGATAATCATCATTTATATGGAATTCAAAACTTATAATATAAGAATAACATATTAATATCCTTATGAATAATTAATTAAATGAAGATTAAGGGTATTGGTAGTTTTGTAGATTAAGATTTCAATTTTAGATTTACTCAATCCGTGATCCACTCATTTATAAATCAATATTTTAAATAAATTATTATGTTTGGCGTATTAATACCCATAATCTTCATTTGCTAAGTGTATACAAGTATATTTTTACATTATTATTATATTATAAATTATCAACTCCATATACTTATTAGTTTTATAGTAATTAATATTATCGTAAATATTTATATTAAGTTGGTATAGCTAAAAGGAAAAAAGTTAGTAATTGATCAAAATGTAATAAAAATGAAGAAAAAATGAATATTTAATTATTTAACGGAAATTTTGGACGGAAATCGTGTTTGGGTGGCATTGGGTAACGTAAGTCTTATTACGGGTGGTTTGCGGTAATTAGGCATTGAAATGGTGGTTTAGGAGAATATGACATATTGTAAGGCTGGTTTCCGGTAAAAAAACATGAGATAATGGCAAGCTTTTACAAGTTCTCCCCGTAAGCCTTGTTGATCAAATTTGCAGTATTCGAATCCCGTCTACTAACGTTCCAGATAGACTAATTTGGACTCCATCTGCGGATGGCAATTTCTCGGTGAAATCAGTCATGGACCTTTTAAATAGTCAATACCATTGACCTTAACTTGGTAGAAGTTGGATATGGAAACTTCAAATCCCAACTAAAATCAAGACTTTCCTCTGGAAGGCATATTCAGATGCCTTCCAATGGCGGAACGCCTTAATCGACACTACGATCGAGTCTTGAGTCAATGTAGCTTCTGTGGTCTGGCAGAATAGGACATGAACCATCTATTTTTTCAATGCCCTTTTACCGTCAACATCCTGAAGGAACCAGAGCATAAGATTAAGATAATCTTCCCCCCCATCACTTCTACCAATGAATTTACGACAAACGTAGAGGATATGCGCTTATATGATTCCCCCTCTGACCTTTTGTGTTTTGTGTGGTGGCAGGTCTGGCTCTCCCGCAATTCCATCACTTTCAGAAATACGACAGAAAATGATCCTAAGAAAATAGGAAACATTGCTTCACAACCTACTCGACTTGGAGAACCTCCTCAGGCTCTCCTCATAAAAAGAAAAAGAAATTGGATACTCAAGTCCTCTTTTGGCGTAAGCCAGAGGCAGGATGGGTGAAAATGAATTTCGATGCCTCTATGCGATCAGATGGAAGCTCCCACACCTCCTGTATTTTTAGGTCTGAGAATGGTAAGGTGATTTCTCTTTCTAGGCAGCCTTGTCGTGCAAAAGATGCTTTAGAAGCCGAACCACTAGCTCTTTTTGCTGCCGTCCAACGAGCCACGATGCTTCGTGTTGGTAAGGTTATAATTGAAGGTGACAACATCTATGTTATCAATGCCCTGAAGAAAATATGGAAGATCCCCTAGGAAATTGCTCCAATCATAAAAGACATCCACAACATTCTTCAAGAATTCTCACAAGTCAGAATTTACCATCGACATCATCTCCAAACATGTGATTCCAGAGTCCTTTCTTGATGATTTCAACCTCTTTTATTACTCACATCTGAAGAGCTTCAACTTTGTAAATCCGGACACAAGGACACCGGAAGTTTTATTTCTCCTGAAGGAGTTTAGTAAAACCATTCCTAAGGATGATCTAGGCTGACCCTCATTGAGAAGTGGAGCCTAAAGTTTACCTTCTACAAAAACAAAGCTTTATTCATATTATATAGATTTCCCGATCATAATTTTGGATAGATTCTACAATAATTGACATACTTTTTCAAATATCGTATAAATATTGGATTTCTTCAAATATGCAATTCAAACTTTGATAGAAAAATTAAAAAAAAATCAAATATCATATAATTTTGGCTTCCTGATCATAATGTTTAGCTTTATTCATTGACATATTTAAATATCAAAATATTATGATTATTGTATAAGGAAAGGATAAGATACATAACATATTAGATAGAATCTAGGTTAAAAATATAACTAAATAAAAATATATCTATTAAAAATTATAAAGAGTGGATTTTCATTATGTATATACTTTGGATAGATTTTTTAGAAATTTGGATAGATTTATTATGTGTACAGTTTAATGTGGGATGTACAATGAAATTTGAACCAATTAAACAAATTAAATTGTTTTAATAAAGATGTGTGATGCGGTCCAGTGAGAAGTTGACACGTGTCATGCTAAATATTATAAACCTCCGCTTTAGTATAAGTTATGACGATGATTGGAGACCAAGGAGGAGGCGTATAGACGATGAAACAACAATATGCTAAATATTATAGACGATGAAACAACAAAGAAGACGAGTAAGGAGGCCTAGAAAAGAAAGGACTACAATTAGGAGGAGGAATTTGCCATAAAATAACAATTATACCCCCGTTTCATTTAAAAGAAGAATTTATAAGATAAAACGGTTGTGATTGATATCTACTACGAGTATAAAAGAGTCCTATTTTGTATCCAATCTGTTTTAAACATTGAAAAAGAAGATCTTTATACAAAAAGAAGAAAAAACAGTAGTACTCCGTAACCTGTCCAATTTAGGAGTGGCCAAACAGAGCAAGGAAATGTAAATTCAGACGCCAATTTCTGTACACCAATCCGAAATAAATGATACTGTAATTTTTTTGGTTGAAAAATGCATATATTTTTTTATCCTTTGTTTTTAATTTGTTCAAATTTCATGGATTATTTTTACGTACGAAAATGGGTCTATTCCCTCTACAGCACTACGATTTTCCATACTCAACACTTATTCAGATTTGACCCCTACTATCATCAATGAGCTTGCCAACAACCAAGTTACGGGTGCTCGTTTTGGGGCACTCAAAGTCTCAAATAGTAGAAGGAAATCTTATAACGTTTGTGAATGAAAGAGTATAAACTTTGTGAAATTTATTTGGTCAATGTTACCAATTTCTTACTAGATTACGTAGTGTATAATGTTTGTGACTCTTATTTCCTGATTCTTACTCTAACAAAACATGAGAGCTCTTTAATTTATAAACTCTTCGCTTGAGCTTCATCAATTTGGTAAAAACCTTGAACTTTATCAATTTTGTAATGAGTGGCTTAATGATGGAGGTGTATTGCTTTGAATGTGTCTGGACTATGGACTTATCAAAGGGGGTTTCCAATTCCAATTATGCAGCAAGATAAAAGAAAAATCTATGGAGTAAAGGAATTTGTCAACTTAATACTACATGGTGTTGCACGTAATGGCAATACATAATTGTGAAAGTTACAAAATAACTTTGTAACATTTCATAGGTTGCATAAACTCTTGTCCTTGTCGACCAAAAAAAAAAAAAAAAAAAAAAAAAACTCTTGTCCTTTGTCAGGGCATAACAAAACAGTAGTTCTCTCATGACAGGACCTTGTGAAATATATGTATACTACTAAAGCAAAAATTGAACGTTAAAGTGCCAAAGTTCAAGAAAAAGTGGCTCCTAAGTCTTCATTCCTAGCCCGGTAAACTCTGGTTCCCTTCTCTTATGGTTTTTGAGATTCATACAAATGTCATGGCCTTACAGTTCAGGGTCTTCTGATCACAGCCTGTTTCGATTCGAAATGGTTTTGGATTTTGTACTCATGTTGATTAGTCGGGTGCTAGTAGCCCTGGACACTCACGATAATTCAAAAAAAAAATGTTCAGGAGCAGCAAACTGAAGAACATGACTCGCGAACGGCCAACCAAGCACTCAAACACCGATGCACGTACAGCATGGATTGAAGTTTCAAGAAACAATTAACATAAAGTAAAATAAACTGCATCACTTTGATGTCTGCCTAAATTGCCAAGCAAAGCTTGCAGAAATCCATGTACCAATGTGCTAGAATAGTCAGTTTACACCAAAGCAACAGCTTGCATTGCATAACTTGTTATGAGCTCAAACTAAGGTACACTTTCAGGTCGTACTTGAATTACCACTTCTTGCCGAACATCTTATACAATGATCCAAACAACGCCCTGCACTTGATAAAAAGAGTGCCAAAAATTAAAAGTGCACAGGCCGAGATTGACTAAACACTGCAATATAGTGTAGCCTACATGTATACTTTAGTATCAGCTGAGGCTCATGAGACGACTTGTCAGCATTGCACAACCATTGTTTGATCAAACCAAAAAAATATTGAGCATTCATGATACTTACTCACTAATTCCAGGATCAGCATTGTCAACTTGTCTCGCAAGAAGATACATATGTTTGTTTCGAATGTAAGCTGAATATGTAAGTTTCAGTTTTCTATAATTATAGTAGACACAAAGGCAACATGCTTTCACTATTACATATTAATCAGATGATGAAGCCAAGAACTGGAATTGCAAACTTCAAATTTATACCTGACTCATGTCACCAAGAAGAAGATCACCTTGCAAGTTAGTTACTTGGATTTATTTTCTACAAATTTAACATAGCATCAGAGTTAGTCGGTCAAATATGCAATTCAAAACAAGATATAGATTTTCAGCATATATAAATTTTCAGCATATATAAATTTACTAGTCAAGTTAAAACACCAGTACAGTAAGTATTTTTTTTTCACCTTGCAAGTAGCATCTGTAATGATCTTCTCCTCAAGCAATCGCTCCAGAATTAAATCCTCACAATCAGTCTCCTTTGATGACCCAGGAACATCACTAATCTTCTTATTGCTGGAGGGAAACATGTACTTCGAGAAGTTAGTCTTCTGAGTCTGTCTCAAATGCCGGTTGTTGTCGTTGTTGGTCATTATGAGGTGGTAGACATGAACCACCTTTCGTTGACCCATCCTATAAGCCCGGCTTATAGCTTGTCTTTCCACGGATGGGTTCCAAGTGACATCGAGCAACACCACCCTAGAGGCGCCGGTCAACTCAATCCCTTCTGAGCAAGCCTTAGTGGAGGCCAACATCACTTTAGCCTTACTTCCTGACTTGTTGAACTTCTCCATTATTCTTTGGCGGCTAGCCATTTCCACATCACCCGACATGATAAGAATCTCTACGCCGTCTCTCCATCCAAAGTGTTTGTCAGACATCAGCAATGCCTTGATAAGGTTGAGAGGGTCGAGGTATTGGCTAAAGACAAGAACTTTCTCCTCCAAGATTGAGCTCAATCCAATAAGCCTGATCAGAAATTTTAACTTTGCGCTATCATCAATACTCCAGCTCCCACTCTTCACCTCTTCTGTGAAGTCCGGGGTCACATCTTTGTAATTCAACAGCAATGGATGGACAGAGATCTGCGTCATATTCGCATTTGCTTCCAAATAGCTTTTGTTCTCTTCTTCTTTCTTGAGAAGCATGCTCTGTAGCTCAGAAGGCTGCAGACATATCACATTGTCAACCAGACCAGGCACCGTCGCACTGATTATAAAGTTATCATAACGGTGACAGAACGGCTTGATCTTCTCCTTGAAATCTCTGATCTTGCCTTCATCAGCCTTATCATTTGATCTGCAGGACTTGAAAGGGTTTTCTTCATCTACGAACTCTTTCCTAACCAAGCACAAGAGGTTGTAGAGCTCGCGGAAGTTGTTCTGGAAAGGAGTACCGGAAAGCAGGACTCTCTTCTTCGTCTTCACACGTGACAGAACGTCGAACATCTGGCTCTTCTCGTTCCTTGGCATATGGCCTTCATCTAGGATAAGAAGGCCCGGCATTTCAAGCAGCATCTCTCTCAGCTTTGCTTTCTCATCAAGTAAACGAGAGCAGGTCGCACTTGTACTACCGGCGTCTTTATTCTTCTTGCCTCGTTTCTTGATATCTTCTCCACCAGCCAGCTGAGTAAACAAAGTGTAGCTGATGGCGAGCACACTCTCATGCTTTTTCCAGTACAGCACCTTGATCAACCGTTTAGCCATGTTTGTGAGGTTCTTCTCGTAGTTCCTTCCAAAGAGAGACCCAGCAATCGACCGCTCTTGCTCAGAAAGCTCATTGTCGTTCAAGTTTAGGAACGGGACCCCGACTTTCCACTTGTTGAACTCCTTTTTCCATGTAAGGAGTATGCTGGCTGGAGCTAGGATGACAGGCCTTGAGTTCTTGTAGAACTTCATGTGAGTCTCCAGGAAGGCGATTGCAAGCCTCGTCTTCCCTGTTCCCGGGTCATGGGAGATCAGGCAACCGCCTCCATCACTCGCCCTCTTGCTCTTCAGCTCATTCAGCTCTGTCCCTCCACCCACATTCCTCCAAATGAACTCGAACGCCTCGCGCTGGTGAGGATACAGAGTCTTCCTGATATCAGGAATTATTGCCCATACACTTCCTGTTGGATCGAATTCGGCATCGTCCTTGGAGTGTTTGGAGTCGATGTTCGGGTCTTCGAAGTATGGCAGGCTCTGAGGGTCATGGTAGCGATACGAGGAGTAGCGACTCCTATCCGAGAATCCCCAGGGATTCTCATTCTTTACATGCACCAAGAAACCACAAGGAGGAATTTATTCAGTATATATTTTTTGATCAAGAATGTGAAGTAAATTGTATGTAGGTACATGAAAGATATTCAGGGACTTACAAAAGGTGGTAGGTAATGTCTAATCTCTTCCCTCACATGACCGCATAATTTGCATATAATGCCAACTTCATAATCCAGAATCAGATAATGCTCGCCTCCCCTGCAAAGCTGCTCTTGGTTTCTTGCATCCTTTGCTTCCTGCAAATCACAATACAGACATCTCCAAGCCGTTAATGTTATTTACTGGTGCTAGCAATTGTGGTCTTAGAGTGCATATCAGTGAAACAGATCAGACCAGATAAGAAGCAGCGGCAGCACTGCCGTAACAGCTGGCGAGACAGAACTCGGCTAACCTCCAAGTCGAGTCCAGCTCCTCTTGCATAGGGTCCTTCGGCGGCGGCGGCATCTCCTCTTCTGAATCAGAGTCCAAGGAGTTGGAGCTCGCTCTAGAGTGGTCGATCTCCTCTGATTTGGCAGCTGGCTCCTCAACAACATCTGTGTTGCCTTCCTCCAAGATTGAGTTGAGCAACACTCCATGAATCTCAGTAGAAGTCAGAGGTCCCTTTCTTACTCTTTTTATCGGCTGCACTGTCGCCTTTTCTTTATGTTTGTTCTCATCCACTCTGCCTCCAACATCCTCCATTTCTATTTCATCCTTCCCATCCACTCCTCCTCCAAAGCTCTCAAGTTCTATTACGTCATCGACTCTTCCTCCAAAGTTCTCAACTTCTATTACGTCATCGTCTTCTTCTTCTTCTTCTTCTTCTTCATTGTCTTCTTCTTCTTCGTCGTCTTCTTCTTCTTCTTCTTCGTCGTCTTCTTCTTCTCTAGTGTCATGTACATCACTACAGGTCTGAGCTCCCAGCCTAACATGCTGAGTAAATCCATTCAATTCAAGGATTCAGTAGACGTATCTATAGAATAATTATACCAAAAGTTGCAAACAAGTATGTCAAAACGAAGTGCTTACTTGTGTACCATTTCCATCATCCTTAGTTTCAACCTCCATCCAATCCCAATCAGCTTCCTTTTTTATGTTCTTGCTTTGAGGAAGTTTTTTCTGTTCACATATTACCCAAGACAATAACATATCAGTTGAACCCACAAGAACAGACACAACAACATACTGATCCTTTGAAATACCAAGAATTTATCAAAATGGCCTGTACAACTTCAACTCTGCCAAGTAACTAAAAAAACCAGCTCACCTTTGCTGGTTTAGCCTCCTCCTTCTTTTCTTTCTCTGTAACAAACAATTTCCTTTTTGGAGGCCGAAATATTTCATCGCGCTCCTGAACCAAATCCTCAGCCTAGAAGTACAAACATCAAGAGCAAGATTAATAGTTATAAAGATTGAATCTTTACAGCCAAAAAAAAACAAGAACATTTCATGAACAACCATTTCATACCTTTATCCCTGATTCAATGGCCGATGAGCTGGATCCGGTGTGCTCTGCCCTACGGAGCTTACCATACCCCTCATACACATACCCACTTCTTACAACACCAACCGGACCTTTCCTCTTTGAACAAGAACTCTTCTTTGGCTTCTTTACAGAGTACCTCACCTTTCTTCTTGGCTTCTCTGCTTCCTCAACACCAACATAGACCACATCTTGCTCTTCTTCTTTCCCTCCAGGGAAGAGCTCAGGATCATCACTGTCGATACCCTCCTCTGAATCGGGCTCCGAGGAACTCGAATCTAGCACAACGGTCTGAGGCGCTTTCTTTTCCGGTACAAACTCCATAACATCGTCGTCCATTTCTTCCTCCTCAGGCTCTTCTTTCACACCTGGAAAAACATGGGAGCGGCGAGATGGGCAGAGAGAAACCGGCGCCGGCGCCGACGAAGAGGACGACGACCCGCTAGAGAGAAGCTCCGGCGGCGGAGAATCAAGCGGAATCACATCATCATCATCAGCCTTTGGCTCAGAGCGACCGCTCTTGAGGCTCTGCCGCTTTCGGTATCGCCGGAGAAGTTCTTCTAAGTCTCTCCGGCGAGTCCACGGCGTCATGACGACGGAGGTGTGGGTTTTCCGGTGGAAGAAAATGAACGTTGTGAGGAAATGGCTCGGAATGGGAAAAAGGCAGAGAACAGAGCAAGGAACTGAAAGGACTCTGAAATCATGTAGTTTGGGAAAAACTACAAGTTTCTTACGCTACATAATTTATGTTTGCAGAAGGATTCAAATGGCTAGCAAAAGAATATTGCAGCATTGGCCTAGACTGAATTGGTTTTCTTGGGTTGTTTTGTTTCCCTGTTTTGGTAATAACCGGTTTCCAACTTTAAAGCTCCCATCTCCAACCTTTTCCCGGATTTACCATGTTCATATACTGCTCTGTAACTTTTACTTTTTTTTTTTTTTTTGCATTTTTAAGGTGGCAGAATGGAGTTAATTAATTAAATGCTCCCTGCTTTAGAAAAATCAATAAAAATAAATTTTAAAAGGCAAATTTGGGCAGATAATAACCAGTGTAGAAATTATGAGCTGATAAGAACCAGTTTAGCAAAGTAGGGCAATTTTGCATTTTGGTTAGAGCATCCCCAACAGCTTCTCTATTATAGAGAAAATGAGGGATTTGGGGGATTGTAGCTCACTTTTTTACCCCAACAGCTTCTCCATCTCATTCTCCATAAGGGAGATGGAAAAAAAAATTGCACTTCATTCTCTAAATGTAGGAGATTCTCTAAAATTGCACTTCATTCTCCAAAATCCACTTATGGTAATTATTCCTTTCTTCAAAATCTATTTATGCTAATAGTAGAAGGTTTATATAAATTGAGTGTAAAATTTAAGTTTTCCCTTTAATGTTAAATATATAATGCAAATTCATCATATATATTATAAAATATATTTTTTAATTATTATAGTTTATCGTGAATGCATGAACTTTTTGCTCACATAAGTCCTAATTTTATTGAGTTTATGTGTATATAAGTCATAAATATTTTAGTAGATCGGTACCGACCCTAAAACCATTAAACAATAATATATAGTCTTTCCAACACCTAACTATGAATGCATGTACTTTCTTATTTACATCATGATTCTTTAGTATAATTACTTCCTTATTTTTTTTATAAATAAAAAATTAAGTATCTTTAAAGTAAGATTGTATTATATTTTCATTTTTGTCAATTAAATAAAAATAATAATTAATAAACATTGAATTCTTCAAAATGATAAGTGGTTGGACTTAAATAAGGAAGGTTATGTTCTATAAAATGGAGAAACTGTTGGAGTTGAAGTAGAAAAAATTTAGAGAATATTGTTTTTGCTCCTCCATTTTAGAAAAACTTTTAGCACATCTGTTGGGGATGCTCTTATAACAAAGTGTTAGATTGGGCAAACTGATTCAATGCCTTTAACTTTTATTCAAAATCCTAATCAATAATGATGATTAATATGGTTGTTGTGTTGAGTATTGGAGCCTGATTCGGATCGGGCGGGAGAAGACGGAACGAGTCAAGAACCCGGCCGCGCTTCAGCGGCAGAGGCCGTGCTCCGCGGCAGGACGTGAGACGCGGGCTGGGCGTCCTAGGACGCGGCCGCGTCTCACGGCGGGTTGCCCGCGTTTCGCGACTTTGGCTTCTGGCGGAGAAGCGCAGGCAGGAGCCCGGAAACGCGCCCGCGCTTTGGCGTGTTGGGCCCGCGTTTCGAGACGTCCGCGGGATACGACTTAGGGTTTCCATATTTTTTCGGGATATTTTGTTTCCTTGGGGAAAAAGATATTGTATGGCTCTAGTCCTCTATTTATACTCGACATTGATATTGTAATTGGTGTGCTTCACCATTGAGAGAAAATCCTGACAAGAGAGATTGAGAGGTTAGGTTAGGAAGATCTTGATCAGGGTAGATCTGAAGATCAGTGTCCTTGTAATCCTTGAGTCCTCTAATTGATCTAGTGGAGATTCCCTGGCTTGGTAGTGCCCCCAGACGTAGTCCTTGTGACGAACTGGGTCAACAATTGCTCGTGTCTTTGTCTTGGTTTGCTTACTATCCGTCTAATTGCATGAACGATCAGGGGCTTCCGCAGATTTTTCCCCAACATGTTGATGGAGGAACCAAATCAAAAAGAAGGTAAATTAAAGTAGTTATGTGGAATGAACACACATTTCTATTAAGCCAAGCGACTTGCCAATTGTTCCTACGTTTTCAGTTTTCACCCATTTCTATTAAGGATAAGTTTAGGACAAAAGTGAGAATCTTGATTTCTACCATACATTGATGATTGATACATATACATGAGGAGCAAATGAGCAGAGACAAAATAAGACTAATCCTAAATTCCTAACCACAACTTCTTTTACCATTCTACCCACAAAGTTGAACCATGACTATTATCATTTTGGCCGGTGCGAAGTTTGGTTTCGAGTAGAGCGGTTCAAACCCTTTCCGATCAGAAAATCAACGAGCTGAGTTTTGTAACTCTTTGGATTGGTTTCGACCGAAAAAAAAAAAAAACTCTTTGGATTGATCCAAACTGTTATACTATGGAACTCTTCATTGCTGTGACTGACATTATCGATCCATTGATCAACTCACGACGACCCAATAATTGGACTCACCGATTCGTTGGATTGTGAAAAGGTGGGTTCTTATGCGAGTAAATAGAAACTGTCATCGTATCGTATGCAGACTTGGAAATCAAACGATAGAGGGATACGTGAAAGGTCTATGAAATCATTATTTTCCCCTATGCTGCACTACGTAACGAGCAGCTTTAACATAGGTACATCCAAAAAGTGCTAAAGTAAAAGACAAAAAAACATACGGAGTAACACCGTACCACCGCCCTTTATTCTTTACAACTATACCTAGTCCTTATTTAGTTAAATTTTGTATCATAGTTTATCATACCCTAACCAAGGAAATGGCCCAAAAAATGCCCTTCATCATTTCGTGTATATATATTCTCAACAAAGCTTTAGCAAAGATTTGTATAGCTAGAGTTAGAGATGGACCCAACAATTTTAATTAGAAACCCTCGGAGAAGTCTCAAACTTCGTTTCCTCGGCTAGCTAGATCGAGTATCGATCGAGGCAAGGCGAGCTCGAGTGAAGCCAGCGGAGGGCGGTGGTCAACCGTTGGGCTGGTGGTTGGAGTAGGAAGAGAGGGATTAATGGAGATAGACATATATGTGTGTGTGGGTTAATGTCATTGCAATTTTAGGGTTTATAATTTTGGAAGTATTATCCTTTCCAGGAAATATGTTGCAGATGCAGAGAATGGAAGAGTAAATAAGACTTAAAGGGAGTTTTATAGTGTTAATTTATTAAGGACATTTAGTTTATTACTGTTTTCTTTCATTTTAGAGCTTTAGACCAACTTCCAATGATGGTAAAATGTCCAGAAAAGCTAGAGGTACCTTAGCATAAGTTCACATGGTATACGTCGTTCCAAATTGATTTCTCACATTTTCACCTAAAAACCCATTACCCTATATTGCTGTCCTTTATTTTAAATTTCTTATATACAATTTTGTATATAAGGTGAAATCTTGATAATTCAATTTTATCCCTTTTTAATTTTAGTTACATTTTAGGTCATGAGGCCATTGTCCTTTTACTAATTATAGTCAATGACAACAATCCCTCCGTTCCTAAATGTTTGTCCAGTATTCCTTTTCGGGCGTTCCCTTTTGTTTGTCCATCTTTAAAATCTTTCCATTTATATCATACTTTTCTTCCAATATTACCCTCATTCAATCTCTTATATTACTCCATTATTCAAATTTCTCACCAACTTTATCACTTTTTCTCTACAAAAATACACAACTACCCCTATCTAATCTCATATATTACCCCCATATCCAATATTCCCATCAACTTTATTACTTTTTCACTCTTTCCCACCAACTTTTCACATATTTTACACATTTTCTTAATAACCGCAAAAATCGTCCTTTTGGACGATCTTTTAGAGACGGAGGGAGTAATATTTCTCGACCATTCCCTCCAAAATATCAATGTTTCAAATTTAACTTTCATAAATCAGCAAAAAACGGCACGGACAAATGTTTTTCATATTTTTTGAAAAAAATCGTTTTGAGGGACGCATGCAATTTTATCATTCGTATATCCAATTTGTTCATCCATTATCTCAATTTGTTCATCGGGTATTATTGATTTGTTCATCAAATATTATCGATTTGTACATTTGTATTGTTAATTTGCTCATCTATTAGTTTATAGAGTTGGTTTGCTATAAGATTGGGATTGACAATTTGAAAATAGAGATGAACAATTTGAAAATAGAGATGAACAAATTGACAATAGATATGATATGACCAAATTTTACAGAGTTCAATTGCTATGAAATATGGATTAACAAATTGGAAATAAAGATGAACAAATTCATAGTTTTTGATGAACAATTTTGGGTGCACCTTGTATATGTATTTTTCAAAAATACGTGAATTCAGACCCAAATTCTAAAAATTATACCATTATAAAAATCACAACAAGTTTGTTAATCTAAGCCTAATTCTAAATATAATCAAACTAAATTTTAATTTAATACATAATCGTTAATTAAGTTTGCATAAAAATAGCATGTGTTACACATAGTATTCTAAAAATCTCTTCTAGGCCCCGTCTAGGCGTTAGACGGTCCCCGTCCGCCTAGCTTTGTAACCCACCTAGGCGGTGCCTAGGTGTCCGTCTAGGCCGCCTAAGCGCTAGACGGTCCCTCTCCGCCTAGCGTTTTTTAGAACACTGGTTACACATGATTATATTGAAGTTTCTTCTTTTTTAATGTAGGATCTTTGTGTCAATGTTGATTCACTAAAAGTATGTTAAAAAAATGTATAATAAACAAAATTGCTTAAGACTAATATTATAATCGATGACATATGTTAAACATGCACACTTGACTATATAAACATCCACACACGTATTTCGTGTAACGATTTTTCTATTGTGTGCCCTTAGGGCACACAATAAGCAACTAATAATGGAAATACTTGGTAAATTTTAAATTTTTTGTTTTAAAAATTCTCTTGTGACGGGTTTATTCTTTTCCTTTTAGGGTTTTAGTTTCTGTTTTTGGTATGCTTATTGTGTGCCCTTAGGGCACACAATAGAAAAACCGTTCATGTAAAATACACATTACTACATTGTATTAAATCATACTTTCATAGTTTCATCTAATTTGTTTTGTCTCATTATGGACCAAATATAAAATATTCTAGTTGGAATATCGTAGGAAAGTAACCGGTAGTTAACAGTTGAAATATTATACCCTATACAAATATAGGGTATGGTGGGAGAAACGTACAATATATACCCTTTCTAGCTTTTTTTGTCTTC
Source organism: Polygonum aviculare (assembly GCA_934048045.1). NCBI lineage: Eukaryota > Viridiplantae > Streptophyta > Magnoliopsida > Caryophyllales > Polygonaceae > Polygonum > Polygonum aviculare. The sequence continues at coordinate 25,742,772 of OW204025.1, forward strand.
TAACATTCTCCATATGCTAAAATCAAATATATAGGATTTCAAAAATGCCTTACGATAGAAGGTGTTCTTAGCCCGTTATCCAAAGGAGCATATATCAAAACTTTGAGTTATTAGCAAACGAATCACATGCAAAAAGTGGTTGCACTTTGTAAGGGTACTTAATCCAAAGTCCTTAAATCATACAACACACTAATATACAATTCTTGATCGCAACTACAATTATACACTAATATACGTACATCACTATATTATACAGTATATATATTCACTTGTACACCTACACATTTTAGATTCCACGTTAAAGCCTTAAAACACGCAAGATATTAGCTTGTTTTAGACCAAACAAGTAACACAAGTAAGGTAGATAGTGGAGTACTATTTCAGGAGGCATTACCTATTCATGATTGAATTGATGAGACCACAAATGTGGATACAACAAGCTATCTTACTTTAACGTCCCCAATATTAGTGTATTTATTTTTATTTTTTTTGGTCGAAAGTGTATTTATTTATTGGGAAATTCCTTTTGGTACCCCTAAGTTTTTGCCTTTTCCTTTTGGTGCCCAAGAAAAAAACTTATTCCTTTTGGTACCCTTGAGGTTTTGGCTTTTCCCGTTGACGCCCCTCTTTGGTTCAAATTAGCCAATTTCAAGCTTACCATTATGTTCAACACCTTTAAATTAGTAGGATTTGACTATTAAAACATCAAAATTCCTAACCAAACTACATCAATTTGAATTTTTAAACAATTTTGTAAACAATCCCTTACAATGGAGGATTGTTTAAAAATCCAAATTGATGTAGTTTGGTTATGAATTTAAGTGTTTTAAGAGTTGAATCCTACTAATTTAAGGATGATGAACATAATGGTAAGCTTGAAATTAGCTAATTTGAACCGGAGAGCGGCATGAACGGGAAAAGCCAAAACCTCAGGAGTACCAAGGGGAATAACTTTTTTCCTTGGGCCCCAAAAGGAAAAGACAAATCCCTAGGGACACCAAAAGGAATTTTCCTTATTTATTTACTGCACTATTATTAATATAAAAAAAATGAGCATCAACAAGCCAGGCCCGAACAAGTTGTGGGCCGAAATCGATGGCCCAGGAGCACATGTGCTGACTTACGAATTCAGGATATACATTGGTCATCGATCTAGAAAATGTATTTAGTGTCTCAATTTTGTTCTGGGATGCCCTGCCAATCGATAATTAAAATGGCAAGCATAAATTCACGAGCCGATATTGGAGGTAGGAGTCGGCTAGCTCCTACGTTCAAAGGGCTCAAAACGAGCTTAATCTCACTGAGAATCATATACAACGGGGGGGATCGACATTCGAGTGCTCGGAAAACCATCACCCATTTCCTTTTCGTCTTCGTTTTCTGTGGTTGGAAACCAAACAGATCCTCAATTCTTGTACTCAAAACACATCGGTTTAGTATCCATCGGTTCATAAAGAGACAAAAACGACTCCACGACCACCCTCATCATTATTCAAATGAGAGGTTACATGAGTCTTTCCAAGAGCCACACCCTAATCAAGTAAGCCAAGTTCATCGGTTCTGACTTGTGTGAGTGGCAAAAGATTGGTGGTCTAGTCACTTTGCCCAAAACGCCTCCTAATGTATTGTTGTATAATTAATTTGCAATTCAAAACCATGTCACATGTGCTGATTTGACCTAACTAATCAAAATCGCAAGAGCTCGATGATATATATGGCATGGACGAGTTTTAAATCTTTATCCAAAGTACGAGTCCACATGTGACAAACAATATGTAGTATAAATTATTAAATGATGAACGTGTGTCTAAAAATCGAAAACGTCCAAGGCACCAACCAATTAATGAAAAGTGGGATACCAAGTGGCCACATATATTTGTTGGTGGCTTGCTTATATATAGTTGGTATGACATATTACAAAGTTAGTGACTAGTGTTTTCCAAGTGTATTACCTAAAAATTCCGATACCCAACACCATAATTTCTTCTCATCTTACATATATACTGATAAAATGGAAATCCGCTCACCTCTAACAAAGAATTAATACATTCATATATAATTAACTTGGAGTCTATTATCAAAAACGTGACAACAAACTTGTATCATGACCTAGATTTCGTTAGAATTAGATTAAAACAAATTAACTATAAAGTTTTAACTCAAAATTCACTTGGCCCAAATATATTTTACATACACAACTCAAAATTTACTCCTCATACTAAAGGGAGTTGGTTCAGATAGTAAGTGGTCTGCTCTACATCCATGAGATTTTGGGTTCAACTCTAATGGATGTAAAAAATTCTCCTTGAGAGACTCATCCATCAAAACCGAGTGTGTGACCCGGTTCGAGCTGGACGTAGCCAAAACTTGTCATTTGGATCTCAAATGCTCTTATCGAACTTTAGAAATTCATCAATTGTCATATAAACATTTTCATATTTAATGTTAATTTTCAAAAAAATTATAAATTTATTCAACATCGATGACGTGACATAAATTTTAATAAAGATTTGGGTTATGTTTTATACAGTATTATAGTAATATAGTAAATGGATAAGAGCTGATGTTGCAATTTCAGGTAAATTCTCATATTTTTTCACTTCATACCAAATAAATTGTAGAAATGTATTCATTAGACAATCAATTATATCAAACGTATTTTTATCAAATCATGTGAAATTCATTATCTGAGAATTAAGTTCACGTGAATTAATTTTCTATGAATTTCAATCCCTATATTTAACCAAACAATCAGTAAACATAAAGCTTTTTGCTAAATAAATGTGTGTTGTGCAAGTTTTTTATATACAACTAGCGGTCAGGCCCGTGTATACGCACGGGTTCATATTATAAACAATTTTTATTGAATTATTTTTCAAACATATTTTTATTGAATTATTTTGTTTTAACAACCTCTCTTGTATTTAACTGCATTTTATGTTTAAATTTATTGAAAAAGAGAGTAAGTTGAAGGACAATTTCAAGAGGTTATTGAAATTTCAACAATCTCTTTCTTTTACCGTATAGTTTGTATAAAAATATATGAATATTCTTGTTATTTTTCCCTAGTCCATATGCCTTTTTATTGATTTATAGATAGATATGTGTATATATTTGATGTTTAAAATAATATTTTAGTAGATTTGTGCTATAATCTGTCAGTTGGAGTAATAAGTAATATATTAAAAGTAAATTCAGATGATCTATAATATTGAAAGTGAACAACAAATATTGGCACCTTCCTACAAATTGGTAATATTATAATATAAAAACAATATTTGAATATCTTTATACAATTAAAATGATGCACCAACTATAATTTTGATTAATGATTAATAGTATGTATATTGAAGGTAAAATGAAAATGATCTGTAATATTCAACGTGAAAAATAATATTTGAATACTTTTGTATTACAACCTAGCCTACCAATAATTCATGTTTGATATGTGCATAATTTCGAAGTTTTAACCATTAAGGCTCCGTTTGGTACTTGCTTTTTTTTGGAACAGGTTCAGCTAGATATAGTAGAATCGACCAAAAAATTACACCCTTGTACCCCCAAGGGGACTGGCTTTTAGCTAGCGTCTCACTCATTTCGCTCATCTCTACCTACAGCGCCGAGCGGACCCTAAGCTACACATAAATTTATAATTTTTTTTAATAATACGTAAATATAAAAATTTGTGAATAAATCCATAATATTGATTACTTTATTATTCGCATTATTTTTCTATATTTTATGTTCTTATACAAAACTCATTTTCTTTATTATGTAATACTACTATTAAGATATATGTGTCATAATAACATTTAAAATAAAAATGATCTATCATATTCAACTTGAAAAATAATATTTGACTACTTTTGTATTACAACCTAGCTTACCAAATAAAATTTTTTAATTATCTATAAAATAATTAAAAGGTTAAAAAATAATTCTCATGTGTGATAGGTTCATAATTTAAAAGTTTTTTAACCACTAAGATATACATAAATATATAAATAATTTTTATTTATAAGTGTATATAAAACTTTGTGGCCAAATACATCATATGGATTACTTTTTTCATTCTCAATATTTTTCTATGTTTTATATTCTCATGTAAAAATAGTTTTCTTTATTAAGTAATATTAATATTAACATTAATGTATCATGAAGAAATTTAATATCCTCTCATGTATACAAATTTATATATGTAGTATACATAAATATAGTTTTCAAATAATCACTTTTTGTGTTCACTTTTTAGTTTTCTATAGGAAATAAAATAATTATATTATACATTTCTAATACAATAGTTTGTTTTAAAAAAAAATTACCTTTTTTGTTCACTTCTCTATGCTCATTAATGTGTTAGGATGACATTAAATACCCCTATTAACACAAAATTATAAATATAGTTTTATATTTTATATGAGACATAAACCACTAATTTTTATACATTTCTAATGCAATAGTTTTTTTCTAAGACAAAATTTATAGTTTTCAATATCAATATAGTTTTCAAATGATCACTTTTTGTATTCACTTTTTAGTTTTTTATGTGAAACAAAACATTAATTTATACATTTCTAATACAACAATGTGTTTTTTCAAATGATAAATTTTAGACAAAAAATATAGTTTTCAAATAATCACTTTTTGTATTTACTTTTTACTCTTCTATATTGAACAAAATGCTTATTGTTATACACTTCTAATACAATATTTAATCTTTCAAATAACCATCTCTTTACTTATTTTTTATGCTCATTAATGTGACATGAGGCATTAAATATCCCCATGTACACAAAATTATATAGATAGTATAGATAAGCTTTTATTCAATCTCTATAAATACAATTCTTAAAAGTAACTCCTATAATTAAAACCCACTGATATATACTGAGCCACAAGATCAAATACTTTAGAAGTGCTACAATTATAAATTATCCAAACCTAAAGTTTTCATTAAAAAAATATGTAACCCACGATCATATATAGTCGACGTGCAAACATATGAGGATTGAAATAATGAGGTCTCGGGTTCGAGACTCCAGGACGACGGTTTACCCCATTTTCATTAGAGTTGGTTAGTAAGTAGTAACCCATTTTCATTCCTTACGGATGCTCTAAACGACTCAAGCAGTACTTGTAACGACTTTAATCTCTTACCTTATAAAAAATAAAGATTGAAATAATGGGCGGTCAATAAATGGATTCTTGCGTGTGGATAATATTTCAAATCATTTTTTCTCATTTTCTTTTGCGGTGGAAAACACTCGATTGGAAAAAATTGAACTAAAGAAAGAAAATTATACAATAATAATTGATGATTAAATGAAGGGCGTTAGTGGGCAAATGGGACAAAATCATTCATAAACTGCCTTTGCTTAGTATCATTTTGGTGCTTTCATATAAAAGTAGAGCTCAAACAAAAACAGATAAAAGTAGGGCAACACACTTTATTTGCTAGTATGATGTTTGAATGTTTGATGTTGCACATTTCATTCAAACATGTCTACATACATCTTCTTGCTTTCTTCCTTTTTATTTATTACGCAACTAGTCATCCTTTCATTTTTTTTTAGGTTCAAAAAGAAGCGGCACTCTAAGTCCCTCAAAGGCGTTTTTATTAATAATAGGAAAAAAAAATATTTAGCAAATGGAGATAACCGACCCCTTACATCATCAAAAAGTAATACAGAAATCCTCTCAAATGAGACATCCACAACATAAACTCCTAAAATAAGAAAAAGCAATAGACCCGAGGAATTGAATACTCTAATCCCTTTTATTTTATTATTATGTAGTTATATAGGTCCCAATCCATTCGAGTTGTTGGATTGTACATGTGATAAGTTAGGTTGGGTTGTGTTCGAGTCAAATTGAATGGTTTTAGTTTAATTATTAATCGAAAGGTCTTTGACCCTATTTTAAAAAAAGCATTAGGAGTCAAAAAATGTGTAGAAATGCTTCTTCTTTTAAACTCTAAATTATGGACTTGTGGCCATTTTCAAGTTGGGATTTGCCTTGGATGAGTTACGTCCAAGTCTCCAACCTAAACCCGACACTAGGATCGTGTTGCTTTTGTGATTTTGAACGTGTGTGTATGAGTTTAATTTTCTGGTTAATTTGTGTCAATTGGTGGGGTCGATCACACACACTGCACCCCTCGATTGCATACTTATCAGCATCGTCGCATTTCGATCTTTTATTCCTAACACCTTAATTTTACGGGCTGAAACATTGGTCGTTTTTGTGGGAAACATCATATATGAAGCTCAAATAACTTATTACAGAAGGAGATAATTAAACTTGTTATCATCCCATGAGATGAGATAATTTCTCAATCATCCAAGACAAACGGGATGATCGACATCATGACAAGACCATCTTTGTTGCGATAAAAGTTTGTCATTGTTACATTAGTGTGTTTAAGAAACAGATCGACTATCTGGCTAACACATATATGATGTTCATTTGTTCAACCACAATGAATAATGGACCCAACTATAAAATAGTAGCTAGATCTGTCAATCGGGTTGGGTGGGACGGGATCAGGTCGGATCGTTTTGGGTTCGGATTTATATTAGGTTCGGATTGAGTTCAGGTTCGGCTCAATCGGGTTACGGGTCAAACTGGGTCGGGTTGTTACAGATTTTTGGATCGGGTCGGATCAACTCAACGGGTCAAGAGTATCAATTTTTTACCAAAATTTAAATAAAACTTTATATAAATAATAAAATATAATTTTAAATATTTTAATAATAAAATATAACATATTTTTCATACTAAATTTTATATATTGTAATATAATTTAAAATATAAAAAATCTGGTCCGACCTAACGAGTTCGGGTTTAACCCAACGGATTCGGCGCGGGTTTAAATCGGGTCGGGTTGAAACTGGGTCACGGGTCTAAATTTTCAGGTTGAAGCCCAAAAATTTCGGTTCAGGTCGGTTTGCGGGTCGGGTCAGCTTTTGATTGGTTTAATAGTAGCATATTTGTGCCAAGGCTGGACTAGTACCTTACAATGAGAGGAATTGTAAGTTTTGGGTATATTACGAGTTCGTGTATTCACGTATGGGGATTGGGGAGATTTTGTGTACATTATGATTTGATTTCATTTATGTATTTACGTATGGGAAAGTCAGATGAGCCTAGAACCTAACTGAACCTAGCAACTTTATATTAAACACAACCTCTAAAAAATAAAGGATCGAACATTAGTACCAATCAAATTGATTTAATAAAATGGTTATGTGGTTTAATATATCTTTAATATACTATTACTATTAATTTAATTATACATTTATTTGCAGTTGGCATATGTTGTTCTATGTTATTATTTCTCTAATTTAATGTATAGTAAGATTAATTAATTATATATTCAAGGAAAGCTTATAAATATAGTTTCAATGATATATATTCCTTCATATTTTACATACATGTGGGGTCTGTAATCAAATTTTAACCAATTAAATTATTTTAATAAAGATGGGTGATACGATCCAATAGAAAATCGACATGTGTCGTACTAATTATTATTTTTAACCTCCGATTTAGTATATATTTATGATGATTTGTTTTTTTTTTGAGGAAACTATAAGAAATTGTCAATAGGCTAAAATGGCAAATTGGTATTAAAAAATACCATTTTTGGACACTTGAGTACTTAAAAAAACATATTTGGACAGTTTGGTATTTAAAAACAAAATTGGACGTTTGATTATTATAAAAGAAAAAATTGTCATTTTAGTACAATTCTATGAAAATAATCAAATTCACATGCAAAAAATACTAGCATATTAATTAAAAATGTTATAATTGGTTAAAACTAGTTCTTTTATTTATAATTGGCTAAAATGCCAAATTTGTATTAAAAAATACCATATTTGGACACTTGAGTATTTAAAAAACATATTTGGATAAATGGGTGTGTAAAAACAAAAATTTGGACGTTTGAGTATTATAAAAGAAAATTTTGTCATTTTAGTACAATTCTATGAAAATAATCAAATTTACATGCAAAAAATACTATCATATTAATTAAAAAATGTTATAATAGATTAAAACTAGTTCTTTTATTTATAATTAATAAAACTATACCTAAATTTTATTTGAAAAAAAATCAAAAATCAAAATTTTAAATGCTTAAAGATTTAACAAAATATTTATAAATAATTTTTTCATGCAAATAAGAATTTTATTTGGTTTAAAGCATAATTTGATTATTCCATAATACCATATATTAGTTTTTTACAATGGAAATAAAATATTTGATGTTATTCATTTGAACTGACATACAATTTATAAGGATTATAAGAATAACGAGTTTGTTGGATTGCACTATTACGCGAATAATTTTAAAAAAAAATCATTATATATGTTTAGTTACAAGAGAATTTGGAAAGATATTTATTTAGTAATTTCTTAAATTTCAATTAATAATATGTGGCTAACTCCATTTGAAAAATTTTAAGTTAAACTTTTAATGAAAATTGAATATTAACTACTTTGAAAGAAAAAAAATTCAAAATAAATGAAAACATTGAATAAAATTCAATTTTTTAATCGAAAATTCAATATTAATTGACCCATTTTCGTTTTTTAATACCCAAATGTTCAATTTTTGCTTTTTTAATACTCAAATGTCCAAAAGATGTTTTTTAATACTCAAGTCAAAGGTATTGCTACTTCTTAATACAACAACAACAACAACAACAACAACAACAACAACAATTACCCAGGGAAATCCCGCTTCCGCAGGATCTATGAGGTCAAGATGGGGGCAATCCAGACCTACATGGAATGCGCCCAATACAACCCAAGCGAAAACGAAATCGATCACTCGAAAAACTAAACAGAAAAACCCAAAAACACAACAAGGCAACCTACAACTCCCACTAGAACTATACGAAAAAGCAAAACCAAGAGGAGGTAAGAAAGCTAGATCTTACAGAAACTAGTCGACTCAACGAGAAAAACCAGCAACAAACACCCGAATATTGGCTCCACCAATGGCTGGTCAGCTATCTAGTACCCTGATCCTCTCTCTCAAACTCTCTCTACATTGCGCTAAATCCATAGAAATCCCTAGCAAGCCGATATCCTGTTTTATACTTTTACCAATATAGTATTTTGGCGATTGTCAATACCATAAGGATGTAAAAGTAATTTAGACAATAGTGACACATGATTTTAATGGGGAAAAAAATGACTTATCAAATTATATGCTGACAAGTGTAGTGACTAGTGAGTGCAAGTAGTACGGGAACTTGGTTGGTTGACCCTCAGGGTCACTAACCCTATCTTACATGTGGTCAAATCCATCTATAAAACATATACAATTGAAAATTTTAACTATTTGTGACTTTACATGTGGTCACTAACCCTATCTTTACACACGTTTAAACACAACGTATTCTATTATACTCTCATAAAAATTAATACTTCTAAAACATATTAACCACAAATAACAATTAACGCCCAAATATTTTTCTATCTATCTATCTATCTAAATATTTATTTATAAAACATATAAAATTTTCACTTATGAAACATTTTCAATTAAACTCATACAAAAAAAAAGTTAAAAAATACAAGTATTGATCTTTAATTAATACAAGTAACATTTTGCATCATTTAGATATTCAAAAACTCAATTACCTTTATATAAAGTTGTCAAGTAGGTCGATTCAGTTGGGTTTAAGTTCGGTTATTTCATGTTCGGGTTAAGTACATTTTCGAGTCAATTAGGTAGGGGATCAACCCAAATCGGCTCATGGCATGTACCAGGAGTTCCGTGTTAATCTAAAGGGTCAAGAATATCAACGTTTTTTTATGATACTATGGTTATATAAAGTATTAGTTTCAAAGTTTTTATAATAAAATAAAATAATATTAATATTTAAAATAAAGTTTCTATGATATTCTACATATATAACCAATCAGGTCAACACAATGGGTGCGGGTTGGATTTGAGTTTCAACTTTCAGGTTCGATCTTTTCCTTTGCTTGCTGCTTTTTGAGTCGGGTTTCAACCTTAAAATTCTCGATCGGTTTGGATTTACTACACATCTTAAGTTATGATAGCTCTACCTCTACTCTCTTGCTAAAAAATTTAAGGTAAAATTATCTAAAATAAATTGGATTAATTTCATTGGATAATAATTTCAATTTCACCAAAATAGTATGTGCACAATATTCACGATTCTAGAAAAACAATAGCTACCTAATAAATAAATTACGTTCTTTTATATTCTTAAAATTTTTAAAAAGTAACAATCTAAGATAACAAAAATTTTACAAAAATTGGTTAAAATCCTAAATATAATGGGAATATTCATCATTATTTCCCATCAAAACACGTAATTTGAAGAAAATAAAAAAAAGTTGAAATATAAATTTTAATTACTTTTTTAAAAATTGAAAAACAATGACTATTCAGCATCTTCGTTGATAGACACATAAATGTCTTTCACCAGATGAATATTAGTAATTTTTAAAATCTTAAGAGTCTCTTAACAACCCTCAAAGCTTCTCATGTGAGAGACTCCTCCCACAAGAAATCACTTTTTTTCTTCTAAATATTGAGAAACCTAGTGAGAGCCCCTATTATGAGTGCTTTTAGTTTTAGTGTTTTATTCAACTTATTTCTGAGCTAGTTGTGTACCTACTACCTACCTCTCTAGTTTTGACTATAATTAGTTTTTCGTCTATTTTTCTTTCTACTATGGTAAGATTTAGGAGCAATAACGCAATTACCTAGATTAGACTAGCCTAAAGTATTTGTAAACGAAGAAAACTATGAACAATTTTAATTTTGAAATACAAGGCGCTATTGCCCGTGTGGTTCAAAGTAGAGACTTCTAATTCAACCAAAAAAAAGAAAAGTAGAGACTTCTAATCGACCAAAAAAAAAAAAGTAGAGACTTCTAAATACTAGTCATTGGATCAATGCATGTCTTCTCGATAAATTCAACCCTGTATTCGCTTAAGTTATTATTTCTACATCTATCATGGTTAGATATAAGATTTCGATCGCCAAAGGGTATTTGGTCTAGCGGTAAGACCTCAAGGGGGAGAATCCGAGGTTCCCGGTTCGATCCTCACCGGCGACGAGCATAGCTCTCACACCTTCACAAGTGCTCTTGACTAGTCCGAGTAGTACTCGGGCTACCCTAATTCTCACTAGTTCAAAAAAAAAAAAAAGATTTCGATCGGTAAATATATGGACATAATTTGTTTTTTGCATGTATGATGTTTCGATGAATTTATACTCTTGTTTTATAGTTCGAAGTTAGAAACTCATGGTATCCCCCAATCCATACGGTTCGATGATTAATTTCTATTCGTAGTCAGTCTATGACCCGACTTTTTTTGCATACATGAAAAATCTAATTTAAGATCTCTTGTTAAAAATATCATTGTTACGTAAAAATGAACTTTTCTTTTATATTTCTATACTCTTTCTTTAAAAAAAATATAACATTAAATAATTGAAAGATGAGTTTATACCATTTTTCAAAGTAATTCGACTTTGTAAACCACGTAAAAAATTCAAAGTATTTAATTTATAGAACATGCTGCTTACAATTTTTTGTATATTAGTGTTTAATAATTCATCAACAAAAATAAGTGAATAAATAAATTAACATGTAAAATAAATAAATATTTTTTGTCTAGGGCAAGGCCCTAGGCAGGCATTGCTTCATAAGAATTTTCACTATGTACTAATTATGCACCTCAATATATAAGACAATAGATAAGGAAAGGGTTAAGGTCGCCGCAAGTACTACTTGAGCTCACTTAGAGCATCCACTTAAGGGATGAAAACTGGTTACAACCAGTTCTAAAGAAAATAGGTCAAATTTTCGTCCTGGAGTTTCGAACCCGAAACCTCATAGTACTACCATGAATGCTCACTTGTTGAACTGATGCGACAAGCACGTAACAAATGTATTATAGCTATAACTATTAACTGGAGTATTTGATTAGAATTCCCATTTACAATATTTATTGCAACTATAAAAGTTGGATGTGGGGCCCAGAGGGTCATTTACCCTCAGGGTCACCAAATCATGGTCCCATGATTTTTCTTCCTTTGCCTTTCCCTCCCTCTATCTTTCTCTCTATATATGTAGAGGCTGCCATCAACCCAAAGTCAAGTGAAGCTACGCACACACCAACCACAAACCAAAAAGAGTTCTCAAGTACTTGTGAATTAGAGATCCATCGGCATCGGGATAGGGATCGGTATCGACATCGGGTTCGGAGAATTGCGCGCTTGTCATGGAGTGGAGGACGTGCTATCTAGACCTGCTCTTGGTCCCGTTCGGGCTCGCGATCGTGGCATGCTACCACGCGTGGCTGTGGCGTCGGGTTCGAACCCACCCCCTCACCACCATCATCGGCATCAATGCCGCCGGCCGCCGCTTCTGGGTCTCCTCCATGATGCGGGTACGTTACATGCCCCATTTATATAAGTTTCATGCATTTAGCAAAATTATAGCATAACTTACCAATTGTAATGAGAAAAAAAAAAGGATTGATTTTCTCATTTGGACTAAACAACTAATTTGAAAAAAAACAAGGGTTGAGTTTCATGCATTTATATATAAGAAAAAAAAAACTGATTACTTCAATTATTAGGTGATCTCCATCCATGAAACTAACTTGATTAAATTATTGAATAAATGAAGTAAATTTCTAGATGTCGCACTAATCAATCGATCAATTCCTTACAAAAATTCTCAACTTTTAGTTTTTTTTCTCAAAAACAATACTATTTTTTATGTAAAACCCATCATTTTAAAGAGGTGAGGGCGAGTTATCGTGCAAGAAATCTAAACAAAAGGCATCGTTTATGCCATTTTCCGCTCTATTGTAAGTTTGTAACGGGTTTTTGAAACGGACACGCTAAGTTACGATGAGAAGTGATGAAACGCAATTTAATTGCACGATAAATATATCATACTATAAGTTACGGGCAAGTGTTGTGCATCATGTTACATGTAATACATACACTAACTAATACGGAAACACATAATGTAACGGCACAATCTTACACATCACATGCAACAACACACACTCACGGACTCACGTATCATGTTGCCACCCGATTCATATCTTCTGTCCCATAAACCCGTCCCATTTGTTTTGATTGTCCAAAATTGAGAGTTAGATTTTTTGTGTTTTTTTTTTAAGTTTCAATATATCATTTAAACCAATCAAAACCAAATGGACGGATTTGGGGACGACTCCATGGGACCGAAGATTTGGGTTGGAATCCACCAAGCAAATCAATATATAGTACGTCTAGCCATTATCTTTTCATTAATTACCATTATCGATCTTTTCATTAATTACCATTATCGATCTTTTCATTAATTGCTTAAGATTTTATTCGTTTGAAATAGTTTTCTCTATATTCTTCTTAGATGGCAAACTTTTCTTGTTGTCGATTATGTGTGCTACTTTACCTGAAAATGTTCTCAAGTAGCTATATATAAATTAAATTATTCTATTTATGTCGATTTATAGTAGGTACCATCCTGTAAATTAAGCTGATAAAGGAGTATTTAGTAATGAATTAATAATACGGAATCTGATTTTTAACATGTGCATATATAAGTTATTGTGGATTTGTTTGGCGTTCTACCTAATAATGCATTGTCAGTATGTCACTTAATTAGTTGGGACAAACAAACCGTAATTGGGTGCAATAAGGTTTGTATCACTTATGGAGTGGATCTCAATTTTGTACAAATAAAGTTGGGCAAACCAAGATATATCGGTGTGGGACAAATGCTAGTTGATTCCTTTCAAGTTGCAATCCATTAGCAAATTCATTCGATTTTCATTTTCGTGTTTTATAATCTAAATATAGAATATTCGGTTTAAAACATTTAAAAGAATTAATATTCACTTTTTCAAAATGAATTTAAAAAAACACACAAAAACTAATTTAAAAAAATGATGATTATTATTTTAACTATGTGTAAATTGTAATCATTTTTTCCATCTGATTTGTTCTTTTTAATTTCTTATTTTGGTATATATAACTATATATATATTGCCTCCGGAATCACACTTTATTGATGAATATACTTAAGGTAGTGTTTTTCTGAACAAGATGCCACCATTTTTGTAGAAGAGTTACCTTGTTGGTATGCCACTTCATAAACCACTACCATCAATTTCACACCGTCATGATCGATCATTCATAACCCAATCTTCAAACTTTAATTCTTGCTTTAGTTGAAATCCACCTTATTAATTGAAACAGCACATACCCACCTAGACGATACTAGGGGGCATTAGTGGGCCCGTATCCGCGTACCCCCTATTGTTGAGTTTATTATAGGTATATATGTATATGTATTAAATTTTAGGTTAAATTCAATTATTATTTAAATTAATATGATTTGAAAATCAACTAATCTAGATTATCTATTTTTTAGTTTTATTTTCATCCAACCAAATTTCAATTTCTCATGGAATTATTTTGTTTTTTATTCACATTTAATATATATTTTTTTTCAAAATTTTTCTATAAACTAACCATTTTTTTTGCATAAATTAGATATCATACATAGTATAATTTATTTTTATAAATAAGTAACTATTTTTTACTAATATTTAAGAATATTGCAAAACCAAAATTTTCAGTTATTTTTTGTTCATCAAATCTCTTAGATAGATTACGCCTCCTTTAAATCCCTCGTGAGTCGTGACTGCATCTACACATACATAGTCACATACACAATTCATTAAAGGTATGTACAGTAGCTAGTGTGTCGCAAAATCAGTTGCTGTTGCGCTTCTATACATTAGATCCTGGTTTGGTATAACTTTGAAGTTTGAGTTTATTGGAAACACACTTTCATATACTTTATAGTTTTGAGTGCACTATAGTAGTTATCACATGAAACTTTAATATATACATTACCCAAAATGTAAGAACACTTCAAAATTGAAAGGTTTGTTTTTTGAGAGTGAGAGGTTTGGAACTTAGTCTATATATACTAAATACACGAATAAGAACCGTCAAAATTTTAACTTTTGCCATACAACTAAACATTACAAAATGTCACACACACTCACACTAAACATACCTAAATTAGTTTCCCATTGTGAGCACACTAATATTCACAATGAATGAACCTGCAGGACAATGAGAAGAAGAACATCCTAGCGGTACAAACCCTACGAAACACGATAATGGGCGCGACCCTGATGGCGACGACCTCGATCCTCCTCTGCTCGGGCATGGCGGCCATCCTGAGCAGCACGTACTCCATCAAGAAGCCGCTAAACGACACCGTCTACGGGGGCCACGGCGAGTTCCTGATGGCCCTAAAATACGTGACCCTCCTCCTAATCTTCCTCTTCTCCTTCCTATGCCACTCCCTCTCCATCCGGTTCCTCAACCAAGTCAACTTCCTCATCAACAGCCCGCGCCACGACCCCAACGACCCCCACGCCATGCGCGACGACTTCGAGGCCTGCGTCCTCGCCACGTCGCCCCCCTACGTGGCCGAGCTCCTCGAGCGCGGCATCATCCTCAGCACCGTCGGCAACCGCCTCTTCTACGCCGCCTTGCCCGTGCTGCTATGGATCTTTGGCCCGGTGCTTGTCTTCCTCTGCTCGGTCACGCTCGTGCCCTTGCTCTATAACCTTGACGTGGTCACGTGCGCCACGTCAGCTGGGGCCCTCACTAAGAAGATGCAAAAGGGAGAAGAGTCAAACGGGAATGATCAGATGAATGGGGTCGGTGGGGACCGCCATTTCTTATCTTCTGTCTAGTGATCGATCGATCGATGGTGTAATTGTGTGTCAGACAATTTGATCGTACGTACGTGTCTATGTGAATGCCATATTGCCATGCATGATGCATGGCTTTTTAGAAAGAAGAAGGCGATTGTCTATATATATGATGATGATTGATGATTGAGTTTGGGTTTTGTTAGTGTATGTTTGATTGTGTGTGGCTATTTTAATTCGATCGATCATCTTTTTTTTTGCTTTGTTATCTGACTATGATGAGATATAACAATATTATTCAAGTGTTACAATAATGTAGTCAATTGTCTCAACTTTAGTTTCTTCTTTATCTGCATGTACGTACGTGATTTGATTAATCTATGCTTTGTCTTTTTATGCTTATGTATGTGATAATGATAATTCAACCTGCAGGGGTTGTACGTAGCCATATATCTAAATTAATCCAAAGTAAACCAAGTTGATTGATGCATGTCCTAACCAGGATCGGACTTTAATAAGGTGATTTGTCGCATTCTATAAATGTATTATTTTTATTTTAACTTTTTTTTTGGCCCCACTTCGTCGTCCCTACTACTCAAATCAAAACCAAGGTGCGTGTAATATACATAAACTAAACAATTCTTAAGTTATAAAATCCAACTTCCAAGTTACTATAAACAACGTTCGATCGAGTAAGATTCTCAATCGAAACAGAGTGCGGGTTAGTGAGTGCCTAATGTTATTTTGTTATAATTTAATTTGCACTCTTCCAGATATGTTTCTTTAATTTCTGTATCGGCCGAAATACCCGCAAATGGGTGTTAAAATGGCATGCATTAATCAATTGTTATTGTTATTATAAAAATATTGTTGGTGCGAAAAATATAGCAATGGTCGGTCAATTAGGCAGTGATTTTTATCCGAAAGTGAATGGTTTGTGAATGGTTTGTGAATGGTTTGTTGGTGCTCAAAAAGAAAGTGAATGGTTTGTGACCATAAAGCCGGCTTTATTTCGACCAAAAAAAAACCCGGTCTTGCAAAATTTAGTTTATCGAGTATGCAATGAGAATGAGCCATCTATTTATTTTCTTCGTTCCAAAAATAAGCCCATTGAAGAGGATACAGAGCATAACGTAAGATGGTGTATCTACAGTGTAACGTAAGATGGTGTATTTACAGTATAACGTAAGATAGTGCATTACATGACTCAATTCAAACCCATCCCTTACTCTAACAAGAGTTGGGTTCGAAATTATACTGGAATAAAAGACTTTGCTCAAAAAAAAAGAAAGAATAAAACACAAAAATATGAGTAAAATATGCGCCTCTAGTTTCTAAATGTCTGATAACTTTGATTATTGGTGAGGCCTCATGTGTAATTCGCACTCACCTTCAACCAATTAAATTTATCTTGCTTATCAAAAACAACTCTTTGCAAGATCTGTAAGCCAGGACAAACTGTCATTTAGGTCGAACTAAGAAAATTTCAGGGTAAACGAGGAGGTTTTGATTCAGCATTAATGGTGTTGTTATGTTCTTATATCTTTCCCTTGAACCCTCATCATATGCAGACAAAGGATGATGAGGGTTGAAAATTGACCATTTGTTGGTAATGTAAAGCTGCTGCTGTAGTCTTTAGCTAAATCATGCACAAATGGCCTAATTGGTCCTCATATATTGTTTTGAAGATAATTGTAGTTCAATGATGCATGGAAAAATCCCAGAAACTAACACAAATAGACTGGTAGAAAAACATTTGCAAAAACTGTCATCATTCAACAATGTCTACAAGCTGTCAACATCCAACAATGACTAGCGTCCATATACATCCAGAAAATGTGATTTTACTTATCTGAATAAACCTTTTTTGCAGACTGTAAAGTTTGGATTACTGTTTGCATGTCCCACAAAGAACAAGCAGCCTTTTTTTTTAGCATCAGTGAATTCATATTTTAAAATCATTTTTGACATATGTATTTCGAATATGAAAGCTACAAAACCTTACCAACATGTTTAGCTACCAACCCCTTGCAAAAAATTAGGCACAAAATGGCTTCAAACTTCAACATAACCCTAATACAAAGCTGGATAGAGAACAAAAATGCAAAATTATTATGTAACTGCATTAAAGGCAAGGAATTTCTAAGAATATAAGGTATTATACAAGGGGTGACATAATGCAACTGTCCTATTTGAGTGTTCTGAAAAGCCAGTATACATGTCAAATTGAGCAACACAGAAGAAGGTAGATCTGTTATTAGTTCTTACCCAGCTTAACATTAATACATTCCTTCAAAACTGGTCATGTGGTTGTGTAGATCAAATCCATGTTGCTGACAATCATTTTTCCTCGAATTCAACATCTATTATGTCCTGCTCAGAATTCGACTTTTTAGATTTGGGGCCTCCTTTTGAGAAGAAATCCCCCTTGGGTTGCCACACAACATTTCCACACTCAGCACATCGTACCGTTTGATTTTTGTATCCCATAAACTGTCTCTTGCATGCTGGGCAAGCACCCTGTCAAATTACAGCTTAGTACTGAGATACGACACAATTGGACACACAATTCATGTTCAACTCTTGTAGTGACAAACTAAACGATGCAAATATATGACTGAGGAGGAAAAACAAAGAATTTTTTATCAAGCAAGGGAAGAGATGGCATATAATTAGCATTAGCCAGTCCTGGCAAGGATCATGTTACAAACATGTTCCATCACTTGTTTATTCGTGTGTGTTAAATTCAGAATTCATAAGAATGGACAAAGCACACTCAAGTTGACAGCTCCAGCTTTGGTACCCCATGCATAAATTTGACTATCAAACTATGCATCAAATATTCCAGAAAGAGAGAGTGTGTGACTTCAATTGTTCAACATCAGATAATTTAGTCCTTAAACAGCAGTTACATTTTAAGGCAAATCAGTCAGCCAACCTTTTTAACAAGCATTCAATAGAAGACCATTTTATAACATCACAACGCGGAATACTTATACAATAGAAGAATAGCCTGATAAACCATCTCACCGTCAAACTCTGCCCCATAAAGCTTTATAGAAAGTACCAAGGTCTCTCTAGGAGACAACAGACCAAACTACTCTATGTTATTTTACCTAATCTGTCTTCCGAAGCTATAATAGGATAAGAAAGCATTTTTAATTCAATTGATCCCTCTATTATCAATTAATACATCTGACAACACAAATGAAACCCTTCCTGCTTTCACCTATCTGACCTATTCATTTAACCCCAAAGAGATTCAAAAGACAATAGTTTCTATACAGAGGTGGGGTTCGTCCTCCGCACTCAAAGACAATATTCAAACAAAGTTTTTAAGCTGAACAAACTCTGAATTATAAGATCCTTCTCACATGATACAACACAAAAGAAATCTGATAAATATGACAATAAAAAAGAACTACAGCCACCACACAACAGCCCTCAAATCCTTTAAGTTGAAACAAAGAAGCCTAACTTTACATACATAGCGATAAAATTTCACAGGGAGGCTATTTCATGTTAATCAGAGCGGACAATGAAAAGATTAGATAGCTAATATATTACCTGGACAACAAAATTGTTAGCCACAGTGCCAATAAGAAGTGGACCAGCAAATGGCAATACCCAAATCGCAAAAACCAAAATGCGAAACAACCATCCAGATAGAGCAAACCAGAGGAAGCCGACTGTCTGCAGTCAAACAAAAAGAATACACATAAATAAAGCTTGAGAAACAAAACAGAAAGACATCCAAGCTTGCTTAACATAAACAACAAATATAAATATGCATGGAGTCATGGACAACTGCCATTGCATTTGCTGATACTAACCAATATACTTCTTCCCAGAGGAGTATCTAGGAAATCACTCAGCTGCTTCCTGTACTGCAATAACAAGAACTCCATGTCAAAGCTTTGAACGGCCACACTCTTCAAAGAAAACAACTGATATTAACTAGGCTAAATCGACTTAAATAACAAGATTTTAAATTCATTAGGCATTCATAAAAGCCATGATCTGATCCTGAAACAACAGACTTCGATTTCGATGGTCTAACAAAGTAACTCTCCAAAAATGACCAAAACCTAACAGATATAGAATGAAGCGTATACTAAAGCCAGGCTAGTTGCAATCAATTTCATGCCAAAACTAAATCAACAATATTTGCCAATTGCTCCCTATATAGGATTGTGCAACCAATTTCATGTCCTATTAACAATTCTAAACTCAATACTAATCGACATCAGTTTCCAATTCTCCAAAATCAAAGACAACAGAGATTGAGGAGCACAAACCCCAGGCCAATTGCGAGAGAAATCGAGAGAGAAGGTCCTCCATCGGTTACTGATTTCGAAATCACGGTCTAGCAAGCGAGCGCGTTCACTAGCGGAGCGAGCGACGGAGGAAAGGCGGCGGGAGACGGAGTAGCGGCGGTCGAGGCGCTCGGCGGCCTTCCTGGCGTCGAAGAGAAGCTGCTCGAAGCCGTCGTTGGCGCCACGCCATACGTCCTTCCAGGCGTCTCCGGAGGCGACTCGCTTGGCGAATCGCTCGAAGTCGTTCCGGCGGAAGGCCTTGACGGCGAAGGGCTTCGCCGGCGAACGGAAGGATGGGATTACGGCGAGGGATGGATAGGGTTTCGAGCGGAGTAGTGGATGCGACGGCAGGCTCGTCATCGCGCGATGGCGAAAAATGCTTTCGCTTTTGGATGTGCGGTTCCTATATTTTCGTTTCACAACTCGGTTTTTTTAAGCATCTTTCAATCTTGTACAAATTAGAAAAAATAGTTAAAAATAATACAGTACTCCATCCGTTAAGAAATACATGTCGTTTTAAGGCTTGTCTTAAAAATTAAGAATTCAAATCAATTGACTTATGTCTCCTCAATCTTAGGAAGATCTTTTATATTTTAGTATAGATTTAAGTAATTATTTTCAATTAGTGGGGATAATATTGGAAAATTGGTGTTCAAATATCTAAAATGACAAGTATTTCTTAACAACTCAATCAACCTAAAACGACAAGTTTTTAATAATTTAAAGTTTGAAAATAATCATAACTATCCCAAAAAACGATCCATAATCATTTTATAACAAGTTTTTCGGTATAATCGATGATGTAACAATCAAAAATATTTTAAATAAGAAAAAATAACTTAAAATAATCTGAAGTATCAAGTATCAACCAAAAATAATCTCAAGTTTCAAAATCATCACCAACGATACGAACTATCACAAAATTAACCAAAAACGATTCGGACATCTTTTCAGACGTATTTTCCGGTGGAATCGTTGATATGACGATCGAAAATATTTCAACCAAGTGTAAAATAGCAAGTTGTTATGTCTTATTTTCGATCACCGCATCATCGCTTTCACCGGAAAACTTGTTAAAAAACGCTTCCGAATCGTTTTTGGTTAATTTCCTCATAATTTGTATCGATGATGATGATTTTCAAACTTGAGATTATTTTTGGTTGAAAGTTGATACTTGAGATTATTCTAAGTCATTTTTCCTTTAAATAATTGTCAAATATAAAATTATTATGTCAAAATTATTATCGATACATTATCAAATCCACTAGAAAACTCGTAGGAAAATGATTCCAAATCATTTTGGTACAAGTTGGATAATGTACATGGGTAACAAACACCAATAAGTTATGTACCAGTACTACTCTGCTAGGGAGATGTGCTTCAAGTTAATATTTATTTTGGAGCACATTAAATTTTTTTTAAAAAAACTATTTCTTTAGAGATTGAAAGACAGATATAACATGTAATATTAGAGCTAAGATTCGTTCGATGTCAATGATAGCTCATTCGATAGGGGTGCACCTATGGAAATCCAAAGACCAAGCTCTCGACACGTCAAAGGAGTTCGTCGCCCAAGTAAAACGTGAGACAGGTCAAGACTAAGATGATCAAAGCAGGTCTGGTCAACCAAAAAAAGTCTCATATAATGACTTGAAGGTGTTTGGATGCAGGTTCACATTCCTAAGGATGAATGAGCCAATATATGAATTAATTAAGACAAAGAAATGCATCTATCTTTGAGGATCAATCGATCAAAGACATCCAAAGATTAGAGAAGACAAGGTCAAGAGTCAGTAGGAGCGAAGACATCAGTTCTTCCCCTCAAGGATGCAAGGGTTCAAAGGCAATCGAGAACGAAGATGCTCATATAGGAAGCAGATGATTACTAGGAGATTGACCAAGAAGAGATGGTGGAGCCAGAAGCAGAATTAGCACCCCACCAAGGCCCGAGCCAAGACAACCCACTAGAGGTAAAAGATCATTTACGCAATACAACCAAGAGGTGTATGTGACACTTGTGGATCATGGGGAGCCTTAGTGTTACAATGAGGCCATCAATGACATCCACAAGGAGGAGTGGATATGAGTCATGCAACAATCCTTACACTAGAATCACACCTATAAGCTCATGGAATTACCTAAAAGGGAGTACATGCCTTGAAGAACAAGTGGGTATATTGAATTATATCGGAGGAGAGGAATCCGAACCCCCCAATACAAGGCCCAATTTTTTTTATTTTTTTTGAAAAGGTAAGGATTCGGAATACCAAACATGCTTGGTAATCCGAGAGGCCGTAACAAGACGGCAGCCGAAAACGGCTAGAAGAATCAACAAGCGAGCAAGAATAGCTAATAAGAAAATACAAATCTCTGAAAAGTTAAAGCTAAGGCGCGTATGGGATCGGGGTGAGTAAAGCATTATAAGCATAGCGCCACAGACAACAGGTCGACCCATCTTGGGCGTGCGAAATGGACAACTGATGTTCCCTCCACCTAGATGAAGGATCTTCAGAAGTCTCCGAACACAAATGACCTGGCCGAGACAACTCTGTCCAATACCAAGCACAACTCCAACTCATCATAAATTTATACGCAAGAAAATTGAGCCATCCTTCGAAAGTCGCCTTTTAATTATCTAATATTCCAAGTGAATTATTTAATATTTTAAGTGTGCTTGCATCCCAAGCACTAGAGTTGTGATGTACGGAAATAAAGTTCCCCCTTTTTTTCTTTTTTTTTCTTTTTCTTTTTCTTTGTTATCCTTGCCTAGCAAGGAGTTACTGAGTCGTGTTCACTGGGATTAGATCCAATCTGCTCATCTCTTATTCCTCTTCCTCTGGTTTCCCCAGATTGTTAAAAGTAAGGAGGGGCTTCCTCCTGATTTGTTCGAGAATGGAGAGATTTTCTCCGGATTTGTTCGAGGTTGAAGAGATTTTCTTCGGATTTGTTACAATTTGTGGTTAGGTCGAGGAGGACTCAAGAGCCCGGAACCAACACAAATCTCCAGATCCGAACAAATCTTAAGATTTTAGGCCAGATCCGGAGGTTTCTGGGGACGTATTGGTGGCAGGAAGATCAAGTGCAGGTCGCGAGGTTCGGATCCGGCAAGATCTGATCCGGAGAAATCAGATCCGGATAATGGGGTCCGGAAGGCGGTGGATCTGACGCCGGTCGAGATGGCACCCAAATTAGATCTGGGGTTGGTCGAACCCATTGGCATCGGAGGGCCTTGGGGTATGACGGCGGCTGAGCCATAGGACGGGGCGGCGGCTGAGCCATAGGACGGGGCCGCAGTAGAGCCTTCTCGGCAAAATTCTAGGCCTTCTCGGCAAAATTCTCGGCCTTCTCGGCCTGCTCTTCCTCTCTCTAGAAACCTAGAGAGATGACAGAGCGTTTTCGTTTCCACTTCCAAGGCCCAATTGGTTGTGAAAGAGTTTAACCAAAAGAAAGGTAACGACTTTAAAGAAATATTATATCCATTGGTGATTGAAGATGTCATAAATCCATGTTGCCCTTGGTCTAATAGCTACTCTAGAATGAAAGATTGAGTAACTTGACAACAGGACGACACTTCTCCATGGTGATTTGGAGGAAGAGAGCTACATGGAACAATTGGAATCATTTACGGTCTCAAGTAAGGAAATTTTGACATGCTGACTACAAAAAAGTCTCTATGGCCTAAAGCAAGAACCAAGGCAACGGTACAAGAAGTTCGACTCTTTTTTGACAGGTCATGACTTTAAGAAAACCATGAATGGTACGGTCATTGTGTATTCATAAAGAGGTACACTAGTAGTGACTTTCTAATATTTCTTCTCTACATTGATGATATGCTAATTATAGGTCGTGACCGTATCAAGATAGCCGCTCTAAAGAAAGATTTTAGCAAGTGGTTTATCATGAAAGATTTAGAACCAGCAAAAAAGATACTTGGAATGAGAATCACTCATGATAGATCAAAGAAGAGTCTTTGAATATCCCAAGATCAACACATTGAGAAGGTGTTGGAGAGATTCAACGTGCACAAAGCCAATCCTATAAGCACTCCACTTGCTTACTTTTTAAGTAAAGTTCAAAGTAGAGTTCAACAAGTGAGGAGGAGAAGGGAAAAATGAAGAACTTCTCGTATGCAGTCTTATGTACGCAATGGTGTGTACTAGGCCTTACATCGCCTACACAGTTGGAGTCATAAAGTTGATTCTTAGCCAATCCTAAGAAAGAGCATTGGGCAGCGGCCAAATGGATTCTCAAGTATCTACATGGTACAACCAAGATATGCTTATGTTTCACAAATGGAAAACTTGAGTTAAAGGGCTACATGAACCTAAACTGGGCTGGTGATGATGACTAGGAAATCAATGTCAAGCTACTTAACTACCTTTGAAGGGGGAGCTATTTCTTGACAATAAGAGTTGCAAAAAAGCGTTGTGTTATCCACCACCGAAGCGGAGTATAGCCACCGAAGTCTACGAGGAGATGTTGTTGACGAAGAACTTTCTTCTAGAAATGGGAGTACAACATGTCTATCTATGTGATAATCAGAGTGTTATTCATTTAGTGAATAACCCTACCTTTCATTCTCACTCGAAGCATATCGACATACGACATTAGAGCTGGATTACAAATGTTCTTGAAGAAATGCTATTACAACTCGACAAGGTGCACACACGAGAATCTCTTTCTACATGAATATAAAAGCTAGGTTATATAGTTAAGTTGTCCCACTTGTCCATCTTAATTTGACGAAAACATAAAAGTCGGGGTTTCCCAACATATACATATACATGATACACACGCCTACGACACACGGGGTGCGGGCATATACACTAATTAATTGGGCATACGTAGTACGTAGTCGGACATGCTCGTCAACTTATTCGAGTAAGATTGGATCGAGCACCGTAGGTACATACACATACATCTGTTCCTAATTAATACATATATTATGTGTATATATAATCATATTAGTTCATGACGACAAAGGGAAGAACGTTAACTAGGAAGTCGTTGTACGTAAAGGTAGCAGTTCGAGTATACGGGTCCTCCATTGTCTTAAATCTCTCAGTTAACCCCTACATCGTGCATACATATACAAGATATCAATCAGCACCAGCTACTTAAATATAATAATTAGTGACAAAATTCAACGTGCGCTCATAAATATATAATATATATACAGACAGTATATGCGTACCTTGATCACGATGCAGCACCTGCAATTTCATTCACCAAGAAGGCGTAAAAAAGAGTTCCATTAGAAACATCAAACTAAGGAATATAATCCATTAAAACTAATTAAATAAAGAAAAATTAGTACTCGTATCTCTATTCGATAATCCCTTTTTGTTTGTAAAAATTCCTAAAAATATTGTACGTACTCGATGAAGTAATCGTATTGAATGCCGGTTTTGGCGCCAGGTTTGTCGAACTTGGACATGAGCAGCCGTAGCACCAAGGGAGAGAGATTGTAGCCCATATTCATGAGAGCCTCCTTCAACTCCCTCTCGTCGATGCTCCCATTCCTATTCCTATCATACATGGAGAATCTCGCCTGCCAACCCAACATAAATACAACTCGTGTATCATTATAAACTAGTGTATCAATATAACCTAAATCTTTATATACAAACCTTCCACTGTTGAAGGCAGTTGACGAGAGGGACGAACTCCTTGGGGCCGACGGCGTTGGAGCTGGACCCGGTGAAGAGGTACATGAGGAGGTGGACGGTGCGGAGGGAGAACCTCTGGTCGAAGGTGGAAAGGGCGGCCTGCAGCTCCTGGTCACATATGGACCCGTTCCCGTCGCGGTCCATCCGGTTAAAGCAGTCTACCAACTTGGGATCCGTCCCGGGAGGGAACGAAGTCGGAACCAGCGCCGATATCAGGTCCGGTCCCTCCTCCACCACCGTGCTCACCATCATGCTAGGCGCCTTACAATGGTGAATCCGTTGGGGGCGCCGTGTAAGAGCCATATCCGCATTCCCCGCGAAGTTAGACCCATATCCATATCCATATCCGCCTCCGTGGTGGCCCCAATCCCCCATGGCCGCGGCTTCCATGTTATTGAAGCCGCGGTCATAGTAGTATCCGTTTCCGCCGCCCCCAAAGCTAGACGAATTGCCGTAGCGGGCACCACCCATGCCTTTCCCGTGGCCGTACCCGTCGTCGGACCAGGATTCAGCCCCTCCATTACTGTTGTACGCAAGATGCTCGTACCTGGTGTGGTGGTAGGAAGACATGATTGATTAATTTAGAGCTTATCGATAGGTCAATCGGTTGGGTTTGATTTTAGTTTGGGAGATGGAGGATTAATCGTTTATATACGTACCAAGTTATAGATTGGGGCTTCGTGTTTCCCCATTTTACGGAATTTACCAAAGGTTCGTTAGTTGCATTTCCAACGACTAGCTCCATTCATCATATTCTTTTTTTTTTCCGCCGGTAGAACCATTCATCATATTCTTCCAATCCTGCTAGAGAGAATACGAATATAGACTGCATCTATTAATTACGTGTATAGACGAATGTGGCGATACCACATTCTCCTTATCCCATTATTGATGCATAAATTCCCATTTTCTTTCATCTCTTTCTTTGAAAGGTAATGTAAGTCCAACGAGATATACAAGTAACAGAGGTGCCAACACTCGATCCGGTCAGAAAAAATGCATGGATCCTGATTAGGTTGAAGCCTCGACACATTGGGCTTACTTGTTTTTTTTTTGGGGAACTTCTGCCCTCAAGATTTTGACAATTCATTTTAGTGCCCTATAAAAAATCTAATTCCTTTTGGTACCCCTCTACTTTGTGCAAAGATGTCTCCGTAGCCCAAACTCTCTCCCCATCCACTTTGCCATCCATTTTAACGATGTTTTGTCTATAAATAAATGAAAATAAAATAAAACAAATAAATTTGAGATTTATTCACAAATGTTTGGATTTGTAAACAAGTGGAACAATTAAATTCACTATCTATATCTATAGAATAATAAGAATGTGCCTTGTGGTTTAATGTCGTTATTAATATTGGGTATTTCAATTAGGTCATCTTATCGTTTGCTCTTCGCCCAATTTATCGCCTTCCGTTTCTCGTCCTTTGGTCTCCTGCGCCCCATTGTCTCCCTCATACTTGTTTTTCCTATATTTTCCCGTTCCAGCAGTTTGTTTCCACCCCTCCAATGACCTTCTACTCGTCCAATGGCCTTCCTCATTAATATTTTCCTGGCTGTTTGAAAGAGCCTTTCCATTTCATTTGATAAAGCACTGCCCAGAGAGAAGTTGGAAATGGAGAGGGATCCACACAAACGAAGAAGATGATTTACAGAAGGTGGAGCTTGCTGACCGCAACCATGGCCTTGACCGGAGCCGTCATCGGCTCTGTCGCCGCCGCCAATGTCCTCTTCGTCAACGTTCGTCTCTTCTTTCTTCCCCTTTTTTGAGCTAACCCTAGATTTCTCATTTTCCGATCAATCTTCGTGTTTCTGTGAAATTTCTTTTCACATGTCGATAAATTTCGTTGCTGTTTTCATTTGATTGAAGATTGTTGAGATCTGTAGCTGATTGAGGCTAGAAATTGGGGGTTTTTGTTGCTTTTTTTGAATCTAGTTGAATGCACGCCTTGACAATTGAAGGTGCGAGTGCTTGTTGGAATTAGGGCATTGCATTTGTTGATACTGCTAAAAAAATTAGGATCCATCATCTGTATGCCATGGATTGAGATTTGTATGTCATGTTATTCTGGTAGAACAGAAAACTGTCTTCTTCTCTGGTATGATCATGCAAAACAAAAAAGCTGTGATTTTGGCTCTTTTAGTTGGTTACACCTTATTAGCATTTCAAACCATATCTCAAATAGATTGTTTCCATTCATATTCAGCCTGTTTTGTTCAAAGTCCAAACAGAGCAAAGAGTTTTTGCGAAAAAACACACACCTGACTACTATATACACTATATATCTACATTTGCTCAATGCCCCTAAATGGCCAAATGGGCAGGAGAGCAACAACAAAGACATATCAAACTGTCATCTACAATGAGAACATTACAGGGTGATCCCCTTTCCTAGCTCCGTGGTCTCAAAGCTTTGCCTTTTCATTTGATCAAAATTCAAAGTTGGAACCCACCAACTTCACAAACGGTCTTTTTTGTAAGTAAATAATCATGAGGCACTTTCAACAAAATTGGATGTAGGCTACACAAAAAAGGGAAAAAGATACCAGTAGGTCAGATTCTCCCATATATATTCTTTCAAAGTGTTCATATAGGTTCATCTATTAACATTTTCGCATGCCTAAAAAATTGTAGGGTATTAACGTTGTTTTCTTATAACATGTTTGCTTATAACAGATTTACTTGTATTAACGTTGTATTCTTATAACATGTTTACATTCTTGACTATGTTGCTCTATTTTCTTTTCTATTAATGATATGTATCTTTCTTTGGTAGGCAAACTGTCACATATAGTTCAACTGCAGTAGCCAAAACTGTTACATATATTTTTCTTGCTATTTGATTCTATGCTGATTAATTAATTGATCTGTCCAAAAAAGAAAAGAGAGAAAGTGGATGTTTAGCTTGCTTCTACTATTCGAATTGTCAGGGGGATAGGCCTTCAAAGTAGTGCAATGTCAATCTCTCTGATAGCAATTTGATCTTAGCCTTTGGCAGGGTTTACTTTTGATTTTCTTTTGTAATTCTGGTGTAAGAGTTGCTGAAATTGTGCTTTCATTGGGTTGAGTTTATAATTAGGGTGTGAGCATGTGTAAGTACTAAGAGTGTTAGCATCCAATCTCCTATTCCTGCTTATTTGAGGAAATTACTAATGTTCAACCAAAAAAGTCCACCTCTATCACTTCCAAAATGAACACTCTATTTGCAATTCACAATTATTTTAGTACTCTGATATGATTTCATATATGCAGATCGAATTCTGTATAAAAAAAAACATAATACATACCACACCTCTTTACGGTGGTTCCATGTTTGTAATTTAGCTCCATGTATTGTAGTTCCAGAATTCCTAATTTGTGTACAAGCAGTGTGTGAACTGATTTCTTCCATCGAATAATAACATTATATTAAATAAACGCTTTGATGGTCCTTCTTCTATGGTACAGATAGGTGGTGTACTGTGTGTAATGCCTTTTTTAATTTACCGTGGCTGTTTTACACTTGTGTGGAGTGACAATTTGAATGATCTCTGTTTGTACTCATTCAAGTTTCAATAACGTAGTGATTATGCCATTCAAACATTTCATTCCCTTGTTTCATTCCTCCCTGTAAAACATTATTACATTATTCCTCAAATCCATGTATTATTTATATTTATTGAATAACAATTACAGTACGACAACACCCATAACGAACACTACGTCGAAACAAAAAAAAATACATTACAATTGCATGCACAAACCATGAACAATAACAGCCACAAAATACAAACCCACACAACGTCAGCAATCGCCAAACGCCCGTCCATCGGACGGGCACGACTGGCTAGTATACCGTATTTGTAGAAGCAACTCCATCAAGAGAATTAAGTTGTATTCTGAAGGGTTTCTTTGATTGAAATCGGTCTGGGATTGCAATTTTTATGCAATCTATCTCTAGGCCAAATCTGTTTCAAGAAAGGATCAAAAAAAAAGGACGCAACTTCATCCATTCCCACCAAATTACAAGTATACATCCAGAACTCCCCAACCAAACTGATTTTTTTCATTTGACAAAGTTCAGTTCATCAAGGCTCTTTAATTCCACGGCAAAACCCCCGTAATCATCGATCACCAAATTACAATCAACCCTAATTTACATCTTCCCCCAAATTAAAACCCTAGTTTCAACAACAACTTTCAGTGACTCAGGTTAAAAACTCAAAAATTGAAGCTTCCGTACTTGTGTCGTCGGTTCGAGAACCTCGTCAACTCTGTATATCTTCGTCACCGCCTTCCTATTCAGATACCAATCGCAAATCCTCGTCGTTCCTGGCCTTCGGCCTCTTCGTGGTCGTCCGCGTTGCCGGAGTTCTCCTCCAAGAAACGCCTCAGCACCTCCGTGAGAGACGACTTCGACAAACCCCACCGCCATTCAACCACCACTACCACCTCCTCCTCCGCCGTCGACGCCGCCGCCGTTTCCTCCGCCCCCGTCCCCTGCCCCCTCCATTCCGTGCCTGTCTGGACGCTCTTCTGCAACGGCCGCAAGATCGGCTTCGCCTTCCGGAGAAAGGCCTCCGACCCCGTGGATGCTGCAGCCCCGCCGAGAAGCCCTCCTCTGCCCGACAATATGCCCTCTTCGTGTTTCTCTTTTTTATTGCTACTGTTTATTTATTTATTTTCTTAATTGTTGTTTAAATTTTAAACGGAAAAGTAAATTATGGGCTATCTTGGACGGAAAGTGCCTTGATATAGAATTTTGGTCACGGTAGGGAAAATGAGAAAACTATAAGGGTACCAAGAGGAAGACTTTTTTTTTTTTGGGCATCAAAAGGAATTGTCGGAACCAGAGGGGTACCAAGAGGAATTTCCCTTTTTTTTTTTTGCCAACAAGGCTTACTTGTTTTATTATATATGAAGATTGTATATATTTTTAAAATATATTCCCTCAATCCCTCCGTCCCTATTTTTTTTATCCAAAAGGACGTTTTTTGCGCTTATTAAGAAAAAGGGTAAAATATGTAAAATGTTGATGGAAAAGTATAATTAGTAGCCTATATCCCTATTTGATAATCACTTTACAAATATATCCTTGTTTTTTTATTTGTAAAAATGTCCAAAATTATTGTAAATGCCTAAAAATAATACACGAATGTCCAAAATGACAAATTTTTATCAAATAAATTTTTAAAAATTGAAAAAATAATTTTTATTTATATATTTTTCGGGAAAAAATATATATATTTTGCAAGAATAATTTTAATCTCCCACTTTGAATCGAACTTTATGTAATTTTTTGAATAATTTAGAAAAAGATTGCACAAAAAAAAAATTTGAAAATATATATGAATAAAAAGATGTGACAAAAAATTTAATATTAAAATATTATCTTAAAATGATTTTGTAGATCGAGACCAAGATTTTGGGAACAATCTATCCATTTTTAAAACTGGATAAAATAAAAATTAAAAAATCAAATCAAATTCTAAAAACAAAAAAGAAAAAAAAATATTTTCTCAAATTGATAGGGAGGGTTGTTGTATTTATTCACAACATAATTCCAAAAAACAAAAACAATTGAGAGAATATTTTTCGGATGATGACAAGATTTGAATTGTGGATGACAGGATTTTAGACGATGGTGGCGG
The DNA here is from genome assembly GCA_934048045.1 of Polygonum aviculare. Taxonomy (NCBI): domain Eukaryota; kingdom Viridiplantae; phylum Streptophyta; class Magnoliopsida; order Caryophyllales; family Polygonaceae; genus Polygonum; species Polygonum aviculare. Next base: position 25,774,141 of record OW204025.1, read on the forward strand.
GATGAATCTTATCCATAGCATAAATTCAACCACTCATCGAAAACCCTAACTTTGTGATAAACCCTAACTTCAAAAATCATAGATATTTATAGAATCGACGATAATCACGATAATCATGCATATATATATATATATTTGATGTTTCACAATATTATGGATCAAAATCTTAACCATATCTTTTACAATATCTTATTTTTTATTTTTGTATCTTTCAATTTTGTATTTAGAAATATTTTTCTGAATTTATGGTTGAATATTTTTAACATAATTATAATGAATTTTAATAACTTTCTATTTAAAAAACACAAAAAAATGTAAACTTTATTCCAAAAACGTCCAAACTAGCATACTTTGTTATTTGGTAGTTTGAAGGGCATTTTTGCTAACTTTTTTATTAAGAGGAGCACAATCTCAAATTTGCCATGGAAAAAAGTGATAAAGCAATAAAGTTGATGAGAATGTTGTATATGGGGGGTAATATATGAAATTCAATAGGGGTAATTTTGTATTTTTGTAGAGATAAAGTGATAAAGTTTGTGGAAAAGTTGGATAATGAGGTAATATAGGAAATTGAATGAGGGTAGTATTGTAAGAAAAATATGATATAAATGGAAAGATGATAAAGGTGAAAAAAACAAAAAGAAACGTCCAAAAATGAATACTAGACAAATATTTAGGGACGGAGGGAGTAATAATCCATATTATGAAATATATTATTAATAATACTATTCGATCATAATATTTTGTAATAATTATTAAGAAGTTGAATTATTGACTTCTTGGACCTTTCATAACCCGATCTAACTTGATTCGTACCTTGATTGAACCCGTCAATTTTGTACGATTTCAATTCAAACATACAAAAGAAACGTTATATTTAATATAACTCATACGACCGTACATGTTACATGATTTATACTAGTTTTTCTAATGCTTCTTCTATTCTTTGTATGAATCTATCTATATCTATAGAAAAAGGTGGTTCCTCCTTTAACATAAATGTTGCTCATCATTTTTAAATATTTTTTTTTGACAAATTAAAAACAAGGAAAAACATTTGGTATGCAAGTGACATGAAAGAATTAACTCATGACCTTCCAAATTGATTTGATAACTCAATGCATTTTTCTAATGCAATTGTACTAATTTCGTAAGTGAAATAAGTAATTATTATATTTGGAAAAAAGAACACGGGCTAAATAAATTGTAGTATCTTTTCCACAATTTGATAAACTCACGGACTAAATAAATTACTTTAGATTTGTGTGGTCTATATTTGGCAAAAAGAACATTTTTGAAACACTATATTTTCGGCAAGAATCATATATGGCTTTTTCATGAATCAAAAACTATCTTTTAATTATTGTACAATAGATGTCGTCCCCGTTTTACGAAGTAACACAACGTAAGCTTTCGTTCAAGGCCCGTCCAATAGGCGGGCACCCCTGTCTAGTAATTTTGAAAATTCACTCTTGTTAAATAGGAAACATTTATGGTTGGGAAATCCAATGGATCATTAGAGTAGTAGATTGAAAGAAAAAGCGAAATCGAAAGAAAAGGCAGCATAGGAATTTATTCAGTGTGAGACCTGGATAGAATTTTTTTAGTAGATATGTTTGACTTCCGGAGGCATGAACAAAAACACTCTCTACAACCAATTGCACTAATCTATACTGTTTATAGTATAAAGCGAAGATAAAGTCTTTACAAAAAATTGCGCCACGTGTCATATCTTCAATAAAATAATCAACCAGGCCCTTGCGTATATAAAAAAAACACTAATCACAATAAAAAGATAAATATATATGATTTGATAATTTTAAAAAATATAAATTAGGTAGTTAGTATCTCATATAATTTTATCTTATAAAAATTGCTTAAAGTTTATCTAAAATTATAAATTATCCCTTACCAAGAATTAGTTGTTATCTTCTGATAAATATTATCCAAAATTAGTTGTAATCTTCTAATAAATAATATAATTTAATAAAACATGATCTTTATCGTAAAATAAAGAAATCTAACTTATTTATATTATGAGTTGATTTACTATTGATAAAAAAACTAATCAGATAAAAATATGTGATCCTATATTTTAACGTGATAATTGACGTTATATATCTATATTAAATTGGGTTTACAATCACATCACCCGTACATGGTACGGGGGTTAAACTAGTTTTATTTTATATCCTACTTGATACTAACAGGGGCGGCCATTGCCGCGCGGGCGCACGGGCCCCCCGAAATTAATAGAGCCCAAAAATTTGTTTTAAATCCTATATATATTTTTTATTATTTAAATAGGTGTAATTTAGTGAGTTTTTTTACATCCCGTATGTAATTCTTATAGCCGTATGTAATTTTTATAACGGCACATTAGTTGGACTTTTGCTTTAAAAATATACATTTTGAATTGAATATTTAATCTTTTATTAGGACCCTTTTATAATTTTGAAACAAGGTCTCTCGGTAACATTGACTGCCCCTGGATACTATCATACTAAACAATATGTAAAATCTCACATGGTGTTGCAGCCCCACTCGCCCCTATGTAGTTCCGCCACCAGATATGAGGACTTGATTTTAGATTATAAGGATTTGATTTTCAGATCTATGGTAATCAATTAAATCAACCTTACCTAATTAATCTCTCAATCTCACTTTCATTCCTAAACTCTTCGAACAAGTTGGACGAGCCATGTACGTGGGTAACAAACACCGATAAATTATGTATCAGTATTACGGTCTTGCTACACTTTGGCTTGAAAGTATACTTTCTTCTAAAAAGTATACTTTCATTATCTTGGAATTGATGAAAAAGTATACTTTCACTTAAAAATGTAGCAAGGCTTACGTACTCTTCCAGCGAGATTTGCTTCTAAGAACGTGCAAAACTCCGATCTTTGATCTAAATTAACCTTTGCTTTAGAGCACATGAGATAAGAATGATTCAAACATAAAGGTGGTGAAGAATACTACGTACTAGTAGTATTTAGTTCTTGTTGGCTATTTTTAAGTGATTTACTTAATTGACTAGAATAAAATCTACTATTGGCTCCTAGCTAGGGTTTGTTGATATGCTCCTAGATTTACGTTATCATGGTTTCCATAAACGCATTCTCTCTTAAACGTATGGTAACATGACATAGATCAAGTACATTTTCAACATAGCACTACATTTACTTTCATTCAACCAAAATAACAATCCTTTTACCACAGTTGGAGCACAAGTAGACTCTTCCTGGTTCCAAAGGCCGGTTCACACTCTCACGAAGTCGTTGTGGTAGATCCCTAATCTTGACATGCATGGCACCTTCCTCCTCGTACAGCGGCAGACAACGGTGCAAGAACAGGACCGCCACCGACGCCACGACAACGATCCAAGTGTAGAGAGCTCCCGGCCCGAAAACATCAACGGCAACGCACGCAACCATGCCAATACGTGCTACGACGAACTTGTAGTACTCGTCGTGAGCATGCTTAAACACCTCACCAAAGGCGAAAGCCTCGCCCACCAATGCTAGCAGAGCAGCCAAGAGCTGACCCGGGTACACGTGCCCGGGTCGTGCACATTGGTACACGGGTCCACAAGCGAGGATAAGGCCGGCTAGGGTTCTGAGGGCGTACGAGCTACCCGCCACGCCGGCCTGTTTCTCTCGAGTTAGGAAGAGCCTACGACACGAGTAACACAGTGCTCTATCCGGACGATGTTGCCATTTGAGGAAGCATAGAACGTGCAACGAAACTATAGGCATATGGCTAAGCATATAATATGCAAGTGGCTGAACGAAGTTCTTGTGGATGCCAAATCTCAGGGTTGTTACCCAGGTCACCCCGGACAAAATCAAAGGCGCATAAAAAGGCCAGCCATACATAGGATGGATGATGAGGTGCCTTGGTACTCGCATGTTTATATATATTTCGACGTGACTATGAACGATCGATGAATGTATACTTCGTGTGTATTTATAGGAGATGACGACTAATTGGTGTTAGCGCTAGGGTTTTTGCAAAAGAAATCTAAGATTTGGGTTATTAATTTACAGAGAATGCCCCTTAACTGTATGGATTTTCAGAAAGTACGTTAATTACCACATAGACCATTGATTTTTTGTTTTACTTTGGCATATACAAGCCGACCCTCCTCTTTCTTATTAATTTTTTGCTTCATACAAAGGTCATGCTACATAACGAATTTCGCCAAAGCAAAAACACCATATGTTACAAACAATTCCAGATCGATCTTTTTTTTTTTATCTTTTGCCCGGTTTGATTAGCCGAAGCTAATCTACGTGCGGACGGGGTAATACCAGGGATTAAGGAAAACCCTAATAACACATATAAATTGATCTAATGACATATATAAGGAAGACCCTAATAATATATAAATTAATCTACACTTCCTGATCGATCTAATAACATACTTATATAAATTGATAGAGAATATAGTCAAACTCAAAACAAGCCATAACCTCCGCAACAACAAGCGTTGTTATGAAGATAAAAAACAAGCCTTGTTATGAAGATAAAATAAAATTAATTGGGCCGATCAAAAGCCCAAGTTAAATACGGGCCCAAGTTCATTCAACTGATCAGCAACAACCCTAGGATTTGGAAGGAACAGAGAGAGGGAATCGAGACAGAACGAACGAACGAACGAAGAACACATTTCTCATTGTTTGAATTTCTCTAGGGTTTAGTTGGGAATGAATCAGAGCTAAACAATGAGCAGATCAAGAGCCACCTCATGGATTTCCCGACTCCTCTATCACCACCATCAAAACCCTAATTGCCTTAAACCTCTTAAGCCCTACCAATGGAGGTACCCCATTTCGACCTGCTCAGCTCCCAATTTCCAGCCCTCCTCCCCATTCCATTTCCAACATTCCCGTGATTACAGCCGTTACTCGAAGTATTCGAGATTCGAGACCTCCGCCAACTCGACAATCCACGAGCTTCTCGCAGAAGTAGAGCATGAAAAGCAGACGGAGCGAGAAGCCAGGAAAGCGGCCGGTGTGAATGTGGACGAGGAAGAGGAAGAGGAGGAGGATTTCATGGGCGTGGGGCCTCTGATTGAGAAGCTGGAGAAGAGGAAGATCGTGGAACACGCCGCCCTCGATGAGCCTACTGACTCTGACAGCGAAGCCGAAGATGAAGAAATGGAGAGGAGTGATTTCGCTAAGCTTGAGAAACAGTTCGAGAAGAAGTGCAAGAGGCACAAGACTTTGGTTGACGAGTTCGTCAAAACTGGTACTAAATCTGTCCCAGCATTTGGTTTTCAGATCTTTGGAATTGCATTTTATATTTAAAGCTCATGATCAGCTCTAGATTTTCAATGGAGTACATAGATGGCTTTTGATGTGGTAATTGATTTGTAGAATAATAATAATGTGGCAAGTTTAGTTTGATGCTTAAACATTCTGGCAGAAACGCTTGATGATGCATACAAGTGGATGGAGAAGATCGATAAGTTTGAGACGAAGCACTTCAATCTTCGTCCGGAGTATCGTGTGATCGGTGAGCTGATGAACCGGCTGAAAGTAGCCACTGGCAAAGAGAAGTTTCTTCTCACTCAGAAGCTGAACAGAGCAATGAGATTGGCCGACTGGAAGGAATCCTTCGATCCCAACAACCCTGCGAACTACGGTGTGATTAATATGGATCAGATGGGACACGCGGAGGAGACTTTTGAGAAGAGTGGCTTTCAGAGCCAAAAGCGGTTAATGCAGGGCGGTATTGATGATGAAGAGGAGGAGTTTGATGACATGAAAGAGAGAGATAATAAGATACTCGAGAAGCTTAATGCGATTGACGAGCAACTTGAGAAGAAATTGGAGGAGTTGGAATACACTTTTGGCAAGAAGGGCAAGCGTTTGGAAGAGGAGATAAGGAATCTGGCTGAGGAGAGAAACTCGGAGCAAGAGAAGAAAAGAATGCCACTTTACAGAAAGGTAATACGATTGTTATTGTTCTAAGTAATTATCTACTACGGTGTGATGAACCTATTCCTTCAATATGAAATGACATATTCCATGGCAGATCGTCATTGGTGTTCCGCTTCAGTTTTCCTTTGTCTGTTAAGGTCACTAGATAATAAATTATGAAGTTTTGTTATGCACCCTGTGTCCTTGACTGACTAGAGCTATCTGTGTGAGGGTTTGTTAACCCCTTAAAATTTTAATAAATTGTATTTCCTCATGACAGGGTTTTGATGTAAGATTGGTTGATGTGAACCGGACATGTAAAGTGACCAAGGTATCTTATCCACCTCCAATTGTGTTGGACCCTATATTAGTTGATGATTTATTTTAATAATCTTTATGTGATATATAGGGAGGTCAAGTAATTAAGTACACTGCTATTTTGGCTTGTGGAAATTACCATGGTGTTGTTGGTTTTGCAAAGGCAAAGGGGCCTGTAGTTGCCATTGCTCTCCAAAAGGTACTTCCCCGAGGCATCGCAGATATATTTTATGTCTTCCTTTTGACTGAGTTTTCTTCTACCTGATATGTTTGGTCTCATGAGCCGTTTCTGTTGATTTAAAAATACATATTCTTGTCATCAAAATCATTAACATCTCTTCAAACCTCCTTGATTGCCTGTATAAATTTATAATAATTATGGGATAAGGTTTTGATGTTACCGCCATTCTTTATGCAACACGAAGAGTTCTATGCAATGTCGTAGTTTACATGCTGAGTATGCTTTGGACCTAAATCTGCTAACTAAAATAGTAAAGTGTGCTGCTTTTACTCTTACTATCATCTCAACGGTTTCTGTTTTCAAAATGATGATCTGCATGAGCATTACACATTTCTTAGCATAATAGCATTATACTAACCAGTCTACCGAGATGGAGATTCTTGAGAAAACTTAGAAATTGATACAAATTACAAATGCTCCACAAGATTGTATTTTTCATCAATCATTGTAATAATGTATTCTGGTCACTGTTTCATTTCCCTGGTAACTAATTTACCTGACTATGACCATTGGCCAGGCATATGAGAAATGCTTTCAGAATCTGCATTATGTGGACCTCTATGAGGAGCACACTATTGCACATGCGGTACAGACCTCGTACAAGAAAACAAAGGTTTTTAAGCTTTTACCCTCCACCTTTATCTGTATTTATCCCAATCCTTGCTCTGCTCTCCTTCACTGTGAGTAACTTGGGGTTCTTGAATGTGTTAGATATACCTTTGGCCTGCTAAAACAACAACAGGGATGAAGGCTGGGAGAACTGTGCAATTGATTCTCAACTTGGCCGGGTTCAAAAATATCAAGTGCAAGGTACTAAACTGTGAAATTGGGCTGAATATTTTGAGCGTATAACTTTCTGCTTTCCACCTTCCTGTTTAGATTCTGCATGCCTATGTAGAACAAGACTAACCCACTACGTCTGTTACCTTTCTTGTAGGTTATTGGGTCAAGGAATTCATATAATACAGTTAAAGCTGTCTTTAAGGCTCTAAATTCAGTAAGTGGAGATGCCTCTATAAAACTTTGTTTCTGTACAAACTGCTTAATTTACTAAAATGTTTGTGTTTTTGACAGATTGAAAGCCCCAAAGATGTTCAAGAGAAGTTTGGCCGAACAGTGGTGGAGTCATACCTTTTGTGATCAAGCGCAGACCTGTCTAGTGGTATACGCTGTTATTTTGCTCTCAGATCTACATTTTTGAAGTAGGAAACTCAAAGTCTTGTTGTCTGCAAAAATATATTTTTAAAATAAAATAACTGTTGGTTGATTAACAATGTTGCTTTACTTCTACCATGGGATTGGTTCATGAGTCTATCCCACTTTCCTTTTTTTTTTGGTAGTTGTTGTTCTTCCATCCATTCTATACATAATCAATTAGTGTAACATTTCAATGGCGCTAAATGGTTTTGTATCCAACATTCACTAACTACTAATACCAATTTGTCTTTTGGCTTTCTTGCTAAGTTTAATAGCATAGTGTTTCTCTTATACTTGATAGTAATCAGTCTCAGGCATCTGAGCCGATCTAGTGTTGCTGTCAGTGGCCAGTGAACTTGTTACATGGAAGGCCTGAACTTGTTACATGGAAGGCATTTCGTTAGGGTCCAATGCCACACAGGTGCTACCAATCTTAAAGGAACTCTATAAGCTCATCATCAAAGCCCTTTCCTACGAAACACGGGTCCACTGCTTCATTTAGATCTGGGTTGCTAGAAATTTGCATGATCCACTCATCTAGCCATCTAGGCTTTCACTGAATCTGTCACGAGTTTTTGCCAATTAATTCGGCATCGCCTCTGTGATTAGCTCAAGAAGCACTACACCAAAGCTACAGACATGTCGCTTTGGAGTCTTAATATGTGTTTCATCACCCCATTGCTTATTGATTTGATTCCTGAGCATTACTAACCCAATGTCAGATAGCTTAGGGATAAAAGCAGCATCTAGCAAGTTGGAAATTAAACTTATGTTTTGGTGAATCATAATATCCGATAGAGAGGATGTCCACTAAGCACAAACTCATGGATTTGAAAATTGAACACATTTTGAAAGTTAAGAACCTTCTATGGAAAATTGACTCGAATAGGCTCCCTATATAAGATACACTTAGGGGAATGAATATTCCGATCTCGGCATGATGCATTGATGCATAATGTGTAGCTGCTTACAATAAGACACAATGCACTTACCAATAGAATGCCCACATATCGTGGAAATTACTAGAAAAATTAATCCAAACACTAAATAGACTCTTCGAAATTATGACACCACTAATGAAGACCCGAAACGCTTTTGTATGAAATCAAACAATAAATAGAAACTAAGGACTTTGTGGAACTAGCAATAATTTCGTGGAGTACATGACACAAGGAAATAAGTTACTCTTTTAATATATTGCAAATGATTTATCCAAGATTTAACAATATACATGAGGATACAAATGTAAAGTTGTTCCGGGAACATGCCAAGCAATGGAGGCTGAATGATAATGGGGAATAAAATGAATACTCCAATTGGAAAAAAAAGAAAAAAGAGAAACAAACAAGATGGAAGAAACAATAAGGGAGACCGGTGGAATATGCTCATAAGAAACCATAATGAAAAGTGAAAACATGGTAGAAATAACAACAAGAAAACGCAAACATATCTCATCAATTAAATTAGAAGCTCAGATTCTTTGAGATGATATTAAGAAAGTAAATTAGTAAAAACAAAGAATCCAAAAAAAAAAATTGAATAGAGGATAACAATTGACAACCTTAATGTTATTAAAACATCTCAAGAAGTATGAATCGTAATATTCTTGTTTAGATATAAGGATTTAAGACAATACGACTATCTCATGTAAGTAGAATTTGCAATCCTTTGGTTGTTAAATTTGTTAAACTAAACCATATTCATCCATGTGATTACGTGAGACCTTATCCTAAAAAATGTTTTAAAACACCCTCTTTAAGGGTTGGGTTCTTAAATCTCACCTTTTAAAAAAAATCCTACTCTCCAATGAAAGTAATGAGTGTAATAAGGATAAGTCTAACACACTCAAGATTAACATGTACACTCAAATATAAATAATGCATACTTAGTCATAAAGTAGTTTGTATAAAAATATTCAAATTCATATTATATAGATATTTTACTAATCTATAAGTAAAATATGATATATGGGACGGACAATCGAATTTTAACTAATAAAAAAATCAGTTAAATTATACTAATTAAATTAATTTTAATAAAGACTAGTGGATATTTTCTCTAACATTCTTAGTATGTAGTAAATTAATCAATATCTATACTACCTATAGTATAAAGCGGAGACAATCTCTTCACAAAAATTTACGCCACGTGTCATTTCAATAATAAAATATTCAGTCGGGCCCTCTTTTATACAAATTAGGTAGTTTGAATCTCATATAATCTTATCCAGTAAAAATTGATTAAAATGTATCAAAATTATGAATTATCCTGTAAATTATAAATTATTACTTACCAAGAATTAGTTAGAATCTTCACATAAATATTACTATTTAATAAAACGTGATGTTTATCATAAAGTAATTTTTAAATAAATCCAACTTATTTATATTATGAGATGATTTACTATTGATAAGAAAACTAATCATAATACGAAGATAAATATATATGATCTATAATTTTAACATGATCATTGACGTTATGTATCTATATTAAATTGAATTTATAATCACATTACCCGTACATGGTACGGGGGTTAAACTAGTATATTATAAAAGCCGACCGTTTTCGAGTCACCACGTTGATTCTGGCCCCACTTGATTTTTTTTTCAACTCAAATAGATAATAATAACTTTATATCTTTTATTTTCCTTAGATAATAACAACTTTATATCTTTTATTTTCCTTAATTATCCAATTCTCAATTTTATCTTTAAAGTCATACTATACCTACTAAATTACTAACTAATGTTCCATTACGTGTCTCAAAGCCAATCCGGCCAGCCTGCCTACCTATTTGATGAAACGGCATTTTCTTCTCAAAGAATAATAAAAATGGATTTTATACGATTGAAGAAATTTTGATCAATTTGATGAGCCATGTAACACATGTACATCAACGTTAATTCTAGAGATATACTACGTATCAACTAGGTGTACCTGTCGTGTCATGTACGCTAATGACTCACGCTTTGTGTTTTAAAATTATTTTTATTATAAATAAGATATTAATAAATGAAAACAAATAATGAAAATTTCATAATACAAAAATTTTAGTTTTTCCTAGATGAAAAAACTTATTTTTCATATTTTTAGTACCACAAGTACAAGATTATAAAAATATAAAACATATTTTTTTTATAGAAAAATTTAGTAAATAAAATTTACTTACTTTTTCTTCCTTCAAAATTTGTCTCTAATGGTTAGTATATATCATGGTCTCTATTATCATAACTTTGAGACATTATAAGTCAATATAATATAAAATGAGATGTTTTGATTGATTATTTTGGTTTGATCTTATTTTTTATTTTGATACTATAACTTATTAGTATGAGATATAATTATTATAACTTTTTATTTAATTAAAAATATTAAAATATCGTATCAAAATTTAGAAGTATAAAATGAGTCCAACATGATTCTAATGACTTTATATATTGAAATACAAAAAAAAAAATTAATCAACAATTATTTTATTATGAAAGATATAAGCTAAGTTATTATGAAAGTGATAATATATAAGTTAAGTAAAAGATAGTAAATATAATTTTATTTAATATGAAAGATAGGAATAATGATTTGATCATAAAAAAGGGCTTCTATTTTTAAATTACTTCTTGCATAAAGAGATTAAAAAGATAACTAATATATCAAAAACGATAGAATATCTTATCAAAATTCAAAAAATATCTTTTACATAAATTGATAATAGAGAATGTAATTAGATAGTTAATTCAAATAATGTAATTACTTGTATCTTTTAATTTTTCTTAATTATCTCATCGTTAATTTTATCTTTTTTTTCTTATTCATCCAAAATTTATCTTTCAAACAATATTGTCTATCTTAAAAATTTTCTTCTATAAAAGATAGGCAAATAAGAGATAGTACAAAGCATAAAACACATTATTTTCATAACAAGTATTGATTTTTTCCTTTTCCACGTCCAATGTCAATTTCATTCAAGTACTAATTCTTTCCCTTTGCATTCATTTACGTTTTTTATATTTTTATATGATCTTCACATTGTTTTTGATCTACTTATTTTTATAGTACACTAGTATAGGTTCCCGCGCCATGCGCGGATCTTGTAAAAAATTTTGCTTATATTTTTCTCTAAAACATCTCAATATATACAATCATGTATATAAGATATAAAAAATGTAACTATCCAATTATCCATCTTTCTATAAACTAATCTGCCAAATAATATCAATAAAATTGCTAACAATAATAAATCTCGTTCATGTGGAGTGTGTATTATTGTAAAACAAAAAATAGATTCATCATTATATATGAAAGTTGACAATTATAAAATTATAATAACATTTATGGCAACAAAATAATGTGATGGGAATTATCCAAACAGAGTTATAGTTACATTGATTACAAAATAGGATAATGTATTTGTATAGAAAACATAGGATATACAAAAAGGCTTAGAGGGTGCACTTATATATATATACATGTATAGTTTGTAACTTTTAATGTTGTAATTTTAATTAAGATATATTAGTGATTTCCATATTTTATAATTTAAGAGTCAAACTTAAAAAGGAGTTAATTCAATAATCTCATACATTTTTAATTTAAAAAAAAAAGAAAGAAAATCAAGAATACTATAACAACGAATAAATATTAATGATGTTATTTAATCCATGCTCAAATTTTTATATAATACCCTTGCTTTTTTTATGTTATATTTGAGAGGACACTAACATTTTTAACCTAAATAACTTATAATTAAAGCAAAAAAAGATATTGGTTGAAATCTTAAGATTTTTAAAGATATGGCATATTTTTTTATTAATATATGCTCAAATTTTTAATGATGTTAAGATATTATCAATTGGCCTATATACTTTTATAAGAATTAAAGTCTGTTGTGAGACCTAAGATTACGGTAACAAATTAGAAAAAATAATTAGGATTTATTAAGGATTTGAAAAAAATTAAATGAAGAATTGTTTGACCTAAGATCATTGAATGTATCCACCATATGTTCTTAAGATTAGGTTTGTTATGGATTAAAAAAAGATTAGGTTAGGATCAAATACGGTATTTTTGATCCTATCGAAATTTATAATGGGAAATTATAATTTGCAAAAAAAGGATAGGATCAAAAGGAGATAAACTTGATAGAATTTGATTAGATATGTAGATATGATCAAAACAAACCCAAAAATCAGCAAAAACTTAACGTTTGTGTTTTTTAAAATATAATCTTTTTTTTATCCTATTCAAACCAAAATTTTTGGATAGCATCCACGTACATTAATTTGGATAATCTAAATTGATTTTGTGCTTAATTTGAATAGGATCAATAAATCAGTAATACCAATTGGAAAATGACATACCTTGTTTTTTGTTTTTTGATCGAACATACCTTGTTGATTACCATTTAAGGTAATATGGCTTATTGGGTTTGTATTCTGTACTTGCACCGTCACTACATTAATTTGGATAAACTAAATTGATTTTGTGCTCAATTTGGATAGGATCCACGTAAATTGATCCACGTACAATAATTTGGATAAAGCTTGTGGTTCTAACCTCCTCCTAATTCTAAGCATGATTATACTAACAAAATCTTAAAAAATAAGTTTCCATGATTGATTTTGTACGTGAATCAAGTTGATCTTCATACGTAATTAATTTGGATAACCTAAATTGATTTTGTGCTTAATTTGAATAGAATCCACGTAAATTGATCCACATACAATAAATTGGATAAAGCTTGTGGTTCTAACCTCCTCCTAATTCTAAGCATGATTATAGTAACAAAATCTTAAAAAATAAGTTTCCATGATTGATTTTGTACATGAATCAAATTGATTTTCCTACGTAAATATGAGATGTCATTTTTTGAAATTATAGATGTGACTTGTATATTAGGTGGACAAAGTGTAAATGAGGTGGCTTAATTAGAAAGGTAAATATTAATGATGTGGCTTATTAAGAAAACGACACATGTACAAATCCGAGGTGGCCTAATGTAGGAGCGCCATGTGGCGAAATCCTACGTGGCGCAATGAGAAGGCTTTATTTCTTAGTGGTTTTAAATATATATAATAGATTGTTTTTATATGATCTACTTATTAAATATAATTTGCAAAATAATGTAAGTTATTGACTATACAGTATAAGTACGTGATTTGCATAGCAATATACTCTTAATCGATTATAGAATAATTAAAGACTTCTAATACTCGATGAGATTAAATTATGTCAAAATTTTTATTATACGTTTTCACTTTTCACACCAATATTCTATTTATATAATATTCGAAAAAATACGAAACACGAGTCGTGCATGACACGACGGGTACAACTAGTTAAAAGTAAATAATAAGACATTATATTTTTGGTGGAAATAATAAGACACTACTCCGTATATTACTGACAAAAAAAGTGATATTCCGTGGTGATAAAACTAACAAAAAGGAAAAAATTTGATTACCAAGCCGAATAGAAATTAGAGATTCCGTGGTGAAATTTACCGATTCAGCTACCTCGGTTACTCTCCGATTCTTAGAACAGTCGTCCCGGAATCGAACAATTAGGGCAAACAAGTCTGCTTGGAAACACAGGCCAAAAAGTCTTCGATTTCTCACGAGTTCCCCAAATTTTCTAGGGTTTTCCTTCAGGGCAAAATCAAAGCAATCTTCGATCTGTAGTGGGGAAGGGAACAAAAACCGTGACAAGTGGGATGATGATGAAGGACCCTTCGAATCGAACGAAAATCGTAATTCGGCACTTGCCTCCAACGCTTTCTCAGAGTTCGCTGTTCGAGCATATCGATAATCGATTTGCTGGTCGCTACAATTGGTTCTCTTTCCGCCCCGGCAAGAAGAGGTACGATTCAATCCCAATTATGCATGCCTTTCTTATAGTTAGGGCTGTAATTACGCGACTGATGTATTGTGAAACTAGAAGCTTAGCAATTGTTGTTAGTTTTCTGTCTTTTTTCTTCTTCTTGTCTTTGTTTGTTTACCGATGTTGTATCCGGAATGTAATTGCAGTCTTAAAGATCAGATATTTGCAAGAGCCTACATGAACCTTAACAGGCCGGATGATGTCTTTGAATTTGCAGAGTTCTTCAATGGCCACGTTTTTGTCAATGAAAAAGGTTTTTCCATAGGCTAAACATCATCTCAAGTGTTTTCATTTAGAAACGTTGGTTGATAGTCAGTTCAAGCTCTGTAGTTGGAGTGATATGACTTGGTGAAGTGCTTTTGTGTTGTATTTAGGGGCACAATTCAAAGCTATAGTAGAGTATTCTCCTTCGCAACGTGTTCCTAGGCAGGGTATCAAGAAGGATGGCAGAGAAGGAACTATTTTGAAAGGTCTTTTGAGTTGGGCATAGTTTAAATTGCAGTTCTGGGCTTGCGGCTCTACGATGGGTGCCTTGTTCCCATTTCCTTTTCGTTTTTTTTTTAAAGTTTATGTTTCCAAATGAAACAGATCCTGAGTATTTGGACTTCCTTGAATGCATCTCTAAGCCCACAGAGAATCTTCCAAGTGCTGATGTACAATTGGAGAGAAGAGAGGCTGAGCGAGCAGGTTGGTTCCCCGCTAAAATTGAGTGAGGAGGAAATTGGGCTATTGTATTGATATGGGTATTTATTCCACTTGTTGTTTATTTATCGTTTAGGGATTCAAGAACCTATTATTGTCACTCCCCTCATGGAATTTATTCGCAAAAAGAGAGCTGCAAAGAGCGGCAATCATGTATGTCAAAACCACACATTTGGTTTTCTTTTGTTCTTTTAGTATAGCAATGTGGGTTGTGCATGAGCGTGGGCAGCTCAATAGGCTTACAACAAAGATACGAGTTGATATGTTACGATGTATATTTATGTATGGCTCAAATAATTCTATATTTTATATACATTAATTGACTAATAGGCATCCTCTGATGGCAAGTCTGGTGGAAGAGTTAGGACTACATCGCAGAGTAGATCTCGTTCCACAAAACAAGTTTCCGATAAGAAAAGGGTAATGAATTCCTTAATCTTGTTATTTTTTGTTCGAATGATGTTATGCCTGCTTATGTAATACAGTAGACAATTAGCTGAGGTTTTTTAGTTCTAAATTGTGTCACTTGTTTTTAGTCATGCCTGTCTGGTGATCATAGCTGCTTATCCTGTTGTAAGCTGGTTTTTTTATTTAGTCGTGTGTGATTAGATTACTAGCATTTCTTACATATGGCTGATTGGCTGTTGTCATTTGGTGATATGATTCCAATTCTTACATATTGAGAAACAGTATATCTTGAAGGCCTTTTGCAATTTCGAGCACTTTGATTTATTCATATGTGATTAGATTGCTAGGATTTTAGTGCCTATTGTTGATTATTTGTTGTCATTCGGTATTATGATTCTCTTTCTTACATATTGTGCAACAGTATATTTTGAAGGCCAGTGGAAAGAACACAAGTGGAAAAGAAAAGCCAACCCGCATTCTGGTATCACATAGAGGTGATCAATCAGAGGGCTCAAGTGGAACGAAAGTGTTAGAGAATCAAAGTGGTACTGTTTGTTCCCTTCAGCTGTACATTAATTGGTATTTTGAGAAAACGTCTGGTGGGAGGGAATGGACAAAACTTGTGCTTATGAATGGAATAGGCAAACCTATATTAAGTGTTAAAACTGGAACCAGTATAGTAGCTAACATGATATATTTTTCAGGAAATGTGTACCATGATGCTGGGAAGAAAAAGATTCTGCTTTTAAGAGGGAAAGAGAAAGAGATTTCAAATGTAATAATTTTCTTTTCCTGACATTTCTCTCTGAATAGCTTGAACCTTCAATAAAATCAGTTGCTAATCTCTGTTTGCATTCTCATTTCCAGGTCTCTGATGCTTTTTCATCACATGACATTGCTGCATCACCTAATGAAAATCCAAATCTATCAAGTGCTATAAAACGGAATCAAAGGCATGATTCGAGCGGAAGGATGATTAGAAGTATACTTCTTAAAGATAAATCCTCTCCATCTATTCAACCTGACCAACAAGTGCAAGTTCTGAGCTCAGATAAGGGAAAGCGGCCACCTCGACCTGCCAGTGTGAAATCTATTTCTAGTGAACATTCTCCAGGCGCTTCCTCTTCAGTTGGTAAAAGGTCTGGAGATGAAAAGTACATAGGAAATGATTCCCATGCTGTAGTGACTATTCGTGATAATAAGCATGACAGACGTAATACTAGAAAAGAGAGACATGAATCTGGCATATGGGCTCCTCGCCATGGTTCCAATGAACATAGTCAGCTCCATTCAGAATCTGGCGAAGGTATGGAAACGTTTATTTTTTTTCCTTGGGAGTACTGTGCTATTTTCTTAAAATTGTTTTTTAACCCAACAATTTTGCTGTTTTGAAGATCCACAAAGGCGTTATGGTCGTCGTTCATCACATGTCAAGGATGAGAATTTAGGAAGTGAGGGGAAAACATCAAAGAGAGGAGGTGCATCTGTCCATGGGTTTCCTGAGGTTTGCATTCAGTATTTCAGTTTCGGTCTTCTTTCTTCCTTACTTACTGCGTAACTTTGTATAAATATATAAGTAATATGTGAACATTTCGAAGGACACGCAGAAACAAGTTTGGGTCCAGAAGTCTGCTTCAGGTTCTTAGCCTGTTGTTTCGGTGAGAAAAGAACCACACTTCCAAATCTAATTTCTTGTTAATTCAGATATTTTTATCTCTTATGCTTTTGGATAACCTTTTTAAGCAATATTCATCCTTAAAATCTGAATTTGCACCCCCACTATCAGGTATTGGCAACATCTTGCAACAAGATTTCAGTGAACTGAAAAAAGGACAATCACTTGTGGTGTGATTACCCACCACACAGGTTAACCGTCGTGTTCTGGTTGGCTTAAGGATGCTTATGCAGTGTCAAGGAAGTTGTTGTGGAAGTTGCTGTGGAAGGTGTGGAGTCGGTTCAAACGAATATCTGTTTGAAGGCTGTTCAGAAGGGTCATCTGCCATAGTGAAAGCTGCAACTGATGATATGAAATATCCAATTGCATGATGTGATTATTCCAAACAAACCTGAAAAGGATTGCAAGGCAAAGTGAGAATATTAGTTTATATATAGCATTTGTAATGTTAAGTTTGAATCTATGATGCTGATACAGTGATGTGGGCATGTGGCTGACAATGTATGCATGATTATGGTTTGGCTTTGGTTTTGGTTTTCTGCATCTCCTAACTCATACTTCAAATAATTCATCTTTCAATCACATTTGATCAACATAGCCAACTCCTTCGGATCAAATTATGAACATGATATGAACACATCAAGCTTATTTGAGTCCATCTGGGTTTGTACACGTCATCTTGTAAGGCATTTTTTGTTGTGTTTCCTCCTCAAGGACTCGTTCACAATGTTTAGAACAAAAAAGCTTATCACGAAAACATTCACTAGGGGTTGGCTTTAGAATTAGCAACGGGCACCGAGCAGCCAACAATGGCGACTCTTTTTGCACTTCGCTCGCTCTTCACTCACCTCTACTTCGTTCGAAGAAGCCTCCCGAAATTAGCCATGCCCATTTCTCCTCTTATTGGATTCTCTCGCCCCTTCTCCTCATCCATCAAAGCACCGACCCATCTCCAACCTCTCGCCTGCCATAAAGGTTCCAACTTTAACCCGCCACTTAATTTGCCAGGAGAAGTTTTGATAGTTTCGAGTTTCATTTCGACCCTTTGTTTGTTTCTTGATAACAGAGCAACGGCTGGTTTTGAAGCAAGATGAGCGAGTAGTTTTGGGCTCGGAGGATCCGACCCGGAATTCCAACTCCACCATTGCCGCCATAGTGACGTCACTTGGGGGCCCACCTGGGGCTGTGGGTATCGTCAGGTTGTCCGGACCAGCCGCCGTGGATGTAGTGGGTCGAGTTTTCCGACCGGCGAGGAGGAAGAGGACAAAGCCGGAGGCTGATTCATTCTTGTGGATTCCAAACAGTCATGTTATTGAGTATGGTTTGGTCCATGATTTCAATGGCGGTGTTATTGATGAGGTAACCATTTTCAGCTCAGCATTGTGAGCATTTAGTATTTTGATTGTGAAACACTTTATGGTTAGCTTTGCCAACTCAGAAAACCACAACGAGAAAAGTGAACTTGAATTAAGAAATTAGTGAGCTTTAAACTCATGGAGTTTCTTGAGTGCTATGCAGTTTAAATGTATGGGACTTTCCTGCAGTGAATTGTTGGTTTTGAAGTTAAGATTCCTGCCTTTTGAAGCCAGTGGCTTTCTAGCTATGAGTTGGATTGCCTTGGATGAAATCTGTTGTTGTGAATGTTTCAATCTCTTCTTCTTTATGTGGTTGATTGCCTTGTGATAGATTAACTGAGGAGGGGTTGTCTTGGTGCATTAATATTTTGAACATGCCTTTTTGGTAGGTTCTGGTGGTTCCAATGCTGGCTCCTAGATCATACACCCGTGAAGATGTTATCGAACTCCAGTGTCATGGCAGTGAAGTGTGTATGCGTCGTGTGCTTAGAGCTTGTTTGGAGGCTGGAGCTAGGCTTGCGGAACCAGGTGAGAATTTCTAGTATTTACATGGGTTTTGAACTGATATCTAGCGTGGTGTTAATAATTGATGTTGGTTTGGAAATCTGAGATTTTTGCTTTATGTTGAAAGAGAGATGTATCTGGGAAATTAGGTAAAGAGTGCGTGTTATAGGTGTGGGCGATGGTGACTTGTTATATATATTAGGAGTGCTTGGTTTCAATTTGCATATTATGTGGTCTTCTATAAATTATGTGTTGTTGTGTGAACAATGCTAGCTGTATGCTTCTACTATAGTGTGGGTTGGTTCAGAAATGTTTAATTAACTTGTTATGTTTATTTTGTTATGAATAGATAACACAAATATGATAAGAGACAAACTCTTATATTCTCAGCCAAATTTCCATTACAACACATGTTTCAACTCTGCATCAGACTTTTGACCCCTTAAGCGCCTTACTTTCTTCTCATAATTTTCTATTTGGTTAGTTTTGGGGCTACCACCAAGTTCCTTTGCCAATCCTTGTTTGAGAGGGGTAATTCAAACTGATTTTAGTTCTATCCAACAATCTTAATGCTGCACATCAGGAATTGGCTGACCATGTTTCCCCTTTGAGACTCTTTTGCAGTGCCCCTTGCCACAACCAGGCTCCCCCTGTTATTACAGCGCCCATTGTTTTTCCGTCGTCAACAATCTTAATGATGCTTCTTCTTTTCTGGGATCCATAAGACCTGATGATTGCAGTCTTCCATCCCTTTCTCATTTATGCTATTAATAATCATGCTGCTTTGGTCTTTATATATGTCTTGTCAATTGTCTGCAAAAGTGCTTTTCGGTGATACTCCCGATTTCTCTAGCGCAATATTTTTTACAATAGATGGTCTTATGTGGGCCTAAATAGTGTTTGGCTTAGTGTAATTAACACTGGATTTGTATAGGAGCTTTAAAGTTTGAACTTTTTGCCTCATGTTTTGTACTTTGTTGTTTTTTCAGGCGAGTTCACTCTTCGTGCATTTTTAAATGGCCGTCTGGATCTCTCCCAGGCAGAAAATGTAGGAAAACTCATCACAGCCAAATCTGTGGCAGCTGCAGATGCAGCATTAGCTGGAATCCAGGTATGTTCTTCATGATTAATCTCTTTGATGATGGTTTTACCCGTTTCTTGCGGACATTGATATAGTTTTCATTATTGACAGGGAGGATTTTCAGGAGTAGTCAAAAAGCTAAGAAAGCAATGCATTGAGTTGCTCACTGAGATTGAGGCTCGCCTTGATTTTGAAGATGAGATGCCTCCCATTGATATGAATTTCATTAGAGCTACAATACATGCAATGCTGCATGATGTGGAAAGGGAACTTGAAACTGCCAATTATGATAAGCTTCTTCAATCAGGACTACAAGTAAGCACATTAGTTATAAGCCGTGCATAATATACGAGATAAGTAAATCATAACTAGCTAGGTCAGCTTGGAGATCATCATGTGTTTTCTAAGGATGCACTGTCATTTGACGATCTGCAACTTATGCATTGCTCATTCCTTTTCACAAGTAATGTTTGCTTTTTTAAATTGGATGGAAATGACTGAACACTTTCAAAATTTATTCAGCAACTGCAATCTAAGAGATACTTTGATCCATTATTTGTTTTTTTTCAAGGAAAAATCCCTTACCTGAATAAGCTCCTGTATTTCTTTCTCGGTCCTTGCCTCACCCAATCAGTTATCTTGACTAAATGTGATGCTTTTTTTAATCTCTGCTGACAAGTCTCTTTTTGTCTACCTCTGGAATAGTAGAACAGATTCTAAACTAAATAGTGATGTTTCTTGAAAGTAAGATATAAATGACAGATGGGATCATGGAAATATGGGGTTGGCTAGTTAGTTAGTGTCATGTGTCTGTATAAATTTTGTATTTATTATCAGTACATGAATTTGAATTTCAATCTCCATGGACTTAATTTGCAGATAGCAATTGTTGGTCGGCCAAATGTTGGGAAGTCAAGCCTTCTTAATGCATGGAGCAGAGTATGCAACTTCATTCCACATTCCTGTTCTCTTTCTGAACTCTTATAATCAGTTATCTTGATAAATGCTGGTGTTAGATTTTTTTGCCTCTGTGGTGCAACAACTTTATCAATTCTGAGGAATTCAGGCTTTCTTTGTACATCATAAGAAAACAAGATTAGGGTTGCATTATGTACCACTCAACCAGATATTGGAATGTTTTAGAAAGCGTAGATGATCAATGCTATCAATCTCTATTGGTATCCCCTTTACTGTGGCTCTCTGGGACAATAATAAGCTTATTTATTTTGTAGCTTGCAGAGTGAGAGAGCCATAGTTACAGAGATTGCTGGAACAACCCGGGATATCGTTGAGGCCAATGTAACAGTTGAAGGTATTCCTGTTACACTCCTGGACACGGCTGGAATTCGTGAAACTGATGATATTGTGGAAAGACTGGGTAAGCCTTTTAAAATATGCGTCTATGTTTCAGTGTACTAGTAACGGTACTACTCTAATAATGTTCAGCAGAACTTTGTTTCTCCAATGCTGTTTTCGGTTGGTTACTGCCTTTTAGCATTATGTAGATAGAGTAATGGTCCTAAACTGATATGTTTGACCTAGCTTTTGCCCGAGTCTAATTCTGTGGTGGCGTTTGCAATACTTCATGTTTTAATTTCATTAATTTAGTTGAAAAAATTGAAAGTCTCTAGCCAAAAAATAAAAATGTTTTTGACATGTATATTGCTGAAAACCTAAAAGGGGGTTTCCATTTACAAGTTGGTACGATCCATTAGGCATTGAATAAAATTGTTTGTGGCATGTATATTGCTGTGTAATTTTCCTTTTGAAGCCCCATTCTGTGAACTGAAAGCTTTGAGAAATTAAGGTCTTGAAAATTTTCAAACAATGGAGCTTCCATAAATGAAAATAGTTCAAGGCCTGATTGTTGTGTGATCCAAATCTGCACACCTCATCCTTCCATTTGCTCTCATGATAAAGTTAATAAAAGAAAGAAAACGAAACAGTAGTCAATCAATTTCTATCAGCTTTGGATTGGTTTGTTGAACTTATAAAGTTGCTTGCAGGTGTGCAAAGGTCTGAAGCAGTTGCCTTAGGTGCTGACATCATTATTTTAGCTGTGAGTGCTCTTGATGGATGGACATCAGAAGACAGCAAACTTCTTAGCAGAATTCAAACTGATAAGGTCTGCAAACAGTTATCATGTCAAACATCTTAAGTATTCCATATGTAAAGATGTATTTGTTTTAGTTCTATTTGCAGTCTTCAATCTGTTATCTCATTTGATCTTTTCCCATATTGCAGAATTCAAATGGATCGCCTACACCAATAATCCTTGCTATCAACAAAGTAGACTGTATAAATCCGTCTCATTCCAAGAGTTTTGAGACATCAGACAACACTTTCAGCAGGCAAATCTATACATGTGCCATAACTGGGGAAGGATTGAAGGATCTTGAGGTTGCTGTTTCAGAAATTGTCGGCCTCAACAAGATTTCTGCTGGAGGCCGAAGATGGACAATTAACCAGGTATACATACATATATGCACTTTGATTTCATCTTATCATTCTTTCAATCTTGTTGTTACCTTTCCTGTATTTTGTATTTTGACCATAGTTCTGTTACAGAGACAATGTGAACAGCTGGTGCGTGCCAAGGAGGCCTTGCTGAGGCTAAAGGGTTCAATGGATGATGAGTTACCACTCGATTTCTGGACCATTGATTTGAGAGAGGCGGCGTTGGCGCTTGGGCAGATCAGTGGTGAGGATATATCTGAAGAAGTTTTGACCTCCATCTTCAGCAAGTTTTGTATCGGGAAGTGACATTGTCAAAAATACCTCTTACTGATGATAGTTTTGTATCGGAAGGAGTTGAAACTTGTATACCTGCAGATTTTGTGTACTAACATGTTAGTATAGAAACGACCTGCATTTTTGGTTAAATTAGTAGTGCCTTGAAATTTTTGATGAACGGCCGAGGTATGGATGAAGAAGCTGTAAACTTTTTATATGTCAAGCTCACTCTTGATTATTTTGGCTTGAGGTTTGCAAAGTTGAATGTGTGGTTAACCACTTTATAAAGCCTTGGATCCGAATGATTACGTTGAAGTTTCTGTGTGATAATAGTTGTATTATAGACCATTTTCCTAAAACTTGCCAAGTGGATATTGTATGTTGAAAAGTCGAACCACAAATTGACCACTTACAATCACTATACAGTATTATGCTTTCTTGAATTATATGAAAGATGTAAGATTCAATACGTGTCAAACCCAAATTATAGTAAGGGTGCATTCAATAATTGGCATACGTTCAAGTAGACCTGGCAAAATCTGACCCGACCCGAAAAACCGACCCGACCCGCCCAAAATTGTCTGGGTCATAACCCGGAAAAGTAAACCCGAAACCCGATTTTACCCGAACCCGATGACCCGGGAAATTTCTGGGTCAAACCCGTTTGGTTTTGGTTAACCCGTTGGGTCGAACGAAAAACGGGAATGGTGAAAAAAATTCACACATTGTTGGGTTCGATTGTAATGATTTGTCTTCCTCTCGTCATTAGCCGAACTCATCTCCAATTGATTGATTAAAAGATGATTCTTTATAAAGAAAATCGATTCGAGTAATTGATTTTGAACATGAAATATACCAATTGATTAAAGATGTACTAAGTTAGTGTCTCTTAAATTGATGTATACTTCTCAAGGTTTGAATGTTTTTTTGCTTTGTTGAACTAGAATCTAAGTTCTGAATTGATTTGTAAAGTTGTTCTAGGTTACATTAATGTTTATAGTTTTATCAAAGTTAAAATATGTAAACGATGAGAAATACTATACTTTTAAAATATGTAAATTACAAGCTTCTTCTTCTAGTATGATATATGCATACAAGAACTTTAGGATTTAAGTTTTCATACAAATTACTTTTTATCTAACGTGTTTTTTTTTTTTCTTCATAATCAATTTTGAATCTCTAGGATTTGAACTTTAAGGTTAATCATCTCTTATTGAAATTCTTTTAGAAAACACCATGAATGTGAAATTGAAACTTGTTTTTGTTGTCTTTGTGTTACTCATCCCACTTAGTCTAGCACATGATTGATTACAAAAATCTTGTTAAAATAGGTAGATATCACGTTATGATTAATAATTTGTAATAGTGAGTACAAAGACGAAGTGTAACTCTTGTATTAAAAATCTAAATCCTTACATATAGGTGTCAATTAAATTATATTATAACTTTATAAGTAAATAAGAGAGTTATAAATTAATATCGACAAAAAAAATAATAGATAAATTTGAAAAATAAATTTGAAAAATCAGGTTCTTTAACCCGTTGGGTTGACCCGAACCCGCAACAAACCCGTAGTGACCCGACCCATTTGGACCCGTTAAAATTGTGACCCGAAATGACCCGACCTGGTGTTTGACCCGAACCCGATTACCGAAACCCGAACCCGACCCGCCCGACCCGATTGACAGGTCTACGTTCAAGATATTCAGGGGTATTAAGTACTGATTGAAGTATTCCGGGTGTTTTTAAGCAATTATATGTAAATATAGAAAAGCAAAACAAAAGAACGCAAGTTAACATCACACTGAAGATGAATTGGAGTTGAGCAATGGAGGAAGTGGCAAAACAGAGATGCAAGACGACGTTGCAGAAGATCCAGAACTTGCCTCTTTCTAAGATCACCGATGCGTGTAAGCGCACGTTGCTCCGATTAGTCAACTCCGAGCTCAACTTCCTGTCTCGCCTTTCTCCCAATTCTTCTACACCTCTCAGGTTTTCTTCTTTCTTTTCTCCGTTCCCACACTACCTTTCGTTATGATTGATTCCGATGCCAATTTCCGATTCCGGTGTTCGTTCATTGATTTCGGAAATTGTATTCATGCTCAATTTCTGATTCTCTTGTGATGATATAGTAGTAGTCTGATTTAGGGTTCTTCTGCTGCATTTATCTTACTGTTTGATCTTCGTTGGGTTTTTGATAATTCATTGCCTCTTGTTGATCTCAAACGGGTTTGCTTAGTGAGTTGCTGCTAGCAAAGTAAGGCCACATTGGGTTCTATGCAAAATCGTTTGTAACAGGTGGAATGAAATTATCATAGTATAGTGCATAACTATGTTTTTCCTCTATATACAGTTGCAACATTGGGCATGTTGAAGCAATTGTTCACATACTTGAGCAGCCGTGTATAACCGGAGTGTCGCGTGTGTGCAAGCCAGTGCCTATATCAGCCACCAGCAGTAATAGTACTCAATCCAAAGACGTCCATGTTGATATAGTTTGCACACTGAACAAGAATCCGGTGTGGTTCGTTGTATCTGACCGGAATCCAAAGTACATTTCTTGGGATGATTCTCATGGAACCAAAGGCCTAAGAACAAGAATTACTCGAGTGCTTTCTGCAGCTGATTCTTCACCGATACTCCAGCCTTCCTCAGTTGTTGTCTTCTTCGCCTCGGGGATTGAGAAATCTGTTGAGGATAAACTCGTGAGGGAATTCGGGTTTTCTGAATGCGAATTGAAGATGGAGGAGGACTTGGATTCTGTCATCACTGAGGATTTGGAAGATGATTGGGTCAATGTTCATTCAAGATCGTATGGAAAGGCATGTGTTTTAAGTGTCAAGGTGGGTCAATATCCATATGCATCCACTTTAGGGCATGAAGAGAGACTTCGTGTTCTTGGAGGAAAGGTTGCCATGAATGAGAAGGAGTTGAATGTAGGATTTTCATTTCAATCTCTCATTTCACAGTTGAAAGATTACTCTACAAATGTGGAAGATTTGGAATCTATGAAAGAGGAGGAATTCTTGAACTTTGATACAACTGCATTGGTTGCTATTGTATCTGGTATCAGCAACGGTTGTGCAGAAAAGCTACTGAATACACCCGAGAGCGTATTACAAACTCAGTTTAAGAATAACACTGAGTTTGTCATTTCTCAGGTATCTTTCTATGGATTTCTATTATGCAATCAAATTTCCTTTCGTGTATGAACTGAATTTATGCTATTGTTAGGGTGATGTTTTATCAAGTTTGTTTGTCAGCAGTTATTTAAGCTTCAAAGACAGGTCTAGGTATCTTGTGGCTTTTTACGTTTTAATGAAGAAGTTGACAAAGAGGAAAGTGGTTTAGAATTGTTGCCTGTGAGGAAATGTTGCGGATAATTGCTAACTGAGATATTTTTATAATGATTACAGTATCTTGAGCAGTTTATCTGAACTATACTATTTGATTTTCAATTTTACCCAGGCAGTGTCTGAACTGGAGAATCCAATCCATTCTGAATTGCATGGCATAATGGCGGGGAAAAGAGGTATCATGTGTAAAACAGTGCATTCAGAATTCATGGAACTCGTATACATGTATGCAGGGCCGAATGAGAAACTTAGAGCCGAGCTATTGGTGAATTGCATCAGGTACATTTCTCTTTGACAAGTCTTCAGTTAGAGTTTCTTTTGATTCAAGCTTTGATTCAAGCTTTCTCATGCCTAATTTTATAAGAACTGAAGTAGAAATTGTATGAAATCAGTTGTATGGTGAATGTGCTGATTATAACAGGCACATGGGCAAACTCATATATCACCTAGCTGACAAAATCATCAGACTTGTTTATTGTTTTGTAGAACCTTCATTGTGCCTTAAAATTTTTGGAAGTAACATTGAGCTATCAAAACATGCTCTCATATATTTTTAGCTCGTATGTCCATGTACTACACATGTTTCATTCGTCATTTGTATTGCTAAATGTTTTCACTCTGATGTAACAACACTAGGATTGTGCCTGATAACCCGTCAATACGAGTAACGAGTCTGCCGAGCACCCGAAAGCTGGATCCAAAGAACAAGATTGTGTTTGGGAGTGGAGATTTATTCGGTTCTCCTACCCTGACTGCAAATCAAGGGTTTGTTAGAGCTGTTTCACAGACGGGAATGTCTTTGTTTACTGTTCTGCACCGATCTCGAGCTTTAGTTGGTGACTAGAGAGTTTTCAGCCAGTCTAGGATCAATTAGATTTGCTTTTTGTTATCAAAGATTTCACATGCTATGTACATATCTATGTAATGCTCATTACAATGAGGACTTTGAGAAGAATTTGACACTCTAGCTGATCGATGTTCCTGGAGATCATGTAAATTCAGGTGATCAATATTTTGATTGTGGGATTTGCATCATTGACAGCTACAAACTTTGGTTAGTAAGCAAGCAACTTCTGTAATACAGCAGCATACATGTTGCGTGGCTAAAATTTGAGTTGATCCAAATGCACGAATTTGAATTTCATCTCCTTCATCAAGCATTATTTCAACATAAACCACAATTCCTTGGTCAAAATAATTTTCCCCACACGAGCAAAAATCACCCTCTGGCAAACTTGCTTCCGCATAAAAATGCATGAGATGTCTAAAGTACATCTTCTTAATAGGCAGAATACATAAGTAGAATACATAAGTAGACCCCGTACTTGTATGTTTTTTCCTATCAACCTCACGTACTTAAAATTGTTCAATTAAACCCCTATACTTCGTTAAATTTGTTCTACCAAACACTACATTGTGCCGTGTTCTACACTCGCGCTGATGTGGCAAAATCAAATGCCACATAGGTGCCATGTAAGCACTTGTAATTTTTAAAAACAAAAACATATTTGCACACAGTCACATACAGAATAATTGGAAAAAAGAAAAAAAAAACCCAATCTTCTTCCCCCCCATTTCCAGCCATGGAAGAACCCTAGAAATTCCCATCGGACTTGGAGTTGGCGTCGCCGGGCGAATTCGGGGAGGGTGAAGGCGCGCTTCAGGGAGCTTTTGGCGGAGCGGCACTTGAGGGCGAGGGCGAGGGTCTTGTCGAGCACGCGCTCCGTGTCGGAGAGGATGCGGGCGGTGGGGCGCTCGTAAAGGTCCGAGGAGGAGCGGGCGGCTTGGCGGAGGAGGTCGGCCAGCTTGGAGGTGCGGGATTTGAGCTCCGAGCATTCTTGCTTGAAGGAGGAGGCCTCGTCGGCGGCCTTGATGACCTGGTCGGCCAGCTGGATCGGCTTGGCCAGGATCTGCTTCACTTTGTCCGCCATGGGAGGGGTTGGGAGGGAGCGGGAGAGGGAGAGGGAGAGGTGCTTGATGTTGGGGAATCGGCGGAGAAGAGAGGGCAGAAAGTGGACGGTCGGATCGAAGACTTTTGGGTTTGTGATGGAGAGGAAGGACTTGCAGACCAGAGATACGGGTTGGAGGTGGCGATCTTGGTCGAGCTTCGAGATGATTTGATCCCACCAGAAGCGACGGCCGGAGGAGGAAGAGCGGCGAGCGGACGGGCGGGGCCCGGATCTGCTTCTTATTGGGGTGGTGGTGGTACGCAGAGGTAGAAGAAGACCCAATTTTACCCAAAAAAAAGAAGACCCAAACAAATAAAGGAGAAAAGAAAAAAAGAAAAAAAAACCACCTTTTTTTTTTATTATTTGCCAACGTGCCATGTCAGCTATGGTTGAAATCATTTAGTAGCTAACTCGCCCAAACAAGCAAGTGTATACACTCGCTGGTACACGTATGCAATTTGTGCTCGATAGGAAAAACCGGGGGCAGTACAGGAGTCTGTTTGAACATTTCTAGGTAGGGGGAGCCAATAGGAAAAAACGTACAAGTACATGGATCTGTTGATGTATTCTGCCCTTCTTAATACATAAATGTATATATGACTCCTTGTGAGTTGTGAGTTACAGTAACAATTTTTTTTGAATTATTTACTCGGTTATCCGGTTCATTATTCGGATCGGATATATATATATACAGGTGCTTCTTCCCCACTGACCGGGGAGTCTATTTGCACTCCAAAATTCAGCTATTTGCACTCGCTAAATGTGGTTTAGTGAGAATCTCACTAAACGTGGTTTAGTGAGCCTTGCTGGATAAAAAAAAAAACCCGAAGAATTTTCACTAAACCTCATTTCGTGAGTCTTCACTAAACGTGGTTTAGTGAGATAATCGGGCCTTGAAACATCGTGGGTAACTAGGTTGGTCCTCACTAAACACCAACACATATTTCACTAAATGTCTTGTTTAAATTAGGTATTTTATTAGAATTTATAAATAATTACTTCATTTGATTAAATAATTAATTGCAATATAGGTATATATTTAATTTTAAACTAATTAAGTGGTTATTATTATTTAATGTTTAATTCATGTATATACAAAAACCTAATGATGCTTTCATATGAGGACCACATCACCCGTGATTGAAGTTATAATTAAAAACTAAGTAAATCTTGTAGGACACTAGTTGAATTTTCAAGTGATTGAAGAATTAGTTTCTATATACGAATAATTCATAAATTTTAAACTAAGTGATTATTATTATTTTTTGCTTAGCTCATGTGTATAAAGAGCTTGTATGACAATATGTCACTACTTCAAGTATTTAATGTTAACTTTTTGTTTCATATATGCTTTTTGTGTTTCATATTCCAAAGAAACTATAGCTTTTTATGGAGGGATTGGGGTGGGGAGGGTGTTTTGGGGGTGATTTTGGAGGGGTGGGGCGAGCGGAAAAATTAATTAGCTAAGTAGGCGAAATTCAAAAAAACGGTTTTGCTTTTATTTTTTTCGGTCCCCCCACTCTCTCTCCGCTTCTTCCCTCTCTTCCCGAAAATCTCGAGCTGTGCCATCGCCATCTTCCCCCCCCCCCCTCTTGCTTCGATTTTGCGCTGTTTTGCTTGCTCTGCAACCGTCGCCAAGCCTGCATTACCGATTCCGTCTTGATTTGGTAAGTATTCTCGTTTCCGTCAGAATGCTAGGGCTGTAACTGTGTTTCAATGGCGGTTTTTGCATAGTGAGCTTGAAAAATCATGCCTTTCTGTGTATGTGAGGGTTAGGTTTAATGGCGGTTTTGATTTTGTTCGGAATTCTGCGCAATTGGTAATGTGGTCATCATGTTGTCGTAGGTTATGGCTGATGACAAGTCGCGTTTAGTCCAGGCTGGGGTCATGAGTTTGGGTGGGGTGATGACAAGTTCATTGATGTGTAATGGTTTGATGTGATGAAAAGTGGTTTTACACCCTGGCTCCTGTGTTGTGGTCATGGTAGTAGGAAACTGATGACAAGTATTATAGATGAAAGGATTAGGTATCGGTATAGTCGAGGTGATGACAAGTTCATTTTGGCTTAGGGTTGTAATGTTATGACAAGTGGGGTTATGCCCTGGTTCATGTGTTGTGGTCATGGTAATAGGAAACTGATGACAAGTTTTTTGGATGACAGGTTTTTAGGATGTCTGGATCTCAGCTCATGCTCCCTGCTCCAAAGGTTTCTTGCAGCTCTCAATTACGTCCTTCACTTGAGGTATAGTATGTGTATCGTGTGATGACATGTTGGAACTAATACCTGATGACAACTTATTGATTGATTTGAATAAAATGCATGTCATGTAGGACTTGAGGTATTATTTCCGCCCCAATCTCGATTCAAGGGGAGGTACAATATATATTCCAGAATGGATATAGTGTCAACCATAAAGAGGCATGTTAGTGATCAGGAGTGGCAGAGCCTTTGTGATGGATGCTTTGGCTCAGTTTTCCAGATTGGTGAGGGTCTCAGATTCATGGGTGTATTGGTCAATATGGTGATGATGCATGAAGTGAAGACTTGCAAGGAATTGGAGTTGTGGTTCAAAGTGTGTGAAAATGTGGTGAGGTTTTCCATTCATGAGTTTGCTGCAGTCACAGGCCTCAATTGCCCTCAAGAGATGCCAGATGTTCCAAAGGTTGACATGCAGAAAGTTTTAGGAGTGAAGAAATGCTCAGTCTCTGACCTTGAGGTGATGTTCTCAAAGGAGAAGAATTCAAGGAAGAGGTTGATGATGGCTCACCTGTTGGTTTTAGAGGGAATTTTGTTGCCACACAGGAGTGAAGCCTCCATTAGAACTTCATCTGTCTCCCTTGCTTCTGACATGGAGAAGTTTAGTAAGTATCCATGGGGTAGGAAGGTGTATCTGGCTACTGTTGATGGGCTGAGCAAAGTGTCTCAACACAAATATAGTGGCCAGGGGAGGCCTGGTTTCAACTTGCTGGGGTACCCCATGGCTTTTCAGGTATTATTTTCTATTGGGTCTGTTAATACCTGATGACAAGTATATGTTTTTCATCTGATGACAACATCTCAGCATTAGCATTTGTTATTGTTGTGCTTGCAGATCTGGATACTTGAGACATTCCCCCATCTTCAAGCAGTGTGTAATGTGGGTTACAAAGTTAAAGGATGCTCAGGTCCTATATGGCATTCTATGGAACCACAGGTTCCTTTGATGCACAACAAACTTGAAGATGCTTTGTTAACTGTTAGGCAGGTATGTGAGATCATTTATGAAGTAGTTAGTGTTTGCAATAAGGAAGCTCTGGATGTGATGACAAGTGTCATTTGGTGGTGTTGGTGTTGTTGCAGGTTCCTGTGTTTAGGTATGATGCTGTAAATCTGGGTGGATTTGGATTCCCAGAGGAGAAACCTGACCCTGTCATCGATCCCTTTGTCCAGTGGAGGATGTCTAATGTAGTGATCCCTCCACAAGCCCTACAAGGTGCACTCAACAATGAGAGGGGCGATAAAGTTGAGGGTGCTAAGGCAATAAGGTTGAGGATGAAGTTTGCTGTTTACAAACTTACAACATCCACATCACAGAGCGTGTCTTCTGAAGAAACAATTGATGACAAGCCGGTTCAGAAGAAGTACAAGCCAACCAACAAAGGGAAGTCTACTTCAAAGAAGAGGCCAGTAGAGGAGCCTGATGAGGAGGTGCATACAAGGAAGAAGAAGCCTGCTGCCCAAGACAAAAGTGTAGTGAAAGAGCCCAGCAAGATTGAGATCAAGAAGGGTGAAGTGAAGGGGAAGGCTGAGGCTGCTGCTGCTGATGATGATGACGACTTTGTCAGTTTGGCTGATATGGGCAAGAAGCTCAAGCTGCATGGGAAGAAGTTTGGTGTACCTCCTCCAAAGGCAAGAGTGACATTTGCAGCAAAGGGCACTTCTGAGATAAAGAGTGATGACAAGATTGTTGCTGATTGTGATCCAAGATTGGAGAGCAGGGGTGATGACAAGGTCAAGGATGCTAGAAGTGGTCCAAGTGAGGTGAAGGGGGATGACAGGATGGATGACAAGGTGGATGTTGTAGCCGGTGCTGGGGTAGACAAATTAGGTAAGGAAGGTGATGACAGGATGGATGTTGAAGAAGATGTGGTGATATTGGAAGGTGAGTTGCCCCCCCAAAAACAAAGGAGAAGAAAGGGTGATGACAAGTCCAGAGGTGGTAGGAAGGTGGAGCTGCCTGAGTGGGCCAATAACCTCACTGATGATATAAGAATTCAGGGCCGTACGATCAAATCCATGAAGTGGAATGTTGGTGATCTGGCAAACCAGGTGTTGAGGTGCTGTGAGAGGCAGAATGCTATTGAACTGAACAACCAGCAAATGTCTCAGAAGCAAGATGAGATTCTTATGAAGTTGGATGCCGTGATCTGTCATCTTGGCATACAAGCACAAGCACCAACACAAACCAACACCCAGAAGATCATGAAACAGAGAGAGGCAGCTGATTTTGAGTTGAAGGACATACTTGCTGACATTCAGGGTCAATGCTCTAGGCCTGAGGAGCATGCTCACCTATTTGGAGGTGCTTGTTGTGGAGCTCAACACAGTGATGATGCCACTGTTGATGACAATGCTGAGGATGAGGTTGATGCAAGTGCTGATGACAAGTCCAAGGCTGATGACAAGCATGATGGTGCAAGAGGAGATGACAAGCATGATGATGTGCAGGCTGATGCAAGCATTGATAGGAAGTCCAAGGCTGAGCCTCAAGGTGCAAGGGTTGATGACAACACTGAGGTTGAGCAGACTGATGCAAAAATGGATGACAAGTATCCCAACCCTGAATTACAACCTTCTACAGCTCACTTGGGTGATGATGCTGATCCATCTGCTGCATCTGTGGGTAGAGGAAATTTTGATGAAGAGCCCAGGGATATTCCTGTGGATGTTGGGGTGTGTGGTGATGCAACAGTTGCTCTGGATAGGGACGACTCTGGTGGAAGTGACTCTGGGGAAAGTCACTCAAATGATGTGGTGCAGCCAAATCAAGCTGGTGTAGCTCTTAGGAGGTCAACTAGGCACACCAAGCCCAGCGACTTGATAACATCTCCATACACAGCTGGGAAGGAGAAGAAGAAACTTCCAAGGAGGCCAAAGAACTGCTTCTTCACAAATGCTGAGAGAACACCTTTCTATGATTGGTACAATGATGAAAAGTATGCCCCCTATCTCTATGTCATCTGTTTTTGTTGTTGTCATCACATTTTATATTCATGGAAGCTGTCATCTGATTCTGCCAACTTTTGTCCACGTAGGACTACATACTGGGTTGGATGTGAAGTACCACATTTGAGGAAGGAATTCTTCAAGCTAACAATTACCAGAGGTAACTGGTTGGACGATAATGTAAGGCATTTCTGACCTGAATGTTTCTTAGCTTCTTTGTGATGACAAGTACCATGTGATGACATGTTTCATGTGCCCTGTTTTTTTTTTTTTGTGCAGCATATTGATGAGATCCTATTCCACTTCAGGAAGAAGCTGCACTCTGACCCTGAGCGCTACAAAAAAGTTGCTATCTTTGATAATCTTTGGTCTGGAAGATTTAATGAGTCCCAGTTGGATGATCTGTATTCTGGCAGGCTGGCATTTCAAGACCATTGGACAGATTATCTCGATGGGTTGGCTCCTGGGCATTTTGGGAAGCAATGTTATGATGTCAAGAGGTTTTATGCAGCATTTGGCATTCCTGAAAGGCACTGGTTTGCGCTGGAGATTGACATTACTCTGAATCAAATCAATGTTCATGATTGTCGGTTGGATTTGTACAGTGATTCTGAGATTGAAGAGTTCCTAGGGGCTATGGTAACTATGCTGCCAATGTTTTTCCACTCATGTGATAGGATGGCTAAGCTGGTAGACCTTAGTATGCCCTTCAAGATCCATCGAGTCAGAGATGCGCCTCAAGACCCTGCTAGGTAAGTTGCTATAGTATGCTTTTACTTAGTTGATGACATGTTCATATGTGGTTTCATGGTGGAGGACTAACCCTTTGCATAATGCTTCCAAATGTGTAGTGGTAACTGTGGGTTAATGACTGTCAAAACCATTGAGTCTCTGGCGTTTGGTACCTCATTCAAGGTCAATGAAGACAACATCAATGCCTACAGGGAGAAGATTGCAATTGAGTTGTGGAACCGCGAGTGGGTATTTGACGAGGAGTAGGATGTGATGACATGTATGTAGACTCAGTTTAGATGTGATGACATGTAGTTGTGATTTCACTTGATGATGACATGTTTTTCATTAGATTTGAGGAATGAACTATGTTCTAGGAAGTAGGTTCTGGTGGTAGTTGGATGATCATGGATTTGTGCAAGGAATCTTTAGGAAGCATCAATTGATGACAGGTTTTGCATTGTACATGACATGTATGCTGATGTGATGACAAGGTCAATTTGTTATTTGTTAGAATTGTCAGATGCATTGGATTTCTATATGCGTTAGGATTTGTTATGTTAATTCCCACAACAACACACTGATTGGTAAATGCATTGGGGTTTGAATGCATTCATCCCTTGTCATCAGGTTCACTTGAACAAATGATGCATAAGACCAGTGAAATAAACAACAGATGACAAGAAAATAGTAGCGTGTAATATTCGAGTTAACAAGTTCAAATCACAAATACATAGATATGACACAAGATGGCAACAACCAAACAACAACAAACTGGAAATACAAAAAACAAAACAGGTGATGACAAGTTCATTGTGCTAGATTGGCTGGCAGTGTTTCTGGAGGCCAGTCCTCAGCTATTCTCCCTGGGGGATGATGTAAAGCAACAATGACGCAGTCATCAGAAAGTCCAAGCTGCAAACATGGCAACAATAGTTTGGATTAATATACCAATTGTTAAAGGTGATGACAGGGTAAACTTGAGCACATGATAAGTATATCTCCCACCTCTTCACAGGTTAGAGTTCTGTTTGGGTCTCGGACACGTCGATTGTTGAAGTAAAATGCCACCCAGCCCCCCGGCGTGACACTTTCCACACAATAAAAATTATAGATGTTAACCACCTTGACGTTGGGGGTCACTGTGATGAATGTTGGTGACAAGGTGTGCTACATGGAAAGGAAACAGATGACAAGAAACTATGTATGAGCAATTATCTCGGAAGTGATATAAAACAAAACAGGTGGATGTAAGATCTTTGGTCTCACCCCATTGATGATGGTTACTCTCCACCTTTCTCGCGGCGCATACACCCTTCTTCTGGCTGTTACAGGCCTTCTTTGCCCATTCATTGTGCAAGGTGATGACAACGTTGTCTTCTCTTGAACTTCCAAGTTAATGGATGACAAGTTATATGAAGATGTTTCATGCGTACAGGGCGTCCCTATTTATAGCTCCTCACCTCTAATCAACGTTAGGTACATTCAATTCATGGTTGGGAATACATTTAGACTTTTTTAGTATATGCATTGGATAAACTCAACCAACGGTCATCTATTTTTAAAGGGAGCACGCATTTCATGACCTCAGTAGGCAAGAGTACAACAGATGACAAGACAAGGTGTTGTCCAGTTTTTAAAGCATGCACACGCAAAATCATTCACACTTTTCAAAGAATAAATTGGTCTTTGGAACGCACACTAAACTAGATGACAGGAGCAACGGATGACAACACTGAACAACATAGTTCATTTCTTGATAGATATTAGAATGCGGCGGGAAATAGATGACACCCTCCACCCCAACATATGGGTGACAACTCACAAATCAACAACTAGATCACAACTTACACAACAACTACTGGATGACAAGCACAAAAAGCAACAACAAGGACAACTGGATCACAAGTTCAACAACAACAACTGAACATAAACAACTTAAACAGCAACAAGAACAACAACAAGGACAACTAGATGACAAGCTCAACAACAATCGACATTTCATGGTGGAGACCCTGGCGGCGTCATTGGTGGCGTTGGTGGAGCACCTTCTGGACGCGGAATACCAGCTGCTCTTTGTTCTGCCCTTAACCGTCTGTAACCTTGAATCGTCCTACGAACCCATGTTCGATACCCAGGTTCTCCTACTCCTGGCCTGAAGATAGCATGGATAACGGAGTTGTTTCTTAGACCAATCTGCACGACAACAACAGATGCACAGTTTAGCACAATATAGTTCAAAGGTAACAAGCCACGTATACTACTTCTGATGACGAGTTCATGTATGACCTCTCGAGCTGTTAGAGTTCTGTTTCGATCCAGAAGCTCTTGATCGTTGAAGTAGAAGTGCATATTCCGAGGGTGAAGGGCTTCATCGTGGCAGTATACATCAACTAGCTGGCATAGTCGGGTCTCTGCAGTGAGCATCACCCTAAAATCCCGGGAATCCTACATATGCACGAAACTGATGACAGGTTTATATACATAACAAGAAGACGTTCAGAACGGGGGTTTGTAAGTGTGTTTTTTCTCACCCTGCGGCGGACAACTACCTCAAAGTAAGGTAGTTGTGGAGGTCGTGGTTGCACCCTTCTTAGTCCATTAGGCACAGGACGGTTAGCCATTTCGATGACAAGTATTGTATCACAAGGTGATGAGAAAGCGATGACAAGCTTTGGGATCAGAAAGTGATGACAAGGTTCATACTCCTTAGCACTTTATTTATACTGACTTCCTTGGGGGTAATGCATTGATTATGGGATCAAGATTCAGAAC
Source organism: Polygonum aviculare (assembly GCA_934048045.1). Lineage (NCBI taxonomy): Eukaryota > Viridiplantae > Streptophyta > Magnoliopsida > Caryophyllales > Polygonaceae > Polygonum > Polygonum aviculare. Next base: position 25,811,176 of record OW204025.1, read on the forward strand.
CTTTTTAGTTATGATGCCTATTTCCAATAAAGGAGTATGGGTGGTCAATGCCTATTTCCAATAAAGGAGTATGGGTTGTCATCATGTTGTACCTATCCCCTTCACAATGTGCCCTGCTCCACTTCCTGAAGTCTGCATCAGTGAGATACTTCCCCATTTCAGGATTTAGTCTGCATATATCATTAAAATAACCATCAAACTCCTGTGTAGTGTAAGCATCTGCAGCTTGGTTGTACAAACTCATCAATCCACTATCATGAAATCTGGTTACAAGATTCTGTTGTAGATGCCTCTTGCAACAGATGTGCTTAGCTGAGGTATACACTGTCGATACTGCCTTCTTTATGCTCTTGTGTCTATCTGATAGTATCATCAATCCTGGAGTGTTTGGCACCACATTCAGTAGTTGCTGGAAAAACCAAGTCCATCCAACATCATTTTCTGTTTCCACTATAGCAAAGGCTAGAGGATACACTTGGTGGTTGGCATCTTGCGCCACAGCTGTAACTAGGGTCCCCCCATACTTACCATGCAGGAAAGTTCCATCCACAGACACGACCTGCAACATTTTTTTGTAGGACAATGGACAGAATTGATGACGAGTTCACACAGAAGTGATGACTAGTTTAAACACAGAAGCGATGACAAGTAGGCACAGAGACCACAGAGAGAGCAGAAGCGATGACAAAAATACACGGAGACCAGAAGCGATGACAAGTATGCACAGAGAACACAGAGAGAGCAGAAGTGATGACAAGAATACACAGAGACCAGAAGCGATGACAAGTAAGAGAACACATAGAGAGCACAAGCGATGACAAGTAAGAGAACACATAGAGAGCACAAGCGATGACAATTATACACAGAGGCCAGAAGCGATGACACGTATGCACAGAGAACACATAGAGAGCACAAGCGATGACAATTATACACAGAGGCCAGAACCGATGACAAGTATGCACAGACAACAGAGAGAGCACAGAGAGCAGAAAGTGATGACAAGTATATACAGAGAGCAGATTGAGCACAGAGATCAGAAGCATCTAATAGAAGCCTCTGATGAGACATATCCACACAGCTACTAGAAGTGATGACAACATTAATACATACCTTTCTCATAAAAGCGAAGCCTCTGATTGACACTCCAAATGCGATGAAGATAGATTTGAAGCGGTCTGTCTCCTCATCTATAACCAGCTTTGTGTATGTTCCTGGATTCACTTGTGTTAGGACGTGGCAATAGGTAGGTAGCAATGCGTAGTTCTCTTCTGGGGAGCCTCTGATTAGTTCTTGAGCTTTCTCCCTTGCTTTCCTTGCTTTCCAGTAGCTTATTCTCTCATGCAACTCCTTTTGGACATCATTCTGAATCTGGTGCACATCAGGGCCATCCTTCACACCTTCGAACCTGCAATTGTCATTACATTTTATTAGATGACAGGGGCTGTATTATTGTAATTATCAGAGAACTGATGACAGGACAAAGCACCGTGTCTTAATCTGTTCAGCGACAGTTAGGTAGGATGGTTTGTGGTGCTTTTGGAACCTGGTTTCAAAGGGACAGGTGTGCTTGTAGGTGTATTTCCTTATTTGGAAGTAGTCAGTGTCTTTCACCTTTGTGGCTAGCATTAACCAATTGCATTCCTTGACCACACACACAACCTTGTAGATCTGTGTTGTGGACTTGTACACTTTGTACCCAAACCTGTCTCTTAAGGCTTGCTTGGAAACAGCAGATTTCAGCTCATCTTTTGATGGATATAGCTGCCCCACTTTCAAGAAGTCATTGTTGGCTGTCATGTCATCACCATAATCTAGTATTTCTGGCATCTCGTCATCACCATAAACATGCATCTCAACAAACTCAGGCTCCTCTCCAACTACCATCAACCTGTCATCAGATACAACTCCACCAACATTCTCCACCCTGTCATCCATTGCAGGGTTATCATCAATATTCTCCACCCTGACATTCCTCTCACCATGCACCTTGTCATCTATTGCACCCCCCCCAGCCTTCAAGGTCACATACAAGGGCATCTTCCACTGTACCTCGGGGGAGTCATTTATCTCCAGGAACGACACCAAGTCATCCTCATTCTCAACTGTGTAAGGCTTGCCAACTACTTGGAAGGGATTCAAGTGAGTCAACAACAATCCATTGCCACCAGGTTCAATATTACATCTCTTCATGATTTTTGAAGTCAACTCTTCTAATGCCATGCCATCTTTGACGACCACTGCTTTGTAGTTCACATCACCAACATATTTGCCTTCACAGTCCCACTCCCCACCAAAGCAAACACTTAGGAGCTTCATTGTTATTGTCCTGCCAGATTGGCAAAAAGTAAAACAAATGAACTATATACATAAAAAGTTGTCATCACATCAGCATGTACTATATACATAAAACAAGAAAAAAAGCATTTAATATGCTATTGTCCTCACTTCATTTAAAGATGCCAGGTCATCAAAAGGTATGAAAATGACGTCGTAACTAATGGAAAACAGCTAAAACACGTCATCACATTCAAACATGTCATCGGATCATAACAACAACGACTAAAAACACGTCATCACATCCAGGGTTTTGTCCGCAATATAGGTCATGTCATCATGTGTCATCACATAACACGTTCAGTCCCCATCTCTTGTCATCACATTCATCCATTGCTCTCATTCACCCTTTCCTCGTCATCACATATCCACTTATCACAATAATCCATTCAAGTGATAAGCAGAACACAATGTGTCATCCAATAACCTCGAGTTTTCACAAGGTCTCGAGTGTTTTTACCTTGACAGAGCGCTGGATTTCGGACTCAAGACGCGGACTCACGACATGCAACTCCGTAGGCCCCAAGAAGCTGTCATCGTCTTTCCAAGCTTCAATCGATCGTTCCTCACGGCGTCATCACTCCATCGTTTCAATCGCCTGCCCGAATCGCGTGTTTTGTGCGCCGAATCTCGCGATTTTCGCTGGCCGCAATGGATGACGATGGGGTTGCGGGAAGCTAGCTAGGGTTTGGGGGAGGGAGCTCATTAAATGTGACGGTGGCATGGACGTTATTTTCCGCCTCTCTATGGGGGCATTTTCGGCAAATCGCCTATAGGAGCTCATTAAATCTCCGCGCCTCCTATTTGCTCCAATTTTGGCTGCCCGCCACCCACACACCCATTTTCGTCCTTGTAAAACATATTTATAATTGAGCTATTTCTTGTTTATATTCTTGTTTAATTCATGCTTTTCATGTTACATTTCGTAAAGCATATTTATATTTTATATTCTAATGCATTGCTTTGAATTATATGCTAGCAATTTATGCAATTTTATCGTAAACCTATTAGGGTTATTATTAGCTTGTTATTTGTTTAGGTTTTATTTTCAATGAACTTCTTTAATATATGATATTATTAGTTGAGTTACCGATATTTAAAAATATAATTATAATTATGAAAGAATAATTGGAAATAGAAATAAATGGAATATAGATATATACTTGGACATGAAATCAAGATACTACGGCGCTTATAGATCCATGTAGACATCCCTTAACCTTTGCATTACCCATAAATAATCAAAAGTTTCTTCTTTGCACAAGAATGCAAAATCGATGATGAATGTCTTATTCGTGCAACTCATTCCAACAATCTCCAACAAATACATATTATACATGTACAAATAATGTGTAATGTATCATGGTCCCTATACCCTAAACTAAAAACTATAAGAAATGATTTAATGATTAATTACTTGTACAATTAATGAAAACTTACTAGTCAACGGTTTGTTAGGGATTTTGGTGGAGTTGGCTCAGTGTAGGGAAGCTCGCAGTCGCAGAGATGAGGATGCTCAGATGAATGTGTGGGCACACGAGGATCGACAGGATTAGGAATGAGGAGATCAGAAGCAAGCTGGGGGTGGCTAGTATAGGAGACAAGTTTCGAGAAACGAGGCTCCGATGGTTTGGTCATGTTTAGAGGCGGAGTCTGGACGCTATAGTCAGGAGGTGTGAGCAGCTGGAGTTAGGGGCTTACAGGCGAGGTAGGGGTCGTCCGAAGAAACGCTGGATGGACAACATCAAGCAGGATATCAGTTTGTTAGGGATTTCGGTGGAGTTGGCTCAGTGTAGGGAAGGATGGAGGGAGAGAATCAAGGTGTTGGATGGCTAGCCGGCTGGGTGTTGGACTGAGCATTCTGGAGCGTGAGGGTGAAGAGCAGGGAACTTGTTTTCGGATAGTTTTAGTTTTAGTTTTAGTTTCCTTTAGTTTAGTTTCCGGTTTACTTAGTTTTAGTTTCCTTTGTGGTTTTATGTTTTTATGTTCTTAATTTGTTTTCGCATAGTTTGTAGAGTTGGTCTAGTGTGTCTCTCTTGGATTGTATTGGGCGCATCCCATCTAGGTCTGGTTTGCTCCCATCTTGATCCCCCAGATCCCGCGTCTGCGGGACAACCTGGGTAAATGTTGTTGTTGTTGTTACTAGTCAACGGTTTAGAGTCTCAACCCAACGGTTTCGAGTATAATCAGGTCGGGTTGAAACTGGGTCTCGGGTTTAAATTTCCGGGTTGAAACCCAGAAATTTCGGGTCGGGTCAACTTGTGACATGTCTATTTGTAACTACTTGTTTATATGGTTTAATGCTAGGGTTAGTATTTAGGGTTTAAGATAAATTCACTAGGTTATAGGGTTTAGGGTTTTAGGTTTAGGATTTAGGGTAAATTGAGGCAGGTTTTGGGTGGACGGAAAAAAGGATATCAATAGCATCAGAATTGTGTGGTGTCCTCTTGCGTACAATGTAATTCTTTTTCTCCATAAATTGTAGCGTCCATTGACACACGTTCAAATTACCACGGTCCGCCAAGAACAGTTTCTACTTGTAGTTTGAAATTTGCTTCGTCGACATTACATTATTCGGGCTCACATCTACCATCCACTTCGAGATGGACCTTGGGGGCGCAAAAATACTTGATCATGTTCGTATAATCGCCTCTTCATCCTTGGTCATGCGCCCACGAAATGCATGCCCAAGCATACTAGTCGAAAGATCATAGTTGTGGAAGCCATGCTTCAAGTACTTCAACTTCCACTTACTTGCAAACTTATCTCATCGGCCCGTAAACACAAATTTGCAACCACACTTTTTTGAATGTCCCCCTTCCGAATCAGATCTAGATTTTCAGCTTGGTCGCAACCTAGTTTCAACATTCTTTGATTTGAGTTCATGACGGTCAAATCAATATTATATGGTCCAACCAAGTCTCTTGCCCATTGAATCACTTCTTCTTTACTATCACACTCATAATCGTTCTCAAAAGTTTGTGTGAAATCTATATATACCTTGCTCCTGTCAATACACAAATCACAAAGACTTATGAAACAAAATCGACTATATGTGTAATTACTAGGGTTTAGGATTTAGGATTTAGGGTTTAGGGTTTAAGATAAACTTACTATTTTTTCATTCCTACTATCTTTATGGCTCTATTACATAATTGAACTAAATATAATAAAAACACACTCAATTTTATATTAAAATCAATATAAATTATAATTTCCTCATTCATAGTAGTTAAACAGAAGTTAAGACTAAAACAAAGAAGATGTACAAGAGAGATAGTATACAAACTAAAATAGGCATATAAAATAATTTGTTAGATTTAATTCAAATTTTATCACTTGCATTCATTATCATTTTAATTACTCAAGTATAATCTCTAATTCTATATTTTAATAGTTAGACAAAATTATGCAATTAATTAAAATTCATGAGCATTTTTTCTCTAACTCTACCGGTGAAAATTATATTTGAGAACGTATTCAGACTAATCTTGATTTAACCCATCTTCATTAAGTTAAGCTACTAGTTTTATTTATACCTTAATCATCATCTTGTTTGAATTCATCTTTTATAATACAATGATGCTTCATCATACCGTCTTCATTATTGTTCATTTAACTCACTTTCATTAATTAGTTGACGACAAATAAAGTTTAATTAAAGCATAATGCGAATTATAACTACTATGAATTATAATGTCAAACAACTACTACAAATTTCAATTACTAAGTCATTTTTTTCACTACTAAATTTATTTCAATTAAAAATTACTTGAAATGAAAATTGTGATCAGTAATAAGTACCTCTAACCAAGGGCTCGGGTCGAATGGAGCATATTCTTCTCTTGAAGCCGATGAATCTCGATTAACATGCCACTCATAATTACACATTTGTAAGTGGTTTTAGAGTGAAAGAGGCAAATTGTGAGCATTCCAATATTACTTTTCAACCTATTTATAGATTTTTGACAAATTTAAATTTTTTACCGTTCCTTGTCAAATCAAAGTTACCGCTGCAATCAAATCAAAAATAGGGTAAATTGAGGTAGGTTTCCGTTTGGGTAAAATTCTCACTAAATGTCGTTTAGTGAGATTTCACAAAACCATATTTAGTTAGTATCTCACTAAACGCCATTTGGTGAGGCTATCGCCAGTACATTACGTCCAATTGGGCATCCAACAATTCTCACTAATTACGGTTTAGTGAAATCTCACTAAATGGTGTTTCGTGAAAATCCATCTCCAGTCAAACGCTATTTCGGGATACCCGACAAATCTCACTAAATTGTATTTCGTGAGATCTCACTAGTTCTTATTTAGCTAGTGCAAATAGCAATTATTTGGAGTGCAAATAGAATCGCCCCCACTCACGAGTTTCTTTCTGTACAGATTTTCTTAGGGGAGAATTTTCGGCTGAATTGTGCAAAGTTCCAGAATTCATTGCTTGACGAATACTGAGCTTGGTCTGTTCATTTCACTTTGTAGCTTCTATCACCTAGTGGCTCAAATGGATTCAGTCATCGCAAAGAATTTGGCTTCATAGTATTTGGGTTGCTGAAATCGAGTATCGGAAATTTTGAAGTCGTCTGCACTAAATGATTTGTTGCAACTTTGCGCGGGCTTCGGCGCCCATTCTCCCTCCTCTACAATCCAGCAAGTCTCCCAGGTGCTCTGTTTTGATGTTGTTGTTCATGTTCTCTCAGGCTTTTCATCGAACACCTTATAGGCACTCGATGCTACGGGCATTTTGACATTTGGGTTTCGTTCTTTTGTTTTTTCTCCCTATTACCTAGCTGTTGGATTTACAGCAGAAATAATCTATATGGGGCTTGTTCTTGTTTAATCTATTGCAGCAATATTTCGAGTCCAAATTACGCCATTGAAGGCCGGAATTTAAGTTTCTCAGTTGCCTCAAGGCCAGGGGTAAATCTGCAAATTCTCAAAAATTGCTCCATCCAGATCCCTTCAGGGCAGTTGTGGATGCTTCTTGGGCCCAATGGGTGTGGCAAATCCACCCTCTTGAAGGTTAAAACCTGAGAATTTTCCTGGTTTGATGTTCATAAAGCTAGTCCTTTTTTTGCACTTACATATTTCTGCCTGTAATGGAATTAAGCTTGTTGCAGATATTGGCTGGGCTCTTAGTTCCTACAACTGGAAGTTTATATGTTGAGAATCCAAGAAGCTTTGTCTTCCAAAATCCGGATCATCAGGTCATTTTGCTTGCTTCTATTCTATATGGATACTTCACTACATTGGGCATTTAGAACTAGTGTTGATCTATCCTTAGGAAACTCATTGGAATGATTTGAACTTTAGTGTTCAGAGATATCCTGATTTCTAAATGTGGGAAATCATGATCAATCAGCCAAACGGTTTGAGGTAAAATACATCTGTAATAAAATGAACTAGAAAGATTTAGGAAGTGCTTACTCACTTGCTCTCTAACACACCATAGTTCTGTAAATAGTACATATGACAGTTGCATTCTGAAAGAGGCACTATACATACAATGCAAAAGAATGTTCTTATGATAATAAATAGCAATCTCTTGAGCTTCCTGCCCTGGTTAAACTTGAATCGTCACCGTTGATTGTATCCTGAAATTCAGATTTTGAAGCCTTGTTGTGCACAATTGATTCGCTTTTGTCCCTTAACAGGTAGTAATGCCTACTGTTGAAGCTGATGTAGCGTTTGGTCTTGGAAAGCTTGACTTCACAAAGGAAGAAGTGAGGACAAGGGTTCGAAAAGCTTTGGATTCTGTGGGCATGTTACCCTACTTGCATGTAAGTCATGTTTATTTGCTTTATCAAGCCTGTAATAGTTTGAAGTCTAATACCATACTTCATTCATAAGAATCAACAACTAATCATGTGTACAAACACTTAATCAGCGGCCGGTTCAGACTCTCAGCGGAGGTCAGAAGCAGAGGGTAGCGATTGCAGGCGCATTAGCTGAAACTTGCAAAGTTCTGTTACTAGATGAACTCACTACATTTCTAGATGAAAGTGACCAGGTACCATATTATCATAATATCTGACATTCTTTTTCTCTCATGAGTTTATTACAATATAAATGATTCTTGTTCTACAAAATTGATAATTCCTTATTGATTTGCTGTAGATTGGGGTTGTTAGGGCTGTGAAGAACACATTGAGTAGCTCCAAAGATGTGACTGCATTATGGGTAACTCATCGTTTGGAAGAACTTAAATATGCAGATGGAGCTGTGTATATGGAGGATGGGAAAGTTGTGCAGGTTGGAAATCCCTCTTCCATTTGTGATTTGATCAAGACCCGGCAAGCTTTGTACATTAAACAGATCGGTTCCTAGATGTACTTATTTTGTTTGCTCAAATCAATTCCTAAATATACTTATTATATTGTGACCCTAACTTTTTCTGGCTCTTAATCCATTGCAAGTTCCAGAACAGAAGTATGGACGTCATGTTTCATAATAAAACTAGTAATATAGCTTGTTGATTTGCAACCCAGAAAGAAATCTAAGTCAAACCTCTAAATGTGGATTCAAAGTTCATAGTTCATGGGCCGGAGTTATCTTTAACATGTTGATTGCTGGAAATTTATTTGTGTGCAACAAGAGTTTTTTCTCCTTCATATCGTTAATCGTTAAGTTCAGCAAATAAAAACTCCCTTAAAGAAAAGAACAACCCCTCAACATGAAAGCCAATACAAAGGACCTGGCTAGTGAAATGATCAAATGAGGCAGAAACTCCGAGGTGTGTATAGATTTTAAATCCCACAGCCACAAGAAAACAATCATCAATCAGTGGTGTGTATAGAGTTCAAATCCCACATGAAAACAATCATCAATCAGTCAAACAGTAAACAAGAATCGAAATGTCAGCAAGACAAACGCATAAAAGAAAATGCCAGTAAACAAACTTCAACATAGAACTCTTGTGCTAGCAACATTTGTTTGAAGTCATTTCTACTTCATCAATATGATGTGAGATCAGGTGTCAGGCAGCCTCATTGGTGCCACCTCCGCTGGGGGGCGCAGATTGCAGACCATTTCCCTTGTCTTTCCAAAGTACACCTGCAGTACAATTCAAGTCGTATCAAGGTAAGATCGGATGACTGTAAGCCAATTATAAGCAGAGAGATGTCAGTTGAAGAAACCTGATCCAATGAGTTTCTCAGCTTGCTTTCCATCTCTTCAATCATTCTTCCCATGTTACAAAGGTGGCCCTCTGAGACAGCTAAGTTCATACTCATCTGTACCAATGAAGACAAACCCCCAAATTTGAATCGCTGAAAATATCTTTGCTATAATTTGACCTTAAACACTGCCTACTCTAAATTTCTTTATCCCATCTTTTGACTGTCATCAAGCAGAGCTAGCCACATTATCCAAACAATGTTTTCCTCAGAATTATAGTACAAGAAAAAAAATTATACAGATTGAAGTAAAGGTTGTATGTGCCATCCACATGAGTGCCACTATTCACACACACAGCTGAAAAGAAAAGATGAAGGGAATATAGCTCAGGGAACAACAACGTGAAATATAGCTAATCAGGCAGAGTGCTAATACCTGTCTTCTAATAGATCCAGACAAGCTGAACTGGCCAGCAGATTGGTTATTCGCAGTCATAGAAAGCATAACGGTGCTGGTCAAACAGTAACGGGAAATTCCATCTTCATCAGGTCCGACCTATTGGGAAGTAAGTCATGACATCGTAGAAAGAAGACTTAGAAAATAAGACACGTAATGTAGGAATTGGATAGTAAGCAAGTTTCATATTTTCTTATATGCATTTGGAGTTGTAAGAGGTTACCTCAATAACATGTATAGCATCCCATTTACCCTCATTTAAATGACCCCTTCTTCCATGAGCATACTTTGATCCATCTTCATTTATCCCCAATAAAAACAACAAGTTGGTGTAAGATTCGAATAAAATGCAGAGCATCAAAATTATGAAAAGTTAATTTTCCTGCTCAGTATACTTCAAAAATTCAACGTACCTTTCTTTATCAAGAAGCAGGCAACAAATACTTCATTGTCATCTTCCCACATGTAAACTGATGAAATCCCACCTTCATAATACCTAACAATTTCGTAGTAAATTATGCTCTTGCGATTTCTTAGATATTGAATATGTCAGTGCAGAAATAGATGAAATTTCTTCTGACTGGAATCCATCGAACCAAGATTAAAAAAAGCAAGGAAGAGGCAAGTAAAGAACCTCACTGGTCACGGTATACGGAAAATACATCATTTGCATCAATTTCAAGTTTCCTGAGCTCCGGAGACGGATAAAGGCCCTCTTCCAATGAAGGATGGTATTTATTTGACCAGGGTGATCTACAGTTGGATATATGCAAAAAAAATGCATTCAAATAAATTACCAGTTCACGTTTAGTACATATTAAAGCAAGGGAAACTATTAATGCTTCTCAATTATCCTAGAGCATAGCAGAACAAAGGAGCCAAAAACCAAAAGACAGGTTGATCCTATGATTTCAGGTGAAGATGGCATTTCAGTTAAAAGCATTTGCCTCCACTTCATTTCTACAGAGCATCTCAATTTCAAGCAATTCCTATACAGCTCAAGCTACAGAATGAAATTCAGAGCATCCCCGCACTCCCCCCACCCCCACCCAGCATGTAGAAGAACAAGTATAAGGAAAGCAGAATAGTACTCGAGTGATTACCTATATGAATCAGCATCCCTGTTGTATTCACACAATATGAACTCCTTACCACTGTCCTCATCACATAGAATCTGTTCCCATAAAACAAACATTCAATGTCAACATGTCATAAATTTCTAGAAACATGTGCATCAATCAATCACAAATATATATAATCCAATTTCACATCAACTCTCCCCAAAACACCAGCATTTAGATTTTAGGACAACTATATCAATGCCACAAGCTCGCAAATTCACAAGGCTGCGTATGGATATAGGCCTATTCAATAAGATTTCATAAGAAATTAAATAAGTATTAATGTCTTGAAAAATAACAAGACCCCAAAAGGAATTCATACCTATCTCTACTAGTGAAGTAGAAATATCAATGCATTGCAGTGGACTAATAAGTATCAAAAAGGAGATGAATGGGCTAACCTATGAATCTCCCCAAACAAAACTTACCTAAATTTATGGTATGTTAATGGAAACAAAAAAACTGTGTGATGAGATAATTAATGGAAACAAAAATGCTCCTTTTATAAGACTATAAGGGATGCATCTCTTATATAGAATGTATGGTATGTTAATGATCAACAAAAAAATTAAACCTTTGACCTTTTTTGGTGCTACTGAATTTAGTCATTCATATTAACTCATATTCCCTGACTTGCAAAACTGGAAAAAGAATGGTTAAAATAAAGCTTTCATAATTTTAAATTTAATGGCTCCAAAAAAAATGTAATAAGAGCATACAAGATTGAGTCACAGTGGAATCTAAGGGGAGCTGACAATAGAGATGAGCATGCCCATTGGAACCTCATAAAAATCCAGGGTGAAGATATTGAAGCTTGCAGATGAGAATCTATAAAGGCGTTAATATTTTAAGAAAAGGTGTAAAGGTTTGTTTTGCAAGGAGTAAATTGCAACAACTTTTGGCAAAGTATAGTTACTTTAGGCTTTTGGCAGATCAAGCAATTAGATACTCTAATCAACAGATTCATGATACACACCACTATTAAATACTACTAACTAATATGCAGTACTTTACATAAAATTCAACCCACCTATATCTATAAATTGCTAATAGACTTTGGCACTTCGCAAGTCAAATTAGATACGCAATAAGCTAGTATTTGAGCAACCACTTCTAGTTAATTGCTATTCAGGATTCAGTAATTGCTATACAGCTGCTCTATGCCTCCATGGTATACCTGACCTCATATGATGTAGACAGGCTAACCATAAACGAACAATAAGACAATTTATAAAGGAAAGTACATACAAAGTATACATTATTTTCTTTTGTTTTCACTCCTACTCGAAGAATCTGATGAAACTAAACCACTTACAAATCTGGATACCAAAAGAAGAGCATTAATTCACTAGAAGCCTCACTTCCGCGTCTATGAACGATTAGAAAAGAAGAAGGAAACCACTCGAGTTTTAGGTGTAATGATTAATTAATAACGTGAATTCTCCTCTACGATTGAAAAGAAAAAACACAAAACATGCACATTGCATCCAAATTCCGAAACGGCCGAGCCATAAATAGACCTAGAAAGCACGAAATCGGAATCGTATCTCCGGCGAACGAAATGAAATCGGAATTCTGGAACTGGACAAACAAATTCACAAATTCTGTGAACAATGGAAAGAGAGGGTGACCTGGAGAGGAAGATCAACTTGAGAGAGGAGATCGGAGGAATGATCAGGCATCAGGCTGAGCAGAGCAGACAAAGCCGTATCTTGTTGCTTCGGATGGATTCTTCGCATCAACCCCATTGCTGCCTCCATTCTTCGAGAGACAACTCTCACACACACCGATCTGAGCGAGTCGAGACTTGAGAGAGACCGATTTGGGCCAGTTTTTCTTTATTACCTTTTTTTCCCCCTTTTTCCTTAATTATTCATTTTTTCAGGAAAAAGAAAATCATAATTGATTATCCTTATCACTTACCCCAAATCCTTCAACAACTTCCACTAATGAAAAACATAACCCAAATTGAAGATACAAACCCAACTTAGCCCTTTTCGGTCTGAGAAACAGCTCAGTCCTGGCCAAAAAGTCTTCCGGGTCCCACCTACTCGTGATACTACGTGGTGGACCCCATCTGCCCACTACGATTGGGTTCTGTTCACCGCCACAACCACAAAGCTCACAAGTTTGTCATGTGGATGTTGGGATTATTCATACCACTACCAGTGTTCAACAGCGATCTCTAGGTCACAAATTCCGTGCTTTATCCAACTAATTATTATAACGGATATTTGCACTATTACAGATGCTGTTTGATGATTCTACACGTCAGGGATGAAGAATTTTTCTCGCCAGCGATCAGAGGTAATCAGTCTCTCGTCTTTGTTTTGATTTGTGAGATTGTTAAGCTCAGAGTTCTGTGTTGTACGATTTTCTAGTCGATTTTGCGCTGGATATTGGATTAAATTAGTAGAAATTTGGGGCAGAGGAGTAGGAGTTGGGCTGAATTGTGTTGTTTCGGTTCGACCTGCGTACAGCTCTGGATGAGGGTGTTCGTTCGCAAATGGCTCAACATCTCCGTCAAGGACTCCGATTTCAGCGCTGACACTAGCGATGACGAACCCGATGACGCCTTTTTTGACCTTCCTGGTAAATTCCTTTCTCACTTTCTGCAATCTCTACTTTATGTACCAAAAGGTAGCTCAGTTGGCTTAGTGTTTTGATGTTTCGTTCAGATCTTTGGTCTAGCTTCGTTGATCCAGAATAGTGTTTAATACTGCTTGAGGAGGAGATAAGTTATCACTGTTTCACATGTGTAAATTTCAGGTGAAATTCCACGGTTAAGAAGGCAAAACTCAGAAACTTCAAGGGCTCAATACATAAACAGAAAGGATATCAGGTATTTTGCCAAAAACCTGGAACACAAGTTTCAAGCAGAATGTTGTGCTTTCAGTGTCAATTTGCAGGACTCCCCCTTCTAACTTTGTTTTCTTACCACTTGGTCTGTCTTTTTACTTCTAGACTATGTGTTGGAACATGGAATGTAGGAGGAAGAGTTCCACCTGATGACTTTGACCTTGATGACTGGCTAAACATCAGTGACCCAGCAGATGTGTATGTGATAGGGTGAGTATTGCAGTGATTTGAATGTTTAAATGTGTTTATATATTAGTCTTTTTCCATTGTTAGCACTTTTATGCTTATGTGTTTCTTGCTGTTTATTCACTACAAGGTTCAACCTATGGCGTAGTGTATAACTGAAGTCTAGAAACTGATATCGTGCAGTTTACTCTATGAACTTATTATATTTTCATCCTCCTTGTGGTTTTCCATTTCCGTGTATTTAAATTTTATAATGATAACAGATTTTACATTATCAGTCTGCAGGAAATTGTGCCACTTAATGCAGGAAATGTTTTTGGCTCTGAAGATAATCGCCCAGCCTTAAAATGGGAAAACATCATCCGGGGATCATTGAATAAAGTTCGTCCTAAAAGGAAATATAAGAGCTTCAGTGATCCCCCTTCTCCTTCAAAGTTCAAGCCATCTGATGATGCACCAGATATAGAGGATGAGATATTTCTTGAAAGATATGATGACGGTGAGGAAGTTCATCCGGTGGAGGAAGATCCTGGTGACTTTGAGGAAGGTGGTGCTAGTACTGCTGCAGGTGATAGTACAATGATAAAATCTGAAGCTTCAGTTGGAAATTCTTCAAATCCTGCCACTTCAATGAAAAAGCACCTACAAAAGGAATTTTCCTCTCTTAAGGGAATAGACAGATTAAGGTGCTCCCCATTAAGTCACTATGAGAAAGATGAGGAAGAATCTGTCCCACTATTGTCTGCCAAATTGTCTAAAGCATTTAGTGGAACTGAAAGAATGGGTCTGAGCTGGCCAGAGCCACCATTGGACTTGCTGGCTCAGCATATTTTCGAAAGAAAACGGTCTTTTGGCCAAAAAGCACAATCTCTTAAATCCTTAAAATCTATCAAAACACGCAGACCTATCAAACCTCTAATGGAGGATGATCAGAAGGCCTTGTCAATCATCGCTGAGCTTGCAAAACTTGATCTTGAAAGGCTCATTAGTCAGAAGAGGTCCGAGTATGTGAGGATAGTCAGCAAGCAAATGGTTGGAATCTTTATTACCATATGGGTTCGCAGAGGACTGCGTAAACATGTTAAGAATTTGAAGGTCTCAACAGTTGGTGTTGGTGTTATGGGCTACATTGGCAACAAGGTTCAGTATTTCTTGTTTTCATTATAATGCTCATTTGTTTTTACATTAGCAATTTTTTCATCTAAGGGTTCAGTTTAGCTAAGCCTTTTTATATTATGCCCTGTTAGCTTCCTGTAACAACCTATATTTGCTAACTTTTCAGGGTTCAATTTCTGTTAGCATGTCTATATTTCAGACACTCTTCTGCTTTATAAGCACACATCTCACATCAGGTGAAAAAGAGGGAGATGAACTAAAGAGAAATGCAGATGTATATGAAATCCACCGACGGACACGTTTTTACCAGAGTGATGGACTCCCACAAAACATCCATGACCATGAGTATGAACCTGAAACTTGTATTAATTCTTTGGATCAGTATCTTAAGTAATGATGTGAAGGAATGTATCCGATAATGTACTCGACCCTTTCAGTGTTCTAAATTTCTCTCCTCCAATTCCATTATAAATGGTACATTGGTACATACTGTTCTGAGGTTGACAGAACTATTACACATTATTGAAGTTGATTTTTTTTCCTGCAGTTTGACTGTCAATAGCATTTTCGTGTCTTTACCTCCCTTTATCAAGATAGAGTAGCTCACATCGTTCCTTATCTGTTGACCTATGTATAAAACAACCAGCATCCGCAATTTAATTTTATGTGGGCTGATTTGCATAGGCTGCATAAATTTCCTTTTGAAAAACATTTAAACCTATCTCCAAGTCTTCATTTTGACGAGATGATCTCCATTACAGGAGAATAATCTGGCTAGGTGATTTGAATTACCGTATCAACTTGCCATATCATAAGACCAGAGAGCTAATTTCTAAACAAGATTGGACCAAGTTGGTTGAGAGGGACCAGGTATGATCCAATGATCCTATTCCTGCTTATGTTTGTGGGTTTGGCAGCACTAGGAGTAATTATATACTGTTCTGGTTAGTATATTAAGCAATTAGTACAAATCTATTCAAGGAGTGTGAATTTGTTCAACTGTATGTCTCTTATACTGTAGAATTTTTGCTGATGCATGGTCTCTACTCACCAAAGCTATGTTGGTTTTGCTCATGGATAAAACTTGCTTAGTGCATCATTACGGCCATTTAGTTAGAAGTACTGATTAATAAGTCATATAACTGGTATTGACTTGAACTGCAATACAGAAGAATGTAACAAGGGATGTAAGTTTGGCTACTTTATGCGGATTATATGATTTTTTGCCACTCACCAGATTTATATGCATGGGCTATGTTCATTAATCCTCATTTTTATCTCATGTAGTTGTTTTCTCATTATTATTCATTTTATCATGTTATTTTACTGTGTTTAAAAAGAAAATCATGGTACTTATTGAGGTAAAGTATCATCATCATGATGTGATCTTCATTGAGCAAACTAGTCTAGTAATGGGAATTTACTGAATTTTGTACCATGGAAGTTTCTGTAAGAGCTCCTCATGTTCCGTGAATCCTATTGTGGTAATGAACTCGTTGTTTTGCACAAGATACAGCAAATTGTAAATAGCACTTATAGTAGCATTTCATTTGAATTTTTGGAAGCTAAGGTTTTCATTTCAGCTTTTCTATTGCACTCATTGGTGATTATTGTATCAGCTGAAAATATTGCTAACTGAGGGTCGTGCATTTGAGGGATGGTTCGAGGGCAATTTGGATTTCCCACCTACTTATAAATATGAACTAAATTCAGATAAATATTGTGGAGATGATCCTACAGCAGGAAGGCGTAACCCGGCTTGGTATGCTTCGTTAAACTTTGTCTTTAAGCTCTGGTTGATATAAATCGTATCCATATTTTTGTTTGCTCTTCTTTTGTTCATTATCCATGGGATCTTCATATGACCATAATTTTCCTCTATATCAGGAGTCAGTCATCGTTGAAATGACCTACTTAGACCCTTAGAGTTCTATGTTAGGTCTTTTCTAAGAGACTTTCTTCACTTATCCTTAACTTATTCATATATATTAACAACATGTACCACTGGACCATTTGACTACCTACCACAAGTACGAACATGCTCCAACACATAGCAGAAATTTCTGAAAGTGAGCTTATTTATATGATGGGATATTGTGGTTTTTTGGTGAAATCCTCCTTCAGACATCCATATATAGTTTTTTCTTGGGTAGTACCAGAGGAATCCGTTTTGTGACATTTGCTGGAGAAATTAGTTGATGAAAGGAAGAGCAACTAAAACTTATCATAGAAGTTTTTTTTTACAATTTACAAAGTGTCCTTGGAACTGACAATTAAATCAGGAAAGACAGGCATGCACAAACAAAGTAAAGGTTCATATGAAGACTTGGTGTTTGTATCCACCAATAGCATATGCAGTTTATTTGACTTTCGTGATCCGAATATTCAGATAGATATGAATAATCTGACTGCAATCTTCTTACAGGTGTGACCGCATTCTTTACTTTGGAAACGGAATTGAATTGCTGAATTACAAAAGAGCTGAATTCAGGCTTTCGGATCATCGACCAGTAAATGCTACTTTCACGGTTGAGGTGGAAGATGTCTGTCCTAGGAAATTACAGCGTGCACTTACATTCACAGATGCAGAAATTCAAAATCAGGAAGTATTAGACTTTTAGTAGCTGACATGGTGGTTCACTGAGCCAATGGGGCAGAGGAGGTATTATTAGACAATTACTTCCTCCCTCTCTCCTTGAATTGTTCGCAAACGCCTGAGCTGTTATTTTTTGAAAGCATAGACTGCAGAATCTTTAATTTTCAGATCATACCTTTGTTTAAAAGGATAGAAGAAAGATAAGGCCAATGGCTAGCTTATAGTTGTTCTTAGTTCTTATAACATTGAAGTAGAAGAAATAAGGTGATAGTTAAATTTACTGTCATACTTGAAGAAACTCGACAATAGTTTTCAAGGTACTGCATATCTTTTACCATTCCACTTTTTTCCTGCTATCTCATGATTAGACAATAATTTTGCTTATCAGAAAGTTTGCAAATTGCAATAGCATCTTCATTTTCACAAGCATAAACTATTGTATCTAACTTAGAGACTAACTGACAGTCCATGCACAGGTACATATTTGGGGATAATCAGATGCTCAGTTCAACCTTCAATTTCACCAGCCACACGGGGAAATTAAATGTTAGTGTGTAAATAAGAAACTTTTAGGGTGGTGATGAATCAACATGCATGGAAATCAAGTTTTGATCACGCCTCATAAGGTATGTGGATTTGAGGTACAGAAACTATAAATCTAGTACGGGAATATGATCACAGTAAAGATCAAAGTTCCACTAGTTTTACAAAGCTGGCCAGAAATTCTTTCTACTTTCATGAGTTGTGCCTTCATTCTTTTGTAAGCAAACCGCCCTGTTATATGTGCATTACACATTTGCTTGTGTTCATGACATTTGTTGTGGACCAAGCTGTATCACATCTTGTAAATAATTATAAACACTCCAAAGTTTCCCACTTGAAATGTGTTTTACATTCTTTTCAGTGTGTTTTTCCTTCTTTCTAAAAACTAAGGGAAATTATACACTGTAGAACTTTGGTGAGCAATATTGTTTCTGCATCACATATCCAATCAAATGACTTTATGCTTTCTATATCACATACCCTTACTTTCGGTTCATCAGCATATAATCAGTTAATAACCCAGATTTGAAAAGGGTTCAATTAAAACCTTCAGTTGCGTAAATGTTTTCAGCAGCAATAATGACTAATTGACTATTAAAAGAAGGTACTTGCACTTGCACTTGCACTTGCACATGCAAGAGCCCATGTCAGAAAAGGACTAGTGGAAGAAGCATGCCCATATATCAACATCAGAATTAAACATTGCCGTCTATTCTTTTCCACTTTAGTCACTTATTACAATCACCAAACACTGAGCCACAAAATCATAAACTGTCCTTGTCCACAAATGGCAAAAGAGGGTTAGAAACGGAAAAACGATGGAAAATGCCTTCTAAAGTTCTAAGACTAATGAGATCATTTTTTGGGTGGAAAGACTTATGAGATCATTTATTTGAGTTCCAATGGAATTATTTAATAGCAGGGGAATCTTTATTAAATAAATGCAAACTCAGATCGTAGTGGACCATCTTGCAATTGTATGATTTTCTGTAGCACATTATAAGTCATTATTATATTTCATCCATACCATACAATAATCATCTTTTCATAAACTTGATATCACAGCTTTGTTTGTGCTTTCGAAACCATTGGTAATACGTTATTTTGTTTTGCTTGAATAATCAATCAGCCATTTCAGGCCACATAATAAAGCAACACTTGAAAGAAGTCACAAAATTGAAGATCTTAAAAAGAAAAAGAAACAGGAAAAACACTTGTATCAATTCCACGTTTTTTGCTGTGGAAATCTAAAACGTAAAGTGGGTTGTTGGAAGAATCCAGAATCCAGCCCGCCACCGTTATTTTCACGCATTATTGCGTTCTAGTCCCTGACTTTTCAGAAATTACGGTTTCACACCCTGATTAGAAGAAATTGTCTGTCTTTGTGATTAAGGCTCCATAAATTCGCAAGGGGGACACGGTCGGCGATGCCAACGAAATGTGTGATTGTGGGGTCCACTCCTGATGTGACAGCCACGTCACTTAACTTTGACTTTTCTAACCTCTTCCTCCTCGCAATTATCTCCCGCCGTTCATTTTGACGCTATTAATGATGATAATACGGAGTATTAACTTAGTAACACAAGATTCACACAAATTAAGCGCAAATAAAATATCATAGATACGAAAAGAGGAAATTGCAAAGTACACAAAACGTTACAAATTATTTCCTACAATCGCCCATTCTTTAATCAGTTGCCACCTGTGCCTCTGTGGTCCCACACCCACCAGATTCCTCGACTAGAAAAACAATTTGTTACCAAACACGACGTCACACGGAGCAGTTATCGTAAAAGTCGGAGCTCATTAGCACAACTTTCTTAAAAGTTCAAGATTAGTGCAACGAACTGAAAAAAGAGAAAAAGGTCGGGAGTTTTTTGCAAATTTCCCTAAGAAGTCGGCACGAGATGAAAAAGAAGATAGCTCCGCCACGGTGAGAACACTTATCTTGGTTGGCTCTTGGCCGGCAGTTATTATTATATTATAAATACACGAACCATACAGAGTAATCTCAACATTTCAGGCTCGAGATCAGTTTTGCAAGTTTCAAGAAGCGATAGAGAAAGATAATCCCAAATTTGCCCGACTTTCCTTCTTCAGTTTTCTGTTTGTCTGTGGAATTGAATCCGTAGGTATGTACGAAAGATCTCCATTCGGGTTTTTTTAATATGAGAAGATAGTTTTTTCTTGTTTGGAATGGTTGATCGATTGCGAGGTTTTCGATTTGGGATTGTGAATCTGTTGGAATATTGGTGATTCTGTTTGAATTTCTTGTATCATAATCCTGGAAAGTCTGAGAAAAGAATCATTTTTCGGAATTTAGGGCTCTTGTTTTTATTAGTTTCAGTGTGTTCTGATGTTTGCCATCTGGGTGTGATTTTGGGTCTTTTTCAGTCTGCAAATTGATGCAGTTGCTTCCATGTGGTAGGCGAAACAGGCAAAATTACAAGAATTTTGAAAAGAAAATTTCAGATTGGGCTCTAGCTGGATTCTTTTGTTGTTTAGCTAGGAGAAGTTTGCATGTTTTGATTGGGTTTTTCATCTGGGTATTTCAAATCTGTCGAAATCTTCTTGGTTACTTTTCCTCTTTGAAAGGAAGTGCTTACCCAGGTTTCACAATTCGGAAGAATTTAAGTAGTTGAAAAAGCTCATGCTGTCATCATCAAAGTTCAATGGACATGAGCATCTTCTTTTCCCCCTCTTTTTAGTTTGGTACCCTTTTCCACTTTATGCTTCTTCTCAGCTTTTGATTGTTCCTTTCTTTTTACTGTTTCTGTTCATAGAGTTTTTTTTATTTTCAGTCTCATTTTTCATTATCATACCTTGGATTATACTCCGTATTTCTTTACAGTAATTCTCTCTGCCTTGTAAAGAATGATCTGAGACCTCCCATGGTGTGCACTCCACAAACAAGAATCAAATCCTCTGATTGGTCTTTACCTTCTTGCACCTAACTTTGAATGAATGGTTTGGAGTGAAAAGTGCTATTTTGTTCTGCTATCATTTGAGCACCATGGTTGATGCTGAATTGCTGATTGTTAGGCTCCAATTAAAAAACATAGTTGTTAGAATCTTCTAGTGAGCTTTCTTCATGATACACACTTCATTATATTAACTTTATTGTGCCCCAAAAGTCTTCTGTTTCTATTCAAAGTCTATGCTAATTTATTCGTACCAATCGCTCTCGTTGGACCCCCTCTCTTTAGCTTAGTTACACTTGAATTGTTCAACTTGAGAATCTCTTGCATCTATATATCTTGATATCCTGAACCTGTGTTTTGCTGTGTCAAAGGTGATTGCAGTTCAAAACTCCTAAATCAGCTCTTTCATCTTCGAAAATTTCGTATATGGCTATAATGACAAACGGGTTAGTGAAAGGATCTTTCCCTGAAGAGCTGATGCAACTGTTGGTGAAATTAGCTCAGAAGTGGGAAGATGTGGCTGACCCAAATGACATTGAAGTTAAGCACATGAGTGGGGCTATGACAAATGAGGTTTTCCAGATTAAGTGGCCATCTGAGAAGGTTGATAACCACAGGAAAGTTCTTGTAAGGATTTATGGAGAAGGTGTGGACGTGTTCTTCAACCGAGATGAAGAAATTCGCACTTTCGAGTGCTTGTCTAAGCATGGGTATGGACCCCGGCTTCTTGGAAGGTTTTCTAATGGGCGTGTTGAGGAATTCATCCATGCTCGGGTATGTTTAAACTTACAAATTGATTGCTTTTGTGTTGTTTTGTGCAAGTTCTGATGTTCTGGTTCATGAAAATCTTAAGGGTAGCGAGAGATGGGTTGGGCTTGATATACTTTTGTTTAGGCTTGTATCTTCAAGATATCATGGTTAACTTAAGCTCTCTCGGTTTACACGAATTCAAACTAATCACTTCTTAAATCTTTGGCTTCAGACGTTATCAGCAGCTGACCTCAGAGACCCAGAAATTTCAGCAGGGATTGCAGCTAAGATGAGGGAGTTTCACAGTCTTGAGATGCCTGGATCAAAGGAAGAAGTCCTTTGGAACAGAATGAGGTATCGTATACAAATACAATAAATGCAAGAAAACTTACTTATGAATGCTCAAAAGGGTAGCTTTTTAAGAGATCTTAAATCATTTTGGTGCTTTATTATCCTGTTTTGTTTGGATCAGGAACTGGGTCAAGAAGGCAAAAAACCTGTGCTCAGCGAAGGATGAGAAGGAATTCGGCCTGGCTCGTTTGGAAGATGAGATTCTGGTGCTGAAGAAGGAACTGTCAAAAGATGGTTCAAAGATCGGATTTTGCCACAACGATCTGCAGTATGGTAACATCATGATAGACGAAGAGAAAGGAACGATAACTCTGATTGTAAGTTACCATCTGTCATGTCAATTACATTCAATAAACAACATAGAAATATGACAAGAATTTTTTGCCCTGCATATCTGGTCTTCATATGTCAGATGATGAAAAAACACCAGCAATTAGCTTCTTAAAGTAGATTGCTTGTCTTATGTTAGATTGATCTCTTTCACTCTCTGTTGCAATGATAAAAGGAGATCCTTTTGAGGACCACTCTCAGTACATGTTAGCTAATCATGACATGCCCTCTTTTATATCACAAGTTCATATGAGTAAGCGAACTTCCAATTTTTGCAGGATTATGAGTATTCAAGTTACAATCCTATAGCCTATGATCTTGCAAACCACTTCTGTGAGATGGCAGCTGATTATCATTCTGAAACACCTCACATCTTAGATTACAGCAAATACCCAGGTAAATTAAGAATCAATGCAACTCAAGTGCCTTCATTTTCTTTTGAACATTTACATCGTTTTAGTACCTGCTCAAATAATGAACTTATCCTCTGTGTAAATCTGACTAGAGTCTTCCAATTTTGCTGACAGATTTGGAGGAGCGTCGAAGATTTGCCCGTGCCTATTTGAGCTCTTCAGCCTCAGGTAAGCTCATAACCTTGCTCCATGCATAATTTAGGAAGTCAAGAAATAATTGAAGTCATGTACCTATTGATGAATTTATAATATTTAGCTCCTTTGGATCTTTAAATTTATATTGTCATGTTTATGTATGAACAGGGGAAGAACCGAGTGAATCAGAAGTAGATGAGCTAGTTGAAAGTGCAGAGAAATACTCCCTTGCAAATCATCTATTCTGGGGCTTATGGGGCCTCCTGTCGGTATGTAAACTTCAACGATTAATTTTAAAAAGCTTGACAAAAACCATGAAACTATCATGTGGTTACTTACAAAGCCAAGTTTCTTGGTCTGGTATCATTTGCAGGCATACGTGAACACAATAGATTTCGATTACAAAGGCTATGCAAGACAGAGGTTTGAGCAATACTGGCTGAAGAAACCTATTATCCTTGAAACATCTGAGTCTCTACCTGTCACCGAAGACCAGACATGATGTTGATATGGGCAAGTTAACGTAGCTAGATACGTATGGTTTGTGAAGCGTAGTCGAAAAGAAGAAAAGAAAGACGGGGATAATTCTGGGTCCTTGTGAGAAGTGTGTGTTTGTGTAGATAGCAAATGGTTGGTTTGTGAATGCTCAGGGATCTCAGTGTTAGATTGTTTTTTGTTTATTCAGTTTTTCTTGCTTGGGTGTTTGTAAATCAATCAGATTCATGGGTTAAGTATCATGTATTAGGTGATGAATGGAGATGTGATGTATCAAAAGAAACAAAACTCCATTTCATTTCAGAGGTTGGTGAACGTGCAGAAATGATCAAATTAGAATCTGATTTATGAATATATCAAATAGCATTTCACATGGGTCTGTTTTAGAGTCAACTCAATCAATGATTTGAGGTTGATTTGTTATGAAGGAAATGATGATGTGTGTATGACAGACAGATTGTATTTTTGTAACAAATGGTCCCCTGTTGGTGACAGGTATAGCACATGTACATGTACTCGTGACAAGCAGAAAAATGATCAAGCAGTGGGTTATGCCTTAATGTTAGGTAAAATCAACTCGTCATGATGAACTGAAACTAGATTATGATGAAATGCTATTGGTTAATGGTGACGAGTGACAAACATAAATGAGTTCATGTACAAAATCAAGCAAGATTTACTTTCACTGGAATATGCAAGAGAAATCACCCCTCAAAAAAAGTTAAGAATTTTCGCCATGGTTGTTTTTTGTTTTTTTTGTTGGTTTATCCGACTGTTAATTCTCTTAGCTTCTCACAGTTCATCAAATGTCTTTCTCAATAAAAAAATCAGTTTTTTCATAAAAAAAGGTAGTGCTTTCGGGCGAAAAAAGGTTGATTTTAGAACACGTGTGTTAGTGTTTATAATAATCTGAGGGCATTTGGGTGAAGGTAAGAAAATTATGGATAGCAGACGCAATTTCCTTAAAACTATTTTCGGCCCAATATCCTGAATTTCCTAATCGACGGGTCGCGCTGACTGAAACGGAATCTCAATCAATAGAACGGAACTGAGCACAGGCCAACGCATTCCAAAGGGGGCCAAAACCCCTTTCTTCACTCCTCAAAAAGGGAGTATCCGAAAATTCGTCGTTTTCTCTGAAACTTCCAAATCCCTCTGAAACCGCCGTCTTCCCAAGATCAATCCTCCGAATCTCTGAAACCGCCGACTTCATACTGCATTGGTGGAATTCGCAACTGAGGGCTTCTTCTCCCATGGCACAGCGCGTTTATCAAGCTTGGAAAGGAAGTAATGTAAGGTTTCCCCCCTTGTTGTTCTCAGTTCGTGTTTATGAGCTCGTTCTGCTCTCGTATGTGTCTGAATTGATCGATTTTATGCTTCGGATTTCGAGTCACCACTTACATTTGGCAGATATGTTTGCGTGCTGAAAATCCTTCCATTTCTAGGTTTTTTGCTACTTTGTGGAGGATTTTTTTTGCTGGTAGTTGGAGTGTTTGAGTGTCATTCTTGTCTCTGATAGGTGTCATATTTGTAGATTTGAAGCATAATTTCCGAATTTTGGATATTGAGATGACATACTGCTTTTCTTAGGATGTTGATGGACGACAGAGCTCAAATCTAGGCTGTTGGATACTTACTTTCATTGCCATGGGAGCTCAAAGCTCAGTTCTAGGTTGTTTGGATACTTCTTTGTTATTATACTCCATGAGTCCATATGGATCCTCCATCCTTTTTACTCTAGTGCACAATCTTGTATGCTGTTTATAGTATTTTCTGGTAGAATTTAGTAGGACTCAGGCTACCGAATGTTCAATTCCCTTGGTTGTTTGACTGAACTTTCTGACATATAGGAGCTTGAGATCAACCAGTATATCATGATAAACCTTAATGACTCATAAATGACTTGGATGCATGCTCTGCTATTAAATCAGTGACCATAGATGTAAAATCACATGATTATAGTATCAATTGTTTAAAGTGGCATATATGGATAATGTATCGACTAGTAAACTGCGTACATTTCTGTATTCTATTAAGTTTCTCCTAGAAATTTATCTACATTGGCCATTTTGTGCAGATTTTTTTTTGTTGCGGACGATTGATATTTGGTCCAGATGCCAGATCTCTGCTTCTCACAGTATTGTTGATCAGTGTTCCCGTGATTGTCTTCTGCATATTTGTGGCATGGCACCTTCGTCATCACTTCGCAGCACAAAATGCTGGATATGCAGTTATGGTGGTAGCTGTTTTGTTTATGATATATGTGAGTTACACGGTTACACCTTTGTCACCTTGCCTTTACTCCAGATCTGCTCTCTTGTATTGTTACATATATCTTCAGCCTATATTTTCATGCTTTGCTTCTGCATTTGCCACAGTTTGATTGTCCGAATTGTTTTATGCAAGCTCTCTTGTATTGTTACATATATCTTAAGCATATGGATTTTGCTTTATACAAGCTATTGAATATTACATGAATTAGAAATTTTGAAAAGGTAGCATAGCTATATTTTTTGGATGTTAATATTAGAAAATAGAATAAGAGGCAGGGTGAGTATCTTTTTCTTTGTTATAGACAACCCTATATGGTCAATAAAAACAAAAGCATAAATGGCATGTTGATCATTAAGAATTTTCTGCTTGGTATCTATACTCAGCACTAGCAACTTGGGATGAATCTCCTCACATTTTTTATTTTCCTATGTTCAAACATGTGACTTGAATCAAGGGATTTCCAATGCTTCTGTTAGTAGCATAGGAACATCAAGATTTAGAAAGTTTTGTTGAATATTAGTTTCTGTAATTGATCCTACATACAAGTTGTAACATATCACAATAAACCTCTATGGTTGCTTTTGGGTTGGATAATGGGGCAAAGTGCTAGGTTGGAGGATGTGAAATCAAGTACTGGGTTTGGGAGTGGTAACCGGATACCTAAGATTTGATTTTATGTTTTCTGAACATTGAAATTCCCATACCCTTGAAAACTGGTTTCCTCCTTGAGAATGTATGTGTGCACTAGTGTGGCTATAGCAATTTTTAAAATACTCCTAAATTAAACCCAAACAATCTGATTGTTTGCTTTGTTACAACTTAACTCCTCATTCCAAGTCCATAGTTTTTTTTTTTTTTAAATTCTTATATGCAACCGAATGTCATCCATGTGATATCCTTTGGACTAGGTTGATGAGCAATATGGTATCATTTTCTTTTCATTGTAGATAAGCTCTCAGCAAATGACTTCAAATGCTTTTATTATATTCACTCTGTTAAATGACCTAGATTTGATGGAAATTATCTTGTTGCAGGGAAAGTATTGTTTAATATAGTTACTTTACTTAGCTTCATGACATAGATTACTTGGAATTGAATTAAATGAATGTACTATTTTCAGATAAGTATTAAAGGAAACAAAACCCTGAGGTTTATTGCTTGTCTAGGCACCTTTTCTAGTTTCTGTTTGATGTCATCTTTCAAGTGCTTGTTGTCTTCATTTGATAAATAGTTGTGACTTTTATGGTTTTTTCAATAGGTTTTGGCACTTCTATTTTACACATCAGCTCGAGATCCGGGTATAGTACCACGTAACACACATCCACCAGAGGAAGAACTGCATTATGATTCCACTGTAACTGAAGGTGGTGTAAGACAAACACCAACTCAACATTTTCCAAGGACTAAAGAAGTTATTCTCAACGGAATGTCAGTGAGGGTGAAATATTGTGAAACATGCATGCTCTACCGTCCCCCTCGTTGTTCTCATTGTTCCATATGTAACAACTGCGTAGAGCGATTTGATCACCACTGCCCATGGGTGGGCCAGTGTATCGGGCTGGTACTTTTCCTTAATTGATGTTAGTATGTTCTGATCTGGCATATGTATATAACTTATCTGATATTTTCTTCTTCCTTGCAGCGTAACTACCGATACTTCTTCGTGTTCATTTCTTCATCAACTCTTCTTTGCATCTATGTGTTTTCAATGTCTGCTTACTATTTCAACGTCCTGATGAAAGATTACCATCACACTGTTTGGAAGACGATGAAGCAATCACCAGCATCGGTGGTACTTATGGGCTATTCTTTTGTATCTTTGTGGTTTGTTGGTGGACTCACTGCCTTCCATCTATTCCTTATTAGCACAAATCAGGTTAGTTGACTAACATTTCTCAAATTTTGTATGCTTATTGTGGTTCTCAAAGATCTCCTTCACCAATCCGTCCTGTAAAACCTTAGTGCACAGATTTACAGGCCACACATTTTTTTGAAGTATAAGTTCACACCAACGAGTCCCTTATGTAGTTTTATTATGAGGTAATCCTTTCCAACCAATTTTGAAATTTATATACAGAACATCTTTAACACAATCACGTGGATAAAAAAAATGTGGAAGGTAGTCTTTCATACTTGTACCGGTGAAGTAGTTTTCACATCATAGGAGCTCATAATGCTGTGGGTTTCACAAGGCTAGTCCATTTTGTCCAGCAATTTTTCTCTCAGTAGATTATCTTGTTCATATGAAGTGTGCAACTGTAAGATAGAATTAATTACAACATTAAACTCAGAATCTCGACACGGTTTTGTTATCACGTTCTATATATCTTGATGTCATGCTACATAATCTTTGTTTATTACCCCGGTAAATCTGCACAATAACAATATAACTACCACCCCTTCATCTGTGTTCTACCTTTGTTGTCCTTTATATTTATTAACTATCAAATTTCCTCACTGCCAATTATTTGTCTCTGGTGGGATTTCCATAGCCGTGAGTATTTTTTCAATTTGTTTCTGTCCCAACAAATATAAACCTCAACTCATTGATCTGTCCTAAGATATTCTGTTTTTTTTGTTAATCTTTGTATTATATATGTATCAATCTAGAAACATAAAACAATTTTTCATATGCTAATATAGTTTGTCCTTTTTCTCAGACTACATATGAGAACTTCCGTTACAGAACTGACAGCAGGCTTAACATCCACGATAGGGGATGTTTGAATAACTTTACTGAAGTGTTTTGCACAAAGATAAATCCCTCAAGAAACAACTTCAGAGCTTTTGTTCCAGAAGAGACCCAACAAATATCTTTTACCCCTCAACTTCCCACAGTACCTGAGACACAAAATCCTGAGGATTTGAGAATCAAAGTAGAAGATGAATCTAGCATGGGTGGAGATCTAATGAGCATCTCCCAACGCCATAATGATGGTATTGATGAGAACGTCTACAGCAGACGAAACAAATTTCCTCAAAATTCACAGGCAGATTCCGCTTTTCGTTCAGATGATAATAGATGTTCTAGTCGGGGAAGAAGTGAAAGCTGGGAAATTGCCCCTGAATTGCACTCTCCCGACTCTTCTGCTGGTGGGAGCAGAGAAAAACGCTTTGAATAATGCACATGATGTATGAAGAATTGCTAGGTCAGTCCGAATATTTAACTGAGGAAGTACAATTGAGCTGCTTTACACTGGGGAGATTTTTGACAAAGTAACTCCATTTTCAGGTAAAAATGATAACATGAACTCTGCTCCTTTTGCTTGTAAGCAGACATTGAAAACACATGTTTGTAATTCTTTCTTTCTCTAATATGATATAATATATGATAATATCTGTAATTATTATCAATTGTATTCAATAATAATATGTGTCAAAGAGTTTCATCCATTTTTTTAATCCAAGCATGAATTTTATTTCCCTATAAAAAAAAAGAATGAAATTAATTGATTACCAAAATTACGTAAAAATAATAATACAAATATGTAATTGATTTTGTAGAAATTCTAACCTCTTCATCTATAAAAATTAGCTCTTTCGACGATATTTCATTATTAGTAGTAACAACGTTCCACATCTTCAAGAGACGACCAAAAGTTGTATATTTTTTGTTCCTTTGATTGGTAAGCTAATGAAAAGAGTGAATCTTCATAGTAGCCTACAACAACAACAACAATAAGATTTAGAATATAAACAAAACTAAATCATATATAAATCATGATAAAAAAAATATCTACCTTTGATTGGCAAAGCTATCTAAAAAAAATTGGGGACTAATGGTATGGAGAAACATAAATTAATTGTAGAAGAATGAGTGGATGAGAGATGTATTTATAGAAAAGAAGTTCCAGATGGGTAAGGATTAGAAGAATATTTAATAAAGATATAATAAGATAAAATTTTCAAAATCTTAACTTTGTACCTTGTGCGTACATCATTGATATAATTCTTATATGAAACATCATTAAATTGTACCATGTACATACACCTTAGCTTTTCCATGTACCATGTAGGGAGGAGAATATTTAATAAAAACATAATTAAGATAAAATGTTCAAAATTATTAAGTAAAATATACCATTATTGATATTCTCTACCACGTCAAAGATAAAATTGTACCATGTACATATCAACTTAATAGATAACAAATTAAAAGATAAAATTTTCAAGTAGGGAGTAGAAAATAAATTTTCCAATTTAATAGATGACAAAAGAATTTAAATAAAAGATATTACTTTAATAAAAGGGGTGATGTGGCGCAATATGGTGGCGGAATTTGCTTCCGCTTTAGTATATAGTAATAGATGTTTAGCCATCAATTTTGATCTCATCAAGCTTTCACCCTCTAACCATCACCTCCTATTTTTGTCTCTAAAATCCCCAAATAATGTTAATTGAATAAAAATCACATAAACCAAACAAGTGTCAAACCGTAACATTTTTTTGGTTTGAAAAGGGAGGGATTTGACTACATTACGGCCAAATTTTAGCATGGCTAGGAAAACAACGGGAGGCCTTTTTGTTTGTTGCCCAGCAGGAGGAGAAGAAGCAATTCTTCGTCTTTTGTTGGTCATTAGGCAATGAAGGAAGGATATTAATCACCCTCTTTTTTATTTGCTTGTCAAATGAAATCACACCGAAGTGATGGACGCTTTGGATGTGTCGTATGTTCAAGAGCCAAATAACATGGTATCAGATCCTTCATCCCGGTCAGAAGACGACAATTCGGTGTCTTCGCGCAACCGGGAGGGTAACTGTGAAGAACATTGCCGGCCAAGCAAGACCAAGAAGAGGCGAAGGAAGATCTCTCGTATTGTGAGATACGTTATTGGCTTTTCTTTTGTATGTAGCCTTCATGCTTTACCTAGCTTCCTTTGCATTGTAAAAATTGTAACACTACCATTAACCACTAATCCTTTGTTTGTTCAACAGGTGAAGAACATAAAGATGAACAAAAGATCTCAAAAGCAAAGGAGCAACAATGACGACGACAACGACAAAGCTCCACCAAAACCAACCACAATTCTCAGCCCAGACTCCCATCACTCTTCACACCATTACCAATACGAATATTCGAAACCAAACGCGGCCAACGAATCGCCCTACCAATCACTCAAAGGCGCCTCACCTCTATTGCAATATAACCCACCTTCCTCTCCTTTCTCTGGCTACGATTCCGCTACCTCAACCCTCGAATTGAATACTGTCAAACCAAAGGAGGACTTGGCCATGGCAACATCACCATCAACGAAAAGGTCGTTCGGATTGGTTGGGATGCACCAAGTCATGCTTGTCATCAGCCTAGCGGCGCTCGTGCTCTCCGGCAAGGCTTGCGCCATTCTATGCACCATTGTTTGGCTAATCTTGATTCCTCTAACGTCACAGTTCAGCAATGGCAGCCGCCGGACGTGGGCCCACCTTGGAAGGAAAGATCGAAGAGCCTTGTTCGTCAGAAAGTGCATGGCTCGATTTTAATACATACATAGTTATATACATGTATAGGAGGTTGAATTCGGGTGCATACGACGCCGTTTGGCTGTGAATTGTATTCCCTTGGTCAAAATTTGATGGTGAGTTAGGAACATAACGTTTATTTCCCCCCTTTACAAGGCCGTTTTAGCATTTTGGTCACGGCTGCATATAAATATAAACCATGTATTATAACTTTTGTGCATTAAACTTGGATTGATCATCATGCAATGTAACGGTAACGGAGACAGGTTTGAGAATTTGCGAATGAAAAAGATTAATACGAGCTGCAAAAAAATAGAATAAAAATTAAATTGTGCAAAACACAAGTTACATCTTATATTTGTAGTATGAATTAACTTGACCCAAAGAAAACAAAACAAACTCTACAATACTACACTTGACCAAAGTTTGTTCTGTTCAGCTAGCTATAGAGTTCATCCTCGTCAGCTCCCGCCGGGAACGAAGTAAAGGGCTTGGACGCCGCCGATTCTTGGTTGGCATCGGAAAATCGGAACTCGCCACCTCCGAAGCCTCGAGATTGCTGCAGCGTCTGAGCAAACGCCGTGTACTTGCGAATGTCGGCGTCGCTCACGCTCCTCCTCGCGTACCTCATCGACTCCTCAAAATGGGCCCCACGTATTTCCGCCACGTCATCAGAGTCCACCCCTTGCCCCTTCCTCTCCCGCTCAATCTCCTCCCTGATCGCGTACTTGCACGCGCGCTGACAGATCTCCGTGATGTCAGCGCCGCTGAACCCACGGGTGTACTCAGCAAGAGCCCTCAGGTCAACGTCCTTCGCGACCGGCGATTTGACCAAATTAGCCTTGAAGATCTGGAGCCGAGACTCCTCGTCAGGGAGAGGAATGTAAATCAGCTGGTCCAGACGCCCAGGCCGTAACAGAGCGGGGTCAATAATGTCAGGCCTGTTCGTTGCCCCTATTATGAATACCGTTTTCTTGGACGACAAGCCATCCATTTCCGTCAACAGCTGGTTCAGCACTCTGTCCCCTGCTCCTCCACCGTCTCCTGCACTACTCCCTCTCTGCAAATAAGCCCAAAATGTTCAGCCAAATCTTGTAATTTCAACAGAATCGAGGGCTAATTACTTAATTAGTGAATTGAACTAAATCTACCTGTGTGGCAATGGAGTCGAGCTCATCGAAGAAGAGCACACAAGGGGCAGATTGGCGGGCCTTGTCGAACAACTCTCGAACATTCGCTTCGCTCTCGCCGAACCACATCGTTAGCAGTTCAGGTCCTTTGATGCTGATGAAGTTCGCCTGGCATTCGTTGGCGATCGCCTTTGCGAGTAGCGTCTTTCCACATCCCGGTGGGCCGTAGAACAGAACGCCTTTGGAGGGTGACATTCCAAACTTCTCGAATTTCTCTGGATGCTCCACCGGATATTGCACAGTCTATAAACAGAGAGAAAAAAAATCAGAATGTCCATTTCATGTAATAATATAGAATCAGGGGAGACAGAAAGTAATATTTGTGAAATTAGTTTACCTCTTGAAGCTCCCTCTTTACGTTCGCAAGGCCTCCTATGTCATTCCAGGATACATTAGGAACTTCAACAACCTGTGAAGAGAATGCATTCAATGTCAGTCGATTCGACGACGATCAATTTAGGGTCCGTTTGGATCAAACTTGTCAATGCACTGAGTAAATAACTTACGGTTTCGCGAAGGGCGGAAGGATTGCTTTGGGCTAGAGCCGTCTTGAAGTGCTCATTAGTAACGGCCATGGAGTTTAGTATCTCTGCGTCGATAGTGTCGTCTTCGAGATCGATCACGTCCATCTTCTCTCTGATACACTGAAGTGCAGCTTCAGTGCAAAGGGCAGCCAGATCAGCACCAACATAGCCATGTGTTTCCTTTGAAATCTTTTCCAAATCAACCTGTGACATTTCATAAGAACAGAGAAGTTAGTTACTGAGCTATATAAAGTATAAACTATATAGCATAAGAGCTAACAAAGAAAAAAAACATAATTCAAAACATACGTTTTCTTGGAGGGTCATCTTTTTGGTATGAATCCTAAGAACCTCGAGCCGGCCAACTTCATCGGGAACGCCGATATCGATCTCTCTATCGAATCTCCCGAACCGCCTCAAAGCAGGATCAATGCTATTCGGGCGATTAGTCGCCCCGATCACAACAACATGAGCTCTTGACTTGACCCCATCCATTAATGTCAGCAACTGAGAAACAATCCTCTTTTCGACTTCTCCAT
Organism: Polygonum aviculare; assembly: GCA_934048045.1. Taxonomy (NCBI): domain Eukaryota; kingdom Viridiplantae; phylum Streptophyta; class Magnoliopsida; order Caryophyllales; family Polygonaceae; genus Polygonum; species Polygonum aviculare. The sequence goes on from OW204025.1 coordinate 25,844,885, forward strand.
TCGTCTTGTCTCGTTTAGGTGCAATCGAGTCGATCTCATCTATAAAGATAATCGAAGGCGCGTTCTTCTCTGCCTCCTCAAACGCCTTTCTAAGATTGCTCTCACTTTCTCCGGCCATTTTCGACATGATCTCTGGCCCGTTTATACACAAGAAAAAGGCGCCGGTTTCATTCGCAATGGCTCTTGCTAACAAGGTCTTGCCCGTGCCAGGAGGCCCATAGAGGAGGATTCCCTTTGGTGGCTTGATCCCAATTGATTTGAACAATTGTGGGTGCCTTATTGGCAACTCCACAAGCTCTCTGATTTGAGCCATTTGTTTTCTGACACCGCCCACATCATCATAACCCACCTCATCTAGCTTGTTGTCTTCGTCCTCTCGTTTCACAGGCTCGCCTTCGCAGTAAATCTCGGTGTCACTCGAGACAATGCAGTACTCTGGAGGGTCAGTCTCCATGATCTTGAACTCTACACTCCTCATTCCTCCTCTTACTACGAAAAGATCGCCCTTTCGCACCGGTCGATAAGTGTCCAAGAAATAGGCTGAAAGAGAGGGAAACAAAATTCAGTTAGTTTAGTTTAGGACTATATATTGGATTCATATAGAGCATGTTATAAGACACATGAACATGATGTACTTACGTTTTAGGTAGGCGTCGAAGATGTTTCCGGTAAGGCCTTCGATTGTGTCGTCGACCGGAAGAATGTGCACGGATTTGCCATACTTTACATCAGGAATTTGGTGAAGTGATACTATATCTCCAAGTCTGACCCTTAGATTCGAACGGACGACTTTGTTCATATGAATCTTGGATTCATCACATGATATGTCAGCAACGGCAATGCAGATTGTATCCTTTCTTTTCTTTCCCTGTTATTAACAGATACAAATCGATCAGAATTATGTTGTAATGTTACTTTGGTAACAAAAATTGCATGACAAGTTTACGTATATTTCAAACAGAACACATACTAAGGGTAAGGTTTTTATTGAGAAAGACAGAAAGTAACATCTAAGACAATTTCTTTTTAACCACCTTACCTAATAAGAAATTATAAGTTATAACCATAATGGCAGAGTAGTTCCACAATAAGATAACTAGGGTACAAATCACTTTCGTCCCACCACTAATCTATAAATCTAAAACAAAACACAAAGTCCTGACGAACAAACTTTGGAAATATATCTTTTTGAACTCTTTTTGTTAATCTTTGAAAAGAAAACGAGTCCAAATTAGTACGTACCTTGATCAAGACAGTATCACCATTGAAAAGCTGAAGCTTATCCATGATATCAGGATGAAGAGAAACTACGGAATTGTCGTCGTTGACAGCATCGTCGACGATAAGTCGGTTAAGAGCTTTCTTGGTGTGGACAAATTCAGGTTTGTTCGCCATTACTACTAAAAACTATGTTCGGTCTTTTTCCTATTGATCAGGGTTTCAACTTTCAACACGATCAAAGCTTAGAACAGAGATTCGGGAGAGATATGTTAAAGAAGAGATCACGACTGGGTTTATATAGCTTGAACTGGATTGGTTATTGATATAATATCGTATTTCAAATCTACCCAACAAAAAAAAAAAAATAGATATTCACTTTCCATAAAAGAGGAGTACACCCTTGCAAGTAAATTCCGTTACTTGATCGAAAAGACAAGTTTTATTTTAAAAAGGTATTTAATTAGATATTGTTTACAATTTATAAAGGATATAATATTATAAAAAATAGATAATAAAAGATGTGATTTGTTACTCCTGGTATAATACTGTAAATATAAGTTTTGCAGTAACAAAAAAAGGATATATTAACCTTCCAAAAATATAAGTTTGAGCCAAGCGCCTGTTTGAATTGACTTCCTTAAATAATTTATGTTGTAAGGTTTTGTTATAGTTTTTCCCCAAAAGTATTTTTTTTTCAAAATAATTTCTTTTTACCCTTAATTAAAACTTTTTCTTAAAATTAGTTTTTAACACAAAGCTATAGCAGGTCCTCAAACATTCCGACCTTATTTTACAGTTTTTTCTTCTTCAAAAAAGTACAGTAAAAAGAAAATTTATAGTGTTTATTATAAAGTCGAGACTTTTCGAGCCTCCAGATTAATTCTGGTTCTACCTCATGTTAACAAATTTAATTTAGACAAACAATTTTTAAAGTCTTTCTTATTCTTATTAATTGTTTATCATCTATCTTCTCCTTTTTCTAAATTCTATCTTTTTTCCACCTAATATCTATCTTTTTCAACTATTTGCTTAGACATTTTTTTTTGTAAATCAAAAATATAATTAATTTGTTAAACTTATTTGTCACTCTGAAAATTTATTTTTATTGTATTTTTATATCATATATATTTGCCATATTTATGTCAATCTTTCTTGTCTCATAAACTTATAATTCAAGTAACAAATATCTAAAAGTATACTTTGTAAAATATATAAGAATATATATAACCTAAATTTGTTTTATAACACTCATTTATAAATTTTATTGATCTAATTCTATTATTTTTGAATTAATTATAATTTTATAAGATCTATTAAATATTCATAATTACTAATACAAGTCTATTTTAAAATTATTTTTAATATAAGTTAATAAGTGAAAACATATAATGAAAATTTTAGGATATTAAAATGTTATTTGTTTCTAGACAAAAAAGATTATTTTTCAAAATTGGACTACGTACCAGATTATAGAGCATATTCTAATGGAAAAATAACTTATAATAATCCCAAGTATCAACATTCAACGAAAAAATAATCTCATGTTTCAAAATCGTCGTTAGCGAGCCGAACTATCGCGATATTAACTGAAAACATGATGTGGCAATTATTCATTTTTATTTTAATTTTTTTATTGTGTCACGTCACATATTAATGCCTCGTCACTAAATAAACAAATTTATGCCCTGTTTTTTTCCAATCTGGAGCATCACCCCTCCTTCACCAGATCGTTCTTCTTGGACTCTCCACACACCTTTGATTCATCGCCACCGCCGTCGTCGCAACAGACCGCCGCCGTCGTCTCCAGATCCGAAGTCGTTGTTGCGGTTCTCGTCTCCAACCGCGTCTCCGCTCTCTCACCTCGCGGCCCTTCCCAGACCCAGGAATTGACTATATGACCAATGACAATGGCGGCGCGAAGGCGGAGGACGGATCGGCGGCGACGACTCTACGGCCGGAAGTGTGGGCAGAGAGGGTCGAAGGGGAGCGACGTTTTGAGAGGGTCGAGGGTGAGCGGCGGCGAAGGCAAGCAATGGCGAGGGCAAGCGAAGTCGATCGACGGCGACGGTGACGGCAAAGGCGAGGGCGGGTGAGTGCGACGGCACGGGCGACGGCGAGGCTAAGAAACGAGATCTCAACTTTCAAATCTCGAAAGCATAAGGAAAACGAAAGGTGGAAAAACCCCCCATCGGAACAAGTGAACAAATCTCATCCGTAGGATGAGATTTGTAATGGATGGTGAGATATTAGTCCACAATATCCAAAAATAAGAAAATCACAAAAAATCTAAAATAGGAGAGATTTTCTCCATCATCTACCAATTATAACTACCATTAATACAATTCTGTAAAATCAGAATTTACGCTCCATTGTAGATCCAGAAGAAACGCTCCCAAAAATCATCGGCCTCCATTGCAGCCTCCACCACTTCGCCAGCCACCACGTCGCCGTCCTCCATTGTTGTTCGCCGTCCGTTGCGCAGTTGCCCATTCGCAGTCCCCCATTTGCCGTCGTCGTGGCGGTTCGCCGGCTTGTATTGCGGTATTTCGCCGTCCATTACGCAGAACCGATCGTGGTGATCTCCGGCATGTGGTGAGCCGTCCATTGCGCAGGCGCCCATTCGCAAATCCCATTCGCCGTCGTCGTGGTGGTTCGCCGGCTTGTATTCCGGTGGTTCGCCGTCCATTGCGCAAAACCCCCCATCGGAACCGCCGCATCGAACCACCATGTCGCCAAAGCCATCACGAACCACCACGATGCGCATTATTAATCGTATAAATGTGGCATAAGATAATTTTGTATATAATTTTTTCATTATGTATATGATTGATTTGATTTAGTATATGGCGTGATTTTCTGTGTAAATTGTTTACGTGACCTATTTCTACAGATCAAGATGTATATAGGTACAATAATAATGTATATGACAACCCGAGGAATGTATATACGAAATTTGTCTCCACTTGATTGTTTCTGTGACCTAATTCTACGGATTAAGATGTATATAGGTATAATAATATTGTACATGATAACCCGATGAATGTATATAATTTTTTCATTATGCATATGATTGATTTGATTTAGTATATGTCCACCGTATTTCGCCGGTCACCACCATTGCGTCGACCACATCGGACCACCATTGTGCCGGCCGTCAAAACCACCAATTCGCTGGAAGGCCTCGTCGGAACCACCACATTGAACCACCACGTCGCCAAAGCCACCACCAACCACCACCTTGCCAATTATTGTATATATGTACAATAATATTGTATATGACAACCTGAGGGGTGTATAAACGAAATTTGTTATGGTTGAATTGTTTATGTGACCTATTTCTTCAGATCAAGATGTATATGTGTATAGAAATATTGTATATGACAACGTAAGACATGTATATACGGAATTTCTTGTGGTTAGATTGTTTATGTGACCTATTTCTACAAATCAAGATGTATATATGTACAGTAATACTGTATATAACAACCTGAGAAATGTATAGATAAAATCTATTGTGTTCATATGTTTAATCGTACATTAATCAATTCTGCCGGAATATTGTAAATATAGTGTATATAATGATCTCATGATGTATATACAAAACTATAACATGTATATATAGTTAATAATTCGTACAAGACATATGGATATCCAATATGTAATTAACACTTGCTATAATTATGAGATTGAGTTGAAATTTGAAAATTAATTAACAATTGCTATAATTAAGGGATTCCTTTTGTGATTTTTTTATAAATCCAAAAATTAATTAACACTTGCTATAATTAAGGAGTTTCTTTTGTGACTTTCACCTATTCAAAATTTAATTTTTTTTTCTAAAACTCTACATTTAATCATCCCATCCTACAATTAAGGGATTTTTTAAAATTTGAAATATCACTCATTTTGTAAGGCTGATCTCAACCATCAATTTCATTCTCATCCAACGGCTCACAAGTGTTCACTTGTTCACCAATATTTGTGTGTTCACTATTGAACTTTAATCTATATATATATATATATATATATATATATATATGCAGTATGATATACGTACTTAAGATACGTATGCTAATCATAGATAAAAGATGTTGTTTTTTAATTTTAAACAATAAGAAAAACATTATGAAGATATTTACCATATAAAGAAGATATTGTTTTTCATTTTTGAACAATAAGAAAAACACTATGAAAATATTTACCATATGAAGAAGATATTTTTTTCAATTATTAGATAATTAAAACTTATTTCATAAATAAGATAAACGATTTTTCTATTGTGTGGCCTAAGGGCACACAATAAGCAGCTAATAATGAAAATATTTGCTAAATTCTAAATTTTTTGTTTTTAAATTTTTTTTGTGACGGGTTCACTCTTTTCCTTATAGGGTTTTAGTTTTAGTTTTTGGTATGCTTATCATGTGCCATTAGGGCACACAATAGAAAAACCGTAAAATAAAATACATCATAACAGAACAAACATTTGTTAAGATATCAAATTAGATCATATATAAATAAGGTTTTAGTTTTAGTTTTTGGTATGCTTATCATGTGCCATTAGGGCACACAATAGAAAAACCGTAAAATAAAATACATCATAACAGAACAAACATTTGTTAAGATATCAAATTAGATCATATATAAATAATTAAATATCGTTTGCTAGGGGTGATAGTTACAACGTTTTGTTTGAAAAGAAAAAGAATGGCTACGATAACAAATAAAGGCAATGATACCAAATTAAAAATTTGGATTGGTCATATCTTAATACTACTTTTTTTTTTGCTTGATCATATCTTAATACTATCATTTGCTAGCCTTTTTGCTAGATGTATTATATAAATTAAAGATTTGGATTGATGATATCTTGTATTTGCTTAACATTTATTACTTTTTAAAATAAATATAATTATGATTAATCATATTTATAATATATTTTAAGTTTAGGACTAATATTTCAGCAATTTGTATATAGAAAATCAAACATTAGAGGAACACAATAAAAATATTAAAAGCTATTAAACATATACATCTTATTGGATGATACCTAAAAAAACTCTAAGAGTAATATATAACATATGAGACAATCTACAAAATAATATTTATATAAATTTGGGTATTTGTAAATTAAGAAAGTAGGGATATATTAGATTGATTGTTTTATACTTAAATTTGAAATCTTCCCTTAAATTATATGGTAATGACATGGCAATTTTTATGATGTGTAAATGAGATGGAAAATTTATTAATATAATAATTCTACATAACTTTTTCCAAGTAAATTAAAAATTGTATGGATTAATATGGTGATGACACGTGGCAAAATCTGATGAGGCATATTCTTAAAGCGACATGTGTAAAATGATGAAGTGGCGTAATGTGGTGGTTTTATTCCTCAGTGGTTTTAAATATACTAGCTGAAGACCCGTACCATGTACGGGTAATGATCATTTTTTTCGTTATTTTGTGTATCTACTATAATCTATACTATATATTAATTCTTATATATAAATTGATTAAAATGGGAATTGTAAAGTTAAGTTAATTACTATGTATCTTTTATAGAAATAAATTTTAAAGATAGATAATATTGTTTCAAAGATAGATATTAGATGAGTAAGAAAAAGGATAAAATTAAAGGTTAGATAATTAAAGAAATTTTAAAGATAATTAATATGCCTTTAAAGATAGATATTTGATGGGTAAGAAAAAAGATAAAGTTAAAGATTAGATAATTAGAAAAATAAAACATATAAAATTGTTAATCAAGTGGGGCCAGAATTAACGTGGAGGCTCGAAATTCTCCGGCTTTAATATATAGTATAGATATAATAGATTAATTTCTTGACCTAAAGTATTGATACAAAATTCAAAAATACAACAAAAGAACATATAAATGAATTGATTATAATGATGACATATGGTCATTTTTTTAGTATATAAATAAATGGTATTGAGCTTGAACTAGCATTCTAATATAAAAAATTTGGCAAGCAAGGAGAGACCTTCTCTCGAAAGTATTTATTGAGGAAGGGGGTGGTTACATAAAAACATGCTAGTATATATGTCACTCTCCTGCGCATGCATCATCCCTTAATTTCAGAACTAAAATCTATAAGAACTTGTAAGACATGCAAACCTAAAAGAAAGTAATGGTTCTGCGGTTATGGGATATGTCTCTCTATGGATATGGCAGATTGACCAAATCTCTAAAAAAAGCCGTAATATTTATTATATAGACTAACTAGCATTCCAATATTTAGCCAAGTTTTTTTTTTTATATAAGTTGAAGACCATACCTAGATTGTGTTTGAGCACTTTTCAACCTAGAGATTTGAAAGAGAGATCTGTTGAAGAAGAGACCATGAACAGGGTTTATATATAGTTTGAATTGGTGATACGTAGGATTGGTAATTGATATAATTACAAATAAGATAGATATTCACTTTTCATAATCAGAGGAGTTTGTACACCTTTCCTGACCTTCCAAGTAATTAAATTCCGTCACTTTTTTTTTAATCGAAAACATTAAAATTCAATTAAGCAACATCAAATTTGGAGTACATCAACAAAGGAAGAATGAAATCAGCAGAACTAGAAGATAAAATAGGAACAAGAGACTTCAAGTGACTAAGTCAGTTTGCAACATTGTTTGGAGTTGTACTGTTTAAAATTATATAATATCATAAAAGATATAATAAAAGATGTCAGTTGTTACTCCTTATATAATAAAAAAGGCAAAAAACTATTGAAAACTCCCAAACACAAAAAAGGAAGTAAAAAACAAAATACTTCCTCCGTTTTTATAGTAACAAAAAACAAAAGATATATTAACCTTCCAAAAATACTCCCTCCGTTTTTTTATTCGACCCTCCGTTTTTTAATGTTTGATGTTATAGCCAATTGTGTTTGTTAGAAAATGCATGATGTTTTACATTTTTATGTATCTATTTTTTTAAATTTACCCTATATAAATCTTTTCTTAACAGATTCTCTACTTAAACAACTATGAAATTACAACAGTTTAAAGAGGGTAACTAAGTAATTTTATAGGCTTTCTTAATTTCGGGTTAAAATGCTAAAACATTAAGCAAGCGCTTGTTTGCATTGACTTCCTTAAATGATACTCCCTCCGTCCCTAAAAGATTATCCAGTATTCAATTTCGGGCGTTCCCCCTTTCTTCCCTTTTTACCCTCATTCAATCTCTTATCCAACTTTCTCACTTTTTCTCAACAAAAATACAAAATTACCCCTATCTAATATCACATACTACCCTCATACCCAATATTCCCATCAACTTTAACACTTTTTCACTTTTTCCTACTAACTTTTTACATACTTTACACATTTTCTTAATAACTACAAAAATCGTTCTTTTGGACGATCTTTTAGGGACGGAGGGAGTATATTTTGTAAGGTTTTTTTTATAGTTTTTTCCCCAAAAAGTATTTTTTACCCAAAATAATTTCTTTTTAACCTTAATTAGTTTTTTTTAAAAGCGAGTAATTTTCAACACAAAAGTAAGTCCTAAGACATTCCGACCTTATTTTACAGTTTATTTTCTTCTAAAAAAGTGCTGTAAAAAGAAAATAACAATGTATTGTGCTCGGAATATACTGATCCCTCGTTGTCACAGTTTAATTTGGTGAGGAAATAAATGTCTGTCAAATCAAAGAAAGTAAATACTGTAAGGAAATAGAAATAGGAAAAAGATATTCTTTCTCTTTCATAATTTGACAATGATTTTCCTTGCTGTTAATATAAAAGCGTAATAAAAGAGGCAACCCACTATCTTAGCTTTCAAGGCTAGCATCTCTCTATTCTTATATAGGTGAGCGAGGAAAGATCTTTTCTTTGGCAGGCGCTGCCTTCTTCGCATTTCAAACGCAGATTCGGAGAATAAAGAGAGGACATAGAGAGAGAGAAAAGGTTAGACGGCCGCTCTGGAGTCGACCTTTTTCTTCCGTTGCAAGGGAGGTTATGCCGGTTGGCTTCCAGGTCTGTTAACCACCTCGTCCTTCCTTTCTTTCTTTTCCGCGTATTTCAGATCTGGAGAGTTTGATTTGTTTGGATATGGCGTTTTGTGGTGTGTTTTTTGATCCCGATTGTTTGATGAGGTATCAATTTGGTTTCTTTGATTGGTTTGATTTGAGGGCTTCAATGTCGATCTGGTCGGTTTCAGCTAGGGTTTCGGATTAAGTCTCGTTGAATTATTGATTTGACGAGCTGGATTAATGATTTGTCTTTTTTTTTTTGTTGTTGTTTGTTTTAGGGTTTGTTTGTCTGTTTTGATTTGGGGTTGGTTAGGTAAGGTATGACACTAGGACACATGCTCTTTGCGATTTTGGTTGCGGGATATTGGGGTTGCTTTTTATTAATGACGAGTTTGGTCTGAATTTGGTTGGATATTAGAATTTTCTGGTTGCATTTCAAGGGCAATTGATCTTGGGATTGGAGCTCTGAATAATTTGTTCTGTTTGTTTTTTTTTCTAGATCTTTGGGCCTTGTTTGTGTATGTTGAAGCTCTACCATTGCTGTATATATTTCCATAACACAACTTCTGCTGTTGGCTGGGCTGAAATTCTGTTTGCTCAAAGCTATTGTTTAAGCTATAGTATTGTTTGAAACCTGGTTTCATTTGTTATGCTGAATCTAAGTTCAGCTGCAGGAAAATTAGATTTGTTCTCTGACATATCTTGTTAGCAGGTTCCAGACTTTGATCTGAAAGATACGTGCTTGTTCATAAAGAGATGGAGCATGCTCACCTCTTGTCAAACTGCTTCCACTTCGGGGTTTCTCCACTGCAAAAAGTCCTTGACTGGCGGTTTTTCATCCTTGGAGATTTCCTTCTTGTTTCCTTTGTCAACTGCACTTAGTGCTGGAGCCTTTGTCAATAATCACTATAGGAGATCTAATGCTGTTTTCTTCTGAGAGAGAGTTGCAATCTTAGCTACACTGCTATGACTAGCCTATGAGTAAGTATATTGTAACTGTTGATTTGGAATTCTGTTCTTACTCTTCTTCTGAACCTGTATCTGTATTGTGTTGGTCAGTTCTTTGCAGAACATCCAGTCAAGATAATCAAAAACTAATCTCATAGGGTAAGATGCAAAATAATGTGCAATGGTTTGATTAGATTTTAAGGTGTTGTTGGGGCTGTTCAATCCTTTTTATGACTGATGTGAGTGTTTTCTTGTTTTTTTTTTCAGGATTTGAGATGCAATCTGTTTGTGGATTTTGAAAGGCAGCTCTAGTAATCTTCTTAGATAATCATATCTGGTTTAAGATCCCTGTGACATAGTAGTTACTTCTACTTTTGCTTGGCTCCTGATGGTTGCTCGTTAAAGGCATAGATATCATTTGGGAGATAGCTGTTGAGTTTCTTTGCAGTTTTTTTCTTTTTCTTTTTTCCATTCACATCTACATCTCACCATCTTTCCTACAAATCGTCTTTCCCACAAAACATGTTATATGATGCTAGTAAAGTATCCAAATCATGTTGCTTTCCAAGTCTTGTTGGGCTGACATGTCTGATGAATAAGGCTGTTAAGTCTGGTTCCATTACCCTATTGAAGTGTGTTGTGGTTGAAAGCTGACGTGGGGTATCAACTCATCAGCCAGAAAATATATTTTCATTTTATTGTGCTGCTCCTGTATCATCAATCCAAGTCTGGATAGTGTATGGTTTCTGTTGAATAAAGGAGGAAGTCATCTGCTATTAGAAGTCTGCGGTTTTACTGGGCTACAATGGAGAGGTTTGTCTTTTATACACTGTCCTTGATCGAGGTAGTTTTTTCATGCTGGCTGCTGACATCATGTGCCCCTACAGGTACAAAATGATTAAAGAAGTTGGGGATGGAACATTTGGGTGTGTGTGGCGTGCCATAAATAAACAATCAGGAGAAGTTGTATGTATTCTTCCCTATTTATTCTTTCAACTGCCCACTTTTTACCAGCATGAAGATATCTTTAATATTCTGCATGAAAAGAAACATTGGGTGCTGAGGATTTTTTTGTTTCCAACTTTAACAGGTTGCCGTAAAGAAGATGAAGAAAAAATATTATTCTTGGGACGAATGCATCAGGCTAAGAGAAGTGAAGGTAGTTTCCTCGCCTTACATGAAGTCCTTTGAGGCTCTCTTTTTTGCTAGGTATTCTTACAATGTAACTCTTAACATTTTGCAGTCTTTGAGGAGGATGACTCACCCTAATATTGTGAAGCTGAAGGAAGTTATTAGGGAGCATGACATCCTACACTTTGTTTTTGAATATATGGTTAGTTCTGCATAAACATTAACTTCTATATGAGTTCTATGCTTCATGTTGTACTTCTTTCTGTCAATGATTTTACATAACATTTATGTTTCCTTTTATTTTCCATTTAACATCAGGAGTACAACTTATACCAGCTTATGAAAGATAGGATTAAGCCATTTTCAGAAGCTGAAATCAGAAATTGGTGCTTTCAAGTTTTCCAAGGCCTCGCGTACATGCACAATCGTGGCTATTTTCATCGTGATCTCAAGCCAGGTACATATCAAATCAATTGATGCTATGAACTTATGCTACTGACAGTTGTATTCATTGTTCTCAATGGTTTGCCAGAACGGGCATTTAGTTGAATGAAATTCAATTGTAACACCTCTATAGATCTTTCTCTTCAAGATATGCCCCTTGATGTTGCTGTGGACATGACCATACATGCAGTCTACCGCTTGATTCTGAATTTCATTCTGTGTTGTTTGCACTTACAGAGAATCTTCTAGTTTCTAAGGATGTAATCAAAATAGCTGATTTTGGGCTTGCTCGGGAAATTAATTCTATGGCGCCATATACAGAATATGTGTCAACGCGGTGGTGAGTTTTCATTTTTTCTCCCCCTTGTGCTAGATAATGCTTGCAACAATTGATAAATATTGGATATTTCTTATGATGAATGAGTTGGTTTTTGTTATTTATATGATGTGGCAGGTATCGGGCTCCTGAGGTTCTTTTGCAATCTTCAACCTATACTCCAGCAGTTGGTAAGTGACAGGACACATGCAAAGAATTTATGGAATTGGCTTCACAACTTTTGGTGCTGGGAATTGATATTTTATTCTTATGTATGATTTTCAGATATGTGGGCAATGGGGGCAATTATGGCTGAGCTATTTTCTCTTCGACCACTTTTTCCAGGTTCAAGGTACTTGTGTTTCTTCTCTTTACTATTTCTTGTTCTTGATTAAAACAGTTGTGCTTTCCTTGGGCAGCTGAAATCAATAAAGCCATGCTCCTGATTTATTATAGGGTTATATATTTGAAGCTTCCTCAAATTATCCTTGCATATTGTAAACTTTATTGTTACTCATAAATGCAGTGAACCGGATGAGATCTACAAAATTTGCAGTGTAATAGGCTCACCAACAGAGGAAACTTGGGCCCATGGACTTCTTCTTGCAAGATCAATGAACTATCAATTTCCTCAGGTTTGTAGCTCTCTCTTGTCTCTTGTTAAGCTTTGAGAGGGCTTAAATTTTGAGAATCAAGTTAAATGCTTTGTGTGCATCGTCTTGTAAATTTAAGATGCATCGTCTTGTAAATTTAAGATGCAAAAAATTATCTTTGAGGTTTTAATTTCTGTCAAAAGCCATCATCCTTAAGTTTCTGTGTGTACCACATATCTGCTACCAAACATCAAACAGAAGAATCTGCTAATGTACCCAACTTAATCTTAAGCCTACTTGCATCATGATAATATGGAATGTTTACTCTTCGAATGATTGGTTATAGTTTACAATTCAGCTTCCTGGAGTCCAGCTTTCTATGTTAATGCCATCAGCAAGTGAAGATGCAATCAGCCTTATGAGGGTAAGCTCTTTTTTATTTATGTTTCTTATGAGGTAAATGATTTTCTTCACAGTGTAGATCTAATTGGTAATAATGTAATTCTTCTGTAGGCACTGTGTTCATGGGACCCTTTTAAGAGGCCTACTGCTTCTGAGGTCCTTCAACATCCTTTCTTCAAGGTAAATAAAAGACCCTTGCTGACTTTGCAGTTTTGTTGTAACTGTAATGCATAAATAACTTCCTTTACTTATTTTTTTATATTGATGCAGAATTGTCCGTATGTTCCACCTTCTCTTCGAGCTAAAACTGTAATCAGTAGAACACCCCCATCAAGTGTGTCAAGGGCATACTCGGATCAAAAGCCTGCAAGAAAATACCCCGTCTCTGGGACTTACACGAACCCGAAGCCTTGGAACAGTGCAAAATCAAGTACCGGAATAAGTACAACGGGCGTGCAACGCAAGCTCGAAATGGATAATGCAAATGCAAACAAGAGCGACAAATCCCCTAAAGTGCCCGCCAAACAACCCCCTAAATACCGTCCTCCACCAGGAAGAACCACCCAACGTAAGAATGCTAAGCCTAAGTAATGAACTTGAGCTATGCTACTAAGTATTTACATGGGCTGTTTTGTATGCACAGCTTCCACAGTTGCTGGGAAGACTAGTACTCGTGGGAATGGGATGAAGCCAGGGCCAATGGGCTGTTTGGAGGGGCGACCTCCCAGGGTCCGTGCAGAAGTTGGACCCTGTTCTAATTAAAGAGCCACGTGGGCTGTTCAGTGTGGTCAGCAATTGACTCTGCTTACGTGGCATTACGAGTGACTGAAAACTGAGAGTGTTTTTTTTTTCTTATATAAATGTATCTTAAACAGTGTGTTATGTTTTAATACATATGATATATGTATGCATGCAAAACACTAAATATAATAATGAGAATGCATTGTAATGCATTCTGCTTGCTAACCCCACAGCTTTTTTAAAACTGTTAAGTGATATTGAATCTTCAACTTTTCCCTTGACAGCAAGAACGGATCTTTCAATTTCAAGCCTCTTAATTGTAGTTTTAAATGTATAAAATAAAAATGAACGATACAAGATGTTTATGAAAGGTATTATGGTGATGACCTAAGGATTCTAAACCGATTGTTGCAAGAACTTGGCTGCCTGATGATGAATATGGTATGAACCTAGTGGTTGAGTGACATGGGCGAGTCTTTGTAGCAAATGTAGAAGCACTGGCAAGTGTAGGCGTCGTCGGGCTTGCACTTCCCCCAGCCATGAGACTCGGTATTTGAGTGTCTGCGCGAGCAATAGATGTCACACAACTCTTCTATGCAATGAAATGGATGCCTTTCTGGCTTCTCGTCTTTGCATATTTGCATCCACTGATAACCTTCGCCTAATCAATAAAGATATATCAGGGTTTTAGTTTCTAAACATGGCAGATCGGTTAGGTTGACTGAAAAGAATTATCTTTCAGAAGTTTACCTGGACTTGCGGATAGCGCGAATGCTGTCATTAGAATGACGAACAAAGTGGCTCCATTGTGCCTCATGATAGTGCAGTCTGGTAGCTAGATCTGGTAGCCAATCTTCAAGTATATATAAAGAGCAAACTGATTAGCCTAGACCTATTGGAGTACTCAATACGTGAAGAACATGTGATTAACCTAATTGATGATATATATGATCATTCGTATAATGTGACCCAATATGAAAATTGACCTCTGTTGACGTGAAACTGCTTGTCTTGATAATGAAACTCAACCTAAATTCTGAGTAAAAAAAATTCAAATTGACGATACAAGTTTAAGATGAACAACAACATCACATAGCCTGCAATCAGAAACTTCATTTTCAATTATAAAAGACATAAATCTGAACATTTCACCCATTTTACCCCAGCACAAGTTGAAGTAAGTTGCATGGGCAATGATGTATCTTGTTGTAGCAAATATTTACTAGAAGATTACATACCAAATCCTAATTTCAACTAACTAAACAAGGGATTTAGTAGGTAGGTAGGAAAACAAACTTGGAAATGGAAGCAGGTGAATGCAATTCAAGCCAATTTTTTTTCTTTAACTCCAGCTGAGGCATAAAAAGCTATTGCAAACTGCAATTTGTCTTTGACAGTGTTTAAGCCTTTTTACTATGCAACTTAAGATCATAACAGGTTTGGTCAATGGCATTTAAAAAACCTTTAAATCTGTTAAAACGTATGTCAAGTTACTATTAGTGCAAATGAAACGATCTTTACTAAGAACTCATATTCTTCCACGGAATTTCAGCACTTGGAATTCCTTGGGCCGTAAAGCCCAAAATACATTTCACAGGCCCATAAATCGGCCCAATAAAGGCCAATAAACCCGGAAGAGGAAACTGGAAACCTCCAAACGCCATTGACTGACCTCCGTTGAAACTGAAAACCTCTCTCATTCTCTCCCTACTTTCCCACACAAGACAAGACCAAAATTCTCCGGCGATGAGCCACCAACAAGACCCCGCCGGCGCCGAGATTTACCCGGAGGTCCCGCCGATAAAGGTCCGGGCGAGCTCCTCCCCTCGGGTCTCCTCCGCCGCCGCCACTCCCCTCGCCACCGACACTCCGACGTCGGGGGCCGCTCGGAAGATCGCAATCGCCGTGGATCTGAGCGACGAGAGCGCCTACGCCGTCAAGTGGGCCGTCGACCACTACTTGAGGCCCGGCGACGCCGTCGTCCTCCTCCACGTCCGCCCTACCTCCGTCCTCTACGGCGCCGACTGGGGCTCCGTCGACGCCTCTGCTGAGGCCGCCGGAGGAGGCTCCAACGAGAGCCAGCAGAAGCTTGAGGACGATTTCGATGCCTTTACTTCCTCCAAAGCTGCTGACCTTGCTCAGCCTCTCATTGACGCTCAGGTGCGTTCTCTTTCTCCTGTTACTTGAGCAGTTAGGGTTTTGGTTTTGATGATTAGGGATTTCTTGAATCCGTTGACATTGCAATAGTTAGGTGGACTGCGAATAGTTAATAATTGGGGCTGTTAGGGAGGGTTCCATGTTCGGCATATTCGATATTCGATTGCGTGCAGGCATTGCGGTTTGGTATGGGGGAAAGTGGAGAGGAAGGATGGGGATTGACTAGGATTTTGACGTTGACAATATTATTGCCTTGTTGCTTTCTCTACTTTTGTTTGTGGGATTGAATTCTACCACGCACCAATAGATGATTAAGGTGTGACCTGGAAGTCTGGAACTTATCCTTCTGAACCCTCCTTGTTACGTGATTTCGGTCAAACTTCAGCTCTGATATTCCAGATAATTGTGGTATGCATTTTTTTGTTTAAAAAAACTTTAGTGTGGTATTAATGGCTGGCCATGTTACCAGGAAACTCGAACAGGAAAGTGTTTCCGTTTCGTGTTGGAAACTCACGAAACAGAAACTGCCTTCTCATCATATAAATATGAAATTTTCCTTGCTTAGTTTCCGTTTCCCATTTCTGTGTCGGTTTACGTAGATTTCAAGTTACCGGCCAACTGCATATCCAAATTTAGAAACCACCTTGAGCATTGATTATATGTATATCTATGGTTCATTTTCCATTTAATGAGAACTCCTCTAAACTTTCCAGCAATTAGCAACTTGGGTAGCCAAATTTACACATTTTATGTTTCGTGATGAGAGCTTAGGACGTTGTTTCACTTGGGTACTGGAAAATATTTTTTGGTTAAAAAGTGATGTTTTGGGTGAAAATTCTGTATTGAAAAACATGAAAGTAGAAATAAGATATGGATGTTAGAAAAAGGTAAAATAAATGTTTTGAATGAAAAAATTGTTTTGGGGTAAAAAAGAACAAGCCCTAAATAAGGCCACTGGAGTCTAATCTTAAAATGCATCCGGCTCTGATGGATCCAGGATTCGCTTGAGAAGCTCCCTAGGTTCCAAACATTTTTTCTCCCTCACCCATAAATTCTATGCCCCTTATTTTCTCATGCAAACCTGCAATCATCCTCTACTCAAGACTCATGCTATTGCTATGAACATTATGTGATTTCTATGACTAATGTGATCTGGTTTGCTTTTTATTGATCAAAAGCTGAATGGGTATGTTTTGAATTATATTTGCCAGGTTCCTTACAAGATACATATTGTTAAGGATCATGACATGAGGGAAAGGTTGTGTCTAGAAGTGGAGAGGCTAGGATTTAATGCTGTCATCATGGGGAGTCGTGGCTTTGGAGCAGCGAGGAGCAGAAGTGATGGCAGGCTCGGGAGCGTCAGTGACTATTGCGTCCGTCACTGTGTTTGCCCTGTGGTGGTTGTCCGCTATCCTTTTGATAAGGATGGAAATGCTGGTGATGATGCTATGGTCACTGTGGCTGAAGCAGAAAATGAAGGAGTAGGGGAGGATGAATACCATGATGCCTCAGAGGATCATAAGGTTGGTTATATTTCTTGATTATGGTTTGGTTCAGTTTGATGGTTGGTTGAGCCTCTCATACTGTTATAGCTGGTGGATATTTGCTGATTTGAACTATTGTTGTATGTGCCTTGTTATAGCTGGTGGAAGGATTTTTTGTAGTTAAGATCCACATGTGCCTAATTTTCCTGGTTTGAAGTGAAAGTTCGTATAACTTTTGGATGGCTGTTATTGCAATATTCGATAAAGTATGCAGTTCATCCTTTAAAAAGGGTTTGCTGGAATAACTTTAGCTCTTAAATACATTCCAATGTGAACATCTCATCTCTATGATTTGTTGTGCACCGAGCCGTGGGCTCTTAAAGGAAATTAATAGAGTTCATACCCACAATGAATTTGGATGGAGACTTGATGAAAAACTGCTTAGAATCCATTGTTCTAAGCTTTTAAAAGTTATCTCCTAGGCATTTCAGATAATTTTAGTAATTGCAGCTAATTTCAATCATTGTTGTTGTTGCAGTAGGCTTAAAGCTCTCATTGATATGCGGCAATTCATAGATGATCATAGGAATAATGTGAACTCTATGTTTGTATACAATGCCGACTTGCATGTAATGGATGTATCAATTGTATGTGATAAGCATTTGTATTTAAATGATGCTGGTTTGCTTATATTAACTCTATACTTGTGTAAGTAGTCCAGCTGATGGAGACACAACCCTCAATCTATATTAGCCAGTGGTCTTTTGGAAGGATTGTCACTTGACAACATTATTGTGTTCATCATAGTTTATGAATGAATCCAAAACTGCATGCTTGCTGCCAAATCTGTGTTATCACATTTGATGGGTTTTCAATTAGTGGCAACTGCATCAGCTTTGAATAAAATACTATGCATCAGCAAGACTTCAAACCTAATAAGGGCTTTATAGTACGTAGTATGGTATGGATTAACACAATTTTGATACTTCTCTTGCTTTGATGTTTCTTTGAATTTGTCACACTTAAAACTGTTGGCTATGACCTATGGGATTCAAAAGTTGTTTAGTGAAAAGGGTGATAATATGTAGATAGTGATACCACTGAAAGCATTGCTTGAATTTGTCACATCTCTCAGTTGTTTGACCTTGCACTCGGCTTCTCCAGATGAGAGGTTTTTGACTGGGCTTTGGGCATATGATGCAATCATTTGATATTTTAATTCCATAACTTGAATTGAGAATTATCTGAATCTCTTATGCAGTGAATTGGTGAGTTCTGGGTGGTGCAGAGTCCAAATGGCTGGCAAGTGTATCACCTCAAATGTGATCCTCTAACCATCTCAAGTACTTATTATATATCACCCTCCTAAGTAACAGGCTACTTGTTGTCATCATGTATACTGTAATTACCGAGTAGGCGATACATGACCTTGTACCGAGTGGTCACTGCTGCTTTTATTCTGTAATGTGATCAGCATTCATTCCAGACTACTACTCTATGGGGGCTTGTTTGTGAACTGCATTGAAAATGCAGACTGCTATCTGGTTATTATTATGTAGATCTTTTCCCATTATGTAAAACTGTTTGCAGTTGCATCTGGTGTGAATTAAGATTGTGTGGACTATATCAGGAGTACTTGGCTTGTTTGTTCTCTGGATTTGGAATTAGTCTCCCTATTGATAAAGGGTTTCTTTGGTTGTTGTGTATGAAGAACTAACGGCATCTTATCTTATTACTACAAGTAAGTGTCCCATCTTCCTATCAATATTGAAATGCAACAACGCTATAACATGCAAAGGCAAAAGTTGGAAGGAAATAAATAAAATAAACGATTTTTCTATAATGTGCCCTTAGGGCACACTATAATGTAAATTTTAAATTTTTGTTTATTAAATTTCTTTTGTGACGGGTTCACTAATTCCAAACAGTTATAATTGGTCACTTGGCTAGGGCTTCAAATTCCCTTAATCTAATAAAACGAAATAATAACGTTACATATCATATGGAAAGCGTATGGACAATACAATATGATGGTCGGTTTGGGTACAACAATGTCATATTAACTGATTAAGTAATTAAAGTGAAAATAACTTAACCAAAATAAATAAATAAAGTGAAAATAATACATGGACTGCCAAATTAAGATAGAAAAGAAGTCCATACAATTGATTGAGTGATTATATATATAGTTTATATATGTATGATTTTTCACTTTTTCTTTTGATATTGTATGCAATTAATTATGATATCTAATAATGGAATTGATCTACCGAATTGAAAAAGAAAATACGTTTAGAAATTCTTGATCTTCTTTTCTTTTCTTTTTTCCAAAGAAATAATTTACTGTACTAGAATAGCGTGCATAATAAAACCTACCGTATATTATTTCCATATATAATCTCCCCCATGAACTTAAAAATCATATCAATCTAAACCGCATCTAAACTACCAACAACAATCAACAAACACAAGTACAAAACGCATCCTATTTCCATAAATAAGCACCCATCTATTGGCAACAAAATATCACAATACCGCCAAATCTAATCAAAGATTTCATATACCCTGAATCCAAACTTGATCCACAAGCAATCTCGAAGCCTTCACCTCTATATAAACCCCCAAATTTCTTCCCACACAATCAATATTGAGAGCAACCCCAATTCCTCCCTCCAAAACCAACAAACCTCTTCAACCAACAATGGCTCCCCGAGCTCTGCCAGAGTACGGCTACGATCCTTCGTGTGGCCATTTCGAGGTCAATGCCAGATCCGTCGACACTCAATGTAGCGACTCTGCATCCGCATCCATCATCAAAGTAGAGTACAACCAATTCATCGACGACGACACTAGCTTCTACTCCGCCTCTCTCCCGTGGAACGGCGGCGAGATCTCCGTTGCTGACACCGAGAAGTTGCTCGACGCCGCTAAAGTTCCGGCCTTTATTCAGTCCGTCAGCGCCATTGATATGATCTTCAAGTTGGTCGATCGAATCCTAAGTGAGAGAGCAGAGGCCGAGGTTTCCACCGCTCGTTTGCCGTCGATTTTGGTCAAGATTTGGTCTGATCTTGAGACGGTCTCGTGGGATTCTGACATGTTCGACAACGAAGACGATGAAGACGAGGACTGAACTTTGAAGTCTAGCTGGTGTCTCTGTTTACTTAATTTGTTAGAACAGCAGCCTATAGATAGTACTTTTTGAACTCTTGGAGGAATTTTGATTGATATCTTTCATTGGAACAATTGTACGTGTAGTTGTGATTTATTATTGCTAGGGTTTCTTTATTGTTTGTTTGTCTTTGAACAATTTGATTTTGGGTACGTGTATGTACGTAACGAAATTGTTCCGATGTAATCATCGTTATGAAGTAGATTATAGCAATAGGCACAACTTGTTTGAATAGAGGTTTTCACTTTGATCCAAAAGAAAACTTGAATCATAAGCAACCCTTTTACTCAATCGATCAGAATACCAGATTACTAATCAGTTTGATGGATATTACACGCGTTTGTCCTTTATAACGATGATTAGATCATATTGTTTGTTTTTTTTGTTTTGGTCGAAGAGATCATATTGTTTGTTACTCTAGAGTAAACATACATGATTAAACAATTCTCCACAGGAATCTACAGTTAGGAAAACCTTAAATTTGCAATTATTATCCATCAATGAAAGAGAATGCAATAAGACAAAATAAATAAATTAAAAAAAAACAACTACCTAAGATACTAGATTTAACAAACTTACCCACAAAAGAATCACTTAAATCCATTAATCAAAGCCATCTCTCATTTATGCTTCTTTTCTTTCTTTCTTCCAAGCACGCTTAACTTTAATTCACCTGAAAGACAAGCGATCTTCGCCTGCTAATCTCATGGAGCCCTGAGACCCATAAGAAGGAAACCTCTCTTCTCTATCTCTCTCCTTCAACTCCTCAATCTTTTGCACTGCCTCCTTCAAACTCCACCTCTTCTCCTCATTCCACTCACAACACCACATCCCCACCTTCAACAGCTTCATCATCTCTCCCCCCGCGTTCCTCGTGCCTCCCATCTCGACGTCGAAAACCGCCTCCCCATCCCACTCTCCCTTCACAACCGACCCCACCCACGTCGCCAGGTCATCGCTCGCCCCTTTCCCGTGTTTCAAGTAGTTGGCGGGAAACTTGCCCGTCAAGATTTCCAGGATCAAGATCCCTAGGCACCACACGTCGGTCTTCTTGGTAGTGCAGTTGCGGAGGGTGAACTCGGGCGACTTGTAGGCCACCATGACTTGCTCCGCGTGGTCTCGGTTTATCACGGGGGAGAGGCTGTAGTCGCATAGTAAGGGCTCGAACGAGTCGTCTAGGAGGACGTTGGACGACTTCAAGTGGCCGTGTGGTAATGGGAGTTGAGAAAGCTCTCTGTATAGGTAGGCTAAGCCTCTTGCTACTCCTTTGACTATTTTGAGACGGATTGGCCAGCTTAGCCCCGGTTCGCCTTGTGCTCGGTTGCCTGTATGAATAGGAGGACATGTACGTGTGTAGCACATCATTAAAGAGTGAAACAAGTCTAGTATATATGATTGGTGATTGTTGCCTTATTAATCGTCAATTGGTTTTGAGTTGGAACCTCACTGAGCTTATTAAACCGACCAATTCACATGATGACTTAGGTTTCATATTTAGTTGATCTTATATATGTTTATGTTTTCCTAGGAAATGTGTCCTCAAAAACATTATAGACATTCAAAACTAGGATGTAAAATGCAAATATTAGTTAACATGAAGATCAAGATCAACAAACTTACTATGTAGATGGCTAGCAAGGCTTCCATTCTCCACATACTCCGAAATCAAGAGCTTCTCATCTCTCTTATGAAAGTAAGCCACAATTGGGAGCAAGTTCTGATGCTTTAACTTCCCAAGCCTCTTCAAGTGATCTTGAAACTCATCCTTACCAACATTGTTCATCTGCCTAAACCTCTTCACAACCATGCTGGGCCCTGCAGGCAACGCGGCCTTATAAGACGACCCGAAGCTTCCACTTCCCAAGACCTCGGCGGATGCCCTAAGAAGATCCTGCATCTCGAACTTATCCCTTTCGTTCTTCAAGAAGCATAACTTCCCGTTGTCGCTCTTTCTATAGCTACTCGGCCTGTCCAAGCCTCGCGTACGATGTTCTTGGTTAGGGTTGTTAGTGTTGTTGTTAGGGTCCTTGGGGAACTTTTCGGGTGACAAGTGGCGCATCTCGGATCGCGGGCCTTGCGCTTGGCGGTTGCGCTTGACCAAGAACAGGATGCTTATGAGGAGGATTAGTGCTAGTGTTATCACAATTACTACAACTATCACTGCCCTTGCGCTAGAGGGTGTGGGCTTGCAATGTGTTCCTAGTGGTTGGCCACACAAGTCTGGGTTTCCTGCACGGTAATTCATCATCGCAATTTGTCCCAGTTAAACAATATATCTTGCAAAATGTCATGGAAATTTGAAATATGTCACGCTCATGATTTGTTAGTTTGTTGTTTGAAACAAATTAAACCCCTACGCTATCTAAGAATTATACATATAGGTTTGGGCATACATATAGATTAGTCGATCAACTGTATATAGTTATACTTAGCATGGACCAAATTGCATTCGGATCAAGCTAGATTAAACTTGATGGCCAGACCCTTCTTTTCTTATATAAAATGAAAAGAAAAAAACAACGTGGTTGGGACTTGGGACTAATAATGGGATTGTATTTTCATGTCTATGGTAAGAGGGTATTTGGTGTACGTACCTATAGTAGTTTTGAAAGAGATTATAATTAAATATGAGGATTTTAATATCTACTAAAAATGTAGGCAACACCTTAACACGTAGAATCTTTAGGAAAAGGGTGACAATTTCAGCACAGAAGACAAATGATCACGTATACATAATAGATTATGTTTAATATTATTCTTAAGCGAAACGTATGAATAAGAAATAACGTTATTGTTAATTTCATTAGTGACACGTGTAAAAACATACAGTATATAATTACATCGTTTGTGGCTTGGTCTACTAGAAAGTCTAGAATCAATCGTTGTCTGATCAGGACCAAAACGTGGGTACCATTTTCTCATAATATCAGAAAAAATCATGTCTCTTACCAGTTTTAGAGCCTAAATGACTAATCATTGAATCCCGAATATTTAAAAAGAGAAGTAAGAAGTTGCATGATTGCAAGTGGTGTCATGAGATTAAAATGCATACGGACTATAAAGTTAATCTTAAGTACTACTTACATTCATACTTTTTTGGTATGAAATTGAAAATCAAAACTTTAGTCAACAAAAATGCCCTACCTTATAATAATTTTGTCGAGTTTGTAAGAAGTTCTAGGGACACACTACGAATACTTAGTAGTTGCTAAAACTTCCATAGAAAATGATATGTGAAGTTCAAATTCCATTATATACGCCTAGCAAGAGAAACAAACAAGGGGAGTGAGGTAAGAGGAGAAAACGTATCATAGCTCAAAAAGATAATGTTTTTTTTTCCAAAAATCTGTAGTAAGTAGTAACATCACCTGAACTAACTCGATCCAAAAACGAACAAATTAACAAACTTCAGAGTAAAAAAGAGAAAGACAAATCCACCCATACCCATTTTGACATTTTAGGATTGAGCTGAAGTCTCAACTTATAATACGTAATTATTCTGCACATTATCTAGGATTAAACATCAAAACAATGTAGCTAGAAGGGATCTTACCCCTGTAGTCTATCAAAATTTATTTCACGTTTCTATACGAGAATGCTTTCGTGACAACTTGTTTTCAATTTCTTCCTATAGCTGCCCCTCGGACATAGACATTCATGGCGGACCAATTGTATTTCCATCAATCATTGACATTTGACATTATTATGTTCCTAATAATTATAAGCAACAGATAATTATCCTTTGAAACATGAAATATCCAAGGGATTATATAATATCATTAGAAATGCATGTGGAACTCCGGACTAGCTTGTAAGTTGTAATGCCATAACCCATTCAATCACCTACTAACAATGACCATGCACAAATGTGTGCAACGTACTACTTGTATACGGATTAGGAATTAGCTTAATCACGCGTCTATGTGCAAAAACAAGAGGAGCACCAAGATGATTAAGAAAGATGCAACTTACCCATAAAGGAAGAAGAATTGAACATAGTCAAAGACTCCGGAATCCTCCCGCCAAAATGATTATTAGAAACATTGAGAATCTTCAAATCACTCGACTTGAACTCAGGAATCCTACCCTCAAACCCATTCCCATCAAGGGCCAGCTCGAGCAATTTCGGCAGGTCGGCCAAAGACGACGGAAGCTCGCCGGTGAACTCATTGTCCGACATGTAAACCTTCTTGAGGACCCCCATGCCAGAAAATGCCCCGTCGTCAAGGGGCCCCGAGAACCGGTTACCCGATAGGAAGAGCGACTTGAGCCAAGGGATCCGGGAGAGGGGAGGGAGTGGGCCAGAGAAGGAGTTATTCATGAGGCTGATGGAACGGAGCTTTGGGAGGAGGACAAGAGAGTCTACGTCGACCGGGCCCGCCAGACCCATGTTCTCAAGCTGTAGGTTCCACACGTGGCCGGTTCCGTCACAGCGGACGCCGGCCCATATGGGCGTGGCCCCATCACAGGGGAAGGTGGAGGAGTCCCAGTTTGATAGGGCGGTTGAGTTGGAGAGAGTGTCTTTGAACCTGAGGAGGAGAGGGGCTTCGGAGGCGGCTGAGGGGTCCGCTGGAGAGGGAGCCGGGGCGGTGGCTGGAGCGGCAAGAGGGAGGAGGACAACGAGAAGGATGAGCTGTGGAGGGAACATGGGGATAGGTGGTTTTGGGAGGCAGTTATGTTAGTTAAGTTGTTAATTAGGGACTCTGTTGGAGATATGGGAAAGAGATCATTTGGAAGTTTTGATGGAGGGAGAGAAAATTAATGGAGGATTTTTGGAGGTAGGTGTAAGAGAAAGATGAAGATGGGGGTCATGGGAGGGAGATCAGAGGTGTATTGTGATTGTTTGCATTGAGCTGGTAAGGCCGGCAAATCGGCAATGACATTGATTATACTTTTTTTCTAATTTATATATTATTATCGTTATCATATTATATATTGTAGACAGTAGTTGTCCTGTAGGAGTATTATTTTAAGTTTGCCTGATAATTTTGAACTAACCCGGTGTAGGGTCTTAAGACAGGAAGGAAAGATAACTAGAAGATCACATAAGCAAACGAAAAAACAATGAAGCATGAGGATATATGGTTGTAGATCAAGGGTACGAATGCTAACATGTTATCAAACGTCCTAGCATAGACTAAAGCATAACAAATCAATCAAAAGTGTACCAGAAAGTGTTCCATGAATTCAGTGGAAGAGGAACGAGAGAGAAGTCGAACGAATATCATGCACCATTTTAGCGTAATTGAGTTACGATCTAGATCTTTATATTATAACCATAGTTTTAGGCACCTAATATCAGTCCAACTACATAAACGGTCTACTTCTATACCGAATTAGTATATAAACGTACTAGTGATGAACTCGTAATTGATAATACTTACAAATTGGCTCAATCGGATAAGACGCCTTTCTTCACAGGCCCTCATCACTCTCTTCCTGAAGATACTCATCATCATCGCTACTGTTCACATTCTCATCACCATCATCATCATCCTCTTCTTCCTCAGTAACAATATCTATTATCTCATTTGCTCCATTGATTCCAGCATCAGCCAAAATCACTTCAATATCGCTCCCGCTATCACTGTCACTGATGTTATCATCGCCATCATCATCATCATTCCCGCTGTCACCGTCGTCGTCGTCTTCCAGAACGTCCCCCAGCATCTGCCCGCTCTCGTCGTCCTCGTCCTCTTCGCTCTCATCCATATCATCGGGGTCCGAATCATCATCAGTCGGCTTCCTGCGGCCAACCTCGTAGATCCGTGCCGATGAGATCATTTCTTTCGGGTCATCCACCGTGACGAGGCCGATGACGGAATTTGTCGGCTCGTTTGCAAAATCGAGGACACAACGGTCGAGGGGGACTGTCGCTATGTCAGAGTAGTTTATGGCGTCGAGCGTCCGGAGGGAACCATAGAGCGGGTGTTTGGCACGTCGAATGTGGAATGCAGAGAATGGGTCGTCGAGGTTTCGCCTCATATAAGCATAGATAACATCACCTCGGCTGTTGAAATTTATGGTTGCCTGGTCCAGTGAAGGTACACTTCTCAGGAGCTTAAACTTTCTGAGATCCCAAACTTCTGAATTTATGATCACCTGGCCAGCAAAAGAAAACAGAAATTAACGAACCTTTCAGAGTTTGTTAATGTGTACTGAATAATCTAAATTTGCAGGTTCAAATCTAAGTAACTCGACAACATCTTTGGGTGAACTTGTCATCTCCTTTTCCTTATAAGCATCATCATCATCAGATATATTATCCAAAAATCAATGAGCAATCTTTGGAATACTTACCAGTACATGGACATAGAAATTCCATTTTAAGACAGGGATGAAACTTTGTGTTTCTATTACTTCGTATCATTCATCAATAATCGATAACCTCACACAGTTTGTAGAGTGCAAATAATTTTCACCATGCAGGAAGAAGTTTAAAGTTCAAACAAACAGAAACACATAAAGCAGGAGCATAAAATCGAACAAATAAATGCAGGAACAGAACTCTCAAGATGCAATATTTGGTTCGTTTTTATTACCTCATTTCCTGCAGGATGAAAGCCACCGCCCCCATAATCTGTGAACTGGTCAAACCTGTGAACACTACCTGAAACCCGACGATCCCACAAGACTCCATTCCAGAGCAGCATTGTATCCAAAGGGCAGAAGTGTATAACAGAGTAAGCATGGCCTTTTCCAGATGCACTAGTACAGGGAGCTGAAAGTTTCTGATCTACCTGGTACGTTTGAACATCATACAACACTATCTCTCGCGGTGATGAATCAATAGACAAACCCGCAAACACGGTCCCAGAGTTTCCAAGTCTTGCATTCTTACACTCATCAAATGAATGAATGGGCCCACCCGATATGGAGGACGGATCCCACAGCCTCACATCACGGGAGCTTGAGGAAAGCAAAATCCGGTCACTACCAGTGAAATACGACTGGATGACTGTCACTGGTGACTGATGACTAAGGCAAGTCTCCACCATGTTGTTGTGGTACGTATCGAAGATTTTCAGTTCCCCAGAGTGAAAGCCGATGGCAAGCAGCGAGTCTTTAAGGAAAGCCATGCTCGTTTGGAGGGAGGTTGTATCATCCCGACAAGTTCTCAAAGGCCTATACCTGCTATAAATAAATTGACGGTCCCTTCTGTTGCCATGAATCCCACCGTACGTGGTGTTATACTCGCGTGTACTTAGACGGGCTGTTAGGTTTAGTGGAGCATCTGGGGACCGCTTTGGTTCGGGGCAAAGATGGTGGTGTAAGAGAGAGAGGGGTGGGAGGGTTGTGATTGGTGCAGGACACTGGCGGTGCTGATGCTTCAAGTACTGAACTACTATAGAATCTAGGGTTAGACGTTCAGTGCTGCCACCAGTTTGTAGATCACAAGAATCTTTCAAGCCGAAGGCAGGAGATTTAGAAGTATGGAGAATCGGAGACCGGTCACTGGTATTGAGTCGTTTTCCAGAGGCTGAGAATATCTCCTTCATTTCTGTTGATTTTCTCTTTATTGGCAACACCGTTGCAGTCTTGAACTGCGTTTCTTCCTCAGCAGGTGATTTCCAAGCTGGAGGAACTTCTGCTGAACTAACATGAATATTTCTAGAAGACTGTGTCTGCAGATCACGAGATAGGTTCTGATTTCTTGAAGTACTCTGAGTGGATGAGAAAGTAAGAGGCTTTATCTTTAAAGAATCATGCCTGGCCATAGATTTTGTTTTATTGCTAAGGAATCCGCCAGGAATTCGATCAGATGGCCATTGAAACTGGAGACGAGGAGAGTCGTGGGAATAGATATGGTGAGCTAGAGAAGACGGAGCCACCATGGATGGCAGAGGTGTTAACTGAACCTCCTTCAAAAGTGTTGCTGCACTCATGCTTAAGCCACATGCTTGAAGATGTTCGTGTATAAGAAGCAAAAGTTCTCTGAAATTTTCACAAGAGCAGCAGACTAATATGAGAAAATAAATTTATTGACTGTCAATTGTATATGACTAAGCTGAATGTAGTTACCTTGAATGATATGTGATAGGGGTAGCTGCAGCAATAGCAGCTCTCTCTATCCGCCTCAATGTGGGGGTTGCAGCATCAGTAGCTGCTAACGTACTCGCCCGCCCAGAATTCGTGACAATCTATCCAAAAGAAATCTCAAAAACATTAAATGTATTCATATGAATAATCAGTATTGCATAGAAATACAAACATGCATTGTTAGCAAATTTTTGATATTCAAAAGATAGGAGGTCTTTTTATTTTACTCCCCTACATGTTTTCATTATTCAATTTTGTAGACATTTTGGCTTTCATTGTTAGCAAAAATTTGATATTCCCAGTTATCCATTGAACTCAAAATGGTTTGTATGACTTGCAAGCAGGATATCAAAAACAAAAGCAAGAAATTCACAAAAGGCCAGTACTCATAAACTAGCCTCTAATTATAAGTCTTACCGCAATCAGCTCAAGAGCAACCTGATTAAGTTCAGTTTTCCATCTACTCTGCTCAGTTCCAGGCATCTGGCTGCTCAAATCTCGAATTATCTCTGACAATTTTTTGCCAACCTGTAAAAATAGAATTCCCTAGTATATAGCTCCTTGCAATTTTTAGGAATGTGAAAAATATTAAATACTAAGCAAGCAAACTTAATGTCATATATATAGATATAACAGCTTCCTTCATATATGCAACCAATTAGGTTTGCTAGCAATCAATGAATTGCAAAAATTGGAAAAGTTACCAGAAATAAAATATTATCAAGATGATTCTTTTACGCATGGTTGACAAGCCTCAGGTGTATATTATAGTTGATATGACCTTGTCTAAAGCAAAAAAATCGGTTTCTCCTTCCAACATTGCTAAACATTACCTCAAGAGCACCTCTTAGCATTACCCATTACACAGTTTCATCAGAGAGCTTATCCAGAAAAAAAAAGTGTATAGCAGACAAATACTTCATACTAATTACTACATGAAAAAACAGATGCCAGATGCAACAACAATCTTACCTGAAGTTTAGTCAATATATGTGCAATTGTTTCATCCCTAGCTAAACCAAGCAGTGCTCGGCATGCAAGAGCACGAACGCAATCAAGCATTGCAGGAGGGTTAACTAGGCGTGTTTGGATCAGCTGTAAGAGAACCTTAATGCCACTATTAGACCGCACAGCATCTCTTGCTTGGCAATATCCTTGTTCTAATTGTGCAGCGAGCCCAGCACATCCTGCTCCAGCACCCAATGTTATTCTCCGCTCGCCAACCAGGCCCGATGAAACTGGTGTCTGTCCAGCTACACCACTGTGTTCTCGTGGTTCACTCTGGTTAGATATAGATGCAGTTTGATTTGTAGCGTCCTGTTCTCCATATCTTCCTTTAGTCTCCATACTGGGGCCATTATTGCTCTGAATGAAAGCAGAATGTTGACCTTGTGCAAGGAGAGGTGGCTTATTGCTGATGGAAGGTGGAGGACAAACAAGATTGATCAACACATTCAATGCTTGCTTTATAATCTGAAAAGGATCAGCAAATAGCTAACATCAACTTGTTACAGTGCAAAATATTGCATAGGTACTCAATGGGAAGAATCAAACAGGCAAAGACCAAACCTCAGGATCAGAATAACCAGGACCATTAGCTGCATCCAAAATGACAGCAATACCAACACGGTCATTACTTAATGTAGCAGTTACAACCAACTTGCGACTATAGTGAACCAATGTGACAATCTGCAGAACACCTAATGCATACTGAAGCAAATCGCGCAAATAACGCTCAACAGTTGGAGCCTACATAACCATTCATTCATAACAAATCACTGTAAAGATATCAGAAAACCGCAGAAAAGAAATCAAGGGTAGTAGAAAACACTTACCTGACACAATTCAAGCATTGTGATATGCCCATTACAGGTGAGGAACTTGTCGATTGCAGACCATCTAGCTCTAACTAATGCAGGACCAAGCTTCCGATCTTTCTGAATCTGGAGAAAAACTGCATCCATGGCTTCATTGCTTATGTCAAGTGGCTTATGAGCAGCCCTTACACTAGGAATATTCCGAGCAGCAGCACGTGCACTTTTATTAGGACGAATAAAATCCAGAAGCAAAAGAAGTTGTGCTCTCAAGTACTGCCGCAAAGCAACACATGTGTGATAGGCAATCTGCTTTTCAGCTGATGTTAGTACTTCAGAATTCGATCTTGGTTCAGAAATAGAAGAAGTTGATGTAGCAGAACTAACTCCTGATCTTACAGCGGCGGCCTCATGTAAATAACTAAGTAGTTTTCGTAGGCCATCCAGAGAGTCAAAAGCATCAAGTATTGCTTTGAAAACAAATACAGCTGCAAAAAATAAAGCTGCATTTTTCCGGGCTTGATCCTGTGAGCACTCCAGAAGTTGGAGACCCAACTCAACCACCTGATAGACAATGTTTGAGGGCAGAGTACATACATGCTCCATAACTCCCTGAAATTGAAATAAACAGAAAAGATTAGCAGTGTGGAATGACAGGGTTCATAGACTCATGGTTATAAGAATTATAATGGACAAGGGTAGCCTGGGTAGGAAAATGACCTAATGTTATTACCTGAATAGAGCCAAGACTAAATAAGCAAGATGAAAGGCCAAAGAAAGTGTAAGAAGCTCTTGGGACAGCAAGCAACTTTTGCATGCCACCACGATCTACAAATAATACTGCAAACTTTTTGTGTGCAGCCAATGCACAGATTAATTTTAGAACATCTTGCAAGAGAATGTCAATCTCTGCTTCTTGAAGTTTGGAATATCGTTCCAATAACCCAATGCAAACATCTACCCCCTTCTCTTGCAGAACAGGTCCAAGAACCTCAATATATTCTCCTAGGATTTCAAGAGTCTGAATACAGAACTTCTCTCTTTGCTGTGCAAGGAAATCACTATCTGGGATCACGATATCTACAATATCCTCAGCTGACTCCACATCTGCATCACCTGGCTTTGATATATCAGTAGCACCATCAGCAATTAAATTCCTGTCAATCAACCATTATAACAGTTCAGAGGGTGTGGGCAGAAAAAGAAAAGCTAATACATATTACAATAGATACAATAAATTCGGACACAGAGTAAATGCAGCTTTTAAAATGGAATCATGAAGTTATCATCCCACCTTGAAACTTCAATTGCAACAGCTGCATCTATTACTGTAGATGCAGCTCTAGAAGCAGCTAAACATGCAGCATCTTCATCATTGGTTGTTTTGAATTCCTGATGACACAAAACCAAAAAGAAATGATAATCCTAAATAATTACTCAACCAGTTTTTCCTGTCTAACAATAAATGATAAGGGAGGATATGAGAAGAAAGTAAGGAAAAGAAGCTGGTGAATTACATCCAAAGCAGCACTCCTGACAAGCTCAGCAGCAGCGTCTCCCGCAGCTTTGATAGCTTCAGGAGGTCCATTGGCAGCCTTTGCTTCAGCTTCAGCAGCTCTCACAGCAGACCTTATGAGAACAGAAATATCTTTACTTCCCACTTTAGAGTCTTCAAAACAGGCATCATGATCCTCCTTTCCACTTGTGCAAGCATCAGCTACTGCCCTGTTAGACGGCATTCTAGCATCTGATGCTACTTTTAAACCTAAATTATTCATGGAACTCTCCACATTGTCATGGATTTGTCCTACCTGGCTTACTGGCTCAGGGGAGAGTAAGTGTTGTTCAACCTCTACAACACCTTCATGAGCTCTCGTTCTTTCCCGAGACCTTGGCAACCCACGGGTAGCCCTACGCCTCAAAAATTCATCTCTAAAAGTATCATCAACGTCTTCATCATGGATGAATCTTCCAGAAAAGTTTCTGTCATAAATCTTCAGCTTGACATCTTGTACATTGCGATTATTCTGCACACCATCAACATCATCTCTCTCATAGTCATCAACCCCCTGAGCCATATCATCATGAAGATCGCCATTAAGCCAACCTTCTTCATGCAATTGTTGACCAAGATTTCTAGCATGATTTGTCACAGGATATTGATCAAGCAAGGGGCCATCTTCCAGCATCCTTGAATCATTAAAAGGAGCTGTATCACTAGATTGCCGCATCCTAGACCGTCCTTCATCTCTACCTCTGCTACCAACGGCACTTACACTTCTACTCTTCTCCATTACATGACCACTTTGACTGGAACATTTCTCACCCAAAACCCTAATACGAAGATAATGCATGAGCTTAGCTGGCATACCAGACATTAAGACCTCTTCAATTAATTGACCAGCACTGCAACCACATATTCTTATGTCAAAACAAAGACCACATATCACTTTCAAAAGTTAGTTCACTCGATAAGAACACTAGTATTTGCCCAAACCTGGTAAGACAGACAGCAAGAAGTCCAGTGGAATATGTGCTACGCATCTCAAGATCAGAACACGTTTTTTTGCCTGATTCAAGCTTCCATCTATCCTTATCATCAGCTGAGACACTTGAATCCATCACCCAATTCTTTATCCTTTCCAGCACATCTTCTTCAAAGAGGTACGGATTCTGTACAGCAATACTTACCACATGAGATAAACTTACTTTCCACATATAACCACTCACAACTATAGTGATGCTAGGAAACTGAATTATATATTACCTTCCATGCTGGTGAACAGCTGAGAAGCACTCTTAAAGAAGCTGCCTGAACAGCAATAGAGTGCCTAGTTTCAAGTAGATATTTTGACGATACTAACTCAAAGAAATCCTCCTCCTCCTGCAGCAAATAGATGAATTTTCATAGTATCAAGGCAACATTTGCCATTAACTGAAGTTTAACAAATTACCTATTTGGTCCAAAAGACAACATATTAAGATAGTACTAAAACAGTTGCATTACCTGAACAACATTAGCCAACTGTCCGATATTATAAGAAGATCGAACAAAATTAGGAGAGGTGTATCCAGTTTCCTCTAAGTATCTGTACCAGGGAAGAAGAACAAAGCATAGTAAATATAGTTAAAAGGAGAATTTGCATGCTCCACATAGACAACAGAGCACTTCAAAAACTTTAGGATACAAAAGGAATTTCTTCGATTAAAAAAGAGCCAATAGGCCCCATATGCATCAAAGACAGACACTCAAGCAATGTGAAATCTCTTGAATGTATTTCTTTGCACATGAAGAAATCTAGTCAGAGTAAAGTAACTAAAACTTAACCTATGGATATCCATGAAAAAAGGCCACATTATGAGCACAAATTTAAAGAAATGCTTCAACAGAGTGATGCTGAATGACCTATGGAAGAAGTGTTGAATATCTTTACCCAAACACCACTTGCATTAGTAAAAAAAACTATACATGACAGTGAAGTCTTGTAGACAGATAGAGACCGATAATAAACAGCTTGTAATCAACTTGGTAAAGCTCTGGTTCAAAGATGGCCATTTAGATATTGAATAACCCCAAACCTCAATTCTATTGTCAAGCACTACATGCTATAAGAGCATCATACCAACACCGTCTATGTGCATTCACATTCATTAGGCTAGGTTTTTATCTCATGTTTGTTTACTGGAGAAGTGATTTCTCATAATACTTGTATCATTAAGCAAATTCGAAATTGAGCATGTTGAGCTTGAACCAAATGAAGCACAAGCACAAATTTAATCCAAAATAAGTATCAAATGAAACAAGCTTGCTCAGCATTCATTTAAATCTCTGCATTCTGTCAGCCCTATTAACCAGGACATTTAGGACAACAGACCTGATATCTTTTCAGCATAAGAGTATTAAGATCAATGCAAGAACAGTGATTCATAAGGACTTCATAACAACCACCTAAAGCTTATACATTCCAGATTACTATCCTATCATCATACATCAACTAAAAAAACCGGCAAGAAATATATTATTGTGAAACTCCGAATTCTTCTAACCTAAACAGACCAAACACCGCAATTCAACAGCAGAGAAAAATTCGAGAAATATCGGGAGAGATACAGAGAAGAGATGAAATACTTGGACTCTTCAGCTTCGAGGATAGAAGCTAGGGCATGGAGAGCCTTGGGGTTAGGGTTGTCCGGAGAAGAAGTGATCATGTCCATTAGCTTCTCAGCCTTGGACAACAACACTTCGTACTCAGTCTCTTCTCCTCCATGCGCCTCCGCCTCCTGTGGCTGCTCCGCCGGCGGTGAGGAGGCCAATTCGGAATCCGTTTGAGAGGCGTCCATTTCCGCCTCCATTAACAACAACACGAAGAAGAAATCGAAAGAAGAAAGCTCAAAACATGGAGAATAGTCGAGCGTTTTTTTGCTTTGAAACGAGATCGTCTGCGATTGTGATCGATCCTTTTCGCTGCTCCGAGCCTCTCTCGTTCGCGGAGTTCCGAGCTTTTATAGCGGGAGTCGTTAAAATGGTGGACGCTTCGAAGGATTGGGGTCGGGTGAGAGAGTCGGTATTTATACCTGGTTCGTATGTTGGTATTCGGGTCCGGCTGAAGGGCTGTTCAATGACGATGATACCCTTTGACAGTGCTAAACTAAAAAGCGACCAAGCCCGTGACTTGTAATTTCATTATTCGTACGCGGATAATGGTTGCCCTTTTGGTATGAGCCGGTCCGGTTCAAATCTTTTTTCATGAAACCTTAATTTTTTGGCAAAATACATAAGGAGACCCTCGTACTTTTACAAAATATGCAAATGAGCCCCATACTTTTTTTTGTTCTATTGAGCACCCGTACTTATCCAATTTTGTTCTATTGAGCACTTGTATCCCAACTAGTGTTAGCGTGTATTTTACGCGCTCTGTTTAATTGCCATGTAATGACCACATAACACAATTTTTGCCATTTAATATTAGACCCGGCAGAGAGTGACCCGGACCCGAAACCCGAACCGAACTGACCCGACCCGAACCCGAAATTTGACCCGAACAACGGAAAGTGAACCATCCGAACATGACCCAGACCCGAACCGAACCCGAACTGAACCGAAATGACCCGAACCGAAATGACCCGAATAAAATGTAAACCGAACTGACCCGAACCCGAAATGACCCGAACCTGAACTGACCCGAACCCGAACTGACCCGAACTAAACTTGACCCGAAGTAACCCGATCCAAAATGACCCGATCCAAAACGACCAGAACTAATTCTGACCGGAAATGACCCGATCTAAAATGACCCGAAACTTTTGGGGTGAAAAAAGAAATAACATATTGTATAGTTTTATAAATATGGGTGAAAAAAGAAAACTTTAGGGCTCAATGAGACGATGACCCGCACAATAAGAAAATAAAACAAATGAAAAAAAAGAAAGAGATGGAGTTTCGAACAGCCGATCATTTACAACATTTCTAAACTCTATACTAATATACTATAGTCTACTCTACAGTCTACACCACCAAGTAGGGGTGAGCAAACGGATTATCCAATCCGATCCGAAATAGCGGATATCCGATTTTTGGTCAAACTTAGCGATCCGTATCCGATCCGTTATTAACTGGATATTTGATAAGAAATATTCGTTTGGATTGGAAATCCGAGACTAGATATTATGGATATCCAAATTATCCATTTTAGCATTCTTTTTCAAATTATATTATTAAAAATAAGAAAATTTATGAATAAATAAAAGATATAACTATCTAAATTATCTAGATTTTATCGGATCGGATCGGCCGGATGGGCGGATCGGATATTTTGTTCACCCCTACCACCAAGCCTAGTTGTATCCCTAAATCTTACGTAAAACATTTGATATATCGGGGGCCCCAATTATTTGGGAGCCTTGCTTCATCTAACCGATTGAACCGGGTAATTAGCCGGATCTGACACTAATTAGCATAGTTAAATTGAGACGCGTGTTAAAATATATAGATATGTCATGAATGTGTCAATGATATGTTATCCAATCTAATTAACGATTTATGATACAAGATACGCGTGAATGTGCCCGCAAGTATATAATACAAATAGTAATTATTATTTTTAATTAACTAAGTAGAAATTACATCTAAATCTTTGTCAATAATAATATGTAGTAACTATGTTTTATTACAAGACACATTAAAGTAGCCATTAAAGTGCCCAAATTTTCTACGTTAAAAACTCACCGTTGCGGGTGGGCTTATAATTTTTAAAAAATTGTATCCAAATAACACCCGAATCCGAATTGACCCGACCAGAAATGATCCGATTTGAAGGAATCCGAAAAGGACCCGAACCGAACTAGACCCGAACCGAAATGACCCGAACCCGAACTAACCCGAAATATTATGACCCGAAACAACCCGAACCCGAACTAGACCCGAACCCGAACATGACCCGAACCCGAACCGAACCGAACAAGACCCGAAATAACTATTTGACCCGAACAGACCCGACCCGAATGACCCGATCCGAATTGACCCGAACAACCCGAATTGCCAGGTCTATTTAATATCCATGTAATGCAAATTCAAGCCACGTACCACTTTGTAATGTCACGAAACACCGTAACCAAAATATTACAACAAAATTGGTTGTGGTGTTTTACGGTGTTTCGTGGCATAACACAGCGTTACGTGGCTTGAATTTACTTTACGTTGACATTACATGGCAAAAATCGTGTTACATGGTCATTACATGGCAATTACACAGAAGGCGTAAAATGCACGCGGACACTAATTGGGACACAAGTGCTCAATAAAACAAAATTTGATAAGTACAAGTGCTCGATAGAACAAAAAAAAGTAGGGGGGACCCGCTTGACATTTTTTACAAGTAGGGGGCCTCCGTATGTATTTTGCCTTAATTTCTTTTGATGTAATATAACCACGGAAATTGGAATTCTAGGTGCAAGCTTAAATTTGGAGGAATAAATTAGAACTTGCTCGACTTAGCAATGAAACCATTGATATATCTTGTCATATATGAGGTGATATACTAAACATATAAATGTAACCGACTCAAACTCAAGTTACTTTCACAAGGTGGTTAATGGCAGAAGGAATAGGAAAATAATAAAAGAAATTAGAACTAGCGAAGGGACCCAAATAGTGGGCGAGAACAACATTAGAGAAGAAATTAGATCAGACTTTCGGAAACGATATATGAAGGAACCTATCAATCTAAAACTTCTTCATGAGTATCTCAACCTAATTACCAATGAAATAACAATGGACGATAACATTAAACTCACCAAAGACGTCACTAATGAAGAAATCAAGAAAACAATCATGTCTCTAGGAACAGATAAATCACCAGGCCCGGATGGAATGACAACTGAATTCTACAAAAACTATTGGGATATTGTAGGCCCATCAGTAAGTAAGGCTGTCAAAAGGCCCGGATGGAATGACAGCTGAATTCTACAAAAACTATTGGGATATTGTAGGCCCATCAGTAACTAAGACTGTCAAAAGTTTCTTTCATTCGGGCAGACTCCTGAAGCAAATCAACCATACATTTATTTCCTTAATCTCAAAAAAAAAAGATCCAAAATCAACAAACCACTACCGACCTATCAGCCTGTGCGCCACAATCTACAAAGTTATATCAA
The DNA here is from genome assembly GCA_934048045.1 of Polygonum aviculare. Classification (NCBI taxonomy): domain Eukaryota; kingdom Viridiplantae; phylum Streptophyta; class Magnoliopsida; order Caryophyllales; family Polygonaceae; genus Polygonum; species Polygonum aviculare. The sequence continues at coordinate 25,882,993 of OW204025.1, forward strand.
AAATTCTCACTGAAAGGCTTAAGAGTGTAGTTCGGAAAATTATCCATCCACTTCAAGGGGCTTTTGTAGCTCAAAGATCCATCCAAGACAATGTACTTATAACACATGAAATCTTTCACTCGTTTCGAGGAAGGAAGAATAAAGATGGATGGGTAGCTATAAAACTAGACATAGAAAAAGTATATGATCGGATAGATTGGGATTTCCTACTTCTGGTAATGGAAAAGTTTGGATTTGATACCAAATTCCTAGGTTGGATTCGTAAATGCATGAAAACAGTTTCGTACTTTGTACTAGTTAATGATGGACCCACGAACCCCTTCTTCCCTGAACGAGGCTTAAGGCAAGGTGATCCCTTATCACCATACCTATTCATTATTGGAGCAGAAATTCTAGCTAGACGACTCCAACAAGAGTGTGACACCTCGTATAAAACCATTGGCTTTGACTTAACAAGAACCGGACCCAAAATCCCCTTCTTGACATTTGCAGATGATATCATTATTTTCGCTAGAGCCACCAAAACGCTTGTGTGGTTGTAAAAAATATTATTAGCAACTACTGTGACATCTAAGGACAAAAAGTTAATTATCATAAGTCCGCCTTTCATACTTCGAAAGTGGTTTCTAATCACCAAAAACAACAAATTCAACAAGTTTTGAGCATCCCCACCATGGCAAACATAGAAAAGTATTTAGGATGTCCCATTATCAATGGGAAAGTGAACAAAGAAACGTTCAATGACACGATCGGAAAATCGAAGGCCCAACTGACAAAATGGAAAGCCAATGCGTTGTCTCAAGAAGGACGAATCATTCTTGTCAAATCAAACTTGGCCTTTAAACCCAATTATGTTATGCAGAGCTTTATGCTGCCCTCAAACATCCATGAAGAACTAGATAAACTAAATAGAAATTTCTTTTAGAACAAAGGTGAAAATTATAAATCTCTTATTGGATGGGATAAAATATGTAAACCCAAAGCTTACGGGGGTCTAGGACTAAGGAAAACAGAACACATGAATAAAGCACTCGAGATGAAATTACTATGGAAAATTATCGCAGAACCATACAACATCTGGGTACAAGTAGTTAAGGAAAAATACCTAAAACATGAAAATCTCTTTTCATACAAGACAAAATCCAACACCTCTTGGTAATGGAAAAAACTAATGAAACTACGGGATGACTTTGAGCAAGGACTTATTTGGCAAATAGGGGATGGAAAGACAATTAAATTTTGGACCGATCGCTGGGTAGATAATGAACCGCTAGAGAAATATGCTCTTAGGACCCATGAAATTGACAAGAACTGTACAACCCATGCATTTATTTCAGGGCCGATTGACCGAAAACCACCCGTATAATAGGTCATATTGCCCTAAACCACCCCTTATATACCTATTTACCGAAAACCACCCTTATCTCCACCTCCGTTAAAAAACAACCACCTCATCTGAATTCTCAGTTAAATATCTGTCTACGCGCGCGTGGGGTACGTCTTAAACTAACCATTTCTATTTACTTTTCCCTTTTCTTTGAAATTGTTAATTCTAAGTAAAAAGAGATTGGAGAGAAGGAAGAAGAAATTTAAAATTTCTGTTTTTTAAAGTGGTTTATGTAAAATCAAACACAATAAAAATTATGAAATAAAAAACACTCTTCTTGGGCTAAAAAAAGACATAACTATTATTCATAATACATCAAAATCAATAAGAAAACACTAAATTTACACAATATATAATATAGTCCCTCACCTTAAATATATTAAAAAATCTAAAATTTTCTAAACTCAAAGAAGAAGTCCTTTCTATTTCTCCAAAATTCTATTCTCTAAATTTTTCCCAAAATTCTATTTCTCCAATTTTACTTTCGTACACCATTACAGATCAAAAAAGCTTTTCCACCAAAAAATAAAAAAGCTTTAAAGCAATTGAATGAAGGATTTGAGCATACAAAAAAGAAGATATATGAAGTGGTCATCTCCATTAATCTGTTTAGAATCTATAAGTTCCCTAATTGGGTTTTTGAGGGTTTGAGTTCTTGAAGAAGAATTGAAAGGTTAGAGAGACTGAATAGATTCTTCCTGTCGTTCTCCCACAACCCTCCATCTTCCTCTGTTTCAAGAAGAATTGAAAGGGTTTTAGGCCTCTTCTTCCTCTGTATCAAGCTGTCTCTAATGGCGGACACTGTCGACGTTTTCCGACTCCCCTCCGAGTTTCTCACCGACGACGACTCTTCCTGTCGTTCTCCCACAACCCTCCTCAGTCTCAACCCGCCCACCACCTCCAACCCTCCAACAATGGCAGCCTCCCCCTCTTCCGCCGCTCTCTCAACTCCCTTGGCGAGTCCGTCGAGACCTCAACCAAGACCGAAAGCAGCGATGACCAGGATGAGTTCATCGCCGAGTTGAATCGCCATCTTATCCAATCCGCCCTTCGTGAGCGTCTGAGCTAGCCTCCAAGCCACCCCACTACCCTCTTCAAGAGGGTTTTTTTTTGTTCTGCCCCAGGCGAAGAAACGGGCCGACGAGCCTCCAAGACCCGGACGAGTTCTAGATCTGACATATGTGCACCCGATTCAGTCGTCAGCTCCAAACCCTAATTTGAGATGTTAGATGTTCAATCGAAATCTTTTTTTTTGGGTGAAATTTTCAATCGAAATCTGAACCCTAGTTTGAGATGTTGGATGTTCAATGGAAATCTGATTGACTTAATTCTCCATTTGATTAACTTAATTGAGTTTTTAGTTTCATCCAAAAAAATTGAGTTTATAGAATTAACCATTTCAAAGAAAAGGTAAAAATAAATAGAAATGGGTAGTTTAAGACGCACCCCACGCGCGCGTAGACGGATAATTAACGGAGAATTCAGATGAGGTGGTTGTTTTTTAACGGAGGAAGAGATAAGGGTGGTTTTCGGTAAATAGGTATGTAAGGGGTGGTTTAGGGCAATATGGCCTATTATACGGGTGTTTTTCGGTCAATCGGCCTTATTTCAGAGGTAGGAGAATGGAAAACAGATGAACTAAGACAACACCTACCAATAGAGATAGTTGAACAAATAAGTTACATCCCTATATCTGAAAATGCGATCCCAGATCGATTATACTAGGGTCCTAGTAACCATGGATGGTTTACAACCTCGTCAGCAGTAGATCACATCTCTAAAATTAGGAACCACAACCGTACACCAAATTCTTGGATATGGAAACTAGATACATCCCCGAAAGTTAAAAACTTTCTGTGGAAAATTGATAACAACGGTTTACAAACAAAGGCTAGATTGAGGGGGGAAAATGTAGTAGTTCTTGGTGGATGCCTTATGTGCAACTGTTCTCACGAGGATGTCGAGCATCTTTTTGTAAAGTGTGCTCACACCCATGACATAATCCGAAAAATCAACCCACGAATTGCTTGCACTTTACAAAACTACAACTCAATGAGCAAGTCACCGAGATAGATCATTACCGAAATTGGTCAAGCAATTGGAACAAAAGACTTTGCAGAACTAGCATTTGCATGGTAGGGAATATGGTATCAACGAAATAAGCTTTCATTCCAACAATTGGATAATGATTTCATAACTGATCTTGCCCAATTTATTAAAGACCAAGTGCACAATTGGACCCTAGCTAAAAATTGGACAGAGCAAGAAGAGGCTCCCCTACAGATAAGAACAAAGAGACAAAAACAACCGAGGAAAACAACCTCATGGAAAAAACCAAGCTCAGATTTCGCTAAACTAAACTTTGATGGATCTAAAATAAATGACGGGTCTTCAGCTACAGGTGTAGTGATTCGTGACACAAATGCAAATGTACTCCGAATTAGCTCTAACAAATATTGGAACATTTCAGTTCCCAAAATAGAAACGATGGCTCTAAGAGATGGCATTAAGTTAGCTAAAGAATTAGGAATAAGAAAACTGGAAATTGAAGGTGATAATCTTGGAGTAATCAAAGTAGTTAACAAACAAGGACAAAGTCCATGGGACATTGAAATAATTATTGCGGACATCCTAGTCTCGTTACAATGGTTCGAGACTGTTCGAGCTAACTATGTGTGTAGAGCGAGTAATGTTGTGGCCGATAAAATTGTTAAAATGGGTCATAGCCTCCCTACTGACGCTATCGCGAATCTCTCAGAACTGAAAGTTCTCGTCCGAAATGATGCTCTAGGACGTCCCCCTTGAGGGGATATCCTAATTCTTACCGATTAAAAAAAAACATAGCTAGTTAGCTACATAGGTAATCAAGATCGAGGTTTTATGAACATGGCAGTTTATAATTTAGCATGTATTTGATTTGCGTACTAGTTGTTCAAGTTCAAGAAAGAGGCCTATGAAAGTTGATATCTACGTGCATTCAAGGGCTTGTAAGACCTTGCGTTGTTCTATAAAAGAAGAATCAATTTGATCAAAATAAATTAAAATAAAAGAAGAAAGCATGAGATGTAAAATCAATTGGTAAGGTAGTGCCATGAGCTTGTGAGTTGGGTTTGGCAATTGGGTCCGTCTCCCCTCTAACAAAATTTTTGTTTGGCGTATCAGCTTACTAGTTGAGCACTCATGGTAGTACCATGAGGTATCGGGTTCGAGACTCTAGGGCGGCGGTTTGCCCTTTTTCCCTAAGAGTTGGTTAGTAACCAGTTCTCATCCCTTGTGGATGCTCTAGGCGAGCTCAAATAATACTTACAGCGATACTAATCCTTTTCATATAAAAAAATAAAAATGGTAAAGTACCGGCGTTTCAATTTGCACGTGCTGAAAATAAAAACCTTCTTCTGTGACATACAAATTAATGCCACAAGGGATTAATCTTCAAGATAAAACTCATCTATTACTTGGTTTGGAGCTAAATTTCTAAGATCGTAATACTCATTCTTGTTGTTTTTTGACAATATATGTTGTTAGTTTATCTTATGTAACTAGGGGTGAGCATCGGTTCAAAACCGAACCGAACCGACAATAACCGAACCGAACCGAAAACCGATTTTTGACATTTTTGGAACTGAAAACCGAACCGAAACATTTCGGTTCGGTTCAGTTTCGGTTGAAATCGGTTCGGTTTCGGTCAAAACCGAAAAACCGCACAAATTAGTTAATATTTAGGCTGTTTTCAACTGAACCGAAAAAAAGTCAAGAAAACCGAAATAGTCGGGACAATGGGACACGACGCGTCGGACGAGGTTGCCGAGAGACAAAGCGTCGACGAGGAGGCCGGGAGACGACGCATCGACGAGGAGGCCGAGACTCCCGAAAGACGACGCGCGAGTCGACGACGAGCAGAGATAACTGGCGGACGCAACGATGAGGTAGTGATGAGGAGAGCGAGGGTCCGACGCTAGGAGTCGAGAGAGAAAGCCGAGCGCCGGCGAGCGGACAGTGGACTGGAGAAGCCGGGCGCCGGCGGGTGAGGGAGGTGTCAAAGACGCTGAGGGTGAGGGAGAAAGAAGTAATACAGGAATTCTGTATTAGGATCAAATGAATGAGAATTTGGAATGAATTTGTGAAGACGAGTAACCAAGGAACTAATGTTCTTAGTCGAACAACAATTCCAACTCTTGATTCGCGGATCTTTGGAAATTGAAGAACAGAGATCGGGCAATATCAAGTTCCATTCCTGAATAGAGAGAAAGGAATACAAAGTTTACAATTTGATCTGAATGAATGAGAAAATGGCGAGACATAGCTCAACTTATAAGCAAACTACACATTTTTACAATTAATGGCCCAAACTCTCACTATTTACACAAACTGCCCTTTTCCTATAGCAAGAAGCCTCTGAACTTTGAAGGATTGAAGCGGCGGCCATTGAAACATCATTCTCATTAAAACAAGAAACCCTACGTACAATCCCTACTTGCTTAATAAAATGGGTATTTTTTATTTTTTTTTAAATTTCGGTTTAACCGAACCTAACCGAAATAAAACCGAACCGAACCGAAACCAAAATTTCCAAATTACTTGAACCAAAAACCGAACCGACTAGCATCGGTTTTGGTTCGATTCGGTTCGGTTCGGTCAATTTTTTCGGTTTTGTCGGTTCCATGCTCAGCCCTAAATTCCATAGGCAAACTTTCATAATGAAACATTTCTAGTATGGGTTTTGACCCTCATAGTCTAGTAAAAAGGACTGTCATAGTATTTATTTAAAAGGTTCCTTCTTCCGTTCAAGTGATTACAATATGTAAACTGGTTAATCTTGCCCATCCAAATTTATTTTTAATGTCTGCTCAGTGGGTTATCATCCCCTATTTGTGGGCTCAGTATATGAAATTGATAAAGATGATTTAGTCGTTTTAAACCACAATTATGCAAAGAAAACCAAACTAACTTAAACCAAAGTATAAAGCAAGTAAGGGTCGATTCCACAGGGAGACAGGTTATCTTTAGCAGTGAAGTTTGTGTCAAACAGAAGTAACAAGGGGGGTTTTTAGGTTTAATTCACACACTAGCATGCAAATCATATAAATTCAAGAGTTTATTAATCAGTATTTGGAAACACTTAGACAAACAAATATCCGCATTCGCTTGACAAGTTGATCATTGATTTCATTCAATATCTATGCAATGGAAATTCCAATTCCTTTTCAAAAGTAATTAATAGCACAACCAAATACTATTAACCCTAACTAGATAAATAATCATGAAACTATCAAGATTCAATTTAACTAGCAGCATTCAACAACAGGAATATAATTGGATACAAACTAAGATAAAACAACCAGCTTTTACCCTAGAATGCAAATCAATTCTCTTATGCATATAACTAACACAACCAGATATTAACACAATACAGTTGCTACTTATGAATTAGAGATGCTCAACCAAAAACACTCTAAATCTAGAAATAACCTAATAACAACAAATCCTAGATGATCAGGCTAGAAATCATTGAAACAAGTCAATAGCAATTCAAGCAAGAGAAGAGATTAAATCCATGCAATCGATAAGGAATTAGAAATCTCACAACTGAATCAGAACGAACACTTCAATTGTCTGTCTAAGCAAAGAGACTTAGTTCTCCATAGGTCTTCAAAACACAAAATAATTCCCAACTCAAAAACTAGGTCTAAACAAAAGGTCTAAAGCTCCTTAAATAGGAGAAAACAATCTATCTAAAAATACATAAAAACCGGACCAAAAACAATACCCATAAGACTAATAAATAAAACACAGCGTTTAAAGGACGAATTCGCCTCGGCACTGGCAGCGGTCGCCGCCTCCCACAGAACGTGAATTTCTTCGTTTTCTTCACTTCAGCTTCAAGTGGTCTTTGGTGCACTTCGGCTCTTCCTTCTTTAACACTCCAAACACCATCTTTAGCACCTAAAACATGACTAAAAGTATGCTAAAACCTCATCTATATACACAACATAAATGTTTATATCAGAAATCATCATATACACGATGCTAATGAACTGCTCATACATTGTTTGTGTAGTATCTACCAATGTTGATAAGCATATTAGACATGTGCAGTTCAACTTAGCTAGCTAATCGGGGTTTAAATTTCCCATTAGTTGGTTTGTAATCACTTCAAAGGTGAATCCAATTTGATTGACGTAGCCAAGCATATGATACGTGGACATATATCAAACAAAATGTCTCTTATCAAGACTGGAACATTTTGCAACAGGCATCTAACACTCTTTCGAGCAGATACAGTGTAATACTCCGTATCATAAAGCCCCACACACACACATATATATATATATATAAACACATCTACCTCTAAGCCAATCCACACTTTTCAAATGAGGTTTCCAAGTGTCCCCCTTAGTAGGTTTGAAAAAGGTGTAACAATTTCATACCTTAATTTGTATCAGAGCTTTTAATTCTCTAATCACCACTTTGTTTGTACACTCGGAGATCTCCTACCTATTTATTTTCCAACTACACTAGGAGACATCAACCAATTGGCTTAAGCATTTCCACCCGTACGGCTGGTGCTAAGTGTTTACATTGTGCATTCTGATACATAAGCTTCCGTCGCATTCCCACTCATCCTCGGTGATCGTGATTCTGTGCTCTCCCATGGGGCTACTTGGTTAGGGAATGGTAATGGTTGTCTTGGCTGCTCCATGGTAATGTTTCTTGTTATCAATCGATGGAATACGATCGAGGTTTTTTTTGATTTAATGGAGCCTATATAAGAGAGGTGTTGATTAAGCTTGGTATGCAAGGAAGTTCTATCTATCTAATTTTGTTGGTTATTTCCCAAGAAAGACTATTGTCCTATTGGAATTTTTTTGGTCGAAATTCCTATTGGATACTTTAGGGATCTTCATCCTTTGGGGGTCCTATTAGGATAGGTGTAGGTAGAGTTGATAAGTCTTCCACTTTTGATTTGTTTCAACGGTTAGGATCTTTTGGAATTCAAAAAGTATCAACAGGTATCACAAGTAATCACGGTTGTGGTTTTGTGATTTTGTGATCAAACCTACGACCATTGGTTTTTAAACATTGGTTCTACCACTTTATTTGACCATTCTCAAAACAAATATGTTATTATCACCTCTGCTTATTGGAACGTGAGGGGTATTAGGAGGGTTAATTTCTGGGATAAAATTGCTTTCCTACGAAAATTACATAAATTACAATTTTTTTGTATAACTGAAACTAAAACCGACATTCATCCTTCTGATGTTATTATTAGAAAGAACGGTTTCCACCAATGTATCTCTTCTCCTTCGGATGGTTCCAAAGGAGGAATTGCTCTATTTCATACAGAATTTACGCGGTCTTGTAAATTGCTATTACAAATGCCAAACACAATTATTATGAAGGTCGATAATCCATTTCATCAATATCTTCTAATATTTGCTTATGCTCCTTCAAGGGAAGAAAATACACCCGTTTTTTGGATCGAGCTTGAAAATACAATTTACAGTTTTCAATTACCGTTCCTCTTAATTGGAGACCTTAATGAAATTGATAGTATTTCAGATTTGGAGGTGTTACTCCACCTCCTAGAAAATTTAATCGATTGCTGAACTTCCAAAACAAAATGAACACACTAAATACGAAATTCTCTAGCTTTCTTTTTACCTGGAGGAAGAGTTCTACTTCAACAGATGACACATTTGAACGAATAGATTGAGTCCTTATTCATCACAACCTTCTAACATCTTTCCCTACACTCAAAGTTCACCACCACCCATTTACAACGTCAAATCATTGTTTAATTTCTTTTGATTTAGGAATTAAAAAGAAATTTTCACCAAAAAAAGGAATTAAAAATAAATTTTGGAAATACCCTTTTAGATTTGAGAATGCTTGGATCGATAAACCTTCTTATGCTAATCTGGTTTAAAAAAAGTTTGGCAATATAAACTTACAGGATCATTTATGTTTAAAATTACAATGAAAATGCAATTACTTAAAAAATACTCTAAAGATTGGGCCAAACGCTATATTAATAATAATTTCGAGTAATTAAAAATATCTGAAAAACAGTTGCAACATCTTCAAAATGACCTTCTTCGTGATCCATATAACCCGACTATTCTTACAAAACTGCAACAACATCTTAACAAATATAACGCCTTAATGGATTTTCACCACAAATTTTGGTCGCAACGAGCCAAAACTACCCATCTACAGAATGTTGATAAAAATACAAAATACTTCCAAACCATCTCAAAAATACGGGGATTTAAACAAAACATTAACTCTTTTTAGACTCATGATGAGTTGGTCTTTTTTTATCATGAATCCATTTCAGCAAATATTACTTTTGAACTTGCGTCCAGGTTCCAATCCAATTCCAATTCAGTTATCTATCCTCAAGATTTGAATATTATACCGTCCTTGGTCTCGGACGTTGATAACATAGCAATTTCGAAACAACCGTCCACATTTGACATTAAAGCTGCTATTTTTTATTTAGCTCTTAATAAAACCCCAGATCTTGATGGGTTTACTACAGAATTTTTTCAAAATTATTGGCCAACTGTATGAGCATCTGTTGTTCGTGTAGTGGTAGCCTCATTCCGGATCAATGCTTACCGCTGCAAATAAAACCTTTATCGCGTTAATCCCAAGATTGATACACCAAATTCAATAAATCATTATAGGCCTATTAGTTTATGCAATACCATTTATAAAGCAATTACAAAGTATTGTCGAACAGAATTCAACATATTCTTTCGTCGAATAAATAATTTATGTATATAAAAGGAAATAGTTTTTATATATAGAATAAAACAGTTATATAAAAAATATATTAAAGAAATCAAATCTTTTCGTTGTGATCCTTTTAGCTAATTAGTTTAGTAGAATTTAGATCATCCAAATCAGTATTAGAGGATACTTTGATAAAAAAAAATTGGTAATTGAATAATTATATCTCGATCTTGCGCAAAACAAATAACATATGATGCCTTTTATCATGAATTCTTGTTAAAAATATTTCCAAATTTGATTATGAAAATATTTGTATTGTGTATAATTAAATGGCTTAAATATTTTCAAATTTTAAGAGAATTTGTTGATCGAACTTCATCAGTACTTCACCCTTTAGCACCTCTTCCTAAACAAGAAGATAAATATAGATAAACTCAACGACAGAATGTTGATGAGAAGCTTTAGAAAGACATAAGAGAATTTGTTGGGATTATTTATTCACATCCATACACTGAAAGAAATCATCCACTGAGCAATTAGCTCAAACTCACCAATATGGTACTTTAATTATGTGCATAACGCACTTATATTGCATTACTTTCAACCAATACATTCATTTTAATAACTTTTAATCAACTCGGTCCATTGTCGAGATCACAAGGATATTGGATCCTTGATCAATTTTTTGTGATCAATTTTTTGAGCGCGTAGGCTAATGCACTTAGCTAGAATGCGTCACCCCTCAAGGACAGAATGGGTAGAGTCATGACTCGAGTACCGAGGTATAGGGACATCTCAGTACAATTTTTTAAAGAGATGTTATTAGAGGCACGGCTCCCGTCCCTGAAACTATTCTAATACATAACAATGTCTCAATCGAGACATATATACCTACAAACTATTCTAATCCATAACAATGTCGCAAACGAGACATAATTACACACAAGGTCTCACATAACGGACCTAAAATCCAGTTCTATTGCAATGCTGAATATAGCAACAAGGTCATTAATTCTAAAAACCTAGTTATTTTTATTTGTCACATAAATCAATCCCAACAAATTGAGTCACATGGAACTAGATATCTCATTTAATGGATCAAGGCAAAGAGACACGTCCACTTGCCTTACGTTTGAATAACTATTGGAAACGGGGAAGTCGATGCCCAATCCTTACAAGCCTTTAAGCTACGAGATGGCACAAATATCGAGGTGTTATCAAGGCTCAAAATCTGAGGCAAAATCTTCTAAGAAAAACCGAGACGAATCGAGGCATGCAAATCGAGGTGGCTCAGATATGGAGTTCATGGCTCAATTAGAGTCCACTGGTGGTCCAGGGGTGGCTGGTGGTGCTCCGGCGAACCTTCGGCAGGACTCCGGCGAGTTTCCGACGAGTTCGATTTTGCTAGAAAAATCCCCATCAATTAAATCGAATGAGTTTTCACAAAATTGATTGAAGATCCAAGTATATCAACCCCTAGGGATATATCCATGTAATAAGTTTTTTACTTGAGCATCGTCCGAAAAAGCCAAAAATTTGAGGGCATCATATGGAATTTCTCAAATTGCTCACCATGTTTGTTTTTACATCTCTCTAAAGGAGTTGCTCTCAAGTGAGCCGCACCCTTAAAATTATGAGTTTTTAAATCGAAACTTTTTCAACCAAACCGCAAATATTTAATATTTAATCAAATGTTAAATCTTCGACCGAAAAAAAAATCAAATCGAGCATATGTCATTTCTTCGGCCCATGAATGCATAGACAGCGATTGAAGTTGCTGCTGGGGCTAGGTGAATACGATAAACGACCGATTATTTTGATTGACTTACTCTTTCCGTCAAGTATATAAAATCATCTATAAAACATGTTAAACAAAATATACAACAAATAATGATTCATCAGAATGATTTAAAAAATAAATATTTGCTAGTATAACATGGAATTTATCCCCTAATTATAGGTGATAACATCACGTCAACAGGATAAACGACCATTACAGATTTACACCCAACTACTACTTTGTTACCCTCCTCTGTTTCCACGGCCTCGCAAATCCTCTGCCACATGCCATCTCTTCATCATCCTCCTCCGAGTCGTCGAAAGCGTTCGACGGCTCGCCTCCTTCGCTGCAGGAACTGCTCGATCCCGACTCTGGAGGCATCGACGACGTCCCCGGAACCACCTGATTCTCATCACCATCATCGTCGTCATCATCACTATAACTATCATAATCCCCCTCCTCCTCCTCGTCATCATCATCAGTATCACAATCGTCCACATAACTGCCATCATCTTCGCGCTCCTCTGCTCGTATCCGATGATCTGCAGCGCCTACGTCATCCATAAACCCTCCGCATCCTTTATTAGACCCCGCCACACAGGCACAGCACACGGAGACAGTCCGGCCCAGCCTGGGGCCAGACGCCTTCCACGGCGTCCTACAATGACACACCTTACACAGCACGACTCTGGCGTGCTTGGCCGCCACGCAATTGGCCGCGTGCACTTTCTCGTCGCAGTCCCAGCACAGCCTCGCCCGGTCCGACTCGCAGAAAATCCTCGCTTCCGAATCGCACAGCTCGCAACAACTCTGCTCCTTCTTGGCCGCCATCGGATTTTTTCACGTGTCGATCTCTCGTAATGCTTAATTTCTTAGGAGTTAGGATTGAGAGCGGGATATATACAGATGAATTGGGGCCTAGCTAGCTAGCCTCCTGCAACTTGGTTTTCAACGGAGCCATCACTGTCCTTGTTTTGATCCTTCCCAATTCCAACCTCTTTCAAAGCTGCTGAATTGAATTGTATGTCCCGGTACAGGGAACTTAATTCATCTTGATCTTGCATTTCCCACCACACACCAATTGACTTTTATTGTTTTGGCGTTTTGTGTGCTTTTCTTTATATATGGAGGATCTTTTACTAGCCGCTCCTTTGCCCAATTTGACCAACTCGTACAATCATCAAAACCAGGGTCCAACTAAAATCAACTAGTTCAAGTTGCGCGTGTGCACACTGATTCACTGAATGCAGATCGAAGAGGTTTTCACAAGTTGGGCTGGCTTGCTTGTTGCCTGCTTTCGTACGTAGTGAAAGATGCATGAATAAATTGGAGGAAATTTCGAAACGCTTTTAGTCATTGTTACCTCTTTTGTCCAATTATTAATATTGTTCACACTCAACTAGTTTAACCCCCGTACATGACCCCGTACCATGTACGGGTAATGTGATTATAAATTCAATTTAGTATAAATATGTAATTCCAATGATCACATTAAAATTATAGGATTATATATATATCTTTGTTTTATCATTAGTGTTTTTTTACCAATCGTAAATCAACTCGTAATATAAATAACTTGGATTTGTTAAAAAATTACTTTACGATAAATATCACGTTTTATTAAATAGTAATATTATCAGAACATTACAACTAATTCTTGGTAAGTGATAATTCATGATTTTCGAGATAATTCAAAAATTTTACGCAATTTTTGGTAAGTGATAAAAAAATTTGGTAAATTTTACGCAATTTTTACGGGATAAGATTATATGAGATTCTAACTACCTAATTGGAATATAGGAGGGCCCGACTGATTATTCTATTTCAGAAATGACACGTGGCGCAAATTTTTGTGAAGACATTGTCTCCGCTTTATACTATAGGTAGTATAGATACAAGCAGCATCTATTGTCAAAAAAAAATAAAAAAATACATGCAGCATCTTACTTCTAATTTTAATTTAACAAGTTTGTCAATATTTCTAGCGATAAATAATTTAATTAAGCAAATTCAGTTCTAAAAAAAAAAAGGTTTATGAACTAAAATGATATTGTTTTAGTCCACACATTTATAGAAATCGAGGAAATCTTCTTGACAAAATTCTACTTACCAAACTCTCAACCAAAAAAAAAATCTACTTACCAAACAAATTTATATTCGTAAGGTTAGAGTACTAAAAGAACGTGTAACATGTTCATGTAGAAATCCCATTCTTAGGCATTTTTTCAGGGATGCATTTTGTAGCAACACATGTATCATTATAATTCAAACCATTCTTAGACCTGGTTCACTTTCATTAGAAACAATTTTTTCGTCCAAAAATTCTATTTTGACCTTTTTCTTACCTTCATATCATATTTATACGTTTACATTTTTCAATATAAAATTTTCACCCAAATATCATTTTTAATCAAAAATTACTTTTCACTAAAAAATAAAACAAGGCCTTAGAAAACCAATCTACAGATGTGCTTTCCATCTCTTGAGACTGCCTTTCTATGATAACATGATAAAGTTATTAATTTGTTGCTTCGTCTACAAATGGTATACTTCTACTCTTACCTCTTATTAGTTACATATAGGGCTTGCTTCATGGAACCGACAAAACCGAAAAAATTGACCGAATAGAACCGAATCGAACCAAAACCGATGCAAGTCGGTTCGGTTTTCGGTTCAAGTAATTTGGAAATTTCGGTTTCGGTTTTATTTCGGTTAGGTTCGGTTAAACCGAAATTTAAAAATAAAATAAAAAAATACCCATTTTATTAAGCAAGTAGGGACTGTACGTAGGGTTTCTTGTTTTAATGAGAACGATGTTTCAATGGCCGCCGCTTCAATCCTTCAAAGTTCAGAGGCTTCTTTCTCCCTCACCCGCCGGCGCCCGGCTTCTCCAGTCCACTGTCCGACCGCCGGCGCTCGGTTTTCTCTCTCGACTCCTAGCGTCGGACCCTCGCTCTCCTCATCGTTGCCTCATCGTTGCGTTCGCCAGTTATCTCTGCTCGTCGTCGACTCGCGCATCGTCTTCCAGGAGTCTCGGCCTCCTCGTCGATGCGTCGTCTCCCGGCCTCCTCGTCGACGCTTCGTCTCCCGGCAACCTCGTCTGACGCGTCGTGTCCCACTGTCCCGACTATTTCGGTTTTCTTGACTTTTTTTCGGTTCAGTTGAAAACAGCCTAAGTACAGTATTAACTAATTTGTGCGGTTTTTCGGTTTTGACCGAAACCGAACCGATTTCAACCGAAACCGAACCGAACCGAAATGTTTCGGTTCCAAAAAATGTCAAAAATCGGTTTTCGGTTCGATTCGGTTTTGAACCGATGCTCACCTTTAATGGAATTGTAGGGGTATAACGAAACCGAGTCGTTGGAATGAAATTAATTCTTTTTGTAAGTTAGAGCAAATACAAATGATAGAGCTAGTAGAAAACCAGTGGCCCATGTTTCCGTCGTTTCAATGGCGACGGAAGTTGCAACGAGATCCCTTGAGGAGGCCGCGGTTTGGGCTAGGAGGGCTACGGATGAGTCTGTCGAGGCGTTAGAGGCGGTTGGGCATGTGGATTCGGAATATATGCGATTATGTCATTTGCTTTGATGGGTTCGCTAAAGACGATGGAGGGATGATCGCGAGGATGCCTTGCGGGCATGTCTTCTGTTAGTACACGAAATATGTCGGTGTACAGGTCTCAATTCCTTCTTCAATGCCCTTCTTCTTCAAGCCTCCTTCAATGATCTTGACCTGCAAAACAATGGACAAAGGGGGCGGGGACCCCCTAATCCACCTCCGATGCCTAAGTCAGTAGAGTATTCGCGAGGGTAAAAGTAGAGAGAGAGGTGCAGGGTAGGGCGATCACAAGCGATGATCGGCCCCTCTAGAGTCAGGGCGAGCGATGATCAGCCCCTCTAGGGTAGTTTTTGTATATCCTTTCTACATGGCCAAGCCATGTATTTATAGTGGAGAGAGAGGGCTAGGGTTTCTTCCTTGGAGCCCAATTAATAATTTTATCTTCTTAAATAGGATAGAATCTTCTAACTACTGGATAACTACCAGGATTTAATAGGCTAATAAAGATATTTATTAGATATGCTTACCTGGCTGGCGGAAATATTATCCTTAATTATGGCGGTAAATTTACCCACCTACAAATGCCCCACCTACGTCTTAGTTGCGCAACTAAGACGTAGGTACTCTAGGATTGACTTGGCGTGACTTATATGGATTAGGAGACGGGCATGTTTGCACGTTCGTGAGCGAGTATCATGAGAACCCCCGTGAGCGAATATCACGGTCCCCCCCCATGAGCGAATATCATGGGGGCTCCGCGAGCGAATATCGCGGTCCGTGAGCGAGTATCACGGGAACATTCGTGAGCGAGTATCACGGGATCATCCGTGAGCAAGTATCACGGGAACATCCGTGAGCGAGTATCACGGGATCATCCGTGAGCGAGTATCACGGGATCATCGGTTAGCGAGTATCACGGAAACATCCGTGAGCGAGTATCACGGGAACATCCGTGAGCGAGTATCACGGGATCGTCCGTGAGCGAGTATCACGGGAACATCCGTGAGCGAGTATCACGGGATCATCCGTGAGCGAGTATCACGGGATCATCCGTGAGCGAGTATCACGGGAACATCCGTGAGCGAATGCAAGAGAACCACCGCGCGAGCGACGCGGGAACCACCTCGCGAGCGACGCGGGAACCACCGCGTGAGCGACGCGGGAACAAACTCTGTGAGCGAATACCACGGGAATCTCCGTGGGAAACCACGGTCTGTGAGCGAATATCACGGGAATCTCCGTGGGAAACCACGGTCCGTGAGCGAATATCACGGGAATCTCCGTGGGAAACCATGGTCCGTGAGCGAATATCACGGGAATCTCCATGGGAAACCACGGTCCGCGAGCGAAGATCGCGGGAATCTCCGTGGGAAACCACGGTCCGTGAGCGAATATCACGGGAACATCCGCGAGCGAATATCGCGGGAATCCCCTACGTAGCTAGCATACGCAGGAGTCCGTTAGTGTGATGAACTAACGTTGCGTTTACCCTTAGGCGCGTCATTTGTTGAGATTTCAAGAAAACAAAACGATGAATAAAACGAAAAGTTTCCCGGCCGGGGTTTTGTTTAAGAAAACGAAAGAGCACAAAAAAGCGAAGGTTTTCAAACAACTCAACATCCACGCGAGGGCCTCATGAAGAGTGCGCAATAGTGATACCGCGATCGTGCCCGCATGGGCCGCGGTAACGATTTATCATCTTTGTCTCGCACTGCCCCTGCTGCAATTCCGTGCTCACGGATTGAGGGGTGCGGTCACGGCTCCGCGCACCGCGGTCGCCGCTTTGCCCTAGCGGAGGGACTTTGCTCCTGACCACTCTAACGTCCGCGCAGACGTTCGTGGTCTACCAACACGAATTCAAGATTGGAAGCGCAGGTCAATAGTCTTACCAAATCTTGAAGCGGTGTCTTGATGATTTGCACAACGGTCAAGGACGTTGATTGATCCTCCAAACCTTTGGCTCGATTTCTGGACTGCGCAGTTCGTGCCCAATTTTGACTGACTTCGAGTAGGATTCTTGCTTCGACCTCTGAAGATAATTTGTAGCTTATCTCCTCCTCTTTCCGGAGATATATGGATCGTCCGAATCCGATAAGCGTAACTCCCAAAAAGTGAGTCGGAAACACGATCGGTAATCATGTCAGTCACCGACCCGCGGTCGCGGTTTGCCCCAGAATAGAGGTTACGTTCTCTGGAGCAAAACCGCGCCCGCGGTAGGGGCTACCACGCCCGCGGTTCTGCCCCAGACTGCGATCGCGGGACCTTGGACCGCGCCCGCAGGTCTAGGTGTCCGACCCCGAAATCCTCTTCCGAACTCGGGCCGAGTTTGTTACGATGTGGGCCCGCGCTTGCGGGACCCCGCAAGTCCAAGTGTCCGATCCCGAAACCCTCTTCCGAACTCGTGCCGAGTTCATTACGATGTGGGCCCGCGCTTGCGGGACCCTGGACCGCGCCCGCAGGTCCAGGTGTCCGATCCCGAAACCCTCTTCCGAACTCGCGCCAAGTTCGTTATGACGTGGGTCCGCGCTTGCGGGACCCTGGACCGCGCCCGCAGGTCCAGGTGTCCGATCCCGAAACCCTCTTCCGAACTCGCGCCGAGTTCGTTATGATGTGGGTCCGCGCTCGCAGGACCCTGGACCGTGCCCGCAGGTCCAATCGTCCAATCGTTTAGGGTTTCATCGACGGCGTGACCCGGCTCGGTTGGGGTAACGGATCGGACCGACCGCTCGCCCGCCCCGGGCTCTAGCGATCGGTTCCGTATGCTCATACGTATATCCCTGCGTTACGTACACGCGATTGTGATAAGGGTTTCCCCCAACCTAGGGTTTTCATTGGATCGATAATCAACAATGATTTTTTATTAGGGCAACTTCTTGGATTGACAATCCAAGGTTCGATTTAGCGAGGCGCACCATCGAATCCCGTACTTGATTAGTTGATTCAGACCTTGCAATGCTATGACTCGTGATTCCGTTCCCTGACTTGAGTCCCCATGGGTCTGTGCGATGAACAGACGCGCTTGCGAGGGGGATTACGTCACGGATTGAGTCGGATCCAGGCAAGGCGCCTTGCCCGGGTCGCGATGTGGTCTATCATCCCGAGCGAGTATCGGGTTCAACACGCGTTGGGATTCGTTCTCCGAGCGAATTTCGGAGTTCGCACGTCCTGACCTCGACCCGCGGTCGCGGGTGGCGATCCGCGGTCGCGGCTCTGGGGCTGCCGAAAGCGAATCGCGCGATTCGCCTGGCGCGATTGCCCCAGGGTTGTCTCGCCGGTTCGTCCGGCGGCTGTCTCGATCCGGGCTCGTGGATTGACAATCCATAACCTCCTCGGATCGGTTCTCGTAGGAGGATAAAGACGAAGGTCGAAAACCTAGTTCGTCGCTCTTCCCCACGGACGGCGCCAAATGTTAGTACACGAAATATGTCGGTGTACAGGTCTCAATTCCTTCTTCAATGCCCTTCTTCTCCAAGCCTACTTCAATGATCTTGACCTGCAAAACAATAGACAAAGGGGGCGGGGTAAAAGTAGAGAGAGAGGTGCAGGGTAGGGCGATCACAAGCGATGATCGGCCCCTCTAGAATCAGGGCGAGCGATGATCAACCCCTCTATGGTAGTTTTTGTATATCCTTTCTACATATTAGTCACTTTAACACCTGAATTCATCGGGTATTCACTTTGACACTTGAACTCAACGTTTTAGAACCGATTGGACACCTGGATGCTGACATGGCAAAAAAAATTGCCACGAGATTGACACCTTGCATGACATGCCATTATTTAAACAGAAAATAAAATAAAAAGAAAAAGAAAAACAAATTAAAAAAAGAAAAAATAAAATAAAAACCCCCAATTTCACCCCTTCTTCCCGAGTCCCGACCACCCAATCCTCACCCCTCCCCTTCTACCTCCTCCACCACCTAATCCTCATGCGCGCCGGAGGTCCGCCGCCGGCCATCGGATCCATCGACTACGACTTCGTCGTCATCCTCGCCGCCCGCCCTCCGCTGCGTGCGTCCGGCGAGGTCGAGAAAGAGTTAGGGCGGTCGTCGGGGCCGGGGTAGCGTCGGGAAGGGACGACGAACGGGTGTGAGCCCAGATCTGGGATAGCGAGAGCCGAGCGGAGCGAGTCGTGGTGGTGGCGTGAGGCGTCTCTGTGGGTGTGGCCGGCGCCGGATGGGGCCGGCGCCCGGCGGAGTCCTTTGCCGTTCCGATCCGGAGAAGAGGGAAGCCAGAGGGGTCGGGGAGGAAGAGGAGAGAGAGAAGGGGGTGTGCGAGAGAAGGGTGAAGAGGGCCGGCGTCGTGGCGGTCTGGGCTCGCCGTCGGGATGTTGGCTGGGGAATTACAAGGCAGTCGTACAGGAGGTGGGGTTACAAAGGAAGAAGAAGAGTGAGGGGTGGGGACCACTGAATTGGGATGGAGGAAAGCTAGGTGTGGGACCACTTAATTTTTAATTGGGTAGATGAAATAAAAGTGGTGTTTTATTTTTTTTCTTTTTAGTTTGTCATTGTTTTCGTTTTTTTTATTTATTTAAATTATGATGTGGCATGCAAGACGGCGCTCTCGTGGCAATTTTTTTTGCCATGTCAGCGTTCAGGTGTTCAATCGGTCATAAAACGTTGAGTTCAAGTGTTAAAGTGAACACCCGATGAATTGAGGTGCTAAAGTGACTAATGTGTGCAAGTTCAAGGGGCTACGTATGTTTTAAGCCGTAGTTTTTGTTCTACATGGTCAAGCCATGTATTTATAGTGGAGAGAGAGGGATAGGGTTTCTACCTTGGAGCCCAATTAGTAATTCTATCTTCTTAAATAGGATAGAATCTTCCAACTACTGGATAACTACCAGGATTTAATAGGCTAATAAAGATATTTATTAAATATGCTTACCTTGCTGATGGAAATATTATCCTTAATTATGGCGGTAAATTTACCCACCTACATCTTCCATAGAGATTGCATCGCGGCGTAGCTCAAGAACAGCCATGTGTGTCCTTTGTGTCGATTCGAGATGCCTGCAATACTGATGAGGATCTCAAGTTGATGGACATCAAAGACCAAGATGCAGGCAGCTTAATTTAATTATTGCGTTACTTTGAATTAGAATTGTGTTTTTGCTTCTTCTTTAGTTTGCAAGTTCTTGAGATTTTGCTTTGCAAACGCTTTCACATGGATTTACTACACGTACAGGTATGTACAACCGATCGAGTTTTGCTTGTACGAGCTAGCAGGGATTCAAGCGTTATAGATCTTTTGAATTATCATGTTGTACTTAATTGTTCCCCATGCCACTTCCATTTAAAAGTGTTCATCTAACCTGCTAACCAAATGCCCACATGCAACTAAAAATGCAAAGCATCATCACAATCAATAAAAAAAAAACGTTATTTAGACTACATAATTGTAACTAGATAATTACAAGCCTTGATCACAGAGATGGAAATATCAAGAACACAGCACATTTATTGGGCAATTATAGCATATCACTTCATAGGCGCCAAGAACTTCTTCAAGATTCACCTTCGTCTTGCTATAGCAAACACCAAAATTCCAGGCACTCCCCAAAAGCCAGTGGCAAAACCCGAGATAATGACCAAGTAAAACCACATTTTCTCATGCTTGTCGTCTTCTTCATCCTCTTCAGGGACCACACATGTTGTCTTCTTCATCCTCTTAGGGTACCACACTTATCGACGGTTGAGCAATGCCACTGCCAGAGCATTGCTTTGGCAATAGGTCGCCGCACAATCCTGGGTTTCTCATGGATGGATCGTCGAGAACTTGAAGCTGCCTCCCGGTTGGGATTAGTTAGTCCTTGAAGGTTGTTGAATGACATATTCATTTTGGACATGAAGTTCAATGATGAAACACTTTGTGGAATCGATCACGAAAGATTGTAGCTTGATAGATCAAGGGACTCCAACGTTTTCATCTTTCCTATTTGACTATGTCCGTGGGAATTGTTCCAGTCATACGGTTATGCAACAAATTAAGATTGAACAATTGTGACCTTTATAGGAATCACACCTACTAGATTGTTGCATGATAGGTCCATATGTATATACAAACAATCATTTGCATGCTTTATGGTTCATGAAGATCCATAAGCGTATCATTAACGCATGATCACTTGCACGCAGCTAACTGATAACTAAACAAAAATTGGAGACATTTTGCAAATGATTGTGCTCTTGGTGATCAATTTGAGGTTTAACACAGGCCATGAGATAACAAAGAAATACGACACTAGCTGAACTATCACAAAAAACTTCATTAAACATCGAATCCTTGCAAACAAAAGGCACAATCATCTCCAGTATGCAAACCAAACAACTCATAATATCCCAACAACAAAAATTTCTCAAAGTGAGGTAGATAGCAAAAACAACCATGACTAAACCACCTTCTACTTGTCTGACTTGGAGGCAGCGGTTGCAGCTTGACCACGGAGACGACCCGTCCTCCTGGCAGCAATAAGACCGACCTTCTGTCCGGGTGGCGCATCCCGACGAACAGTACTGGCATGACCAATGTGCTGGTGGTTACCTCCTCCATGAGGATGCTCAACTGGATTCATAGCAACACCACGAACCTTAGGCCAGCAGTTTCTCTTCACACGGAACTTGTGGTAGGCGTTTCCTGCTTTCAGAAGTGGCTTCTCGGTACGTCCTCCACCAGCTACCTGGCCAATCATGGCACGGCAGCCACTCGGGACGATCTTCTTGGAACCAGATGGAAGTTTGATCCTATAGCATGGAAACAGGGATTTATAATTCAGAACGAGCCATGTGAATCCTAATTTTACGTTGCTTTTTAGCAATATTTTCACTCAAACCCATGTCAAATGATATTACAATTCAGACATCAGATCAAAATGCAAAAACTATGCCAATCCACACCAGAATCAATTAGTCTGACTACCTGAATCCTAACAACACTACCATTTTTACCAATTCTGTTGCTCAAAACCATGTCAAATGATTTTAAACTCTTGTACTTTACCAAAATTCAGACACATAGATCAAAATGCAACGCTAATGCACACTAGAATCAAGTTGTCTAACCACCTGAATCATAAGAAAACTATTGTTCACATCCTTTAAGATTATTTAAACCAATGTCACATACAATGCGCAGAAACCAGCAAATCTAGCATTCGAACATGACTACTCCGTCATCACGCTAAACTAATATCAATATTCAATAAGTAGGCATAAAAATACAATCATACAACACACACGAGAGCCAATTGAAACAGACAAAGCTAAATTAGGGAGAAAAATTACCTGGAAGTATCATTATCAGGATTGTGGCTGATAACGATGGCGTAATCACCAGAAGCCCTAGCGAGGACACCGCGGTCACCAACATGATGCTCGACATTGCAGACAACAGCTCCTTCAGGGATACCTCTCAGAGGAAGGACATTTCCGACCATGAGATTGGCCTTCTTACCACAGTAGATGAATTGTCCGGTGTACATCCCCTCGGCGGCGACGAAGAGCTCCTTCTGGTGCTTGTACCGGAACGGATGGCGGAAGGTGATGCGAGCGAGCGGGGCTCCACGGCCTGGATCGTGGATGATCTCGGTGATGACGCCCTTAGTGTATCCATTGCGCTCGCCGAAATCGAGAGTTCGGAGCTTGGCGGCGCCCTTTCGGTGGTGAGTGTGGGACTTGAAGATGGAGCCTGCTCCCTTACGCTGAGCTCTGATGACTCTTCCCATGGCGGCCGGTGGAGTTTCGCGGGATTGGAGATTGCGGAAATGGGGTGGGAGATGCGGAGCTAGGGTTTTTGCTCTTAAGGTGGTGTTAGGTTGCAGAGACTAACTTTTCCCTTTCGATCGGCCCATTGTTACACTTGGGCTTAGCTGCTTTCTAGTGGCCCATACCTACTCGCAACCATGTTCATGTCTAATGTTCTTATGAATTTCAATCCTCATGTTTAATCAAAGGAGAACTAAGGTGATACAACTTTTTTTTTTCCGGTTGCCATCCACCAGAGCTTTGTCTTGACTACATACAGCTCGACCTGGATCGCGCACCTGGATTTGATGGTGAGTTTCCCAAAGGGAATTTTTTGACATCCACTGGAGTTGAATCCCAAACCTCGTGGATGTGGAGCAAGCCGCTTACCACCTGAGTCAACTACCTTTGGTTAAGGTGATACTATTTGACATCTAGACATTGTTATATATCTTATTCATTTTACACGGATTAATTGAGCTTAAAGTACTCACAATGATTTCGACCAGAAAACAAATACTCACAATGGTGCACCGTGTAGAGTGTAAAATGAGAAAATTAATATAAAAACGGTTTTCTATTATATAGACATACTAAATAAGGGAACTAAACCCTAAATAAGAAATCGTAAACCCGTTACAAAAAAATCCAAAATTTAAGATTTAAATCTTTGAGCATCCGGAAGGGATGACTACCTAGTTCTAAAGATAATAGGATAAAGCACCGTCCTAGAGTCTCGAACCCGAGAGCTCATAGTACACCCATATAAGTGTTTAACCAGTGAGCCGATACGCAAAATGCATTCATGTTATGAAGGTAAAAAGTCAATAATGTTGTAACTCCATTTTGTATGACAAAATTAGAGTGGCTAGCCACTCACATCATCAAGGTGTCTTCTACTAATTTTTGGTTCCGGAATCAATCATTGTTGATTATAACTAATTTTTTTAATGAATTAAGAATTTGAATCGGCACACACTCGATTAGCACATACGAGCATGTAACACTTGATTGAACGATTTTCATGTAAATCCTTTGATCAAAAAAAATAATTTCATAAGTTGACTTTAACTGATAAAATTGGGGCTAATTCTGTTGAGCGTCCTATTCAAAACTCAAAGTCTATTCGTTCTCCTAATCGGTCATATCTGGAAGTTTTGAATGGTGTTTGTCAAATTGGAGATGGTTTGAAGCTGGAATATATGCCTAATGTGAACAAGGATGTTTTCAAATTTGACATTTCTGATGTTGTTGAGCAATCAAATGAATGGAAAGTTGTGCTAATTGGAGCTGTAATAGGTCCGGATATCCTCTTGGAGGATCTTCAGCTTTTCCTGAAAGCTGCGTGGCCTGCTCAGCCTTTCAATTTGCTTCAGAAATCCAATGGTATATGGATTTTCCATTTCAGTTCTCTGGAGGATCGGGATTTGGTTTTGAATTCAGGACCATGGATCATTAATGGCTGGCGGCCTCTTGAGTTGCGAGTTTGGGAATCAGGTGTGCCTATAAACTGGTCTGCTTTTGATTCTGTGGCTGCTTGGATTACTTTGCCAGATATTGAGCCTATACTTTTCTCGGGCTACATGCTCAGTATTATTGGAAGTATGATTGGGCAGCCTATTTGTATGGATTCTATTACTGCTAAGAAGAGTAAGATCTCCTTTGCTAGGATTCTTGTGCGTGTTAAGCCAGATGAGGTTAAAAGGAGATTTGTGAAATTGGAAGACTCTACTGGTAGGAAATTTGTGCAGATGTTGATTTTTGAATGGATTCCATGGTTTTGCTCAAGCTGTGTGGAGTTTGGACATCTTACAGACAGGTGTAGCAAGCATAGGATGCATCATAGGAATGACAATAGAGGCCAAGCTCCTAAGAAGACTTGGATTCAAAAGCAGGATAGTAATCTTGCTCGGGCTGATCTTGCTAATGCTAATGCCAATGTTCCTGATTTGGTAAATACTAGTGGTGATCCAAGTTTAAATATCCCTGCTACTGGCCCTGCTGCTATTGCTAGTGCTCCTAACCTTGTTGTCAATCCTGCTACTAGACCTGTTTTTGTTTCTAATGCTAGTTCAAATGCTAGTGCAAATGTTACAGCTAATCCTACAGCTATGGAAAATGATGTTGCTTGTGGTATGAATGTGGCTGGTATTTCTGATTTGGCTAATGCTCCTGCTAGTATCAATGCTCCTGCTAGTATTGCTCCTAGTGGTAGAGCTACTGAAATTGCACCTGTTAACAAAGGTAAAACCGCTATGACTGATGGAGAAGTAAAAGGTGATAAGCCTTCTGGTTTGGGAAAGAAAGGTCCTCAGGCTGGTTCAACTGATGAAGTTTGGCAGCAACAGAAGAAGAGGGGTGGGACTCAAAGTTATGCTCTCAGGCAGAGAGTTGATGCACAATCTCATCAGGTTGCTCAGACTAAGAACAGGTTTGCTGGAATAGGGGGTCGAAGCAGCCCCACAGATGATGAAAATGGGTGAAGTCAAAATTAGTGTCTGGAATGTTAGGGGATGTAATGCCTCCCCTAAAATAAACATGGCAAATCACTTTGCCAGGAAGAATAAATTGAGTGTTTTTGCTATTTTGGAATCGAAAATTGCTTTAAATAAAGAGGATGAGATTCATTTGTCTCTTCTCAGAGGTTGGAAATTTGTTACCAATAGTACTGTTCTGCAAAAAGGGAGGATCTGGCTTGCTTGGGATAGTGATCAAGTTGATCTCATTGTGTTAGATTCCTATTATCAATATATACATTGCTTGATTTCTGATAGGAGAGGGCTGAGATCTTTTTTGGTCACTTTCATCTATGCTTCTAATGTTGGAAGAGGAAGGAAGGAGATGTGGTCCAAGCTTGTCAACCTTAGTCAAAACATAAGAGGTCCTTGGATCATTCTAGGTGATTTCAATTGCATCTTAGACAATTCTGAGAAATTCTCTCTGAGGAGCTTTGATGAGGAGGATTTCTCTGAGATGGAGGATGTTTGCAACAAGTTACTTGTTCAGGACATTCCTTATTCAGGGGCTAAATTCACCTGGAATAATAATCAAGAGGGAAGAGATAGGATTGCTTGTAAGCTTGATAGGGTGATGGTGAATGATAGCTGGCAGGATGATTTTCCTCAGACTTCTGTCTTTTTTGCCGATCCTTGCTTATCTGATCACTCCCCTAGCATAGTCTGTGTTAATCCTATTCATATTTCTAAGAAAATTCCTTTCAGATTTAGGAATTACTGGATTAAAGAAGAGGATTATGATGCTGTTGTGAGATCTGCTTGGATTGGTCCTATTGTTGGCACTTCTCAGTATTGCTTAAAGGAGAAGCTGTTCCGAGTTAAAGGGGCTCTTAAACAATGGCAATTCCATTTTTCCAAGAATCTTGAAGTATTGATGGAGGAGAGTGTTGAAAAGCTGAAATTGGCTCATGAATGTTTGCAAGCTGATTTTTCTAGTGTGCAGAAGCAAAAAGCTGTAGTGGAAGCCAAAGAAGAAATGCAGTTGAGAATGAGTCAGTATCATAGTTTTCTTGCACAGACAGCAAAAATGGACTGGCTTCAGTTAGGGGAGGAGACCTCTACCTTATTTTATAATGGCATAAAGACGAGGAAAGCAAGGAATACTATCTATGCCTTGAAAGATAAGGATGGTAAGAGTCTGGAGGATAATGCTGGTATTGAATAGGAAATTATTAGCTTCTATGTTGAGTTGTTTGGTAAAGATGTTGCTGGAAAGCAGCCTAATTTTTCTGGCTATGGTGGAAGCAAAGTGGATGGCCTCTCTCATGATATGCTGACACAGTTGCCTTCTTTGAAGGATATTCATGATGCAGTTGTGGATATTGGCAATAATAAAGCCCCTGGGCCAGATGGCTTTGGTTCTCTTTTCTTTAAACATAGCTGGAATTTGCTGTGTAAGGATGTGACTGAAGCTGTTGTGGAGTTTTTCAGAAATGGAGTTCTACTAAGGAACTTCAATAACACCTTTATTAATCTCATTCCTAAGGTGGATAAGCCTTTTTTGGTTAAAGAGTTTAGACCCATTTCGTGCTGTAATACTTTCCTGAAGATTATTTCTAAGATTTTGGTGCAGAAAATCAGACCTTTCCTTGATGTTATTGTGTCTGAAAATCAGGGAGCTTTTGTTCCGGGTAGAAGTTTAGCTCATAATTCAGTTGTTGCTCAAGAGGTTGTCCGTGGTTACAACAGAAGGGGCATCTCAGCTAGGTGTATGATCCAAGTTGATCTTCAAAAGGCCTATGATTGTGTTTCTTGGAGTTATTTGGAGAAGGCCTTAAGGTTCTTTAACTTTCCTGACAAGTTAATAGGGTGGATTCTGCAATGCACAACAACTCCTTACTTCTCTATTATTATTAATGGAGAAGCAAAAGGTTTCTTCCCTGGAAAAAGAGGACTTAGACAAGGTGATCCTCTCTCTCCCTTCCTTTTTGTTCTTGTTATGGAAATGCTCTATAGGAAGTTGCTTTTGGTGAGTAAGAGGAAGGGATTCTGCTAGCACCCTAAGTGTAAAAAGATCAAGCTTAATTGCATGGCTTTTGCTGATGATTTATTGATTTTCTGCAAGCCAACTGTGGCTACTCTTAAGCTCATTAAGGAGTGTTTTATAGAGTTTGGGGAAGAATCTGGCCTCAAAGCTAACCCTCTGAAAAGCAAATTGTTTATTGGAGGTGTTAGTAGTGTAGGTAAAGCTGAAATTAGCAGATTCATGGACATTGATTTAGGGACTTTTCCCAACAGATATCTGGGGAGCCCTCTTCATTGCAAGAAGCTTAAAATTGTGGATTATGGGCCTTTAATTAGCAGAATTACTAGCATTATTCAGAGGAAGTTTGTGAGGAAACTCTCTTATGCTGGTAGGATGCAAGTGATCAAGTCCCTAATTGAAGGAGTCCTCTCTTTCTGGATGCAAGCTTTAATTCTTCCTAAGAAAGTTGTTCAGAAGATTGAATCTCTGTGTAGGTCTTTTTTATGGGCTGGAAATGAGAATAGTAGAAGGTCTTTAGTTGCTTGGTGCAGGGTGTGCAAGCCTTATAGTGAGGGAGGTTTGAATTTCAAGGAGCTTTTGTCTTGGAATAAGACTATTCTTTTCAAGTTAGGAGTCGACATTGCAGCTGGGAACAAGAACCTCTGGACTACCTGAGCTAAACAGAACATCATCAAAAGCCAAGATTTCTAGCAAGTGAGGTTTAGTAATAATGGTTCTTGGATTTGGAAAGAGCTTGTGAGGCTGCGTGATAAACTCCTTGAGAAACTTCAGCTTAATGGTTCAGAGATTGCATTTCCAGAGGATATTAAGTAGTTGCTTAAGGCAAATGGCAAGCTTGATTGCAATGCAGTTTATGATGTTATCAGAAGTAAACTTAGCTGTCAGAGATGGAATGAGCTGCTGTGGTGTGGTCCTTATGCCAGAAAATGGAGGTTTATATGTTGGCTAGCCACTTTACAGAGGTTGCCTACAGCTGGTAAACTCAAAAATTGGGGTCTCCTTCAAGACAGCACTTGTGTGCTTTGTGGTTTAGAGGAAGAGACAGAGGTGCACCTATGGTTCCAGTGCAATTTTGTTCAGATTATTGTTGATAATGTGTTGAACTGGCTGGGTGTTCATGTTAGGAAAAGCTGTCTTTTGGATTGGTGGAATTGGTTTTTGCAGACAAAGAGAAGGAAGAACAATATTTTTCAGTCTAAGATGCTAGGAGTCATGAGCATTGTCTATCATGTTTGGCTCTGGCGCAATGAGGTTATTTTCCATGCTAATACTCAAAATGCTGAGGTTTGCTCCAAGAGAATCATTGAGGATTGTAAGCTGCGCATGACTGCTACTTTCAAGTTGAATGGAAGAAGAGGAGAAGCTTTCAGAAGAAGGTTGCAAATTTGAAGAGCTTGCTGTTTTTTGGTTTGCAGGGCGGGTTGGGTTAGTTGAGAGGTAAAGTGGGAACCCCCTCTCCCTTCTTACCGAATGTTGTAGCTGTTAGCTCTTCATAAGGATGTAAGTAGGGGTTTGGCCCTCGTCTTTGCATCGTGTATACATTGCTAACTCCCTTCTCTGGGGTTTGTTGGCATTGTATACCTTGCAGGGTGTATCGGTTCCTTCTTTGAGTGTGTTGTTGTGTTCTGCACGCTGTGTGCAGATTGTGAGTTCTTCTGATTTTTTTGGGTAGGTTTGGGTGCTTGGGTAGCATGTATCTCTTCCACCCTTGTCCTGCCCAAGCTGAGCTTTGAGGAGCCATTGCAATGAGGCTTAGGGGAGGCATGTCCCTTCGCTTTAGCATCGTGTGAATTGTGGGTTAGCCTTGATGTGAGGATAAGTCGCAATTCACCTTGCTGGGGGGTTTGGTGGGAGTTAGGTGTTTGATGTATTTTGTTTCTTTGACCTCAAGTCTCTTGGGCCGGTTGGTTTGTTACTTTGTTTGGTTTCTTAATAAAATTTTGACCATTTGCAAAAAAAAAAAAAAAAAAATCATGTAAATACTTATGTTCGTTTTCTTCCGGTTCAAATATGACCGTAATTGGTAAAGTTCAATATTTGATTCAACCATATATCACCCCTCTCATAATCTGCAATCCCGGCTATAAAGGGTCAGAATTTATAACTCCAAACGTGTAACTGTTAATCGGGAAGTTGGGATTCAGAAGTCCTCGAGTTGGGTAGCGATTCTTTTGACCAATCGATCCCCTCTTCCCCTTACACACCTACTCGTCTCGACTCTTTCAGTTTCTCCCCTGCAAATTGGAATCGTGGGCGACGAAACTTACCTATCTGCTATTCTTCTTCCCACGCTTTCTCCAGTCAACTCACAATTTACCTCCTTTTCACCCTTTTCAGATACAATTCAACCTTCGATCGGAACTCTATACTCAGTTGTCGAGCTGAGTTTGTGAACTTTTGCTGGATTTCTGGGCTGGATCAAAGTAATTGAGAGTGGCGAAAGGGATGAGTCCTAGCGCCACTTCGGCCTCCGCCGCTGCTGGATCTGCCGATTTTACAGCTCCCAGAAGGAACTCTAAGCGCCCTAAATGTGAGTTTGTAGATGTAATCTTCAGAACTTGAATGGATTTTGGTCTTCTGGTGATTTAGGGTTTGCTTGGCTGGTAGTTCAGGCTAATGCTTGGATTTTGGTTATACATGAATGGGGTTTGGTTATGAATATTGGTGTCCGGTACCATATGGAGGTCATTCATGTTTGTTGGTAATCTACTAACTACAGCGTGTGGATTTGAGAGGTGCATTTTTGCCCTTGAAGCTTTGAGTGTTAAACATTTAGATCCCTGCCTAATTTTGAATAGCTCTGTGTATGTGTAGGCTTGGTTGCCCTTCTAGCTCCCTTAATACTGTCTTGAACCAACTAACGATGTTGCTTGATTAACCTCTATGCGCTGGATGCTGTATCTCAAGTTGGTGGCTTGATCTAAAATATTTTGGGATGAAAGCTGGAATTTAGCTTTAGAAAATTTAGCTTTTATCTAAGTTCTGAGCTCTCTTTGAGGTGAAAAGCTGTCATAGAGATCATACAGAAGTTGTAGTAACACTGTACTTCTTGGAGCTCTCTCCTGAGAATGTATTTGGTAAACAAAGCTTAGGACGGGAAGTGCAGTGAATGATACTATGACAAAGGGGCTGAATTCAAGTAAATGTAGAAATGAGAAGAGAAGGGAGAGGGGGGATTACTTTCAAGGCAAAGAAAATTACTGGAGTTTTTTTTTATGGTGATGATGGAAGGACCACATGTGGAAGAACTTGGGAAGTAGTATTTGACAGAACCTAGTACAAATAGGGAATGACTTGCAGGTGCTGCTAAAATGAACACATCGTTTGTTTTGGCAACCGGTACTGGTAGTGCATAATAGATGAGCTGGTTTGGCCACAAAGCCATATAGCAGTTGCAAGCCATATGGGTTACTTGCTATAACACCTATGAGTGATAGAATATGTCAGGTGTGGAACACTCGAGAGTGACAAAAATTGAATTTGTGAGGAACTTCTAGTTGGATTCTTTCACTTTATTTTTTGAGTGGGCTTCAACTGTGATCCAAGTAGCAAACTTCCAAGTTTAAAGCAAAAGTTACTTTTAAGATCTGAGCTCAACCTTGAGTCAAATCAACATTGACAATTATGCTGGAGTGTAATGAAGAGGAACAACAACAGCTAGCTATCTTGTTGAACTTAACAATGAATTAAATTAACCCTTTGCCCATGTGTACCATTTTTTTCAAGCGAAACCATTAGATCAACATGAACATGTACTAACTCTAGCCTAGAGGGTATTTTATTTTGCTATTGAGGTCAAACCAATAGTACGTTATTTGGGCAATAAGCAACTTGCATTAGACATGTGTATTATTTTGGTGAGGTGGAAACCTCTTTCTTTTCCATGTGCAGGCAGGTATGCTGTTTATGATCGGAAGCTGACTTACTTTTTTTGTGGTTTTATCTTTTCCATTTTCAGATTCCAGGTTTACCCAACAGGAGCTTCCAGCATGCAAACCTATCTTAACACCTGGATGGGTAATTGATAAATGTTTCTATTCAGCATTTATATATCTGATTATAACCTGTGTCTGAAATCTTGCAAAATATATTAACTGCAGGTGATCACTGCTTTCTTGCTCGTTAGTGTGGTTTTCATTCCTATTGGTGTCATTTCTCTATTTGCTTCCCGGGATGTATGTACCACTCTAATTTTGGACCCTTTGCATTTGTCTTTACCCAGTTTACTGTTTTGCTAAAGTTATAATTTTCAGGTGGTTGAAATTGTTGATCGGTATGATGAGGCATGCCTACCAGATGATGCAAAAAGTGATCCAGTCAAGTACATACAGTCTCAGACTCCAGGGAGTAATACTTGCAATAGAACGCTTGTAGTGAGTTGTTTCATATAACTCAATAATAGCTAGTTGTCTTAATTTTGCTTCTGTACTTGTTCGTCCAATTTGCTATAAAGTGATTAATAAAGATTATCTGTTTTATTTTCTTCTAGGTTACAAAAGATATGAAAGCTCCTATCTATGTTTACTATCAGCTGGACAACTTCTACCAGAATCACCGCAGGTATTGTTGCTAATATTATGTGAAAAAATTAAATAATAAGTGTTTGGACACACATATATTTGTTGTTACTTGGTGAACTGAATAGCAACATAATCTAAGGAGAAACAAATATGATGTTCATTAGGCTTCTGGAAAAAATCATAAAGAAATTATCGTTGATATATTTTTTGAATATTAGGGTTCCTTGACTGTATTTTATAATGCCTTACTTAATTTTTAAATGCATGGAAATATTCATCAGAATTTGAAGATCAAGGACGTGATGCAAATTAAATTGTTAGATTATATGTTTGTGGAAATACTGGATAGTTGTTGGTGTTGTTTGTGATAGTTTTAAGGTTGGGCTCGAGCAATGTTATAAGGAGATGGAAACAGATGTGAAAATAATACTGATAATGCCAGGCATTGTTGTAGGAACTGTCTAGTGCTTAAGGTCTTATTATAGAACAGTGGACAAGTAAAAGAAAATGGACATGGTATGGGGACAGAAAATGTCACCAAGGGGAAGTTTCTCTGCAGCATGTACTTCAACTATAAACATGTGACTCACTTTGAATCAGGGTAGAAGTATTCACTACTTTTAGATTGTAGTTAACGTGTTACGATCATATTTGTGCTCATCTCTAGTGATTGCTCTGATAGGCTTCATTTCGATGCATTCAATCAGATCTGTCACAAACTCGTGTTTTTACCGAATCTATTATCAAGTCATTTTGGTTTTGATCATTCTTTCATTGTTTTACACTATGTCTACTTCAAAAATTGTCCATACTCCATACAAAAATGGATTTATTTCATCTATATCAGTCTTCTATAGCTTTCTCTTTAGGAGGAGCAAAGCAGGCAGACAATATGTACTCCTCCCTCCTTTACTCATTTTGCTTTCATAAGTTTAAGTGATATTGCTGAGATGACTCCTTCCTGATTAAACCAGGAGCAGCGTGTACTTAATCAATTTGAAATTGAAAGCTTTTGATCAATCTCGTAATACAGGGCAAACTCAGATGCAAGATTTCCCTTCAGCACTAAAGTATGTTTCGACTGTATACTAAGCTTATCGTAACTGTACCAGGTATGTGAAGAGTCGAAGTGACAATCAGCTGCGGTACAAGGCAAGTGCTGATGTAGTTAGTGCATGTAAGCCAGAAGACACTGCTAATGGGAAGTCAATTGTGCCCTGTGGTCTCATAGCTTGGAGTTTGTTCAATGATACCTACAGTCTCTCTCTCAGTGGCAAGAACCTAACTGTAAACAAAACTCATATTTCATGGAAGAGTGACAGAGACCGTAAATTCGGGAGTGATGTGTACCCTAAAAACTTCCAGAACGGAAGTCTAATAGGTGGTGCTCATTTAGACCCTAACATACCAGTAAGTTTTCTACACATTCTGGAGTGCTTGTGCTATTTTTATCCATATATTGCTTTTTTTATTTTTTCCTTCCTTAAACTTTGTTGGGGACAGTTCCAGTTTCTCAAGTTAAGTTTCAACAATGTGTAGTTAGTACGGAATGTCAATTGATTTTCAGTGCTGTAAGAAAATAGAGAGTTCTGTTCAGTAGGAAATAGTGGATAAGATGTATGGATGTATTTTACATATGTTTTGGGCAGAAATCTACTAGAGATATCAATTGCCATGTCCTATTATGAATGTTCGGTAGAAACAAGATGTTTTTTTCCTTCTTACTTTTCCCTGATGTAAGAATAGAGAACAAACTAACTTCTCATCTTCTAAAAAGATGAAAGCGAGTATTTGAATGCATTCCAGCAAATTTGACATGTTTGCTGGATCTCTAGCAATTTTCTTTTTCTGTTTCTCATGAAGGATCTCAATGAGTTTCTCATTTTTAACTTAGTATGTGGGGTTTGTGTCAGTTCAGGTATATGTAATATTTTTATCTAACTATTTCCTTTTTCTTTATTACACAACAGCTAAGCATGCAGGAAGATCTAATTGTTTGGATGAGAACGGCCGCCCTTCCTACATTCAGAAAGCTATATGGGAAGATAGAAGAGGATTTGAAAGCAAATGAAACGATCCATGTCACTTTACAGAATGTCTATAACACGTACAGCTTCAGTGGAAAGAAGATGCTGGTACTCTCAACCACCAGCTGGCTTGGTGGAAAGAATGATTTTCTCGGCATCGCCTATCTTACTGTGGGTGGTTTGTGCTTCTTCCTCGCCATGTCGTTCACTCTTATATACTTAATTAAACCAAGGTACCTTTCTCCCACCGTCTCTGATCTGCTGATTTCTTTCACTTTGTTTGAACTGGGGTTTAACTGTCTAGTGTGATAACCTGCACACAGTGTCCTTATGTTCAATTCGACGTCTTTGACTAAACAGTTGCATCTTGTATGTAAGCATAATGAAGTGAACTCTGGCAATTCTAACCGGGTTTCTCTGTTTGGGGCTCAACAGGCCACTTGGCGACCCGTCATACTTGTCATGGAATACAACTCCTGGAGGGCGGTGAACGAGCCGAAACATAAAACTACTCAAGGAGTCTGACATCTTTTAATGTAACATTATTTGTGATATTTGAACATAAGATGTTGAGCTCCAAATCTTATCCACGTTCTGGTTAGAGAAGTTGCAGTATCTCTGTAAGGAGGCAGCATTTTTCTGCTGCTTATATTTTTTCCCCGCTTTGTACAAGTAAAATAGTGCCCTTTTTCATCACAAGTTGATGATTGTAACATTTGCAGTATGAAGATATTGAGTGTTAAGATGTGATATGATCTTAGGTAATGAATGAAGCTGAGACTCAGAAATGATGTTATCTAGGTGAAATCTTATGCCTTCCTCAAATTCTCTCATTTGTACGCACTTGATTCATGTTTTGACAATTGACATGTCTGAATGTCAGGATCCTTTGTGATGGACTGATGGGTGTTGAATATCAAGAACTTTCTTTACTATTCATCATTTGTGTTTCTGGCTTAGGGTCTGTTTAAATTACCACATCAATGTCAGTATACTGCATTATAAGGCAGTTTAATGATTTATCCAAACAAACCCTTATATATTGTGTTGTAGGCTTGTAGAAATCACCATTTCCTTTTTGCTCCTATTTTCTTCGGATTATCAAGTTCAGGATTCACTTCAACTATGATACAACATTACTCCCTCCGTTTAGAAATATTTGTCGTTTAAGCCTGATTCTCTTGTTCAGTAATATTTGTCATTTAACATATTTTACCACAATTTTTACGATATTATCCTCGTTGATTAAAAGCAATTACATAAATATATACTGAAAGGAAAAAGATCTTCAAAAGATTGAGGATAGTTTAGGAAAATCATATAGTTCCTTAATTTTAGAGACAAATTAGAAAACGACAGATATTCTTAGACAAAGGTAGTATAACTTTTGTTTTAGTTTCTCTTAATTTTAGAGTTTGAATCAAAATAGGGTGGAGAATGAAGTTGACATGTGGAACTTACCTAGTGATTTTGTGTTAATATATTACAAAAAATATGGAATATGGGTAGATAGATTAATGATTAGAAGAGGAATTGGGGTGGGGGGTTGTTTTGGGGTGAATTTGGAGAGGTTAACCTCCCCAAAAAATTAATGAACTACATAGGTTTTCTTTCCCCTATAAAACTCCAAAATTTTACCCACTTTCTCTCTCTCCTCCTCATTTTTTCTCTCCTCCCTCTCTCCTCTCCAAACTCTCTCCTCTCCAAACTCTCTCCTCCTCCCTCTCCTCTCCATTTTCTTTCCTCTCCCTCTCCTCATGCCGCCCGCCCTCCCTCTGTGTCGCCGCCGTCGCCCGCCCGCCCTCCCTCTGTGTCGCCGCCGTCGCCCGCCCGCCCTCCCTCTGCGTCGCCGCCGTCGCCCGCCCGCCCTCCCTCTGCGTCGCCGCCGTCGCCCGCCCGCCCTCCCTCTGCATCGCCGCCGTCGCCCGCCCGCCCTCCCTCTCCGTCGCCGTCGTCGCGCCGCCCTCAGGTTCGTCCCCCCATCTCTCTCTCTCTCTCTCTCTCTCTCTCCATTCTCTCCCTCTCTCCTAGATCCGGGCTCGTTGGAGCCAAATCTGGGCTCCTACAAGCCAAATCCGGGCTCCTACGAGCCAGATCTAGGCTCGAACGAGCCGGATCTAGCCAGATCTGGGCTCGTACGAGCCAGATCTAGGCTCGAACGAGCCGGATCTAACCGGATCCGGCCTCGAACGAGCCGGATCTAGCCGGATCCGGGCTCGTACGAGCCGGATCTAGCCGGATCCGGGCTCGTACGAGCCGGATCCAACCGGTTGGATTTTTGGGTTTTTGGATTTTTGAGGGTTTTGGATTTTTTAGATGACAAGTTTACTTTTCGGACTTAAGTGATGACAAGTTTTGTTTGTGGGTTTAGGGTTTTTGAGTTTGTGGGTTTTTTGGATGACAAGTTGAGTTTAGGGTTTTTGAGTGATGACAAGTGATGACAAGTTTTGTTTGTGGGTTTAGGTTTTTTGGATGACAAGTTTGTGAGTTTAGTGATGACAAGTTTGTTTTAAGGGTTTTTGAATGATTTTATGGGTTTGGATATGTTTTTGGATTTTTTGGATGATAACTTTGTGTTTCGGATTTAAGTGATGACAAGTTTTGTTGTGGGTATAGGGGTTTTGAGTTTGTGGGTTTTTTGGATGACAAGTTCATTTTAGTGTTTTTGGGACGATTTTATGATTTAGGGTGATGACAAGTTGTTTTTATGGTTCTGGATGATGACAAGTTCGTTTTTATGGGTTTTGGTGATGACAAGTCCTTTTTAATGTGTTTTGGTGATGACAAGTTGTTTTACGGATCTGGGGGTGATGACATGTCTGTTTTAATGTTTTTTGGATGATTTTATGGGTTTGGGTATGTTAGATTTGTATATATATTACTTATAATTATGGCTTATTAGCTCAAATGGTAGAGCAATGTGCTTGATGCACAATAATGTGGGTTCAAATCCCACATAGGTCAATTTCTGAACTCGTCATCACCTGATGACAAGTTGAGGTCGTGAGTGGTGAGTTTTATCTAAACTGGTCATCACTGATGACAAGTTTTTTGTACGTGGACTGATGACAAGTAGCTTGTCATCTGATGACACGTCACTTGTCATCACTAATGCCACGCCGGTCAACGCCGGTCAACGCCGGTCAACGCCGGCCAACGTCGGTCAACGCTTGATGGGTGATAAGGGGTGCTGACGTCATCAATGACATATGATGACGTCATCCTGTAATTTTGAAAAAAAGGTAGGGGCAAAATTGGAAAAAAACCTATGGGACCTCATTGTTTTTCCTTGTAGCCTATTTACTCCATTTTTGCTTGCCCAAAGCCCATGTACACAAAATCGTCTGATTAGAAGGCTCCTTGGTGAGATGGTATATACTTGATTAAGAGCTTTAAGATAATAATTTTGTCAAGTGGAAGAGGAAGTTGTCTTTTGTGGTGGGCAAGTAGTAGACAAGAGGAGTTATACTAGGTACTTAGCTAGTTGCTTTTTTCTTTCTTTATATTTGTATTTAGGGTTTGGAGTGGAAAGGAAGCAACAAGTCACCAAAAGACGAGAGGCCAAAAGCTCCAACTTTGGTCAAATTTTGGGGTGCCAAGGCAAGCATAAAATCACACTATACCTCCACATTAAGGAACACCCAAAACAACCAAATCAAGTAACAGTAACGATTTTCTCACTAGTTCACAGTTTTAAAAATTTACCTTTTTTTTTGTCGAGGATATTACTCATACGAGTTGAGTCGAACCAAAACCTTTGGGTACTACCCTAGCGGTTCAACCTAAATGCATCATGTACACACGCAAAATGAGGATACTATAATAACGAGATTATCCGGGGGACTAATCAATGCTTTTATTAATGGTTTATTCATGTTAGTAACTTTAAGTTTGGTAATCAAGTCTATAAAATCTATTTTATGCTTCCCACAAAAAAAATTAAGTTAAAACTATTTTTTTGTAAACATGTTGTACACATTTGAAAAAAGAATAATCTTTCAATAAAAGGATATGATTTTTGCAAAGTGATCTGCGGGTTTATTGTTTGATCGAGACAAATCTTCTCATTCAAGAGTGTTGTCATTTTTGCTCAAAAAAGAGTGTATGTACACATCTTTGTAACTCAAGCAAGCACCCATTTAAGATCATTATTTAATTTAGAATTACTATTGCATTTTATGGCTAAATCAGATGATTTCCTTCCCAATGCAATATCTATACTACCTATAGTATAAAGCGGAGACAATCTCTTCACAAAAATTTGCGCCACGTGTCATTTTCATAATAAAATAATCAATCGGACCCTCTTTTATACAAATTAGGTAGTTGAAATCTCATATTATCTTATCCCGTATAAATTGCTTAAATTTTACAAAAAATTATGATTTATCACTTATCAAGAAATAGTTATAATATTTTGAAAATAATTATGAATTGATTTACTATTGGTAAAAAAATACTAATCACAATACGAAGATAAATATATATGATCTTATAATTTTAACGTGATCATTGACCTTACGTATCTATATTAAATTGAATTTATTATCACATTACCCGTACATGGTACGGGGGTTAAACTAGTTAAACTATATGTAAGTCTAATATACAAGCCGGATGAGTTTTCATTATAAAACTAACTAGCTGTACCCGTCGTGCCATGCACGACTCGTGTTTTATAATTTTTTGAATATTATACAAATATAATATTAGTGTCAAAGATAAAAATTGTTAATAAATCAATTTTGAAAATATAATTTGCTGAATCAGTTGTTAATATTAGTGTTTTATAATTGATTTAGGATACTGTATTAAAATTGATTTAGTATCAAAGATAAAAATATAATTTATTTAGAAAAAGGGGCTTCCATTTTAAAATTATTTTTTAAATTCAAAATTTTAAAATTATTTCGTACATAAATAGATTAAAAAGGTAATTAAAAAGATAAGTTAACTAATATGTATCTTTTATAGAGGGAGATTTTAAAGATAGATCATATCGCTTTAAAGATAGATATTAGATGAATAGAAAAATGATAAAATTAAAGATTAGATAATTAAGGAAATTTTAAATACAAATATTATGCCTTCAAAGATAGATATTAGATGGGTAAGAAAAAGATAAAATTAAAGATTAGATAAATAAGAAAAATTAAACATATAAAATTGTTAATGAAGTGGGGCCAGAATTAACGTGGAGGCTCGAAATTCTCCGGCTTTAATATATAGTATAGATTGTTAATAGAAGAAATAGCTCAAGAATATATATTAAGAGTTTAAGGCTATATATTTCCAACTTTAGATGTGAAAACTACTTTTGTTAAGATAGCAATGTCCCAAAAAAAAAAAAAAAAAAAAAACTCTTGAACCCGGCCACAAATCGACCCCTTTTGTGAAAATGCCGCTTTTGCATTTCTTCATCAGCACAACTTTAGTTACATACAATGTGGTCGCCAACTTTAAAGTATCATGCAAAACCACCTCGACACACAAAATCATTCACTTTAGTAACCAGTATATATGAACTTAATTCATACTTTATGTCACATATAGTACGTCCAACAACTAGCTTTTGTGCATATATTATAAGATCAAATTGTCCTCCTAACTATTGAAGGCTTTAGGTGGTTCTTTCGACCCATTAATGGAGATGATGAGAAGCAGACAATGTTCCAGGATTTGGTTTCTGCTTCTGGGCTTACTCGTCTCCGCTACTCTGTCGCCTCGTTGTGGTAACCTCTTTTGTTTCCTACTTTCCTTTTCGTTTCTCTCCTCAATCGATGTTCGTTTCTTCCCGTTTGTCTTCGGAAACAGAAACAATATGTCCACCCTGCCAATGCATTTGTAGAGGAATCCATTTTGTTTGTTGTTTGATTCATAGTTCAATGCTAGCATCATAATTGTTACGTGCTTGCCAGCATGTCAAAACTATAAGTAAGGAATATATATCTTCATTTGTGACTTCATGCATGTGAGTAGTGTTAAAATACACTCATACATATCTAATGCTCCTCTGTTTTACACAACAGATGCAAGAAAAACCATGGTAAACTCAAAGTTACTCTCTTTACATGTAAACACCCTCAAAAAATTGAAATCCCATAAACACTTAACCATAAGAGATATCTCCAATTCTCAACCCTATATCAACTCTCCATTATCAATGCCTCCATTCGACACCTTACCCAACTCCCCCACAAATGGGCCCACTATCCCAAGCCCAGGCCCACCACAATTTGGGCCCAACCCACCTACCTTTGAGCCCAGCCCACCTGGCCCGACATCCTACACTCCATCTCCGCCGGCCATATTCGTCCCGAGCCCGCTGGTTTTTCAACCGCCGGTGATTTACCCTCCGCCGGCGGGACCGCCCCCTCGGTCCGTCGCCGGAGCCCTGTGGTGTATGGTCAAACCATCCGTGCCCGACCCGATTATACAAGAGGCTATGAACTATGCTTGTAGTATGGGAGGTGATTGTGGGCCGCTTCAGCCCAATGGGCCTTGCTTTCAGCCCAATACACTGATTGCCCATGCCTCTTATGCTTTCAATAGCTATTGGCAGAGAACCAAAGTTGCTGGAGGAACCTGCTCTTTTGGAGGCACTGCCATTCTAGTCGCCATGGACCCAAGTGAGTTTATCATCGACTCATTTGCTCAACTACTATTCAAAAGCTTATGGCATTTCAAAACTTTAGTAACTTATGATGTATTTTTATTCAATCTTCTTTACGTAGGTCACGATGGATGCCATTTTGATTACTTTTGAAGACACAAGCTATACAATCATGGGCCAATTACACACATTTCAAACTGAAACCATGGCGTATAGGATTCGGCCTACACATTTTTGGGGGGACGAATTGAATATGCATGTGTTGACAAGTATGAAAGGGTTTTGAAATTTTTGTTATTGGATGGTATTTAGATGTTGGCCTATAGCTATAGAGCAGCTTTTGAAGCAAGATTGAGAAACGATGATTTTGTTTACTTAATTTGCCTTATTCGCAACAAGATCATTCACAACAAGTTGATGGTGTTTGCTAAGACACCCAACGACTGGCCCAAAATCTTTTGAGGTTTCATTAGTACTTACCTCCTGTTAATTGTTTTGGAGTTTGTGGCTTAGGGAATTTGTGTGTTGATCGAGATA
This sequence comes from Polygonum aviculare, assembly GCA_934048045.1. Taxonomy (NCBI): domain Eukaryota; kingdom Viridiplantae; phylum Streptophyta; class Magnoliopsida; order Caryophyllales; family Polygonaceae; genus Polygonum; species Polygonum aviculare. The sequence goes on from OW204025.1 coordinate 25,924,404, forward strand.
ACACTAATCTCTTTATGCTACTACAAAACATTGTAAAACTACAAGTACTTTGATTTTGATTGTTTCTTGATCATAGTTTTGTAAATAATTGTGAATATGCTTGTTATTATAAATGAGTAAATAGAGTCATGGGAGTACATTGCTACATGTAATATATACACCATTAAATCCCGATGGACCAATCATACTCAAAATATGAGTGACCATGTCGTCAATACACACGTGCATAATAGACTAATCACCAGTTACACGAGCTTACAGAAGTTTAAGGTAGAAATCATTTGACAATACGAGTAACTCAAGAGCGCATAATGCATGTAGAAACTAATGTCATATGTAACAATTGCCTAACTTCGATTGAATTTGTCCAAAAAGCTCATTGGATCGTCCAAATCTACACATTTGCCTCTTACTTTCTCGAAACATTGAATTCATCTCCAAAGCTATTTACTATCGTGTGGACTCTATAACGGTCAAATGATGGAACATTAGACAAAGGGAACATAGACACATTATTTGAAAAGTTAGGGCCGTATTAGAGAGATTGACTGGTTAGGGATCAGAATTGAAAAAATAGCATAAAGTTAGGGCCCGTATTAGAGAGATTGAATGGTTAGGGATCAGAATTCAAAATCTTTCAAAATCCCTCTCTATTCTTGATCAGAATTGAAAAAAATAACATAAAGTTGGGCACAAATGCAAATTTCTTTCTTTCTTTTTGTAGGGTATTTTGGTAAATAGAGGAACAGTTTCAAAATCGATGTATTGGCGCTGCAACTCTCCGCTTCTCTTTCCGTCCGTTAGGCTTGTGGTAGAAACTTCCCTCTTCAGTTTTCTTCAACGATACATTACTCCTTATTTCGTCTACATCGAAGGAATTTTCCAATTATTTGTTCCTGCTGAAACTCTCGAGTTCTCGTTCCTGGAGAAATTGTCGTGAGCGGTCTTGAAGTTTACTGTGAGATCTGGGTTGATTTGCAGAAGAATCGCATTCATCATCAATGGCGCCAGTCAGGGTACTCCTAAACCCATTTTTTCTTCAGTTGTTGCAATTTACTGCCGACTCTTGCTTATTCGTTGAAAATTCGTTTTCTTTCTGTTTAGGGCAAGCCAATAGTTGACCACGCCACGGAAATTGAGATTGGTGGCCATGGAAAGAGAGGTACATAGCACAGATCTAGTTCATCCCCAATCTAATTGTGGCTGATTCAAAATTTTAGGTTATTTTCTGAATTTGGTGTTTGTGCACGCAGTTTTAGCGACTAAATTCAAGATTTATTCGGAGAAAGAGAAGGCTTCTGCTTCTGTCCGTGAAGCTATTGGCTCTAATAGCTCGTAAACTTTCGTTCCTGCTCTTTGTATTCGTTATTCTAGTCAAATTTTACGCCATGTAGGTTTCTTGTCTTTTATATTACATGTCAGATAATGTAGGCTACAGTGATGGAATATATTTGACCAATAAAACAGGATGAGATATGTGATATTGAATGTCGTCTTGCATGTAGTTAATTCAATATTTTGTTCAGATGGTGCATAGGCTTGAGAGTATTGAGTATATCTAGAATGCCGGATGGCGGTTCTGGATGAATGGGCAGGTGTTGTATGCTACATTGAGAAAATAGGTGCCTTGTGTAAAACATCAGAAGCCACTTTGCTTTTCCTTCTGCTCTGTAAAATATATTCCTTAAATTCCCCATCCTCTGAATCCAACCTTATTTTCTCACGGTTACTAGATCATAGAAACTTATGAGATTTCTTAGAGATGTAACATAAAATCTAATGTCATTTATTAAAGCTTTTGTAGTTGTGAAGATCTTCTTGTATCTTTTTCATGTAGGAAATCAGTCATGATGAAGAAAGTAGCAAAGGACACGAAAGCTATCAGCTTCAAGGTAATGCAGTTTTTTCACCAACTGAAATGACTTCTGCATTGTTTACTTGTAATAATTGTGAAAAGTTACGACTTTCTTTTAGTTATGGAAACTCACTACTTTCTTCTAATTTTCTTAATATCAAGGGTCCTGCTGCTGATGCTAAAAGAGGTAAGTTTGGAACTCTTTGGCTCTTCCTGTGCTTCTGCTACAGATATATGCTTATTAACACTTGCTTTTTAGCTGAAGTACAAGTTGGAAGGAAAGCATTGGCTGATGTAAGTAATGTTCAAAGGAGCTCTTTAGTAAATGAAGTACAAAAGGGATCAAAATTTCTGTAAGTACAATTTTTAGTGATGATTGTGCATTTATTTTGTATGAATATATGTTGCTGTACTGTGCTAACATGAAGCAGCTACTCTGGTTATGTCTTCCCTCAGATGAAACCAGCTTACTAGTAGCTGTTTGAGTTATAGCTGTTTTCTGATAAAGATCATATAGTGTTCATAATTTTTATATCTTCATTTATGCAAGTTGCACAAAGAAAGCATATCCAAGCTGAAGAAAGAATAACATTGCCTCAAAGAAAGAAAATGAGATGGACTTTAGAGCTTACCACACACAATCTCTTCCTCTTCTGTTCCTGTAGGTCACTAGGTCTTGCTCTGATATAATATATATTTGCTTGTCATCCTAGAATTGTCTTGATATTAAGTTTTTCTAGTTTTTTTTCTGGCCAAACCTGATAGGACCTGAAGAATGTTAGCTTTATCGACTAAAATGCCAAGTATATATATCCTATTCCCTTTATATTCAGAATGCTTATTTTATTGGATTTCACCATGTGTACAATATTTAAGAAGTGGTCAGTTATTTGCAGTTACTGTTACATTATTTCATTTTTGTTAGTGAAATTCTGTCTTTCTTGTAACTCATTTTGTTTTTTAGGGATTCATGGGCATTGAGAAGGAGAAACTCCAATGCCTCACTGAGTCAATCCTTAGCGGTAAGAACATGATCTCTCGCTCTTGATATTATGCTGTGTAATCTTAAAGGTCAGTGCATATTCACTGGTATGTCGTCCTTTGTAGCTGTGAAATTAGATTACTGAGCGAGGAGGTTTCTGGCATTTTTCGCTATAGTCAAACTTTCCTTGCTTATATATGCGCAGTTGTTTACTCCTGAAACTAAATTGACCAAGAGGCTGCAGTATCTGTTATTGTAGAATTCAGAACTTGACAGAAACTGATTTCAGAACCATCTTGATTCTTGATGCATCATGTTGTGTAATTGCTCCTTCTTTAGAAATTACTTTAGCAGGCATGCTTGATAGCAACATTCTAAACTAAAATCATTGGAAATGAAGTAAAATAATTGCTCTTACACTCGCCTCGTTGAATGAAGCTGTTATTACTGGTTGTGGTAGAATGAAGTAATGGTGGTGTCCTGCACTCCTGCCTGATCAGGATACTTTTCTTCTGTTTTCTTTTTATGTCTATGATATATAAGTACATAGCTTCAGTTATGAATGACTTATATATAGTGTTTGTTGCTATAAATAGGGAAAAGGGAAAACAAGTATAGCTCACAGAGCTGATAGTTCTCATGGCTCTAGCAGAGGTAGGCTGAACGTCAGAGATTAGTGTTATTAACTGATGCGTGATACATACAGTACTAAATGTATTTGTGGTGGCAGTCAGTGATAGCAAGTCTACTGGGGCCACCTCAAGTATCCAGCAGCCAAAGACTCAAGTATTCAAGGCTGTGAAGGATAGGTATATATTCTTGCATGTGCATTTTATGTATTTATTTCAGCTGATTACGGTCTCAAAGTAACTCATTTCTTCTACTCTTTCTCTCGATGTCACAATCACTTAATTCTTCAGGTTTACTGCCAAGAGTACTAGTCAAGTTGTCAGGTTGATCATCACCAGATATTTATTGATACATATGGTATACATATTCTTGTCACGTCTCTGATTCAATATTTATGTTTCTGTCTGTTTTTTAGAAAGTCATTTCCAGCTTCAAGGCGAGCTACCTATGCTGATAAAACAACTGTCAAGGTAGGATACCTTGAGTTAAATAGTCTCTTGCAAATTTCAGTGTATGATATGCATCTCTTGGTTTATGTTGCTTGTAGGCCAATACTGAGAGTGCAGATAAAGATAAAAGAGTATATGGTTTTCATGGTGAGACAATTCCTTCTGATGCAAGGTAAATTTTTTAACTTCACAATATTCTGCCTAATCATCGGTAATATCTCGAGAGTTGCTTCAGTCAAAGCGAGAGTTGGTGGAAATGTAATGTCTCGAGCTAGTGATGTTAAGAACAAAGTGTTGAAGGATCGAGTGAGTGATGGCTTCCTAGCAATGTAAGTGCATATTCAACACCTCTGCATCTTAATTTTTGTATGAGAGTATCTTTGTTAGTATATTACGTAGAGAAGTTAAAAAATGTACCAGTGGATGTTTGGGGTGGTTCACAGTGACACGGTTTGGCTTTGGCTTGTGATGTTTGGCAAACTGGTGAAAGAAAGAGGCCTTTCTTCGCCATTGCTTTCATTATTTCTAAATAACTGTATCTCCAAAACCTACTTGTGGTAAACAACGGTTGTTCCCTTACTCGCAAACTAAACACATGAAACTTAAAAACTTGGATGTTGATGTTTTCTCAAGTCCTCTGCTTGAAACCAAATATATACTATTTTTTTAACCTTGATTTTATTAGCGGTCTTTTTGAGTGGCTATTGGGTGGCTTGTTGCAGGGGGTCAAGGGGCCAAACTAATGTTGATGCTCGTGTAAGGCTGAGAAAATCTGTCAAGGTATGTGCTACATGCAGCTTCCCTTAATCCTGTGCTATTGACGTTAAAGTGCACATAAGTTTAAACGTCTAACTTTAGAACTACATTCAGCTTACCACCACATTGGCACTTTGGCATTGCCCTTGTCAGTGTATGATTGTACATTTAGCAAACTTTTGTGACAGGAGATATCGGATTTCATGTGATGGTTTCATTTAGTCATTATTAGAACAAGTATAATCTAATTGAAAAAAATTCCCTCAAGACTTCAATCTATTGTCAGATTATTTATACTCATTGTAAGCATCTGAACATGAGCTTTATTAACTAATTTGACAATAGCTAGCCTTTAGTTGCTCAAAAAGTAGGTAGGATTTTATTTTCTTTCATTTGTTTGTGGTCTTATCACTTCCATGTTATTCTCAACTAGTTGTAAAGAATATAATAGTCTTTAAGTCTACCTCTCCACCAGCTTAGTAAATCAATGCCAGAAATGTACCGTGTTATATTTAGACTGATACGCATCAATCTAGCTGCAAGTACTACCTATTAGCAATTCCAGGTGGGATAATGGATGGCTTGGATGGTGGCTGTATTTTTCCCTGTCTATCCCTTTGTAATCAACTATTATATCTAAAATTATTATTTGGTATATTGAACAGCCAATTCTTAGGACTGCTCTAACAGCTTCCAAAGGTGCTGGACCTTCAAACTCCAGATGCAAGGCTAGTTTGGACAAGTCACAGCCAACAATTTCATCAAAGAGAGAAATAAAAGGGACTTCTTTGCCTAAGAGTCTTGATTCTATAGTCCATGACAAAGCTGCTGAAGAAAAGGTTGTAACCAGGGCTGATAAGACTTCGAACTCAAAGATCTCAGACATCAGCGGCCCGAGGAAATCTGATCGTAGAAAATCATATACGTCTATGCTTATATCAGGATCAAAGGTCTTGCTGTACTTTCTTGATGCCCCCTTATTGTCTGTATAATGTTAGTCCTGATAATTTTTCTTGATATGATGTAGTTAGTGGAAGAGAATTCAGCTACCAAGCAGAAGCTTAAATGCATAGATGATCAAGCTAACCCTCTAGAAGTTGCTGAATATGTGGATGAGATCTATCTGTATTACTGGGCTATGGAGGTGATTCTCAATACATTTTATTGACTCTCTTGCTTTCTTATGAGATATGCATTGTATCCAGTCTACATTAGGACTACTTGTGATTCCTTGTGAAAATCAATTCCAATTCTTATACGTCTGCAAAATTATTTTCGCAGTCACATTGCATGACATCACGATGTTGCAGCTGCATAGTATGGCTGTCTAGAAAAGAAACAATCGATGTTGATTTGTGGCTTTTGATACCAACTTTTAGTCTGTAGCTTCTGTTATAATAGCTAATGCAATGTGTTGCAGGCACAGAGCAAAAAGTTAGCAAATTACATGAAAAATCAAACTGAAGTAACACCACAAATGCGAGGTGTCCTGGTCAACTGGCTAATAGAGGTATTTGTATGATACTATTTTTGGCACCCTTGTCTCCATTATTTTCTTTAGGTAAATCCTCTCCAAGCTCTGATTTCACTCGCTTTCTTGATGTTTACAGGTCCATCATAAATTTGATTTAATGCCAGAAACATTATACCTCTCAGTTTCAATACTTGACAGATATTTGTCCCTGGTCACAATTAGAAAAAGTGAGATGCAGCTAGTCGGTTTAACTGCACTTCTGTTAGCATCAAAATATGAGGACTTTTGGCATCCAAGGGTAATTTTCTCTTCAAACTTTTCTTGAATTTTCATCTATGATTGTGTTTAACTTATTAGTTACTATATTCAGGTTAAAGACCTCGTCAGCATATCAGCAGAGGCCTACACCACGAAGCAAATGTTGGAAATGGTAGGATGCTAGCCAAAACTATTTGCTACCGAATCTTCATTTGTATTAATAATTAACGTATAAAAATCACCCATCTGTTTTACTGGCTTACCATTTGAAACGTGCTATGGAATCTCATAGGAAAAGGACATTCTTCGGAAGCTAAAGTTTCGTTTCAATCTACCTACTGCATATGTGTTCATGTTGCGATTTCTGAAGGCTGCCCAGTCAGATGCAAAGGTATAGCCAACTATAAATTATGAAACTATATTTACTTGGAGAAGGTTCCTGCAAGCTGTCATATTAGTTCAGTTGGGGTTGCCTATGTTAAATTGTGGATATAAGCATACCAAATATTTGTACTTTTTTAATATTATTAGTCACATTGTCGAACTACTGTACAGTGCAACTGGTTTTCTTTTTTCTAATTTTCCTTTTCATTTTTAGCCACAGCTTGAGCATCTGGCATTCTACCTCATTGAGCTGTGTTTGGTTGAGTACGAGGCTTTAAGTTTCAAGCCATCAATGTTATGTGCTGCAGCCATCTACATTGCGCGTCTTACATTACATAAAACTCCTAACTGGACAAAGCTTCTTGAACATCATGCCCACTACAATGAATCCCAAATGAGGTATAAATTCATGGCTAAAAACTATTTGTTTCCTTTGCAGAAACTTTAGTTGTTTCTTTCCTTACATCAGTTTCATGTTTTGACTACTCTAGGGATTGTAGTGCAATGATCCTGCGATTTCAGAAAGCAGCAAAGCATGGACTGCTGAAGGTTACATATGATAAGTATAGGAGACCTGAGCTTAGTGAAGTTGCTGCTATCAAACCCTTGGGATGTCTTCCTCACTAATGTCAATATATCCCTCAACAGATTGTTGATTTTTTCGGGTTTCTAAGAGTTGTTTGGCGTGCAAGTCTCTGTTAAAGATTGTAGTATTAGGTAGATTTTACGTACACATGCCTATGCCTTCGAATTTGGTTGATGGTACATGTAAGAAGATACTAATGCATGCAAGTTTTTGAAAGCCATGTATGAATATATGAATGCATACGAGCGTTCCTTTCTTTAGTATCCTGAAGTTGTACAGACTACAAACACATTGTGTGAAAAGCAATATTATTAGGTCAATTGCAACATGACGAGAAAGGGAAACACTGCAGTAAATTTGTTCATGTAACGAGATGAGTCATTTTGACCATAATAATCTGTTTGTTCCAATGGCATTGATTGAATTGTTAAAGCTCATTGAAACTTCTTTCCTGGATAAATTGTTATGGATTGTAAAGCAATTTTATGAATTCCATCTTGACCTAGGCACCTAGTCAAACCTTGAGTTCAAACAAGAAGAAAAACATAATCTACAAAGAAGAAACCAATCTGAATCTTACTGGTAAAATTGACTGGAGTTGAAATACGAAACGATCAATAAAAAGTGCAAGCATAAAGGGTGATATTTCCCTTGTTCTAAAATCCAATGATTCATTCTCCCCTGCCATTTAAAGCCAAAACACCAGCAAGATAGAAACTCAAGAATGAAACCCCACACCAAGGACTCAGCTTCCTTTAAATGCAAAGCAAGAAAAATCAAAGTTGAAAGGTGATAGATATATCATTACAGCAAAACAGTACACATATATGTGCTAAAATTTACATCCACATTGCCAATCCCTGATCTCAATAACCTGTACCCTCTTTCCCTGTCTACAACAAAAACGCTACACATAAGACCTCTAATTTATCAGTATACATAATTATTGTCCAACATATGAAGTGAAACCAAAGACCTTAAATCTGCTCTTCTCCTATGTAGTATGATCTTCTAGTAACATATCTTCATGTCATGCACATTTGGTGGATGCAACTTGGAACTCAAGAACATGAAACCAAGATAGCATCTGTGGGAAGCAAATCATACCCTTCATGATCAATAGTGTCCTTCACAGCATTGTAAAATCTCAACCATGAAGAAGGATACAACTCAGGCTGGTCCCACAAGAATGTAGGGTTTGGGCTAGCTGGGGTGGCAGTGACCAAGTCCAAAACCGAGGCAGCCGGTTTTAGAGGCTGAGGAAAATTGAATGCCAAATTATCAACCTTGTGCTCATAAATCTTGCCCTTTCTGTCAAGTTTATACCTTGAAGTTCCCTGAAAGTGGCCCTTTGCTTCCCATGGAACCCTAGGGATGCCACTCAAGTTCCACCTTATCAGAATTGTGTTCTCAGATGGTTGCCACACCCTAAGAACCTGTAAATCAATGTCACGGAAGAGTATTCTCCCATGAAACCTTAGTGCCCAGAAGATCATTTTGTACCTATCAATTCCAGTGAAGGTGTTCAATGGGTCTAAGAAAGTAACATCATCCCTGCAACCAATTGCATAGCAACAGAACCCAGCTTAAAATCTCAATTCAAGTAAGCACAACCCAAATGATTAAAAATGGTTTTGAAAAAATGGAGAGAATTGAGATGGGTACTACTTATATAGGTTTTGTTTATCAAGTCTCTGGTGATTTTTTCTTCTTCTCTCTTTTACAAAACCAACTTCTTAAGAACTAGTGCAACCCAAATGGGAAAAATGGGTGATTAGCAAAACCCATATGAGGGAAAAGGCTAATTCTGGAAAAGGGAAGAGATTTGTACCTGTAAATATCATAATTGAGGTCTTTGGTGAAAAGCTGGGGGATGTCTTCTCTTAGCGTTCGTACAGCCAAACCCAGATTGACATAGAAGTTGTTCTTCTCATCATCCTGTTTATCAGGGGCTTCTTTAATCTCCACACCCCTTAATGGCGGAGGCTCGAGCTTGGTGTTGCGAGAGGGAGGGGAAGAGAGAAGAGCATTCTTTATCAAGTGAACAGTTGTTGGTGATGGAGAAGAAGAAGTTGAAGGTGAGAAATTGGAGGGCTTTTCTAGGGGTTTTGGTTGGAGGGTGAGAGAGGAAGGGAGGTTGGGAAGCAGAAAAGCCATGGAATTAATGCAGATTCTTGAAGCTTCAGTTCAGGATTCCATTAGAGGAAGAAGAAGACAGAGGGAGAAGGAGATGATTTTAAAAGAGGCATTGGTGGCAGAAATTGAACTTCTTGAATTTAAGTGGCTGGGAATGATGACAGTTTTGGTCAGATCTTCTAGTCTCCTGGCAAGTGGCAAGTGTCTACGAAATGAGCGAGTGGGAGGAATATGCTTAATTTACCACGTCAAATGCCGGTTTATTCTTTATTGGTCCATGAATAAAATGGGAGACAAGACAAGTCCCTTTAGATTTGCCAAAGTTTATCACTTTTAACTTTTTAAGTTTTAACCAAGTGCTATGCCAATTGACCAAAAAAAACCCAAGTGCTATGCCAAATCAGTCTAATAGGTGGTTAGTTTCTGATTCAGGTTGATCTCTGAAGTCATCTTAGCCAAAAAATAATTGTTATGTCATTTAGACTCTTTTACAAGATCATTCCCCCTTTATCATTGTTGATTGGTTTTAATTTTAATTAAGATAAAATCTATAGCCCTCATATAGACAGCATTGCATTCATGTTAATCCCTTGTATAAGGGGTAGCATGAAAATTACACTCAACTGTCATACCTTTCTCTATGTAAATTTCCCTAAACTTCATTACCTCGTAAGTGTATAATATCCACAAAAATAAATAGAGTATCAAAAAACAGCGGACTTTATGAAGCATATAAGCAACCTGTGAAATTCATGCCATTTCCTTCCATCTAAACAGGCCATACTTTAAAAAAAGAAAAGGTTTCAAAGTAAAGATAAGGGTTATTGAGGCCAGAAACACGTTAAAGATGTGGAAATATATGATCTTTTATTTCAGCAAATCCATTAGGAACTCTTGTATCAGCTTAAGAAAAAACCAGTGATGAAAGCAGAATTTCCTTCTCGAAAAGCACCAACACATAAATGCAATGCTGTTTAGTCTTTCCAACATTTGAATGGGTATATCACCAGTTGAATCTGATCATCATCAATTCTAAGGAAACAAAAAAGGGTAAATTACACACATTTGCAAATGCACATTGTAAAATAATAGTACAGTTGCTAATGAGCAGCCTTCTGTGCTGGACCCTTGGTTTGGCAAGCCGCAGTCATGATGCGCAAGCGATCCGCGATTTCTGTGAACGATGGTCGGATTGAAGGATTCGGGGCCCAGCATTGTTCCATCAGCCTTCTCCACTCTGGGTCACAGTAGCTTGGGATAGGAGGCCTCAGTGTGTTGTTCACAATTCCCCCTGAAGAAGAAAAAAAAACAGCTTGCTTAGCTCTTTTTCCTATCTCTTGAGTTTACGTACAATTCACCTATAATGGCAACCAACACAATAAAAGAACATTGGCAAAAAAGAACACCTAAAACATTGTTCTGAGGATTAAAATGCTTGAACCATGTGGTAAATCCGGCATCTTATCATAGTCTATCACGGTTGTCTCGTGCATCCTAATTAGAACATAATATTTAGTGACAAGTCCAGCACAAATTCAGTGCTGTGACATTTTTACAATTGCAGTTCAATGATTGTGTCCTATCAGGGTTTTCTCATGCATCCTAATTAGTTATAATACATAATATTCAGTTACAAGTCCAGTGCAAATTTAGTAATTTACTGCCTTGACATTTTTACAATTGTTTTGAGAGCTATCCAGCTGCTTCATTAATCATTAGTCATATCTCATATTGGTAGTTAACAGGCGAAGAGCAAACACGTATGTTACTGATGAATTAAGCGGTACCTATAATTGCTCCATAATGCATGTTGGCATAGGGTTCTTCACCAGTAAGGATCTCCCATAGCACGATTCCAAATGAGAAGACGTCAACCTACAGAGTTACAGATTAATCGATGCCAGTATCAGAAAGGATTACAAGAATACTAAGCATTATATTGGCCGTGCTCCTTGCATAGAAAACTTGCAAGATCCAAGCCAAGTTCTCAACACAACATGAACAGTAAATGTGGGTGAGAGAAGAAAAAATATAGCACCGAATTATCACTAGTTCATATGTATTCTCAACTTTATATCCATTATGCAGAATCACTAGAATGTTGTAACAGGGGGGAAAAGACGAAGAGAGAAGGCACAGAGGGTATCACCTTTTCAGAGACTTTACTGCTGCTACCATTCAGCAATTCAGGAGCCATCCATGGCAGAGTTCCTCTTACACCACCAGAAACCAGTGTGTTTCTTTTAATCTTAGACAGACCAAAATCACCAACCTTATACACATACACCAGTGATAAGAAATCAGCTTTTAACATGGATTTGTTATCTTTTTATTTTTATGAGGGAATTATATATCTTCATACATTATACAAACTGGAAGTGATGAAGATGGAAAAGGGACAGTTAGTCCTGCAAATTACCTTGCAAATAGGTCTTGTAGGATCTTTCAAGTTCACAAGTAAATTGTCACACTTTAAATCAAAATGTACAATATTCTTGGAGTGCAGATACTCCATCCCAAAAGCAGCATCCATAGCAATAATGAGCCTTTTACGACGATCAAGATTCCTGTATAGTATCAAAAAGAGTAAGAATCTATTACAAGCAAAACAGGTAAAAGTTGAAGAACTATAAAAGTATAGATAGTAGGCCTACATACTCTTTTCAACATTCAAATTAAATGCATCCATAAACATAGAAATGCAAAATGAAAAGTAGTCAACATATAATCAAGCAATCAAAGTTCTTTAACAAAAGATATTTTAAGTCTCAATGTTGGATGCAGCGCTCAATGACAGAGTGACGAGTACAGTGTAAGTATCACTTTATAGTCCAAAGTTTCCACCATTGATTCGTAACTTAGTTCTCAACATAGAAAACAACTGTATTGAGATGGATATTGTATAATGCATCATCCTCTAATTCGTATCTCCACAATTAGAATTACAATTTCAGTCTCGTGCAATACGCTATGTTTTACCACCATCTGTTGATCTCTACACAAACATTGATTACGTACCATTTTTTCTGTTAAATGTAGAGTACTAAACATTATAACATTACAAGATGTTACTTTGAGTAGTTTAACCTGGCTGAATTGAGTTTAGATTAGCATCATAGGGTGATTTCATTTCTGTCCTTTTGTGGATCATATTTATTGATCTGTCATTTTAGGCTTACAGTTTTGCGACGGACATGAATACAATTTTACTTTTTAAGTATTTCTAGCCACTTCCAGAAGATGAATCTAATCAATTGTGATAACTAGCATTTATCTAAAACAAGATTCTTCCTTTTACCAACTCAGGTCCTCAAATCAAGCAGTCTCCATCCAATCAACCAAAGCCTAGTGTAATCCAGATGATAATTTAACACAATAACTACAAACTAAAATCTCCGAAATCTTCCAGAAACAAGGCAAGTTAGAAAGAGCAATCTTTGGAATAAAAAGCAAAAAATTCCTTTTTAGAAAAGAGAACTAACATATCATGTGCTGCCTACAAAGATGTGTAAGCAGAGCTTACAGGTGCAGCAGTCATTATGTAGAACATTTGACATTCAGATTTATGGTTCTGGTGTTGCCAGCCAACATCAAGTAAAGAGCATGATGGGTGAATTGCACAGATGATATTACCTGTCCTTACGAATTAGAACGTGCCTTAGAGAACCATCAACCATGTACTCTGCTACAGTAGCTAAAGTTCCCCCTGGCCCATCTTGCACTACACCATAAAATGCCACCACATTTGGATGGTGCAGTTTTGATAGGATGTCTGCTTCCCGCCAGAACTCATCAGTCTAAAAGTATACAAAAAAATTCAAAATCAAGCACATATCAGTAACCAAGTTTTAGATGAAGTTAGAAAATAAGTCCATTATATATGATGCTTATCCACAAACGAACAGGTGCAGTAAATTCAGGGGTTCCCATTTTCTTTCCTTTCTCAAGCTATAAGGCAGGGAAGATAAAAAGGCCTAATAAAATTCAAAGGAATCCATCCAAAAATAAAAAACATTCTATTGAAGAGCAATTATAAGTTAATAATAATATGCCTAAGATCCACTGTAAATTAGCATTGCTGGAAAGCCTAGAGACATTCTCTGAGTAAAATCAAGACAATGTACCAGTAGATGCAACTTTTCCACTTACAACGATCTACCTTTCCACTTCCATTTTCATACCAGAATTTATGCTTGTCCACAATATATGAATTAAACTAATTCGGTCAAATCTTACATCTTGGCTTATCATGTTAGTAAAGAGTATTTAATCAGATCAGAAGTCCAACACTACTGTTAACAACTAACATCTAAAATTTGCTGGGTTGTATTTTATAAAATCTTGCCAGGGTATTTAGTAATGTCTGGTTTAAAATAAAAGAGAAATCTTGACTGTAATCCAGTGATTCCAGTGTTGACTGTGGAGTAACAGATTTATTCAGAACACAAGGCAGGCAGTAATGACACGTTACACATTGAATGGATAATACATGCATCTTAATTCATTGGATGAGTTCTTGCTGAGTGTCGAATTCCCAATTTACACAAGGAAGAGAGAAATAGGAGAATAAACAATTTACGTACCAGTTTTTCTTGCTCTGATGATCGACCAGTAAAGCAGCCTTTTTTAAACCGCTTGATAGCAACATCAGTTCCTCTCCACTTTCCATGATAGACAGTACCAAATGTTCCTGAACCCAGTTCCTTCAGTTCCTCAAGATCATCGTTCCTTATCATCTGCATCATCAAACAAAAACATGTAAAGCATAAATTAATTGCAAATCATGGATCGTTCCATTTGTAGTTTATTGTGGAAAGAAGGCAAAAATACAAGATATATTGAGCGAAGTGCACAAAGATATGAGCAAATCCTCTCATATTTTTACAATGATAAATTATGGATAAATTAATTGCAAATTATGAGCAAACTAATCCTATCACATTTATACAAAGATATATGAGCAAAGATAAATTAATTGCAAATTATGGATCGTTCCATTTGTGTCTTACACAAAGATATGAGCAATCCTACCATATTTATAAATTAAAGCACTTCTCATCTCAGGACTATGAATTCCAGATTTTTTTTATAAAGCTGTAGAGAAAAAACACAAGCTTCATGAAGAGGACAAGTATCTAAAGCTGAACCATACATTCTAAGAAAGGGAGAATAAGAATTTAAAAAACAGAGTTTACTTTAACTGAAACTTGAAAAGACATCATATACATATGTTTCAGTTATGGATATATAGAATGGAAGATTCCCCATGCTAATAAATAACTTCTGATCAATTTGATTTGAGATGCTGTGAGAGAAAACTTTATCACAATGAATAATCAAATTCATCATAAAACTGCATCTACAATATGTACAGAAACTACATACCTGCAAACTGCTAATGTCCACAATAGAAGGATCTAGAGGAGGAAGACCAAAATTCCTAACATCCTGGTTTGTGACAGCCTGATAAAATCAGAAGTAAGATTACAACTAATAAGAACTTGTCATTGCTCAAATTTAGAATAGTCATAATAATAATAATAATAATAATAATAATAATAATAATAATAATAATAATAATAATAATAATAATAATATACTAAAGAAAGGAGCAATTTTTAAAATCAAACTCTAATTAGTCCTTACCGCATCTTCCGAGTAGGGAGATTTTAGAGCCTCCGTCATGCCATGAAATTCCAGCACTTCACTTCCCTTTACTTGTGAAGCATTATAATCTAAATGAGAGGCTACCTGGTCCATTTCAACAGTACCAGCTAATTCTTTCCTGTATTCTCCATTAATGATGTGCGAGTCCACATTGCTGGAAGAAACTCCATCGGTTGTCAATGGTGAAAATTGGTATGATATAGGAGCCTCTTCATTAACTTCAGCAAGTCTAGTAGGATAAATAAGATGATCTTGATCCATAAGAGAGATATCTTTCCTGGAAAAGTCATCCTTTGCAAGTTTCTGAAAGAAAGACCAGTTCTTGGCATCATGATTTTCCACGTTCATGCTAAAGCCAACTCCATCTTGTGGCAATGTACCTAAACTAGAAGATTCTTCAGAAAGTATGGCTTTTGTAAATATGTCTGTGAGGAAGTCACGAGGGAATCGATCATTGATATCAATAAGGATGTCTCCCTTCTGAGGCAATCCTGTGTCAGTGCTCAAGAGCTTCTGCCCGGCGGTCTCTGTTTTCATAGTCTCGGGGTTTTTGCCATCACTGCGTACAGAATTTGATTCAGCACCAGGGTTCACATGCACCAGATTAGCTTCACTGTGTGACACATTCCCAGATGGTAATGCACCTGCTACATCACTGGCACTCACTTGGTCATCTGTGTGCAACGGCTTCCCAGCAAATGAGGATTCCCCAGGATGGTTTGCCAGGTTCAAATTCTGTGACTCGGGGATAGAATCTTTGACTAAATCTTGGTGTACACCACTGGCATGAGAGCAGGATACAAGGAGCTGGGAATTCAATGAATCGTCAGACTTTGATATCCTGTTCAGCTTCAGCAACTCCACCTGATCCCTGGGAATTCTTTCTGAATAATACCTCTGAAGAGACACAGGCGGTTCAGTGTGATTTGCACAAAATGATTCAGACTCAAGGTTGGTGCATTCAGGGGGTATTGCATTGCCTTGTGAAAGCAAGCTTGCATCATAGACTGATCTAGGAAGCTGTGCCTGTCCCATTTTATATGCATCAGATGAGGATATACCCTGGACAGAATTTTGGTTCTTTCGTTCAATTTTGGGAGGCAATCCAGAGAATTCCTTGCCCAGAGCAGAAGAACCAGATGCATGTGCTACTTCGGCAACAAAGTTGCTGATCATCTCACCATCACATGGCTTCAGAGGAACATGCTGACTATTCAAGGAAGGTTGATGCATTTCAGGCTTAGCCTCTTGCTGAAAGGCCCCATCTTCCTTGACTGTAGCTTCACTTGTTAGATTGACTGAATCTCTAGATTTCAACTCACCATGCTGTGGCATGTCAGTGAAAGCTCTTTGGTTCCCCATCATTACTTGAGTAGATGTTGGCATAGACACCTCTCCATATGGATAATGGCTCGAGGGATGAAATTCTTGGCCATAATTAAGCTGGTAAAAACCTCCTTCGTGTTGCATTACCTGACCTTGAACAAGCTGTGGATGTGTTTCAGAGCTAGATATAACTGGTTGAGAAGTCTGAAATGCTGTTGATACAGAAGCAGGGATTTCAGTCAGTGGAGAACTTCTGGCTCCACCTAAACCTGCAGCAGATCCAACAACTCCTTTGCCACCATTCAGATTTGATAATTCATCCAAATTATTAGCTGAAGAACTTGCCAAATCATTCGCAGAGCTTTTTCTTGATCCCAAGTTCATACCATTGACAGCAACAACATACTGGATCTCAGAATCAGCATCTACACTGTTCAAACTGTAATTAGCATGTTCCAAATCACTTGAGGTAAAGAGAAATAGCCTAAGTTTCTTTGAATCATCTCCATCCCCAGTTGTATTACATTCTTCCATCATATTCTGCAGATCCTCATCACTTGAGACAGAAACCAAAGCATCAAGATCTTCTCCAGGAAGCTGATATTTTATGGTATGAGCTTGGCTGATTATTCCCATAGTTTTCTGCTTAAGCTCATTCCACGAAATATCTTTGTCTATCCTAATGATTCTTGTTTCACCCCCAACATATCTGAGCTTGCCATCACTTGGCCGAGGTAATATTTTGCCACCAAAGCTGCAGAGAATCTTCATCTTTGCTGAGAAGCTTCCTGAAGTGACAGATGAAGCATATCTATAGAAGATACCTTCCCCACTTTCATAGCCAGATGGATTCGGCTGCATAGAAGCCATTGAGCCATGCTTATTCTGTTCCTCATACAGAGATGAGTTCTTTCTCTCAAACTCCTTAGGACCCTTCTCTACTAATGTGAGCATAGATATGTCAGACCCACTTTCAGACTCTGTACGGGTGATGCCCAAAAGACCTTTGAGTTCCATATAGCCTGTTGCATAGTTAGAATCACCAACAGCCTTTGGAAGAGCTGGTTTTCTGGGACGCATAAATTCCATAGCAAATTCCTCACCCGTCTGTATGGAAAAATGGACAGGCTTACTTTCTGGTACACTGTACTCATGAGGTTTTGTCTCCATGTTGATGCAGTTCGTGGCATCTTGCATGAACCTCTCAGAAACGGGATTCAGATCTACATTTCCTTGTGCTACCTGATCGTGGTAGTACTGTGTATATTCTTTTGACTGTTCCATCCTACAGTAGTAGAAATTTCTCCATATCCACCTGGAATAGATATGCCATGTCCTCTATCCTCAAGCAGGACGATGGTTGCAGGAGCAACATAGAGATTCAGTACAGCACCCTAAGTTATCAATTCCAAGAGGGCAAGATTGCAGTACTTGATTCCCCTCAGTTACCCAATGTGAAAATATTTATGCGAAACTCCCTGTGCATGCATAAATCCTGCAAGAACATTTTCACAAACCAACAATATGAACAAATGCAACAACAGTTGGAGAGACGAGTTCAGGAACTTGGCAAAAGCAAGTCAAAGTAAAGCATGAAGCCAAAAAACTATTGGCGTAGGTGAAGATTATAACTTCCAATAAATCACAGATCTTTGAAGCGGAAAAGCATTCGCATGCATGGACCAGTTGAGTCTAAAAACCAAGGATATACCCAATATCAAGCAATTTCATCCAATATCAAATCACAAATCCCTTACGAGCCATTACACGAAAGGTGCCGAAAGCATTCTAAACAAACACCAGTCACCAAATGCTCTATTCCTTTCCAAACCCTAGCCAAATCGAATAACCAAATCATGCAAGTAAAAAAACACAGCCAAAACCTAGTTTCGATGCAGAGTAGTAACCCTAATGTACAGCAAAGCATAGAAACAAGACAAAGATGACTGATTTCAGTAGCTACATCTCAAGATTTAGCGACGAGTCCTGTACCTGAAATTGAGCTATTGTGGAATCCACAAACTCAATCCAAAACAAATTCGTTCACCTTACAGCGGAGTCCGCCATCATTGAATCTGATAGAAGCTCCTCAGCTGCAAACACCTCCAAAAAAAGAAAAGTCCGAATCCCTAGCCTATCTCTCAATCTCTCACTGCTGAATCTGTGGGCGGAAGAAGAAGTTTAACAGATTGGACTACTTTCCGCCAGATTCTCACTCGCAACAATGAATGCTCGAACGTGGAGTTCCGATCTCTCTCTCTCTCTTTCTCTTTCTCGTCTCTCTCTAGTTAATTCTGTGTGTTTGGGTGGTCGGTTGTGTAAAATTGAAAAACGTGTTCCCTGGACTCTGTCTTCGCTCCCTCCCTCATCTCGATCCCGAAGAAATTCGGCCGTCAAGTCAAACTGTAACGGTAACCTTCCTACCTTTCTACGCTACGCCATGTTACCGTCAAGTGTTAACCCTCCTCTTTTGCCGTTAGTCCTTAATTGCGCCGTTAGTCCTTAATCGTGCCGTTCGGCCGCAGGCCCACTAGAGAATAAGCTTCGGGTTTTTTCTACAAACCTTTGATTATCTTTTGTAGACTGCACTTCAAAGATAAATATAAAGATTACAAAGCTCAGCCAAAAAAAAATATAAAGAATACAAACAACACCGGCCATGATTTAAATAAAATTAGGATAAATTCCAAATAAAAGTCTAAAATCGTTGTTTAGTTAAGTTCAGACCTATGACATTTTCTTATATATTTTGAATAATTTTCGTAATGAATATACTACACGTGATAATATAGTCAAGGATGATTGAATATATAGAGGAAAAAAAACTTAAAATATTCATAAACTAGTATCGTTGATCAATTTAGTTGTCGATGTAGTGAGAAGAAATATGGGCTTCCAACCTTTTACTTGAGATTGTATCGAGTTGGTTGTCGTAAGTTGTTTATTTGATCCTTATCAGTTAGGTCATGTAATTGAAGTAGGTAATTTTCTCGTCGTGAAAAAATATGTTGTAGTTCGAGCTGGATATATCCAAGACGAAACTCTGGTAAACCAATGGGTAACCGAAAAAAATATGATGTAGCTATCAAATAATTCATATGTATGTCAATATGTATGATGAATAAATTTTGAATCCAAAAACAAAAGTAATTAGGTATGAAAGTTTGGGGAATTATATAGCCTAAAATCGGCTAGCTGAATATTGACAATATTATACAATTTGTTAAGATAGGACAACTAAGCATGTGAGACTATGTTCATTAATTTGGTTGCTTGATCTCATAGTAAGGTAGATTAGATGAAGATACAAGGATGGAAATAGTCCTCAACTTTACGTGTCAATGAAGGTATAGATTTTTTTTAAAATATAATACTATGGAACAGAATAAATTGTTAAGAGTTGTTGCAAGGGTAAATAAACTATGAAAAATAGAGTTAAAAACCGGACTAGTGATTAACCATCGAATAGCTTTATAATGTTCAGTTGTTCACCAATTAATTATACATGGACAAAATTGTTGGCCGGCCAACTCTGTAGTATATACCAAGGTTGCTTAATGCATCCATTTTTATCTTTAATTTTAAAGAGTACATGGGAATTTCTGTGGTTAGTGGAAGGGTGAAGGATGCACACCTTTGGAAAAGCCATTAGTTCATTATAAACTAGTTTAACCCCCGTACCATGTACGGGTAATGTGATTATAAACCCAATTTAATATAGATATGTGATGTCAATGATCACGTTAAAATTATAGAACTATATATATTTATCTTCGTATTGTGATTAATGTTTTTTTACCAATAGTAAATCAACTCATAATATAAATAAGTTGGATTTGTTCAAAAATTACTTTACGATAAATATCATGTTTTATTAAATAATAATATTTATGAGAAGATTATAACTAATTCTTGGTAAGAGAAAATTCATAA
Organism: Polygonum aviculare; assembly: GCA_934048045.1. Lineage (NCBI taxonomy): Eukaryota > Viridiplantae > Streptophyta > Magnoliopsida > Caryophyllales > Polygonaceae > Polygonum > Polygonum aviculare. Next base: position 25,944,840 of record OW204025.1, read on the forward strand.
TTTTCGGTAAATTTTAAGTAATTTTACGGGATAAGATTATATGAGATTCTAACTACCTAATCTGTATAAAGGAGGGCCCGACTGATTATTCTATTATCAAAATGACACGTGGCGCAATTTTTTGTGAAGACATTGTCTCCGCTTTATACTATAGGTAGTATAGATAACATGTTCGACTCCCTATAAAAAATCCGAAAATAATCATTTTTAAATGTAAATAGTATGACCCATTTTCTAATTGAAAAAAAAACATTTGTCAAAAATCCATTACAAAAATAATACACACCTTAGTAATTAAATATTAAAAAAATACATTATAAACCATTCCAAAGGACATTTACGCACACCAATAAATTTCCTATACAAATTTATACGCTGCATTGTGGAGAAGCCAAAGGTCCTTGTTCGGCACCAACGAAATGAGTATCATACTTTGTTACTTGGGGCGGAATCTTCCAAAAAGTATCACCCTTATACCCCAAAAGAATAAGATTTCGTTAACGTTTTCTTTCTTTCGCTCTCCGCCACCCGACCAGCCCAACGGACCGTAAGCAAACTTTAAAATCAGCCTTTCCCTTCCAATCTGGCTTCCTATGTTTGAATTTGTGTCGGTTTCCAAACTTTTTTTTTTCTTGTTTTATACTCCCTCCGTTTCAAAATACATGACCATATAGCAACTTTTACTTGTTTCATAATACTTGACCATTTCACATTTTTTTCCATCTCTTTCCATCTATACCCCAAATAATTATCCTTATCATAATCATTATACCTTTTCATATTTCTCTAAACAAATAATTAACTCTACATTTGATAGGGACAATATATGAATAACACTTTTTTCTTAATATATGTTCAATGTCCAAATGGTCATGTATTTTGAAACGGAGGGAGTAAATTGGAAGAAAAATCGCCTGCCCTCAAATAAAAGGTATAATGAGGCCTAAATTTGCAATTAGAATCGATGTCGTTAGTTTGACCGAATTGACCTTGGGCACAAACTTTAACGTTTAAAACACTGACTCAGCACCAAGAAATGAAAAACCCTGAAATGCGCCCAAACCCCCAGGTCAGTTGTAGTAGCCAGTCTCCACCCGCTTTTTCTTCCTCATTCTCCAATTCTCTGTAGGGTTTCTATCTTCTACCACACTCAGTAAGTTTCTCACTCTTCTGTCTTCGTTTCGGCTCAGCGATTATCTGTAAACAGTTATTGCCTTCTCTTGTACTTTCTTTCCTCTTCATTTTGTCTCGGTTCAATTTCGAATTTCTGTACGTTTTGCGGTGTGCCAAATTCCCAAGTAAGAGAAATGAGGAAGACAAATCGATGCTGAATTCCCCTTTCCCTTACGCTTCTTTGGTTTTTGTGTGCTTTGAGTGGCAATTTCTCTCGTTTCTACTAATTTAAGTGGAAATGTGAAGGGAAGTGATGTCTTGAATTGTAGGGTTTCTGCCTTCCATGGTTAACGTGCCTTGCTAACTTTCTTCTTAATCGGTTGTTTGAGGATTTAATAGCTGTCGATCTCTCGCAGACTTGCAATTGGTAATGTATTAAATCTTTCATGTCACACTCACACACATATTATATATTCCTGTGCATTTTCATTTTAGCATTGTTTTGTGGCGCTGTGGCATATTGTTCATTCCTTTCCTGAGTAGGAGTAAATAATGGGACAATTAGCTTGGAAATGAAACAACCCACTGTATTCAACTAGTTAGTTTTGAGGAGGTGGAATTTATGCAGCTAAGACCATTTTTGAGAGAAATCTACTCAAAAGAGGAACTGGTAATTCTCAGGGATGTGTAAACAAGGCTGTTTTCAGAGGGATCCCCAACTGTATGAAGAAAAATAATAAAGTAGATTGCAGCTTATTCTCTGCACTTAAGAAGCATATAAGTTGATAACTCACTTCATGGTTGCTCAGATGTAGTCCTCACCTAGATATATATTCCTCTCTGGATTATGCTACCTTTGTTGAGGATTGTGTTGGACGAATTTTCTTTCCTTGATTGTTTGTAGCACATTACCATAAAAATGAAATTGTGAAAGTGGTACTCTTTAATTAGTGATCTATGAAATTTATTTAATTTTTATTTACATCTAAACTATACTACTACTCTTTTTGTGACTTATTTATGGGGGAGTAAAGCAGTGTGTAAACTATATCATTGCTCTCTTTGTAACTTTTATGCAACATCATTCTTTACATTTGATGCTCCTATTATTTTTCTTATTCTAAAAGGAAGGTGATAGTTATTGAGATGGTTGGCTTCTGTTTTGCAAAGTAGTGTGCTTTATTCTTCAGTTCAATTGTGACAGTATACATGCCAATACTAGTTTTTGTGTGTGCAATATCTTGCTTTGCACGATGAATTATAGATCCTTCTGCAAAGTGAAAGGCGATTATTATTTCGGACCTGCTAGTTGTATTCTATAGTTATGCTACCAAACTTATTGCTTGTTAGCAATTGTGTTATTTTAAAACATCTTTTCGTAGTTCTCATTCAGTGGAGCAGCCTCATCCAATGGTATTTTCCTTGTAATGGTGGTATAAACTAAGACAACGACTGGCTGACTTGATATATTTAAGTGTGTATCTGTGTAGTTCCCATCGTATCTCTCTATCTCTCTCCACACCCTGGCATTATGTGCATTTACCTCACAATTTGTGTACATTCTCTGCCATGATAAATAGGGCAAAGCTCTCATGAGGTTTTATTTTCATCTATTGCAGATTTATGATTCAAGGCAGTCAACCATCCCAGTAATCATGTATGCTATAAAGGGTGGTTGGATTGGTCAAACCTTTGCTCTAGCTACATGTAATGAATCAGGAGGAAGGAAGGCACGCATACGACGTTCCAAGGAGGAAAGGAAGGCTATGGTTGAATCCTTCATAAAAACGTAATTACAATATTTATTCTTGGCACGTCCATGATTTTTTTTTCAGAATTTAAGCTGTACATTAGTAGATGAAGAGGGATATGATTGAGTAAATGTGTCACTTTGTCTAATTACATGAATCTATCCCGGCAGTATGACACTATTAGCAAATGCTTTTTTATTTTATTTTAATTGGCCTTTTTCATGTTCACTGCTTTAAATTGCTGGATTTTGTTTACAATTTATACATTGCTTGCAATAAGGAGCTATCTTCTTCATTCTACTAAGAGGCAATCTGGGTAGACTGACTGCCATAAGATATAGTGTTAGTTTTAAAATAAATGTTAATAATCTTCGATGTATAGTTTATACTTCAAGATAGGAATTTCTCTTTAATATATGGTAATGTTGTAGATAAACTATGTGCTTGATTGCCTACACAATTAAAGGATGATGTTACATCTTGATTTGTAGTTTGCATTGCAGGATGATGTTACATTTTATATGCTGGGTTTATACTTCGAGATATTAAGGCCTTGTACTATTTGATTTGTAGGTATCAGAGCTCGAATGATGGAAAATTCCCATCTCTGAATCTAACCCACAAAGAAGTCGGTGGATCTTTCTATACTGTTCGAGAAATCGTAAGAGATATAATTCAAGAAAATAGAGTTCTGGGTCCTGCAAAGTTCAGTTCAGAAAAGCAGAAATTTGATGGTAATACAGGAGAGTTTCTTCTAGAATCAGATGCAATGGGCCCTCAGGATTATTTGTTTCAAATAGAAATTGAAAATCCTGCTACCATTGATCAACAAGCAAGTGCTATAATGGAGCAGAACGTAAATGAAATTGAGCAATATGCAGAGCATGAGGCTTTGGATGCTGTTGAGACTGAGGAATCTGATAAACTAACCAATGTGGATTCATTAGTGACTGAAAGTGTTGGCAACTATATAGAACCTGAGTTGGTAGATGCAAGTACAGGTTACCATGGAAACATGAGCATGGAACTGGAAGTGACTGAAAGTGTTGACAACTATATAGAACCTGAGTTGATAAGTGCAAGTACAGGTTACCATGGAAACATGAGCATGGAACAGGAATTTCAAGGCAACAAACAGCTAGACAAGGATGAAGATTTAGATGCTGAGCAGCTTGAGAATGTTGGTTCAATTGAAGGGTATGGTGAAGTAATGGTCTCTATGGATTCATCTATTTGTGATAGCTTTGTAGTAGAAAAGGAAGCTGCATTAGAGGTAACAGACTGGCAAGAGAACGCTAATTTGGAGCTCAAGGGCAGTGATAATGGACAATGGACCAAGCATGACAGGTTGGATTATGGAAAGTATGTGGATGACTGTCAAGTTGAGGAATCGGATAAATTGAATCATGTAGAGCCACCGCCGATTGACAAACATGAAGTGGTTAGAAACCCTGGATTAGTAGAGGCAAATACGATGAGGTTATCAAATCCTACTGAGGACATTGTTGTTGAGACTTTCCCGATGAGATCTCCTATAAAGGACATTTCTACTATGGACAAGGCATTAAATGACTCAAGCATTCTGAATGGAAAGGTGGAGAAATTGGAAAGCAAAAGCGTCAATTCAGGCAATGGTGGTGCTGGCATGGACATAACAGACACATCTGATAATGCTTCTGGACCTGTAGCTCAGAAAGCAGTAAATGATCCAGAAGTTTCATCATCTAATGGAAAACCTGTTGTGGTTCATGACACTATAGAAAATGATGCAAGTAACTCGGTGAAAGCTGAAAATTCCTCAGTAAATGGAGAAACTGTTGACGTTGTTGGGCCCTGGGATTATAACAAGCCTGTTAAGGTTAGTCTCTTTTTTTTTGGGTCCTTGGAGATAGGCTATTAGGTGACTTTGGCTTCATACTCGTTATTGTCTAAAACTAAAATAACTTATTTGACTTGCAAATGTGTTCTTACCCAGTATGCCATTCTGTGACAGGCTAACAATTTTTATGGCGCAAAAACCAGCGAAGGCAGCAGCAGCATGGAAACAGCTGAAAAATCGGTTATGGTAGGCAGTGCAACTGAGATCCACAAAGAAAATCAAGTTCTGGAGCAAAGTAAACCAACTTTAGATCGAATTAATCTGTAAGTACTTGAAGAACAACAAATCTGCACTTGTTACATGTTCTCAATCTATATCTGTCTCACTGTAAGTTTGATTGTGACAGTGAATCTTGGGAAGGGAAAGGTGCAGCAAAGTCAGAGCAGGAAAAGAATCCCTTGTTGGTCTTTCTTAAAGCCCTTGTGTCAGCTTTTATGAAAATTTTGTCCGAATGAAGTTTCTAGGTGTAACTCGAGCTTAATGCAAGCTTGATTTGGAAATGTTAGAACAATCTATATTGTCCTGAAAAGTTTAGCGTAAAGTTTGTGTACCTTCAAATTGTTACTTGAAGTCTCAATTTTTGAGATTTTTCGTCTGATTTCATGTATTTATGGAGAGGTGGGTTTAGGGATGATATCTTGAAATATGAGCCTTTAGATTAACTAGATCAATGGCTAATGGTTATAGTTAAAGTTGCTAAAATCCACGCTAACAATCCTACTTTCTCAAGCCTTCATTTCCCAAAACGTACACGGTGTTTTATTATCAGTTTACTGATTGAGTTTCAAGTAATATTAGTTTAGTGTCAAACTTATATAAAAAGTTATTAAAATCCACGCTAAAGCATTAAATATACACAGTTTATTCATAAACTTAAGATGATCCAATCTCTTTCATAAGTTATTGCTGACTAACAATCCTACTTTCTCAAGCCTTCATTTACAACACAGAATAGGCTCGTACAACTTCCACAATTGGCGCTCGACACAACGGGCATTTGCCTCCTCCGCGGATTAGCTCATTTGCACACTTCAAACACGTGCACATGTGCCCACATCTGCACCAAGCACACATTTGCACACTTCAAAAACTTGCAAATCATGCTTACCATTTCAGTCATTAGTTTACAGCAACATACAAATGCAAAAGCTTACCTATACAAAAGAGTGTCAATATGACTGTCACAGCAAACACAGCATGTTCCTTTTCTCACATGACCCCAATTCGATCCGTCTTCTGACGTTCCAGCATTCAAGCCTGTGGCATGATTTAAACAGTTATGACCTATTTTTCTCTAATCTGAACAACTTTTTGATGTCTAGATAACATTGTTTTTTTTTGTTTACCGTTTGTTCCGGATGATCGATTTAGAGCAGCAGAGACTTCCTGTCTAACCGAGCGCTGCAACTCTAGTTGCATGTCCATACAAGCTTCTAACATCCTCTGCATGTGGGTCATACCCTGCTGGATCCTAGCTACATCTGCTCTCAGATCATTTATCATTTCCCATTCCTAAACATGAACACACAAACACAAAAATAATCTTGTGAAAATCATAGAGATGAAAATCATAATTCTGCCAATTTCATGATTTGGGCATCTCTTAAATATAGGCATCAAAAGAGTAAAAACTTATAATGTTACTCAGACCGTAACCGATCTAATTGTTCTTTGTATTTTTTAGGTCTTGGCACTCTTTTACAGGAAGTAGTTATATTATTTCCTCCATATTAATTAAGTCGAAATGAGCAGTACTATTATGATCCTCAGATATGCTCAGCTAACCTCTTACACATTATCACCACTAAATTGAGGCAAAAATGATGTGCATGGCTGCATGATACTTTCAAATCTAAAGGAATTTCATGATCACTTGGATTAAAACTGATATCAACATCACTTAGGGTCCGTATGGTGCAAAGTCACTGTTAGTTAGATGTCTTTACAAGATAATCAATAAAGACCTTCCACCAAACAGACCCAGAAGCTAATAATTGAATAGCTTACAAGTTCAGAGCGATGGATGCCACGAGGCCAGTGAGAATGACGTATATCTTGGTGCCAGATAGGCTGTGGTGGTGGAACAGGAGGAGATGGAAGAACAAGAGCGGGTCTAGCAACTGTATCAGCTTCAATTTGCGCATCTTGATCCTGTGGTGATGGTGTAGGAACAGGCAAGTTTTCATTAATCTCCCAATCAAGTGGAGAACGACCTTGCCTTTCCATATAGGAATGTATTAATTGGTCTAAGCTTTCACGGAAGCCACTACGAAGAAGAGTAGAGACACTTCTCCTGCAGAAAGGAAATTGTATTGGAACATATGTATAAAACAAATATATTATTTCACAAAGGTGCAAAGTATAAAGGGTCTTGAAACCATATCCAAACTATTACCCTGTATGGGGATTAAAAAAACTTGAAGCTCGGTTTAAGCTAACAATCAATTAAACAGATAAAAAAAAATCACTAGAATTATTAAGATATAAGGACACACATTAGGATAAACCCAAGTATAAATACCTGCTAAGAAGTTCACGGAGTTCCATATTGTACATGTTATCATCATCAGAAGGATGATACCTACTGACTCTTCTAATGTTAAGAGCTCGTCTTGTTCTTGGAGGATCAGAAGGCCCTTGCTCACGTAAAGCTTGATGAGCTTCTGGAAGAGAAGCTCTTTCTTCCATAGCTGTATTTCGTAGAGCTTCTTGGCGTGATTCAGCTGTTGAATTCCCATGCCAAGTTTCACTTACACTTTGTGTATGAGTAAATGATTGCCTGTTCCTCTCATCTTCAGTGCTGTGTTCTGGGTCTCCTTGATTAGTTTCTTGCCCAATTATGCTGTGAGTGCTTCCAGCATTACCTGATGTCTGAGGGCTGCCACTTTCCCAAATTCTAGGTTGTAATTGCTCATTCAAGGAATTGCGGTCTTCAGTTTGATCATGTCTCAAAACGTCCAAAGTTTCAGCAGGATTAGTTGCTGGACCATGAACAATATTCTCTGATCTGGAGTGAAGACCTTCCCTGAAATGAATGGAGTAGTTTAAGTATCATCATTAATAACTCCTGCAGAACGATTCACTTGATCATTGTTAAGATTTTAACAGTGGATCTGTTTATCTCAGGGTTTCGGATGGTTGAAAAAACTATAGAGGACCACATGCATACAATAAAATATGCAGCATCTACAGTTAAACAACCTATGCAAACTCAGCAGCAGTTTTGAGCCCTAAGAAGAAGGCATATAAGGTTTAGCTTCCCATGGGACTAGCAGTATCTCGAATCCTGAATTAATAAAAAAACAAGCTACACACTATGCGGGAACCATATTTTGACTGCATGCATTAACAAAAGGATTCATATATACCTGATACCAGATACAGTATTCCTTTGTCTCAACTGAAGCAATTCACTTGTTGCCATTGATGGTGGCCTCTCTTCCTCAAGGGGTCTTTCACTCCGCAAAAATCTACCTCGGAGTAATGACTGACACATTCAAAACGCAAAGTGTGTCAAACATCCAAATTTAACTCCTCAAAAGGAACAACAGAGAGCCCAAGAGAAAATTAGCAAGACAACATATCTAATCTGTAACTCATTATGTATACGTGACCTTAGATCTTATATAGGTCATTTATGCCTAAAGAGCATATACTTCATCAGCATTTTAAAAGAGAAAAAACATAAGAAACAACTGACCTGAATGCGATTACGATGAGCAAAATCTGAAACAGCACGATGCTCCAATAAACCCTGAAGCTCTCTCTGCCTTTCACCTTCAATCCTCATAAGCAAGTCTATAATAGCCTGTCTCCCACGCAGTCTCAGCATGTCCCTCCTTATATGTTCTGGTTGTCCATTATCATGGTCACCAACCAAAGCTTCATGTGTTTGGACTTGAGAATTCAATCTAGCAAGTAAATCTCCCCTTCTTCCACGAATCCCCCTTTGTTCACTTGCCATCTGAACCCACTCTCTTACAAGTCTCACTCTCTCACGCTCTGGCTCATCCAACCATTCTGCTCTAGTGTTACTCTGATTTGTTATACTAGAATGATCATTAATCTCTGTCTCCATCCATCCACGTGCAATTTGCCTAACTCGCTCCCTCTCAACTTCAACAGGATCAGGAGATTGTTCTCTGCTTGAATCATTCTCACTCTCACTTGCATCCTGAGAGTTGTCTAGATTTTCACCTTCCCTTCCATCAGACACAGTAACCACTGAGACATCAGTATTTGCATCCACACTCCTCTCTTGCCTCAGCCGTTCCCTAACTCTTTCTCTTGCTCTACTTAACAAATGCTCATCCTCCAACTCCCGCCACATTTGCAGGATAGCGGAAGCCCTTGTACTTGGCCTTTCAACATTTCCTTGCCTCCTTGAAGTAGGAGACTGAGACTCACTCAAAAAAGACGAGTCAAGTGTAGAAACAGCATGTAACCCTGCAAGGGACATCAGCTCAGACTCCCGGTTCCTCCTCTCAATGGTGTTAATCATCATCTCCTCGGCTTGACGGGCAGCCCATCTACCGAAAATCCTCGAATGCCTTCTTCTCGCAGCAGAAGACTCGGCTAAATCATCTCCCTCAAGATCAGAGCGACGCCTTCTACGAACGAGCTGATCTGTCTCTTCTTCTTCACCCTCAGTGGTGCGTGGGGAGCTGCATGACGCAAATGACATACATTCATCCAAATGGCCACGCATTAGTTCCTCCAGACCAAGCTCGAACTGAGAACGAGCCTCTGCTGTACTCTCAGGCTTTTGCTGCAGTTGCTGAAAATCTGTCATCTTCACCCAGAAAGACCACCACCACCTCACACAGCACAAAGAGAACAAATCCTCTAACTTCACACAATGGAAATCACACAACCTCTACAGATTATACAAAATTCAAAATTAGAAAAGTACTCATCTGCAACCAAATTCAATCAATTTACACAAAATGGCCGTCTATGAAAAAACAGCAGAATTCCAAACCAAATTACAATTTACAATGACCCAATTACGATGATAAAACATCACTGATCATTTCACACAGAACACCTGGAAAATCACAAAGCTTCAACATACAAAATTCGTTTCCTAAAAAAAAAAGAGTCTAAATTAGGTAAAGGGGCAATTTTTTCCTAATACAATTAACAAGCAAGACATCTAATCGAGATTAAATCAACAAATTACGGATATATCAAAACGAAACCGAAGAGGAAAATTAAGAAGATTGGAAGAACGAAAGAAACATACCCAGGAAGCTCTTTACCTTTCTATTCCTCTCCCTATGAAAGCAACAACAAAATAACAAAAGCAAAACCCTAGCTATAGCTTAAATAAAGGGGGTAAAACATCATTGCCCAAATCCGATAAGCACATTATGAAAGATGAAAAGGGCGGAAGAAAGAAATGGTCTTGTGTGAATTTATAAATGATGGATAGACGTTGAGAGAGAAGGAGAGGACAACAAGGAAGAAGAAGAACTCAAACAAGAGTGTAAAGAGAAATAAGAAATTTCACCTTTCTTTTTATTTTCTTCTTAGTTTTATATTTTAAAAAATGAATATTCTTTCTAATTAATTTTCATTGTTATTTTGCTTCGATGAAAAATCGCTATTTTTATTTTGCTCGTTAAAGTTAGGAGGGCGACATGCGATCTCGGAGGAACAGTATTTTGAGTGTGTGAAGCGTTGGATCTCACCAAATAATGGACACGTCATCCGACTTTTAATGGTTCAAATTATTATTATTTTCTTACAAAATAATTATCCTTTCAAACTAAAATCCCAAGATTAACGTTCATCGATTATTAATTTATTATACTTTTTTTTTTGGTCCTCATGGCTGAGCCACCACCCAGTTCGGTACCATTGGGCTACTAGCCCATGCGCCTACGTCTGGATCGGGGCTTACCTCCCTCCCAACGACGTTGCGGGGAATCGAACCTTGCACCTTGTACAAGGGTCGTCCTACCAAGCGTAGCTCCGCAACCACTACGCCAACGCACCGTTGATATTAATTTATTATACTTATACGTCACATCGAAACACACCCAAAAACTTGTATGTGAAAAAAAAAGGCTTAAAACATATCCAAACACCTGAACTTGTCCATTTTGGTCATTTGGACACCTGACCTTTGAAACGGACCTATTGAGCATCCTAACTTGTCAAAGCCTACCTATTAAGCACCTCGTCCTTGATTACGGAGTATTGTAATACGCACGCGCTATTACGTGAGCATGATTAAGCGAAAAAATGGTCACGTAATGTCAGATAATGCCTCCTTGTTTAAACAATTGTCACTCGACGAGATGTTCAATAGGTAGGTTTTAACAAGTTGAGGTGTTTAATAGGCAAGTTTTTACAAGATGAGGTGTTTTTAATAGGTAGGTTTTATAAGTTTGGGTGCTCAATAGGTCCGTTTCAAAGGTCAGGTGTCAAAATTATCAAAATGGACAAGTTCAGGTGTCTGTATATGTTTTAGGCCGAAAAAAAAAATGTTGGTGAGAGAGAGATGATCACATCTAAACAAAAATGTTTATAAAATCCTTTAGAATTGAACATTTCATTATCGTCCACTATTTATCTAGAAAATATTTATTAATGCTGTCACGATATATTGTAATTATCGTTGGAATTGACAGATTAAGACAAATCTAATGGTATATTATCACGATATTATTGAGACTACGATAAAGATAGAGGCAAAGGGATTATATTTAGCAAACATAAATACATAATTTTCTGTTCCATAGAGTGTTATGAAAATATAAATTAATGGGTAAGAATTTACCCTCCTTTTTATTCATAAGTGTGAAAGGTACTTCTTCAAAAGCTAACTAGCCTGAAATTTTAACCATTTATTTCTATAGTTTTAATAACACAATCTTTTTTGTATCTTTTAAATGGATTAAATTAACATCTTAGTCTCATGTAGCTATATATCCAAACAATTTTTTTAACAAATGATTGATAACTCAATCCTTATAACTATATATTTAAACCTGAAAAAACACGTTCATCTGAGATTGTGCCTTCCATAGCCATTAGATTTCAAAGATTGTGATTTGAAGAGACTATGTGGTGTTATCTATTTGGTTATACCTCAAATTTTTTTTACCAATCGACCAATGTGATCGACATACAACTAACAATTTATGCATGTTTTTCTTAGGTATAATATTCCATAAGCAATACATCATGAGTTCGTCTTTGAACATCTAGTTAAAACGTTTAACCTCCAAATGTAGTACCAAATGATCGTCTGTTCTACTCTCATGGTTAGTATTCTTAACAAGAAAAATACATCACGAGTTCAACCCCTTTTCCTTTTTTATGAGGAAATATAATTCGATATTAGATATATGTCTACTAGATTGGGAGTTTGAAGCAATCAACTGCTAGACAAATCGAAAAGATAATATAACTCAAAAGAATTTCACAAGGAGAGACACTTTGTTTTTGAGTGAATATGGAGAGACACTTAAACAAAAGCATGAGAGGAATGAGCTAAACGCCTAAACATTACATTAGGAGATGAGTCGTCTCCGTCTAGGGAACTTATTTGTTGGACCACCGTCTCCCTATTTTTTTCGATAAAATTATAATTTGGGTTACCGGACAGATCTGATATAATTAAGATATCAAATAGACTTGAGCAACACGTAAGAAAAGAAACACAAATCTTTTTTTTTTTTGGTAGAAAGAAAAGAAACACAAATCTTTAGTACCAATTAAGCTGCCAATGTATATACATTATATGATCTTGATGGCAAAATGAAGGAATCATGGGTTCAGACGTTAGGGAAAACTCCCAAAGGGAAAAGAGCTCAAATGGAGTAGTTACATAATAACCATTCCCTACATTTTGCTTAAGTGTATGTCCATAAGCATTTGGACAACAACTTAGGATAAAAGTGCCGTCGCTTTGAAGAGGGTGTTGAGAGCAATACGCCAAATAATAGACCAACACCAATTAAGTCTAATATTTAATTTGGGTTAGATTAAGGGTCAAGTGAATTGGCCAATTAATTCCTTCTAGATAACTTGATCATTTTGAGTTTTATAGTAAGATTTTTCAACAAGGTAACGTTTTGATTAATGCACCCGTATGCACATCTTGCATTGGATTCTCATACATTAATTGTATGATGTGAGTATTATTTGATGCAATGATCCAAGAAGAAGGTTTCAGCTTTGAATTGAGTGTTTTGCTTCGTCCTATTCTTCTTAATTTGTTCATGTGCAAAAGAGGCAAATGCTCGTGCACCTCAATTGAAACCTTTTTTTTTTTTTGATGGAACAATTGAAACCTAATAACATGGGTACAAACAAGTTACGTCTTACTGAATGATTTATACTAAACTTTAAATAGAACGTAGCATGAAAACTAGTTGATTACAAGGAGAAGAATTCAAACAAGTGACTCAAGATGAGGACATCTCATCTTCTACGTACTACTAATCTGTTGGAAATCTACAATTCCAAAGTGAAAAGCAGCACATTGCACATGGGGAAGTTTGTCCCACATCCGACACATGGGGGGATTTTGATCCCCTTTTAAAGTCTAATGGTGTACCATGTGTTAGTGAGTCAAGAGAGGAATGCCCCCTCGCGCGCGCCGCCGCCGTCCGTCCGGCTCGGATCGTGACACGTGCGCGGTGTGGTGCTGGGGCTTATCTTTTTACGGGATATTTTAACTATTTCTAAAATTATGGGACAAAGAAGTTGCGGATTAATTGTCCGATATTCTTCCGTAACTTCCTCCGATTTTAAACGTGTTTGAATAAGATTTGATCAACTGATCTTATCAATTTGTTTTCAACTGAAGAGAGATTCTCGGGATTATGGAGTTAATGCTGATCATGGACGTTGAGAATTACTCTATAAAGGCTCCTCATCAGTTTTGCTAAAAACACATCCGAAATCTCTCTTCTCTGTTTTCAAAACCAAAAACCCGTAACTCTCTTGTTGTTCTGAGTTCTCCGTTCCCAACTCTTCTTACCGGAGTGCACCGGTTCGTAGAGTGCTGTGCTAACCTTGGGGGGCTGAACGCCGATCTCTGACGTGCTCCGTTGTCAGGACGTTTTTGCTTCTAAGGCAGTGGTTTACCACGACACAGCGATTCGTCCCGCTACACATCAAATTGTTGGCCTACATTCGTCCCGCAGTGACCCTTTTTACCCTACAAATTAGAAGCAAAAATATTCACAGCAATGGAGGGCCATCATCTCATCAAGTTGTTGGATCTGTCCAAACTTGAACCTCTGGACGGAACGAATTTCAAGCGGTGGTCTCAGAAGCTTTTGATCGTCTTTGAGCAACTCAAAATCGATTATGTGTTGCTCAAGGATCCTCCGGCGGCTCCTGTCAAGGCGCTTCCTCCGGCTGGCTCGGAAACGCAGTCATCTCCTGACGAGACCGCTGATGCTGACGCTGCAAAGGTGGCTGCTGAGATCGCCTCTGCTACAGAGAAGTACGAACAGGATAACAAAACTGTAAGGGGTATCCTTCTGAATCATATGTCCAATTCTCTGTTCGATTTGTTCTTAACTAACAAGTCTGCTAAGTCTATCTGGGACACCCTGGAGAAGAAATATGGTTCAGATGACGCAGGGAAAAAGAAATATGTTGCTGGACAGTTTCTGAGGTTCCAGATCGTCGATGACAAGCCGATCATGGAACAAGTTCATGAGTACGAAAACCTGGTGGCGGATATCCTTGCAGAAGGCATGGAGATGTGCGAATATCTTCAGGCGAACTTCCTGATCGAGAAGCTTCCAGAGTCATGGTCCACCTACCGAAATCATCTCAAGCACAAGAAGAAGAACATGACTCTGGAGGAACTCGTTGGTCACATGAAGATTGAAGAGGCGAATCGCCTCAAGGATAAGCCCTCTAAACCCTCTGATTCATCTTCGGCCAAAGCTAACTATGTTGAGGCTTCTGGAAAATTTGACAGATTCAAGAAGAAGCAATCTGGTGAATCTCAGGGCAAAAAACCCTTTCACCAGAAGGCCTTACAAAAGAAGGGGCAGAATTTCAAGAAAGGTGGCAAAACCGAGAAATTCAAAGGAGGCTGTTTTGTGTGCGGAAAGCCTGGACATAGGGCTGCACAATGTCACCACAGGAATGATGCCCAGAAGAATGATCCCAACCCGAATCAAGATAAGGGGCAGGCGAACCTGACTGAGAAGGACCTAATCGTCGTCATCTCCGAGGTGAACATGGTCGACCTAACCGAGTGGATGGTCGATACTGGAGCAACCCGACACTTTTGCGCCAACAAAGAACTCATGTCTGAGTTCGAGCCAGCTGAAGAGGGCGAGCAGGTCTTCATGGGAAACTCCAGCACCGCTCCTGTGCTCGGTAAAGGGAAAATTCTTCTCAAGTTAAATTCTGGCAAAAAGTTGTGTTTGATCAATGTGTTGTTTGTGCCTTCCTTACGCAAGAATTTAATTTCTGGGGGTTTATTGATGAAAGCTGGTTTTAGGCTCCTCTTTGATGGAGGAAAGCTAGTAATCTCTAAGAATGGTGAATTTGTGGGCAAGGGCTTTATGACTGCTAGTGGCTTGATCATGCTTGAATCTGTTGCTGTTGAAATTAATAAGATTGCATCCTCTTCTGCTTACTTGACTGAGTCCATTGATTTATGGCATGCGAAATTAGGACATGTGAATGTGAATGCGATAGAAAGATTGCATAAAAGTGGTTTAATTCCTAATCTGAATTTGCATGCTATTAAAAAATGTGATGTTTGTACCGAGTCAAAGTTCACCAAAAAGCCTTTCAAAAATGTAACCGAACGAAAATCAGAACTTTTAGAATTAGTGCATTCTGACTTGGCTGATTTTAAGAATTTTGAAAGTAAAGGTGGAAAAAGGTACTACATCACTTTCGTGGATGATTACTCTCGTTACACCAAAGTTTATTTGTTGAGAACAAAAGATGAAGCTGAAAGAACTTTTTTGGTGTATAAAGCAGAAGTTGAAAATCAATTAGACCGGAAAATAAAACGCCTTAGGTCTGATAGAGGTGGAGAATATGGGACAGATTCTCTTAAAAAATTTTGTGAGGATAATGGTATTATTCATGAAACAACAGCTCCGTATACTCCCCAACAAAATGGTATAGCCGAAAGGAAAAACCGAACTTTAAAAGAGATGATGAATGCTATGCTGATTAGTTCGGGTTTGCCTGATAATATGTGGGGGGAAGCTGTTTTGTCGGCTAATCATATCTTGAATAGAGTACCTCATAAGAAATTAAATGTAACCCCTTATGAATTATGGAGAGGCTTTGCACCAAAGTTGTCATACCTAAAAGTGTGGGGGTGTTTAGCTAAGGTTGCTTTTCCTGTGTTTAAACGTGAAACTGTTGGACCTAGAACTTTTGATTGTGTGTTCATAGGTTATGCTGACAACAATTCAGCGTATAGATTCATGAGATTGAATGATCGTTCTATATGTGAGTATCGTGATGCAGAATTTTTTGAGCATGTTTATCCATTGAAAAATCATGTTGTGCCTAATGTTGAAATTCCTGCATCTACTTCTATGTCTGCTTCTCTTAAAGAATCTGTTAATTCCTTTGAACCTAGGAAGAGTAAGAGACATAGAACTGAAACTAGCTTTGGTCCTGACTTTGTGACTTCTTTTTTGATAGAACTCAAGAATGTTGATATAATAGATGAATCAATTGTTTGCATTCATATGATTGAGGATGACCCTAAAACATATGAAGAGGCTATGAGTTCTATAGATGCTAGTTTCTGGAAAGAGGCTATAGATAGCGAATTAGACTCGATCATGTCAAATCAAACATGGGAAATAACTGACTTTCCAAGAGGTAGTAAAGCTATTGGTTGTAAGTGGATTTTCAAAAAGAAATTGAAAACTGATGGCTCAATTGATAGATATAAGGCAAGACTAGTGATCAAGGGGTTCACTCAAAAATATGGAATAGATTATTTTGACACTTACTCACCTGTGACTAAAATCGCCACTATACGTGCATTAATTGCTCTAGCTTCCACTCATGATCTAATTGTGCATCAAATGGATGTTAAGACAACTTTTTTGAATGACGATTTGGAGGAAGAAATATATATGCAACAACCACCGGGTTTTGCAATATCTGGTCAGGAGCACAAGGTGTGTAAGCTCAGGAAATCGCTTTATGGTCTGAAACAAGCACCGAAGCAATGGTATGAAAAATTTCATAAAACAATTTTGAGCTTTGGTTTCTCTGTGAATGGTTCAGATGCATGTGTGTATTCTAAAATGAATCATGGAAAATGTGTGATTATTTGCTTGTATGTTGATGACATGCTAATCATGGGTACACACATAGATATTGTTAATCAGACTAAAGATTTCTTATCATCAAAATTTGAGATGAAAGACTTAGGTGAAGTTGATGTTATTTTGGGTGTCAAAGTAACAAAAACTCTACATGGGTTCACCTTATCACAATCTCATTATGTAGAGAAAATACTTAAGAAATTTGATTCGTATGATGTCATGCCTGTGAGAACTCCTTATGACTCTAGCATACACTTGAAGAAAAACAAAGGGAATAGTGTTTCTCAATCTGAATATGCTAAGATAATAGGTAGTTTGATGTTCTTAATGAACTATACTCGGCCTAATATTGCATATGCTGTTAGTAGATTAAGCAGATACACTCATAGTCCCAATAATGATCATTGACATGCTCTAAAAAGGCTCTTAAAGTACTTAAGAGGTACTATTGATTGGAGTTTACATTATGTAAAGTTTCCAAATGTGTTAGAGGGCTATTGTGATGCTAACTGGGTATCTGATAATGATGAAGTGAGCTCTACTAGTGGATATGTATTTACTCTATGTGGTGCAGCTATATCTTGGAAATCTGCCAAGCAATCTGTAATAGCTCGCTCCACTATGGAGTCAGAGTTTCTGGCTCTTGATCTTGCAGGACAAGAGGCTGAGTGGCTGAGAAGCTTAATGGCTGACATTCCATTGTGGGGGAGGCCTACACCTCCCGTTTCTCTACATTGTGATTCTCAATCAGCAATATGCGTGGCAAAGAGTAGTGCCTACAATGGGAAGAAAAGGCACATACGCATTAGACATGAGGCTGTGAGACATCTCATTCTAAATGGTGTGATCACCATGGAATACATAAGGTCCGAAAGGAACCTTGCAGATCCCTTAACTAAAGGGTTAAACAGGAAAATGGTCCTGGAGTCGTCGAGGGGAATGGGCTTGAGGCCTGTATGAAAGTGATAAACTTTCTTAATCCTATGGCGAAGTGTAACATAAAATGAGAGGTTGAGCGCTAAGGCTCTTAATAATCTCATAGCCCAAAAAGGGTGGCTTGTATTGAGACAAGCTTGATGAGATTACCTACGTGAGTGCTATGAATAAAAGAGACTTGAGAAGTCCTTATAATTACACTCATGAGCATCCCAAGTGAAAGAGACTCATAAAGTGAGATCTCTATTGCGGGAATGGAGAACATATTGGTAACGTGTGTGTTCTCAGGTAACGCTCTCTATTACATAGTTAGAAGTTCAAGACTAGTTTCACTTCCTAACTTGAGAGCATTCCTGAGTTCACTAAAGTGGTTGGTTCAAATCGAAAGATACCCTCCACTTAAGCACCGAACCTACACTATACTCAGAACATAGCTCAAATGAGTATTACTGCTTTTGTGGGGGATTGTTGGAAATCTACAATTCCAAAGTGAAAAGCAGCACATTGCACATGGGGAAGTTTGTCCCACATCGGACACATGGGGGGATTTTGATCCCCTTTTAAAGTCTAATGGTGTACCATGTGTTAGTGAGTCAAGAGAGGAATGCCCCCTCGCGCGCGCGCCGCCGCCGCCGTCCGTCCGGCTCGGATCGTGTTCGTGACACGTGCGCGGTGTGGTGCTGGGGCGTATCTTTTTACGGGATATTTTAACTATTTCTAAAATTATGGGACAAAGAAGTTGCGGATTAATTGTCCGATATTCTTTCGTAACTTCCTCCGATTTTAAACGTGTTTGAATAAGATTTGGTCAACTGATCTTATCAATTTGTTTTCAACTGAAGAGAGATTATCGGGATTATGGAGTTAATGCTGATCATGGACGTTGAGAATTACTCTATAAAGGCTCCTCATCAGTTTTGCTAAAAACACATCCGAAATCTCTCTTCTCTGTTTTCAAAACCAAAAACCCGTAACTCTCTTGTTGTTCTGAGTTCTCCGTTCCCAACTCTTCTTACCGGAGTGCACCGGTTCGTAGAGTGTTGTGCTAACCTTGGGGGGCTGAACGCCGATCTCTGACGTGCTCCGTTGTCAGGGCGTTTTTGCTTCTAAGGCAGTGGTTTACCACGACACAGCGATTCGTCCCGCTACACATCAAATTGTTGGCCTACATTCGTCCCGCAGTGACCCTTTTTACCCTACATAATCTAGTAATGGATCTATGCATGAATGTCACGCTTAATTCTGCTATCTAAATGACAAAATAACATATATTAGGGGATTTAGGGGCATTACATCGTCAAGATTACTCACGACCACGGATGATCAACCCACCCGTTTAACCCACCCAAAACACACGGATAAAAACCCAAATAAAACGGGTGATAGGTGGAGCGGGTGGCGGGTGAAACACGTCGTGGGTTGAACATGGGTGGAAGTTTGTCTCCACGTAACCCTACCCATCACACAAACCACGTACTTAACATGCATGTTTTAATCATAGTTATCCTAGTATATATAGAAAATTCTAAACTATTTTCAAATATATGGTTGATGAACTTGATGTACATTAACATTTCGCTCTGTATTTCTTTGATTTTTTAATATTCATTTTAGAATTATGGATTTGCATTTTGTTTACTTGGTGTATTGATTTATTTATTGATCAATCGTTATCATTATATGTTTTTTGTATTGAATTATCGCGGTTGAAGAGTCGTAATTAGATAGTGGAAAAAAAAATACAATGATTATATACGGATGAACGGGTTATCCATATAACCATCGGGTAACTGGTGAATCGGGTGAAACATTTATACTTACGAGTCGGATGGTGAGAGTGTTCCACACTACTTCCACTCACCCATAACGAGAGCCACTGTCAGCCAAGGTCATGAAACAACCACTTTATTAGTTGCACACATGGTACACCATGCATTCAACCACACCATCAATTTATATTAACAACCTTCTTTAAAGTAAAATAACAAAAATTTAAAAGAGAATATATTAAGATCTTTTTCAACCCATTTACATTTAAATCTGTTTCTATAAACCAAAAACTTTCAAAAACCAAAACTAAAGAAAGAATATATGTTAATAATATCACCATTGTTGAAAACCTTGAATTGTATTGTACTGCAGAATGACTTGCACTGTGGAGATGCCGACCAAGCTTTCGAGAGATCACTATGTTGCTACAATTACAATTTTAAAAAATTTAATAAGTGAAAAATGCAAAGTCGCACATCACAACAAAGAAACACTTTAACACAGGATAATTAAAATAACAAAAAATAATTATTAAAATAACAAAAACATTTGATACACAGTACACAGTACACACTAAGATTAACAAATTCTTTGAATTCAACCAATTCAAGATGGTTGTTTTTTCACTATTATATATTCTCAAGGGTCAGTGGTTGTTTTTTCAAGGTAAAATTACAAAAGTATTAAAAGATTATGTTGCACTATGATATTCTTCTTTAATGATCTTGTATACTCCTTTTTATTTATTAATAGAGTTTCAATTTTGTTCAAAACTACTGTAAATGATGGGGTTTATGGTTAAAAAGAATTTTTGGATTTTTGGTGTGAAGAACAATACTCCCTCCTTATAATGATACATTTATCATTTTAGCCTTGCTTTTTTATCTCAAAATATTTGTCATTTTAAACTTTACATCATCTACTTAACATTTATACCCTTGTCATTATTGTTAGTTTTTAATAAATAATGAAAGAATTGTTAGTGTTGGTGTCGAAAAATGAAATAAGACAGAATAGTAGATAGAGATATCAGATATATATATATATATATGTCTATTTTTAACTTTTCTTAAAAAAATATGAAATTATCTAAAATAACAAAAATTATGATATGGAGGGAGGAGTTCTATTCTAGGGGTTTATATCACATGCCCTACATTAAAATTCTAGCCATAAAAAACTCACAAAAATCTAAACTATTTACAAAAGAAAAAAGGCAGATCAAGAATTACAATGTCGCAAGTTATGGCCCTTGCCCTTCAATTGCTCACAACCAAGGTCACATGCCTTAGAACAAGCTTCATTGGTAGATTTATACAGCCTCATACAAATGGGCATGCATTGATCCATACACACCACATCTGGCGGTGCTCCTGTTGGTGCTCCAATGGGCCCTTTTTCTTCTGAAAAATCCTCATCCACTGATGATGGTTTAGCAACAACAATCAGATTTGAGATCAACAATATGAAAACCATCAATGCTCCCTCCTTCCTCGTGATTCTTCCCTTGATCATGGTTATTGTTGTGTAAGGAGCATTGAATTATTTAGGTTGTGAGTTATCCTTCTGGAGCCGAGAAATCGAACAATGGGATAGGTATTTTAGGAGAAGATCTAGCTGTAGGAGATGAGTTATATAGGCAATTTTGTTTTTGGTTTCATGGGCGCCTAAATTTGTGGCTTGATTTTGGTAAAGATGGGATGTATGAGATGGATTTGGAGATGTTCTTGTGTAGGCGTTTAGATGGAAAAATCTAATAATAGCTGGTGTATTATACATAAAGCCCATTCAAATCGCAAGTGTACACAGAAAATGCTTGAAAACATTTTTTGAATGAAATCTCAGATAATTACATCACGGTTTTATGCTTGAATGGATGACATAATCAACATTGTCAAAGTAACTGAAACAGTATAGATACCAGATCGACAAGAACAGTATAAAACTATAAATAATCAACACAAGTATGTTCATGCTCTGAAATCCATAGAATTCTACGGCTAATAGAACTAAGGTATTATCACCTGGCATAAGTGCAGGTGTCAACTCTCGAGCTGATGCAAAAAACCATCACTGCGAAGAACAAGACGTAGAGCCACCCACGAGAGCTCATCTTTGGTGGTGACACCAGCCCGGTTAGTGCTCGAATACCAGCTGGATTGACAATGCCCTCTGGAACGTTAAAGGAGACGGAGACATTGACATTGACATTACCAAGCTTGTCCAAAGACCAAATCATTCCATTGTCATTTACTGATGAGCCGTTCTTGATTTCCGTCTTTGTAGCAGTAACTTGACTTGAGTCAGAGGATTGCATGTGCATAGCTGCTTGAAGCTTAGCAGCCATGTCTTTTGTAGGGAGCTCAGATGCAAAGGCGGGACTTGCTGGGAAGTTGCCTAGCATTTGGCTCGCTTGATCCATGAATGAATATCCGGAATCTGTGCATCACGCAAGAAGATATAAATGACGAGATTACAAGAATGCGACATGACTTGGTTAGGCTTCTTATGGAATTAAAAAGACTGCTCAAGGGAAAAGAAAAATCCATGCGCATCCCAGAGATATTTTCTCCTCTAAATATGCCCTGCACAATTGTTATTGCATACTGAAAATCCCTGTGTATCGGAAATGTTGCTGCTCGCTTGGAGTGAACTGAATAATATCAGCAACAGTTCAAATATATAGAGAATTTAGTATGCAATAGAAACTTTGCAAACCACAGATAGAAGTAAATTATATCAGGGACACAAATGAACTTTTCTTTTCCCTTGAGAGCAGTAGGATATTTTCCAATAAACAAAGGTCAAAATTGGCTTTCATAAACTTGCCTGGCTTGAGATTGACTAGTTCAGAAGAGGATGCACTCGAAGCACTATTTGCTTCTGGAGGCTGCTGGTTAAAAGTATATGGCAGCTTATTAGCTTGGTCCAGAATCTGCATAGCAACAATATTCCCCGTCAAACCATCAGTTAAGGGGGAAAGAATAGAAGAAGAAAGGAAAGCATGAAGATTCAGCATGGATTGTTACCTGATCAGGGAGAAACGTTAGATCATATAGAGTGCTATCAGCATCAAAGAAGTCAGATGAATCAAATGACAGATGTTGCCCAATATCATTATCTGCAACAGAAAATTAGCAGATCAGTGATGGTGGATTAAGAGTTGAAGGGAGGGGCCAGAAAAGGATATGGGAAAAAAGAGACAAGTACATCAAAACAAATCAAACATGACAACAGAATCAGCTAAAATAATTGCAGCTGCTGACATCTACATGTTGTACCTAATCCTAAACTAAAATCCTCCCAAGAAAAACTATACATCCAACTCTTGTATGCCAAACAGAATTACCGTTTAATTAGTACATTTAAAGTGATGGGAAATGATGGTATGCAGAGGTGCAACTAGTACAAAAGAAGGCAGAGCATGTTTGCCAGTAAAAAAAAAGGTGTATGAGCAATGAAGTAGAGAATAGCATAGGGGAAATGGGAACTATTTAGGTTTTTATACGTACTTTAAATCTAGGGGAAGTAACTATAGGAGTAGGACAAATGGAACTTTTTTAGTTTGGAGTTGGATGCATAATGAAGTTCACTTCTTTGAGTAATGAGATTAACAGAAAATCCAAAAGATCAAAGACACCTTGGATTTCAGGTACATACCTAGCTTTGATTCTTGTTCCAATATGAGTTGCTCTGAAGAGGACGCACTCTCAACACTATATGCCACTGGGAGCTGTTGGTCCAGATTCTGTAAAGCATTAACATTCTTTCATCAAAATAATCAGAAAATTACAAAACCACTTATGAGGCATGGGGTACCAACACAAATTCCTACCTGATCAGTGAGTAATGCTTGATCATTTAGAATGTTATCTAGATCCAGCATCTCATGTGAATCAAGGTCCAGATATTGTCCAATGTCAATTTCTGCATCATAGTTATTGAGGTATTCATCCAGCATTTGAGAATCTGAGGAAATTTCTTCAATAGGTTCTAGTAGATCATTTGCTTCCAGATAAAATCCTTCATCTGATGGTGCACTTTTGACATTATCTAGACACTGTTCCCCAGGTAAATAGTTAATGGGCGCTTGACTTGTAGTATTTGTTGGCTGGCCAACATAATTGTTGACTACTTCCGGCCCAAGCTGAGCAGAATAATTGTTGTTGACTACTTTTTGCTCATGCTGAACAGGAAGGTTGAGTGACTTGTGATCATCATTGGTCCCCTGATCTATTTGTTCCTCATTCATCACAGTCAAGGAATTCGAGTTTTCAACCAAAGAAACATCGAAGGTGCTACTATCTCCTTGGTAAAAGTTCAACAGAGGAGTAGGACGCTCCAATGGCTGTATTAGTGAAAAAGCAGGGCGAATTCTCAGAACAGAAAATTGGACTTAGAATTTAGAAATGTACAGAGCAAATCCTGTTAAAATACAACTGCCATAAAGACTATGCAACAAATTGTTCTCGGAAAATTATTGGTGCATTATCCAAGCACCTAGCAGAACTCAATAGACTTGTAAATCAACCTATATCTAAACTCAGTAGACTGGTTATCATATTTTTTATGATTATATAGCTTGATCAACTTAATGAAGCTGAAACTAACCATCTGGCTCAATCCAACTTGGCCTACTTTTATCATATTAGCTTCAAAGAATATGATTCCAACTCACCAAATCACTAATATTAACTACATCAAAACATTGAAGGGCACTTCTCGAATTACTCCTCCATTATCAAAGAGAAAATCCTCCAGGTTTTTCAAGATTTACCCTCTCTCACTTTAGTTTGAACTGGCGATGACTATTTAGATACACAACTACAATGCTACGTATTCAAATAGTTAACATTCAGCTGCTAGGAGGTCTCTGGTTGCCTCAACTTCTAATTTTAGGAAATGTCAGATGAATATCAAAGTTTCGGACAATCCGAATCTGAAGCATGAACACAGGAGGATATCAGAGGCATCTCAGTAAGAGACAAACCTGGTTAAGATAATTTTCCTGAGTCACTGATTCATCATTAGAAATGACAACACCAGCAGCAGGTTCACTAGGTAATATACACGTGTCATTGTCATCCACTTCCCATTCCTCCTCAACAAATGGAGCTCCATATTGTTCCCCATTCTTCGGGCCCGAGCCACTCTTGTGGAATATTCTACACAATACCAATGCGTCCTGCTCCAATAACACACAGACCCATTACTTACCCGTAGCAAGCACAGAAATATGCCTACAAAATCAATATGTAAAGTACCTTTCAATTGCGTATTCACGCATATATAATGACATTCCTCACCTGAGGCACGACATTCTTTCCGACCTCCTCATCAACAAGCTTGTACTCGTGCATCACCCAGTTCATCCTCTCGCCACGAGGAGCTCGTCCACGGTGGTAAACCAAAGTTTTCTTATATCCGACAACTCGGGACCTGTGTTGGACAGGTCTGTCCTTCCCGGTTGTCTTCCAGTAGCCTTCTATAGTAGCACGATTAGTCCTTGACCCATTTCCATACTTCTTGTCCAGATTACTGAAGAAGTACCACTCGAGATCACGACTCTTCAGCTTTGAAAGACCTTAATATCCAAAAATCAAGCAAAAGATCATTTAGCAACACAAATTGGCAGAAACCCCAATCAAATAAGCTAAAATCTCAAATCCAATGTTGATTAACAAATCAATAAACCCCAATGAGGGAAATAAGGGAGCCCGTCCAATTCTACAACCACGCAACACACGCACAATAAAACAATCAAATAAGCCCAAACCTATCTCCCCGAACCAAACTCAAAACAAAAGAAGAGTCTTTACAGTAAGAACTACTACACTGACAGAAATTGAACACAGAGAAGGTAAAAAAAGAAGCGATCTTGAGAGGGACAGAGACCAGGTAGATCCCAGGGTTCGGCTTTGTAGACATCGATTTCGGAGATGGCATCGAACCGAAAAGGCTTTCCACAGACCTTGCGCTTGAGATAGTAAGACACGAGCTCTTCATCCGTGGGGTGAAATCGAAACCCCGGAGCTAGCGACGTCGAAGAATCACCGCCGTTCAATCCCATCAAAAGAGCAGGGAATTCAAGCGACTATTGGTCAAATTCCAAGAAGCTAGGGTTTTTCTTTTTAATCAATTAAATAACCAAAATACAGAGGACAAAGCGAGTGAGATTGAGAAGGGAGTTGGGGGCTAGGTTTTGAAGAGAGTCAATCGACGTCTGAGGGGTGGCAATTGAGGAAATTCTTGGCTGCCATGGGAACTGAAACGATGGTTTTGGGGGAGCTTGAAGGAGGTTTATAACTTTTGAGGGAAAACGTTGTCTTGCCGCAAAAGAAAACCAATTAAGAAAAAGGAAAATAAAAAAAGGAAAATAATCGGGGATGAACGACGTGGAACGCGCGAGCTTCCGGTTACCCGTTAGGTACGTCATTGCGTACGTGCATCGGATCTTTTTCCGCGCGCGTCATTTGACTTGAATTAAATAGGGTCAAACTTTGCTAAGATTTTTTTAGAAAAAAATTTACAAAGATAACTAGAAAGTTTAGGCCGTCACGGATAAATTTTTTTTTGGTTGAAGGCCGTCACGGATAAATTGGTTTACCGTAATTTTTTAGATATTATTACATATGATTAATTAGTAGAATGATTTGGCTATATGACATTTGGAAAATGCCATATAGCATGAAAATACCACAATATGTCAAATTTGCACACATAGCATAACCCCTCTCTCCACCAGTTGACCAACCGTTGACCGATCATTGACCGGCGTTGACCGACTGTTGACCGGCGTTGACCGACCGTTGACCGGCGTTGACTGTCATCAATTGCCACCTCAAAGTGACAGCATTCACACCTAATTGTCACTTTTGTGGGTGACAATATTCACACCTAATTGTCACCACAAAAGTGACAATATTAACACCTAATTGTCACTTTTGTGGTGACAATATTCACACCTAGTTGTCACCACAAAGTGACAATATTCACACCTAGTTGTCACAACAAGTGACAATATTCACATGTAATTGTCAACACAAGTGACAATATTCACACCTAATTGTCACCACAAGTGACAATATTCACATCTAATTGTCAACACAAGTGACAATATTCACATCTAATTGTCAACACAAGTGACAATATTCACACCTAATTGTCACCACAAGTGACAATATTCACATCGGTCATCACAAGTGACACCTAATTGTCATCCCAAGTTACACCTAATGGTCATCCCAAGTGACACTATTCAACAATTAACTAGAAGATTATAGTAATCACACCGAATAATTATAGCTAAAACAAGACTTGTGCACTCCAAATTATCATCACAAGTGACAATATATGTCATCACCAATGTTATCAAAGGATCTTCTAGATAACACCTAATTGTCATCACAAGTGACAAATTCAAAAAATAACTAAAAGATTATAGTAATTACGCCGAATAAGTATAGCTAAAAACAAGACTTATGCACATAACTCCAAATTATCATCACAAGTGACAATATTTGTCATCACCAATGTTATCAAAGGGTCTTCTAGATAACACCTAATTGGCATCACAAGTGACAAGTTCAGCAAGTAACTAGAAGATTATAGTAATTACACCGAATAAGTATAGCTAAAAACCAGACATATGCACACAACTCCAAATTATCATCACAAGTGACAATATATGTGATCACAAGTGACTATATATGTACAAAATGTACAAACTATTCAAAATGTACAAAGTATTACAAATTGTCATCACATAATCAATCAAGTACCATCTTATATAATTGTTTTTACTGTCATTACACGAATTGTCATATAAGACAAATAATCATACACGCAAATGTTGGCACCAAAGTAGACTTTCAAAATAATAGAAAAACCCGTTCATAGGGCTTTAAATTTCCTCCCAAATATTTTACGCTTTTTAACTAGCAAATAGTCATCATTATGCAAAAGCACAAAGTTCAGCAAACATACAAATAAGTGAAAAAACTTAACAACTTCCTTGATCCAAAACATTCAATGACAACTGCATTGTCACGTTTGCCCATTCAAAGAACCCATATATGGATGCATCTTACAAGTCTCCTAAGCTTAACATGCAATGCAAGTCTCCTAACCTTAACAACTTGCAAGTCTCCTAACCTATATACTACAGTTGAGAAGTCTAAGATTGCAAAATTAGATTTTGAAAATCCAATTCAGTGCTCGTAAAGGGATCGACTTTCATCATAAATTGAACTCATTCTGAGATAATTACTCAAACAAACGCAAAAATATCGGATATCTACCCCAAGAGGTTGCAACTCATTTACGATCAACCTATTAAGCCAATCTATACAAATTTGTACTAGCAAGCAGCAAACACAAGCATAGAAGCCATTTTCAACGGAGTAAAACAAAATCTTCCCTTTCCAAGTCGAGGCAAAGAATCCGATCTTAGACTTCTTTCCATCGTTCTCCCCCGTCACCGTGGCCAAACGCTTCATCGATGTCTTCATTGGGGAAGCCGCTGAATTAGGCTTCGAAGTCATCTTAGATATCGGCCTTTTGAGCTTCGAGCCGTTGTCTGTCGTCTTCGACCTCATCGACTTCAATGGACGCTCAATATCATCGGAATCAGATCCAGAACCTACAACCTTCACATCTGCGGATTTCTTGTCGACGATCCCGGCATGAGCATCCCTCGGCTCGCACGCGCAACGAACGAGGGGACCATGAGCCTGAGCCCGCATTCGATCTACTCGATTCAGCAAGTTAGGGTTTCGCCAAGCGCCACCGCCTCCGAGACCAACGGCGGCGGCGCCACCGCCTCCGCCACGCGCAACCAATTAGGGTTCCAACGGCAGAGGCGACCTTGTCGATGAGGATGTTGTGGTGGGGGAGAAGGGCGAAGAAAGAGAAGCGTTTTAGAGTTTATAAGGGGCCGGGGTTCAGTAGCATGCCAAGAATGCAAATAAACACTTATGTGGGAACACGGACAAATGGGATGATAATCTCCTGCCGCTTCCCCCAAATATCTCTAATTAGTATTTTGATCCATAATTTCAACATTGTATCTCTCTTTATCCCGGTCTTAGAATGAGTTGAAAATAAGATTTTTTATTATTATTTTGTATTTATAAAAATGCTGCATTTTAATTAAATATACATTGAGGATATAATATGCATTATCATTTAGGCTATAGTTTTTACATATGTAATGTTGTGACAGTTAATTGACTATTTTTTTTATCAAGTAGTTAATTGACTATAAAAGCTAATATATTCCATTTCTTTTTTGAATATTAATTATATAAAACAAAAGCCAGTAGCCAAGTAGGTATCAGGAAGTTAGTACAGGCGCTTGGCGCATCATCTAACTGGTTGAGCACTTATGGTGGTATCATGAGGTCTCGGGTTTGAGATTCCAAGGTGGTGGTTTGCCCTATTATCATTAAGATGATTAGTAATCACTTATCATCCTTTGTGAATGCTCTAGGTGAGCTTAAATAGTACTTGCGCCGTGCCTAATCACTTTCCTTATCAAAAAAAGGAAGTTAGTACGGATTTGAGTCAACACTTTTTCATAACATGATCGAGCGACGAAGTGAACAATCATATTCTTATTTTGTCTTACACGAGGAACCATAACAAATTTCAATTATTTAATTATCGCATTTGTTGATCAGTACTCTATATTTCAACACTTATTCATAAACAACTTCTTTCTAATTTAAATACACTAGATATTAATATTGTCTTTTTTATTCGAAATAGTTACAATATTTATTAATCCAAAATCGTGATTTAATGTTAATAATAAATTTAAATTTAAATTCTATATAATATGACTTAAATAAAAGTATAGATAAAATACTATTATATTATTTCAAAATAGTTTTGAATAATTAAAAAAGTAATATGCTATACGATATGAAATCTCAACTGAAATATTTTATCAACATATATATATATTTTTATATGATGATAGAAATAAAAAATAAAGTTAATTATGACTTATTTGATAAATTATTTTGTAAAATAGACTTGTATCAGTAATAATATTTTTTGAAATAAAATGAATATTTTAATGGATCTTATAAAATTATAATTAATCTAATAATAGTAGATTTATAGATCAATATAATTTATAAATGAATATGATAACACAAATTTAGTTTATATGTTTTTAAGATACTTTTCAAATACATTTGTAGATATTTGTAGCTTAAATTATAAATTTATGGGACCAAAAAAGATTGACAAAAAAATATGACGAATGTATATGATTATAAAAATACAATATAAGCAAAAATTCAAAGTGACAAATAATTTTAAATTTTTAATTTACAAAATAGAATACCTAAGCAAATAGTTGAAAAAGATAGAAATTAAAAAAAAAAAACAAAGATAGATGGCAAACAATTAATAAGAATAAGATAGAACTTAAAACTATTTTTCTAAATTTTATTTTCTTAAATAGAGTGAGACCAGAATTAACGTGGAGGCTCAAAAAGTCTCGACTTTAATAGATAGTATAGATTTGAGAGATAATTTATAATTTTAATGCATTTCAAAAATAGCCATCTTTCAATCATTTGCCATCAACTCGTTCGACAATTTAAAATTTGAGATACTTATTTGTCCAAATAAGTATTTTGTTACTTACAAGCACCTAAAAAAATAAGAAACTACCTCCCATCTTATTTGAAAATAAGTATGCTTATTTCCTGAAGAAACAACTAATCGGCAAACGTTCATACCGAACAATCACTTTTTGCATCAATATCATTTAAATTATCGATACCTTAAGTGGGTATCAATATAAATATCATTTAACTTATCAGTATATTACCTTATTTGTCGAACGCATCCATAATACTTTGAATTTTTTATTGACTCGTGATGCATTCTAACCATCCATAATGATAGTCGAGAAAGAAGAATTCACAAACCCCCGCTTAGACGGGCCCATGACAAGGACATGTACCAAGGTTATGATGTGACCCGGTCTCGAGCCCGGACCGATAATTGTCAGTCCGAAACTCACACGATCCATTGGCTCTGACACCAATTGATGCGACCTCGTCGATGGTAGACATGGCCTTCATGTTTGCTGATTTGGACCGTGTGGTATATGTCTCCTTTTGATGGAAGTGATGCGGAAGCAAAGAGGTTGAAGATGACACGAACGGATAGTTTGATGGCCAACATGATGTACATCATATCCTTCAAAGCCAATGTTATGGCTTTGGCAACACCGATCTCTACGTTTAGAGATGAAGTGGATGAATTGAACGAAGAGTAACAATGGTGGACACGGATCCAAACAATGAGGAATATCACTCACTTTAAGCTTGGATTAAAATTAGTGTGTCTAACCTAGAACAAGAGAAAGACTTGGCCCTATATAGGCAAATCATTCTTTACCTAGCTAGCTTAATGGACCATTTACTCATACAAGAGAAGAGCCAATCTCATATTACTATAACTAGCTAAAACATAAATAAAAGAGTTTAAATAAAAGATTCTGAAAATAGTAAATAGGGAAACATATAATAAATTAACAACATCGGGACCCAATGGGGACGCCATTGTCTCGGACGTCTCATTACTGGCTATGATCGATCCGGGCTTAGGACCAGGTCACATCAGGTTATACAACCACGCAATCTTAGGTCACTCATGCCTTGGACAACCTTGGCATCGACGAGGTTGCGCCTAACTAAGCCAACACTAGGGCACATGAACCAATGTTGAGCATGCCCATGCCTCACTGAGCACCAGCCACGTCGGGGTTCAAAGCTGACTCCCCCCCCTCACTAGATAGAGAAGATCAGTTAATTTGTGTGTCAATCCTATCGAGTTCTTACTCCAACTAACAAGCCAGAGTGTTGGCTTGTGTTCATTGCTTTGCAAACGTTGATCTTACGCCTACGAGTTCATAATGTTGAGCTCATTTTTCTCTTGGTTCATAACACTGGATCGAACTCTTCACACGAACCTCCAAAGTTTGTGTCTTGCTTTTGCCCAAGTATTCTTACGAGACCGGTTACATGATCGATCTAGATCAACCACAAAGCATCCGACATCTTGCCGAGGCTAAGGTCACATCACCTAGCTCGCTTGTTGGAAATTAAACTTGGTTATGATTAATTATCACTTTAATTAGTTATAAAACTGTCATTCTAGGCGGTTAATTAAGTTAGTTAATGACAGTTACAAATATTGCACTATAAATATGTATTTACGTGTAATGGGAAATTTAGGGGGTGTGGGGAAAGGCACTCCCTCGACTGATCGGAACGAAGGTATTGTTCCGGAATATAACGGGGGCGAAGGAATGTCTCCCGGGTAGTTATAGGCGAATGAAATACCTGTGTAAATACACATAAATGTAATTTGTGTGTTGTATGAGAAAAACCGAGCGTTGGAATTATGTTAATGGAATTTCGGGTTCGAGTTTTCAACAATTGGTATCAGAGCGATCCAGAAAGCGATCGTGGGAAACGAAGAGAGAACACTGGAGGCCTGCACGTACAGATCCATCAATTGCAAGTGGATCCGGTGAGGCTTTAAGGTGGCAACGGAGGATCCAAGGCAGATCCCGCGCGGATTGTCCACGAACATGAGGGGTGTCGAGGGTGTCGCGAAAGCATCGCAACTCCGTCGTAGATCTCAAACGAGGGGTGTCGGGGCAAGAACGGCGCTGTGAGAGAAAGGTGCAAGGGACGGTGGCGACCCGCAAAGAAAAGGCTGCGGTGGCAGCGGCGGCAGCGCTACGGTCGTTCCTATCTGATCCGGTCTCACACGGTCATCTCCGCCGGCCGGTGGCTTCATGGTGGAGGTTGTAGCGTCCGACGAGCGGATGAAGATGGATCCGGCGATGAGAGTCTAAACTCTCTGTGAACAGAGGCATTACAAATGAGATTTGCGATGCAATAGGTGTTGACGAAAATATCACTTTGGGCCCAACGTGCATTAGTGGATCAAATTGATAGTATGGAGGGGTTATTTGTTTATTTGCTAGTTAGTGGTAAGTAACCAAGTTTAGAGGGGTGACTGTTGTAAATTAAACTTGGTTATGATTAATTATCACTTTAATTAGTTATAAAACTGTCATTCTAAGCGGTTAATTAAGTTAGTTAATGACAGTTACAAATATTGTACTATAAATATGTATTTACGTGTAATGGGAAATTTAGGGGGTGTGGGGAAAGGCACTCCCTCGACTGATCGGAACGAAGGTATTGTTCCGGAATGTAACGGGGGCGAAAGAATGTCTCCCGGGTAGTTATAGGCGAATGAAATGCCTGTGTAAACACACATAAATGTAATTTGTGTGTTGTATGAGAAAAACCGAGCGTTGGAATTATGTTAATGGAATTTCGGGTTCGAGTTTTCAACATCGCTTCCTACCTAAGCTCGCATATTTCTCATCTTTCTTTCTCTTCATATCGCAATTCGACTTCCCCTTGTACTTACCAACCGATCTAATTTGCAAGAATACTACCACACCTCACTTAGGCTTCCCACTACAGTCTACAGGTATACAGTAATACTCCTCAACTTTGGTTCGAGTCATTTTCCTTCCAATTTTGATTTGGAAGCTATATTGTTAATTTGACATTTATATACAAGGACTTGAACTTCTATAAACTATTCTTACTGATAGATTTATCATTTTTATTTATTACCCAGAACTATCGGTTAAAAATAGAAAAAATGATCGCGCTAGGACACTAGGATTAGAGTAGTAAAAAATGACCGAAAACTATTGGTTAAAGTTGTTGATGACCTTGGTAAACTCTCCTTCTCGTCTAAGGATCCGTTCGGGTAATTAGCTGAAAGGTGGAACTGAAAGCTGAAAGCTGAAACTGACAACTGAAAGCTGGAACTGACAGCTGAATCCGAAAGCTGGATTTACTAGCTGAATTGAGTAAAAATTGAAATGAGTGTTCGGTAAAGTACCTAGCTGAATCCCGAAAAGGGTAATAAAAGATTACCAAAATACCCCCAAAAATAAATATAAAATCATTTTTTTTACCCCCAGGTGATACTCACGTGTCCGACTAATGACCTATTTCACCATTTGGGGCAATAATCCTGAGTCCATTTTCGATCAATTTTCGCACAATTTTAGCTAGTGGAGTCTTCCTCAACGCTCCACCATGGAAGCCCCAAAGCTTTCCTTGACGATCTGGCGACGAGCATCCGCCTTCTTGCCTTCCGCACCGCCACCGACGACCAAGGATTTGCTACACTATGCCAGATTGGCCTGCTTGGCGATCCAATTGAGAACCTTCCAGCCGTCGTTGAAGGCCGCTGGAAACCTATTCTCCGGCGCCAGCCTATAGCCCACCGCCACCACAATCGCATTGCACAATTTAGCGATTCTCTGGCAGAAGAGATCGTTGGCCACCGAGTCGTTGCTCCCGCTGACGAAACCCCCGCCGTGGAGCTGAACTATCACCGGCAGTTTCCGGAATCGATCGTTCCTCTTCTCCATCGACGGCGAGTAACCGCTGTAAACACCGGGATCGTTCGGACTGACATCTCCGAACGAGAGGGCGGAGTGAGGGAGGAAGATGCGGACGGTGAGGGAAGTTGATACGGGGTTAACCGTGATTGGCCCGATCTTCGACAATCAACGACTCAACAAACAAGGAAACAAGCAAATGGTCAGAAATGCAACAAATGAAACTCGACTAGACTGAAAACGAAATGGAAAAGACTCGACTGAAATGAAAATGATAGGGAAATGAAGATCAACCAAATGAAACAACAATAAGACCCTCGTTGCTTTGAAAACGAGAACCAGATTGAATGATCAAGTGACCAACCTTGTACGACTTCACACAATCAAGGAACCAGCCTTGAAAGCACGAAGAAGATGCTCGTATTCGACTAGCACACCAACTATGATTGATAATTGATGCAATCAAGACAAACCAAGCTGAAATTGCAATACGATGAAGAACAAGTCTTCGATTCTCACTATGGAGAGAAAACACTCAGTTTTGTGATAAAGGTTGTCTAACTGAAATGAAGAGCAACTAAAGGCTATTTATATGTCCTCCTAAAAGCAATAAAAACGACTAAGTAAAGCAATAGAAGGGCGGCCCATTGTGGCCTAACAAGCCCATGCAAGACACGCACAATCAAGTACGCAAGAGGCAAGGCGCGACATGGCAAGGCAAAGCGCGATCACGCCTTAGGGGATTTGCTCATGCTTTGCCGGCTGAGGCGAACTTGTGCGCTGGCGCCAGTGCCTGCTTGTGCCGCAGCCTAGGCACCGCCGCGGTGCCCCAAATCTGGCACCTCTTGGCATAACTTGTTGGCGACGAGGCACATGAGTGATGACTTGTTCTCAGGAGCATTTTTGGCTTCCTTGACTCCATGGTACGCCACAAATGCAAACAAGTCCCTTTGAAGCTTCTTAGCTCGCGCCTTTGTTATTCAACCATCAAAGAGGATGGGCGTGCTCGGTGGTGGCTTGACGGATGGTCCCTCATCAGAAGTGAAGGCGTCGACGTGGATGTCCTTGGTGGCGATGCCGTCGGTGAAGACGGGGTCGGCGGCGGCCACGGATTCCTCCGACCGAGTGGAGATCCTGAAGGAATCGGTTTTGGCTGGATTGCGACGAGGGAGGGTAATGGCTGGAATTTTTGATTGAAAAAAGAAGGAGGGGTGAAGACGCTAGCTGGCGAGAAGCTAGGGCAAGACGTTGCAATCTTGGGGGGTAGGGGGCAGCGTCTAGATGAATTTCGGGTACCATCTCCCTCGACCAGCTACTGCCGAACACGCCACGGGAGTAGCGTCTCGCCGGCGAGACGCTCCATGTAGCGCGGAGACGCTACTCCCGAACGGACCCTCATTAAGGCTCCGTTTGGGTAATTAGCTAAAACCTGGGACTGAAAGCTAGTAGCTGGAGATGAAATATGAAAGCTGGAACTGACAGCTGAATTCGAAAGATGGATTTACTAGATGAATTGAGTAAAAACTGAAATGAGTGTTCGATAAAGTAACTAGCTGAATCCCGAAAAGGGTAATAAAAGATTACCAAAATACCCCCAAAAGTAAATATAAAAACAATTTTTTTACCCATCCACGTGATAGTCACGTGTCCTCAAATGACCCATTTGGAGCAAAATCCATACGAACAACCCAAATGACCCATTTCCTTTTCTTTTCCACTCTTCTTCTACATCTGTTTCTTTCTTTCCTTCATAGCTAGCCAAATCTGCAGCTTCACGCTCAACCTCAAGCTGGCCCGGATCCGGAACCACCAACCCTCCTTTCTTTCCGTTGGCCAGCCCCCGATAGCCATCACGCTCGCTCTCTCTCTCGACCTCACCCGGCCCGACTCGGCCTCACGACGCAGCCCACTCGTCGATTACCAGATCTGGGGTTCCGGCCCCCTGCTCACCAGCAATTCCCGACAGCTTGCTAGTCCCGTCGACGACCCCGCTCGCCCTCGCCTAGGGCAGAGAATGTCGAGCGGAGGAGAAGGGTAATGGCTGGAATTTTGTTTGAATAAAGAGGAAGGGGTTGAGACGCTAGAGACGGAGACGCTACACGGAGACGCTACAATCTTGGGAGGGGGGGTTAGGGGATAGCGTCCAGCTGGTTTTCGACTACCATCTACTTCGACCCGCTACACCCGAACACGCAAACGGAGTAGCGTCTCATTGGCATTCATCTCCATTTAGAGCATCCACAATGGAGAGAGTATACAAATTTCTTAACTTGAAAACAAAAAGATAAAAACAAAAAAATCTGACCAAAATCAGCTTTTACAGTAGAAATGTTAATTCTCTCTCCTCTTTTTAGTCTTCTGCAAGAAATTTTGCCTGGGATATAAGAGATTTTCCCTGACAAAACTCTAACTTTAATTATTTTTTCTTTTTCTTTTGAAGTTAAGAAATTTACCCCATTTCTCCATTGTGGATGCCCTAAGACTACATGTTGTCAGAGAAAGCTCCTCCTAGTATTGTACCTCTTATTATATAGCTTAGGGCTTTAGCCTTCATGATGACAAAAAAACGAGTAGTAAAAAATGAATGAATTCGAAAAATGCCCCCATTCCAAATAGAAATTCAACCCTTGCATGAGAATATATCACTGAATCCAGTGATGCAACCCGGTTGGCTTGCTAATGTAAATTGTTACTAAAATATAATATTATGATAATTTAGTTTTTATAATACTTTTATATTTATATTAAAGTTGTATTGTATCGAGATAATTCAAGATCACAAGAGTTTCTAAGGTGCAAAATGAAGGGGGATCGGCGGCCCAAATCACAAGGGGGAGAAAAGACACATGTTGGCAATTCCATAAATAAGTGAATTTTTTTTGTCGGTGAACTATTACATATAACAACACACCGATAGCTCGAAAAAGCGCACCGCGAAAGAGTAAAAACAAGAATTAGAAAAGTGCATCGCTAACTTTGAAAAGTGTATCATTATTTGATTTCTGCTCGAAAATTTTCTATTTCGCAATGCACTTTATCGAGTTACGAGTGCACTTTTGTATCAACAAAACTTCCAGTTATTTACGGAATTTCCATCGTGTGCCTTTTTTCTCCTTCTAATCTTGATCACACTTTCCCCCCATCGAATGATCAAAATCTTCCTCATTGATATACACATTTATGTTGTGTATTTAGATGGGGTTTTAGCATACTTCTAGTCTTGTTTTAGGTGCTAAAGTTCGAGTTTGAAGCGTTAAAGAAGGAAGAGCCGAGGTACCCTGAAGACCACTTGAAGCTGGAATGAAGAAACGAAGAAACGTCGAAATTGTGGCTGGCGGCAACCACTGCCCCATAGGCGGCGACCGCTGCCTTTTCCGAGGCGATTTTCTACTTTAAACGCTGCGTTTTATTTTAGTGGCTTATGGATATTATTTTTGGTCCGGTTTTTATGTATTTTAGATAGATTGTTTTCTCATATTTAAGGAGCTTTAGACCTTTGTTTTAGACCTAGTTTTTGGAGTTTGGAATTAATTTGTATTTTGAAGACCTATGGAGAACTAAGTTTCTTTGCTTAGACAGACAATTGAAGTGTTCGTTCTGATTCAGTTGTGAGATTTCTAATTCCTTATCGATTGCATGGATTTAATCTTTTCTCTTGCTTGAATTGCTATTGACTTGTTTCAATAATTTCTAGCCTGATCATCTAGGATTTATTGTTATTAGGTTATTGCTAGATTTAGAGTGTTTCTGGTTGAGCATCTCTGATTCATAAGTAGCAACTGCATCGTGCTAATATTTGGTTGTGTTAGTTATATGCATAAGAGAATTGATTTGCATTCTAAGGTAAAAGCTGGTTGTTTTATCTTAGTTTGTATCTAATTATATTCCTGTTGTTGAATGCTGTTAGTTAGATTGAATCTTGATAGTTTCATGATTATTTATCTAGTTAGGGTTAATAGTATCTCGTTGTGCTATTAATTACTTTTGAAAAGGAATTGAAACTTCCATTGCATAGATATTGAATGAAATCAATGATCAACTTGTCAAGCGAATGCGGATATTTGTTTGCCTAAGTGTTTCCAAATACTGATTGATAAACTCTCGAATTCTTATGCTTTGCATGTTTTGTGTGAATTAAACCTAAAAACCCCCCTTGTTACTTCTGTTTGACACATAATTCTCTGCTAAAGATAACTTGTCTCCCTGTGGATTCGACCCTTACTTGCTTTATACTTAGGTTTAAGTTAGTTTGGTTTTCTTTGCATAATTGTGGTTTAAAACGACTAAATCATCGTTATCACTCATGTAATTCTAAGTCTTAGTTTTGACACCACCTCGTGTAAAATTAATTATATTTTAGCTACAATATAGTGTCATTAGTTTAAAATAAAAATAAATATTTTTTATGATATCTACTATATTTTAATTTGTCGTACAATAAAAAATACTAATATCTTTAAAATTGTTGTATATTTTTATATAAAAATATTATTTATAACCATTTTTATATCAATTCTATCTACAAATATTAAAATAATAATATTAAGTCATCACCATATCTATTTAAATTACTTTAAGTATTTAATTCATGTTATGTATATATCAATTTTTTTCTTAGCATCATTTTAGTTTGTGTGTACCCTCATAGCATATAAAAAATGCCAAATATAATTTAAAAACTATACTTGGATTTTAAAGCTCTGCGTTATCGAGTCACCACGTTAACTCTAATACAACTACAAATTAAATTAGTTATAATTTATAATTAAAATAGTCTTATTATTCTAACACGGCTCCAATATATTTTAGTAGTAAACTAGATAGTATATAATATATTTTTATTTCTTACAATAAATAATGTAAATATCGTTATCTTATCCATATATTTTCATATCCAAATAATATCTATCGATCAAAACCCAAAGGTCTAGAATTTGGTGAGCCAAAAATCGAACTAAGAAATTCTATTAACTGTTTTTGCTGTTGTTTATAAATATAAGCTTTCTCTTTGAGAAATTTAAAAACTATACTTGGATTTTAAAGCTCTGCGTTATCGAGTCACCACGTTAACTCTAATACAACTACAAATTAAATTAGTTATAATTTATAATTAAAATAGTCTTATTATTCTAACACGGCTCCAATATATTTTAGTAGTAAACTAGCTAGTATATAATATATTTTTATTTCTTACAATAAATAATGTAAATATCGTTATCTTATCCATATATTTTCTTATCCAAATAATATCTATCGATCAAAACCCAAAGGTCTAGAATTTGGTGAGCCAAAAATCGAACTAAGAAATTCTATTAACTGTTTTTCGTTGTTTATAAATATAAGCTTTCTCTTTGAGAAATTTAAAAACTATACTTGGATTTTAAAGCTTTGCGTTATCGAGTCACCACATTAACTCTAATACAACTACAAATTAAATTAGTTATAATTTATAATTAAAATAGTCTTATTATTCTAACACGGCTCCAATATATTTTAGTAGTAAACTAGCTAGTATATAATATATTTTTATTTCTTACAATAAATAATGTAAATATCGTTATCTTACCCATATATTTTCATATCCAAATAATATCTATCGATCAAAACCCAAAGGTCTAGAATTTGGTGAGCCAAAAATCGAACTAAGAAATCTATTAACTGTTTTTGCTGTTGTTTATAAATATAAGCTTTCTCTTTGAGAAATTTAAAAACTATACTTGGATTTTAAAGCTCTGCGTTATCGAGTCACCACGTTAACTCTAATACAACTACAAATTAAATTAGTTATAATTTATAATTAAAATAGTCTTATTATTCTAACATGGCTCCAATATATTTTAGTAGTAAACTAGCTAGTATATAATATATTTTTATTTCTTACAATAAATAATGTAAATATCGTTATCTTATCCATATATTTTCATATCCAAATAATATCTATCGATCAAAACCCAAAGGTCTAGAATTTGGTGAGCCAAAAATCGAACTAAGAAATTCTATTAACTGTTTTTGTTGTTGTTTATAAATATAAGCTTTCTCTTTGAGAAATTTGAACCGAACCAAAAAAATCTATTACTATATACTAAAGCGGAAGCAAATTCCGCCACCATATTGCGCCACATCACCCCTTTTATTAAAGTAATATATTTTATTTAAAATCTTTTGTCACCTATTAAATTGGGAAATTTAAAATTAGCATGTGCAATTTTTATCTTTTCCAACAAGTAATCTTTTGTCATCTATTAAATTGGAAAATTTATCTTCCTACTCTCTACTTGAAAATTTTATCTTTTGTTATCTATTAAATTGAAAAAATTATGTAAATTTTGTATTACATAGAAACAATATACAATTAGCATGTACAATTTTTATCTTTACCATAATATACAATATACAATTTTGACGTAGAAATTTTGTTATCTTTTGGGGTTAATATATGTTATTATTAATTATACTATGTACGTATAAATTTACAATAACAATTGGTACGTATATATCTTAATATACAATTGGCATGGAAAAGATAACTCTAATATGAAATTAACATATACGATATTAGCATATATGATAGTGCTAACAATTGGTACGTATATATCTTAATATACAATGCTAGGACTTCTTTTACTATGTACGTATATATTTTATCTTAATATACAATTGGCATGGAAATTTTATCTTTTTTATCTTTTAGCTAAGGTATATCTTAGTTATATCTATATAAAATATTCTCCTAATCCTTACCCATCTAGAACTTCTTTCCTATAAATACACATCTCATCCACTCATTCTTCTACAATTAATTTACGTGTCTCCATACCATTAGTTCCTAATTGTTTTTGAGATAACTTTGCCAATCAAAGGTATATATTTTTTCATCGTGATTTATATATGATTTAGTTTTGTTTATATTCTAAATCTTATTGGTGTTGTTGTTGTAGGCTACTATGGAGATTTACTCTTTTCATGAGCTTACCAATCAAAGGAACAATAAATATATAATTTTTGGTCTTCTCTTGAAGATGTGGAACGTCGTTAATACTAATAAGGAAATATCATAGAAAGAGCTAATTTTTATAGATGAAGAGGTTAGAATTTCTACACAATCAATTACATATTTGTATGATTTTTACGTATTTTTGCTAATCAATTAATTTCATTCTCTGTTTTTTTATAGGGAAATAAATTCATGCTAAATGTAGTGTATAAAGAAGACAATTAACAAAAGTCAAGGACAACCACTTTCACAAGTAGGCCTATTCCTACCAAGGTCAGTATTTGCTCATGGACATTTATATGTTGCCTTATCCAAAGTTACAAGTAAGAAAGGATTGAAAGTTCTAATATGCGATAACAAAGATTAGGCACAGAATACGACTTTGAATGTAGTGTATAAAGAGGTTTTTCAAAATTTGATATGACAAAGTACATTAGTTTTGTATTTTTTACCTTCAAAATCATTGAAGTTTCTACATGTAGAAATACTATTTATGCAATTTTCGTTCAATACTACACGTCTATATTATTATGAACCTGTACAACTATGCATAATTAGTTTATTATGAATAGAGATTAGCTTATTTGGTTTATCTAGCATGGAAGTTGTCATGTAATATGCAACTTGCCACACTATGATGTTAAGATTAGTTGAATAAAGCAATTAAATAATTATAAGAGTTAATTTAATAATTTACGTATCGGAACGGCAAAACAATTCGTCTCCTTATTCGTATATGTTATTAAATAATAATTAAAATTTAATACAATAAAAAAACAATTTTAAAGACATCACCTCCGTGCAAGGCACGGGTCGTGTACTAGTTGAAACTAAACCAAAAGAAAAATCTTGAAAATTATTGAATTGAGGGTCGAAATTTAATAAACAGAAAAATAAAAGGATGATGTTATCTTTTAGCATATGATAACAATTCCAAGATAGATTTAATAATAAAATTTGTTTCGGAATCCGTCCGTAAGATATCACCGTATATATAAACACACACACACCTGAGAAGAACTAATTACTTGAAATCGCTTCGATCGACAAAAAAAAAAAAAAACTACTTGAAATCGTCAGATATCAAGTCTAGCTATCGAGAGAGAGAGAGAGATCATGGAGCCGGGGTACACAAACTCAAACCCAAACCTTCTGAAAGGTTCCATCTATTGGGATCAGTTCATCTCCTTTGCCCCACCCTCCAGTTCTGCCCTAGACTTTGGGCCAGATTTTCCGCCTGAGCTCAGCAACAACGGCTTTAACGGAAGCCACGGCGACACGAACCCCGTTTTAATGGCTCCGATGGACGACGGAGTTTCCGGGTATCATGATGATGAGCAACAGGGGTGTATGGTATCCGGTGTGGCGCCGATGCAGGGGATTAATAGTTACTATCAAACCTCTTCTTGCTACAATATTATAAGTGGCGGCCCACCTTTGGTCGCCGAGCCGCTGACGGTGCAGCCTCCGCCCCAGCCTGCGTTCGGGCCGCAGCCGCCGCTTTGCCAGGTGGCGGCGGAGGGGCCGGTGTCCACGGTCGCCCTGGTGCCCCTAAATGGTAACGGGGGCCAGTCTTCGGTGCCCGAGAATGGTGACGGGGGCTGGTCTTCGGTGCCCGTGATTAATGGTAACGGGGGCCAGTCTTCGGTGCCCCCGGAAAGCGCGTATTGTTCCGGTTACGGCTCCGGTGACGGTGCGAATTTGTCGGAGGTGAGTGGCGGCGGAGGTGATGTTATGAAGAAGGGTGCGAAGAAGACCAAGGCAATTCGATGGTCCAAGGAAGAACATATGTAAGTAACTAAGTTTGTTACCGTCGTACTCTATTCATGTTAGTTAATACCCGTCTTAAAATCAGTTTCTCCATACATGTTATCGTAATTTTAATCATTAGATCAAGTTATCGTAGCGGAATGGTAGCGTGTTCCGCTAGTAGAGGTGAAATCCTCCAAAAAAATAACGGAAGACTCACTGGATTCTGCTAGCGTTCTCCTTCCTCCGCTACCTGATCTACCGAACGAATAGAGAGGGAAAATAGCTG
Organism: Polygonum aviculare; assembly: GCA_934048045.1. Lineage (NCBI taxonomy): Eukaryota > Viridiplantae > Streptophyta > Magnoliopsida > Caryophyllales > Polygonaceae > Polygonum > Polygonum aviculare. The sequence goes on from OW204025.1 coordinate 25,988,087, forward strand.
ATTTTATTTGTCGTTTTAGAATTTGTCTTGATAAATCCAAAAATCACTAATTAATTAGATATCCACAATCATATTTTTTTGGTCGAAATATCCACAATCTTAATAACTTTGATCTTATTCAGATATATCACCACTAAAAGATATTATTGAAATTTAAGTATTAAATAAAATAATTAAGCTACAAAGCTCTAAAAAGTAGTATATCTTGCGAAAAAAACAACCGACAATATTATCTTTTCCAAAGCGTTTTAATTTTCTGTTAGGGATATGAAAATTTAAATTTCTGTTAAGGACTACTAGCTAGTACTTCGCAAGAATATGTTCGAAAAATAAAACGTATTAGGCATAGTTAGTTTATTGTGAACAATAAGTAAATATATATAGTGTCATCGATCGGGTGCATATCCGTTTTAGATTCAGTTCGTTAATTGAATGGACGATTAGTTAGAGTTATTTCATATGTAGGTACTAAATTAATGATTAAATCATTTGATTATATTAGTAACGTGCAACATATGCACCCATTATATATAGGTTATCAGTAACGTGCATGCATGCCATGCAACATAAAATTAAATGGATTGCTGTTTGTACGCACATTATAGGTAATTTTTATATCGAAACTTGTTGAATATTTCAGGTTGTTTTTGATTGGAATGAAGATGTACAAGGAAGGGGATTGGAAAAGCATCTCAAGGCACTTGGTGACCACAAGGTCGGCTACCCAAGTAGCCAGCCATGCGCAAAAATACAACAACAAATGGAAAAGTTCTGGATCATCCGTTACTGCCGACGTCGGTGGCATCAAGAAGAAGAGAGCCAGCATCCACGACGTTACACTCGATGACATAGTCGTCGATCCCGTTGAGATCAAGAACCTACAGAGAGTCGTCGAAAACCAGCATCGAAAGCATCGAATGGATGAGCGTAGAGCTCAAAATGAACCAGCTCCAATTGAATGGTGTGAGACTTCCACATCTAACAATTGATTATATCATACGTTTTCTTTTCTTTGATCTATTCTATTGAAAAGCGGACTATTTTTTTTTTTTTGATGAAGAGCACACCATCCACGAGAGTCGAAATTGTAATTTCTTGGTATTGCGGTATCACCATCCACGAGAGTTGGACATTAATTAGTTCATGCAAGGTTTGAAAGTTTTAGGGTTAGGTTTTGGATTTTTTATTTATGAATTGCTCATGTAGTTAACTTCTTACTCGATGGGCTGCATTTTGTGCGCGCACGCGCGTTACACAGGAATCTATACTACCTATAGTATAAAGCGGAGACAATGTCTTCACAAAAAATTGCGCCACGTGTTATTTCGATAATATAATAATCAGTCGGGCCATCCTTTATAAAGATTAGGTAGTTAGAATCTTATATAATCTTATCTTGTAAAAATTACTTAAAAATTATCAAAATCCCGAAAACTATGAATTATATCCTAGCGACCAAGAATTAGTTATAATCTTCTCATAAATATTAGTATTATTTAATAAAACGTGATATTTATCGGGTTACCCGTACATGGTACGGGCCATCCTTTATAAAGATTAGGTAGTTAGAATCTTATATAATCTTATCTTGTAAAAATTACTTAAAAATTATCAAAATCCCGAAAACTATGAATTATATCCTAGCGACCAAGAATTAGTTATAATCTTCTCATAAATATTAGTATTATTTAATAAAACGTGATATTTATCGGGTTACCCGTACATGGTACGGGGTTTAAACTAGTTGTCAATTGACAAGGAAATGTATAATTGTTCAACACTGTTTAGAGTTAAGATGCGATGTGGACTTAGCCTAAGCTAACTACTCATTGGTTATTTACGAATTTGTTTTTACGGTTTCAATTCATATATACCTCCTTCTTTAATTTTTTGTTTTCCCCTTTGTGTAATTAAGGTCCATCATCCCAGACAATGCAAAATGACGTAAATTTATACCGCTAGTTTTGATTTATATGCATAAACTTATGCACATATCTATACTACCTATAGTATAAAGCGGAGACAATGTTTTCACAAAAAATTGCGCCACGTGTCATTTCAATAATAAAATAATCAATCGGGCCCTCCTTTATACAAATTAGGTAGTTAGAACCTCATATAATCTTATCCCGTAAAAATTAATTAAAATTTATCAAAAATTATGAATTATCCCGAAAATTATAAATTATCACTTACCAAGAATTAGTTATAATTGTCCCATAAATATTACTATTTAATAAAACATGATATTTATCATAAAGTAATTTTTAAACAAATCCAACTTATTTATATTATGAGTTGATTTACTATTGGTAAAAAAACACTAATCATAATACAAAGATAAATATATATATAATCTTATAATTTTAACATGATCATTGACATTATATATCTATAGTAAATTGAATTATAATTACATTACCCGTACATGGTACGGGGGTTAAACTAGTTTTTGATGCATATAGGACTAGTTTTGAATCTTTTGATCCATAAGCGTACATATAACCGTGCACGCGATTTTGGTGTACATTTGATCAGTTATTTGACTCAAAGAAATCTAAATAACTATCAAATAAATTTAATTTAACTTAACATGTGTATTTCATTTCAAGTCTAGTAAATTTCGCTCCAATAATAGAATTGACCAGAATTAGTGCTCTTTAACTGTATATATCACATCTTATCGACAACACAATGTCTGAGTGAATTACCGGTAAACCAGATCGATAAAGGATTAATTATCTCAAATCTCAATCACAGGATTTATCGAAGGGCATGTAGTGAAGCAAACTCATTAGCTATATTCGACGCCAACTATTAGTGTACAACAAGGATTTATATCCAACATTGGTTTTTAGTCCAAAAAAGGGGCCGAGGCTGGCAAAGTGTAAGAAAAATAGTGCACATAGCGATGTTTACGTGCTGTTTTTAGCACTTGTCACTAATTTTTACCAATTTTCAGTTATTTTTGAACTGTTGTTTGTGTCCACCCTTTTTTTCTCGCTCACCATTTTTAATCCTCTCACCCTCAAACACAAGCCAATAAATCTTTCACAATTTAGCAACTCCTTTCAATAACTCCCCACCACTTTCTCATGCATGCATGCAACCTCAACAACAAACACATTAATCCTTGTTATCTCTTTGCTTCCACACAAGGACTCATGGAGATCGTAGAAGAGGATCAACTCAACCAATCCACAGCGATAGCGCTTTCCGACCACCAAGATGTAGCCAACGCATGCAATATCGCCAAAGGCAAAAGGACAAAAAGACTAAGGCAACCCCATAACGACGCCACCACCAGCCATCTTCCGGATGGCAATGCTACCAAGTCGGATGAGGCTAGTAGCGACCTATGTAGCAATGTTGTTGCCACCACCGCCCCTAATGAGGATTGGCGGTGGTGCAACACCGAGGAGGAAGAGGACATGGCCAACTGCCTCATCTTGTTGGCTCAAGGCCAATCATTGGTTTCTACGTCTTCTCTTGATAACAAGGGGAGCCCACAAATCACAAGCCCTAAGGAAATGAAGTTCACAAGTAGGAAGTTTCTAGAAACTCCCAACGGGAGTAAAGCTGGCTACTATGTATACGAGTGCAAGACTTGTTTCAAAACTTTTCCGTCCTTTCAGGCCTTGGGCGGCCATCGAGCTAGCCACATGCGCCCTAAGAAGGACGATGAGATTACAAGGTTTTCTTTCGCAAATGAAAGTAACAATAACAACAACAACAACAATAACAATAGTTTGAGTTCATGTTACTCTCTTGCTCTCAATCTAGGGCAAGACAAGCCGAATATGCATAGAGAAAATGAACTATCATTAGGAAGTAACGTTGGAGGGGGGAAGAGACAAAGGGTGCATAGGTGCTCGACGTGTGGGGCAGAGTTCTCTTCAGGACAGGCGTTGGGCGGCCACATGAGACGACACCGAGGGGCAATTGGTGGTGGTGCACCTAGTAGCGGTTTATTTAGTCGCAATGTACAACACATTGTTATGTCACCTACTTTGTCATTTAACCGGGTGACGGGGAATTCTAGTTTGGCTATGGATGGTGAAAGTTTGACGACGACGATCATGGATGGTAGTAAGTTGTCGTTGGATTTGGACTTAAACTTGCCAACCCCACCGGAGAATGAACAATCGAGGACTCAATCTGAACCACAGAAACAAGAAGGAGGAGGAGGAAGAAAGCAATCGCTGCCGGTGCCACCACCGCCTCCACCACCACCCATACAACAACATGAGAAACTTGTTTTAATGCCTCCATCTTTGGTGGATTGTCATAACTGAAATGTGATTACAAAATTAAACTTGTGTATGTCTTCTCCTTTTAATTTATGCCAAAATGGTAGAAGCTAGCTAATATAGTTTACCCATTTGGCAAAGTTGTACAGCAACTCTGTAAATTCTAAGTTTGTTCAAGTTTAGTTTTGAAGAAAAGCATAAACATACCGTACGTTACAATTTTATTCATATTGTTTAGATGAAATTCAGTACTATATTCTTAATTCGACAACGATAAAGGGTTTACATTGTTGACCAAGCTTCACTAGGTATTACAACGATTAAATTTCCTTCATCTAGCTAGCTATATGTAATACAACCTTTAAACCCCCGTTTGGTATAAAAACTAGAAAAGAAAAGGGAAAGAAAACAAATTTATACGTAAAATGGTAGTGATCCTTTCCTTTTTTGAATGAAAAGTGAGAGAATGAGGTAATGGTGATATGGCTATCTCATGTTAAAGGAGTGTGGAGAATTATCTTATGCTTTATATAAAAAATGAGGAAGGAGGGATAATGGTTACCATTGTGATCAATGAATAATAACTAAAAACTTGATTAGATATATGAGTTTATCCCTTTCCTTTCCTTACCAAATACCAAACGAGTCCTAATCTACTTCAAATTCATTTAACAAAAATAGAATGTCCTATTCATTTCCGTGAAAAAGAATAAAATTGGTTTACACTGTTCTCCTCACGTAAATAAACACTCCAGAAATTGGGTTTTCCTTGCATCGATCGTCCCAAATGAGGAAGAAGGCGAAAGTTGGCAAGTCATGGTTGAAGCGCAATCTTCCAGAGGAGTTCTGGCCCGAAATCCTCTCAAGGCTCCCCGTCAAATCTCTCCTCCGATTCCGGTCCGTTTCTAAGTCATGGAAGGCCATGATCGATGACCCCCACTTCGCCCAATTACACCTCAATCGCTTCAACAACCGCCACGAACCACCACTCTTGTTCATCCAAGGAAGCTCATGCGTGGTCAAGAACACCACAACTCTTAGAACCAATTCTAGGCTCAGCTTTCTCGAAAGCGACCTCAAATCAGCCCAAACCCTCATAACAACCCCCGCTCGTATTTGCGTGTACGTCAAAAGGTGGTCCGTTGTCTCTTCGATCAATCGATGGATTGTTCATGCTGAATTGCAAACAGAGTTCAGATTTAATGCTGTAGAAGCCCTCCATTAGAAAAACCCTAGCTCTCCTAAGGGTCGGTCCAAACATTTCGGAGCCCTTGGCAAACTATAAATTGAAGACCCTATATAGCCAAAATTATTACTTAGTATTTAAACATGGTCATTTTGAACTTAGTTTGCTCCATTTTAACTATTAAATGCACTATGAAACACAACACAATTTATGAACATAAAAATCCATCATAATAGTCTTGACTTTTGAGCACACTTCCAAATCATCATCTTTCATCTCAAAGAAACAAAACACGTAGATATATAAACTCTTTGTGTCAGGTTTTTAAAAAAATGATTAGAGTCTTAAAAATTAGCAAAAAAGATCTCAATGGAAATTTGAGTGTTTTATTGATACGAGTACACACAAATTAAATAAATTAAGCACCAAATTAATGAATACACCTCACAAATTAATTACTTTTAAATCCGTGAAACACCCCCTAAGTTTACACTACTAGCAAGAACTAATTCAAGCACACACACAAATTACTAAATCACCTTCGAGCAAAAAAATTACTAAATCACCACATTTAATCAAACTAGTCTAGAACACCATTAAACTACCCCGAACAACCAACTTTAAATCTAATAACTATAACTAATCAATTGATCAATTTAAATAAACTACGGTTGGAAAAATTCCTTCAAAAAATCATATCCAAGAACAATAATGATGATTCTGACTAAAACAAATCATGTCCAAGGCGGAGAGTTACCGATAATTTGATACGGATAAATTAAATTTCATTTCTTAATTTCCTCTCTCTTTCTCTATGCTCTCTAAATTTTCTTTCTCTTTCTCTGTAAAGAGATCTTTCGATTTCTGTTAATTGATACGATAGATTATTTTTCTTTTATCTATCACCTTAACTAATAGCAAATTATTTATTAATGGATCGAAATATATAATATTAACTAGGAGAACATACATGTGCTACGCATGGGACAAGTTCTTTGCCGGTGTTTTTCAGTTTATCTAGTAGAAAAATAATAATGAGTAAGAAATAAAATTTAGAAGAAAAAAATATTCAAATGAACGTATATAGTAAAAAAATAGAAGAAAAATGAGTAAGAAATCAAAATTAATCATCTATATTACAAATTATTCAAATAAATAAAAGACCAACATTATAAAAAAAATGAACTTCAAGATAATAGCAATGAAATATCAATAGAGGCGTGTATCATGTAAAAGGAAAGAGATTTCGCACAATTGAACTGACATTCTACACCTTGAGAAATTCATGTTAATAATGTATCATAAAGTAATAAACATTGTAGAAGAATTGTGAAGACAAGACACCAAAAAATTTCCACACATGTGAATTTATTTTTATTCATCCATTTTCACCTCTATATATATAGGTCATCCCATAGAATATGAATATAATAGGTTAAACATAAACATAAATATGAGTATAACTAGGGGTGATAAATTTAGCCAATAAGTGCACATAAGTAGATAAACATCCTATGAGAATCTTTATGTATAAATGCTCATCCATATTATACAACATATAAACACTTAATATACAATAACAATTTAAATAACAACATACAATATATAAACATCTTAGTTTTCTATGAACTTTTTGAAAATTGAAAGACAAAAAATTAGTCTATATATAAATACTTAATATACAATAACAATAAACAAACATAATATATAAGGAAAAAGGGTACATAATCTCAGTGAAAAAGAAAACTCTAATACACCTCTTGAGATTTGAATATTTGACCATCAAATACTCTCTAATAATTTAAATCATTGTGATATAAGATTAGTTATAATTTTCAATAAAAATTAAGTAAAAAGTATAAGATTGTGTTTATGTATTTAATACTATATGTTATATTAATGCACCTTGTACTCAACCTTATAATGTTTACATAGGTAAGATTGCAATAATCACTAAACGAAGGACACCTCCCAAGTTTATAGTATATATAGATAGATATAATGTTATATATAAATACAAAATTGGGAGAAACGTTCTTACTTAAAAAGTAAACGTATAAAAATTCTACTTAAGAGATTGATATAGGTAAGATTGCAATAATTACTAAATGGAGTATTTATGGTGGACACCTCCTAAATTTATAGTATATATAGATACAAATACTATCTAGGTTAGGAGTCCCCTATTGCCTTGGGCCATCACCCTGGCTCTCCCCCCACCTCCTGAAAGCTCCGCTGAAAGGAAGGTTGCCAACTTTGGGTTAGGGTTTGATCCCTCCACCAGAGACTACAAGCTTGTTAGGTTTGTCTTGGTACCACATAAGTGCATCCAATTCGTGGCCATTTACACCCTAGGGACCAACACTTGGGAGAAAGTGGAATTTAAAGGCGAGTTCCACCGAGGTTTCGTTTTTGGGATTAAAGGGCAGAGACCCATCTCCTTTAATGGCGCTATACATGACCTTGCAGTAGACTATTTGAGCAGCCGAGTGAAACTAGTTTCATTTGATTTGAGTACTAAGGTGTGTGCATCCACTGACTTGCATGTGTATAATGTTGTTGGTCAAGTGAATATTTCTGAACAGGCCCTAGCCTTGGTTGATGATGACTCTTCACTTGGACTCGTTATTGTTTCTAGGCTTGAAGGCTATGTATGGGCCTTGACAGGGTTAGGGGCGATATGGAGTCATTGAGCTGGGTTCAACTCTACACGTTTGCTACGGTGATCCCAGACTATGTATCTAATGTTTGGCTACTACGCTTTTTGTACTTGAAGAAGAATGGGGACATGCTGTTCAAGTGGGATAATGCGGTGGTATGTTACAACCTCGAGACTTGCCAAGAGATGGTCTTGCTGGAGAAGAGCAAGAAGAAACTCCCTGAGAAGAACACATTTGCATACATTGAGAGCTTGATACTCCTACATTAGGTAGGTGGATCAATGTTGTTTTAGTTATTTTTTGTCAGTCTCTCTCAATTGCCATGAAACTTGGTTTTAGTAAATGCTTTATTAGGGGATTTATGACGTTTACTTTTTTGGATGATTGATCTATTCAACTATTGATGCCCTTATGGATAGTTGTAGCGTGATCGATCATATACTTTAAGATTAGACTTATACAAACCACTTTTTAAAGTTATTACTTAGCATATATATTTTTTCTTTTAATAAACATTATACTTTCATATCATAATTCAAGAGTTTCAAAACAATATGTTATTGCTAAGATATAATGAATCATACAAGTTATTTACTAAATTGAGGGCTTCGGTTTGAGTTTGATTTTTTTAGTAATAAGCATTTAATAATAATGAATTTCGAGTTTTTATGGTATAAGTAGTCCCTATAAACCTTTTTTTAACCTAATTGTATTCTTATACATGTTGGTCTCTTTTCAATAAAAAAATATTCTCTTGAAGATATTATTTACAAGTGGTGATTAAACGGTGATAATATATTTTAGGCTTTTACACTAAAAACGATAATAATTATACCCCTAGCTACTATAACAAAAATTTGCGATATAATAGATTTTTTAGAAAACTATATAGAGATTTTGATAGAGTTAGGAATATATTATCCTCTATAATACAGTAAAGTAATTTTTTGGCTAAAATACTAAAGTAACCATTATTTTCTTATTATATATGTTGTAACTTCACTAATTTAATTAAAAAGATTTGGCCCTCGATCTCAATACCATCATTGTGACTCCACCCATATTGACATCTTCCACATCATTATCAGACTCCACTAATTTCTCCTCGTCCAACGCCTCAAATTTGTTCTCGTTTTGTGGATCATACTTTTGCATGAGATAACCCTTCATTAATCTAGTAATCAAATTTGATTTAGTCAATAATCAAGCTTATTCAAATGTAACTCTTTTAATCACATGTTATTGCTCAATATATGATTATTTTATGCCTTGTTTGATTAACATGTTAATGTGCTACTACAACATTCAACCAAAAAAAATGTGCTACTACGGCATATCTTAACACATCTTCTTTTTTGTTTTTATTTATTGAAAAGGTAAGATTTAGGAGGACTCACCTAAAGGGATCGTTTTAGAGCATCCCAACGGATGAGAGTGGAAAAGTCTAAGTGATTCAAAATGTGTTCGATAGGGAGATTGTGGTCCAGCTTCGCAATTTTATTAGCCACAGAGTAGATATCCCTAACCACATGAGATACACGATAGGACTCAAACATTTGGATCATAGACGTGACGTCTAAGATCAACATATCTATTTTCCAAGGGGACTGTCTAGTTCCTTGGGCTGCTTTGATGACTGTTAGGTTGTCATCCTCTATTAAGATTTTTTTGAATCTTCTTTGTTTTGCTGCGGCGATTCCTTCTCTAAGGGCTCAGACTTCGGTTTTTAAAACTGAACTAACTCGATTTTTCATTGTGCCTATGCAGATGGTGTTGCCATTATGATCACGAATTATAAATCATGTAGATGCGGACTCATTGTTTAAGACCGATCCGTCAAAGTTGGTTTTGACCCATCCTTGTTCTAGTTTTTCCCAATGTTTTGATTTTTGTTTCCTTCGACTTTTAGTTTTTACCTTAGTTTCTATTTTCTTCTAGTCCTCTGTCCACACTTTGGTCTTGGTCCATAAGTCAATTTGGGATTGGAAATACTCATCGAGTTCACGAATAAAGTCATTTGGTTCTTTTTGGAAAGCTAATTTGTTTCTTTGTTGCCATATGCACCACCAACTCACCGTTGTTTCTTTCCTATAACGCAATTCAGATGTTTGAGGGGTTCTTATCGGTTGTATCTATTGTGTTAATCAAGTTTGCGGTGTTTGGATTAATTTTGTGTAGAATTTGTTTAGTGTGGGGGCAATGAATCATCAAGTACGTGGTGTCTTCAAACGTGTTGACACATTAGACAACCTGGAGGGGTTGGTATGTGTCTTTCTCTTAGTCAATCTTTTGTTGGAATACTGTTTTTATCAATTTTTCATAAAAGTTATTTTACTTTGGGAAATGTATCTAGATTTCAGATCCATTTGTTAGTGTTTGGGTTGAATGCATTAATTTTACTTATTAGTTCTACTGCTGACGATGTCCAAAACCATTCGTTTTTACTCGAGGCCCAATATACTTTGTCTCAAAGTGTTGATATTGGGATAGGTATTTCTTTGACCTGCTCTACAATGTAACGATATTCCAAACATCCCTATTAATGTACCTTTATGAACGGCCCACCTCCAAATATTTGTTTGTTGGTTGTTTTGGCAATTGAGGCATTAGCTTGATTCGATTCGTGATTGGTTTGGATATGCACTGGATTGTGATGGGTGAAGTTGTAAATCTTTCTAGGGCTCTCGACCAAAAAAATTAAAAATTCTAAGGCTACTAACTATTTTTACTTCGATGAAACGAATGTCAATTATATGTTTACTCTACTCTACTTTTTTATCCGAGCCTCACTCTACTTTTTTATGTATTCGCAATGATTTGACTTGCATACGTTGACACCATAATCACCATTTCCTTTTAGAGTTCTACCATACTTTTTTTTAAGCAAAGATTTAACTTCATTCAAGTACCAATATCACAATTGCCTTGCTATAGTTCCATGGAATATCACAAGTACCAATATCACAAGTGCCTTGACCAAAAAAATAGTTCCATGGAATAAGTATTTTTTTAATAAAAGTACCCATTTTTTTGCCTTGAAAAATGTGCAATCTCTCTACTTTTTTGCCCAAGAAAAACTACTTCTCTAAAAAAAAATACTTTTTTGAACAAACTATAGCATGGCCAAAGTAACAAATCAGAAAGTTCATAAAAATCAGCATCAATAACAAAAACGAAAGGTTCAGCAGGCTTTAATGAAGCCAAGAACAAGAAGTGTGCCATCGCGTGTCACGTGACTCCAAACGCACGCCACGAAATCCTTCCCAAGCATTTGAATGTCTCGAAGAGTTCTAGTTCTACCATACTAGTTATAGATGATTTTTTTTTTTATCAAAAACGGAGACTTATCTCCTGCGTTTTATTAAAACTTGAAACAACTTAGTTTTGCCCAGCAGGGGCTACAATTTCCTTAGCAAGCAGAAAAGAAATAGAGTCTGGTGCAACATCTAAAATTGAATAATGAGAATTAAAATCCAAAGCATAATTAGCCAAGGCATCCTAGTTATAGATGATGTTAGAGGAGATTTCATTATCTTAATATTGGTTCATTTGCCTAGACCCTCCTATCCTTAAAATCCAATACTATACTTCATTAATCAAAATAAAATAGAGGCAAAAACTTGTTGATGCCTACAAGATTTTTTTCCCTAAAACTAAAAGACTTTTTCCCTAATAAGATTTTTTTCCCCTAATAAATTAATATTGAATTGTTTTATATGTCGAGTATAATCAAATCACGCAGTTTCAGACATGGATTTAAGTGCATTCAAATCTTCCATCCCATAAGCACGTCCCAACACACGTCCCTTTGCTTTTGATTGGTTGGAAGTGTAAAATTTTGTATTCTTTTATGTTTTTAAAGCTTCAATATAACATTTCAATCAATCAAAAGTAATGAAACGTGTGTTTGGGACGTGTCCATGGGGCGGAAGATTCGAATCCTAATTAAATTGGTCGCTTTAAGCGGGTGCAATTGTTTTGATGTTGGGTGCAATTGAATTTGGATTGATCGAGTCTTTATTTTTTTTTTTGTCAAAAGTCGTACCCTTAAAAATTGAAATTCTACTTTCGACCAAAAAAAAAAATTGAAATTCTACTACTCCGTAACTTTTTATCGGAATACCGAACGGTTTTTTTTTCTCGGATCCGGGTTAGAATTTATCGCCCGAACTCCGAAGTACTTATCGGGTTGTTGGCTGCTGTTCGGCCCAACCCGGATCAAACCGCGCAATTCACCCAATCGCGTTTCCCCAAAATGCCCCGGCGAGCCACCAGCGACAGCGACGAAGACGACATCTTCTACTACCGTTACTCCTCCGCCTCTTCTTCCACGCCGGCGGCTTCCGGTCCCACCTCCGGCAAGCGAGGCGGCGGCGGAGGAAGCGGCGGCCTAGCCCCGTCCAAATCCACCGTCTACATCAGCAACCTCGATTTCACCCTAACCAACTCGGACCTCCACACCATCTTCTCCACCTTCGGCAAGGTCGCCCGAGTCACCGTCCTCAAGGATCGGGCCACCCGCCGGAGCCGAGGCGTGGCCTTCGTCCTCTTCGTCTCCCGCGACGACGCCGCCTCCGCCGCCCGCCAGATGAACGGCAAGATCCTCAACGGCCGAACCCTAACCGCCTCCATCGCCTCCGATAATGGGCGCGCCTCCGAGTTCATCCGCCGGAGAGTCTACATGGACAAGAGCAGGTGCTACGAGTGCGGAGAGGAAGGCCATTTGAGCTACGAGTGTCCGAAGAATCAATTGGGGGCCAGGGAGAGGCCGGTTCCGAAGAAGGCGAGGAGAGAGAGGAGAGAGGACGGGGATGACCGAGATTCGGATGGCGCCGAGGAATTAGGGTTTGATGATGGGAATTGGGCGTCTGTGGTGGATGATCGCGCTGATGAGAGGCTGTTGATGAGGGATAGAGAAAAGGATGGCGGTGGAATTGGTGGCGATGGCGGAGGGAAGAAGAAGGTGAAGAAAGCCAGCTACTTCAGCGATGAGAGTGGCGATGAGGATTGATCAACTTCATGGGGTTCCTTGAAAGGTATGATGAGCTGCTCAACCATGTATGTCGTAGTGTTGTCTTCTTGTGGCCTTCCTTTGAGCTTGTTGTTGGTCTGTGTGTGTAATGACTGCACATGAGTTTGTTTATGCCGTGTTATGGTAATGCTATATGAATCTCTTTGATTCATGTCAACAAGGCTGGTTATTCTATGTGAGCTGATTTATGAGTGTTAATTCGGCTTGTCTGAGCAGTTTTTGCTCAGAATACGACCAATCATGTTTATAATCAGACCAGAATAGGTGGTTTGTTATGATTTTACTTGGTGTTAAGTAACAAGGCTTCAGCATAATTGAGTTGTCGAACATGATTTGTGATCACTTCATCTTGCCAATGGCCGATATTTGAGGCATTCTATACATCTAACCATATTGTATGCAGATTAGCCTGTCTTGACTTGCATAGATATGCTGATTGAGAAGGTTACACCTTTGCTTGCTGAATGTTAAGCACCATTACTGCATCCTCTATTGAGCTTTCTTCACTCAGTTTCATTAGGAGACAGAGAGCTTGTCGTAGGAAGGTCACCGGACAGGTACATAGAAGAGTTGCTATTGAGTATTGATCATAGAAGATCAATGATATTGAAAACTCATTTCTTTGAGATAAAACAAAGCTTCAACATGTAGCCTACAAGATTGGCTCTCTTCCATAGACTGAATCCAATAGATGTTCTGGATTCAGATTTCAGGTGATTAAGAACTGACCTGTAGTGATAAGAAATTATTGGAGCCATATTCTCAATTTGTTTGGTTGGTGATACAAGTGCCTGTCAGCACTGTTGAAAGTAAGGTTATAGACTGACAGCTTGCAGAAATATGTGAACAATATATGCATATAACTACAAGATAAAACTGAGCCCTTCCAACGACCCAAAATTTACAGTTCTATGCTGTCAAAATAAATATGTCATGACAAGATATGCACCCTCTTGGGATCTTCTTACTTGCTTGCATTTTTCGTGTAAATATAGTCCTGACATTGTAATGTTGTACAGTCTATGCTGAGAACTGAATTGTCTTGTTTCTGCTGAAGAAGCGAACTGAATAATTGGCTTAGTTTTCAGCATAAGAAGGCTCAGCTTTCTATCTTATTCCGAAGCTTTTCAATGCTGCTCAACCCCTCGTAAGTTTAGTGCTTGAGGCTGACCAACTCAATGTCAAATATCAGAGTACCCAGTGTCGAGCCTTCTCCATTCGCAATGCGTGTTGGGTTGAAGATGGTAGTGAACAGCCTCTGTCTGTCAAAGAACTACCACAAAAAGAACCAAACTTTATCCCCTGCCCTTTGAAGCAATGTCATCAACTCGTCCTTAATGTGTCTATTTCAAATGGAAGTACTTACATTTGGCGGTATGGGCTCTTGTGAGGTGCTTTGGTAACCTTGGGAGGGTGGAATGATAACTCTCTTAATTCCTCCAACTTTCATGCTTCTAACTGTTGCTTCAATCCCTGATATCACCTACAAAACCCTAAAGTCTGTTTTCATATCTGTGGAAATCAGTTTTCTTCTTCATTTGCTATGTCCAATTACCATTGATTGAGGTTTAGAAGTTTACTTTGCCTGATCCGAGAATGAAAACAAAGGGGACCGGTTCTCCTGACCCGTCTTTATGATCGTAGGTTGAGTCGAATCGCCATCCTTGTTTTGCTGCCAATCTTCCATAGTAATGTATTGCAACCTTTGGTTGTACAATTGAAAGCTTACATTGATCAGTAACACTCAAACAATCCCTTCTCAATAACTTTGTGCTACCTGTATGTAACTATCTCAAATCTTGATGATCTTTGATTATTACGCACCTCCTGTTTTATACAACCAATAATCCAGACAAAACGAAAAAAAAAGCTTGGTAAAAGACAACCTCATCGCCGTCAATGGGGACGGAGCCCGTGCCCGTCCGGAGATCCAAAGCCTTGACGCCGCCGGAACCGGGAACCTCAAAGAACTCGCCGGCATACGAAGGAGAAGAAGAATCTGAAAGCAAAAACAAGGCTGCAGTTGCAGTGCTGGATATGAATAGTCCCCTTCTTGTCGTCGTTACTCTTGGTTCCGTCAGTGATCGAGGAGGAGGAAGATCACTTGGCTCGTCTATTTGATGGTACGTAGGTAAATGGACGTTTAAATGATGGGGTGCATTTTGCTTTGGCAGGTTTGCCGAGCACCTTATCCATATCCCTGCTCTTGGAAGGAGTAGTACCATTTTGTGCCTCTTCTTAGACACCTCTTATCCGTTTTCTTCTTCTTCTTCTCAATCTCATTGTTGGGACTGAAGTTGAAGTGGAGCACGTAGCCCACGTCATCTTGAGAGGATCTATCATCTGGGCTGTTTTTATAATGGCTTACTAATCCGGTGTCATATCATTTTGGGCCGAAGTGAGGAACTATAATCTACATCTCCCTGGTGAAAGATTTCATGCCAACCTAGGAGGTTACCATGTGATGGACTGGTTAACCCATATTGGAATTCGGATCTAATCAAGTTATCACACGACTTTGACTTGGGACATAACCCATGCAACATTACAAGTTATCACATGAGTTTGACTTATTCTTTGGAAATTTTATGTTTAAATCCTACTCAAACTACGCTCTTCCTAGACGATTCTTTTATATCACGGATTTGGATTGAGTTTTTTTTTTAATGCAAAGGGTGATTCATTCATTATGGACAAATATTCAAGCCTAAATATTCACAGCATCAGATAACTCCAATCTTGATATTAACCTCCTAGAACTCCTATTTTTTTTTATTTTTTTTTTGACAAGGAAAGGATTAGACGGACCCACCTTACGGGGGTCGGTCTAGGGCATCCTGACGGATGAGAACAATAAGTTCTGAGTTACCAGCAATGTAATCAATAGGGTGATCGTGGCCCAGTTTAGCAATTTTGTCGGCCACGGAGTTAGCATCCCTATTCACATGCCGGATATGTACCATCGAAAAATGACGGAGTAGCATCCAGATGTCAGCAATAATCATATCAATTTCCCACGGACTTTGCCTAAGCCCTTGGGTCGCATTTATGATTGTGGGGTTGTCACCCTCAATTTCTAGTTTCTGTAGACCGAGTTTTTTTGCTTCTAGCAGCCCCTCTCTAAGAGCGCGAGCTTCTATTTGGATGACAGAGCTATGCTTGCTTATAGACGAACCTATGCTCACCACTTTGCCTAAATGATCCCTAATTACAAAGCCTGTAGATGTTGTGCCTGACTCTATTTTTGACCCATCAAAATTCACCTTTGCCCATTCGTGTTCTGGTTTGGTCCATCTTGCATGTTGTTTTTGTTTTCTTGCTCTCGTCTTTCTATGTTTGTGCGTTGTTTCTTCATCTTCGTCCCATTCCTTAGATTTGGTCCATTGTACTATTTGTGTTTGAATATACTTGTCAAGATCTTGGATGTAGTCATTTGGTGTGCTTTGGAACACCAATTTGTTTCGTTGTTGCCAGATACACCACCAGATGACTGCTAGAGTTGTGAAGTCTTGGTATCCTAGGGTGTGTCGTAGTTCAGTTATAATGTTAGAAGGTGTTTTATTGTCTATGTTCGTACTCCGGAGGGCATTCCCTATAGCGGGGTTAATTCCATCTGTGATTTTACGCGTGTGCGGGCATTCAACCATCATGGGTTGAGCATTCATTTTGGTTGTTGCACATTAGACACCCCGACGGGATTGGAACATGTTTTTCTCGTAGTCTAGCTCTAGTCGGTAGTCCATTAATGTCAATTTTCCATAAAAAAAATTTTAACCTTAGGAAAGGTGTCTAGTTTCCAGATCCAACTATTTGGTTTGGGGTCTAGGTGTTGTGTTCTCTCAAGCAGTTCCACCGCAGAAGCAGTTGAGAACCATCCGTTTTTGCTTGGGGCCCAGTAGAGTCTATCCCTAACACCCCTCGATGGTATGGGTATATCTGCAATGCATTCTGTTAGGTTTGCTGGGAGGATTTTAGTTAGTTCGCTTATGTTTCATTCATTCTCTGTGGTAATGAGATCGCATACTCTCATTTGTTTGTTACATGTCGTCGGTTCTACTGCATACTTAATCAAAGGTTCTTGTAGTACCCATCTATCTGTCCAGAACTTGATTGTCTTCCCATCACCAACTTGCCATCTTAGCCCCTTTTCAAACTCCGGGCGTAGACTCATAAGTTTTGACCATTGCCATGATGTGTTCGTTTGTTTTTTATACGAGAAGAGTGGTTCATTTTTCATGTACTTCTCATTCATTAGATATACCCATACATTTGTAGGTTCTGCAAGAAGTTTTCATAGCAATTTCATTTGGAGTGCTTTGTTCATGTTTTCTGATTTTCTAATTCCTAGTCCTCCATGAGATTTGAGTTTACAGATTTTGTCCCATCCAACCAAAGGTTTGTAGTTAGCATCCTTGTTCCATAGGAAACCTCTATGGATTTGGTCTAGTTCATTGTGTATATGAGCTGGGAGCATGAAGCTCTGCATCAGGTAGTTGGGTTTCTTAGCTAGATTTGCTCGAATCAGTGTTGTCCTGCCCTCTAGGGAGAGGGTATTTGCTTTCCATTTTGCAAGTTGGTTCCTTAAACGTGTCTTTGCTCGAATCATTGTGTATACCGTTTCTTTAAACGTGTCTTTGTTTACCTTTCCATTAATAATGGGGCATCCTAGATATTTTTCCAAGTTAGACATTGTCGTAATACTGAGTACTTGCTGAATCCTTTGTTTCTGCTGGTTGTTCACATTTTTTGACACTTGAAAGGTTGACTTGTTATAGTTTACCTTTTGTCCTGATATTGCGCAATATTCCTCAATTACTTGTTTGACGAGTGATCCTGCACTATGGGTCGCTTTGGCAAAGATCATAATGTCGTCCGCGAATGCTAGGAACGGTATCTTCGTACCTGATCTGGATAGCGCAAATCCCACCGAGTCCCGTGATGTATTGCTTATTTGTTGCAGCCTTCTCGCAAAAATTTTTGTCCCAATGATGAAAAGAAAAGGTGAGAGAGGGTCGCCTTGTCGAAGGCCCTTTTCTGGGAAAAAGAGGTCCGTAGTGTCGTTGTTTACCAATACTGAGAAGGAAACTGTCGTTGCACATTCCTTTATCCACCCCATGAATTTATCACAGAATCCAAATTTTTCCATGACCATAAATAAGTTGTCCCAGTCCACCCGATCATAAGCCTTTTCCATATCTAGCTTAATGGCCATCCATCCTTCTTTACCTTTCTTTCCCTTAAAAGAATGAAATATCTCATGTGCAATGAGCACCTTATCCTGTATCGCTCGGTTTGCAACAAAGGCACTTTGTAGTGGGTGAGTGATTTTATTCATTAATCCTTTTAATCTTTCCGTAATAATTTTCGCGATGACTTTATAAATTGTTGAGCACGGGCTAATTAGTCGATAGTGATTTGTTGATTCGGGGTTATCTTTCTTGGGCAATAAAGTTATGAAAGTATGGTTTATCTGTTTTAGAATTTTTCCTGAGTGAAAAAAGCTTTTAACACCCTTAATTACTGTTGATCCAACGATGCTCCAGTATTTCTTATAGAATCCAGAGGACATACCATCTGACCTTGGGGATTTCTCCGTTCCTATTTGCATTACGGCATTTTTGATCTCCTGATTCGTCACGGGTTTTGTTTTCATTGTCTTATAGAACTCCTATCCTTCTTCCTCCACTTTACAATAATGCAATTTCTAATATAGCTTATTGTCATGTGTCTTCATCTACCAATCATTTTTATTTATTTTCATTACAATTAATCATTAACAAATTATAAACAAAAAATATTTTTAAAATAAATATTGCATATATATTTCATCCCATCAATTTTCTTGTTATTTTCCCTCTCGTTGTCATGAGTAATATGAATTTTTATTAGTTATTGAATTAATTAGTTAACATCATCATCATTATTATTATTTCAATTAAAAATAAATTTAAAAATATATTGATAATATGAATATGTGGTGAAATATATATACTCCCTCCGTTTCAAAATACATGACCATTTGAGGATTGCACATATATTAAGAAAAATATGTTATTCCTATATTACCCCTATAGAATGTAGACTCAATTATTTGCTTAGAGAAATATGAAAAAGTGTAATGATTATGATAAACTTAATTATTAGGGGTATAAATGGAAAGAGGAGGGAAAAAATATAAAATTATCATGTATTTTGAAACAACCTAAATTGTCTAAAAGACCATGTTTTTTGAAACGGAGGGAGTATATATATATGGTAAAATCTTGGGATAATACCATGAGACATACAATAACCAAGGACAGCTCGTTAGACAAAGACCGATACAAACAACTAGAATTGTCAAACGGATTGGTTCAGGTGGGTTCAGGTTGAGTGTGAGTTCGGGTCAATTGAGTTACAAATCAAGTTGGGTCGGTTCTTCGCAGGTTATTGTGCAGGTTTGGGTCAACCTAACTGGTCAAAAAATTTGAAATTTGAATTTTTAATGATTATTATAATAATCCAATGGATTAAATAATAATATTTAATACTAATTATTATTTTTTCTAATAAAATTTATTATGATACTTAAAATTAAAAAACATTTATTCTACATATATAGAAAATCGGATCAATCCAATGAGCTCGGGTCGGGTTCGGGTTTCAACCCAATGAGATTCGGGTCAATCAGTTCATTTTTTCCCTTTGCTCGCTACTTTTCGAGTCGGGTTTCAACCCTCAAATTCTTTGTCGTGCGGTTTCTCGGATTGGATCAGGTTTTGACAACTCTACCAACAACCAAACTATAGTGTACATAAAAAAATGGGTTTGGATTCCATAGTTAATAAGTCTTTGTTGGCATTTCCTCCTACCCTCATTTATAAGACATAAGAGTATTTAGTAGTATATCAAATTTAAAGACATGAAAAGTGTTGCATCAAATTTAGGACCACGCGCGCCAACTAATCATTCAAAATGTACTTTGGAGCCAACATGACTTTAGCATCATAATTCACAATTCATCAATATACATATAGTCTTATGATACACATGTATACTCTATAAATAATGACACATTATTTAAAGCAATGTCAGCAACAGCTGAACTACTCCGTTTCTGTCGTACCCAATAATACTTCATTATTAAAATATAGAATTAAAATATACCCCTTCTTAAATCTAGGCGACCTTTTACAAAAATATAAAATAAATAAACTTAATAAACATTTGAATCCTAAATAAAACATACGTAAAGAAAACCATGTGGCCATTCACTTGGCTTTATATTCTTCACCAATCAAGTTCAATTCCACGAAAGTAGAACATAACGAACCCCACGTTCTATAGCTTGATTTTGGCCTAATCCCCTGAAACAAACTAAGTGCTTAAAAATCATACGAAGTTCCATTGAATACATGTGCTTGGGTGGAAAAGTTACAACCAAAACTCCTTATGACTTTCAATTCTCCGAAGTGTTCGTTTGGTTAAACATAGAAAATGTAATTTTCATGAAATAAAACCATGTGAATTAAATATATAGGACTTGTACTTCATGAGATTTACAGAATAGTGTTTTTGATTGAAAATCTTCATTTTGTTTGGTTGGAATTGAAAAGTCATATGAATTTATGCGAAATCACTAATGTAACCCTAATATGTGAAATCTGACTGGTTAATATATGGGTAAAATGATAATTTAATTAAATGTAGAAGAAAAAATATATTAGAAAATAATGGGGGAATTAGATCTTACTTACCCCTATATGGTAATTGCAATTCCTCCATTTTGGAGGAATTGAAAATCATAAGAATTGAAAATCATGAGAATTTTGGTTGTAATTTTCCCAACCAAACACACGTATTCAGTGAAACATCATGGGATTTTGCTAATCATGTGATTTTTATAGCCAACCAAACAATCACTAAGATGGAGGAATTACAATTACCATGTCATGAGTAGGTACGATCCACTTCCCCCATTATTTTTGAATATATTGTTCTATATTTGATTAAATTTAAAATTATCATTTTACTCATATTTAATAATTTAAATAGAAAACCAAATTATCTCGTATATATATGTTATTTTTTCTGGAAAAATAATTAAATAATAAGTATATGAAAATGTAATGAAAATGTGAACAAATTATTATCTTAATTAAGAAATCTATCTTTTTTTTTCTAAAGTGTAATCAATATGCAATATTAGTGATATATATGTTAAATATAACATATACTTTTTAATTGATATTTTAATATGATATGATATTAAAAATGTATTTAATATATTATTTTAATAGAATGAATATTTGTCTTAAATATAGTGGTAGAGTTTGCTACCATTGATGATTTAAAAAAATACCATAATAAAATTACGAAAATAATTTAAATATAATATGATATTTAACTAAATGGGTAAAATATTATAATTATAATTTATAGATTGTGACGAAAAAATACTTTTTTAAATAAAAGGTTTATGATAGATCTATGTATTAATTAAATGTGTATAATGATAAGATAATAGAGATTTATACATTTGGATAGAGTAGTTATTAGTTAAACAACACAAATTCTAATATAGAACTAATATTTTAATTAAGTATCTATAAGATTATGATAAAATCAAGATTAATAAGATAGATTTTTAAAAAAGGGGGTGATGTGGCACAATATGGTGACAGAATTTGCTTCCGCTAGCTTTAGTATATAGTAATAGATATATAGATATATATACACAAAGAAAAACATAAATAACATAAAACATAAATATATGAAAAAGGTAACACAAATCAACGTAACAGATAGATATTGTTTATAAAAAAATATGGATATTTTTATACTTTAATTAACCGGATTTTTTTCCCTAAATCTTTTATGCAAAAAAATAGATATTAGGTTAGAAAGATAAATATTATGAAAACGTAAAATATGGATCATAAGTAGTTAATAAGAAAAAATTAAGTTATATAAGTTTTTTATCAAATATGTGGTAGGGTCAGAATTAACGTGAAAGCTCCAAATTCTCTGACTTTAATATGTAGTATAGATATTGATTGATCGAGCTATTCTACCTCTTATTTCACTTACTATCTATACTCCATCGGTATCATTATATAAGATCACATTTTAATTTTAATAAATAAATGAGGTTTGAGACTTTTTTTTTTAATTAAAAAAGCAAGTGAATGATTCCTGAAATTGATTATTGGTGCGATGTCGACATCAATGGCCCCCATGCACCACATGCTAGCAATCTCATTTGTAATAGAATAAGCACTAAATTACAAATATGTAACAACATACTGTATATATTACTCCAGTAGTTTACAGTATAATGGTGATTATTTTAATAATTGTCTTCAAAACCGCTAATAGCACTACTAGGTTGTTTTTGGTGGCCCGTGGTTTTGAGGAATTCTTAGGACAATCAGAAGTGGGTAATGGTACTAGGTTGTTGCATATCATATCACCAGTCACCTCACCATTACATCTCATTAAACTAACTTTTTTTCAATTACTGTCAACCTATTTTTCCCCGTCTAATCAACAAAACTTCGGTTAAATTAAACTTTTTTTTTTACACAGGAAAGGGGTTAGTCAAGTCTCGTCGAAATAAAACCTACTCCGTATCTTATAGCTTCTTTAATTAGTGATGTGGTTCGAAATTAAGGACCGGAAATTACACCGTTCGTTCTCAATTTTCATGCGTTTTTTAAATTAGTCTCTAACCTTTATTTTTTTTTCTATTTTGTTACTAACCTAACAAATTTTGACACCGTTAGTCCTTTATTAACATTTTCATTAAAAATATCATTAGTTGAATAGAATGGATTGTACATGTCATCTAGTCAATGACTTGTATTTTTAATGGAAATGTACAGTCCATCTTATAGGTTGTAATGCAACTGACATTATTTTTAACGGAAATATTAACAAAGGACTAATGATGCCAAAACTTGTTAGGTTAGAGACTAAGATATATATAAAAAAAATTAAAGGTTAGGGATGAATTTAGAAACATATTACAGGTTGAGGACCAACGACATAGTTCACCCACAAAACTTCATGGTTGATCGTTCAGCCAACGGTATGTCCGGTTTATGTTAAATATGTGGGCCGGATCGGAATCAGATTGCTTCCAACCGGTCTAGATCTTAGCTTAAATTGGACCAAAATCGAAACCGACAATTAGACTCATTAAATGTTTAGATTAAGGTTTGATAAATTGGTGAACCCCTTGATCCAAATCGACCGACTAGTATAATGTGGCATCAGAACCGGCTCAAAACTTCCGGTTCGGTGCAATTTTATAGAAGAAAATAATAATGGGATAAATCACAGTCACGATTTTCCTCCAATATGAATTTTTTTACCTTATTTTTTATAACTATTTTTTTTAATAAAAAAACGTGAATCAACTCATGAGCAGCTGACCTAAATCTGTGGGAAACCAATTCAAAGTGGAATCGGGTCGGAATCGCCAAACCAAGTCTCAGGCGGTTGCATTTATGTTTGTCCTAAACTCAAATCGGAACACCATCGATTCGGTTAACCGACACAAATCTAGATTTAATGGAGTTAATTAATTAATAAGGGACTCACTACATGAAACAGAAGTATCGATGTACGTATATACGTACTCTGGGTTTATGTTTGTCCTAAACTCAAACCGAAACACCCCTGCCCTAATCTATTAACCTATTGAATTCTCTCATATATTTTATACTACATATATTCCAAATTTAATTGTGGACACAAAATCAAGCAAATTTCTCGGATAATATTACCAAATTACAAAAGCAAAAGCTTGTATGGATGAACAGATCGAGTCTCTGGGTAGACGTTTATCATAAAAATGCTCCTTTCGATCTTGTGCAAAAAAAAATCACTTACTGGTTAGTTAAAACATAAAAAAATACAAACTAAGGCTTATGAGTTATGAACTCACTTGGTGATGACAATTATAATCATTAAAGATCAAAGGTTCAAATCCCTGTCTCATGTTAAGAATTAGTTGCTTAAATTTGTTGACCTATTATAAGGGAAGGCATTAATTAGGGGAAACTTTGAAGTCTACTGTACTTCTATTCATCCATACCATAACACATGAAAAGTATGCTCACGTTAGTCACGTACACATTGCAAAATATAGACCTACATTGATATATATAGAAAATGACACTAAAAAGTGTGCATTTATTTTGTATAATATGTGCATTATTTTTATTGAAAATCAATGTCTATTCATCCATTCTATACTATGTGCGCAAATATTTTATATCATTTTTATTGGAAATCTGTGCTAAGTTAAATGATAGTATATAAAATGTGTGTATTTTTTGATATATTTTTACTACTTTAGATAATTTTGTATGCGTACTATGATAATTTTTGCAGGAGGAGTCAGTATTTTAAACATCCATGTTAAACAAAGGGAAATCATGTACGGACTACGGGTATTGTGCTCTTATGTCTTCAGGGTTCTCAGAATCGGGATGGTAGGATCGGATCGTAGGGGATGGTAGGATCGGATCGTAGAATCGAATCGTTAAAATCGTAAGATCCTACATTATAACTAAAAAATATATGATAACCTAATATATTGTATATTCTTTTATATATAAAGTCAGAAATTTTATAAACATTGTTAGTTTGATGAGTGGAAATATTTTAAGATGAATGGGTTAATAATTTAATGGAAAAGAGACATAAACTTCGAGCTTAGTAATAATATATAAGTATAATAGTGAGTGTTTGGGATCGTTAGAGTCATGTGTCAAATCAAAATTAAATTAGAATTTCATATTAAATCATTTAAGATCCTAGTTTAATAAGATCCTACTTAGGATTGTGGATCGATTTATGACTTTTGGGTCATAGAATCGTTGGAATCATAGGATCGAGTCGGGATTCTGATAACAATACAACTGCGAAAAATTAGTCATTGACATTTACATATTGTGATTAAGATGTATGAATAAGCCTAGCTTAAACATGGTAGCTAGTTTGGATTAAAAAACAATATGGTAGCTATTAGCTAATGAAGTCATTGGTAAAATCTGAGTTTGAGAAGCATATAACCTTTCAATGCTCATATTATATATTTAGGGTTACGGTAATAGTAACTAAATAGCTTAGGACCCGCACCTTGCTCAGAGATAATGTTTTGCGATTAATTTTGTTGTTTTCAATTACGATCAATAATAGTATATACTACTTTATTTAATGAAATCCATAATTACAATAACAGTGAATGTGATATCAAGTTAAACATTTAACATAAAAAATACTTAACATCAATATCCAAATTGAATATTAATTTAGTAATTTTTGCACCAAAATAAGGGTTTATTATTAAGATTATAAATACTTTAGATGTGACCACTAAAAAAATAGAGTTATTTGTTTAGTATCACACATATAATTTTGAAATCATATAAAAAATCTAGACATGAAAAGACTTAGCAAAACATCAATCACAAATCACCATAAATAAATAAAATAAATTGATAGGGTCATAATTTTTTTTTAAATATAAACGTAATCCTTTAGTGGAATGATGGATTTATCTCCATCTATAGATACCTTAAAAAATAAATCTTGTCTTTCAAAAAAAGTGTTAATTATATCTTAAACTTCACAAATAAATCTATACACGCAAAATCTTATACTAAAACTCACAATTACCATAAACGAAAAAGAAAATATGTACGTTGATAAAAAAAAAAGTATACTTCATAATAATTATACTGTGATGTAGTGAAATATGGTGGTAGAATCTATTTTCGATTCAGTATATAGTAATAGATAAATAGATAAAAAATAATAATAATACATATAGAATTGTTGAGTTTGATCATGTTATAGTAATAAAACATTTATATATATTATCTTTCAACAGTATAACCGGTCCAACTTACCATAGATGACAAAAGATAATTTGTCCAAGTAGGAAGTAGAAAGATAAATTTTCCTTCAACCAAAAACGAGAAAGATAAATTTTCCAATTCAATAGATGACAAAAGAATTTATGTAATATATATATATATATATATATATATATATATTTAATAATAGGGCGATGTGGCGGAATTTTCATCCGCAACCTGCTCCACATATATCCACAACGTCATTGAGTTGGATGTAGCTAAGACGAAACTCTGGTGAAAAAGAAACTAGTTAGGTCATCACATCATCTTTTTTATTATTGGTTTTGTAAATACAGGAATTTATTTTGTGAAAAATATATATTTCGTCCAATTAAGGTTTGTTGAGCTTGTGTATAATAGTACATTTCTTACTTTTTTTAACGAAAATATCCGAATCGGTTACTACTTAATTACTCTCCGTTAAGAAATACATGCATTTTAGGATTTGTATCAAAAATTAAGAAATCAAATGATTTGACTTAAATATCTTCAATTGAAGAAAAACAGAGATCATCTAGTGTTTTTAAAATAATAAAAGGAGTAGGAAAAACAACAAGAAAACAGGTAAACATGGTTTTTACTATATTTTTACAAGTCCCATGAGCTAAGTATATAATATTCCCCTTAAAAACAACAACTAATTAAACGGTGTTTCTCATTTACGAATTATTATTATATATGGCACATATTCTATGATCTAGGGTTTAGCATTTTGGATAGAATATAATGAATTGTTCCTCTTCCTCCTATCTGGGCCGGTATTTGTGCTTTGTGTCTCTTTTTCTTCTTTCCTTCCACTTTGCATTCTTCACTCCTCAAACTCTATAAAAAACCACCATTTCACAATGTTAATCCTCACCTGATTCAGGTTAATATAGCCGATAATTGATCACGATCTCGGTTTCGATCGGTCACTAATTGCTGCTGCGGCATCTTCAAGATTCACATGGGTAGTTTGCTAGCTCATTCGCTTGTTCGATTAAGCTCGGTCTTTTAGAGCATCCATGCCGGATGAGAATCTTGATGATGCTGCATCGGCGATTAGTTGACTAATTAGGCGCGCTCTTCCCATGGATCGATCTGGGTGATCGAGCTATTTTGAAGGTAAATAGGTTTAATTAAGATCCAAATATTATTAGCCAATTTTTCCAAATCGATTTGCTTTCTTTTGATGGTTTTGGCTGTATTAGTACCGATTCAATATTTTATGTGGAGATCTGAATTGTATTATCAGTTTGAGCGAGGTTAATTTGTCAAGTACTTTTGTTGTGACTTGTGATTTATTTGTTTTTTGAGCTCGACTTGTGAGATTTGGGTTTAACTTACAAGTTTATATCATTAATTAATGTGAACCATCTGATCTTTAATCTTGTTTAAGCTTAAGCCTACCTGTCAAACATGACCTTAACTCGTTTTAGCCAGATCTCTTATGTTTTTGTTTTTTTTTGTTTTTCTTTTCCTGGCAGCTTTTTGTTATAACTTACAAGTTTAATTGGTGCAGACAGAGTCTTTATTTGTTATGAAGATCTTATACAAATGTATACAAGCACTTCTTGTATTTATATACATATGTTGTGTTTATAAAGAAGTTAAAAACATGGATCCCCCCATATATATATAGGTTAGTACAAATTTGGGTTAGTACAAAATCGGTACATCACAGCCGCTGTAAATAACTAACTACAATTTTATTAATCAGGTTAGTACAAAATTGTTTATTTAGTGGATATCGCAGTGAGAAGTAAAGAATCCGGGCAGTAAAAATCTTGATTAATTAGTACTTTTGACAACATGTGAAACAGTAATGTTCAATACTAAAACTAAATGAAGGTATGGATATATATATATATATATATATATATATATATATATATGACAAAGATATTCGATATGCTATTATGTGTTATAGTGATATCAAAGTTATCATGTATTGCTATGAATATGATAGATTTGTTTGATATTATTACACATTTTTGGGAAAATAATCAAAATGATATACTAATTGGTGTCAAGTTATTTTCAATTACGATCATGTATGCCAAATATGCAGTAGGTTGATATATATTGATATCAACAATGATATCATTGTTCTAAAAAATGCCCTAGGCGGCAGCCTAGTCGGGAGGGCACCAAGAAGTTTTGGCCCTAGGCGGGAGCTGAGCTAGGCGGCCATCTAGGCGGGTCTGGGCGGGTCTGAATTTGTGGTTGCTTCATAATTGTCTTGTTGTTGGATTTATGGATATGCATTTGGTGCTTGATTTGTTTTATGCTGATGCTGATGCAATTGCTTGATTTGCTTCCTGTTTTGTAACATCTGTTATGCAAGCTGGCAACTGGCTGCTTCGTTCTTGTTATGTTGTACAGCTTGTGCTGCTTGCACAATTGCTTCTTGTTCAATTATACAGTTGGTTACTTCTTGTTTTGAAATATTACTTAATATGGTTATATATGAAATAATCAATTTTAATATGAAATTATCAATTATTATATGAAGTTATAAACTTGATATTTGTCTATTTTTTAACAATATTATATAATTATTGGTGGGTAAGATTCAATAAAATAACTAAGAAATTTCAAATCCGCCTAGGCACTAGGCAACTCCTTACCGTTTAGCTTCTGCCTAGCGTCTTTTAGAACACTGATATTAGTCACGGATGTCCGATGGTTTGGCTAATACATATCTGCGTATATATTAAAGCGTGTAGATATAACTCATATAAGTTAATTAAGCAAATAAATATTTGATGAGCTTTCATCTTAAAAAATTAATTGATAATATATACAAGAAGTATTTATAACTATATGTACAAATCTATCTATCTAGCTAGCTTATCTCCCAAGCCCCAACTTCTCATGCGTGAAGGGATATTTCGACACGTTCTCGCAAGTGTAATTAACCGGTCATAGAGTTGACACCTACACATACGAGTTTGATATCTCAATCTCTTTATACCCAGTTTAGACAATGGGCGGTGAAATAAATCTCAATCTCAAGCTTATAAACAACTTGATCAACCCAATGCAAACAATGAACATGTAGCAACAATCACTAACCCCTTGCCTAAACTAGGTAAGAGATTGAGATATCAACACATGTCAATCTTAAGTCTTTTGGTCTAATGTATAAGCGGTTGATGGTTTACGTACCCACCGATCAGTGATATGAACAATTGAACATATATGGTGATATGATCAAGTATATGAATGATACACGACGTCATGCCCATCTTTATTGGAGATATATATGAAGTTAATTAGCTAAAAATTTAGTTCATACGAAACTTTTCCCATGCATATATAGATATCTTGGAGGTATGTATATATATATGCTTAATTAGATATATCAAGAGTACGTTTTCATTTCCATGGAATACTTTCTTGCATTGATTGATCCCTTGTTGAATGCATATGAACTTATTTGGATCGCAATGTTTAATTCTAGCTTTTATTGGCAGTAGATAACTAAACAAGTTCATAAATTACTCTTCAAAGTTGCATGCTTTTTGTTGCATGATGATTGCCTTTGGTTCTCATTCGGTCAATGTGCATGTGCAATACAATAAACATTAGTTCGCTTTCTTGATTTAGTTTGATTTTACAAGTTTATCGTTACTGTTACCACTTACCAGCTTTATATTTCTTATAATCATCAGGATAATCCAAGTAGATCTAGTTGGCCACTATAACTAGTGTTGAAACTGTCCCAATGTTGAACCCTACTAATACCCAATGTTGAACCCTACTAATAACAATATGCAGGTGTAGGTGGGTAATTTAACGCCATAAATAAGGATAATATTTCCGCCAGCCAGGTAAGCATATCTAATAAATATCTTTATTAGCCTATTAAATCCTGGTAGTTATCCAGTGGTTGGAAGATTCTATCCTATTTAAGAAGATAGAATTATTGATTGGGCTCCTAGGAAGAAACCCTAGCCCTCTCTCTCCACTATAAATACATGGCTTGGCCATGTAGAAAAGATATACAAAGAACTACCCTAGAGGGGCTGATAATTGCTCGCCCTAACTCTAGAGGGGCTGATGATCGCTTGTCTCAGCCCTAGCCCTGCGCTTTTCTCTCTACAGTTTACCCTTACGAATACTCTATTGACTTAGGCATCGGAGGTGGATTAGGGGGTCCCCGCCCCCTTTGTCCATTGTTTTGCAGGTTATTGAAGGTGAAGGAAGCTTGGAGAAGAAGGACATTGAAGAAGGAATTGAGACCTGTACACTGACATATTTCGTGTACTAACATTTGGCGCCGACCGTGGGGAGAACCGATCTGAGGAGGCTATGGATCGTTTGTCCACGAGCCCGGATCGAGACAGCCCTGGGGCAATCGCGCCAGGAGAATCGCGCGATTCGCCTTCCGCAGCCCCAGAGCCGCGACCGCGGGTTCACAACCCGCGACCGCAGATCGCCACCCGCGACCACGGGTCCGTCAATAGCGGGTCGAGGCCAGAACACGCCATCTCCACAAAACGCTCGGAGAACGAATCCCAATGCGCGCGTCGAACCCGATATTCGCTCGGGATGATAGACCACATCGCGATCGGACCTTGGATTGTCGATCCAAGAGGTTGCCCTAATCAAGAATCATTGTTGATTGTCGATCCAATGAAAACCCTAGATTGGGGGCAACTCTAATCACAATCGCATGTACGTAACGCAGGGATATACGTATGAGCATACGGAACAGATCGCTAGAGCCCGGGGCGGGCGAGCGGTCGGTCCGATCCGTTACCCCAACCGAGCTGGGTCACGCCGTCGATGAAACCCTAAACGATTGGATGATTGGACCTGCGGTGCGCGGTCCAGGGCCCTGCGAGCGCGGGCCCACGTCGTAACGAACTCGGCGCGAGTTCGGAAGAGGGTTTCGGGATCGGACACTTGGACCTGCGGTGCGCGGTCCAAGGTCCCGCGAGCGCGGGCCCACGGCGTAACGAACTCGGCGCAAGTTCGGAAGAGGGTCTCGGGATTGGAGCCGATCCCACCACACAAGTCTTCGCTCGTCGCCAGGAGCGAGCTGCACTATAACCGCGAGCGCGGTGGCAGACGCAGGCAAGGCGGCGAGGAAGGAGGAGCTCGCGAAGAATCGCAGTCTGGGGCAGAACCGCGGGCGCGGTATCGCTCCAGAGAACGTAACCTTTGTTCTGGGGCAAACCGCGACCGCGGGTCCATCACCCGCGACCGCGGGTCGGAGATTGACAGGATTACCGATCGTGCTTCCGACTCACTTTTCGGGAGCTACGCTTATCGGATTTGGACGATCCACATATCGCCGGAAAGAGGAGAAGATAAGCTACAAATTATCTTCAGAGGTCGAAGCAAGAATCCTACTCGAAGTCAGTCAAAATTGGGCACGAACTGCGCAGTCCAGAAATCGAGCCAAAGGGTTGGAGGATCAATCAATGTCCTTGACCATTGAGTAAATCATCAAGACACCGCTTCGAGATTCGGCAAGACCATTGACCCGCGCTTCCAATCTTGAATTCGTATTGGTAGACCACGAACGTCTGCGCGGACGTTAGAGTGGTCAGGAGCAAGGTCCCTTCGCTAGGGCAAAGCGGCGACCGCGGTGCGCGGAGCCGCGACCGCACCCCTCAATCCGTGAGTACGGAATTACAACAGGGGCAATGCGAGACAAAGATGATAAATCGTCACCGCGGCCCATGCAGGCATGATGGCGGTATCACTATTGCGCACTCTTCATGAGGCCTTCGCGCGGATGTTGAGTTGTTTGAAAACCTTCGCTTTTTTGTGCTCTTTCGTTTTCTTAAACAAAATCCTGGCCAGGAAACTTTTCGTTTTATTCAATTGCTTTGTTTTCTTGAAATCTCAACAAGTGACGCGCTCAAGGGTAAACGCAACGTTAGTTCATCATACTAACGGACTCCTGCGTATGCTAGCTACGTAGGGGATTCCCGCGATATTCGCTCGCGGATGTTCCCGTGATATTCGCTCACGGACTATGGTTGGCCCCCATAGAGTTCCCGCGATATTCGCTCGCGGACCGTGGTTTCCCACGGAGTTTCCCGCGATATTCGCTCGCGGTGGTACCCGTGATCGCTCGTCACGGTGGTTCCCGTGTATTCGCCACGGAGTTTGTTCCCGCGTAGCTCGCGCGGTGGTTCCCGCGATATTCGCTCGCGGTGGTACCCGTGATCGCTCGTCACGGTGGTTCCCGTGGGGTTTCCCGTAACACTCACTTACGGAGTTTCCCGTGGACTTTCCCGTGGTATTCGCCCACGGAGTTTCCCGTGACACTCACTCACGGAGTTTCCCACGGAGTCCCCCACGGAGTTTCCCACGGAGTTTCCCGCGGAGTTTCTTGTGATGCTCAATCACAGAGTTTCCCGTGATACTCACTCATGGAGTTTCCCGCGAAGTTTCTCGTGTTTACGCTCACGACGTTACCCGTGATCGCTCGTCACGGTGGTTCCCGTGTATTCGCCACGGAGTTTGTTCCCGCGATATTCGCTCGCGGTGGTACCCGTGATCGCTCGTCACGGTGGTTCCCGTGTATACGCTCACGGAGTTTGTTCCCGCGATATTCGCTCGCGGTGGTACCCGTGATCGCTCGTCACGGTGGTTCCCGTGTATACGCTCATAGAGTTTTTTCCCGCGATATTCGCTCGCGGTGGTACCCGTGATCGCTCGTCACGGTGGTTCCCGTGATACTCGCTTACGGATGATCCCGTGATGCTCGCTCACGGATGTTCCCGTGATGCTCGCTCACGGATGTTCCCGTGATACTCGCTCACGGACCGCGATATTCGCTCGCGGAGCCCCCATGATATTCGCTCATGGGGGGGTGGGACCGTGATATTCGCTCACGGGGGTTCTCATGATACTCGCTCATGAACGTGCAAACGTGCCCGTCTTCTAATCCATATAAGTCACGCCAAGTCAATCCTAGAGTACCTACGTCTTAGTTACGCAACTAAGACGTAGGTGGGGCATTTGTAGGTGGGTAATTTACCGCCATAAATAAGGATAATATTTCCGCCAGCCAGGTAAGCATATCTACTAAATATCTTTATTAGCCTATTAAATCCTGGTAGTTATCCAGTGGTTGGAAGATTCTATCCTATTTAAGAAGATAGAATTATTGATTGGGCTCCAAGGAAGAAACCCTAGCCCTCTCTCTCCACTATAAATACATGGCTTGGCCATGTAGAAAAGATATACAAAGAACTACCCTAGAAGGGCTGATAATCGCTCGCCCTAACTCTAGAGGGGCTGATGATCGCTTGTCTCAGCCCTAGCCCTGCGCTTTTCTCTCTACTGTTTATCCTTACGAATACTCTACTGACTTAGGTATCGGAGGTGGATTAGGGGGTCCCCGCCCCCTTTGTCCATTGTTTTGCAGGTTATTGAAGGTGAAGGAAGCTTGGAGAAGAAGGACATTGAAGAAGGAATTGAGACCTGTACACCGACATATTTCGTGTACTAACAGCAGGTTATAAATTAATGTATTAGTTTAATTAATTCAATTGTTTGGTCCCCCTTTTGTTGACAGACTATATTTCAATAGAAATCCTATATACATGATCAAGGAAGGATTCGATCGGCGTTTGCTCAGGCCGGGCTGAAGCTTAATTTTGTTCACATGGTCCAAATATGTAAATTTATTTTTCATACATAAATGATTTGTACGTGCTCGTCCCATGTACATTTTGAAGATTATTTTTTCATTACTACTAGCTTAACCTGTCGTGCCATGCACGACTATTTCTTTTAAAAATATTAAGATTAAATTAAATATTTATATGGAAAATATTATATAAGTCTTATTGTATGGACATGTTTTTTTTATCTTCTATAAAGAGTGATATTGTTTTTGAAATTCATACAACCCAAAACTATATATATATATATATATATATATATATATATATAAGACATTATTCTTTTACTCATTTGTATATTTCTATAAATAAGTAAAAAATTATTGAGAAAGATGTAAGTTATCAAGATATAAGTGAAAATTATTATTATTTGGCTAAAAAATCAAGTTTGTTATCAAGATATAAAAAAAATCAAATATAGTGGGTAAAAAAATTTAGTTGATCTCGTATATATAAAAAATAAATCATGCTTAAAAAGGCTAAATTTATTCAAGTAAATCAAATAATAAAGTGAAAAAATTAGTTTTTCTATTAACAAATAATTTAAAATTTTAGTTTAAAAATTCTAAATTTATTTAAGTAAATCAAATATAATTACTTGATAGTAATTATATTTCGAAAATTCAAAATATTTATTAGAATCATGTTTTTCAATTAAGTGATATATTAGAAAAGATAGAATATCTTACCAAAATTCAAAATTTTGAATATATCATAACTTAATCAAATTAATTGAAATACCACAAATAAAAACTATTCTTTTTAACAAATATACGGTGGGTCCAAAATCAAATATAATTAGCTCATAGTAATTATATTTCGAAAATTAAAAATATTTATTAGAATCATGTTTTTCAATTAAGTGATATATTAGAAAAGATAGAATATCTTACCAAAATTCAAAAATTTTAATATATCTTTTACATAAATAGATAGTATATAACTTAATCAAATTAATTGAAATACCACAAATAAAAATTATTTTTTTATCAAATATACGGTGGGTCCAGAATCAACTTTAGAAAAGATAAGTGATATATTAAAAAGATAAAATGTCTTACCAAATTCGAAAATTTGATCACATCTTTTGTATAAATCGATAATATGAAATATAATTAGATTAATTAAAATAACATAAATAGAAGCTATTTTTTTATCGAATATGCAGTGGAGTCAGTATCAATATAATCTTGGTTGAAAGACACTAATACATTTTTTTTGTACCATGCAATATCTTATAATTAGTTTCTATTCACATTGGATAAGCATACGTACGCTCAAAACTTATGAGTATTTTACCCTTATTTTATGAATGGTCTACGTTACATTTGTTGTTTAAGTGATCTATCATAATTTATAAAAAATGTTCCGTGGATGGATATTGTATATAGTTTATTTATGTACTATCTTTTCAATTAAAAGATATTGAAAATTTATGTACTATATTTTCGGCTAGATATTGTATGGATAGATATTGTTGATAAGGTAGTTAATTAAAAGATTGAAAATTTACGTAGCAAAATTATGATAGTTAATTAAAAGGCTTTAAAAATTATTTTGGTTAAATATCTGGTGGGGCCAGAATCAACGTGGTGGCTCGAAAACGGTCGGCTTTTATAATATATATTGATTTACCCAAGTATATGTACTGTCCTAACTAAATATATATATTGCGACATGTCACGTTGCCCACTTAAGTACTAACCAAAGGTCTCCGATTCGACTATAATGACATGGATAGTAACATCGCCAAAAAAAAAAAAAAAAGAAGGTACTAACCGAAACAATTAACTACTAATCAAAACACAAATAACTCACGTAGTTGCAGCCATTTGTATGTTTGGGAAGTAATCATCTGACTAACTACCCACTTAACCCTCAAAGCTTAGGTATCAATTTGTAAACCCTAACTAATTAAGCTTACAAAAGGGGAACTTTGTTGTCGGTAATGCTAAGGAATTCCAAGCCCAAGCCCACCACTTGCCACCAGCTTTGCTCGTTGAGACTTTGCAAAAGCCCAACACCTTTTATAAGCTCTCAATAGTCAATACCATTTCAAAAGATGTCAAGTTTTCACATGATATTTACATGTTCATTTGGTATCTTCAAGCATTTTGCCACAACACCTTCATCAGTTTATTAAGAAATTTTCACATTATATTCAGATTTTCATTTTATACTGCTGTTCACCAAAATTTTGAATAATTAGCTATGCCATCGTTTTAACTACTCCTTCCGTCCCTGAAAGTTTATCCATTTTTCTTTTTCGAGCGTCTCCAAAATTTGTCATACTTTTTCTTTATACCACTGTACTTTTACAATCTCACCCTCATACAATCCCATATATTACACCCATTATCCACATTTATCATCAATTTTATCATTTTTTTTTATAAAATTATAAAATTAGCCTCATCCAATTTTATATACTACCCATCTTATTCAACTGCTTCATAACTTTATCATTTTTTCCAATCAACTATTCAAGTTTTTCATTTTTTTTATTAATCAGAGTGCAAATATACTTTATGGACAATCTTTCGGAGACCCAGAAGGAATATAATAAAACAAAATCATGCACGGAGGAGTTGAAAGCTCAAAGTTTAGGCGAATATTTGTAATATCACTATAATACGAGATGTTTTATGCAAATCTTCCTAACCGACGGGCATGTTTTCAATATTTTAAATCGATCCCCTGTGCTGATTTGCTGAAACCCCTCTCTCATGGCGATGGAAGCAAAAATGTCAAAAGAAGAGGCGAAAGAGAGCAAACAAGGAAGAGACGGTTCTTCCGAAGCCATGAGGTTGAAGAGGCTTCTTTCGATCCCGATATTTTCCGCATTAACGGCGATGAGCGTGGTGTATTATACCACTGTATTCATCTTCCTCCAAGATCTGGTCGAATTGAACAGCTCTGCTGGTTCGTTGCACGCCATCGTGTTCACTTTCTTCGCGGTTTTATCTCTCTTCTCTTTCTTCGTCGCCGCTCTCACCGATCCTGGCCGGATCCCGTCGAATTACATTCCTGACGTTGAAGGAGATCAACAAAGCTCATCGTTGTTAGGGATCGATAATAAGGCTGTGAGTTTCTCTTGACCTAAAAAATTTGATTGTATTGTTCAATTGGCTTCAATACAGATGCTTTCATCCTCCTTCTTTGGATTGTTAAGCAAACCAAAAGAACTTAAAAACTATCTACTGTCACCAGATTCTAGGCTGATTTAGATTCTAGGCTGATTTTGAGCTTGTAAGTTTCATGCTATGGTCATTGGAGGAGGGGGTTATGTCATTTTGACCTACAAGGGTTTTTTGGTTGCTTATATTTGTGCGCTTTTGTGGTTATCATTCGAACAATTTAATGTGATCAAATGGATTGTAAGTTAAGCTTATAAGGCTAGAACGCAGACCTTGAGAAGGGAGTGCAAGATGACATTTTTGGGTGTATAGCAAGCTGCTGGTTTTGTATGTTCCTGCTCTGCTTTGTTCTTATTTAGTGGGGGGATTGGAGTGGAATGTGCAAGTTTAATTTTAGGTCGAATCTTAAGCACTTTGTCCAAAGATAATGTTCAGAAAATAGAACTGTTTGAGCTTTTAAGCACTAGAATTGTTCTGTTCCTAATAATTCCATCATTTTTGTTATGTGCACTTTTATATTTCTTGAAGGATTTTGGAGTCCCATATATTGTGGGATGAAGCTGTTCAACAACTAAGACATGATGCATTCCGACATAGTACACTGCCAGAAAACCCTGAACAAACTTTGTAGATGTTGAGGAGATTATTTTTGAATTAAAAATTTGTTTAATTGTTGATTTGACTATTTGAGAATGTTAGATTATTATAGCAGTTTCTAACATTGCTACACTGATTGAGTTTAACTGTTCATGACTTATTTTCCACATCAAACACTGGGTGTGTTTAGTAGCAGTTTAGCACAACCCTTTGGGTTAAAAGAAAATCTTTATTCATCATGACATGCATTAAAATGATAGATCTGATTATTTTCGCAACTTCTGCAGTCAAGGCGTTGTGACAAGTGCTCCTCGTACAAGCCTCCGAGGGCTCATCATTGTCGGACTTGTAGAAGTTGTATTTTAAAAATGGTAGGTATTTGATGTTCTTTTATTGAAATTGTCATTTTCTAAGTACCTGTAAATGCTTCCTTTTGTTTAATATCAACCTCTCAATTAAGATATATCTTAATTTGATTTGGAATTTCTCATGTTGGTGCAGGATCATCATTGTGTCTGGATAAATAATTGTGTTGGCTACAGAAATTATAAGGCTTATGTCCTTCTTCTTTTGTATGGATCTGTTGGTAGCATATATTCTACGGTATGAGCTTTGAGATTTTTCTTGTATATCTTCTGCCACTATGTTATCTTGACTTACCCACCTTTATAATCAGGTCATTTTTCTGAGCCATACGCTTCAGAGAAACTGGATGGGAATTGATCAAAGTACTTCACTTAAAAGCTTCTATGTGAGTTAATATTAGAAGAAACCTTTGTCATTTCATTATGGATTTTGTTGCTCTCCTGGGATTCAACATTTCCCATATAAATCTACTCAACCTAATATTTGTTTAAAGCAGCAGTATCATGTAGGTGGTTAAATGTTGACCTGTTTAAAACTTGATTACAGACATTCTTAATACAAGTGCATGTACAAGTGACTACCTCTAAGGAATGAAAAAAGACAATCTTATATGTTTTCTAACTTTAATGATAAATGAGTTGAAGATCTGTTCAAGATATGATAAATGAAATGAGATTGGAACATCACAAGTGGAACAAAAGAACAAAAATTGATGAATAATATTAAGGTGGACCATATATGGAAACAACTTTAACTTTCACAATGAATAGAATGAACTGCATTCATATGGATCCACCCAATCTGGTTGCCTTGGCTTCTCAGTTAGGCTCTAGGTGCTACTAGCATAATATTAAGTGTTTTGATAATCTGATGTCTACATGGGTATTATGAGATTCGATCAAAGGAGTTAAACCTGGCATGATTAAAACTTTGGTGTCTACTAAAGTAAATACTCCTTCCTTGGTTTATACTTTCTCGTCTCCTTTTTGAGTCTGTGTATTTGGAGTTTCTTTCTTGTAACTATCACTCAGGGTAAAAGTCATAATTTGTATAGACATGCTATAATACTTTGTTTTTTCTAATAAATATAGTTTTTACTCGGATCTGAGCATTTGATTGTCTTAGATTAGTGACAGCTGCTGTCACTGTAGAGTATAGAGAGATCTTTCCCATTGGCATGTTTGGAGAAATTTTGTTTTTCATTTACATATCTACCTTCCTTTCTATTTAGCTATTATGTTGACTAACGAAGACAATCTCAGGTTGGCTATGGGTTGGTGATTGTCGGATTATGCATAATATTAGGAACACTCTTTAGTTGGCATGTCTATCTTCTTTCTCATAACATGACAACAATTGAGGTGAGTTTGTATCTTCCAATTTTTTTAAAATGAATCATCCACATTTTAATGTTAAGAAATGGTTTATGGTTGTGGTTTTTCCTGGATAAATGAAGTTAGTCTTACACCTTGTCTGCAGTACTATGAAGGCCTTAGAGGAGCATGGCTAGCCAAAAAAACTGGTCAGATCTATCGACATCCTTTTGATGTTGGTGTTTACAAAAATATTACCGCGGTCTGTGTCCTTCTCTTTCGTGGCTCATTTACAGCCTGCATATAATCATTGGATTCTGGTCAATTTTTTCCGTTGTCTGACACGTCAAAATTTTCTCTAAACAGATTCTTGGGCCGAACATGCTTAAATGGTTAATCCCTACGGCAACCAGCCATTTAAAAGACGGAACCGGGTTCCGGATTTCTAAGGACAACACTTCTTAGCTATTGCACAGGTCGTCAAAGGATTCAATATCTGCCTGGAAAGGTGAACCAAGCATAGGAAATTGAGGTTGTTTTTGGTACAGATTCTGTTATGTCTACCTGTGCTAAAGAATGCTGTGTGAAACCTCTTCAATACTGAGGTACATTTCAAGCTGTCCATGTATTGTGCATACGCATCAGGCTCCCCTCCTTGGATAATGACATACATGGAAGATTAGGTTATATATGTATTGTACATTTTGTATCGATTTTTGTCGGCTTGATGTTTTTCTTAAATTCATTGGTCATCATCGATCAGCAATTAGGTGGGAACTGATGATCTGGATTACAATCACAACTCGCAAGGGAAACTCATATACTGCATTCTTTGTTGTATTCTGTAGGTGTAGCAAGGCCTTTTTGAGTTTTTGATGTATAATGTTTTTTCAGTAGATGAATATGTACGCTTTCGTTATGTAATTGTAACTTATTGCTTATGGCTCAGTTAACTATTACAGCAAGTTATTCAAACAAAGTTATATGTTATGACTAGTTGCCGTGTACAGTATAATGCAAAATCTTTACTAAGGTCACATGGATATAACAACGCTGAATTCAAATGTGGCACATGACTCTTAAGCAAAAAGTTGGAAGCTTGTAAAGCATTTGGGATTTGTAGTCACCATAGAAACCCATTGTATATTGCATTGCATCACTATTTCGATACACCATAGCACAAGTTTGAGACCATAGCCTAGCAAAAACACAATCGAAAGAATCCTACATATGAAAGCTTCACGCAAAAGGGAGGAGGCATTACCCTAGAGAAACAACAACACAAAAACAAAGCCAAAACTGAACCAATCCAACCTCACTGCTTCCCATTGACATAGCCATCTTTGCGACCTTCAAAGCCAGGCCTCTTCATCAGCTTCTTCTCCCTCCTCTCAATCTTCTTCTGCTTCTTCTTGTCAATGTTGGACTGAATGTTGCCCTTCCTCTTATCCTGCCTCTCCTTCTTCATATTCTCAGTGCTCTTCACCCTATCCTTCCACTTCTCCACACTCTTCTTATGCTTCCTCTTCTCCCTCTGCATACTCTCCTTCAACAGCCTCGGGTTGTCGTGCACCTTCACCCCCATCGCCCTACTCGTCGCCGCCTGCCACGTCACCTCCTTCCCTTTCTCCGGATCCTTCTTCGCCTCCGCCAGCTTCCGAGCCCTCTCCAGCTCCTCCTCCTTCGACATTTTCCTCTTCTTATGGCTCCTTTCTTCCTCATCATCCCCCAATTTCACCTTCCCGAATTCAATCCCTTCAGCAGCCTCCGAAACCTCCTTTTCAAACTTCCCCTCCTGATCCTCCTTCCTCTTCCTCGTAAACCACTCCTCCCTCTTCCTCTTCCTCTTCTCCTCCTTCTCCGCTCTCCTCTCTATATCATAATCCGATCCTCCACGGCCCGATCTCAGCTCCTCGATCTTCCTCCTCAGCTTTTGCCTCAACTCCTCGTACGTCGCTCCGTCGGCTCCACTGACCATCGCTCTCTCCCCGCTCTCCTCATCGTCGTCATCCGACGACTCGTTCTCGGATTTCTCCTTCTCCAGGGACTCCTTGAGCAAATCGAGCGTCGTCTTGGAGGAGTTCTCAGGATCGAGACGGTTTCGCCTGGCTTTCTTAGTGTTCTCGGCCGTTTTCTTCTTCGCCTTCGCCTTCGCCGACTTCGACAGGCCTTGGAACCAGACCTTCTCTTTGTCGTCGGTCGGGAGGTAGAACTTCGCCGGAATCAGCTCCACTAGCCTGTCGAAGAAGAGCGAGTGGTCGTGAATTAGAGATTTGAGGTCGCCGGTGACGGCTACGCCGGTCGCCACATCGCCGGCGGAGGATTGTTTCTTCTTCGCCATTGAGAGGGAAGCGGGGAAGCTTTTAGGGTTGCGTTTGAGTAGGATGGCGGTTGAGTCCCGATTTGCCTGCCAATCTATAGGCGGGGCTGGAATATATGCTAATGGGCCTGTTAAACGATGGAATTTGGGCCTTCCTTTTCCAAATGCAAGGCTCATAGCATTTTTCATTCTTCTTAATCAGAAAAAAGACGACCTATGTTTTAAGTTCGAGGAAAAATGACTTGAAATAATCCCAAGTATCAACCTTGTATCAATAATAATCCCATGTTTTAATATTGTTTTTAGCAATCCGAACTATGTTAATATTAACCAAAAACAATATTGAAAGGTTTTCCGGTATAATTTCCGATGGGTTTAATGACATGGCAATCGGACAACTGATGTGGCGAGCCATCCTTATTTTCATACTCCACGTCCACGTCATAAGTATTGACATGTCAACATACTATCACTAAAAATTAATGTAAAACACAAATTAACCGGTGAAAAAGAAAAATTTAACCTGGATCAAGAACAAAATTAACTGTGTTCGTCGAACAATAGACGAAGGCTGTGCAAGCCGCAACCTGTGAGAGGGGGCTACGCCAGTCGCCGAGGGATCACATGGTAGTCGCCTAGAGGGCCGCATGCCATTCGCCGAGGGACACACGCCGGTCGCCGAGGGCCGCACGCCAGTCGCCGCCCACGAAATTGAGAGAGGGCTAGCACGCTCGCAACCTGCGATTTCGAGAGTGATATGGCTTTTGTTAGATCTAGGGTTTTTGTTAGATTGAGAGTGATCTGAAGACAGTGATATGGCTTTTGTTAGATCTAGGGTTTCATATTTTGCTATTTTGCCTGTGTTCCGCATTATTCTGCCTATGAGAATCCGAGAGTAGAATAGTTAGCACTGAATTTTAATTGTTGGGTTGTTGCAAATGCCGATTTACAGATTGTGATCCTAATTGATTCGATCGTTCCAGCCAATTTGGTGATGTGGAAAGTTGTTGGATTCAATTGAACCTAAAAATCTGAAATCTGGCCTTGAATTGTTATGTATTACAAGCGGAGCTGCAATTACTTGCAAGAATGAATTGGAGAAAGTAAATGAATTAGGAAATCTTGAAACTATTTCCGCACACCCCCAATTTCAAGACCAAACCTCTAAACCTGGTCCTCCACCTCCTGGCGCTGCTCCCTCGACGGCAAGGACGCCATCGTCACGCAGAGGAGGCTCCGCCGTCCCATCCACACCGAGGAGCTCCGTGAGAAGATCACGCGGATCGGCCGGA
This sequence comes from Polygonum aviculare, assembly GCA_934048045.1. Lineage (NCBI taxonomy): Eukaryota > Viridiplantae > Streptophyta > Magnoliopsida > Caryophyllales > Polygonaceae > Polygonum > Polygonum aviculare. Next base: position 26,030,785 of record OW204025.1, read on the forward strand.
GCCACCGCTCGGGCCTCGTCTGCCTCCACGACGCCTCCATCTCAGGCGCCTCCGTGCTCCTCGTCCACGAGCGCGTCGACGGCGCCAGCCTCAACGATTGCTTGCGAAACCCTAGAAACCCTAACCAGATCGCGACTGACCGTGGCCGAGGCCGTCGATTATACTGGTGTGTGGCCCTCTTCTACTGTTCGACGAACACTGAGTCACTGACGAACACAGTTCATAATTTTGTTCTTGATCCAGGTTATAATTTTCTTTTTCACCGGTTAATTTGTGTGTTTACCGTAATTTTTAGTAATAGTATGTTGACATGTCAATCCTTATGACGTGGCAGGTATGACATGGCGTATGAAAATAAGGATGGCTCGCCACGTCAGTTTTTCGACTGCCATGTCATGAAACCCGCCGGAAATTATACCGGAAAACCTTTCGATATCGTTTTTGGTTAATATTAACATAGTTCGGATTGCTAAAAGCAATATTAAAACATGGGATTATTATTGGTAGAAGGTTGATACTTGGGATTATTCCAAGTCAGTTTTCCTAAGTTTTAACCATGTTTTAGAGCTTAGAATTGAACAATGTTTCGGATACATAAACATACTGACTTACAAACTTGTAAATATGCATCGCTTTAATAATATGTGACATAGTGTTGTTATAGGGCAATAGGGCTGACTAAACTCTATATATTATGTATGTGTGTGACGGGACTTATAGTGTATATGTTATATTTAGGACTAATGATATAGTATAATTTATCAGGACCCTTAGGGGTGGTGACTAGTGCTGTTAAAATCTGATCCGATCCGAAAAATCGATCCGAACCAATCGAAATTTTTTGGGTTGAAACCCGACCCGAAAAGTAACGAGCAAAGAAAAAAACCGAACCTGATTAACCCGAACCCGATTGGGTTGAAACCTGAGACCGACCCGATATATTGTATATATGTAGAATAAACATATTATATTGTAAATATTATAATATATTTTATCATAAAACCTATTATAAATAAAATATTATTTTAAAAACCTATTAAAAATAATATTTTACTATTACATATTATTATTTAATCATAATACTATTTTAATAATCATTAAAAATTTAAATTATTGACCTATTAGGTCGATCCGAACCCGCACGATAACCTGTCAAGACCCGCCCGGGCTTGACCTGTAACCCGATTGACCCGAACCCGCACTCAACCCGAACCCGAAAAGACCGAACCCAAATCCACCCGACCCGACTTGTTTGACACCTCTAGTGGTGACACATGTGTGAGGTAGTGGGTTGATGACATTAATCTTGAAGTTTATTGAATACATGCAATTTGATAGCTCTATTTTTACGCTTCTTTAAAAAACATGTTTGAATACATGCACAAGCACAAGCACAATCGTGTACATAATTTCATATCAATTGTAGATAATATGTATTGATTTTTCTAATAGAGGTCATGGTTTGAATTGGTGCATATTGCTATTTTATGGACAACTTACAGATTTATCGTTTGACTTTTCAATATCTATATTGTCACAACGGTGTGGAGATTTTGACATGTGATATTTAATCACAACACATAATGTTTACTAGTGAAATGGACAAGTATTCTCTTGATTTTGTGACAAAGTAACATCATGGTCACATTATTTCAAATTTCTAAAAAAAAATACAAACTTTAGTTCAGCCATTATAAAATTTTAAATTCAGCTCACAAAATTGAATTTCTCCACACATAAAGTCGTTATCAGTTAATTAGTCTATACGAAACACATTATCTCACTCGTAGACTACAATTTTATTTTATTTGCTTATACGAGTTAACGGTTTGAATTGTGGCGGTAAAAGTCGACCGAGTTTTTGTATATTATTATTATAAAACGAATTAACCAATTGAAAGCCACCACGTGGCATAACGACCTACGAAGCCAAAAGACCCGCCAACAGCCACGTACGAACGTCGTTTTCTTTAAACAATATTTATACAAACGGGCGGGATTGTGATTCCTCCTTCTCGCCTGACTGTTTCAATGTACATCCCCAATTAACTATGCAATCAATTCACACGCGTAGTAAATCTAATAACGCAAATCGTTTTTTTCTTTTTCTGTAAATTTCAAAAGAGGAAGAAAAAATCAATCCATGGTGTATTGACCATACCAAAATCTACTACTTTTACAGACGCTACTTTGCTCTGTTCATGGTGGCGCCTTCCACTGCTCTTTCTCTTCTCCCGCTCTTTTATCATTTCATCGCCAAGAAAACTCGAAATCGGCTGATTTGATCGCCGATCAACAGATGGCGTCGAAGCGATCGGTTTCACACGCTTTTATTATACTCAGTTTGGTGTTGTTAACGGCGGTTCGGTCTCAGCAGCTTTCTCCGCCACCGCCTCCGCCGTTATTCGCAACTCCTCCGGTTCCGTCGATCGTGTTGCCGGCTCCTCCGCCGATAAGTATCCCGTCGACTGACCAATTTATTAAGCAGGTTTACAACGACGTCGTTGCCAATTTCACAGAGCAAATCATTGGCCAGCTTCATGATAAGGCCCAACAGTGCATAGACGATCCGTAATTTCTTTTAAATTCTCATTCTCTTGTTATTAATTTGTTATTTGATCTGATTTTGAAGAGATCCACTCTTCTTTTTAAAACAAAAATTGTACATGTTTGATCAATTTTTGTCTGCTGGTTTTTTCTGGTTGATGGTTTTCAGGAAGAAAGATTGGAATATGGCGTTTAATTATACGGCCGATGGGTCAGTGTCGAACCTGAAGTTTCTGAGTAATTGCATCCTGGAACAAGGTAAAGTTACATATTAGGGGAAAAAAACAGGAAAAGTAGATTATTAATATTGGAAAACTATGCAAGCAGTTTTTTTTTAGTCAAGGTTTGATGTAATAATAATCTTGTTGGTGTTGCAGAGGATGCACCGAGTCGAATCTGCACGCGGCCGGAGATCGATTTCTACATTCAAACACTGATTCAACAAACAACATCAGGGAACACCACTTACTTGAAACCAAACATTAATTGTAACTCAACCATCTACGTTCCCGGGTGCGAACCAGGATGGGCTTGTGGTCTTGATACCGATTCTGAAAACGTCAACCAGAACGATACGTCGGTTATACCGCATAGAACTAGCCAGTGTGAACCCTGCTGTGACGGATTCTTTTGCCCTCGCGGTCTTACTTGCATGATTCGTAAGTTTTCGGTCCGAAATGTGTGGTTTCTGCTTGATTGATTTGCTCACTTCTCAATGAATCTTGTGTCTGATCTGTGTCTGTGTTGGTTTTGAAGCCTGTCCTTTGGGTGCGTATTGTCGAAGAGCTAAATATGACAATTCGAACGGCATATGTGTACCGTAAGATGGCTTTCGGTTCAGACCTTCAGATCCTTTAAATGGAATCTCCTGAGTAGTTCTCTGTTGTGAACATTTTGTGATACATTTCTGCAGATACAATTATCAGTTACCCTCTGGCCGGAATCTTTCGTGTGGAGGCGCGAATGTATGGGGGCTAATTCAGAACTCTAAGGAGATTTTCTGTCCTGAAGGATCATATTGTCCAACTACAATAGAGCAAAGGATATGTAGTAGCGGGTATTCTTTCATTTTTGTAACTTTTGTTCTAAGGGTCTTTGTGCCAAACATTTTCCTGCTAACTTGTTCTTACATTCTAATGTTCTAACTTGTATAATACCAGACATTACTGCAGAGCTGGCTCTACGTACCAAACGCGTAAGTCTCTAACATTGTGCTTCATTGAATTTTCTGTGCAATGTTGTTGAATAATTGCATTGTTGAAATGTATAGGTTGCTCAAAGCTGATTTCATGTAAAGAGAATACAGCAACTCAAGATATACACTATTATGGAGCAATGCTCATAGTAAGTTACATCTTTGAAAATTGAAACCATCTTTCAGTTGTATACAGAAGTTGAGCTGAAAAAAATGCACTCTAAACCATTTTTTGCAGGTTGCTTTGGTTGCTCTTCTTCTCATTATTTACAACTGCTCTGATCAAATCATCAACATACGGGAACGAAGGCGAGCCAAATCAAGGGAGAAAGCTGCTACAATCGTGCGAGAAAGCGAGCTAGCACGCAACAGATGGAAATATGCAATCAATGCAGCCAGGAAACATGCAAATAGACTCCAAACCAACTTATCACAGAGAGTTTCCAGTGAGAATCCCATGGAAGAAATTCACATGTTGGAAAATGCAACAGATAGTAGTACGGTACACGAACAAGACTCCTCGTCTCACTCACAGGCTTCATCGTTGGAGATAGACTCAGGCGAAGCCGAGTCTCATAGTAAAAGCCCCAAAATGAAGACGCATAAGATGAGTGCCGAAACCGAAATCTTCCAGCGTGTGTATGCTCAGATTGAGAAGGAAAAGTCCCGTCATAAGAACAAGGGAAAGCTCAATCTAAGTAGAGTAATCTCTTTTGCTACTAGCAATCAGATCAAGAAAAGGCCGCCGATTGAGGTTGCTTTCAAAGATGTGACTCTTACATTGAAGGGGAAGAAAAAATGTCTGCTGAAGAGTCTTACTGGAAAGATTATGCCTGGCAGAATTGCTGCTGTTATGGGGCCATCAGGAGCTGGAAAAACAACACTCCTTTCCACTCTGGCTGGAAAAGCAACCGGATGTACAAGGAGTGGATTCATTCTCATAAATGGGAAAGACGTTTCGATTCATTCTTACCGAAAAATCATTGGGTTTGTTCCTCAAGATGATATTGTTCATGGAAACCTCACGGTTGAGGAGAATCTCTGGTTCAGTGCACGGTGTAGGTAAGTCAAGTTCAAGTGTTAAACATTATTATGCAATGTCTTGAATAGTTTGTTCTTGTTTATTGATGTGGAGATTTGTTTGTGTGATTGAAGATTATCAGCAGACTTGAGGAAAGTAGATAAACTACTAATCCTTGAAAGGGTCATAGAGAATTTGGGACTGCAAGAAGTAAGAGATTCCCTGGTTGGGACGGTGGAGAAACGAGGAATCTCTGGAGGCCAGAGGAAGCGTGTAAATGTCGGTTTGGAGTTGGTGATGGAACCTTCCATCTTGTTTCTAGATGAACCAACATCAGGCTTGGACAGCTCGTCTTCTCGTCTTCTTTTGCAAGCTCTAAGACAGGAAGCCAATGCCGGAGTGAATATTGTCATGGTTGTTCATCAACCTAGGTAAGCTGTTATATTTTTGATTGATAATCTAAGTCAAGTTGATGAACCAACATTGCACTTACAGCTGATAATTTCATGTCTCAGTTACACATTGTTCAGAATGTTTGATGACTTGGTACTACTAGCGAAAGGCGGTCTCATGGTATATCAAGGGCCAGTGGCAAGAGTAGAAGAATACTTTGAAGGCATTGGGATCAAAGTTCCGGAGCGTATTAATCCTCCGGACTACTACATTGATATCTTGGAGGGTATGGTGGATCCGAGCTCGAATGTGAATTATAGACAGCTTCCTTTATTATGGATGCTTCAGAACGGTTACCCGGTTCCTGAAGATATGCAATCAAGTGCTGCTAGACTTGCTGCATCAGTGAGCAATGCAAGTGATTCTGATCATGATCAATCTTTCGCTGGGGAATTGTGGGATGACATGAATTGCAATGTTCAGCTGAGGCATGATCATATATATCACAACTTCATGAGACCCAAGGATTTGTCTAATCGAAGAACGCCTAACATTTACTTCCAATACAAGTATTCTCTTGGAAGGTAAGTACTGTTTTGCTAACTAAAAGAGGTCAAATTGGTGTCTTGCATAAAATATGAATTATAACTCTTGAAGGATTTCGTATCTTGAGCCTGTTCTTCTTGGTATACTTTTTCAGAGTCTGCAAGCAACGTTTAAGAGAAGCCAGCTTACAAGCAACCGACTATGTTATACTATTAGTCGCCGGTGCTTGCTTAGGAGTAATTACTAAGATCAGTGATGCAGATTTTGGGGCAGGAACTTACACATTCACAATCATTGCTGTGTGTAAGTAAAAAAAATAAAACATAAATTTTCTTGAAACCAAATTTGCCATCTAGATTCTGACTGTGCTACTTTATAAACATCTCCTCTCTTTTTTTCCAGCTCTTTTATGTCAAGTTTCATCTCTGAGAACATTTTCACTGGACAAGTTACAATATTGGAGAGAGAGTGCTTCTGGCATCAGCAGCTTAGCACATTTCTTGGCAAAAGACACCATTGACCATTTCAATACAGCACTGAAGCCTGTTGTGTACCTTTCAATGTTTTATTTTTTCACTAATCCAAGATCTAGCTTCGCTGATAACTACATTGTTCTGCTCGCATTGGTATACTGTGTTACGGGAATGGGTTACGCGTTCTCCATCTTCTTCAATCCGGGTCCTGCTCAGCTGGTCAGTTCATTACAAGCAAACTCTTTAGCTCATTTTATAGTGTACAGCTAGCTCATTGTAACCTTTATTCATATTTCGCCACCGAAACTTTTTTTGTTATGAGATCCACATATTAAAAAAATTGCTACATTCAGCTGAAGTAACTTTTGTTTTGTTTTTGCAGTTTTCGGTTCTTGTTCCTGTATGCTTGACGCTCGTCTCCGGTCAGTCAATAAGGCGAAGCTCTGGGCCTATATTGAAGTTCATAGCTAAACTTTCGTACCCGAAGTGGGTTTTGGAAGCATTCGTGGTTGCAAATGCCAAAAGGTAACAAAATTGATCCTTCTGTTACAAATCTTCTTGTAGTGAATGCAATTTATATGTTTTTATACAATTGACTGACAGTCTTGAGTATCAGGTACTATGGCGTATGGCTCGTGCAGCGTTGTGGAGTGCTCATAGGCGCGGGGTTCAATCTAGGTGCTTGGAAGCTTTGCATCCTAATCATCATTTTGTTCGGCGTCGTTAGTCGTCTTATAGCTTTTGCTGGCATGGTTGCCCTTCAGAAGAAATGAGTAGCTCCCAGCACAGAGTTTAGTACATTTGCACATATGTAGGAAAGTTTATGCAACAGTATAAGTTTACAGCATGAGATTGTCTGGGCAAACAGATATAAAAGATTGTGTGAACCTAGTTGATTAGTTTGAAAGTTTCCCCTTGATGACCTGGTTTTATGGTATATGATTGCAACAGGTGAGTTTGTAGATTGAATAAACCTTTTGGGTGACTGTTATTTTAAAATAGGTTTGGCTGACAAAGTCATCTAAATTCTTTCCGAACCAACTATTATCAGGTTTTGGCTTCCTGAGAAAGCAAGAGTATAAAATGAATGTTTTGCTTTTGTTGCTGCTGATAAAGAACTTTGGCCTTGTCGGCTTCTGATATTTATAGGTCAAAGCCTGATTATTGGTGCTAATAGGATTGGATTAGATTAATAATACCGTCGACAATAGGAATCGCTGACAATTTTTGCCAATTATAATAAGAAAAACGGTAGGCATGAAACACTTTACCAAGCTGACATCGTTGAACTTGAATGTCAATTACTTTTATCAACACATGATAGTGTTGGGATGATTCCCACATTGGAAACAAAAGAGAAACCCACTGGGATATAAATAAGGTGAAACCCCTACCCATTGACTTAATCTTTTGGGTACAAAGGTGGATTCCGACCTTATGTACGACTTGGTTAAGTTTACCAAGAGAAACCACATTGTAGTTTTTAAAATTGAGTACTATAGAGTTTCATTAAGCATTAGGTCCAAAAGATTACTATAATTGACCTCCCTTAATCTAACAATAATGGTGGTCTGGTACGGTCTGCCACCTCTATCCTTACAGCAAAAATTCTATATTAAGAACTCACAAAGATTACTCCGTAGAAGCAAAATATTGCTTATGAATTATAATATAGCAGAAGTCATGCAAAACTACATGGTTTTGACGCAATTGGTCACCAACAACAAAACATACTCTGGATTTTGTTTGTATACCAAAGTGTGAATTAATTATACCTGTCTTTGATTCCATGCGGGTGGATGGGTGTGCAAGTACATCGTATTTTGATGATACATGTCTCTAGTTTCATTCCTTCTTGATATAATTAATTTGAGGTCTCACGCCTGGCAATGCATAATTTTTATAACTTTTTAATTTAATGCCTTCAATTAGTAAGTGTTTTTTATATCTAAATTGAGTACTTTGTGACCCTATTTAAACATTCTCATTATCATTGTCTTCACACAATTTTGTGAGTCAGAAGACTTGAACTCCAAATTTGAGATAAATTGTTCAACCTCAAAAGTGCTCGGAAACTCAATGCCGAAATAAAAGCATCCTTTTTTAATTTAAAACTCGCAGAATTTAGAGAGAGCACGGGTCTTTCTTTGCTGAGTCAATTTTTGTTCTTCCCTGTTCTTCTTGTCCTCCTCTGCCTAGCTCTCTGTTTTTGTTGTTGTTGCGCCCAATTCCAAGAAATACCACCTCTCTCCACTGAATTCATACCACCGCCTTAATAGTTAATTCCACCAATTTGGTCAAAGTAAAATCCCCCATCGATAAATTCGCCGATTCCGTCCCCCCAATTCTCCGATCTTGCTATGCGCCAACGCCGGCAGCCACCGAGCCCCCTCCGCCACCTCTATGTGTCTCTCCCTCTTCTCCTCTAAGCGTTCCAAACCGCGATCCAGCTCCCCCGTCGGCCGTTCCGCCATGTCCGACACCCCTCGAAGCTCCGGCGCCGGCAAGAGGCAGTCCGCCCACAGATTCTACCCCCACAGCTCCTCCACCGAGTTCAACTTCAACAGCACCTCGACGGCCTCCTCCTCCAACTCCGGCCACCACTTCAAGCTCTCCCCTCGCTCCTCCACCATCGGCGCCGGAAAAGCCACCAGCTCCTTCTCCGGCCTCCGCAGCTCCCTCTCCGAAAATCCTCACATCTACACCTTCTCCCAGATCCGATCTGCCACCTCCAATTTCAAGACGAAGCCCCTCCGCCAGACCTCCTCCTCCACCTCCTGGCGCTGCTCCCTCGACGGCAAGGACGTGATCATCACGCAGAGGAGGCTCCGTAATCCGATCGACACCGACGAGCTCCGAGAAAAGATCACGCGGATCGGCCGGAGCCACCACTCCGCCCTCGTCCGCCTCCACGGCGCCTCCATCTCAGGCGCCTCCGTCTTCCTCGTCCACGAGCGCGTCGACGGCGCTAGTCTCACCGATTGCTTACGAAACCCTAGAAACCCTAATTTCACGGTTTTGTCGAATTGGCTGTCTAGAATCCAGATCGCGACTGATGTGGCCGAGGCGATCGATTATCTCCACAATTTCAGCGGGAAGAAGGTCGGATTCGTGCACAATCACGTCAAGAGCAGCTCGATCATCGTCAAGGAGCCCACGCTCAACGGGAAGTTGTGCCATCTAGGGACCGCGCAACTCTGCGGGGAGGCCGTGGAGGAGGAGGACAATGATGAGGAGAGGGAGATCGCGAAATCCGGCGATCAAAGCGCCAGAGAGGTGAAATTCGAAGGCACGAGGGGATACATGTCGCCGGAGTTTCAGATCACCGGCGTGGCCACCAGAAAGTCTGATGTGTACGCGTTTGGGGTGGTCCTGTTGGAGATTCTGACCGGCGAGGAGCCGATGAGGATCGAGGTGGATGAAGAGACAGGCGTGTTTCGGAAGAGGTCTCTGATCGAGGCGGCGAGGGAGGTGGTCGGCGGCGCCGAATCCGGAGATGGAAGGCTGCGGAAATGGGTGGATCGGAGGCTCAAGGACTCGTTTCCGGTGGACGTGGTGGAGAGGGTGGTTCGGTTGGCGGTGGATTGCGTGCAGGAGGATCCGAATCGGAGGCCCGATATGGGTCGGGTGGCCGGGATGATATCGAAATTGTACTTGGATTCAAAGAGATGGGCGGAGACAATTGGGGTGCCTACAGATTTCAGTGTCACATTGGGTCCAAGGTGAGAGAGCTCATCATTGATTCGTTTCCAATGTCAAATTGTTTCTTCGCATCGCATGTGTGTGTGAATTGAAAGTTTTGTCTTGTTTAGAGGCAACTGTGATGAATTGTACAGATTGATTGTCGATAGAGTTGATGCATAATCGTTGATAAGTCATACTGTATAACTTAAGACACTGAACATGAGTGGAAAAGAATTGGAATTGCAATCAGCTTGTGATTTGTCTGATGCATGCATTTGGTTGATACTAGTAGTTGTGCTATCACAGGTGCTATGAAACAGCTGATCCAAAAAACAAATGCTATGACCAAACACTTGTTGTTATAGTATTTGTTGTAGATGGTGACCACAGCATTCATAATTTCTATTGTGAATAGTTTTCTTTCTATCAATGGAAATTGTTCGTCAATGTGTAGCCCGTAGACCAAAGCCCATTATTGTCCAACATGGACCCAATTAGAAGCCTGGGTTCCACCTCTGTGAGCCGTAGCATTCAATCAATTTCCATGACTTATTGGAGAAGTTGAGTTGATGATAGAGTTGAAAACTCAAAAGACTGGCAGTAAGTCAATAAAGAGGTCTATCAGTTCATTAACATGATCACAAACACTGACATTATTAAGTTTGGGCTGGATTACATCCTCTATCTACGATGGAATTAGTCGATTGTGTTCCATTACTGCAAACTTGCAACTTGTAATCACTCTAAAAATCAAACTTTAATACTGTATAATCGCAGGGGTGTTCGCCTGTTTTATGATCCAAAAAAATAAAATCAAACTTAAATTATAACTGATGAGCGAACTTATAAGTCTCAAAAGGTGTATTTTGATTTCAATATCAGAGTATCAAATTTCCCACATATTACGGAGGGAGTACTATTTCTCCTTTGAAGCTTTAATTGAGGAAACTGATTTATTTATTGGAATTAAGCTTAATAAGTCAAACTCAACCGACGGTTACGGCTTAAGTTGAACGATAAAATGAATCTTGAATGAGTGTACACATTACACAACACAACAGAGGAGAAAGAGTGCTTGGCCGCTGGCGTACCTGCCCTGCCTCCACAGAGTTTCGGCTGTGTTCGGCAAAACAAGGTTTTTCGGCTGTGTTCGGCAAAACAAGGTTTCCGGGGGTGAAGGTTTTTAAGAAGTTTTTTGATAGGGGTAGGTTTTTTAGTATGTGGAGTTTTGTAATTTTAAACCTCTTAAAACCTTATAAGGTGTTCGGTATTGCAAGGTTTTTAGATATGTCTTACTTAAAACTGCAAAAAAACAAAATTAATTAAAATAATTAATAAGAAAAGTTGTGTTAAAATTTTTCACAAACCTTTTAAAACCTATCTCCACCAAGGTTTCTATTTTCTGCTTTCAAACCTCCTCAGAAACCTATTAAAACCTCCACCTCCTAGAAAACCTTATTGTGCCGAATACCTATTTGAGTAGGTTTTAAATAATAGAAACCTCAAAAAAGCGATATCGGTTAGAAGTTAGAACTTGTCCTTTCTCTATCGATTTTTGTTTCGTACTGTCTCAACATTGATCGCCTCTCTGTATATGTACGTACTCGTTGTTTCTTTTGACGATGTTTGCCGTTGTCCGGCCCTAGTCCCCCTCCCGCCCCCTCCAGATCGTGGTCGTTCCGCCGACACTTTCGCCCCGCGACGTCTCCTGTCGGCCCTAGGCGCACTGTCGCGCCGTCTCCATCGGTACGCAGGGCCCCTCGGTCCTCGGCGGTTCTGTCCGCCCGTGCTCGCCGGACCGTGTCATCCGTTGGCCCCGACGTTTGTGGACGTCGCCCTGCTAGCGCCCCCTGCGTGCCCAGTCCGGGTGAGCACGCCTTGTTGTCCGGCGTGGTTCCGGCCGACCCTCCCTGGCCCCGGTGTGGTTTGCCCTTCTTCTCGGATTCTTTCTTGGAAATTTTCCTTTGTTTCCTGCTTTTGCATTTTTAATTCCTTGTTTTTCGACTCATTGGACTAGTTTGCTCTTTTGATCAGGTTGTGGTTTAGTTTGTTGTTTTGTTCTTTGTGGATTAGTATGCTTTTGGCCTGCTGGGTAGATTAATTTCCGATCTTGTGCTATTTCTCTCCTGTGTTCTTGAGTGTGCCCTGGTTGCTGGTGTAGTTTCGTATTTTGGTTTTTGGTATTTGGTTGCTGTTTTGGTTTTTGTTCCTCGCTTTGGTGTATGTAGTTTGGAACTTTGGTTGCTGGTTTTTGTTGTTGCTTGTTGCAGGGAACCTCGTGTTTAGTCTTCCGGTTATGTTTGCCGTGTCGTGTTAGTTGGTCTTGTTTTGTGCTTTGCTGTTGCGTGTTGCAGATAATCTCGTTTTCACAGGTTTCTAGTGGTCTTGGGCTCATTGTGGGTTCGTTTTCAGAATGGATCAGCCTCGGAGTATGGCTGTGGGCAGAAGGGAGTTTAGTGATGTGAGATTTGGCTCGTGGAATGTCGGCACCCTTACGGGGAAGTCTATTGAGTTGGTGAAAATTCTCCAAGGCCGAAGAGTTTCGATCGCATGCCTACAAGAAACCAAGTGGAAAGGTAGGAAGGCTCGAGAGGTCGATGGGTGGAAATTGTGGTATTCAAGGGGTGTTGATAGCAAGAATGGGGTTGGATTTTTAGTGGACAGAAAGTTGAGGGGCCTAGTAGTGCAGGTGGTTCGCAGGAGTGATCGATTAATGTTGCTAAAGATTGTGTTGGGGGATAAGTTTGTGAATGTTGTTAGCGCGTATGCCCCGCATGGAGGCTTGAGTATGGAGGAAAAGAGATTATTTTGGGAGGAGTTGGATGACCTTATGTGGAGTATCCCGAGATCAGAGCAAGTTGTTGTTGGAGGGGATTTCAACGGGCACGTTGGAGAGGCTAAGGATGGTTTCGAGGAGGTGCATGGAGGTTTCGATTTCGGGGTCAGAAACGAGGGTGGTCGAGCTTTGCTGGACTTTGCGGATGCTTTCAGTTGTATGGTGGTAAACTCATGCTTCAGGAAGAGGGAGGAGCAGTTGGTCACGTTCCTGAGGCGTCAAGTAGAACGCAAATTGATTTCTTTGTGGTGAGGAGGGTGGATAGGGGAGGGTGTAAGGACTGTAAAGTGATCCCGTATGTAGGTTTGTCGACGCAGCATAGGTTGTTGGTATTGGACTTTAGAGTGTTGAGCAAGCAGAGAAAGGTGTTCAGCAATCCACAACAAAGAATCAGATGGTGGCGTCTTTCAGAAGCTAATGGTCAGAGTCTGAAAGAGAAGATCTTCGAGGAAGCTGAAGCAAAAGGGGCATGGCAAGAGAAGGGAGTTGCAGATGAGATGTGGGGTAAGATGGCGGAGTGTATTCGCAGAGTAGCATGTGAAGTGTTGGGCATGTCGAAAGGCGGCTCTAGGCAAAAGAAGTCAGTCTCTTGGTGGAGTGATGAGGTGCAGGAAAAGGTCAGGGGCAAACAGCTTGCTTTCAGAGCTTGGGTAAGGAGTAGTGATTCAGACAGGGAGTTGAGATCATCAGATTACAGAGCGGCGAAAAAGGAATCTAAGAAAGCAGTGACGATTGCTAAGGAGAAAACGTATGAGAGCCTTTACAAGGCACTCGACGAAAAAGGTGGTGAGAAAGGTTCTGTATAGGCTTGCGCGGGAAAGGGACAGGGAGAGTTCAGATTTAGACAGAGTTCGCTGCATCAAAGATGAAAATGGGAACGTGTTAGTGGATGATTTGAAAATAAAGCAACGGTGGGAGAGGTACTTTTGCGGTCTCCTTAATGAGGGTTTGGATTTGGCAGAGGGTCACCGTCGTGCTATGGGCCCGCTCAGTTGTCGTCTCTTTAGTCGTTTTACTTTGGCAGAAGTCAGTGAAGTGATCCGCAAAATGGGCAGGAAAAGGGCAGTGGGTCCGGACGAGATCCCGATTGAGATTTGGAAATTTTTGGGCGTAAGAGGCTTAGAGTGGTTAGCGTCTCTTTTCAACGTCATATTTAGGACGGCCAGGATGCCAGAGGAGTGGAGGCTTAGTAAATTAATCCCGTTATATAAGAACAAGGGGGATATTCAGCAGTGTGACAACTATAAGGGTATAACACTCCTTAGCCACACAATGAAATTGTGGGAGAAGACAATCGAGTTGAGACTGAGGCGACTAGTTCAAGTGTCAGAGAATCAATTTGGTTTTATGCCAGGAAGATCGTCCATAGAGGCTATTCATCTGTTGAGAAGGCTGACAGAAGCGCACAGAGAGAGAAAGACAAATTTGCATATGGTGTTTGTAGACCTGGAGAAAGCCTATGACAGAGTACCTAGAGAGTTGATTTGGGAATGTTTGGAAGCTAAAGAGGTCCTAGGCGCGTTCATCAACGTCATTCGAGACATGTATGAGCGGTCGAGGACGAGTGTTTGTACGCAAGGGGGTGATACAGAGTTTTTCGAAGTGAGGATGGGTCTGCATCAAGGATCAACTTTGAGCCCATTTCTGTTCACGCTAGTATTGGACGTGCTGACAAGGGATATCCAAGGAGAGGTGCCGGGGTGTATGTTGTTCGCAGATGACATTGTGTTGGTGGAAGATTCGAGAGTTGGAGTTAGTAGCAAGTTGGAAGTGTGGAGGGAGAGGTTGAAATCTAAGGGATTTAGGCTGAGTAGGAGCAAGACAAAATACATGGAGTTCCCTTTCGGTCGGGAAAATGAACCTAGGAGTGAGGTTCAGTTGGGAGGTGAGGCCATTGCGCAGAAGGAGTCGTTTAAGTATCTGGGTTCAGTTTTGCAGAGTGATGGGTGTATTGATGAGGATGTGAGGTCTCGTATTCAGAGAGGATGACATAAGTGGAGAGCGGTTTCAGGCGTTTTGTGCGATAGGAAGGTTCCTCTCAAGCTTAAGGGAAAGTTCTATAGATCTGTTATACGGCCTGCGATCCTATATGGGGCAGAATGCTGGCCGACGACTAAGGCCCAGGAGCAGAAACTTGCAGTCGCAAAGATGAGGATGCTTAGGTGGATGTGTGGCCACACGAGGATGAACAGGATTAGGAATGAAGAAATCAGAGGCAAGCTTGGGGTGGCGAGCATAGGAGACAAGCTGCGGGAAGCGAGGCTGCGTTGGTTCGGTCATGTTCAGAGGCGGAGCCCAGAAGAAATAGTGAGGAGATGCGAGTGGTTGGAATTAGGGGCGTATCGGAGGGATAAAGGCCGTCCGAAAAAGCGCTGGATGGACAACATAAGGCAAGATATCAGACTTTTAGGGATTTTAGAGGAGTTGGCTCAGTGCAGGGAGAGGTGGAGGGAGAAGATTAGCGTGTTAGACATCTAGTATTGGTGGAGCATAGTGGAGTTGTGTAATCGTTTGTTAGCCGTCGGTTTCCCGCTATTTTCATCTTTCGTTTTTCTTTGTCATTCCTTCTTGTCCCCTTTGTTGTATTTTCAGCCTTTGTAGTAGTTTGTTGAGTGGGTTGGTTGTTGTCCTCTGGGTCGTATAGGGCGCATTCCATCTAGGTCTGGAATGCCCCCATCCTGACCCCCCAGATCCTGTTCCCGCGGGATTCCCTGGGTGCATGTTGTTGTTGTTGTTGTAATTGGCTTGGTTTCATGCACTTGTGTTGGTCAGGGGAGTTGTCGTAGCTTGCCTAGGTTGCTTCTTGTCCACATATATCCATCATTATGTGGTGTGCGTTTCTTAATTGATGACTGCAGATGCAATTATTCATCAATATTGTTCCTGGTGGGAAAACCATCGGAATTGTGGTGAGTTGGAACGATCAAGGCAATAATTCACAAGCAAGAGTAGGGCTGAGCATCGGTCCAAAACCGGACCGGACCGGACCGGGGACCGGATGTCTCTAAATATGTGGACCGGGGACCGGACCGGAAAACTCCGGTCCGGTCCGGTTTTGGACCGGATTTTTATTTTTATTTTTAAAAATAATATTATTTGAAATAAAAATTAATTTTTTATTGAAAAAATATAATTTATTTAGATAAATTATATATAAATTATGAAAAATATAATATTATTAAGTATATAATATAAATGTGAAATTTAAATATTAAAAATAAACTATAAAACATTAAAATTAATATAATTTTTATTTAATTTTATTTTTTATTTAATTTTTATAAATATCCGGACCGGACCGGGACCGGACCGGGGACCGGATTTCTCAAATTCATGGACCGAGGACCGGACCGGAAGTGCCCCGGTCCGGTCCCGGTCGGTACCAGTCCGGTCCAAAAATCCGGTCCGGACCGGATTTTGCTCAGCCCTAAGCAAGAGGGCATTCCACCACACAAACAAATCCTAATGCTTGGCTGTGGGAAGCTGAAGAACGATTACATGGTCGTATCTTTCAACATCCGGGACAAATCGACCCTCGCCCTAGTGGTGGATGATGATAAGGGCGGTATGCACATCTATGTGACCACCCCCAAGGGCAGGACCATCACCCTCAACGTCGACAACTACAACACGGTCGAGACCATGAAGACCATGATCTGGGAGAAGCTCTCCTTCCCACCTTACCAGCCGTGGCTGCTCTTCAACCGCACACCCTTGGAGGACGGCAAAACGCTAGCCGACTATAGCATCCCGGACCGCTCCTTCCTCCATCTCTTGCTCAGCTTCAGGAACACCGCTATGAAGATCTCAATCAGGATGCTATCGGGCAGGAGTTTCCGCCTTAAGGTGAGAAGCACTTATAAGATCTACTCTTGTGCTAACCCCGAAAGGCGAGTCTCTCACCGTTCATTAGGAAACGCGCCGCCACTGTCAAAAGTGTCAACGCCCAAGTCGCGGTTCCGCTTCAGTCGAATAGGCTCCTCCTTAATGGTGCCGAGCTGCAAGATGGCGAAACCTTGGCCGATTACTCCGTCTCGACCATCAATAAGAAGGCCAACGCCGTCTTTAGTGCTAAATGATAGAGAGTACTCAATCGAATGGTTTATTGCGATTTATCTACGTACTTATTATATGTCTTACAAACTCCGTCTATTCATGCTTGCTTGACTGTCGACTCCTGCATTTATACGTTGTTATTCAAGTCCATTTCTGGTATTCATATTTATGCAATATCGATCACGTACATGAGCTAGTTAAGGTAAACCCGTGTTAGGACTATATATATTGTGCAATCCAATGTAGAGTTGCCTAGACTGAGTTGATTGATTTCCTGAATATACCAGCTGTTGATATTCAGGCGATCAATTTTTAGGCCTTGTTTAGCCGGTGATTGGAGTAATATCCGGCCGATCATTCTTAGGCCTTGTTTGGTTTTAGTAGGGAAAGGAAGCGGATAAGGATAGGTATCTAGTCAATATTTTGTTTATGATTTCTCGATTCAAAGGGTAGGTAACATACTAACATTAATCCCCTTCCCCTGCTTTTCATACAAAATTTAATTGAACAAATTCTCCTCCCTCACCTAACATGCATGAACTGCATTACACCCATCCTCCTCTCAACATTACTTCTCCTCTCCCATTTTCATACACAGTCGCAACAATTTTTCTTCTTCTTGCAATATAGGCTTTTAGACAGTTGGGTTTCAATTGTACGTATCAGACTTATCATTTTAAGATCTTATTTCCATTAAAAAATACTACCTCCGTTCAAGAATATCTGTAGTTTTAGGATTTGTCTCTAAAATTAAGGAATTATATGATTTTCCTAAACTGTCCTTAATCTTTTGAAGATCTTTTTCCTTTTAGTATATATTTATGTAATTTTTTTAGTCAATGGGGATAATATCGGAAAAATTGTGGTAAAATATGTTAAATGACAAATATTATTGAACAAGAAAATCAAGCTTAAACAACAAATATTTTTGAGCGGAGGGAGTATAAATCAATAAATTAAATTAATTTCAACCTTTTAATTAGATTACTAATACATGTAAACTTTGTAAATGTCTACATTTTTACTACATGATTTATCAATCAACAATAAATATATAATTAAATACTATCTTGTATCTACTTTTTGAGATTTATCAACCAACATGCGCCCTCCGGCCTCCGCTTTTCCTCCAAGTTAAAATTGAACCATATATAATTAAATACTATCTAAATAAATTTGTAATAGTCTATACTTATTTTGAAATAAGTTACTCATTTTATTTATACAATCTAGCAAGTATTGTTTTCCCCTTTTTTGCAAGTTATCTTCAGAAAAATTTCCAACAACTATATTACTCACCAGTGATAAAACTTTATGATTCAGCAAATTTACTAATGATAACATTCTATTGAGCAAAAATTTACTCATTTTCTACTTTTATAAAACATACTGCATAGGGTCCCCACGAACCATTGGACGGCCCTGACTCGCAGTCTTATGTACACTAGGGTTCTTATAAAGAGATTTTGAATAATAGAATGGACAAGTCACTTTTTAGAACCACGTCTCGAAAAGACAAAGTTTTTACAAAGAAGGCATAGTATTACTTTTCTTTTTTTGGTCGACATGCATACATAATATTACTTATTTACAAAGAATATGTAATTATATTATTGCAGGTAAGATGCATGTCTAGATTGATCTTTGCACATTTTCAATCCTTGAGAAAATGATGCAATTAACCAGATAATGAATATTGTACATATAAGATTAATATGCGATTTTGTCTTATTACATCTAAATTAAGTTGTCATATTCAAATTATATTTTCAAGGAGAACAATCTCACCGTTCTTCTTAGATGGATAAATTTTCAATGAATGTGGAGAATTGAATCAAGGTTATCCATTACGTCCTACTAGCTTTCATAATAGTTGTTTAATGAAATCATAATTTTGTATGAACATTAATTAGTTTATTATAAGGATATTCTCTATTGTTTATACTTTATACTAGTAGTTAGTGTCTTGGCATAAGATTTTTGTATCAACAAATATCTTATCCAGCCATCTTCTGGATTGTATGTAATTAATTTGTAAGTTGTGATTTCAATGCAGATGCAAATAAACTGTTGTATATATGTACTGTCTTGTTTTGCAAGCAATTATCGAAGGACAGTAGTACTACTGTGTAAATAAAGCATTAAAGTTATTTATCTACCTTAGTAACTTTTGTATTAGGGTTTGTGTGAAATGAAGTATGTTGTACCCTATAAATAATTAAATGCTATTATTCTCTTATCAATAATACTGTAGTACACAGCTTTACTCAAAATATTCTCTCTATAATAAGTGTAAGAATTATTTTTTGTGGTTCTTCAATGTGAATGTTGGGGCTCTTTTATTTACTTGATGCGGCTCATATGGTGCATGGTTAGAAATGATAGGAGTAAATTTATTTTCTTACACGACTGATATGTTAACCCTAGAATCTTTGTACCCATCCCTGTATAAGGAACACCCAACGGTCACACACTATTTCCCTCAACACTCAGCTCGTTAAACCCTCAACACTCAGCTTAAAAAATCCTCATCTTAAACTCCCATCTCAACTCAGAAAACACTAGCCTCAGCTCAAAAACCACCACTAACAACACCACCATGAATTATCATTTTCATAACTGTAACTTCCAATTTATTGTCTTCTTCCCTCCGGCCGCAAACGTCCCTCCGGCCACCAACGTCCAACTGCTGCCTCCTCCGGCCATGGACAGGTGGTAGACATGGGCACCCTCTGTGGTAAAATGGAAGTTTTTCCTAACACTTTTAACGTCTTTTCTTCTTCTGATGTCTACTATTCTTTTATTTCTTTTTATTCATTCATCTAGAGTTGAGGCTCATGGGCATTCTCCTTGCATTTTGACTAGTAGTGGTAGGGGGAATTTTGCCATTTAGCTTTTGGGATTTTAGTTGGGATAGGTTTACTTCTAAGTATTGGTGGGTTTTTCTTCATACAAGCTGTCCATTTAATTAGATACTTGCCTTGTGTTAATCCAGGAAGTTGGTGGGCTTCATTAATCTTATTTTTAGGGTCTTTAATTTTATCGAACTTACCCAGTTTTATATATCCTCAAAATGGGTGGGGTTTTTAGTGTTCTTTTTCTTATCAGCTTATTTCTGGATGATTTAAACTACTTTGTCGGTTCAAACCAAAACCAACCTCCATTCTACATTTGCATCTATCAACCTTTCTTCAGCTTGTTATCTTATTCTTGCATCCACAAAATTCAGATTTATAGTCCTCTTTAGGCCTATATTAGTACTTGTTGTGGTTGGGATTCTTCATTCCATCTCATATTTTCTTCTTAAAAAATTCCAGCCTGATGACCCTAATATTATTCACTCTCCTACTTTTGTTTCAAACCCAATCTTTACATTTGGTTTTAATCCTAACAAGACAATTCGGGATGGGATTAGATATAAATTTATTTGGCTTGTTAGGAATTGTTTTTGGGTAGTTATTATTAGTGTTTATGAGTTACGGGCCAAATTTCTTAAGCTTTGTGGACATACGATTGCCAGAGATAGAGATCCACCAAATGAATCTTGGGGTATTGAAATGCTTGGTCCACCTCAAGATTAATGAATTTTCTATTTAAGACCTCAGAGCATCTCCAACAGATGCTCCATTTTCTTGGAAACTACAAATTTGGAGATTTATGGGTGTTTTTTAGCCCCAACAGATTCTCCAAATGCTTCTCTAAAATGGAGAAAATCTCCAAAGTTAGAGTGACATTCTCCAAATTTGGGGATCTCTCTAAGTTTCTCCAAATCAATTCATTGGCTATATTTTTATTTATTTTTTCTCTTGAAATAAATCTAGGCTTTTGATTGGAGGATATAAAGGTAGTATTCTCAATGTTATTATGAGAAGATATGGTTGGTTCCCATTTACATTTACGTGTATATGCACTTAAAGTTTACAAACAATGACCTTTTTTTTTTATCATAAACTAGCACTGCTGGAAAGAGGCACAGTATAGAGACCTAAACCGTATGGGTAATGAAATCAGCATCGTCCTGTTTATTCTTTCATCATTATAAGAGGTACCGATGAATTAAGTTACTCGAATTAGAAAAGGTGTAAGATATTAATAAGATCTTATTATGTGGTCCATATCACATTAGGTTTATATATGGAACATGTTGATTTGATAAGATAAGGATGAAAATAGAAGACATGATTTTCTATAAAAGTAAAGATATATTTATTATTGAGCAACTTTGATGATAGGTTGAAATATATCTTTAGAGGATTTTGGCCCCTATCTCTGCCTATTTAAGTGACCCGAGATTCATCATTAGGTTGAAAAATATTAGGGCTAAGAGGCTAAGAGAGAGAAGGCGATTTCCATTGCTCGGTGTATTGGAATTATCGGATCGGATCCCATCATCCTCGTCATTTCAATCACGATGTCTACTGGTATGTATTTGTAATTAAAGGCATGATCGAAGATCTTAATATTAATCATGATAAGGTTTAAGTTTACATTTGGTATCAGAGCGTTTTAGGTTGAAGATCATTCTTTTAGTTCGAAATCATAGAAGAATCATGCTAGTATCATGTTTTCCGCTTTTATCTAGTTTGATTCTTGCATGATGTTTTAGTTTGAATCTGATTAAATTATAATTAACATGTTTTCGTACTATGTGTATAATGTATGGATTAATGGCCGAAAATTGCATAAGGAAAACCGGAAGTTTAGGATCGATTGGAAATTAGGGTTTTCCGCAATCTGTCGATGTTGTTTTTCTCTATGTCGGAATTCGAGAAAATTTGCATGGTCGATCGGAAACGGCGAGATTTTAGCCGAATTCCATCGTTTAAGCCCTCAAAATCGCATTTTTCGACTTTTCGGCAATTATTGTAATGTTATTTCATGATGATAGAAAATTCGTATGATGTTTTTACGAATTGCTTATTGATCCTGGTAGCATGTGTAACCTAATGAAGTGAAGTTAGTAAAAAAAAATGTCTTGATTAATTGCTTGTTTGTTATGCATGCATAATACCGGGATTTATGTATTCTGATATACAATATCATATTGTATTGTTTTGAATTTCACCACAATGATAACACTTCAATACATATATATTGTATTTCATTATTGAGTGACATTCATATTATCGTTTGCAATCTACCATAGTAGATTCAAAGCATGTCTCGGATGTTAAATCATATGTGTTTATTGTATTCTATCATTAAATGACATTCATATTATTGTTTGCAATCTGCCACAGTAGATTCAAAGTATGTCTTGGATATTAGACTAAGTAATATTATTGATTGATTTATTTCTTAGCATAATGGTATACCCACAGGTAGACTATGCATCATAAGTAACATATAACCATTAAATAGATGATTTCTTTATGTGATTGAGCATGTATAGGATATCCACAGATACCATACTTGTTTAATTGTAGGATGTAAATCATTCGTTCATGTTCAAATCTTAGTCATGTATGTTATATTTTGCCTCGAAATTTAATTATTGTGAGATGATTCTTTTATATATTGTAGTTTCTCAACCTGCACAGCTTAACTCCTTTGTCAACTCAGTTTCCGAACTAGATGGGACTAACTATAATGAGTGAAAAGAACATATGGAGTTTTACTTGGGTGTGCTTGAGATAGACTCGGGCTTGACTGCGGATAAACCAGCTGAGTCCACAGATGAACAGAAAGTTGCCCATCATGCTTGGACTGAAGCCAATAAACTGTGCTTGAAGTTCCTACGTCTCACCACAACATCCAACATTAAGTCTTCCATTCCTAAAAGTGATACCTTAACCGCTAAGGGGTACTTACAGATAATCACTGAACGCTTTAATCATGGCGACAAAGCTGTTGCTGGAAAACTTATGGTTGAACTCACGACTACTCGTTATGATGGTACTAAGACCATGCAACAACATGTACTTGACATGGCTAACTTGGCTGCAAAATTGGCTAAACTGGGCATGAAAGTAGAGGATTCATTCCTAGTCCAGTTTATCCTCAACTCTTTGCCTCAACAATATGGTCCTTTCCAGATTCATTATAACACGATTATGGAAACGTGGAATGTGAATCAGTTGACCAATAAGCTGGTTCAAGAAGAGGCTAGAACTAAGCAACAAAGCAGCCATGTGCCTAACGCAAACTACATGCATGGGAATGGGAAGAACAAATTCGGAAAGAAAAATTGGAAGGACATTAAGAAAAGTTCCTCCAATCAGAATAACTCTTCCAGCTTGTCTAGTCAATCTGCACCAAAGAAAGCTAAGAAGAATGATAACTGCCATTTTTGCAAAAAGAATGGGCACATTCAGAAGGATTGCATAAAGCGCAGAGAATGGTTCGAAAAGAAAGTTAAGCCTCTGGCTTTTGTGTGTTTTGAATCAAACTTTGTAGAAGCACCTTCTAATACATGTGGATTGATTTTGGATCTAATGTTCACGTTTCAAACTCGATGCAGGGATACCTTACAACCCGGAACATAAGTCCAAATGAAGCTTACCTTTTACATGGGAAATATGATGAAAGCACCAGTAGAAGCCATTAGAACTTTTCGTTTAGTTTTAAGTACTGGTTTTCATTTAGATTTAGAGAATACTCTTTATGTTCCTACAATTTCTCGCAATTTGATTTCCTTGTCTAAACTTGATCTTGATGGCTTTTCTTCATCTATTGGTGATGGACGTTTCAGTTTGTTTAAGAATAATGATTTAGTTGGTTCAGGATTTTTAGTTAATGGTTTATATCAAATTACTCTTGATAACTCCTTTTCTAAATCCTTAGTAACCTTGCATCCTAAAGTGAATTTGAAACGTAAAAGGTCAAGTGAAGATTCTGCTTTTTTGTGGCATAAGAGGCTATGTCATACATCCAGAGAAAGAGTTAAGTTATTAGTGAAAGAAGAGATTCTTCCGAGTCTTGACTTCACTAATTTTGAGGTTTGTATAGATTGCATTAAAGGTAAGCAAACTAAACATACAAAGAAAGGAGCCACAAGAAGCACTGAACTGCTTGAAATTGTACATACAAACATATGCGGACCTTTCGATTATCCATCTTTTGGTGGAGAAAAATACTTTATTACCTTTATTGATGATTATTCACGTTACTGTTATCTTTACCTTTTGCATGACAAATCTCAATCTGTGAATGCAGTAGAATCCTACATAACAGAGGTTAAGAGACAATTAAGTAAAAAGGTGAAAATCATTAGGTCTGATAGAGGTGGTGAATTTTATGGAAAGTATGATGAGTCAGGACAACGTCCTGTTCCTTTTGCTAAACTTCTTGAAAAATTAGGGATTGTACCTCAGTACACAATGCCTGGTTCGCCATGGATGAATGGTGTTGCTGAGAGACGCAATCATACACTTTTGGAGATGGTTAGGAGTATGTTAAGTAATTCTAATTTTCCCATATCATTGTGGATGCATGCTCTTATGACTGCTGTGTATATCTTGAACCGAGTTCCTAGTAAGGATGTTCCTAAGACACCATTTGAATTGTGGAAAGGATGGAAACCCAGTTTAAGACATTTACGTGTTTGGGGATGTCCAACAGAAGCACGTATTTATAACCCACATGAAAGGAAACTCGATGCAAAAACCATGAGTGGGTTTTTCATTGGGTATCCAAAAAGGTCAAAAGGGTATAAGTTTTACTGTCCTAATCATAGTACAAGAATTGTAGAGACCGGTAATGCTAAATACATTGAGAATGGAGAAATCAGTGGGAGTGATAAAGTCAGAGAAGTGGTCATTAGAGAGATTCGGGCACCAATACCAATTCCTGTGCCCGGGATTTCGATTGACACTATTCTACCTAATGCTATTGGCCCAGCCAAAAATGTAGAACCAATTGTCAATGACCATGCACTCCATCATGAACCTATCGCCATAGAACTGAATGTGAAGGCAACACATGAAGTAGTAGTAAGTAGGTCCTCAAGACCATGAAGGCCGGCTATTTCAGATGATTTTATATTGTATTTGCAAGAATGTGAATTTAACATGGGATTGGAGAAAGATCCGGCCATGTATTCACAAGCCATGAAAAGTGAAAATTTTGAAAAATGGATTGATGCCATGTTTGAAGAGATGAAATCAATGGCCACAAATAAAGTCTAGGAGTTAGTCGATTTACTAGAAGGATACAAGAAAGTCGGTTGTAAGTGGGTCTATAAGACAAAACACGACTCTCTTGGTAAAATTGAACGACATAAAGCTAGACTCGTGGCCAAAGGATTCCATCAAGAAGAGGGCACCGATTATAATGAGACCTTCTCTCCAGTTTCTAAGAAGGACTTTCTTCGGATAATTATGACCTTAGTAGCTCATTTTGACCTAGAGTTACATCAAACGGATGTGAAAACGGCATTTTTGAATGGAAGTTTAGAAGAAGAAGTGTATATGGCTCAACCAGAAGGCTTAATTATAGATGGAAAGGAAAACATGGTCTGTTTGTTAAAAAAGTCAATATATGGATTAAAGCAATCTTCTCGACAATGGTACCTTAAGTTTCATGATACCATTACCACCTTTGGGTTTACTGAAAACATAGTTGATCAGTGTATATACCTGAAGATCAGTGGGAGTAAGTTTGCATTTCTGGTTCTATATGTTGATGATATCCTAATAGCAAGTAGTGACCTTGTCCTATTACGGGAAACCAAGGACTTTCTTTCTCAAAACTTTGAAATGAAAGATATGGGAGACGCTTCCTATGTGATCGGGATAGAAATATTTTGTGATAGATCACGTAGGATTTTAGGATTGTCTCAGAATGCCTATATCTCAAAAGTTTTGGAAAATTTTGGCATAACGTCATGTGATGCTAATGCAGTTCCAATTCAAAAAGGGGACAAGTTCAGCTTAAGTCAATGTCCTCAAACTGAGTTAGAACGTGATCGAATGAGAAACTACCCTTATGCATCTCTTGTATGGAGTTTGGGATATGCACAAGTTTGCACTAGACCAGACATCAGTTTTGCAGTTGGCATGTTGGGTCGCTATCAAAGCAATCCAGGTATTGATCATTGGAAAGCTACAAAGAAAGTGCTGAGATACTTACAAGGAACAAAGGAACTTATGCTCACATTTAGGAAAATTGATCATCTTAAGGTGGTTGGCTATACGGATTCAGATTTCGCTAGATGTGTGGACACTAGAAAGAGCACTTTTGGTTATGTGTTCATGCTAGCTGGCGGTGATGTTTCATGGAAAAGTTCCAAACAGTCCATCATTGCATCATCCACTATGGAGGCCGAGTTCGTAGCATGCTTTGAGGTATCAATTCAAGCATCATGGTTGCGAAATTTCCTTTCAAGGCTTACAGTCATGGATTCCATTGCTAGGCCGCTGAAAATTCATTGTGACAACACCGCAGCTGTATTCTTTTCAAAAAATGATAAGTATTCTAAAGGTATAAAACACATGGAGTTGAGATACTTATCAGTCAAGGATGAAGTTTGGAAGAAGAAAGTGTCAATTGAGCACATCAACACTCGTGCTAATATAGCAGATCCATTAACAAAGGGATTACCCCCTAAGACATTTAAGCAACATGTTGATGCTATGGGTCTTGAGGGTGGTCACTAATATCATTCTCCCTTATGAGCTGCTACGTGTTTTGTTATGACATTGGTTTTGAATATTCATTATTGCAACTTCTGATATTTCTGTTTCATATTATGGATTATTTATGTACACACTAAAGCAATGTATGATAGCAGAACTAGTCTTTCTTCAAGACATTAATGGGGACCATTATGTTTACTTCTAGTTATACAGACTTAGTTGTTTTGACTGTCAGCTAGTGGTACATGGAAGGGACTACATTCTTTAACTAATGTAGAACCGCTATGATCCTGATTGATGATTCAAATCAACTAAGGGTAATTAAGATAAACCTTTTAAGCATATCAATTCAGCATTTATGCGCGCCTTATGTTTGTTCCTATATGACCACTATAGTGTTTGTCATATGGACCAAGTGGGAGAATGTAAGATACTAATAAGATCTTATTATGTGGTCCATATCACATTAGGTTTATTTATGGAACATGTTTATTTGATAAGATAAGGATGAAAATAGAAGATATGATTTTCTATAAAAGTAAAGATATATTTATTATTGAGCAACGTAACTTTGATGATAGGTTGAAATATATCTTTAGAGGATTTTGGCCCCTCTCTCTGCCTATTTAAGTGACCCGAGATTCATCATTAGGTCATATTACGTATTTCATAACTCACGAAAATATCAGGACTAAGAGGCTAAGAGAGAGAAGGCGATTTCCATTGCTCGGTGTATTGTGATTATCGGATTGGATCCCATCATCCTCGTCCTCTCAATCACGATGTCTATTGGTATGTATTCGTAATTAAAGGCATGATCGAAGATCCTAATATTAATCATGATAAGGTTTAAGTTTACAAAAGGTACATCAAAAAATTTGTGTGCAAACTGCAAACAAGGATCGTTCACTAAAAAAAGGTCAAATTGTGCAGTTTATAAGCGAGTGTGAAACAAAAATGCACTAATCGAACAAACATATGGATTCTGGATGGTTTGCATTCAATCAAAACACAATCTAGCAGGTAGAAGCATTATGGATTCTGGATCTGCACGAAACAGCTCTATAGACCGCTCAACAAACTCATCCCATGATGTTAAGTATACCATTTTGCTTTCTGGTTGAAAAGCTAAGTTACTGAAAACCAAAATGTAAAAACGGTTAATAGGTATACAACAGTCATGAGAGCTATCTTATTAAACATAAGCTTGTAGACTCGAGATTGACAACCTGCTATGGTCAAGGGATTAAAACATCACGAAAAGCTTAATTTCTCAAATGATATACAAACTCTCAATTAGCATTGCATCAGTAATGAAGGCAATAGATGAACATTTCGCCAGTTCATATTTCTAATATCTGTTAGATATAGAAAAATAATGTAGAAACAATCCTAAAAATGCAAGCATACATCTACCTCACTTAATTTTCCTACAACTTCAGACCTTAAACCTAGCAAGTATTACTTGGCATAAGTTCTGTTAGAACAGCGTATCAAGTATCTACTGCAAAATACGACAACCAGACCCGTAGATGAGGGTGTGCAAAAAGCCCAACAGATCAGGACCCCAAAAATTACAAGGGCCCAAAAAACAAATATTACTATATATAAAAAAATCATAAATAAATTTTTACTTATCTGGTGTAACTTCCCATTTGTACGTTTGGATTTTCCACTCCTATTTTCTAGAGAGCATTAATTACTCACAGCACACTCTCTCTCTCAAATATTTCACCCGATCAAACTTTCCCCTATTTTCAACCTATTAGCCTATCACTTATTCACTTTCCCTTTTGCTTTCAATTTGTTCAATTTTCAAACCGAAAATTTGCTTAAATTTTTTTTTTGGTTGAAAAAATTTGCTTAAAATTTGCAGGGCCTATCAGCCTTATATATTATAAATTGAAAATTTTCAAGTTTATAATATATAAGTATGTAAATTTTCAGGGCCTATGTTTGAAAATTTGCTTAAAAAATCTTATATATTATAAGATTTATAATATATATATAGTTCCAAAATTTAAAATAGAACAGGGCCCCAAAATCTTTGAGACGGGCCTGAGGACAACAATGGCTCTCATTCTTTGGTCTTTGAGACAAGAAGCTTTATGCGAATAGCTGTTGCAACTGAAATACAACAAATTGGAAAGATTATGATACGATGATAAGCTAAGAGAAAATCAACCTAGTTCTTTCCTATATTTAATGTCATGCATGATCACGTATCTTTTCTCAAGGGTAAGAGTCAAACTTGAGAATTATCAGGGCATGGAATTCGTCAACAAACAAGGGAGGGGATACAAACCTAAAATCACAATCACTCGAAGCAGGTTCAAATCTAACACGTTTAAGAAAAGGATCCGATCAAAATCATCACGGATTGAAAAGCTCAACAAGGTCAAACAAATAAAGAGAGATGGAGTAGCAATTGTCAAAAGAATTATGGAACACGAAGATTGTGCAACTGTATTTGTGAAATTAGGTCTAATACATCAACTAAGTGGGTTAACATAACCTGGATTGACAATTGCCGGAAAGAGGTTGATCTGAGGGACACGAGGGGCTGGACCGATGAAAGTTTGGGGAGTCGGAAATTAGTGTCGACACTCGACAACAGTCAAAAAGGCAAAAGAGAGCGGGGAGTCTATTTGCACTCCAAAATTCAGCTATTTACACTCGCTAAATGTGGTTTAGTAAGAATTTCACCAAATGTAGTTTAGTGAGCCTTTTTGGATTAAAAAAAAATCTGAAGAATTTTCATTAATGCCATTGCGTGAGTCTTCACTAAACGTGGTTTAGTGAGATAAGTGGGCCTTCAACCATCATGGATAACTAGGTTGGTCTTCACTAAACACCAACACATATTTCACTAAATGTCTTGTTTAAATTAGGTATTTTAGGGCCCGTTTGGTTTCTTTGGAGGGAAAGGTAATGGTTAAGGCATGTATCTAAACATTATTTAGTTTAGGGTTCATTGATACAAAGGGTAACCATTACCCCTTCTTCCACTTTTCATGCAAATTTTGAACAACTTTTCCCCCACCCCCTCAACATGGGGTAATCATATCCCTCATACTCCTCTAACCATTACCCCTCTCTTTCCATTTTTCATCCAAAAAAGAGGAGATCATCCTCATTTTCTATACAAATTTGTTTCCTTTCCATAATTTTTATACCAAACGCCACCTTATTGTAATTCATAAATAATTACTATAATTGATAAATAATTAGTTGCAATATAGGTATTTATTAAATTTTAAACTAAATAATTGATTATTTTTACTTAATGTTTAATTCATGTATATATAAAAGCCTAATGATGTTTTCATATGAGGAACACAATCATCTGTAGACCTGTCAATCGGGTCGGGTCGGGCGGGTTCGGGTCGGGTCGTTTCGGGTTCGGGTTGAGTTCGGGTTCGGGTCAATCGGGTTACGGGTCAAACTGGGTCGGGTCATTTCGGGTTTTCGGGTCGGGTCGGGTCAACCCAACGGGTCAAGAGTATCAATTTTTTGACTAAAATTTAAATAAAATATTATTTAAATAATAAAATATAATAACAAAATATTATTTTTAAATATTTTAATAATAAAATTTATCATAATTTTATAAATTAAATTTTATATATTGTAATATAATTAAAACCTTTGGGTGCACAATTACCCGTCAATTCGTCATTTCATTATAATAGAGTGTATTCTAAAATAAGTTTTCCGCCTTATAGATTTCTTGACCCAGCGGGTTTGACCCTGACCCTAACCCTAAATTTTCGGGTTTATCGGGTTCGGGTTGAAACTGGGTTTCGGGTTCAAATTTTCGGGTTGAAACCCTAGAAAATTCGGGTCGGGTCGGGTCGGGTTTACGGGTCGGGTCAGCTTTTGACAGGTTTAATCATCTGTGATTGAAGTTATAATTAAAATCTAAGTAAACCTTGTAGGACACTAGTTGAATTTTCAAGTGATTGAAGAATTAGTTTCTATATACGAAGAATTCGTAAATTTTAAACTAAGTGATTATTATTATTTATTGCTTAGCTCATGGGTATAAAGAGCGTGTACGACATTATGTCACTACTTCAAGTATTTGATGTTAATTTTTTGTTTCATATATGCTTTTTATGTATCATATTCCAAAGAAATTATAGCTTTTTAGGTGTTATATTATAAAGCAAATTTATAATTGAGCTATTTCTTGTTTATATTCTTGTTTAGTTCATGCTTTTTATGTTACATTTTGTAAAACATATTTATATTTTATATTCTAAAGCATTGTTATGAATTATATGCTAGCAATTTGTGCCTATTAGGGTTATTATTAACTTGTTATTTGTTTAGGTTTTATTTTCATTGAACTTGATTAATATATGAAATTATTAGTTGAGTTACCGATACTTAAAAATATAATCATGAAGGAATAATTGGAAATAGAAATATATGGAATACAGATATATACTTTTTATAGTTAAAATTGACTTGGACATGAAATCAAGATACTAGGGCACTTATAGATC
Organism: Polygonum aviculare; assembly: GCA_934048045.1. Classification (NCBI taxonomy): domain Eukaryota; kingdom Viridiplantae; phylum Streptophyta; class Magnoliopsida; order Caryophyllales; family Polygonaceae; genus Polygonum; species Polygonum aviculare. The sequence continues at coordinate 26,061,622 of OW204025.1, forward strand.
CATGTAGATATCCCTTAACCTTTCCATTACCCATAAATAATCAAAAAATTCTTCTTTGTACAAGAATGCAAAATCGATGATGGATGTCTTGTTCGTGCAACTCATTCCAACAATCTCCAACAAGTACATAGTATACACGTACAAATAATATGTAATGTATCATGGTCCCTATACCCTAAACTAAAAACTATAAGAAATGGTTTAATGATTACTTGTATAATTAATGAAAACTTACTAGTCCACGGTTTAGAGTCTCAACCCAATGATTTCGAGTTTAATCGGGTCGGGTTGAAGCTGGGTCTCGGGTTTAAATTTCCGGGTTGAAACACAGAAATTTCGGGTCGGGTCAACTTTTGACAAGTCTATGTGTAATGATCGCTCTCGAACGCGAGGGTCTAGAGATAAATTTTGAACCCGACATCGATGTACGTGGTGGGTGTCGAACACGGGGGAAATCTACTCGATTGATGTGCCACAACACTAGGAAAACGAGAAAGGAGAACAAAACAAAGGAAAACGAGAAGAAGCAACCGGGACCGACTTAATGTCACGTCGGGCCCGAGTTAGTTGGACAATAGAAGTCGGGACCGACACACTAGAAGTCGGGACCGAGGTTCCTGGGAATGTCGAAATCAAATGATAGGGTTTAGATCTTGGGCTTTGGATTCCTTCTCTAGTAGATTGATCCTTTTCCACCCCAATTCAAGCAACAAGTGATGATCTAGGTTGGATCGAGAGGTTTTCACTTCATCCAAACCACTCTACACATCGAACATGGGGTCGCTTGGCTTTTGCTTCTCCCCTTCGATGCAAAGTCTCGTGATGGATGCTTTTCACTTTCGTTACTTCGCCAATCACGAGCCTTGATTCCCAACTTTCGCAAGGGATTGCGGCTCTATGTAGAGTGGGTTCCTAGATCAAGCACTCAAAGCTTATGGAATTGGGGTTTCTAGCTCAATCTAGCAAAATTATTCCCCCATTACCCAAGATCAAGGAGATCTACTCCATATGGCAAGCAACAAAAACAACAAAATCACAAATCATCACAATCATCATCATCGATCTCAAATCCATGCCAAGTTTCATCAACAATCTCAAGATCAATCCACAATCACAAGGCCAAATTGCCAAATCCAAAGAGAACAAACCAAAATAAAGCTAAAACTAAACAATCAAACCTAGAATCTCTATCCTCCTTGGCCGATCCTCCTCTTCTCTCTTCTCTTCTTCTTCTTCTCTCATTTTCTTTCCTTTTCTCCAAGTGTTGTCTTGAGGAATTGTGTGTGTGGCCTCCCCCAAGAACCAAAAAGGACCCCTTCTTTAGAGAACAAAAAGGGTTTTATAGATAAGGGGCAAATGTGGAAGAGTGCTCATCAATGCCTTGGTGCCCAAACCACGAATTGAGTCGGACCGACACGGAACCAACCTCGGGCCCGACTTGCTGGGTACGTCGGTCCAGGGCTGATGCTCCATTTGCTCGATCTACTTGTATCTGCCTCGGTCCACTCCTCGTGCCACCTCTTCTTATTTGCTTTTCCTCTTGCTTCTTCATGGCTTGATCCTTCTCTTCCTATTTAGCTCATGGTTTGCTCCATGCTTCAATCCACCTCCAAGAAGATCCTTGATTCTTTGTCAAAAATCCTACAAAACACAAACAAAACTCGCATAGTTCCCGAATCTCATAGAAATACGGTTACTAAGCTAAAAAGGAACAAAACACACAAGAAAAGAGGGGAAAAGGGCAAAACTACAAAGGAAAACACACATTAAAACACCACCAAATATGAAGACGTCAAAATACCTCATAGTTAGACTTGCTTGTCCTCAAGCAATGACAATGTAAGCAAGACCGAAACATAATCTTCAAGTAAAGCCTCGTATGAAAAACACATTTAAACGCAAGTGATAGATATTCAAGCAAGATTACATCATCACACATGATTAAGTGCTCAAAGGAATAGAGTCAATGCAACTAAGCCTCACTTTAAGGATATGTGAATGTGTATCACTCATCAAGTGTGTATGGATATAGCAATGAACACTCAAGCTCAAACATCATGCAAGTAAGGACTTTACTATTGAAGCTAATATCACCAAATCCTCCACCTAGAGATACCTAATACAAAGTACACAAAGAATTCGAACTTGGCTCAATGGAGGTCCTCAAAGAGGTTCCATTCGGCCGGGTTGTAATGGGGCTTTTGGTATTTCTCAAGGTGGGAATTGTTTGGTCTTGTGGTGCTTATAATGGGGATTGAACAACCTAAACTCTCACCAACTTCACCAAAATTCCACAATCAACTTCAGACTCATTCCAAAAGCTTAAAATTTTCCTCTTAACCCAAAATTTCTCTTTACATTCCACTTCATCTTTGCACTTAGCCTTTTTGTTGGATTTTCCAAAACTTTCCACTCACGACCGACTTACACATAACTCGGGTCCGAGATGGTTTCTAACTCGATCGGACCCTTTTCTCTTCTTTTTTTTCACACCTTTCATTCCACTTTCCATTACCAACATTCTTTTTTCTTTCATGGCTTTTTTCACTCTTTCTTTTTTTATATTTCATCTTTTCACACAACAAAGATGCACTACCCACAAGATTCATAACACCACTCTTTTCCCTTAAACCTAAGAGAGTCTCAACTCATCAAATACAATCCATATCTCTCTTCTAAAGTCCAATCTCATAAGGGTCAAGTCATATAAGGCTAGGAATAATATTTTTGAGGAGTTTCAAACAAAGGCCTAGGCTAGAACGGGGCTACAATCAAAGGATTAACTTCATGGTAGGATATGGAACATTTATGTGACTAGAAGAATAAAGTTCAAATCAATGCGACAATGTTAGTGCTATTCTCATGACGGTCTTGGAAAATAGATAAACACCGCAATAGCAAGTTTTACTAAACATGCATGAGCTACTCACACAAGAAACATGAGGGATATGCAAATACGAACAAGCATCCCTAAAATGGCCAAAAATCAATCTCACAAGGGTCACACATACTTAGTTGCATAAAGACTCATCCTAGAACTCACATGCTCAATAAAACAAGCAAGACATCATGATCACATCAAAAGCAACATCAATTTTAGAGGCTAAACCATCCAAAAATATGCAAAAGAATTTACATGCTCGCATTATCATTAACTTTCATCTTTGGACATCTAAGATGGGGATTTCTAGTCCAAAACTACTAAACACAAAATCTTTTTGTTGTTTTCAACACAATTTTGTTCAAATTTTTATGGATTTTTGCAAAAAATTTCTTCTACCAAACCAAAAACTCATCCAAACAAAACCAAACTCAATCATCAATGTCACTCATCAAACCTCAATCCAAGAACAAGAAACTTCCATCCCAAAAACACATAAGCTAAAAACAAATATCCAAAAAAGCAAAACACAAACACAATAGCAAAATCATGAGCACTTCCCCCACCACATACTTAAAATTTTGATGTCCCCATCAAAAAGGAAACCAAAACTGAAAGCAAGAGAAAGGGAATACGAAGAGCTCACAATTTTTTTATTCTTCTTGGCATGTCTAGAATCAATCATTGAAGGGGTTGTCGCGTCTATATCCACTCTCGAACCTCATGAACCTCTCCCTCTCATACACTTGGGTTTGATAGAAATCTTGTGGTGGTGGTGGAAGTTGAGCTCTAGGTCGAGCCCATTGGTCCTCACGGGAGGGAAAGTTCCCGCTCATCCATGTGTTGAAGTGGTCTTGCTCTCTCCACCTTTGGTCCACCACTTCTCTAAGCTCTTCAACCTCACGCCTAGTGTAACCAAGGGATTGGTTCATCTCCTCTTGAGTTGCTTGGAAGACACTTTGTTGATGAAGCATTTGTTGTTGTTAAAGGTTCAATTGTTGTTGTTGAAGGTTCACTTGGTGGACTTCATTGAGGACGTTCTCTTGTTGGAGTTGGAGATGAGCCATTTGATTGGCCAAGAAAGACATGTCCACCGCTTGTGGCCTCTCGGGAAACACCATTCCCGGTCTGTACCATTGAGCATAGCCTTCAAATCCTCCTCCTTGAGCTTGCTTTTTCCTCGCCCGACTCCCTTCTCCACGCTCAAAGTGCCTAGGGACATCATCCCCCAAGAAAGAGCCGGACCGACTTTGGTGGAAGTCGGGCCCAACTTGCTGGGCATCTCGGTCCTCGGTTGCGGGAATGTCGTGCATGATGTGGAGGTGGTCCATCAAGACGTTGAAGCCCTCATCCTCTTCGGTTGGTCTTCTATCAATATCCATGGCATCTCCACGAGGTGCCAACACATAATCATCTTGGTCGGAAGCCGGTGAAGATGAGGAGGAGTTAAAGCGGATGTGTTATGGTTGTTGCCTCCCCTCACAAGTACCCACGGGATCACCAAAAGAGTGGGTCTTAGCGGCCCAAAGAGTGTACCAATTTTTGTACCTTGAGAGATCAAAGAGTTCGGGCGTCAACCGAATGGATACATTGCCGCAGCTTGAGTGAGGAGCCAAGAAGTTCAAGTAGGGCTTCTCTTTGATGACGTTGTCCTTCTTGAAGTACTTCATATTCATGAGCTCAACGCCATTGGGGGCCGGAGAGTACTTGCTAAGATCAACTTTTAGGCGCATAGCTAGCCTTGCAATCATCCCACCGAAATAAATCCATGAAGAGCTTTGAAAGTCACGAACCATCTTGACCCACTCCCATGTAAGATTCATGGGCTTCTCGATGGTGAAGAGTATCTCATGAAGCAACATGATCTCTTCTCTCATCGGCTTATTCAACTCGTGACGTGCAAAGATCGCACATCCCAAGACTCTCACCATGACTTTAAAGAGCGGGCTTGCTATCTCGGTGGTGGTGGCGCCTTTCCTCATCTCTTCTTTCCCGGCCACATACCTCCACACTTGATTCACCTTCTCATTGTCAACAATGGCCGCTTCTCTTGGACATGGGAAACCGAAGTAGGTAGCCAAGTCCTCAAGAGAGACATTGTAGTCTTCGTTCCCCATTTGAAATGTGATCTCACCTTCTTCATTCTCCACATCGGTGTAGGTGCACTCAAAGGTAGCCATGAATTCCGATGTGAGGGCGGGATAGTGGGGATTGTTCCATCTCAACATCCCATTGAGGCCAATGTGGTTGTAGCACTTGAAAAGAGCTCGATCCATGCTCATTTTCCTCACAGTTTCAAAATCAAGCCATCTTGTGTGATGCTCGAGTTCCCTAAACCTTGCATAGTTCTCGGCTATCTCATCACTCTCGAAACGAACATCATCCAACTTTGGCTCCTTCCTCGACTTCTTGGACTTCTTCTTTGCCCTTTCGGAGTGAGACGATGAGGCACGAGTCTCCATTGTACCTTCACACACTCAATCAAACAAAAAGGGACACAAGATAAGCTCCATTCAACACAACAAAGACAATCATAAAACATCAACACACGAGGTACCCCATCTTTAATTCCAAACACACTTGCCACATAATCCAACTTGAATCAACATGGATATCTTAAACAATGGCTAAGCAAATGGACATAATACATCATGATGAAGCTATAGCCAACAATAAAACACATACATCCATATGATATCACAAGAAGAGGGCAAAAATCGCCCGAACGATTTACAACCTACGTCGGGCCCGACACCACCTCAACCTCGGTCCGACTTTGATGGTGTTCAAATGTAGTATTTTTCTTAAATCTTAATTAATCCGATTTTCTTTGTTACATATATGGATTTCCAAATGTCAATGCTAATAAAAGGAATTACACATTGACAACTACCCAATTGATCCATCCTAGCCAATTAACTAATCGATGATCAATTTGTAAGTTGCACAATCAAAATAGAGAATAATACTAGAACTTGACATTGCTTTGACTGAGTATTATTATGAGAAGAGATTACAATATACAGTGTTGATGACTTGATCTACACGAGATGCCTTAAGATAAAGATAAAATCTACATGATATGATATTTACATGAGATAACAAAAGATAACTACCATAATTCTATGACTTTCCCGTATCCACTAATAAATAATTTATTGAAAACTAAGAAATCAACAATCAAGTATTGAACTCTAGACCAAATCAATTAATCATCAGCGAGCATGGTCCATCTCAATCATCATTTCCATTTGCACGGAATTAAGAGAACAGATTCCATTACAAGATGTTTGGTTAGAAGAAGATCAATCAGAAACAATTTCTTCTACAAAACTACACAAGCCATGAAAATGCATCAATCTCATTGCCTCCTTTTGGACTCTCTACAATCAAATCCACATCATCTTACCTTATAATGAACCAAACATACGACTATAACATCAATATTAGGTCAATCTTGACTTGATAATGAGACATCATATACTACCAATCTTGACTTGATCAAGGGGCTAATCAAGATACAATATGATTTCTGCCACGCCCAGCGACCTGCTTGCCATAGTCTTGGCATGCCTCGTTGCACGCGTCCTGTGTCGCACCTTCGACTTTTAGGCACACGGGCATGCAAAGCTTCTCACAATCTAAAATAGTTGTGCAATGTGAAACACCCACAATTATCATGATCAAGGAGAAGATGAACACAAGGGGAACATCATTTCTCTGGGCTCCCATGCTTATGTAAGGTTCTCCTTTTTTTCCCCACCTTGTAAGGTAGAGATTTCATTTGTGTATATGTAACTCAAAATTTATAGGCAAGTCTGTTATAACGGCTTCCTTTTATTCCCTTATTATGATTTGTTTCACATTTTTGGGTGGACTAGAGCGAAAAATGGTGAAAATTTGGATTTTTTCCCCAAGCCTAATTTAAGAAATAAAAGCAAAAAAATGTTTATTTTGGAAAAAAAATTCTGAAGACAGTACTAAAATATAACAAAAAATCAAGGTAGTGAAATCAACCAAATTAATTGGAAAAAGTATTCAAAGACACAAGGAAGCTGAAAAAACATCAGCCTAATTAATTGAAAAACTCCGATTCAACCAAAACTATGTTCTGAAAATTCCTACTCGTAGGCCCTTGTTATCTTTTATTGGGAGTCATAATTAACAAGTCGGCTGGGAAATGAAGTTACGTACGTTATGAACTATATTGAATTAATAGTAGCTAATGGGTATGTAGATATTGGTAGTAACAAAAACACAAAGCACAAATGTAAGAACAAACGCATGTAGCTTCCATAAGCGGAAAAGACGAAACAATGGTATATATGGCTAAGGCAATCGGGCACAATAGTATCAAAGAGATGAAAATCTACAACAAAGTCTAAAGGCAATTTAATGTACTAACTTGTCCGCCACATTACTAGTAGATATGTTTAAGGTAGCATTTGGCTTAAAAGTACCAAACAAAAAGGGAAAGGAAATGAATTTATATACAAAATGATAGTAATTGTTGCGATTGTATATGAGAATGGGAGAGGAGAAGTAATGTTGAGAGGAGGATGGGTGTTATGCAATTCATGCATGTTAGGTGAGGGAGGAGAATTTGTTCAAATTTTGTATGAAAAGCAGGGGAAGGGGATTAATGTTAGTATGTTACCAGCTTAGGGCTAGAACCCATGTCACCCCCGAAAACTCTCCCTTTTGAAACCCCCCAGTTCAATGAACAGTACCTCCAGCCCCAAAATAAAATCCCTAGATCTTGTGAACACTACGTTGCTGTAATCCTGCAATTGATTAACACAATTTTCGTCTCTAATGCCGATCGAACAGATCCTAGGGAAGAAAAGGCGAATCTGCCTCCCCAAATCCCGATTTCTTTGCATAGAGCCGAAGAGATTTCCGGCCGACCTCTGTCTGGTCGTGGATCCCTCGTGTCGGCCAGGCTTGTAGAGGGCTTCTCGTGGGCGCAAATAAGGTTTTCAATAGGAATGATTGGCCTGTACATCAAGGAACCAAAACCCAACCAAAGGCTAGGGCGGGCGGCTTTCCGCCACAGTTTCATACTGTTCACTCGGCGGTTGTCGGGGAGGACGAAGCGTGGGTTTCTTCTTCAGTTTTCCAGGAGGACTCCCTCTAAAGAAGACGGGAGAGATCTATCTCTCTCTCTAGCGAGCGGCTATGACCCGCTTCAAAACCGAGCACAAATCGGGTTATCTCTGTCTTGCTATTATCTTATGCCTTCTTTAATTAATAGCACTTTGATGGTTGAATTGGTATTAGCGTCTGAATTAGGCAGAGATGGGGAAATCAGTGGTAAGTCTCAAAACCATTTCCTTTTATCTGATTTCGGTGTGTGTTACTCAGTTCTTGGGGTCATGAAGAAAGATTTTAGCAGTATGAAGAAGGTTATATGCTCTGATATTCTGTATTGTGAAGAACTCTTTTCTAAGGAAAAATCTAAAGAAACCTCTAAAGAATCTTCTACCATGGCCTGTGAGGCCTTAAAGGGTAGAGAGGCCAAAGGGCCTATTGAGGCAGGTTCTTATGTTGTAAAGAAAGAAAAAGGAAAGAATAAGGCAAAGATTGCAGCTGAAAATTTTAAAGGGAAAGCCATGTCTAAGGAAAGTACTGAGTATTTGAAAGAAACCTTGTTTTATGTTCTAGTGCTAGGGGATGCAATTGAAACTGAACTTGGTATTGTTAGCTATAAGAATGTTGTTATTTTGTATGAAGTTTATTCTTGCTTTAGAAGGCACTACTGTAAGTCTAGAAACATTATCACCAACGCCATAAGTTGCTATGTATCGCTGTTGAGCAGGTTGTGTGACAAGGTTGGTGTTCGTGATACTTGGTGTATCGGTACTCGGAGCCCTTCTACTGAACTGTGTATAGGTAATGTCATGAGCAAGAAAACAGGACCCTGCTATTGTTTTAGTAACGAGCCTGCAGTTTCCAAGTGTGGCAAGGAGGTTCATGTTTGTGGTATGAAGCAAATATGGGATAAGTATAACTTTGACTTTGGGGTTATATTGTTTGTTTGTGCTCCATTTGATTTGAATAAATTGGATAAAAATTATATCTTTTCTTGTCCAAATACTTATGAATCCAGACTGAGTTGTTGGTTGTTTACAAAGAAATGTATGGAACTAAAAGATATATGTTTTGTTCGTGTTCGAGTGGACTCGAATAAATTGGATAGAGATTATCTCATTTTTTGGTCAAATACTAGTGAATCCAGACTGAGTTGTTGTATGTCTAATAAGAAAGGTATGGAAATCAGGATAGGAGATAAGAGTGGGCTTTTGTTCTCCTGGTGTACGCTAAGTATGTGCTGCTGTTGTTGTTGTGCATTGAGCATGCAGGAAATGAGAAGCTCAAATTCATACCCCCTGCATGGAGCTTGGAATTATGTTGGGCAGGATAGCTCATCCATTTCGAAAATAAAATGGCATATAAGAGGAGGATTCATATACTTATTGGCCTTTGGTTCATGCTGGGCGTTTGAAGAGAAAGAATCAGATGTGGGGGGTTGTGTGTATTGGTGGTTGAGGCATCATGAACCTCAGAACTGTAAAACTTGTAATTCCTTCATGGAAAATGTATGTTATTGCCTCTCATGCGAGAGAACTATAATATTTGCATTTTGTGTGAAAAGAAACTTGGACTCGTATCCACATAGGATTGATAAAATTAAATCCTTAATTAGTATCATGAGTGGAGCTTTTTGGCTGAGGTTAAGTATTCAAAAGTGCCTTACGATCCATGATAGCGGGTTGCCATATTATAGCTTCCCGCCCGGAAAATTCTATAAGCGAGTGAGTAAAGTGTCATATTATAGCTTCTTGACAGGAGAATTTTATAAGCGAGTGATTAAAGGAAAAGTGTGGAAACAGACACAAATACGGTCCAACATAATAAGCATGTTTTGTAACCAACTCAAGGGAGTTGCTGGCCACCCCTATAAAACAAGATATAAATGAAAGTCGCCCTATGAAATAGCAGAGGTATGGGTAGGAAATCCTTCTGGCCTGAGATTGATTCGTTTTGTAAAATTGAGCAAATACAAATTATGGCTGTTGTTGAGACAAAAACAGACAAGCTTCCAAGCGACCAGGTATGGAGACGCGCAGGGTTTGATAACCTAGTATGGTCACCGACTGATGGTAGGGCCGGAGGTATATGTGTAATGTGGAAAGAACACCAACTCACAAGTGAAACTATTGAAATTATGATTCATAAGCCGAGATACATTATAATGAAGCATGTTAACCTTCTAACAGGGTGGGTTTTTGCATTATGTTTCTTGTACGCGCCTCCGAATGAGGCCCAGAAAGATGGCTTTTGGACATAATTTATTAATTGTGCTCTCGGAATTGACATTCCTTTGGTCGTCATAGGCGATTTAAACGAGATACAAGAAATTGGCGATAAAAAAGGAGGTTGTATTCCGACAACCAATAGATTTGAACGGCTTCGGCATTTAAAAGACACCTGTAACCTACATGACATTCCCACCACAGGAAACAAATACACTTGGCGAAAAAATAAAACGGAAATCGAAAACATTTACGAAAAGTTGGATCGAGTAATGGTTAGTGATAACATGCTACAACAGTTCCCAGGAATCCGAACCCACAATCATGCATTCACAACATCTGATCACTGCAAAATATCGGTTGACATTACGAACGACAGCACAAGGAAAGCGGCACCGTTTAAGATGGAAAAGATGTGGCTAATGAGAAAAGACTACCTAAATGTGGTCAAACAAACTTGGAGAACTTGCTTCCAAGGGTCATTCATGTTCCAGCTAATGAAGAAAACTCAACTTCTTAAAGCACACACAAAAAAAACGGAAAAGGAAGACTTTTGGAAATACATTTCAACAACTACGATAGATTGAGGACACCCTCCTGGATCTGCAACAAAAGATTATTGAATCTCCACAACCAACGCTCGTCCAAAAACAAACCCGGTTCCTGCGAAAGAAGGAATGCATTCTTCAGTTCCATAAAGCGTATTGGAAACAAAGGGCAAAGACAAAGCATGTAAAATTGTCTGATTCAAACTCGGGATATTTCCACAAAATAGCATCGGGGAGGCGAAACCATAAAACTATCAAGACAATCACACTGGGTGATGGTACCCAAATAGTAGGTGAAGAAAATATTTGTCGCGAAATCAGAAACGATTTCTACAAGCGATATAAGAAGCAACAGATAAACATGTCAACCTTAGAGGAGTACCTGACACTTATTGACAAAGAAATAACAGATGAAGATAATAGTAGTTTGACTAGGCCAATAACGAATGAAGAAATCAAAAATAGTGTCTTCCGAATTGGTTCAGATAAATCTCCTGGACCGGATGGCATGACGGCAGAATTCTATAAGAAGTATTGGGACATTGTTGGCCCATCAGTAATAAAAGCAGTCAAAGGATTTTTCCACTATGGAAGGATCCTAAATCAAAGCAACCATACATTCATATCGCTACTCCCGAAAAATGATAGGCCATCGACAACTAACCATTATAGGCCTATTAGCTTATGCACAACGATATACAAAATCATAGCTAAGATTCTAACAGAAAGATTAAAAAAGGTCATGCCCAAAATCATCCACCCGCTCCAAGGAGCCTTTGTAGCTGGAAGAACAATTCAAGACAACGTGCTTATTGCACATGAAATCTTTCACTCCTTTAGAGCAAGTCAAGCAAAGGAAGGATGGATGGCAGTAAAATTGGATATGGAAAAAGCGTATGACAGAGTTGAGTGGGAATCTCTCTTTTGTATCTTACACAAATTTGGTTTTGACAATAAATTCATAGGATGGATTAAAGAATGCATAAGCACGGTGTCTTTTTCAGTCTTGGTTAACAGTGGACCTACTTTGCCATTTGCACCAGAACGAGGAATCAGACAAGGAGATCCTTTGTCGCCTTATCTGTTTGTCATTGTAGCAGAAATCCTGGCCCGTAAACTCCAGAAGGTAAGTGAGGGGCCGAAGTCACTTATAGGATTCCCGATAGCTAGAGGGGGTATGAGGGTACCATTTTTGGCATTCGCAGATGATATTATCATATTCGCAAAAGGCAACCAAAATGCATGTAATCAAATGAAGCAGATCATCGAAGACTATTGTGCAGCCACAGGACAGAAAGTAAACTATCACAAATCAGCATTCCATACCTCAAAGAAAGTAGGGAACCAGCAGAAACAAAGTATCAAACAAACAATGGGGATAAGCTCTATGGAGAACCTAGAAAAATACCTAGGATGTCCAATTATTAACGGCAGAATGAACAAAGAATGCTTTCAGGACACAATTGGGAAAGCCCAAAAGCAGCTAACAAAGTGGAAAGCCAATGCGCTATCTCAAGAAGGCCGAGCAGTGTTAATCCGATCATGCAAAGTTTTATGCTTCCAAAACATGTACATGACGAACTAGATGCCATAAATAGAACATTTCTCTAGAATAAAGATAGGCAATATAAGCCCCTTGTTGGGTGGGATCGAATATGCAAACCGAAGGCTTATGGGGGACTGGGTATAAGGAAAGCAGAGGATATGAACAAAGCACTCCAAATGAAATTGTTATGGAAAATACTCACAGAACAAGACAATATTTGGGTACGGGTTGTTAAGGAAAAGTACTTAAGAGGAAACTCGCTATCAGAATATAAATACGAAGTCAAACAGTTCATGGCAGTGGAAACAACTGATGAAATTAAAGCCAGAATTTGAGGGAGGCTTGAGGTGGCAAATAGGGAATGCTCAGACGATCAGGTTCTGGAAGGATAGATGGATTACAAACAGACCGCTTGCTGAATGGCCAGTAGCAAATGAAGTTGTTAATATGGAAACCAAAGTCGAACAATTTATATCTAGGGATAAAAATTGGAAAACAAATGAACTACAACAAGTTCTCCCTGGCGAATTGGTGGATGAAATATTGAGAGTCCCGATCCCTGAAAATGGAATTGACGATAAACTAATATGGGCTCCCAGCAAGAACGGGTGGTACTCCACAGATTCAGCAATAAAACTTATAACGAAGGAAGAAACCATGACACCAAGTCCCAACGCCTGGATTTGGAAGCTGGATACATACCCCAAAGTGAGAAACTTCCTTTGGAAAATTGACACAAACGGTCTTCCCACCAAACAAAGACTCAGTGAAAAACAGGTTGTAGTACCCCAAGGATGTCTCATGTGCAACGCTACTCACGAGGACACGGCTCATTTACTGACTCAATGTCCGCATACGTTGGCGATAATAAAGAGCATAAATGCAAAGACGGAACATATCATCAAAGAACACATTCCGCTACAAATGAACCCACGAAACATCCTATGCGAACTAAATAGAAAATTACGGAAGGAGGAGCTTATTGAGTTAGCAGTGACCTGGTGGGGTATATGGCACCAAAGAAATAAGATACTTTTTCAGCAAACAGCAAATGACCCCATACAAGACCTTAGTCTATACATCCGGAACCAACTGACACAATGGAAACAAGCGAAGCAATGGAATGAGGATGAAGAAAAAGATGTGAACAAAAGCACTAAATCAAGAGACCGATCACAAATCAAAATGGACAAATGGAAGAAACCATCTCATGGGTATGTTAAACTGAATTTTGATGGATCCAAACTCAGCAATGGAAATGCCTCAGGAGGCTCGATTATACGGGATGGAAATGGAAAACCTATCAATGGAACAACTAGAATATATGGAAAAGTGTCGGTATTGTTGGCGGAAGCAATGGCATTATGGGATGGTGTAAGGAAGGCCAAGCAATTGGGCATTAGAAAACTCGAGGTGGAGGGGGATAACATGACAGTTATCAAAGCTATATCAGGGTTGAATCGCTGCCCATGGGAAATTGAAAGAATTATTACAGACATCCTCGTCTCCCTCAGGGGTTTCGAGTCAGTACGCATATTTCATGGGAGTCGACTTTGTAATTCTGTGGCCGATAAAATTGTTTTCTTGGGCCACAGCCTCTCATGGGAAACTATTTGGAACCATCACGAGCTTCTTGCTCTCATCCGAAAGGATGCACTAGGAATCCCGCCCTAAAGCGAGATCCTAATTTTCACCGGTTCAAAAAAAAAAAATGTTAGTATGTTACCCTTTAAATCAAGAAATCATAAGCTAAATATTGACTAGACTAGATACCTATTCTTAACTGCTTCCTTTCCCTAATCATCGGCTAAACAAGGCCTAAGAATTGATCGCCCGAATATCAGCAGCTGATATATATATTCAGGATATCAATCAACTCGGCAACTCTACATTGATTTTACAATATATATAGTCTTAACATGGGTTTACCTTAAATAGCTCGTGTACGTGATCGATATCGCTTAGATATAAATACCGGGAAAAGGACTTGAATAACAACCTATAAATACAGGAGTCAACAGTCAAGCATGAATAGATGGAGTTTGTAAGACATATAATAAGTAGGTAGACAAATTGCAATAAACCATTCTAGCTGCAATACTTCACCAAAAAAAATAAAAAAAATAAATTGCAATAAACCATTCTAGTACTCTCTGTCAATAAGCACTAAAGACGACGTTGGCCTTTGTATAGATGGTCCAGACGGAGTAATCGGCCAAGGTGTTGCCGATCTTGCAACTCGGCACCATTAAGGAGGAGCCTATTCAACTGAAGCGGAACTGCGAGTTGGGCGTTTACTTGGGCCTTGACACTTTTGACAGTGGCGGCGTGTGTCACTTGAACGGTGAGAGACTCGCCTTTCGGGGTTAGCACAGAGATAGGCATAGTCCGCCCGGAACAAAGCACTAAGAAGACGGTCGCCTTACTCCAGACCTTATAATCCTCCAAAGTCGTGACATTCCGTAATTCACAAGAGTTGAAAACCAGCGTCTGGTGGCGAGTTGGGATTCCTTCCTTATCTTGAATCCTGGCCTTGATCGTCTCGATCTTATACGTGCTTCTTTCTCAAATCATTGTTGGTTTATATTGTCATTGGGTTGATCCTTGATCAGGCACCAGAATAAAATTAAAGATGTTGTGTTTTGTGTGGGGTTATTCTATTTTGTTGTCTCATGCCAGGACTTGGACCCTGGGATGTGTCTTTTTCTTGCCATGCTATTTTTAGATTCACTCTAGGCGTTTTTGCTGTCTCCATTAATTGTTGTGTATTTCACCCAAGTTTTCTTTGCTTAGTTAAAGCACCAAAATGAAATATCCTTAAGTCTTTTGAAAGGCTTTGTGCCTTGGACTGTTTTTTTGCTGTATACCATTGGGTAATGTCATTGATACTTTTGCAAACATCTAATAAAAGCTACATTGTGGTTTTGCTCACGGTTTGAAGAATGCTATAGCTTCTGGTCTGATATAAATGAGGAAGATTCAGAGGGAAGGACCGCATTACATTTTGCATGTGGATATGGCGAGGTACTGATGTTTTCTATATTTTTTTCGAATTTAATCATTTAATTTGCATAGCTAATGGTGTCAGCCCTGTATTCACTTTGTAGCTGAAATTTAACAATTTAGTACTTAAGGATAAAAAAGGGGTCCAATTTCTTTGCTTTTCTACTAAACTATGTCATTGTATATTGTCATATTTATTGGATAAATTGATATGTTCGTTTGAGTATAGCTATGAAGATTATCTCCATATTATATTACTAATTTAGGTTGAGATACTTGATTTTATTAGTTTGATTGGTTTGGATGTGCCCGAAGCACTAACAAATACATTTAAATCTCTTTCAGAACAAGTGTGCTCATATGCTACTTGAAGCCGGGGCAAAGGTGGATGCAACTAACTCAGAGTCCGGATGCAAGAAATTCAATTAGCTAACTAGCACAATAAGTGAACAGGGATGACTTTTCAAGCATGTTTGTTGGACCTCGAAGAGGCTAGGAAGGAAGAAGCCAAGATGGTGACATGGACTTTTCAAGTATGTTTCAACAGATGGTGCCCATTGTGTCACGTGCTCTTTCTGGCAACTCCTCTCAAACGACATAATTTTTAAAATTATAATGTATGCCATGTTATTCATGAGTCATGACACTTCTTTATATATCATATACCAATTAATCCACTTATATATAGAGTTACCGGAAATTGATTGAATCCGAACACCCAACTCACTCGGAGAACCACACTTACTCGATCCAAATCACCTAAAACACAATTCTAACCAAACCTCATAATACTAGGACATGACCCGATAGTGTCATAAATGTGACTTTTTTGTTATTAAAATAATAAATTATTTTAATGAATGAAGTTATTTCATTTTTTTTAACATCTATGAGTTATTTAATAAATATAAACAATAAAATTTAAAAAGTGTTATTGTTGACCCGAAAAAACGAAGACAAAATCGATCCAATTAAATTACACAATATTAATACATCTAAACCCGAGCAAGGCTCGGGATCTACACTAGTTAAACTTAATTCCAATAAATAAATCAGTTTCCTCAATTAAAGCTTCAAAGGAGAAATAGTACTCCCTCCGTAATATGTGGAAAACTTGATATCTAATATTACTACTTCTTATATCTTTTGAAATCAAAATACACCTTTTGAGACTTATAAGTTCGCTCATCAGTTATAATTTAAGTTTGATTTTTTTTTGGTCATAAAACGGGGGAACACCCCTGCGATTATACAGGATTAAAGTTTGATTTAAGTTTGATGTTTTAGAGTGATTACAACTCGCAAGTTTGAGGTAATGGAACGTAATCGACTAATTCCATCGTAGATAGAGGATGTAATCCAGCCCAAACTTATGTCAGTGTTTGTGATCATGTTAATGAACTAATAGACCTCTTTATTCACTTACTGCCAGTCTTTTGAGTTTTCAACTCTATCATCCTCTCAACTTTTAACGACGTGTATAGATTTTTGATCTTATATATGTCACCACAACATGTTTGTCTGACCCAAAAATCTATATACAGAACACATAAACCTCTCTATAGCTGAGATGAATTCAGTTAAGAACTCAAATGATACAACAACAAGAGTTGAGGCCACATAGAACAGCCTATGACATACCTTCTCTGAATCGACCTTCGTTATTGCACGCACCTTCAAGCACTCCAACAAGGAATCAATCATCTTCCACTAGTTTGAGGATTCATTTAAATGAAACCATTGCTCCACATCTGACGAACTTCGACTCTCAAAACCATCACTTTCCAACCATTTTTCTTCCACCAGAGGAAAACATAATATGCCTTCTAGTTTCACTGCCACTTCCTTCATTGTAGGCCTAAACTGCCCACTCATCCTCAAGCATTGCAATGCAAGGTTTGCGACGCTGCTGAGCTCATCTTCCTTGCCTTCCTCAACGACTAGAGGGTCCAAGAACTGGAGTAAGCAAGAGTTTTCCACCGCGGACGAGAACTCTACCACCAAACTCGTGCTATCTTGAGATGTAGTTCCACTAATCGGCGGCTTACTAGTTAAGAGCTCAACAAGGACTACTCCAAAGCTATACACATCACTCTTCTCTGTAAACTGATGCGAGTGGAAGTATTCAGGGTCCAAGTAACCGAATGTGCCTTGCACACGGGTGGTCAAGTGAGTCTGATCAATAGAGATGGACCTTGAAATGCCAAAGTCTGAGATTTTCACTTTGTACTTCTCATCCAACAGGAAGTTTGAGGACTTGATGTCCCTATGATATATAGACGCTGACAGCGACGAATGTAGATATGCTAGAGCTCCTGCTAGATCTGAAGCGATTTGCAAACGCATTTTCCAAGTGAGGTGAAAATCTTCACTAGGATTGTGGAGGTGGTGAGCTAGTGTGCCATTGGGAACAAACTCATACACAAGAAGAGGAACTTGTGTCTCCAAGCAACAGCCAATTAGCTTGACTATGTTTTTATGGTTGATTTCTGAGAGGATAGCGAGCTCGTTGATGAACTGGCGCGTTTGGTCTTCGTTAACCTTCTTAGATCTCTTGATGGCCACAATCCTTCCGTCTGTGAGCATACCTTTGTAGACGGTGCCCTGACCGCCTTGACCGAGTATCCGGCTTTCATTGAAATGGTCAGTGGCTTTCTCCAGCTCTCTTGCTGTGAACATCTTGGTTCTTTCCATTGTGTCATCAGAAGAGGTCAATTGTTGCAACAGAAGGCCACCATTTCGACTAAAGTTATGAGCTCTTGCCCTTCTTTCACTCATTTTCTTTGTCATCTGGAACAGCCAATAGCAACCAATGACAGCCATACATCCTATTCCTCCACCGATTCCTGCGTAGACAGTTATATATTGGATTTGAGAACTGTTTCCATAATATAGAGGAAAACCGAGATTATAAAATGATGATGAATAATTATTTTAACAGATCAGATGTAGTCATTGCAGTAGACTTATAAGCCATGGTCCAAAGGCCAACAAACTGAACTAGAGCTATTCATGAAATTGTAACAAGGCCCTTGTGTAAACTCCTCACACTATTCTCTTCAAATAGTGCAAGGATTAATCCATATCATGAAGTAAAAAATGCAGTTGGAGGATGTGGATTTGTGTAGCTAGTATCTGAGTTCATTTCTACATTGATTACTTTATATACACTTGTAAAAATCCCCAAGCAATATCAGGTTAAAGTTTCTTGCTGATTGTGTACAGCCTCTGCCTAGTTCAGTAAGAGACTCTTATGTTCTAAAGATGAAGTACTAAGGATGCAATTGAAGAAATGAAGGAAAAACAATATTTATAAGCAAAATTTGATTCAGCTTAAGTCAAGAACATTGTGGAAACAATTACCTAAAGTGAATTTCAATGCAAGTTGTGAGGAAGCACAGCCACTTCCATATTTGAGACCATCACCGTGATGCCCTTTCGGGCACGAACACTCGTATCCTCCATCTGTGTTTGTGCAACGGTTAGAGCAGGGGTTGCTTGGACCTTCACACTCATCAATATCTAGAAAAACACAAGAAAACTTAGCATACAACATAGCAATGAAAAGCCTATGCATATAAAGACATGAATTGTACAGAAAAAATGCACCTATGCAACCCGGACTAAGATAAGGATTGCCTTCAAATCCCGGGAGGCAGCTGCAACGGTAACCTCCAAAGCCAAAGTATACATCATTGCATTGAGTATTATTCTGACAGACATAGCTAGACGAGTTTCGGTGAGCTTGACTACACGTGGTGCCATTCCCAACATACCATTCCATAACAACCGAGACGTAGTCAATTGCTCTGTTGTAGAACCAATGAGTAGAAAGATCAGGAGAGTCATAGCATGTGTTCTTGATCCTCATGTGGGTATCCGAGATCTCCACAACCTCGACGTAGCCGCGGCCTAAGAAAGGCTTTGGAGGAGCAAAAGAGGTGTTGCAATTGATGTCATAGCCGTAGCCTAGTGAGCATCCCCTTCCTAGACCGATACCGAAAGGATAAGGAATCGTTACGTTTCCGCACTGGCTTTCGCATCCGGGCTTGGCTGTGTTGGTAACACTGATCATGTCAGCTGCTCCATCTGTGGCAGAGGCTGCTAGAGCAACTAGAAGCCATAAGAGGTAAGCAAACATGCTTAACCAGTTTCTATATGAAGGGGCTGTAGCAATTTTACCTTATAACAGAATTGAAAAGGAGAAGATGTAATAAAAAGAGTGTGTGAATCCTTACCAACCATCATCAAGCCGTTGAATATGAATATCGTACCGAACGCGCAACCTCTTTTTGGCTTATTCAACAAAAGGAGAAGAGGTCAAAAGTCAGGCTTTGAGGGCTCAAAGTAGTTCTGTAGTGCATTGATTATGTTCTGATTGCAACTTGGTAAGCTAATGACGTCTTCAAGGATCCATAATTGAACCCTTTTCATTAGTGTACCTACCTTAAGCTTTGACCTCCTAGAATTGCAACTTGCTAGTTTGCAAACTAATACTGATGTACTGAGTTAGGTTTAATCTTAATCACATTGCTTGTGACATTAGGTAGGTGTCTAGAGGACTCGGAAAAGTCTTCCAGTAGTCCATGAACAAGCTTACGTACATGCAAGGTCACAGTTGCATCCAAAGTTGAGAGAAAAGCTAATGAGGTGGGAATGGTCCATAATTTGCCTCTTTTCAAACATGAAAAGGTACGTGATCAAGGAAGAAAAATCAATATAAACTGCACAAGCGTAGTGTTACAAGATCAATAAAGTATGCCCCTAATTTAGAACTGTCCAACTAACTCAAGTAATAGCTACAATTTTCATGTAGTAAGAAATATAATTTTCATAACTGAACAATATTAGAATGTCTTGACATAAAATAGAGTGACCCATTAGTTCAAGCATCAACGAGGGCTGTTCATCTCACTCATCAATATCATACCCATCTGCACAGAGCTATGCAATCCAGAATCTGCAGCCCAGTTCATCTCAGAATTCGAATTCGAATCCGAAAGCAAAGGATAAAGATCTCGGTCAGGGCGGCTGATAAAGCTCGTATTCTCCTCCCATTCTGTTACAGCCCATGGATGATTCATCATCTGCTTCTTTAAGCAACCAAGCTCAATTGCAACTTCTTTCATGGTAGGACGATCTTCGCCCTTCATCGCAAGGCAGCTCTTTATCAACTCTCCCAAGGAAACCAACTGCTTTAAGCTAGCTTCCTTCATCAACTCCTCATGCACAATTTCCGGTAAACGATCTTCCTTCATAGCCACCAAGAAATAAGTAGCCAAATTCTGCTCTTCTGTTTTCCTTGCAAGTGAAATCGGTTTCTCTCTCGTTATTAGCTCAGCAAGAAGCACTCCAAAACTGTACACGTCGCTCTTTTCAGTCAGCTGACTTGTGTGTAAGTATTCAGGGTCAAGGTAGCCTAGTGTTCCTTGAACAAGCGTTAAGACTTGAGTTTGATCTAATGGGACTAATCTTGAAGCTCCAAAATCTGATACCCTAGCATTGTAAAAATCATCTATAAGTATATTTGATGACTTGATATCCCTATGAATTATAGGTGTGGAGGCAGCTGAATGAAGGTAAGACAATGCCTCAGCAGTTTCTGAGGCGATCCTCACACAATTCGCCCAAGAAAGCCAAGGTGTCGTTGGTCTTTTGCTGTGGATGTGTTCGAAAAGTGTACCGTTTGAGATGAACTCGTACACGAGTAGAGGCACTTCAGTTTCAAGGCAACATCCTAGGAGCTTTACCACATTTCTATGGTTAATCTGTGTCAAAATAACAACCTCGTTGATGAATTGCTCGGTTTGAGCTTTGTCAGAAACCTTGGACTTCTTGATGGCAACCACGCGCTCGTCAGACAAGATTCCCTTGTAGACAGTACCGTATCCTCCCTTACCGAGAATGAGGTCTTCGCTGTAGTTGTTGGTAGCAGTTCTTAGCTCATCAGCGGTGAAAATTTTCGAGGAGTTATTGTTGCCTTGATAAGATGCTAGATGTTGTTTCAACAAGAAGCCTCCATTTTGTTGGAAGAATTTTTCTCTCATTTTGAGGTTCTTTCTATGCCTTGTGGTGAAATATATCCAGCTTATGCAGATGAATGCAAATAATAATCCAACACTAGTACCTGCAAGAGATTATGCATCTTTTTCCAGTTATAGGCAATACTAAACAAGAAAACAGTATGCATAACCAAAACAAAATTGAAAACCATTCTAGCAGAACCTTCACTATACAGCTAGAAACAAGTTATTGATACTGGTTGCTGTTGCCAATTATCAGTGTACTCTACCATTTTGTTGGCACTCTTTGGTTATTTAGAGGATATAATTCAAACAAATCTATCTTATGCAAACTCTAACAGCAGAAAACTAATACATTCAAACGTTTTGAAGATGGAAATCTTGACTATAATTAAGAAAAAAAGGAAGAGTTAGATTCAGGTAAACCAAGAAGTCACAAGAAGTGTTACCTAAAGTGAATTTCAAGGCAAATTGTGAGCTTTTTTTAGCACAACCAGTTCCATTTTTAAGGCCATCACCATTATGTCCTTTTGGGCATGAACAATAGTACCCTCCTTTTGTATTTGTGCAATGATTAGAGCAGGGATTGCTTGGATCTGCACACTCATCAATATCTGGAACAGAAAAGATCCAAATCTCCAATTAGCATGCATGATATCAAAGAAAGGCTCATGCATATTGATATACCATTTGAACAGACTTGGGATTTGCAAGGAAAAAAAACAAGCTGACCTGTGCAACCCGGAATCAGATAAGGATTGCCCTCAAATCCCGGGAGGCAGCTGCAACGGTATCCTCCAGACCCGAGGTCTGCTTCATTGCAGAAGGTATTCTGCTGACAGGCATAACTAGACAGGTTTTTCTGAGCTTGACTACAATTGGCTTCATTCCCAACATTCCATTCCAAAACAATTGGAACATTTTCAGTTGTTCTGTTGTAGAAGGAGGGATCATCAAGATCAGCAGAGCCCTGAAAGTGGAAGCTTTCGGCTTCAGCTAGGAATGCATAGCCACAGGGATTGAAAGACGAGACATCAGTATGATTGTGCACGCTTGCCACGGATATTTTGAAATCTTTGAATCCCTTAGGAAGGGAAGTTTCTGTACAGCCAAGACCAGAACATTGGCCTGGAAGCAGATCTTCTTTCCTTGAGCACAGGGAAACGCCACCGATGGTAAAGTTCCGGCCCCTTGTGCCAGCAATGATTGCTACATCATCACACCCAACAACAAGCAGCTTGTTCAAGGCCTCTGAGAAGGTAAATGGAGAGGTTGACAGATCAACTGATGGTGAGTTTTGAGATGTCAAGTTCCCCAGAGAATCATAACAGTCTCTTGCCACCCAATTCTTGATTCTCAGCTGGGTTTCTGAAATGTCTACAATCTCAAGGTTGCCACTGCCTATAAAAGGCTTTGGAGGGTTGAAAGACATGTTACAACTGATATCATACCAATAGCCGAATGAACATCCACTTCCAAGACCAATCCCAAAAGGATAAGGAACTGTTAGATTCCCGCATTGGCGTTGGCATCCAGGCTTGGTGGTTGTGGAAGCATTCAACATGTTGGTTGCTCCATCAGTGGTAGTGGCCGCGATAGCTGCCATGAAAACGAGAACCCGGATCCCAGCAAGCATGCTTAACTAGTTTTTTATATTGAAAGTAGCTAAGCTGGTGCTGAAATTGATGAGGAGAAGATGTAAGAAAGAGTTGTGAGACTTACCAACTTTTAGTTCTTTCTTTATACAGGATACAGCGAAGGAGAAAGGGTCAGCAGTCAGCCTTCATGGGCTAAGATTTATGTGCTTTTTTTATTTGATTGCAACAAGTGGAGATATTTGAAGGATGAAGACAAGTATAAGTTTGGTCACATTTTCAGCAAAAATATCAAGAGAGGACTAAAGAAGGTGGAATGGTTCTTAATTGTATCCCTTTGGACATGTGCACCTTTGAGCTTTTGACTTAGTATAGGTGTCTAGAAGACATTGAGAAGTCATTAAGCAGGTCTGTGCACGAAGGTAGAAGGTCACAATTGCAGCCGAAAACAAGAGATATATGACTAAAGGGTACGCGGTGGAATCATCTCTTTTCAAACATGTACAGGAGCTTCTATGATTACCAATAGGTTTCACTTGAACAATGAAGTGGTCAAGGAAGAAATTCTTATGAAATAAATTAACACTTGAAATACTAATTCTTGTTGAGGATCCAAGAAACAGATATATTTTCGTCCTAGCAATTTAAGTAGGGACTACCTTATGGTAAGGAGAAGGTTTATAGTGGGGACTAATAGTAACCATGGATACAAAAAAATGGATGGACGAGATTATAAGACACGGATGCGCATTGGTAGAAGATTTTAATTTTTTTAAGGGGCAAGATAGTAATTTTGGCCATCTTCTTCTATCTTATGTCTCAGATGTCCTTGGACTGTCTTAGAAACTCCGCATTCATCGTTCTTCGTTCTTCGATTTGCTCTCCACAACAAACGACTTCAATTCGCTCTCTACTATCAATTTCTTTGCTGATTCGAACAAGTAAGTAGACTCATTCTGATTTCTTTGCTGATTTCGTTTTCTAATCGTCATTCTGCTTCGAACAAGAAAGTAATTTCGATTTAATTTGTTGCTTGCGATTTCTCCCTTTTGTTGAATTCTTTTGCTGATTTTGCGTTTAAACGACTCAAATTCGCTTCTATTTGAAGTAAAACTGTTGATTTATGCAAAATTATGAAGCCCTAGGGTTTTGGCGAAAACGCTGATTTATGAAGCCCTAAAATTCGAATTCTCATACTAATTTGATTGGATTCCAGGCGAAATTGAAGGTTTCTAGTAGAAGTGGATGCTCATTCACTGATTTGAACAATATATTAAAGTCTAGATTCCTTGTTTCCATCTTATATGCTAAATCTGCTAATATGCTGAAAATTTCGAGCTGTGAATTGCTCTGACTCTTGCATTTGCTGATGTTTTTCTTTATATGACTAGTTCAAATTTTTACACGGGTAGTTCAAAATTTTCTATTAGTTGTTCAAAAAAAAAACATGAGCAAATTGGTGCATGTTTAATTCCTGCATGATGTGAATGTTTGCAAGTTGGTTGTTTAGTAGTGTTGCTAGTGCCTGATATTTGTTGGTTGGAATTGACTTCGTTTGATGTTGCGATTTCTCCCTTTTGTTGAATTCTGTTGCTGATTTTGCGTTTGAAGAAGTCGATTTCGCACTTTCGCAGACACATTTCTCTTCTTCTTCGCTCTAACAGTCTTCTTTCTCGTGGGCTCATCTCTTCTACTCGCCATCAGCCTCCAATATTCGTTCAGATCTGATCACCTGCGCTCGTAGTGAATCCGTTGCTAGGAAGTGTAGAATCTGTAATGTTGTAAATATCAAGGCGTATATACTAGAGCAAATGCTCATTTGATGCAAATTAAGGGGAAAGGTATTCAATCGCGTGCAGAAGGAGGCAATGGAGAAAATTTGTGTTGAGACTGAAGCTAGATGTGTAATCAATTGCTAAAACAGATCATAGTGGGAGATGATTTTGGGTCAATGGAGAACACTGGGCTTCACTATTACTAGTACTGGCTTAGTTTTTGAACATAAATGTGTTGATGGATTCTTCAATTATTTTGTTGATTTGCTAGACATTAAAAACTGTCGCCGGATTGCTCCTTTCTCGGTGTTGTTTATTTGTCGTACTCGGTGCTATGAATGGTTTTGAGCTTAAATGTAGTTCATATTAATGCATATTTAGGTCATATATATGTTCTACTTCTCTTGTTCATTTTTTCCCTGTGTTCTTGTGTTCCTATGCTCGTAAGTCATGATCAACATTCCTGTCGTCCTGTGACATTTGTGAGATCGTCATTTTTTTGTTGTGAAATTTGTCATATGATTTCTTTCTTTCTTTCTCTTGCTCTTGTTCAAATTTTTATGTGAGTAGTTCAAAATTTTATGGATTGAAGTTCAAAAAATTGCTATTGATTCCTGCGTGTGGTGCTTAGGTTTTTGGCAGCTTAGGGGTTAAATCTAGCGCTTGCTTGTTACTTCCGACCTTCTGACCTTCTTTGTAGATTTGTGTTGCTGATATCATGTTTGTTTGCTTGTTTCTTATTTGATCGTATTTTTGACTTTGGTAGTGTGAAGGACTTTGGTAGGATCCTAGTTCAAATTAGATGCTTGCTTGCTATAATTAGATGCTTTATTTTTGAAGAGGGACTAGTTCAAATTTCTCTGTGAGTAGTTCAAATTTTTATGGGTTGAAGTTCAGAAAATTGCTATTGATTCCAGCGTGGGATGCTTAGGTTTTTGGCAGTTTAGGGGTTAAGTCTAGTGCTTGCTTGTTATGTTTTTGTGTCTCGAGATTTGTTTGAGCTGGTGTTTGAATCTGGATCTTGAATTGTAGCTCAGGGGATAGGGATAATGGAGAAAATCTAGCATTTTGCTATTCCATGAGATGCTTTTGGAATTAGAGATTGATATTTTGCTTCTCGAATTGCATTTGTTGTTGTTGAGTTGTTGGCTCTTAGGATTTGTGGAGTCTTTGTGATGTGGTGTTCAGTTGAGAGGTTGGAGCTACTGCAAGTTCCTTTCAACCTTAGGGTTCCTAATTAAGTGAAATTAGTTTGTGTAGCTGATGTGCATGGTTGATGTATGTTTCCCTTTGGATATGAAGCTTCTATTCCCATTCTGAGTTGATGCTCATCTACTTCTCTGCAACCTTTTCTGTTCTGTGATCACGTTTATGTAGTTCAAATTTTTGCATGCACTATTGTGCTTATATCATTGTATGGATAAGAAGTCCACATTGCAGCCTAGACTACTATCTTTCTCATTATTTATTTTCATATGAACTTACATTCTATGCTTACATTTTTTTTATAGTAGTTCAAATTTTTGTACTAATAGTTCAATGTTTTGTATAAGTAGTTCAAATTTTTATTTGTTCAAAATTTTCTTGAATAGGTGTATATTTGAACAGGTGTACACTAAACAAAAATGTCTCCAAGAAAAAGACAATTTGTTGATGAAGGTGAGTATGTAAAAATGTAGCTAAAGCTTGACTAGTTCAGAATATATCTAAAAACGTTCAATTATTTGTTCTGATTGTTCAATTTTTAACTAATGTAGATGACACAACGCTGACTTAGATGATTCCTAGAAAGAGGAACAAAAAGCAAGTTCCTCAACCAAAAAACTCTGAAGATTCTAGTTCATGGTGGGATGAAGCTAATGATTACGATCGACCAGTTGGACCGACGACCCAAACCACCCAATGAGGCAATGACCTACCAACGCTCGACGAAAATCCGAAAAACTAAATTCGAACCCGACCGAAGCTGCCTCTTTACAAGTCTCATTGTAATAAACTAATGGTGGTGCCGTCTCTTGAACATTAAAAAAAAGACAAAGGAAATTAAAGGCACGCACATGCTATCTCATGCAAACCATTATAATCTTGTCCATCTAGCTTCTTGTAATCAATTAGCCTATCCCTAAGGTGGCTAGAAAACTAAAAGCACGTACTCACCAACTCGCACAAATCATCCCGGATATGTCAATCCATTATCAACTTATCATCAAAGAAATAACCTCACATGTACGTATTGCCTTTCGTGACAATTGACGGTTGAAATTTCCGAAAATTTTGCATATATAGATGAATAAACCTGAGTTGTATTTTTTCACCGTCCACAAACTAAAAGCACTATACTTGCAGGTTTCTTGCTACTTGTATACACATATATTGATTAAATGACAAAAAAGGATTAACTTTCAGATGGAGGCTAGCTAGCTAGGGAGTACAGTCTGGGCTACGTACTTGACTATATATAAAGACATTCATCCTTTTTCATTTCCACACACCAACAAACAATGATCATAATGAGTACTATGGATAGGGAAATGTCCCTTGTAATGACGTTCTTGATCACAATACTTATCATCGCCACTCCAATTCCAACAAGTTCTTCTTCCTATTCTTCCAAACTCTCCATTCCTAGCCACCACGTGAAAGACACAGAGTCAGCTGCCCACAAAAGCATTAGTAGTTTGCCCGTCTTTCACCGAACTCATCCCAAGATTCAAAGGCACTTTGATGCAAATTCCGTAGCGCCATTTGGCCGCGTATCAGCTGACGAAGCGCTATTTTACGTGGAGGTTCTCATGGGTACACCCTCAACGTATGAAGCCCTAGTTTTCGACACCGGGAGCTCGTTTACCTGGTTAAGCGAATCGGATTCATACGACCCGTTTAATGCGTCTAATAGCTATAAAATAGTGGGGTGCAACGAGAGGACAAACACAGCTAGAGTTCAGAAAAAAGCGATATGAGTTCAAAAACTTGTGGACATGAGTTCAAAAAACATTTCATACAAGCAGAGCATGTCATACAAACATAAATAAAATCACATTTGACGCATGTCATACAAACCTAAATAAAATACAGCTAACTGACATAGAAAACATGTATAAGCTGATTTTTAATCTGAATCATAGCAATTACAAATTGGCATTGAAATGCCACACAACATGTATTGTTTCATGACTTAGATCAAGCATTTCATCAAACAGTTGGTAGGTTACATGAAAATCAACAAGCAATGTGTTGTCAAGTGAAATTTAGCACAAAAAAATCACAAATCAAGTGAATATCAACACACACATCAACAACAAATCAGCACCACACTTAATCTACTATCAAGGGAACAATATATTCAACGAGCAACTTGCTGTGAAGTAAAATTCAGCACACAAAAAATCACAAAATCAAGTGAAAAATCAGGAAACACATCAACAACACACTTAATCTACTGTCAAGAGAAATTCAACACAAAATTTGTTGTCAAATTCGAAATCAGTAAGATCATCAGCGCAAATCAACACACTTAATCAAGTTCAACACATAGTGTGCTTTTCAACACACAGTGGCAAGATTGGACAATTGCTACCCATATCGTATCTCCCTCTTTCCACCTTTTTACAGTTCAATTGAAAAGCAATTGAATAGAGCAAGGAAGAGGGCATCAAAAGGAACTGGGCCTAGGGTGCCTTCTTAGAATCTTTCCTTTGCCAAAAATTACTAACTTAATTATTTGAGTTTGAGTTTGAGTTAGTGCGCAGAGAGAGAGGTGGAGTGGGAGTGGGGGAAGTAGTGGTGAGCTTCTTCTGATGACTGACTTTGGATTGATAGAAAAGAAAAGGAGATGGATCAGGCCTGTCCATTAATGGTGGTGTACGTGAGAAAGAGAGGGCTATAAATTTCGACTCTCTCTTACCCATTTACCATCCATCATCCATCGTGATTGAAGGAATTCGCAAATCAGCACAAATCAACACACTAATTGAAGGAATTTGCTGTCAAATTCGCAAATCAACAACTAATTGAAGGAATTTGCTGTTAAATTCGCAAATCACTTGAAAAATCAGCACAAATTGAAGGAAATTCATGAAATTCACTAACCTTCAACCATCAGCACAGAAAAACAATCGATCAATCAGGATTTGAATGTAGAAAAAATAGGGAGGAAAAAAATCGATCAGGATTTGTGCAAATCAGCGAGATTTGAATGAGCAGGAAAAAATCAGGATATGAGGAGATTGTGATCGATCAAGAACTAAGATTAGTGCGACACAAATCGATCGGGAGCTGAGATTGTGATCGGGAGGAGATTGTGATCGGGAGAGGGACAGAAAAAAATCGTTCGGGATTGGAGGTCGTGCGACGCAAGAAACACATGGGGGAGAGAAGTGCCTTATTTTTGGGTGAGCTGTCACATTGATTTTGGAGCGTTGATTCTCTTAAGATCAAGTGCTGAGATTAGTCCCTACTATAAGACCCTCTCCTTACCATAAGGTTGGTCCCTACCGGAATAGAGGCATCAGAATGAAAATGAGGCAAAACATACACAGCCACGGAGGCGGTCTTAACCCGATTTGAGTAAGCTGAGAGATACTGTGGCATTGTTGTGGATGTGTGAAGCACTTCAGAGAGAGAGGGAGTGTCTCATATGGGGCAAACTCCTTGTCGTTCATTGTCCGTGTATGCAATTGTTAAACAGAAAACGCCAAGTATGCAGTTGCAGGAGTAATAAGATGACATTATCGTTTTATCTGTTGTCCTACATGTATGCTACAAATTCATATCCATGTTGTAATCATATAAGAAAGCAAATACTATCCATATAAGTATTCATGTATGCTACAAATTCATCATATATATAGCTGGTTCATTCTTGCATAATCCAGTCTGAAACATATCACTTCTTTCTCCTTACATACACTATGCAAACAAGTTAACATAAAAGCTAAACAAGGCAAGAGTGACAAAGCAACAAAAAGAATTAAACCCATTGATGTCCATGAAACCAACAGCAACATTTAAACAAAGAAGAAAGGTGGTAAAAAGAAGAAGAACAGCCTAGCAAACAGGCAGAGGAGCACCATTCCACTCCTTCAAGCATTCCAACAAGGAATCAATCATCTTCCCTTGGCAGATTGCAGAGAACACAATATCAAAGTCCTCCCCAGGAGACCTAACTTTCTCCCCAGTCAACAAACCCGTACCGAGCTCCTCCCTCACAAACTTGTACAGCGGGTACGATCTGCATTCCTTGATCCTGTTATCAACCCCACAGGTACCATTCTCATACTGGCTCCTTGTTGCCTCCACTTCCTTGGGCAGCACCGCCTTGAGCTCCGCCTCGAACGCACCGATCTTCTGGAAGATCGATGTGGCGTTCGCCTTCTCCTTCTCCCCGTTGGCAATCGCGTGATCCACAAGAATGTGCCTGAGCTTCTGCATCAGCACGTAGTTCTGGCTGCAGGGGTCGTCAATGTAGGCGAACACGAACTCCCGGTCTATAACCGTGAGCAGCTCCTTCTCGCAGAACCTGCTCGGATGGAGCTCGCCGTTGACGCCGACCGTCAGGACTCTCTTGGCCACCTGACTGATCGTGTTCTTGACGGTATTCCTCAGATTCTCCTCCAAATGCCTGAGATCAATCGCTTGGCATAGCGCCACCAGAAATGTGGATGACATCAGCTGGAGAATCTCAACGGCCTCAGCGGTCTTCCTTGATGAGATCAATCCCAAGGAGTTCACGTCCTGATTGTGCTGCTCTGCGCTCTGGACATGGTTGGTGACCGGATTCGCCAGAAATTGGAGCTCAGAACAGTAGGAAGCCATGGCGATCTCAGCTCCCTTGAATCCGTAGTCCAGGCTCGGGTTTCGGCTACCAGAGAGGTTCGATGGGAGTCCGTTGTTGTAGAAATCGTTGACGAGCTCGGAGAATTGAGCGAACATGAGCTTGCCGATGGAGGCGAGGGCGAGCCTGGTGTTGTCCATGGAGACACCGATCGGAGTCCCCTGGAAGTTTCCGCCGTGGATCGCCTTGTTTCTCGAGACGTCGATGAGCGGATTGTCGTTGACGGAGTTGATTTCACGCTCGATCGACTTGGTGGCGGCCCTGATGACCTCGATCTGGGGGCCGAGCCATTGCGGGGAGGTTCGGAGGGCGTAACGGTCCTGTTTCGGCTTCTGGAGCGGGTCGAGCTCGTGGAGCTTCTCGGCTTGTTTGACGTAGGCGGATCCGGTGAGGATATGCTCCATTATGGCGGCGGCCTCGATCTGGCCGGGGTGGTGCTTCAGCCTGTGGGTGAGGTGGTCGGTGAACTCCGGTTTCCCGTTCATGACCTCGGCGAAGAGCGCGGAGAGGATCTCGGAGGTCAGGGCGAGGAGGTTGGCGTCGAAGAGGACGATGGAGGCCAGGCCGGAGCCAACGGCGGTGCCGTTGACTAAGGCCAGGCCTTCCTTGGGCTGGAGCTCGAAGAAGCCGGAGTCGACACCGGCGAGTTGGAAGGCCTCGGTAGGGGAGAGGCGGCGGCCGGTGGAGTCGACGGCGACGGAGTTGGGGCGGCCGGTGAGGAGGCCGGCGATGTAGGAGAGGGGGACGAGGTCGCCGGAGGCGGTGATGGTGCCCCGGAGTGGGAGGCAAGGGGTGATGTTGTGGTTCAGGAACTTGGTTAGCGCTTCTAGGATCTCGAACCGGATGCCGGAGTAGCCCTGTAGGAGGGTGTTGACTCGGACCAGCATGGCCGCCCTTGTGGCCGTGTGGGGCAGCGTGTGGCTTGACTCCACACCGTTGCCGAACACTCCCGCGTTCAGAAACCTGTTCAATGTCAGAATTCAGTTAGTGACGACAACTGACGTCATGTCATAATTTGTAGTGGAATTTCGGGACCTAAAAGCTGTTATGATATGGTACAGTAGAATCATACAGTATTGATGAGCTACGGAGTAAGTCATTATTTTATTTTTGTTGGGAAAAAAAATAAAGAATTTTGATTGAAAGTCAAGTAGGCCAGAAATAAAACAAAGAGCATGAAAATTACTGTTTGGTTGGTAGGTGTGTATTAGCAATTTAGCATGCCCTCTACTCCTCAAGTTCTACCTACCACTGCATTATCTCCATTCTAAGAGTCTAACCCAACTTCAAACTCATTTGACTACTCAAATTGTCACCATTACCTTTATGACATCATTTCTTTTATATCGAAATGTAAACTGCTTACAATAATCAAGCAGTTAAGCCTTATCTTCGAGATTTTCTAAAATGGACTCTCATGAAAACAAAGCTAAAATAATTCACTCGAATTTTCATTGGTAAAAATGTTAGATCCTACACTTTCATAGTATTCCCTATAACAAAACTTATAAGTTGTGCTGAATATTTTTTAAAGTAAAAAAAATAAGGGAATTATTTAGTTAGTTAGTTACCTGATGAGCTCCTTCTGGAGGGCGCCGCCTTGCTTGGTACGGCGGTGAGAGGTGGCGCCGAATCCGGTGGTGACACCGTAGCTGTCGGTGCCCTTGCTCATGCTGTCCATGACCCAGTCGCTGCTGGCCTTGACGCCGGCCCTGGAGGACTCGGCCAGCTCCACCACGGCCTCGCCTTCACCGGCGGCGGCGATCGCGGCCACCTGGGCGATCGTCAGCGTCTCGCCCCCGAGCTTGAATGTGGGCTTCCTGAACTCCTCCACCATCCGCTTGATCTCGTCGAGGTGGCTCCCCTTCATCCCCTCCGCCGCCGCTCCCCAGTACAGCGGGTCCGCCGTCTTCCGGGGGGTTTCCAGGCAGAGCGATCCGTTGCCGACCACGACGCCGTTGCTGTGTCCGTTTGCGATCTCCATTGCTGATTTAGTTTGATTGATTGATTGTCGGTTGGAGATCGGTCTGGATCGGTGAGGATTGGTGATTGTTGTGAGGGAGTTGGGAATTGGGGGATTTATTTAACAAGTATAAACTTGACAGGAGGAAAATTGAGAGAGGTGGTTAATTTTCCTGAGGAAGGAAGGGAAGGAGAAGAGGAGGTTTAAATACAAGCGGGAGGGGAGGGGGGGTGGCATTGAGTGTTGGGTGAGATGGTGGATGGGTTAGTTGAAATGCGCACGCGGCCGTTGGATCTTCGTGGGTGGAACGGACGGGTGGCCTGCTGCCACGTGGGATTGTACGAGTCTCTGCCTGGCTTCGTCGTAGTACGTTGGTGGGCGAGTTGGTGGGTTTTTACTCGTCAACCCAAACGGGCGCCTTCATTATTCATAATTTTGTTTTCTTTTTAAAAAATACAGTTATAGGATAAAAATAATAATAAAAAATTAAAATGACGTGCTCCGTTTGCAGGGGATCGATCGCCGTCACAGCTTTATATGGGAGGGTTGGTGGGAAAAGCGGATGACACGAAACTGTGGTATCTACCAATCATCATCATCATATACAGATATGTATGTACTGTAAGATTTTTGTAGTGCAGGAGTGTATCTTTTTAACGGAAATTGTGTGATAAATACACTTATGAGAGATGGGGGACTCCGATATTGCATGATACCCGGGGTATCAATGGTGACGGATAGGTTCGATAAGGAGCTTATCTTCGTCCGATAGATTGGAAAGAAACGGCCATGCCAGCAATATATCTCTGTTCAGGTAGAATGTGGAATGTACAAAAAAATTGAAACAAGCTTTAATCCCTAAAGATGTAAACTCTATCATGAAAATCATCATACCAATAAACATCATTACGGATCGTTTGTATTGGAAATCCAGTATAAATGGATGGTTTCCGACTAATGCAACACTAAAGTTAAACATCTCACCCAAACAATAAAACTTGTTTGAAAAATGTGCAGAAATGGTCTCCCAAGTCCCAACAAAAGCGAGATTAATTAACAGCAAACCATATTATGGTACCACCAAGGATGCAGGTTTTGTAACAACTTTGAGAAAGATGCTTACCACATTTTTATAGAATGTAAGCGTATAAGTCTGGTGGTGACCGATCTTTTCCCAGATATTTTCCAAAAAAATAAGATGCACAAATATACAGAGTCGTCATCCTACGATTGTAGTTGAAGAGAAATTGATCTCCAAGGAAGAAATAGAATTCATAATTTGTGTATGGTGGTCCTCGTTGTACCTTCGTAATATAAGCATTTTTGATGAGGATTCACAGAACCAACCTACCCCTAACATCATAAAAGAGATGACTAAGAAACAAATAACATAAGAGAAATACGCAATCAAATCGGACTCAGAGGATGAAATTGCCACAAAAAAAACAACCTTGCCAACAAAAGGAAAAAGGCAAAATAGACCAAATTCCCGGAAAATTATTTTAAATCGGACTCAAAGGATGAAATTGCCAAAAAAAACAACCTTGCCAAAACGGGAAAGGGCAAAATGGACCAAACCCCCCATATAACTCTTTTAAATTGAATTTTGATGGCATAATTAATTCTTATTGATTTGCATCATTTGGCTTTTCTATTAGGGGCTCGAGAAGCTTTCCCTTATCGTTGGACAATGGATGTCTCGAAAGCCGGTTCGAGTTGCAGTCTGAAGCGCTCGCACTTCGGCAGGGGATTTTGGAGGTCATATGTCGTGGTATTCCCCATTTGATAATTGAAGGTGACAACATGCAGTTGCTTAATGCAGTGTTGGGTGATTGGAACTGTCCGTGGGAGGTGGAGTTGCTGCGTATTGACATTCATTCTCTACATGGACGGTTAGAGAGTTGGCATATCGCTCATGCTCTTTGGAAGTTTAACTCGGTTGACGACATTGCGGTGTCGTTTCGAGGTGTTCTTTCACACTCGTTGGATTCTTATCCCGTCCTTAGGGACCTCATCCGAAGGGATGCTCTAGAGTAGTTTATTTGTAATAGGGCTAGCCTAATTCTTTCCTTTAAAAAAAAAAGGTGACGGATAGGGAATGGATTCAAATAGAATACAATTTATTTAGTAGAAAAATAATTACTTTTAGAAAAATTATAAGTTATGCAAAAAAATGACTGCTTTATAGTAAAAAAAGAAAAGAGAGAGAAATACATTAATTTGATTTTCATAGTATATTAGTATAAATTCATTTAATATATTTTAATCCAACCTAAAATTCTATAGACTAATATTAATAATCCCAACGAGAGGGGCAAATGCATTTATGAATTTTGTTTTTTAATCGGTGAAAATTAGGGTCTCACCTTAGGGCAGGACTCGTAGGGCATCCTTATCCTTTTGAATGAGAGCTAAAAGTTTGTGATGGTTCAAGCAATTTTATCGGTCACAACACTACATTGCCTACTTTCATGATAAATACGGACTGACTCGAAAGCCTGAAGGTATACGAGAATGTCTGAAATAATCATTTCTATTTCCCATGGACAACAAATTTGTCTTGTGACAACTTTGATAATGATGATGTTATCCTCTGTTACCTCAAGTTTCCTTATATTCATCTATTTGGCCTTCTGTATTCCATCTCATAATGTCAATGCTTCCGCCATTAAAATCGACATTTTTTCATACTTCCTAGCTGACCTGCCAATTGGGTTTCCACTATCGTCTCTTATGAACGAACCTCCCGTTGCGTTACCATTATTAAGCTTAGACCCGTCAAAATTTAATTTTGTATAATTCTGATTTGGTTTCTTTCAACCTCGTGGTTTGATTCGTGATCGATTCCTCGGACATCCACCTTTGTTCAGACTTTTTTCTTCATCCGTATGCCATTCTTTCACTTGTTTCCATTGCATTAGTTGATTGCGGATATACAGGCTAAGGTCTTGTATGATGTCGTTTGGCTGAGAAAGTAACTTATTTCTCCGATGTCAAATTCCCCACCAGGTCACTTCTAGCTCAACAAACCATTCTTTTGGTGTTTTGCTATTCACATCATTTAATGCATTTCGTGGGTTCCATTGTGATAGGATATGTGCTCAGGGCACGTTCATTTTTGACATTTATGCTCTTTTTTATTTCTAACGTATGTGGGCAATCCAATAAAAGATGTATCGCCTCCTCCTACTTAGCGCCACACATGAGACATCCTAAGATAGTTATTTTACTATTGGGAATGTGTCCAACTTCCATATCCAAAAATTGGAGCTTAAAGACATGATTTCTTCTTTGGCTATTAGGCTTATTGTCGATCAAATGCATTTATGGATGATGGCACCATCCATATTTTAACACATTCCTAGCTATGCATCTTTTGTCGTCTATGGGTATACATTTACTATGTCATTTTAATATGGATTGAAGCTACTCCCTCCGTCCTAAATTGTTTGTCCATAAAGTACAATAAGAACGATAATTAATAAAAAGTTGAAAAGTTGAAAAAAGTAAGGTAATATATGAAAATAAATGAGGATAATTTTGTAATTTTATAGAGATAAAATTATAAAAAGTTAAGGTGATAAAGTTGATGAAAAAGATGGATAATTGAGGGTAATATATGAGATTGAATGATGGTAATTTTATAGAAAAAAATGATAAAGTTAATAGAAAAATTGGATCATGAGGGTAATTGAATAATGGTAATATGGTAAAAAAAATATGACATAAATAATAGTAAAAAGTTAAAAGATAGACAAACTTATTGGACAAATATTAGAGCATATGCAATGGTGAGGATGTTGAATCCTCTCTTGAATTTCTCTCTCCTTCTATCTAGTTGACACATCACTTTCTCTTTCATCCAACTCATTTTTCACTTTTCCTTTCCTCCTTCCTTTCTTCTTACTCAATTTACCCCCACAACAAAGAGGATCCTCATTTCATTTTGTCCTTTTCTTACTTTCAAATATATATATATCCATTATATGTTTTATATATTAATCAATTCTACTAACTTAGTTCCTCAAATTATATTTATTTAACTAATTTAGTATCTACAAAAGAATTATGATATTATAAAAAACAAGAATTACTATTGAGACATAGCTCTTGATTTATATAAACATATCTTTAAGCAATACTCTAAAGTATTAAAAGGTATAGAATAAAAATAACATTTATTATAGACATTATGATCCATGGAATAATAAGGAAAAAATGAATTGTGTAAAAATAAGGTAAATTTGAACTCTTTTTATAGACAAAAAAAAAATAGAAACACTAACTAATTTTGTAGTTTTAAGATAATCTCATATTGATTTAATTTTTAGTTAGGAAAATATTAAGTGTAAATTGAAGTGGAAGAAATAAAATGAGTAAGTACTTAGATTTACACATGTCAACATATAATTTGAAGTTGTATCCTCTTTGGCACAAGAGCCAATGTGAGTAATCCTTTGTAGAAGGAGGATTACTTTTATTCCTCCTTCAAAAGAGGATCCTCTTATAGTTTCTACATCAAACAGGACATCCTCATAGAGGAAAGAGAGTGCTAAGAGGATTTGCAATCCTCACCATTGCACCTGCTCTTATAGACCAGAGAGACTTACAATACTTGGAATGTGTGATTGAGAGCATGTACAATGGTAAGGAGGTTCAATCCTCTCTCAATTTTCTCTCTCCCTTTCTCCTCTTGACACATCATCTTCTCTTTCATCCACCTCATTTCCCACTATCTCATTCCTCTTCCTCATCCTCTTTCTCTATTTTCATCCACAACAAAGAGGATCCTCTTTGTATCCTTTTTGTTTTTTCATTTCTAGTTTTACATATACATCAAACACATAATTTATGTCAATCAAATATTTTTAACAAATTGAATTACTCTAATTAAGTAATAATAAAATGTTTTTATTTGCCTAACTCAACATAATTAATAAATAAATAAATAATGATATATACTACACAAAATAACACTATTTTTCAACATAAAAAATTATTATACTTGTTATTTTATTACCTAATCAAATTATTAAAAACTTTTTAAGTACAAAAAAATATTTCAATTGTTTACATAATATAAGTTGTTATAATAGAAAATTAAATAAAAAAGAAGATTTATGTGAAAATAGTGCAAAATTAGACTCTTTTTATAGATTAATAAAATTTATAAGCATTGGTTTTATTTTTTTTGTAAAAAATAACATCACATTTTTCTTAACTCATAATTAGAACTTCTTATTTGTAAATGGAAGTGAAATAAAAAAAAAAACAAGTTTGACCACATGTCAACAAGTAATTGGATGTTGATTGCTTTTTTACACAAGGGCCAAGGTGAGAAATCCTCTACAGAAGGAGGATTTCAAGTAATCCTCTTTCAAAAAGGATCCTCTTTCATTTGCCCACAACAACAAGGATGTCCTCTAAGAGGTGAGAGAGTGCTAAGAGGATGGTAAATCCTCACCATTGTACATGCTCTAAGTAGCGGAACAAGAGATGGATAGCTAGGAATTTGTTAAATATGGATGGTGGTTGATTAGGGGAGCATGCAAATGCATGCACTCTCACGTGACTCACCTGCCTCCTATGCAACTCTGCTTCTACAGCTATATAGGCTAGCTAGCTGTGCTACTCCTCTCTAACTACCAAACAACATCTAACCCATTTGACGCCCCACATATATACTCCCAATTAATGAGACAAACTTTGCCTTATCCTAATAATCCTATAACTCGTTTGATTTAATATTATTTGGACTAGAAAGTTGTGGGAATTGTAGTCCCACATCGGTGCAAGCAAGGCTTCTGAATCCCACCTACTACTACGTACATTATTTTTTAATCTTGAAAATATTGGTTTGTGCCAATCTAATGCTCCAACATCAATGCTTAATCTGGTTACATACGTGGCGATTTCCTGGCCAAGATCGATGGGTCCGTTCATCACATGCCATACGAGGCATTGTAAGCACCAACAATGCGGCGGAGGCCACCCGATATATAGGAAGACATGTATGATCTCGCTTGTCGTGGCTGTAAGCGACACCGCTCGTCACCCGATGAAGGCATCAGCCCGGTCCGCGTGTGGGGGACTCCGCAGGCTTCCTTTCGGTGGCGGTAGGGCCGGGTTCGCTCAGAACAAGGACCCCTGGCTAGCTAGCTAGCTCCCATAGCTCGCCGCAGTCCGACTTGTCCCAAGAATGACTTGGCCTCCCGCATGAGGCCTACGCGCCACCGCGTCCAAAATGACACGTGTTATGAAAAACTTGGCCTTGGTACGCTT
This sequence comes from Polygonum aviculare, assembly GCA_934048045.1. Taxonomy (NCBI): domain Eukaryota; kingdom Viridiplantae; phylum Streptophyta; class Magnoliopsida; order Caryophyllales; family Polygonaceae; genus Polygonum; species Polygonum aviculare. The sequence continues at coordinate 26,100,387 of OW204025.1, forward strand.
TTTTTTGGAAGGAATTAGTGTATTTTTGTCTTCAAATGCATAAAAAAATACAGAATGTGCACACTTTTAAGATGGTGAACAAGATAATTTTATGAAAGAAATTCTCTCTTTCTCTCCATCTTATAATATACTCCCTCGTTTTAAAATAATTTCTCATATGATAACTTTTCGTGTTTCATAACGCTGGGTTATTTCACATTTTTCACCCATATCTTTTCATTTATATCTCTAATAATTATCATTGTCATAATCATTATATTTTTTTATGTTTCTTTTGACTAATAATTAACTTTAAAGGTATAGGGGTGATATAGGAAAACTTATTCTATCTTATATGTGTGAAATGCTCAAATGAACAATTATTTTAAAACGGATGGAGAAAGACTAATAATTAACTTTACAGGTTTAGGGGTGATATAGGAAAACTTATTCTTTCTTAAATGTCTGAAATGCTCAAATAAACAGTTATTTTAAAATAGAGGGAGTACGTTCTATTTGTAATTTTTGTGATATAAGGCTTAGGAGCAGAAACTTGCAGTCGCAGAGATGAGGATGCTTAGGTGGATGTGTGGTCACACGCGGATAAACAGGTTTAGAAATGAAGAGATCAGAGGCAAGCTTGAGGTGGCTAGCATAGGAGACAAGTTGCGGGAAGCGAGACTGTGTTGATTTGGCCATATCCAAAGGCGAAGCCCAGATGCGACAATTAGGAGGTGCGAACGTTTGGATCTAGGGGCTTACCAGAGGGACAGAGGCCGCCCGAAGAAGTGCTGGATGGACAGCATAAGACAGGATATCGGCATGTTAGGGATTTCCACGGATTTAGCTCAATGCAGGGAGAGTTGGAGGGAGAGGATCAACGTGTCAGACAGCTAGGCAGCTTGTTGGTGGATCCTAGTGGAGCCTTTTCATCTGGTGTTGGTCGTGGGTTTTTCGCGTAATGGACTTGTTTCTGTTAAGCTTAGTTTTTACATTTCTTTTATTCTTTTTCTTTTCCTTTCTTTAATTTCTTTTTACCTTAGTAGTAGTTTTTGTTTGTCTGTCGGGTTTATAGGTTTTAGTTTTTAGGTAAAGTTTGTTGAGTGGTCTAGTCTGTGTCTCTTGGATCGTATTGAGTGTATTTCATCTAGGTCTGGAATGCCCCCACCCTGACGTCCCAGATCCTGCTAGTGCGTGATATACCTAGGTATATGTTTTTGTTGTTGTATTCTCATAAAATCCTACAAATTACTCTTTTCTTCTCTATTTTGTATATTACCCTTATCAAATCCTATAAATTACATTTTTATTTGTTTCTCCTGTTCTTTTACTATATTTCTCTCACTAAATATTTTAACTACATCTTCTTCTTTTTTTATCTTTGATATATCTTCTTTGACTATGTTATCCTGATCAAACTCTTTAAATTATCTATTTTTTTCTTAAATTATGTATAAAAAACCCAAATAAGACTAATGTTTTGAGGCAAAGATAGTATTTTTATGAATAAGTGTAGGAAGGCCCTGACATGTTCAACATCATTCCAATAGAATTTTAACTATAGATAATAAATGAGTTTAAATGATGTACGTGAGTATGAACATATAAATGGATTACAAATGAAATTAATTACTACTAATTTAAGTTTGTCCGCTAACCTATCAACAAATATCCCTAAGATTTTTATGAATATTGAATATAATTGGTCTGATTTGCTATGAACTTTTCATTGCTTCAATCAATTACTATTGTAATACTTACACGTACATATATATACATGTACCATAATACATATGTGTCTACTTTTAATGTGCCTGAAATTCCTCCTAGCTATGGCAGTACAATTATTAATTCAGAGCTTCTTACAATCATCGTCATCTGTCTATACACATTCTTCCGTTATGTTAATCCGTTAGTACGTTGAGAGCTCACGTGTTTGAATTGTATGGTACGTGGTTTTATTGAGATGGTAAGTACGTACATGGAAATTACATCCATGGTTTCGTTCCTCGATCTTGCAATTAAACGCGTGATGAATAGATCAACGAGAGGTATATACATTTTTTAATTATGAGAGGTAATTAATGAGACTAATTAACGGAGAGCCGGACATAGAGAAGTGGCTTGGTATTTTAATACTGTGGGTGGGTAGTTAAAATGGGGCCACCAACCCCACACTTAATAATTAATCTCCATCTCCATGTCGCATACACTTTGACACGATTGGGGTAGGTGAGTGAGAGACACTCGACTTAATTCAAACTCCCCTTTACTTCATTTTTCTTAGTAATCCACAATTCTTTGACTATGTTCGTCATTCATTTTAAATTTACTTACAATTACATTAGTGGTCGATATATGATCGATTACAAAGCCTAGCATTAAGCTTTGTAATCTCAAGATAAATTCTATTGAGTTTAATCATTTACATTACAAGAAATGTTGAAGGAAAAGTAGTGACAAATATGCATGTTGATATAAACAAGCATGTAAATGATTATTAATTTTGTGCTTCTACCAAACAAAAAAGTTTATTTTGTGCTCGTAGTGCATGTCCTTTAATTTGTGAGCATGATGATCCACTAGCTATGTTTTGGTAGCTATAAATTGGAGACTTTTCAACTTTCATGCTTTCACACGTCTATTGTAACCAGATTAAGTTGAAAACGATAATTTTGAATTAGGTCATGTCTTTGGTTCGACTGTTGGGAGCATGATTAATGACAACAAAATATTCATGGAGATTTTACATATAGCAATTGTAATAAATGCCTACATATATAGTAGTATTAGATGAATTGATTAATTTTATTAGAGGATGTCATTAATTAATACTGTACTAATCATTCTCCCGTAGACTTCAACGTACTATGGGACACTAATTATTTGGGATATCAAGAGCGATTTTGATATATAACCTAACAATGTTTGTTAATTGCTGACCAAATAAAAACAGTGTTTGTTAATTTCCTAAAACTGATCTATACTAAAAACTTGTAACTAAATTAATAATTCAGTATAATTAATTAGGTGCATGACATATTGAGTCTTGACTGCATATTAATGACCTCCATCCAACAAGTCCATTAAAAAAACAAGTCCTTCAAAAGCTACAGAAAAAAAAAAGTCCATTAAAAAAGAATTGGTTAAGGCCTATAAAGATTTAGGATTGAGCCCAGGAAAAACGAAGTCTATATAGTATTTAAGAGAGAACTGTAACTAAGATATATATTTATGATGGAGTACGTGAAAGAGCCGATCAAGAAAAGGACAAGTCAGCTCTCATGCATGCATGCATGAAGACAAAGGCCAATCCACATACGTTTAAATTGCACCTCATATCAATTCGATCATGTATATACAGACATATAAGTTGAAGTTAGATGAATGTCTCTTTAATGACCAATCCATCAATGCTCCAAGGTCATTGTGTGAGCCGGAGTTAGACTTGTTTTTTCTTTCTTTCACGCATCCAAGGACCCAAACTCACATTTCACTTGAGCTTAATAGCTCAATAACCCAAGGTCATTGTGTGAGTCGACCTTGTCAGATCGAAACGAATGCTCTTGAGCGTTTCACATTCCCCCCTTCTCGAATGATGATTGTTAGTACACAAAATATGCCTGTGTACAAGTCTCAATTCCTTCTTCAATGACCTTCTTCTCCAAGCCACTTCACCTTCAATGACCTGCAAAACAATGGACAAAGGGGGCGGGGACCCCCTAATCCACCTCCGATGCCTAAGTCAGTAGAGTATTCGCGAGGGTAAAAGTAGAGAGAGAGGCGCAGGGTAGGGCGATCACAAGCGATGATCGGCCCCTCTAGAGTCAGGGCGAGCGATGATCAACCCCTCTAGGGTAGTTTTTGTATATCCTTTCTACATGGTCAGGCCATGTATTTATAGTGGAGAGAGAGAGCTAGGGTTTCTTCCTTGGAGCCCAATTAATAATTCTATCTTCTTAAATAGGATAGAATCTTCCAACTACTTGGATAACTACCAGGATTTAATAGGCTAATAAAGATATTTATTAGATATGCTTACCTGGCTGGCGGAAATATTATCCTTAATTATGGCGGTAAATTTACTCACCTACAAATGCCCCACCTACGTCTTAGTTGCGCAACTAAGACGTACGTACTCTAGGATTGACTTGGCGTGACTTATATGGATTAGGAGACGGGCACGTTTGCACGTTCATGAGCGAGTATCATGAGAACCCCCGTGAGCGAATATCACGGTCCCACCCCCCCATGAGCGAATATCATGGAGGCTCCCGCGAGCAAATATCGCGGTCCGCGAGCGAATATCGCGGTCCGCGAGCGAATATCGCGGTCCGCGAGCGAATATCGCGGTCCGTGAGCGAGTATCACGGGATCATCCGTGAGCGAGTATCACGGGAACATCCGTGAGCGAGTATCACGGGATCATCGGTGAGCGAGTATCACGGGAACATCCGTGAGCGAGTATCACGGGAACATCCGTGAGCGAGTGTCACGGGAACATCCGTGAGCGAGTATCACGGGAACATCCGTAAGCGAGTATCACGGGATCATCCGTGAGCGAGTATCACGGGAACGTCCGTGAGCGAGTATCACGGGAACGTCCGTGAGCGAGTATCACGGTAACGTCCGTGAGCGAGTATCACGGGAACTCTATGGTGGCCAGCCATAGTCCGTGAGCAAATGCACGAGAACCTCCACGCAAGCGACGCGGGAACAAACTCCGTGAGCGAATACACGGGAACCGCCGTGACGAACGATCACGGGTAGCGCCGCGAGCGAATACACAGGAACCACCGCGCGAGCGACGCGGGAACAAACTCCGTGGGAAACCACGGTCCGTGAGCGAATATCACGGGAATCTCCGTGGGAGACCACGGTCCGCGAGCGAAGATCGCGGGAATCTCCGTGGGAAACCACGGTCCGCGAGCGAAGATCGTGGGAATCTCTGTGGGAAACCACGGTCCGCGAGTGAAGATCGCGGGAATCTCCGTGGGAAACCACGGTCCGCGAGCGAAGATCGCGGGAATCTCCGTGGGAAACCACGGTCCGCGAGTGAAGATCGCGGGAATCTCCGTGGGAAACCACGGTCCGTGAGCGAATATCACGGGAACATCCGCGAGCGAATATCGCGGGAATCCCCTACGTAGCTAGCATACGCAGGAGTCCGTTAGTGTGATGAACTAATGTTGCGTTTACCCTTAGGCGCGTCATTTGTTGAGATTTCAAGAAGACAAAACGATGAATAAAACGAAAAGTTTCCCGGCCGGGGTTTTGTTTAAGAAAACGAAAGAGCACAAAAAAGCGAAGGTTTTCAAACAACTCAACATCCACGCGAGGGCCTCATGAAGAGTGCGTAATAGTGATACCGCGATCGAGCCCGCATGGGCCGCGGTGACGATTTATCATCTTAATTTGTCTCGCACTGCCCCTGCTGCAATTCCGTGCTCACGTATTGAGGAGTGCGGTCACGGCTCCGCGCACCGCGGTCGCCGCTTTGCCCAAGCGGAGGGACTTTGCTCCTGACCACTCTAACGTCCGCGCAGACGTTCGTGGTCTACCAACACGAATTCAAGATTGGAAGCGCAAGTTAATAGTCTTTACCAAATCTCGAAGCGGTGTCTTGATGATTTGCACAATGGTCAAGGACATTGATTGATCCTTCAACCCTTTGGCTCGATTTCTGGACTGCACTATTCGTGCTCAGTTTCGACTGACTTCGAGTAGGATTCTTGCTTCGACTTCTGAAGATAATTTGTAGCTTATCTCTTCCTCTTTCCAGCGATATGTGGATCGTCCAAATCCGATAAGCGTAGCTCCCGAAAAGTGAGTCGGAAGCACGACCGGTGATTCTGTCAATCGCTGACCCACGGTCGCGGGTGATGGACCCGCGGTCGCGGTTTGACTCCCGAACAGAGGTTTTGTTCCCTGGAGTGAAACCGCGCCCGCGGTTCTTCCCCAGACTGCGATTCTTCGCGGATCTGCGCTTGCGAGTTCCTCTTTCCTCGCCGCCTTGCCCGCGTCTGCCACCGTGCTCGCGGTTATAGTGCAGCTCGCTCTTGGCGACGAGCGAAGACTTGTGTGGTGGGATCGGCTCCGATCCCGAGACCCTCTCCCGAACTCGCGCCGAGTTTGTTATGACATGGGCCCGTGCTCGCGGGGCCCTGGACCGCGCCCGTAGGTCCAGTGTCCGATCCCGAAACCCTCTTCCGAACTCGCGCCGAGTTCATTACGACGTGGGCCCGCGCTCCCGTAGCCCTGGACCGAGCCCGCAGGTCCAGGTGTCCGATCCCGAAACCCTCTTCCGAACTCGCGCCGAGTTCGTTACGACGTGGGCCCGCGCTCGCGGGGCCCTGGACCGCGCCCGCAGGTCCAGGTGTCCGATCCCGAAACCCTCTTCCGAACTCGCGCCGAGTTCGTTACGACGTGGGCCCGCGCTCGCGGGACCCTGGACCGCGCCCGCAGGTCCAATCGTTTAGGGTTTCGTCGGCGGCTGCCCCCGGCTCGGTCGGGGTAACGGATCGGACCAACCGCTCGCCCGCCCCGGGCTCCATCGATCGGCTCCGTATGCTCATACATATGCTCATACGTATATTCCTGCGTTACGTACACGCGATTGTGATTAGGGTTGCCCCCAACCTAGGGTTTTCATTGGATCGATAATCAACAATGATTTTTGGTTAGGGCAGCCTCTTGGATCGACAATCCAAGGTCTGATTTAGCGAGGCGCACCGCCGAATCCCGTACTTGATTAGTTGATTCAGACCTTGCGATGCTATGACTCGTGATTCCGTTGCCTGACTCAAGTCCCCATAGGTCTGTGCGATGAACAGACGCGCTTGCGAGGGGGATTACGTCACGGATTGAGTCGGATCCAGGCAAGGCGCCTTGCCCGGATCGCGATGTGGTCTATCATCCCGAGCGAGTATCGGGTTCGACGCGCATTGGGATTCGTTCTCCGAGCGAATTTCGGAGATCGCGTGTTCTGGCCTCGACCCGCGGTCGCGGGCGACGGACCCGCGGTCGCGGGTGGCGATCCGCGGTCGCGGATTGTGAACCCGCGGTCGCGGCTCTGGGGCTACCGAAAGCGAATCGCGCGATTCGCCTGGCGCGATTGCCCCAGGGTTGTCTCGCCGGTTTGTCCGGCGGCAACCCGCGGTCGCGGCTCTGGGGCTGCCGAAAGCGAATCGCGCGATTCGCCTGGCGCGATTGGCCCAGGGTTGTCTCGCCGGTTCGTCCGGCGGCTGTCTCGATCCGGGCTCGTGGATCGACCATCCATAACCCTCTCGGATCGGTTCTCGTAGGAGGATAGAGACGAAGGTCGAAAACCTAGTTCGTCGTTCCCCACAGACGACGCCAAATGTTAGTACACAAAATATGCTTGTGTACAAGTCTCAATTCCTTCTTCAATGACCTTCTTCTCCAAGTCTCTTCACCTTCAATGACTTGCAAAACAATGGACAAAGGGGGCGGGGACCCCCTAATCCACCTCCGATGCCTAAGTCAGTAGAGTATTCGCGAGGGTAAAAGTAGAGAGAGAGGCGCAGGGTAGGGCGATCACAAGCGATGATCGGCCCCTCTAGAGTCAGGGCGAGCGATGATCTGCCCCTCTAGGGTAGTTTTTGTATATCCTTTCTACATGGTCAGACCATGTATTTATAGTGGAGAGAGAGGGCTAGGGTTTCTTCTTTGGAGCCCAATTAATAATTCTATCTTCTTAAATAGGATAGAATCTTCCAACTACTTGGATAACTACCAGGATTTAATAGGCTAATAAAGATATTTATTAGATATGCTTACCTAGCTGGCGAAAATATTATCTTTAATTATGACGGTAAATTTACCCCCCTATAATGATCGAATTCATTAAATGCAAAGATGACTTGGTCTTTGGATTTCAGCATGTGCAACCGGCCCATACGCACCTTCCTTAAGTGGACATGATGGACCACACGTCAAGATCAAGGATATGTTTTCTTCTTCTTCTTCTTCTAGGTAGCTAGTGAAGATGTTTGAAACGCAACTCTATGTTGTGTGACAACTGAACAATTCGTGTATGGTTTAAGAAAGTTACCTTGTTTGTCCGGGAAGACTTGTTTACGAGTGAGGATATGAAGACCCTTTTGGATCGATCATATATATGCATGCCTAAGATGATTAGGCTCCAAGTTTAGAGTTGTTTTTTGGAGATTGAATATTGCTTGAAGAAGTGATAAGGTCTTGACTTGATTCTGGATATCATACCTGCATTGTTCAATTCAATTGTAGATGTGTATAGACAGTGCTTGTTTTTAATTAGTTTGTTTTGGTGGTAATTTTGCTAATGACAGAAAAACTGGAGTCCCTGAAATGTGGAGGAGTAGTGATCTTTTGTGATTGTTTCTTTGAGTTGGGGCAAATAGCATCATTTCAGTTGTTAAACTTCAGTTACGAAATTAAAACAACAAAAGCCAAAAAAATAATTGCTTTCATTGAGAGTTGAACTCAAGGCCTCCCGCTTACTAAACGGGTGCTCTAACCAACTGAGCTATGAAAGCTTCTATGCGCTGATGATCAGATTACTCATATTTTACAGATACACCCGAGGTTGGGTTCCGACAAGAAGGTCTAATGATGTTTTTAGATTGTGCGTTTTTCTTTTTTTTGAGAGCAGATTGTGCGTTTTTCGCATTAACATGATATGCATTAATAATGCAATAATGCACTATGCTTTCGCAATATAGATTATAGACACTGTAGGCCCATAATATTTTCTGGCCAATTAGTAAAAAACAATATATGAATAGTCAAGTTTCGAATGAGATGATCTCGTTCAAGATAATGCACTATAATATGCTTAATCTAGCCTTTCGATTGCACCCATTTCTTGATGATGAATCGAGTTCTTTTCTCATTAAAATAAATAAAACAAATACTATAGTGGCGTAGCTTTGTATATATTTTGGTTCTGTTATATACTTATACCGCAAGATAAAACACAAAATATTGAGCCATGTAAATTGCAAATACAGTAGAACCTCCGTAAATTAATACTCGATAAATTAATAAACACGGTAAATTAATATTTTTCTCCGGTCCCGACTTGGGCTAGTGTAAAATTTGATTATTTTAGATAAGATAACAAGATAATAAATTTTCAAAAAACCACTATAGAAATATAAGGTCCCAATAAAATCTTAAATTAATAATTACTGTATAAGGAATGTACAATAATACCAATCATTCAAAATTTGATCGGAAATTGTCTATACTTTATTTTTAGTAAATATGTTAATAGTTTGGCTATGTTTTTATGATTTTTATAGTTGGTATTAATTTTGGTTCAATGACAATACTTGGTATTATTTAATTGAAAATAGTTCTATCACTAAAATCTCTATAAATTAATAAATACTAATTTATCGATGAATTAATATCTCTATAAAATAATAAAATACCATGGTCTCAACCCTATTAATTTATAGAGATTTAACTGTATGATCCTTCACAGTTTTAAAATTGATAAATAGGTGCTCTGAAGTCTGATCTCCTTCACCATATCATTGGATTGAGATGGTCAAACTGAAAGTCTGAAACGAAATGGTGGGATTATTCTGATTGTCTATCCATTTTGATTATTGCATTATCCATAATAATAGTAAATGGTTCTAACTTCTAATAAATAGATATACAAATGCTAAATACCCTCTCAACATTCAGAGGATTATAAAACCTTTCTTACCTATAAAAAGTTGACCATTAAGCAAAGACAAAATTTATTAAAAAGAACTTGTTGTATTTTATCAAAAAAAAGTGAACCTGTGGGAAATTTATTTTCTGATAATTTTTAGGGAAATTCCGGATGGTGCCCCTGAGTTTTGTGTTTTTCCGGATGGTGCCCACAAAAAAAAGTTATTCCGCCATCTATCCCTGAGGTTTCGTTTTAGTTCGCACCGTGCCCAAAATTTAAAAAACTAACATTTTTCATGGTTTTCCGTCAGCACATGATTAAAGAAAAAAAAAATTAAAAGGTAAAAAAAAAGCACAAAACACGTTTGTGGGTTTGGGGTGGTTCTCGTCTCCCACAAACACGAGAAAGCGACGTCTGTGGGTTTGGCGACTGTGTGCTCCGGCAAACGAAGGGCTCCGGCGAGCAACTGTGAGTTGTGCAGCGGCGACCACCATCGACTCGGAGGTCTATGCGGAGGCGTCCATCGAAGGTCTGTTGATAGAGGTATTTTAGTCGCCTTTAATACCTATCAAAGTAACCTAACAACCCAACTAACGTAGTAGGGAAGTAAGGGTCGATCCCACAGAGACTTGTGTTTTTGTGTATTGAATTTGAATACTCAGATGAATGTAAACGGGGTTTTTTTTTGAGTGTTATTCTACTTAGCTACTAAATTGAACATGCAAAACTAAAGATGTTTTATCAAATATGAGAGAAGTATGCTTAACCAGTTAACATCCATTGTGAATTCGATTATTGATCATTGATTATCAAAATTCTCTTTTTACCTTGACTAATCTATTGCAGAATGCTAATAACCCAACTTCATGGAATTATTAATCCTACTTCAATTCTAGTTATTAGCCCGACCGGTACTAACAACCCTAATTATCAAACAACCTAAGAGACCTCCTAGATTCAATTTGACAACAGCATTTAGATTCAAGTGTCAATAGAAACATGTATTCAGAGCAACCAGACATCCAAATAACATGCAATTGAATTCTCTTCTCTAATCAACTAGTCCTACCAATCCTAGATTGATTAAAGGTTCTACTTATGATCTAATTAACACCGACCGGTAATTAGGAAGATCTAGATGTAATTCAACCTAGAGATTCAATTAGATGGTCAGTCTAACAAAACCCTAAATCAAACTTATTCAATCAAGCATAGAGAAAACAATCTAGTCAAGGGAAATTAAGAACAATCAAATCTCACAATAATTCTTAATTCACAACTTCAATTAACTAGTTAAGCAAAAGAGGTTTAGTTGTTCAAAGACATTGAAAAGCTTACAATTCTTCCAAAGGATTCTTGTTCTTCTCAAGCTTCAACAACAATCCTCAAAGTCAAGAGTTATGAGAATATAAAACCTAGAAACTAATATCTAAAAATATATCTAAGAGGTTTCTAAAAATAATTTCCAAAAACAAGTTTCAACCCAAAGCCCAAAACCCATACAAAAATAGCACTTTTCGTGGACACGGGTGAAAGCGCGGTCACGACCCTGAAAACTCGGGCGCGCTTTCACCTGATTGCCCGAGTTTTCACGCCAGAGCCCCTGGAGCAGAAACGCGGTCTAATCCCCTGAAGCGCGGCCGCGCTTCCGACGTCCTGCCCGCGTTTTCAAGCCTGTACCAACGAGTCCTTCAAAGCTCCGAGCACTTGACTTCTTCTTTAGCCTCCTATCCTTGCACACCTCTTCGGCACCTTCAAGCTCACTTCCAAGTCCACCATCACCATGGATCCGGCACTCGATCAATCATATCTGCAAAAATCAAACAAACGAGCGTAGATTCCGAATCTCCCAACAATAGAGCTACACTACAAAATAAGGGAAAATCTACCTAAAAATGCATGAAAAACTAATCAAAATATGTCCTAAACACTACAACCTATATGCTCTATCAAATTCCCCCAAGCTTGAACCTTGCTTGTCCTCAAGCAAGAAATAAAATCAAGATCACACCACAACTAGCAAGTTAAAGCATCCATCTCAATGTCAATCCACATTTCATCAAAAAGCTAAACCTTGACCAAAACATCATTGCACACATGTATGAGAAGCTTTCAAAATCAAATCATTTATCCATTCTAGACCTCACCAAGGTAATGTGTTTGCACTCTCACTCAAGTGTTTAAGGGATGTGTTTCACTCAAAATCAACTTTGAAAACTAGACTACCATAGGCTTGCATCCGTGTTCTAAATCTCCACTACGAATGATCAAACACACAACAAAAATCATGAGGACTTTTTAAAGGGTTGTAATGGGGCCAAGGTATACACAAGTAGGTAGGGAATATTTGGTCATGTGGTGCTAAAAATCCGGGAACTAGTGCTAGCAAAAACCCAAATTACAAAAAACCACTATCAACTTCATACTTCCACCAACTTATTTCACCTCTTTCTCATCACTTTTCTTTCAACACTTCATCCATTCTCTCATATTTTTCTTTCTCTTTTTTTTCTTTTTATAAGAGACATCTTTTCTTTCTTTTTCAACTTCTTATCTTTTTTCTTTCTTTTCACACCCAACATTCTTACATTTCTTTCTTTTCAAACCATCCCCATAGTACCACAAAGAACAACTCTAGCTAAATCCTAATTCCCGGATGGGTCAAGCTTATCAAGGCTAGGAGTTATTTTTGTGGAGCTACAAAATAAGGCTAATAGGCTCAAAAATAGGGGCTATCAAACAAAGGAATAATGTAAGGTAGATAAGGATAATATGAGCTAATGAACATGCCTCAATCATTTTAATGTCATGCATCCAAATCATGTAATGTAGCCTTGAAAAAGATATCTAAACGCAAGTTCTAGAGCTAGCAATCAAAGCGATACACTCAAGAAAAATATGCAAATATGCAATAAAAGGCTCAAAATAATCTTACAAGGCATATATGTCTAGAACTTCATAAACAATTCAAAATTTCAACTTCTTATGCATGCTCAATCCTATAATCAAGATTAATAACTTAAGAATCATGCTTCAATCCAAGGAAACTTCAACCAACAAGCTAGTCATGGGTTAGATAATATTCTTAACTTAGAAAGACAAGTGGTCAAGTAGGGAATTTTGAATCCTAAAATGCAATATTTTTGTGATTTTTCAATTTTTCAATTTTTTTGTGATTTTTGATTGGTTTTTTTCTTCTTTTTTTTCAATTTTAATCGATGCAAAACAATAATGTAAACATGCAAGTGCAACTATATGAATGCAAAGATGAGATGACTCAACCAATAATCCCCTCCCCCAAGCTTAAACTTTACATTGTCCCAATGTAAAATAAAAGAAAAGAAGACGAAAATACTAACCAAGTCATCCACGTGGGAAGAATGTGGGGATCTACTCCGGTGGTGGTGGTGGTGGGAACTGCCGCGGGTAGCCCGGATATGGATAATACTGATAAGGTGGGAATCCACCCTCCTGTGTCCAGCCATCCATGCGAGTATGAAGCTGATGAAGCTGCTCGTCGTGGTACTGCCTGTAGTGATCCAGCCTCTGCTCCTGATAGTCAAGTCTCTGATCCACATGGGCCCTGAACTGAGTCATCTGAGTAGTGAGCCCTCCCATCATGCTCACCAACTGATCAAACTGGCCCTGAGGATAACCACCAACACCCTGAACCTCCACTGCATCAGCATCCTCATCCTGATCACCAATCTCTGGCTCGAGCTCCTCCTCAGCAATAAAATCCTCATCGCCCTCAGAATCATCATCAGCTGTAGCCTCCTCCTCAGACTCCTCAACAGTCCTCTGAATCCGACGCCTCTTGACCCGACGTCCCTCAACGTCCTCAAGCGGGAGATCACAAGCTCGAGGAGTGATCATCCATGTAACATCATCATCCCCTCCAGTCTCTGACTCCACTCTCTCCACAGCAGGAAGCTGCATCACCCTCTTGGTATCTCCAATCGCCCAGTAGTAGTGACCATAGTGCAAGAATAGGGCACCCATCCTGTTAAGGTAGGCGAAGTCTATCGGTACAGGCTCAATCCTCCCGCCATACCGAGTCAAATCAAGCTCATAGTGTCTAGCCAGAACAGTAACAAGAGCTCCAATAGTAATAGGTCCTTTGTCCTTCCTGCTTATGTGGCCCAAATTGTTCATAAGAACTGCGCCATAGTTCACTTTCCTGTTCTCCAAATACGCAACCAAGAGCATCAGATCCTTCTTTGGTGCATTACCCTCTCCGTCTCCCCTTCCTGTAATAGACAGAGCATAATAACGCTGCAGCACACGGAGCACAGGATGGGTAATAGAAGAAGCCTTAGCTCTAGAGGCCTGGAACTCTGCCTTTCCTGACATCTTTCTCCACTGTGAATGACCGAGCCAAAAAGCTTGACTCTCCCATCTCACCTCATTCTCAGCAGCACGAAAGAAACCAAACGCTCTGTTGACTTCATCTAGCGTGATTGTCCTGCCCACTCCCCCAAGCTGGAATGTGCACTCTCCCACTCTGGAATTTGCCCCGGAAAGGATACGCGTTTCTAGTGTGCTCAGGAACTCCAGAACAAGACCCTTGAAGGCAGGTTGCTGTAGATGGAGAAAAGCTCTCAAGTGTTGGGCTTCCTCCCATTTCTTAAGCTCCTCCTTCAACCCCAATTCTTTCAGAAAATCCCAATCCAAGTACCGAGGAGCATGAATTGGTCGTTTATGGAGAAACTTGAACCGAGCAATGTGTGCAGGGTCGCTCAGACTGAACCCAAAATCAGATGGAGTCACCTCCCCTACGCGGGTAGGCGGAGAGAGATGTGCACGGGGCCGAGCAGACGATGAACTGGGGCGAGATGACTCTGGACGGGAACGAGAAGATGAGGCTTTAGAAGAGCCTCTACGGTTTGTAGGACGGGGAGGCATTCTGTACCTGTACTAACAACCCTAATTATCAAACAACCTAAGAGACCTCCTAGATTCAACTTGACAACAGCATTAAGATTCAAGTGTCAATAGAAACATGTATTCAGAGCAACCAGACATCCAAATAACATGCAATTGAATTCTCTTCTCTAATCAACTAGTCCTACCAATCCTAGATTGATTAAAGGTTCTACTTATGATCTAATTAACACCGACCGGTAATTAGGAAGATCTAGATGTAATTCAACCTAGAGATTCAATTAGATGGCCAGTCTAACAAAACCCTAAATCAAACTTATTCAATCAAGCATAGAGAAAACAATCTAGTCAAGGGAAATTAAGAACAATCAAATCTCACAATAATTCTTAATTCACAACTTCAATTAACTAGTTAAGCAAAAGAGGTTTAGTTGTTCAAAGACATTGAAAAGCTTACAATTCTTCCAAAGGATTCTTGTTCTTCTCAAGCTTCAACAACAATCCTCAAAGTCAAGAGTTATGAGAATATAAAACCTAGAAACTAATATCTAAAAATATATCTAAGAGGTTTCTAAAAATAATATCCAAAAACAAGTTTCAACCCAAAGCCCAAAACCCATACAAAAATAGCACTTTTCGTGGACACGGGTGAAAGCGCGGTCACGACCCTGAAAACTCGGGCGCGCTTTCACCTGATTGCCCGAGTTTTCACGCCAGAGCCCCTGGAGCAGAAACGCGGTCTAATCCCCTGAAGCGCGGCCGCGCTTCCGACGTCCTGCCCGCGTTTTCAAGCCTGTACCAACGAGTCCTTCAAAGCTCCGAGCACTTGACTTCTTCTTTAGCCTCCTATCCTTGCACACCTCTTCGGCACCTTCAAGCTCACTTCCAAGTCCACCATCACCATGGATCCGGCACTCGATCAATCATATCTGCAAAAATCAAACAAACGAGCGTAGATTCCGAATCTCCCAACAATAGAGCTACACTACAAAATAAGGGAAAATCTACCTAAAAATGCATGAAAAACTAATCAAAATATGTCCTAAACACTACAACCTATATGCTCTATCATTTGTGCGGCAGAGGCGTCCATCGAGGCTGCGACCTCTTCGAGAAAGTGGGCGGAGGACCGGAGCGACGACTCGGAGGACTCTCGTCGAAGGACGAGCTGCGGCGACTCGGAAGGATTGGCGGCTCTGGCGAAAGGACCCTCGTCGAAGGGCGGGGTGCGGCGACTCGAAGGCCCCTCGTCGAAGGTTTGTGTACTGTTCAATTTGGGGTTTTTATTGGGGATTCGTCTGATTATTAATGAATTAGGGATTTGATATGCCACTAAGTCGATTTGTATCCTAGTTTCTTGTTTCTAGGTCCATTTGAGGGTTGTTTCTGATTTTGATTTGAAATTGGAGTTCTAACTTGATTTTAGGGCTTTTTTTTTAGGATTGTAGTGTTTAGTAAGCTGTCAATTAGGGTTTGGTGATCTGGAATGAGTCTTTTGCCCCTGATTGTAGTGTTTAGTGAGCTGTTGGTTGTTTTCGATTAGGAGGCCGCCATTTTAGTTTGGTTATTGTGATCTGGAATGGTTTTTGTTTCATATAGCTTCTGCTGTTCATGTTCTGATTTATTGAAGAATCATGTTTCTGATGATTATTGAAATCGCTTATCCTAATCGAAACATCTTTCGCCATTGTTGCGACTAGCAAGTGTTGTCCGTCAGGGTGGTGGGATACATCTATGACCAGCAAGTGTCGAGCGACGATGATAGTTGTACAGGCGTTCACTGTTTCATGGCGTCGTTCTTCATCATGGTTGGTGTCACTCTCGTGGGATTGCTTTTTGCAGTGGTGTTGTTCATCAGGACTAGATCGATCTACCAGGAAGTTGTGTGGCCGAGGAATTCGACAATCGTTGATCTGGTTGATGCAGTTGCACAAGAAGCTCCTTATTACAGCCATTATATGATTGTATAGAAGTATATATTGGATCTGTACATAATAAGATCATTTGTGTTTGGAAATTAATTGCATCATTCAGGAAGTGTTGTTTCCCTGTGGAACAAATTATACTTTTTATTCTTTTTCCCACAGACTCAAATCAAATCAAATTGCAACTGCATTTTTAGATTTCATACTCGTACAAACTGAATCTAACAGAGATTTCACCTCATTTTGAGGTAATTTTATTATAAATCAGACCTGCATAAGGTCATGAATTTCTTATTCAATCCAGGTGCAAATTCTATATTCAATTGCACCTTATGAACACAAAGAGAGAACAAAAACAGCTAGATACAAACTCAATCAAAACCAAGAAGTAACGAAACCAAACCCTAGAACTTCAGGAAATTTGTTAGGGTCACTGAAGAACTTGTTGATGGATGGGATGAACTGAGGCGACCTGTTGCGTAGTCCCCTCCTCACGAAGTGCTGAGAATACGTTTCTCCCTCAGAATGATTGTCCAGAATTCCAGCAGCTTGATTTTCCTTGTTCACTCTGCAATTTAAATCACAATCCAGATATCAACAAAATTGATGTTCCGATCATCTTCAACCTGGCAAAATTCAAATTGAAACAAGACGATCGATTGAAACGAGAGATCGGAAGAGGGAGAAGAGATTTAACCTAACTTCAGGATTAACGTAGATGTTGCGAATCAATTGCATAGCGCAAAATCCGACGGCGACAGAGACGGATGCGAAGAGAGGATAAGCCTACACAAGAAAAGCGAAAATTCAAAATCGGAAACATCAAATGTTGTTGAGCTCGATCGGGAGAATTCATATCAACAATGGCATATCAAGTCCCTAATTCATCAATAATCAGACGAATCCCAAAAAAACCCAAGCCCAAGGACGTCGCTTTCTCGTGTTTGTGGGAGACGAGAACCCCAAACCCACAGACGTGTTTTGTGCTTCATTTTTTTACCTTTTAAATTTTAATTCCTTTTTTTCTTTAATCATGGACTGACGGAAAACATTGAAAAAATGTTAATTTTTGAATTTTGGGCACGGTGCGAACTAAAACGAAACCTCGGGGGTAGATGGCGGAATAACTTTTTTTTGTGGGCACCATCCGGAAAAGCACAAAATTCAGGGGCACCATCCGGAATTTCCCTAATTTTTATTTAACAAAAGACAAAACTCATTGCAACCTCTTTTGCAAATAAGCAAGGGCACTTTCGTAAAAAAGATATGAAAAATTCAAAAACTATAAATCGGGGCTCTCTGTTCAGGTCAAAACCTTTCCCTTTCTCTCTTTCTTCAATGGCGACGGAGCTGAATTCTTCCACCATTACTAAACTCGCACTCTTCCTTCGTCATCTGGCCATCATCTCACTCCTCCATTCGATCACATTCAATTCGAGATCCATTCTCAATATATAGCACCATTACATCTCCCTCTCCCTCTCTGTCTCTCCCCAAAAACCTAGTTTCCTGAAAAGGCAGAGCTTTGCTGTCGATTACGTCTAGAGGAGTGAGGAAATAGAGAAATGGGAAGTAAATGGAGGAAGGCGATGCTCGCTCTTCGCCTGAATTACTCCCACAACGTTCCTCCGACGGTCGTCGTTGTCGACTCGGCGCCGATTATTAGCGAGAGCTTTTCCGACAACTCCCGAAATCGGCTGCTTCCGAAAAGCCCGATCACGTCTTCTTCTTCTTCTTCTGAGGTATTGTTCAGAAGATAATTTGGCTTCCGTATTTTTCTATCTTTTTTTCCTGTTTGTTGTATCTGGCTCTCAAAAGTTTGTTGAAATTTGACCCTTTGCTTGGCTAATGGTTTCCTTATGCTGTTCAATGTTTCCGTTTCTTTAGATATTATTCTAGAAATTTATCCATCATCATCAGAGTTCTATGTTGACTATTGAGAAAAGAGAGTAGAGGGTTCTAGTTTCTGGGGTTGCCTTGTGGATTTGTTCTTTAATGCTCTAAGACCATACCTTACGTGGACAATTATCAGCTAATCCAGCTAAGATTCCTGGTTAAGGGTGGTCCTTTTGAAGCTTAGGGTCTTGTTTTAGAGTCCTCATTTTGAAAGTGAGACATGGACAAATGGGCAATGAGCTTCTTGTTGGCTTTTGGGTCAAACAACATCATAATGTGGCATCTTACCTGCCTTACCCGGTAGAAATATTGGGAAACAGTTTGAATGTGACAAATGGTAGATGGGTATGCTCTTCACCTTTCGTGAGTGATCATAAGACAATAATGTAGAGGTATAAGGTCTTTCTTTGAAGTTAGGTTAGGTATGTATGTATGTTTTCTGTATCTCTAGTATCTCTAATTGTAATGGCTACCCATTTCTTATATCTCTTGCACACATTTTATGGGTTTGTTTGGCGTGGCAACCTCATTACTTTTAAGGTCATTAATGAAGGTCATTGTGCCAAACAAAGTCCTTACAGACCATCTCCCTCTTCGAAACTTCGCATGTATTGCATAAAACTACATATCCTCCATATTTTGCTGTCTTTTTACTCAACTTCCTTACCAAATTCAGATTTTTTCACATTGCTATCCTTTTGCTCTGGCTATGTCATCTCATGGATGTGTAAAATGTTTTGCAGAAGACCTGTTCAATATGTTTGTCTTCTTTGGATCCTGGAGAAGGCCATGCCATCTTTACTGCAGAGTGCTCACATTCCTTCCATTTCCACTGCATCACCACTAACGTGAAGCATGGTAACCGTATATGTCCAATTTGCCGAACTAACTGGAAGGAGATTCCCTTGCAGAGCCCCATTAGTCCTGTAGACGCGGGGCTAGCTCCCACCCCGGTTGGCTTGCCCCATAGTAATGCTTTGATGACTTTAAGGCACAGAGTACCTCCTCCTTTAAGGGGACATGTATTACGGTTTAATGAGCCTGCTGTATTTGATGATGATGAGTTCTTGAGCCCACCTGACCATGATGAGATAACAGCTTCAGATCCTTCTCTTGCAAGTAGCACTGCTGTGAAAATTATAGACATCATAACATACCCTGAAGTGTCATCTATTCAAAGAAATAAATCACTAGACAACTTCACTGTTTTAATCCACCTTAAGGCTGCAAGTAATAGTGTACTGAGCGATTCTGGGAGAAATGAGGACATGCCATTTGTCTCTCAGCCATCGCGTACGCCGGTTGACCTTGTTACAGTGCTTGACATTAGTGGTAGCATGTCAGGTTTAAAGCTTGCACTTCTGAAGAGAGCGATGGGGTTTGTGATCCAGAATCTCAGCTCTGATGACAGATTGTCTGTTATTGCCTTTTCTAATACAGCTCGTCGGCTCTTTCCTCTGCTACTAATGACTGAGAATGGCCGTCAACAAGCATTGCTAGCTGTTAACTCCTTGAAGGCGAGTGGTGGGACCAATATAGCTGAAGGCCTAAGAAAGGGAGCTAAGGTGATGGAGGAACGAAGGGTAAAAAACCCAGTTGCAAGTATCATACTGTTATCAGATGGGCGAGATACCTACACATGCTATGCTGAAAATTATTCTGGAGAAAGTCAGACCAGTTTAAATTATGAGCTGCTTCTTCCTTTATCCTTTCTAGGAAATGATAGGTCCGGGCCTCGGATCCCTGTCCATACCTTTGGCTTTGGTGCAGATCATGACGCATCATTGTTGCACTCGATTTCAGAGATGTCTGGAGGTACATTTTCCTTTATTGAGACTGAGGCAACTATACAAGATACCTTTGCACAGTGCATAGGTGGCCTACTCAGTGTTGTTGTCCAGGAATTGCAAGTAGGAGTTGAATGCATCCATCCAAGCACACGCCTTGTAACACTAAAAGCAGGAAGCTATCCAACCCGCATCATGAGTGATGGACGATCAGGATACGTCGATGTTGGAGATATATATGCCGAAGAAGAGAGAGATTTTCTTGTTTCGCTGAATATCCCATCAGAGACATCTGGCAACTCAACGTCGTTGTTGAGAGTCAGATGTGTTTATAAAAACCCTTTCACTAAAGAAATAACAACTTTGGAAGGTGGTGAAGTGACAATTGAAAGACCAGAAATCGTCGAAGAAGGGGAGGAGGTAGTTTCCATAGAGGTAGACAGGCACCGAAATAGGCTTCTAGCCGCAGAAGCTATGAGACAAGCAAGACTTGCAGCTGAGGCAGGGGACCTAGTAAGTGCGGTTTCGGTTCTTGAAAACTGCCGCCAGTTTTTGGCTTCCACTGAATCAGGTAGAAGCCATGATCAGCTTTGTATTGCATTGGATGTTGAACTCGAGGAAATGGAAGAAAGGTTGGCAAGTAGACATGCCTACGAGTCTTCTGGAAGGGCATACATTTTGTCTGGACTGAGCTCTCACACGTCGCAAAGGGCAGCAGCTAGAGGAAATTCCTCCTATAGCTTAACGGATGATCAGTCTTACCAAACCCCGTCAATGGCTGCGATGCTTAGGCGCTCTAGAGCTATGCCATCTGGTAGCCCTGCTGATCAGAACTGGCCATTTCCCTCACCAAAGCCAAGGTAAATGATCATTTTGAAAAGAGTTTTCCAATTTTTCCTGTTTTCTTTTCTAAGGGGCTGGGTATATCTCTATATGTGATAAGAATCTGTGTGTAAATGAATAAATGTCAACTACTCCGGTTGCAAGATGTGTTTTGGGTGGCTGGAAAAATGAGCTTAGGATCTTGCATTTTTCTTGCTTTGTTTTGTGTTCTTGTGATTGTCCATGGTGTAAAATGTATATAACGAAAATGGGTACAAGGAAATTCCCACTATGTATTGATGTTGTTATATGAAATGGATCATATTTGAAGGATCATCCTTCTTGCACTGTTTTCCGTTTCCTTCAATTATAATCACTGTTGCTGTATTTTTATTAACAAGCAATGGGTTTATGTGCTCAAGCGAAGTTCTTCAAATTTGGAGGTTCTTCAACTTGTAAACGTGATACATGCATTTTCATGTCTTCAGCATCTATTTATGGTTGTCGGTTGATCAATTTCAAGGCTCTTTAAATCTAGTTTAGCCTTTGTGGCTTTGTTCATGCACGCACTTATAGTTTAATTAGATTAGCTAATTTAATCAATCAAAATTAACAAGTGGATAGCTAAGTGATCCCACGTTCAATAATATATCCATTAGTTGAGTATTTGAGAAGTCCTGATTTGTCCTCAATAACAAATCATATTTGTTAGAGGGAGGATTTAGGTATGTGGCCCGTTAGGGCCACATTCGGAGGCAATAAGGCAGCCGGCAAAATTAATTTGCTATGAGGCCGTTTTTCCCATTATACCCCCGTCCCAATTAATTGAAAAATTCCCCCATTTAATGTGAAACCCCCTGGCCTCCCATGTCATCTTCCCCGCTCGTGCGCTCTTCCCCGCTCGTGCGCTCTTACTTTTCGCTGCTCCCTCCTCCTCCATCTCTCTGGTTCGCCGGCAAACGGAGGTGCGAAACGCGGGGGGCGTCACACGACTCGAAGCCAGTAGGGGACTCCGTCGACCGGACCTCGCACGGTTTGTCACACACATTTGCGCACGGTGCTCAGTTATTTCGAAGGAGAAATTACCACGTTCAAGTTTGGAAGATTTGACAGCCGATTTATGCGCAAAACAGGTATATGAACTCGAACTCATTAAACCAAGGGTTTGAGGAGTGTTTGTGTTGGATTGGAAACACAAACGCAATGACCATGTGTTTGGATGTGTTGGTCAGGAATCACGTATGACATGGTTTATGTGTGACAAACTGTGGACGTTGATGAACATTGAATGTGTATGGGGTGCATCCAACTCTATGCTGAAAAATCCATACGTAAAAGGGAAACTGTATGACAGTGTTTTCGTGTGACAACAACTAACGAGAATAACGTTACGTATGACAGTTCGTTGTCTGTGTGACACGTTAGTATGAACTTAAAGTGGATGAAATGAATGACACGTTTGTGGGTGACGTTATTCTCAGTGCTTTTGTATGTTTTTGTATGATTTTGTGTGACATGGTTGTTTTGAAGATTATGTGTGAAATGTTTGTTTTCCAGTGTGTGTGACAGTTTTGTTTTATCCCAGTTTTTGTTTGGAAAGTTATGTGTGACACGGTTGTTTGTTAGATGACATGCTTGTTGTTCACATGTTGTATGTTTCTCATGTATGACATCCATTGTTTTGAATGAGTGACAGTCCTGTTTGAGGTCATACATGACAGGATTGTTTTATAATGTGTTACAGGGTTGTACAAATGAAGATCCTCACTATTTCGTATGGTGGAATGTGGACCTCTGATTGTGAGTATGTAGGTGACATATCATCCAAGGCCGTCTTACTAAATGATGATATCAGCTTAGAGGAGTTGAAAAGCACAATCAACCAAAGGTGCAACATCCTGTCACCAGCCAAGAATATGATGTTGTCACACCTCCATCCATTTCAGAAATTGAAGAACCCTTTCAAAGTGGAGAACGAAGAGGATTTGAGTTCATTCCTACATATCAATGCAGCTCCAGGAGTTGATTGGAAAATGCCTCTGTATGTGAGTTTGAATGAGAACAAGGTAATGCCCCTGTATGTGAGTTCGTTAAACTGTCATTAAATGTCATACATTCATTAACACCATTCTCATGTTGGTTGTGTGACAGGATGTATTGTGTGTGACATCTCAAACTACAGTGATACAGTGTGTGACACCTCAAACTGCAACTGTTGCACCTATTCAGCTTCTAGATGAACCTATTCTGGCAGCACTTCCAACTATTGAACCTCCCGTTGCAGCTATTGAGGATGAATACCAACCAATACATGTTGATGTGGAGATGACAAGAGCTCATGAAGATATGGATGACATTTCTGATACAGATATGGATGAAGAGGGCTACTGTGGTGAAAGGTTTATTGCCAGTGGAGATTTCATAGAGGTTGGGAAAGTGTACCAGTCCAAGAGGCATCTGCAAGATGCTGTGGAGAACACTGCTTCTCATAAGAGCTATGGGTATCGTGTAAGAAAATCAAACAAAGAGAGATACAAAGTGAAGTGCGTGGATCCTCAATGTGCATGGCAAATGATGGCTTCAATAATTAAAGGAACAAACAACTTTGTGGTTAGAAAGATCACAAACAAGCATACTTGTGCATTCGACATCAGATTTAAAAAAAAACATAAGCCGTCATACATAAGTATTGCTGACAAGATCAGAACAAGGTGAGTCAAGTTTTGCACTATCCTGCACCTACATTTAAAGTGTTTGTGAGATTGTTTAGGCATGTATGATATGACAGACTTGTGTTGTGAGATTGTGTATGTATGACAGGCTGGTGTTGTGTATATATGCAGGTATGAAGGTGTGAAAAATGGGCCAGATGCAGCTCAAATAAGGAATGATGTCCAGAAGGAGTACCGTGCATCAATCAGCATGTGGAAGGCTAGGAAAGCAAGGGAGCGAGCTCAGAATTTGATAAGGGGAACACCTGATGAAAACTATGCTCTTCTCCCATCATATTGCCACACGCTGAAGCAAGTGAATGAGGGGACATATTACAAGCTTGTCATTGACAGTTCTAACAGATTCAAATATGTATTCATCTCATTTGGAGTGTGCATAAGAGGTTTCCAACACCTAAGGAAGATACATCCCTTGTCACACAATTATATTACAGCCTGGCATACACACTAGTTAGTTGTATGACACATGTTTAGTGTGTGACACTATTTTGATAGTAGTATGACACTAATGTAAATGTATGACAACCACTATTTGTTGACCTACAGCCACTATTTTATTGTATGACACCAGTTTGATAGTAGAATGACACTAAAGTAAATGTATGACAGCACTATGTGTTGTATGACAGCCACTATTTCGTTGTATGACACTAGTTTAATTGTATGACACTTATTTGTTGTAGGTTATATCAGTTGACTCAACATTCCTCCATGGCAATTATTCTGGGCAATTGATGAGCGTTGTAGGTCAAGATGCAAACCAACAAGTATACCCTCTTGCCTTTGCTATAGTGGATTCTGAAAATGATAAAGCATGGCACTGGTTTTTTGAACAACTGCTTAATGTGGTACCACATACAGAAGACCTGGTTGTTGTGTCAGATCGACATGTCAGCATAAAAAATGCAGTAGCAAATGTGTACCCATTAGCTAAGCATGTTAGTTGCAAAAGACATTTGCAAATGAACCTCAGGCAAAGATTCCATAATGTTGGTGTTCTAAGCTTGTTTGAAAAGGCTGTTGAGGCATACACTAAGGCAGAATTTGAGGTCCACTTTCTGGACATATGCAAGGCAAATCCAGAAATAGGGACATATCTACAAGAAGCTGATTTTTCCAAATGGAGTAGGGCTTATTGTCTTGGTGAAAGGTAATGAATTGTATGACAACACTTAATTTTATTGTGTGACAGTAGTTTGAGTTATGAGTGCTAGGTCATATCAGTTGGATGTTACTTGTAGGGCATCCAACTAATTGTATGACACCACGTAATGAATTGTATGACAATACCTAATTTTATTGTATGATAGGTACAACATGATGACTTCAAACAACTCTGAGTGTGTAAATGGAGCCTTGAAGATTGCTAGGTCATATCAGTTGGTAGCACTGTTTGAGTTCATCAGGGACATGGTCACACGATGGTTTCAGAAACGCAGGTAAAAGGCTGCAAAGCGCCAGAACCAACCCCCTTTGAATGTGAGGAAAATCTTGCTGGAAAGGATGAGGATTTCAAAAAGGTATGACATCAAGCCTTTGAATGATGCACAATTCGAGATCTGTGGTGGAGATTTTTCTGGCATTGTTGATCTAGCAAGAAAGACATGCAGCTATAGGGTATTTGATGTGGATCACATGCCTTGTGTGCATGCAATCTGTGCAATTGAATGCATGGAATACAATTGCTCAGAATTCTTAGGTGAGTACTACACAGCTGCAGCTTGGTTGAAGGCTTACCATGAGACTATATACCCTACACCATCTAGATCTGAATGGGATGTACCAGTGGAAATCAGCCAGCTGGTGTGCAAGCCACCACTTGTACGCAGGCCAGTAGGAAGACCAAGGGTGAATAGGCTGCCATCACTTGGAGAATTTAAACCCATTGTGAAGAAAAAGAAGGTGACCACATACAAGTGCAGCTTGTGTGGGAAATCTGGCCACAACAAGAAGACTTGCCCAAGAAGAGAACAAGCAATCACTTGCAAGCTACCATTCTGAAGCTGTCACACAATTCTGCATTGCCACTTTGATTACTACTTTTGATATTAGGCATATTACTGATGTCTGCATTATTTTGGGGATATATTGGCATGAATAGAACATTGCTGGTGTAAGTAAAGAAGTATTTTAGGTAAATGACATTGGGTGACAGGTCCTACTTTTGTAACTACATAGAATTACTTGGTGGTGACAGGTTGATATTTTGTATGACAACCTTTAAATGCACAAACTGTTTTTGATAAATCCAGAGTTTTTATGTTGTTTTTAGATCCGATTGCAAGGTATACAAAAAACACACATTGAACAACACAATGCTGTCATTAGATATACTTGTCAGCAACAAGTGACAGCTATGATTTGGATACAAACAAAACAGGACACAATGAACAACACATTGCTGTCATTATAAAGAGGTCCTTCACACATAACAACCGAAACATTACAACACATTACAACCCTTAAAAACGATAAAAGATGAACATGAAAAAACAACAAGTAGGAAATGATGAAAGCTTGTCACACATTCAAACATCTTGACGCGGTGGTGTGGATGGTGCCGGCTCCAGAGGTGGAAACCTGTGGCCTGGTGGGAGGTGTTGTGCCCTGAACTCGCTCTCATCTTCAAGGCCAAACTGGTGGGAAATAAACCAAGGGTCAAGATAGTACTTGGAAACATGGCATTTAAGCTGGATATTTGAGTGACATGGGTACCTCAATGCATGTCTGCTCCATTTGCTCGTGTGTCACACGATCTACATTGTCATTGATGAAAAAATGGACCCAGCCAGGAGGGACATGAACCTGCAAGAAATAAGCCCTATAGATCCTGGCCACCTTCTGTGTGGGTGTGATTACGAAACCAATCATGTTATCCTGTTACATATGCCCAAAACAAAACAAATGTTATCCTTGGAATGCCAGAGAAAGGGAAGATGGAGAAAACAGAATTTCAAGCTGTCACCACCCCATGTTTGACATAGACAGTGATCTTTTGGGGTCGAGCGGGGGGAACCCTTTGTTGTGCGGTGGCTGGTCTGGGGCCTTGGGAGCTCATAGCTGAAGGTTTGAGGAAGAGGTGGATGGTATGAAAATGGTGCAAAGGTGTATTTGTGGCTGTATGTATTGAGGAAAGTGGGCGGCGAATTTATAGCCAAACATCAGCCCTGTCATACGTTTTTTAACATGTATGGCCAAAACAATGTATGACAATTGATGGTGTCATCCAAAACAGACAAGAATAGGCATTGGGTTTGGTGGTCAATAGGAGCCATTAAACAATAGGCATACTAATGTGGTCAAAGCAAAAGAGAATCTCAAAAAAGATTGACAAGATTAGGCATGGGGTTAGAAAAGACAAGTTGGTCAAAATGACAATAAATAATGACACAACTGCCAACAAAGATCCCCCTTTTTGACCCTATGACATCAGTCACACAACCCCCAATACCCTAATTCAAGTATTTTGTTCAGTTGTCACACAATCTGTAGAAAAAATAAGCTGCACCTGTCACACATGCATTCAGTTGTCACACATGCATTAACCAAAGCTGTGCATGTCATTCCTAGTGAAATTACTAAACTGTGATGCACTATAAACACTCACACATGCATTCACCCGAGTAAAACAAGCCATTCAGACTTGTCACACACATATCTTAGAACCTGTTCAATTGTCACACAAACACATGCATGCACAACCTGTCACACATATGTATAAGTTTCAGCATATGCATTGCTTAAAGAGCCTGTGAACATGATTTGTATAAGTTTCAACCTGTCATTCACAAATACACCCACATGCATTGCTTAAAGAGCCTGTCATTCATAACTACAACGTGTCATACAACAATTCATAACCTTGTCATACATACATTCAAACCTTGTCATACATACAGTCAAACCATTGTCATTCTAACTAATGCTACACCAATTACAGCAACCTTTGTCATACACAATGTTTTTGCTTACTAGCTAAGATATGATGCATCAAAGTTACAGGTCTTCACTCTCATTAAAGATCTATGTGTCCCTCTGCAACTCTATTGCCATCTTCTCCCTGTGAGCATCAACATTGTTCTCATCAACATTGAATTCCTCTTTAAAAGCCAGGGATTCCATGTACTTGAGAGTAAACAGAGCACAATTTCCTCTGCAAAAGAATGAGGATACATTAGCATCAGCAATAAAATGGATCAGGGGAAATAAAAACTTATGTGACTTTGATGCATTACCCTTGCTTGTCAACTGGAGCATCTTTCACCCTACCACAAGTGAAGGGGGTCCCCACATCCTTCACCAGATGCTTCATTCTTTCACTGGCATCAAGGAAGTAAGGCAACAAAACACAAAATGGCCCCAGCATGGACTGATACTGCTCATCAGTAAAGAGGTTTGGAGCACAATCATAAATGTCAACATGATTTTCAATCAAGTCTATCTCTAGAGCAACCCAGTGGAGCTTGGGGATGTTAAAGGGTGCATAAATCTTTTTTGCCTCAAACCATTGTTTCCCATACGTTAAAGGCAGCAATCCATCCATGTAGTCTGTCCAACCCTTGCAAAATTCAAAGCCCCCAGCCCACATATTTTCCAACACATCTTGATTGAACCTATTAACCCAAACACAGTCAACCACAACAACATCTTGCCAGCGTTCAGGCTCATTATGTATCCTCTTCCTGTAGTGGTGCGTTCCCTCATTGATATGCTGCATTAAAACAAGGGGAGCATATCAGATTCTGTACCTATCACTCAGGGTTTTAGCTGTCACACAAAACAAGCATAAATCCTAAACCCAAACTAAAACCCTACACACAACAAAGCATAAACCCTGTCACACTGAAGCCCTATAACAGTAAAGCCCTATAATTCATACCCTGTCACACAATGCAATACCTGTCACACAATGCAATACCTGTCACACAAATGCAATACCTGTCACACAATTCAATACTTGCCTAAGCCAAAACTAAAACCCTACCCCTACCAACAAGCATAAACCCTAAACCCAAACTAAAACCCTACACACAACAAAGCATAAACTCTGTCACACTGAAGCCCTATAACAGTAAAGCCCTATAATTCATACCCTGTCACACAATGCAATACCTGTCACACAATGCAATACCTGTCACACAAATGCAATACCTGTCACACAATTCAATACTTGTCTAAGCCAAAACTAAAACCCTACCCCTACCAACAAGCATAAACCCTAAACCCAAACTAAAACCCTACACACAACAAAGCATAAACCCTGTCACACTGAAGCCCTATAACAGTAAAGCCCTATAATTCATACCCTGTCACACAATGCAATACCTGTCACACAATGCAATACCTGTCACACAAATGCAATACCTATCACACAATTCAATACTTGCCTAAGCCAAAACTAAAACCCTACCCCTACCAACAAGCATAAACCCTAAACCCAAACTAAAACCCTACACACAACAAAGCATAAACTCTGTCACACTGAAGCCCTATAACATTAAAGCCCTATAATTCATACCCTGTCACACAATGCAATACCTGTCACACAATGCAATACCTGTCACACAAATGCAATACCTGTCACACAATTCAATACTTGCCTAAGCCAAAACTAAAACCCTACACCTACCAACAACCATAAACCCTAAACTCAAACTAAAACCCTACACACAACAAAGCATAAACCCTGTCACACTGAAGCCCTATAACAGTAAAGCCTTATAATTCATACCCTGTCACACAATGCAATACCTGTCACACAATTCAATACTTGTCTAAGACAAAACTAAAACCCTACCCCTACCAACAAGCATAAACCCTAAACCCAAACTAAAACCCTACACACAACAAAGCATAAACCCTGTCACACTGAAGCTCTATAACAGTAAAGCCCTATAATTCATACCCTGTCACACAATGCAATACCTGTCACACAATTGCAATACCTGTCACACAATTCAATACTTGCCTAAGCCAAAACTAAAACCCTACACCTACCAACAACCATAAACCCTAAACCCAAACTAAAACCCTACACACAACAAAGCATAAACCCTGTCACACTGAAGCCCTATAACAGTAAAGCCCTATAATTCATACCCTGTCACACAAATGCAATACCTGTCACACAATTCAATACTTGCCTAAGACAAAACTAAAACCCTACACCTACCAACAAGCATAAACCCTAAACCCAAACTAAAACCCTACACACAACAAAGCATAAACCCTGTCACACTGAAGCCCTATAACAGTAAAGCCCTATAATTCATACCCTGTCACACAATGCAATACCTGTCACACAAATGCAATACCTGTCACACAATTCAATACTTGTCACTGAATACAGAGGCTGGCAACTGATTCAACAACCCTAAACCCTAAACCCTAAACCCTAAACCCTAAACCCTAAACCCTAAACCCTAAACCTTAAACCCTGTAAGACTAAACCCTAAACTCTAAAGCCCTGTAATTCACAACCTGTCACTCAATTGAATAGCTGTCACACAATGCACAACCTGTCACACAATGCTTTAAAACAGAGTAAGGTTATGTACCTCATCACCCAGCCAGCATTTACTTGTTAGGAGCTCTCTGAAGAACTTCTTGTCAAGTGATGTCTCAAACCCAGGGACGCCCATGTGTGTACTATATAAGACAAAAACACAGAATCATTAGGGGGTTGAAAAACAAACAGAGAACAAGTTGATATGAAGAGGGCAGTGTAGCAGACCTTGAATCATAAAACCAATCATAGAAAGCTCGTCTGTCTTTTGTATCATAGAAAGAATTCTTGGGTCTTCTAGGCATTGGCTTAACCTTCTTCTTCTTTTTTTTCTTCTCTGCAGTGTAAGGAGTTTTTAGCTTGTCACTGGGCTTGTTGTTCCTTGTAGACTTCCTCACAACTGTCTCAGGTTGCTTTTCAGTTTCTTCTTTTTCTTCTTCCTCTTCAGACTCATCAGATTCTTCAGATTCATCAGATACATCCTTCTCTTGTGTGACTGTCATCACAAGGCCCTCATCATCCACTTTGTGGCCATCCCCTGTCACACCAACCTTCTCAGCCACCTCTGTCACATAAACCTCAGTTTTCTCAGCAGAATCCACATGTACAGGCTTCTCAGCTACCTTTGGCACACCAACCTCAGTTCTCTCAACTTCTACAACCTCATGAACCTTCTCATCAACCTTGTCATCAACCTTCTCAACTTGCACACCAACCTCACCAACCTTCTCATCAACCTCAGTTTTCTCAATTTGAGGAGAAGTATGCTCAACTTGTACATCCTTCTCAGCAAGCTCAACCTTCTCAGCAAGCTCAACTGTCTCCTCTTGCACTTGAGCCTTCACATCTTGCACTTCATGATCAGCAGCTGCAGACTTTTCTTTAGGTGTTGCAAACAAACTGGCATTCTCATCAAATTCCTGGCTTTGAGCATGTATGTCCTCCAACACTTCAGCAAAATTCTCCTCAAATTCTCCCTCCTGTCTTTCAGCCTGCTGAGTGGTGGTCTCTTCTTCCACAAGCCCACAGGTTCTTAAATCCTTCCTCAATGCATACATCTGGGAGAGGAGCTCAACTTGCCTATCATTAAGCCGTAGAAGTTGCATGTTCATGTCTTGTTGTATCCCTTGTGTTGATTTTAGAGAACGAGCTAAAATCCTAACATCATCTCTCAATGTCTTGGCCCACAGAGGCTCATCAGACATGGGATCAACTGACCTGTCACCACCAGTAGTCTTTTCTTGTTGACCCACAGCTCCCTTCTTCTTGTGTTGAGCCTTGATGGGTACATTAACTACTGGTGCAACTTTGGCTCCTCTCAGCCTGGAGGAAATGCCAGTGGCTGCACTCTTTGGCCTCTCAGCACCCTTTGATTTCTTGTTCACCTTCTTCTTCTTGGCCTCCTTGTTCACCTTGACAACAACTTCTTCAATTGAGCAATCTTCAACATCCATGCTGTCAACAGGCATGTTGTCACCTACTTCATTCCCTTCTTCTTTCCCCTCCTTCTCACCATCTTCCATTTGCTGTCATACAGACACATGTCATACATAAGCATGTCATACATATATCAAGCTGTCATACAACACAATTGTAATCACATGTCATACATATAATAATTGTTGTTGAACTACCTTTTCTGGAACCTTTTCTTCTTCCACAACAATTTCTTCCTCCACAGCCTTGTCTCCTTCATTCACATCCTTTTCTTCATCATTCCCTGATTTCTTCACAAACTTAACCTTCTTGGCTGATTTGGTTGCAGCAGGCACACGCCTTGGGAGCTTGAACTTGTCACCAAGTATGTGCTTACGCATATCACCAAGGCTCTCAAAGTCATCACCAGAATCATCTTGTACTTCCTCCTCCACCTTCCTTTTCCTGGATGGTGTCTTGACCTTCCCTTCCTTCTCCCCAATCTTCTCCACCTTCTCTTGCCTCTTCTCCTCCTTACCAATTGAAGTGTTGTGCCTGTGGGTAGCCACTGCATACTTCATCCTCATCCTCATTGCCTTTGACCCCAAAACACTGTCCTTCTCCTCAGAATCCAAAAGCTTCTGCTCAAGCTCTGCAGACATTAGAACCTGAGGCAGCCTCCATGTAATATAGCTGTCGATGACAGGGTCTTTCTTCTCGTCTGACCATGAGAAATCACCAAAATGGCAAGAGTCATACCTGTACACATCACCCTGAAAACAACAGAAATGAAAAAACCTGTCATACAAGGGAAAATGGGAGTTGTAAGACAACTGTAATAGACAACAATTTAAGTACACATTAGCCTACCAATTCCTCAAGTGCATTCTCCAATTGTTTGATGGACAGACCTTTGTCAATTGAAACAGAATGCCATATAGGACCAGAGATGGTGTTCTCATCCAAACTGTAATTAACCTTACACATGTCACACAGCCCTGGAAAAGTTTCAAAGATCCATATCTGACATGACAAAAATACAACAAATGGTTACAATATGTCATACAACAGTTTTCATCCAATCTCCAACAAACTGCAATACAACAGTTGTCACACAACACAATTGTGTGACAACTTGTCATACATATAACAATATGTCATACAACACAACTGTTGTAACATGTCATACATATATAAAGCTGTCATACTGTCTCATGTCATACATAAACATGTCATACATATTCAATTTCTCATGACTCAGAAATTTACCTCAAAGGACAGAGGATAACCACCCAAATTGAATCTTGTCCTGGTATTAGGAGAAGTATGCTTGGCTTGAGAAATCTTGGATAATGCATCTATGGTGGCTAGGTAAATCTTCCTACCCCAAGGGTACCTTTGGAATTTGTCCATATCAGACACTAATGCAGCATGCTCAGTGCTTATATTTGTGTTAGGCTTGTGAGGAAGCAGCACACCCTCAACCACCAACAAATAGGCTAGCATCATCTTCCTTTTGCTGTTTTTCTCGTTGCAGAGCATGTCTTTCAAATCACCCAGCTTGCATTTATCTACTCCCAAAACATCTTCCATAGAAACCTCTGGGACATCCACATCCACTTCTGCACAGTTTAACCCAGTAATGGCAGCAAACTCGACCATAGAGAATCTAGCTATCTCACCCTTGACCTTGAACCACAACTCTTTGGACTTCTTTGTCTTTACTTCATGCATCATCATAGCATGGACAGCCGTTCCTAAGAAAGCCAGCTTGTCCCCAATCCTAAAAATTGTACCAAAGCATCCACACTTCAAGGCCTCCCATTGCTCTGTAGATACATTTTTCTTTATTGTTTTGAAGACAGAGACATCTGAAAAAACATTGTATCTGCCCCTGAAACGATGATTCTCTGGGTAATAGTACTTCAATGACTGTAATTGCTGCATGTCAAATTCAGCTGGAGGAGCATATGGAACTATCTGTGACATTATCACACCTGTCACACAAAAAAATGCAAACCAAACTGAAATACAACAGTTGTCATACAACACAATTGTAATCACATGTCATTTCTATAACAATCTGTCATACACTCACATGTCATACCTAAACATGTCATACACAACAATTGTCATACAACACAATTGAAATCCAAAAACCTGTCATACAGTTGTGCTACAAACAAAAGACATCCATATTGATGTCATACAACGGTTGTCATACAGACCAATAATCAACCAGATTCATGTCATACAATGAATTGCATTACAAACACCTGTCATACACAATAATTTTGTTCCTAATAGGTTGTCATCACTAATCATGTCATACACAATAATTTTCACACATGCATTCTCCACAGAACATTCACAACAACCAACCATTACTCCATGTCCAACCTAAAACATGCATTTCAGGCAACCATTGCATTGTGTCATACACTGAACTACGACTTTCGAAAATGCCTAAAGCATGCCTTTCAGGCAGTTAAACGATTATGCACAAAACATCCACAACAACCAACCATTACTCCATTAAACCTAATTGAACACAATGCAAGCACACACATTGGAAAACAAAGACGGAAGAAGCCTGAAAACCTACATTCCACTAAGATTACAGCCAGAAATTGCTCGATTTCGTTCCAACCCTAAAAACGAAAGAGGAACCTACCGCGGGGAAGACGATGGAGGAGATGATACAGCGGGGGAAGTCGTGGAAGCAAAGCGAAACGCTGCGACGGGAAAACAGCGGTGGAACGGCCGTTTTTTGGTCGAAGTCGGAGGCGGTTGAGGGCGGTTTCCGGCTGTCACGAGTTTGGGCGAGCGAATAGAGAGAGAGAAGAGAGAGAGCGGAAAAAGTTGAAATGGGGGAAATTAAATGCCTTTTATACCCCCAAAAAACGGCCTCATACCACATTTATTTTTTAGTTGGATTACATGCTACGGGAAAGTGAAGTGGGCGGCTTCGCCGCCCACTTCCCTCTTGTTAGAGCACCCCACTCCTCCAATTTGATCAAGTATAAGGCAAATGGTAGAGAAAATTGGGCATTACACCATCAAAAAGTCTTGATACTGTTTAAGACAGTAAAGATTATAAAACGGCTTTTCTGTATAGCGCACCCCCGAATTACTTTATAGCGCACTCCTTTGTCCATTAAAAAGGGATGGACGGTTCATACATGACCACAGAAAACTTGTAGACAAGTTAGTATTGTCCAGACATTTTCACTGGCCGGTGTGTCATTAGTTTTAGTTTACGAACCTTGTCCAACATTTTTTCATGGTCATTAAATTTTCGTCCATGGAAAACTTATGGACCTTTAAACGTTGTCCATGATATTTGTATGGACGTATCGCGTTTTTCCATGTATTTATAATGGACGATTTATAAGTACGTGAAAAGTTGAAATTCGTTACGTGGACAGAAGTGATGCTCATACTAAGCGGAGGCGAGTCTAGCGATCCTGTATAATCTGAGTATGGATGGGGAGAATCATAGTGGCTTATTAGCTGCTGGAGTTGTGGACGTTTTAAGACGACTTGTTGCCTTGCAACGGCCTCAATGGCAACGGACATTGCGTTTGCTGAGGACGTTGCCAGTTTAAGACGGGTGTTGGCTTGTTCGGGTTCTGTTTATATATGCAAAAGTGATTTCCTGCCATAGATTGTACAAAGGTTTTACTGGTGTTTTGGATGTGTCAGTGATTCAATGGAACAATGGAACTTGCGTGATAGATTACACATCAAATTGCAATAGACAGGTCCGGAATCATTGAAGCAATAGATTCATGGACAGAAAGTCAAAAACTGTATCACAATTCACATATAGTGCTTAAGCATGCAGCAAGACAACAAATCAATTGAGACATCCTTCTCAACTCTCATACTGCTCCTATTATATCAAAAACCATCAGACTGAACCAAAATCATCACATAAAAACACTTAACTAAGCCCATCTAAAAGCTCACAAAATGTCAAAGAATGATTCTAAACACTTGGCCATGCTATGTATAGCATAAACTGAAGCTTGTATCCGTGACGGCGTCGGAGGAGCTCAAGACGGCGTCGGAGGAGCTCGAGATGGATTCATATGTGAGTAGAAGAATGCTCGAGATGGATTCGGCCAACTTGAAATTGAACAACAACAACTGAAATTGAACAACAACAACAACATGTCAAAATTGAACAACAACAACTTAAATTTGCTACTACAAGCAACAAATTTGCTGCTGTAATTCAATTTAGCACAGAAATTCAGTAAAAAAAATTGAAATTAAAAAGAGGCCACCCAACCTGCACACACCAACCCGGCGACGACGCGTGCAGTAGAGGACGACGAGGCTAACACCGGCGGTGGCTACTCGACGAGTCGTGCAGCAGAGGAAGGCGACGAGAAGAGTTGCAGGAAGAGCTGTCACCGGCGGAGATGCGAGGACTGGATGTCGAGAAGAGGAGATGCGAGGGTCACCGGAGAAGAGTTGTCACCGGCGACAAGAAGCAGCAACGGAGCCGCGGATTTGCAGAGGAGTCGTCGTCGGCTCGTCGCTGTGAAGGAGCCGCAGATCTGCAGAGGAGCCGCAGTTGCAGGAAGGCAGCAATGGAGCCGCAGATCTACAGAACCCTAATCCGCCTAGCCCGCTCAAGGCCGCCTAGCCCCGCCCAGCCCCGCACCGCGCCGCCTAGCCACGCCTAGAATGTTCGAGATGGCGAGCGAAGGGAGAGCTGCTGCGAAGGCGGAGGCGAAGGGAGAGGAACGAAGAGGCAAAAAATCGCTGGAACGCAGGCGGAGGAACGCAGAACGTTTAGGGGAAAATCGCTGGAACGAAGAGGCAAAAAATGAAGAGGGCAAATGCGTAAATTACCATTATTTATACATGCGTTACAAAGCAATCTGGATATGCGTCAAAAAGACTGACCCTTATAAAATCAAGTCTGTCCTTTCTGTTCTTTTACCCTTCATACTTCTTTCCAATTTCCAAGTGTCCTTTAGTTGCAAAAATCAACAGCTTGCTGTTGTTTTCAAATTTCACTACCTTTGTTCCTTGCTCAAAGGATAACCATTGAAATTAGGAGGATTTGGTGGGTGAATAGCTCAGTGAAACCCCACACGCAAACCATATAATTGCATGAAAATGACATTTGTGGTTGCTAATGTCATCTGGGTCTACTAGATAATGATTTTAGAGACCTAATCACATGCACCAAGCCTCCCTGTAGTATTACTGTTCACTTAACTTCTATAATTTCCCTTATACTATGATATGATCAAAACAGTGTGGACCCATTGCCAATATCAAGTGATTGATCATGTTGATGCCCTTAATTATAAGTACGGGGGAATGAAATGGTGAGAAATACTTATATGAGCTGTTTGTTATTCCACCAATCAAGGCAAAAGCTTATATATTCAGCTTAATTAGCTTGATGAGTACTGTTGAATGGTAGATGCCCTATCCTCTTTCATTATTGTTTGTTAAACAAAGGAGCTATATAGTCAAGAGGAACAAAAAGAGTTTTACACCAAATTCCAATTAACAATTCCTTTCACAGGATATAGCTTATAAAAACCACTTCTTCAAGAAACTCACACACACACCCATACAATCATCATCTTCTCTTCCTCTTGGTTTCTCCTTTTTGCCTCCTCTCTTGTTTCAGGCTCTTTGCATAGGCTTCCATGGATCCGCCACCAGGCGGCCCACCACCGGCACCCGGTCCAGGAGGCGGAGGAGGTCCATGCGCTCCATGGTAAGCTCGAAAACCGAACAGATTTTTAAGAAGTTAGACTTTTAATTGGTTTTGACTTACCTTGTGTTTGTTCTCTTGTGGGATTTGTGTAGCTTGTGGTTCCTTAGCTGTTGTGGCTTGTTCGGAAGCTGCTGTCCTCCAGGACCCGGAGGCGGCCCTCCACCGCCGTAAAACCTAGCTTCTTCAGTGTGTATCTGAATTTGTTCCATCTCTTTGTATGTTTGGCTAATTTCCTACATGGTCTTGATGTGAATTGTGAAAGTGCTTGTTCAGTTGCAACTTCTTTCAGTTTCAGGTGATGTGAAACGCAACGTAACTCTATAGTTTCATGTACTCTGCTTCAATTCTATGTCGCCGTCGTCGTCGTTAATTCCTTTGTTGATCTTGTCCCTTTTAAAGATGAACATATATATGATCTCTTTGTATTCTTGTTTTGTGCTTTATCATGTTGCTTGTGTACCGAGTAAACTGTTGCTTGTGTACCGAGTAAACTGTTGAGTTTGGTTTTACATTAGTATGTTGATGGAGTTTTGGGATGGTCATGCAATATAAAGCAAGTACATATCATGTTTGGTATCTAATGCATTATAATTTTCATATTTATATTCTATATACGGCACTGAAAAAATGACTTTGTACTGCTTAAGATATGTTGTATAAAAACATACAAATATAAAACCATACGAATCCATTCATATCTAGAAATACCCTTCGTATATATGCACTCTATAAAATCTTTGGAAAACCCCCACATGCACCCAACTTTACATGCTTACGAACTAAAAAAACGTCGGTGTGCAAACAAAGCCTATTGAAATGTCTATGTCATTGTGCTAACTTAATGGATATACGAATAGCATTGATCGTCCACGCTGGTTTGTCATTCTGCTGACCAAAAGCTATAAGGAGGTGGAATTACACCAATATCGCAATAAGCTTATTAAACGAGCATTGATTAAGCAAAAACTGATAAAATATTATGCCATGAGTCTAGACTGTCTAGTTGAGGTTATTATATGTCTCTTCTTTTTTTTCCCCCTTTTTTCTGTTATTTTAGCTTTAGTAGTAGTTTTTGCTTTATTTGTTCGGTTTTAGGGTCGTCGGTATAGTTTGGTGAATGGTTTAGTTTATGTCTCCTGGGTTATATTCGGCACATTTTATCTAGGTCTGGAATGTCTTCATTCTCACCCTTAGATCATGCATTGCAGCATTTTTCTGGGCAAATGTTGTTGTTGTTGAATACATGTCTCTAATTTTTAACAAGTCAATAGTATGTAGAATGATTAGTTTTTTTTTTTGAGAAAAGAATGGTTAGTTTTGACACTGGGAGAACTACATATTTATAACAAGGAGATGGATGTGCTAACAAGAGGTACGCAAGGAAAGTGAGAACGAGCGACACTTCATTGAATTAATGATCTAGATCAACACTTCATTGAATGAGAAAAGGTTTGAAAAAACAAACAAGGCGCAGAGTTTATAATTGAATGTGTAAGATATTAAGCTTGTATGTGCTCCATCTTGTAAAGGAAGGTATCACGTCCTCTAAGAAAACAATAGGCAAATTCGATTAAAAAAGGAGTGCTCGAGCTACATTCTACAAGTGCCTATATTAATGCTCAACAACAACATTTTTGCTATGGGGTGTTGATGCAATTAATTTGGTGCAAAGTACCCTTTAAAGAGTAAAATTTTGCGAACTTAGGTTGCAACCCGTTAACCCTAATCAGACTATCAAACAAGAAGTCATGTTCTTTTCAAGCTTACTTTTATGTGTCAATGTTGCTAGCCTCGCAATTAATCAAATTGTGTGCACTCATCTTACATGTTGGACAATTAATGGAGTTTAACTCATTTCGGAGTTTGAGGAATTTGAAGGCGATTTTGTTGGATTTGAAGGCTGATCGAGGGAGATGAGGTCGTTGGATCAGTGGACAAGACTGCTATGGAGTTAGGACGGCTTGTAAAGTCGATCATGTAAAAGATGGGACAAGATTGGCTTTATATATTAGTCACAAGTCAAATGAAAAAACTCTAATTTAAAGGTCAACCAGGAATTTACAATGTTTTATTGTTTTATTGGTCATTTAAACGAAAAGATATCACAAGGTAATAGAACTACGTAGACTTAAATCATACAGTATACAATAAAAGACTTCATTGATTTAAAACTAATCATTTGTTTCAATTCTTTACTTGGTCATAATTAAATAACGTACAGCTATAACATTAATTTCACACATACATCTTGAAATGCATACGTATATATAAATCATATTGCTTCAATATTCCTACACTTGGAATATACAATTGCACAATGCTTTCTCAATGAGAACCTCAACATCAATTATAACACAAGATTTACAACTTTACATGCATGTCGAATTGTCAATGGTGATAAAGGCGTTGGAAGGGAAGTTTGTGATCATGGAAGGCCGTTGGCAGTTGGTTTATATACTTTACAAAGGTGTAGGTGGCCCCACCTGCCAGGATGCCTACTGTTGGGCCCACCAAATACACCCACAATCCTTTGTACACGTGTCGTACTACTGCTGGCCCAATGCTCCTTGCTGGGTTCATCGATGCTCCAGATATTGACCTGTCAACGACCAACACACAACATTATTCTCATTTTTTTAAATAAATTTATGCAAGTTAATATGAGTCGACCCAAAAAAATATGAGTCGATAACAATTCAACCAAAACAAAATACGAGTCAATAACAAATTTTATAATGCTAGTGGGTGAGTTGAGAAGGTGTTATTGATTTATCACAAATTAAAAGAGAAAATAAAAATCTTGTTCAAGAAACTTTCTTCTTAAATAGATGAATTCCACATTAAAATCCACATACTAATTTATATATTGTGGTGTAAGTTATTTTATAAATATTACATTATAAAAAAAATCAAATTTGATCTAATTCTAATTTCATGAAATTTTGATAATTATTTTTCTGTATATATTTTCATTAAGAAAATCAATATATATGTTTTAATTGCACGACACATGATCTCAAAAAAAAATTGCACGACACATATAAAATCAAAATTCAAAACCATGTTCAAGTTATTAACAAGAATGTACTTTATGCAAAAGCTGTATAATATGTAACACATACGTACCCGGCGACTAGGGCATTCATAAGAATGGTCATTCCAATAACTACCCCGGCAAACTCTTTATGCTGCACAAGTTAATTAATGACAAAAGCAAAGATTATAAGTTAAGACATTAATTGTGTATTCATGGTTTAATAGTCTCAATTATTTGTGACTAATTAACTGTTTGGAGACACTAACCGCTCTTTCATCAAAGGCAACACCAAAGATAACGAACCCTAGAATGAAACCTATAACAATCTCCATCACTAGAGATTGAAGGTTCGAGCCCGAAGGAACCGTCCCGAAATAAGTATGAGGTGAGTAGTCGAGAAGCAAAGACAACGTAAGACTTGCCAAGATCGACCCGAGCAATTGTGCCATTATGTATAGCGGAACCTACAGTTTAGAGGACCAAGATACATCAATGGACACATGAAAAAACCAACTACCAAGTGAAAGAATTGGAATGA
This sequence comes from Polygonum aviculare, assembly GCA_934048045.1. Taxonomy (NCBI): domain Eukaryota; kingdom Viridiplantae; phylum Streptophyta; class Magnoliopsida; order Caryophyllales; family Polygonaceae; genus Polygonum; species Polygonum aviculare. Next base: position 26,141,330 of record OW204025.1, read on the forward strand.
ACGTTATAACTTATACGTACCTCGATCCAAGGGAAATCTCTAAGAATGGCGTAAGTGATGGTGACGGAAGGGTTGAAGTGGGCAGTGATGTGCTCGAGATTGTAGACGACAATCATGATGATGAGCCCCCATGTCACACATACGCCCACGTATGTGACCGACCCATTGAGCTTGTCCACGATGATGGCACCACAGCCGGTGAAGACTATGAAGTAAGTACCGATAGCTTCCGCAAGTAACTACAACATACATGCCACAAACACCAGCCATTTATCTTCTTTCTAGCTATTAAGTTCAATTAGGATTAGCGCACACTCTAGGTCGAGAACCTAGCATAATACATAAGTTCGTGGACGGGTTACTTTTTCTATTGTCAATTGATTTTACTCTGGCCTGTCGTAGTTTCAATAAATTCAGTTCATTTGACAAGTTTTGGTATTGTAGTAGATGATCAAGTTACAAAAAAGTCAACTCTTAACATTTTGTTCCTATACCATTAATCTAGGTCGGCGTACGTAAGATAGACAATTAATATACTTGGGAAATAACATTGGAATGTTTTCTATAAAGGACGTCAAAAATACTAATGCTTCATCATTAATTAAAAACTAACCTATATACTTTTTGCTATTAGGAACATCTAGGTCATCATATATGTTAATTTTGAAATATTAATAGTCTTATAACATGTTGGCTCTAGGACTGAAAGCAAAGACATACCCTTTGGAGGATGCAGGCAATGTTGAGGGAAGGCCACCATAAGGTTGCGAGGTTGTTTGGGTGCTCCTCGTGGTGGTCGTCGTGTGCGAAATGGTGGCTTCCCTTCTCCATACTAGACAGCTCCATGTCGTGGTTGTCGACGACGTGACTGACCTTCGAAGACATTTTACCAATCGATCTTTAATTTGGTTCACAATTAAGCTAGATGTGTGGAGATTTTGAATAGCACATATATTGGAGTCGTAGGTGATGAAAAGCTTTACCTCCTTTAATGGGTATTTATATGTATGTGTAGCTTTGACTTTTCAGTAAATAAAACAATATTTGTACGTATCTAAGTATCTTGACTATGTAAGAAAAAATACAACATATATGATCAATTACAGTCACAAAACCAGGGTCACAAAACCAGAGAACAAAACCAGGTCCTGGAAACTAATACGAATTCTGCTGCGATCGGAGGAAAAATACAATGTCGGCGGAGATGTCTTGCCCGGCCTTGTTACATTTTTTAACATAATAAAATACATTTTATTTTTTAATAAATTTTTTAGAATGGTAAAGTAGGAGCTCAATCAAATAAAAATGTCCTTCTTTCATAAGAGGAAGGCTCGAGATGTTACGAAAGAAAGAGAAATGAATATCGTATTTATCATATCAACACGTATAACAATTTAACTTAACGTGTGTGAATATTCAAAAATATATGTATTAAGATTCAAATAATTGATCCTATGTTTATTTAAATGTTTAGTATTGAATATTGACTATAAATACATAAGTTTATAAATATACAAATGGGTCCAGATCCGGTAGGAATGATTATTATGGTAGGAAATAGGAATGAATCATAGTCATTGGATGAGGAGAGATCAAGGGCTCAAGAAAAAAAGGGAAAAAAACGGCACAAACGTATTTTTCGGAAAACGGCACGGCCGTCCAGATTTGTGCAACCGTATGGCCTATTTGTGCAACCGTATTTGTGCAACTCTATGGCCGATTTGTGCAACTCTATGGCCGATTTGTACAACCATATTTGTGCAACTCTATTGCTTATTTGTGCAACTCTATGATCAATTTTGCATTCATGTCATATTTTATAGCAGTCGAAGTTCGTATAGTTTGTTTCGCTTTGGCAATTTGTGCAAGTCTATTGTCAATGTGTTGAATTCTATGGTCAATTTGTTCATCAATATTTGTGCAACTCAACGGTCAAATTTGTGCAACTCAATGGTCAAGTTTGTGCAACTCAATGGTCAATTTGTTCATTCATATTTGTTCAACTCTATTGCCAATGTGTTGAATTCTATGGTCAATTTGTTCATCAATATTTGTGCAACTCAATGGTCAAATTTGTGCAACTCAATGGTCAAGTTTGTGCAACTCAATGGTCAATTTGTTCATTCATATTTGTTCAACTCTATTGCCAATGTGTTGAATTCTATGATCAATTTGTTCATCAATATTTATGCAACTCAATGGTCAAATTTGTGCAACTCAATGGTCAAATTTGTACAACTCTATGGTCAATTTGTTTATTCATATTTGTTCAACTCTGTTGCCAATGTGTTGAATTCTATGGTCAATTTGTTCATCAATATTTGTGCAACTCAATGGTCAAATTTGTGCACCTCAATGGTCAGATTTGTGCAACTTAATGGTCAAATTTGTACAACTCTATGGTCAATTTATTCATCAATACTTGTGCAACTCAATGGTCAAATTTGTGCAACTCTATGGTCAATTTGTTCATTCATATATGTTCAACTCTATTGCCTATTTATTCACCTCTATGATCAATTTGTTCATCTTTATTGTAAAATTGTTCATCCATATTTATAGTGATCGAAACCATTTATGACACATCTTAGGGAAGAAGATGACAATTATAAACCAAGAGCTTCTCATGTCCAATTTGTACATATCCACTTTAGAAAATCATCCAAAACTAGCCATCAAACCGAGAGCAAACACCTACAAACCAACAACAACATGTAGCAGCTCAGTTTGATCACTTCCAACCTACACCAACAAATTACAAATTTGATCTCAGCAAATATAAACAAAACTAGCTATTGATAGCTAATCACAATCAACTAAGTATGGAAAATCCATGATGCAATACATACATCAGATGCATGAAGCTACCGAAAATATATGCAATTATCATACGGACCCAAAATCTATGCTACCACAGATGCATGATGCAATACATCTATCGATCTCTCACGGCCTTCAACATAATGCAATCATCAAGCAAAATTGGAATGTAAGGATAATAGGCATGTTGAAAGAAGGAAAAACATCTGATTATTAAACAAAATCACATAATTAGTCAACACATTCCTACAGCAAAAAACTAGATTGTGCTAAATGAATAGAAGTTAGGAAAGCAAATGAAGCTCAATATCGATTGTGCTAAATGAAGCTCAATGCTGGAAAAATCCACATCCGGATGAACTAAATGAACTAAATCAAAATCTCAGCATCACAGATTAAAAAATAAGAGAACATGAGATCTTTCTGGACAAGTATTTACCGGAATCGCTTTCCCGTACGATCTTCGCCGCCGTTCAGAGCCTCTGCACGTAATTCATCTTCTCTTCTCGTCAATGGCTTCTCGGAGAAGCTCCTAAAACCGAATGTGGAGGTCACATTAAATCTGGCTTCGTCGTCGCCCTGTCTCAGATCTGGATTTCGGATTGAGCGTCGTCAGGGACTAGATCCGGTCCGACGGGAGGCTCTACATCCTGTGCGGCCAAGGAGGAGATGAGGAAGAAGAGCAAATCGACTGGATTGAGCACACAATCAACGCTAGATCAGAGTCCAAAACTTCAGATCTGGAAAAAACCAGAACGTCGTAGATCGGAGAGAAGACGGCACGGTTAGGGTTCCGCACAAAGACGTACTCGGAGAAGGTGAGGCTGGCGGTGCCGTTGGCGACTGTGAACGACGGGATCTGGACGGTGTTGATGGCGATCCGCGGATCCTTGGCCTTGAAGAGGGAGAAGTAGATGATGAACGCAGAAGAGGAAAATAATTGAGAGGACGCAGTCACGCAGGATACCAAAGTGGAGGAAAGATAATAATAAAATGAAACAAAATCCTAACCGTACACTTCTGGTTTAATCCACGGCCGACAATCATTCCTATTTCCTACCGTAAGACTCATTCTTACATGAGTCTTTCTCTATACAAATAATTGAATATCAAGTTTTTAAATATTGGTAATTGATGATTTGAATAATATATGTTTGGTATTGAAACCTGAATATTAAGGCATACGATTTTGAATATACCAAGCACATTATACAATGTAATATACTTATGATTAGCTTGAACATATACAAGTAACCAAGTATTTGAATATACGAGTAACATGTGCGATTACAAAATGTTTGAATATAACTACCAATCTACCACTTAGTTCAAATATAAATGCTCTTAAGTATGCATATCCGTCAAATTGAATATATCCAATAATAGGAAGAATATAAAAATCGTTTCTCGTTTTTCTTCTATTGACTTTTTCTCATGATCCTAGTTTTATCTTATAAATTGCAAACTAATCTCGCACCCTAATTTCTCTAATACATGTCCATCTAGTACAGTGTTAAACTCAAGGTTGGAAGGGCATAAGGGGCATTGATCGACTTTCGACATTAGGGGTTGCCTATAAGAAGAATGCAACAACGAAGAGGCAAACCACTTCTCGCAAACACAAACACTGAAACCTAAGAGTGAGCCCATCGAAAAAAACGAAAGAAGAGAAGAAAAAAAGTCTTCGACGACGAGTATATGATCTGGACGATGGAAGTGAAACAGTTTCGAACTGTGAAGGAATATGTGCTTTTAGCTGGTGTAGTGTAGTATTTGATTGTTTTGATTTTAGTTAATGTTGTTGGCTTAGGAATCTAGACTGATAACTCTCGTTACTATTTGCTATAATTGGAATATGATTGGAACAAAGAAGTTCGAGTATTGTCTTTGACCAAACATGAAACAACATGGACGTCAGATTCAAATCAAACTACACCTACTCAACAAAAAAAACAAATCAAACTACACTAATGTGGGGCCACGTGTAATGTAGTGTATAGATTGGGGGTTTAGAATCTGCTTTTCTTCGGGCTTTAAATGGAAATCCAAATCGTGGGTTCTTTTTTGTTCTCTACTGCTTTTAAAATCTTTAATAGTATTTAGGCCGATTGACCGAAAACCACCCGTATAATAGCCCATATTGCCCTAAACCACCCCTTATATACCTATTTACCGAAAACCACCCTTATACCACCTTCCGTCAAAAAACGACCACCTCTTCAGGTTTCTCTGTTAAGAAGCCGTGAACGCGCGCGTGCGACGCGTTGTTAAACTTCGATTTTGTTTTTTTTTTACCTCTTCTTTCTATCTCACAATACTAATATCATCTTCTTCCCCAAATTTTAACCCTAAAATTGACTGATTTTGGGGTTAAAATTTGGGGAAGAAGATGATATTAGTATTGTGAGATAGAAAGAAAAGGTAAAAAAAACAAAATCGAAGTTTAACAACGCGTCGCACGCGCGCGTTCACGGCTTCTTAACGGAGAAACCTGGAGAGGTGGTCGTTTTTTGACGGAAGGCGATATAAGGGTGGTTTTCGGTAAATAGGTATATAAGGGGTGGTTTAGGGTAATATGGGCTATTATACGGGTGGTTTTCGGTCAATCGGCCTAGTATTTAATGTTAAAAACTCACCATTGAGAGTGATCTTAGATGATTCATCATTCAATCCCGGAGGACTTTACAGATTCAGCCAGCTTGCGATACTTGAGATTTGGCTTTCTTGCAGGAGTTGTCATTGTCTGTTCTTTTGCCCGCTAATACTGAAAGCCCCCCTCCACTAGAACCCTAAACTCTAGAGCCTACCCAACTATATCCTCCTTCATGATCAGTGGCTTTCGGGTGTTCCAATTGTGTATATTGGTGGGCTCTTGTAGAAGATTGAACGAGTCAAAATGATGCTCTTAGGTCACGTTTCCAATATGATCGATCATTCATAGGATAGGAGAGACTAATGAAAAGATTATCAGTGCAATCACTTTCACTTTTATCACTTTGTCTTGTGGAATCACTTTTGCTTTTCTCTTTGTTTGGCATCAATTTGTCAAATTGAAGGTTCAACAAGTCATTTGTAAACAGACAAAGACGTTATTAATCAAGTCACATCACACAACAAGTTAATATTGAACGATGAGAATTAAATCTGCCTTTTATATTGATTAGTTTGTCATTGTGAAGAACATCATGAAGGTTCATGTGCATATTGATTGATTTGTCATCCAGAATTTGTCTTCAATTGAGTTTTGTCATCGCCAAAATTCAACAATTCATCATAAAGGTTCATCATGAAAACACATCACATTGATGAATCATCACCATCAATCAAGTCATTAGCGCATTCCATTTTTTTTTTAAGTCATAACTACATACCGAATGTTTTTTAGTTGAATATCAATTCTTGGATGTAATTTATTATCATAATAAACCCTTTGTTCAACAATATTACCAATTTCCAATATGTAGCCAATAACATCTGCACATATAAATTTAATATATAAGACTATATATAAAAATATGAAAAATATTAAATTAAGTAAATAAATGTACTCACCAACTAAATAAATATAACGAAAACATACAAATAAAAAAACATACAAAATAAAAAATATAGACAATAAGAAGCAATTTGTATAAGTTACGTACCTACGTAACAATTTGTGCCTTTGTACCAAAATCAAGAATTGATCAATAATTCAATACCACCGAAACAATTTGAAATCATAATTTGCATGGAATTCTTGGTATGTTTATATAACCCAAACAATGGTCGGTTAGATAGATTTTTTTTTTGGATAAGATTATTCTATACTATTTGGTATATTAGATAGATTCGGTATATTGGATAAGAATTGAGCAATTAGTTGTGATTATTATTGTTTTATTTTAAACAATATATTAGAAAGATTTTTTTAAAAAAATTGGCTAGATAAGAAGAAATTTAATGTGGGGTCCTACAATGAAATTTCAACCAATCAAATTAACTGAATTGTTTTATTAAAGATGGGTGATGGGGTGACGCGGTCCAATGAGAAAGTGCCACGTGTCGGGCTAAATATAGTTATGATATGATGATAGATAGATAGATATTGATATTGATTATCTTTAATGAGTGAAAATAATTATCTTAAAAAAATAAAAAAATTGAAAATCTCAGTAAAAAAACCTAGTTCTCAACTTATGAGACAAAATTTTCCTAACCAAGGGAGTATTAATTTTCGGTTTTTTCTTTTCAAAAAATGAAATTACATTTTATGAAATTTACAACCTGAAGCGTATAACGATTGAACAGCCGGCCCAGGCCTGCTAATCCCTTGAGAGCCCAGTCGGCCGTCGTCTCTGCAAATCCAAACCCCCCGAAAACCTTCCCTCTTCGCATTCCTCATAAACCCTAACTTTTCCGATGATCTGACTCTTCTCCCTCCGACCACCGCCATGCTTTCCCGCTTCATTTCCAGATCCACCACCCGCCACCACCTCTCTCTTCTCTCCCTCAATCTCTCCTCCAATTTCCACACTCCACATCCCCCATCATCCCCTGCTCTCCCCTCCTCCCGATCGAGCTCCAATCTCTCCCATCCATTACTCTCCAGCCTCCGCTTCTTCTCCTCCGGTAGCGGAAACGGAGACGACGGCAACAGCAATCGGAAATCTGCTCCGGATTCGTGGAATCTCGCCTCGGAGAATGACGATCTCGGCGTCTTCGGCGCCGATTTGAAGGGAATTGACGGCGAGCGGGAGGTCGGTGGTCCGTCTTGGGCGGAGGAGCGAGAGGGAGCCTCCGTCGAGGGGGATATCTTCCGGAAGGTTGAGAGTAGCGGCGCGGATTCGTGGACGGCGGCGGTTGGAGTGGACGGAGATGGTGAGTTCGAGTCGTGGACTCTCCGTGGGGACGAGAAGGGGGAGGATTTGTTTGCTATAGCCGAGGAGACTGAAGCTGCTAACAAAATTGCTCAGGCTTTGAGGGAAGAGGAAGAGGAGAAGAAGAAAAGTGAGGAGCTTGCTCTTCTCCAGAAGGAGGAAGAAGCCCTCACTGATGTTCTCAAAGGTATATATCGATCCCTCTGAACCTGCTTTTTATACGTGCTTCAGCATCAATTTTCAGCTTTGGCCATGTGTGTATGATTGTTTAGATTGCCTGACAAATAGCATTGTGCCTGATTAGTTTTTGTCTTGTTCAAATTGCTTGGCAAGAATCAGCTGCTTTTACAGGATTCTTGTTTTGTAGAACCTGGCTGATGCTGACAAATAACATTGTGCCTGATTACTGTTCTTGATATGTGCTGTTATTGCATTGCACTTTTGCATATTCAAATTCTAGAGGCATGTTTTAATAGAAGCTTTGTCTTAGCTGCATCTGTCAAGTGGTGCATTCTCAGCCTATAGGTTTATTGTCTATCCTTGGTAGTTCCCCCTATGTTTTTTTTTCTTTGGTTAATCATCTGTGTAAGATTTTTTCCTTTTCCTGTAATCTGTTAACTATTGCTTTGTTTCCATGGTCTGGAAATCTGTGTTTCTTTCTGACTGACACTTTCTGAGCTGTTTTTCTGGTGAATAAGGGAGTTGTTTATCAGTGTGCAATTCTGCTGTTTTCATGAATCTTCTGATCTGCCCTTTACCCTGTTTTACATGTTTGATTGCAATGTTCTAAAATTGATTTTGTTTTGCTGGCTGTCAATATTAATCCACTATATCACTAACGGGCATGTCGTATTGTTTCTGTGTCCTTGTCCAGGCCCTACTCGTGCATTTGGAGATCTTCTTGCTGCTTCGGGAATATCAGATGCAATGCTGGATAGTTTGATGGCCTTGAAGAATTTTGGTGAGGTCGAGGGATTGCCTCCATTAACAGAAATTGAAGACATGCGATATGATAAGAGCATGAAGAAATCTACCAGGGCTGAGATGGAACGCCTGAAACAGGAGGAAATTGCAAAGTCACGGGTTAGGACGGTTGATGACAAGGGAAGAGCTTATGGAACAGGAAGGAGAAAATGTAGCATTGCTCGTGTCTGGATTGAACCTGGCAATGGGAGATTCCTTATAAATGATAAAGAATTTGACGTATACTTCCCCATGCTTGATCACCGTGCTGCTCTTCTCAGGCCTTTCTCAGAGACAAAGACTTTGGGTCTTTGGGATGTCAAATGTACTGTTAAAGGTGGCGGTGTCTCAGGTGAGCTATATTTGTTTTGCAAAACTAAGGTTTAATTTGCCCGTGAGCCCTTGCTGTTATGAGGAACCCATTTATGCAATAACACAGTTACTAATACATCTATGATGAGATATAGTAGACACACAGTTACCCTTCAGGGAGTTGAATAGAAAATGTTAGTAGAAACAATGTAGGAAGCATACTCATGTAGAAAGCACTTTTCAGTTTGTGATTAGGTTTATCCAGGTTCCTTTCATGAACTTTGAAGCTAGCACGTCATATTCATCAAAATTGGCTTCCACATATTGAAGAAAGCAACAATTTTTATTGCATTATTGAGTTTGTGATTAGGTTTATCCTTGATTTGCTGTGTATGAGCAATCTGTTGCCTTGACCCTTTTCTTCTCCTTTTCCTTCAATGAACATCTTCTTAACGGTTCATATTCTGTTGACCATCTAGACATAATGTATGCCATTTGCTTGTCAGATGTGTGCAATCATAATAACCTCAACAATCATATGAAACAGGTCAAGTAGGAGCAGTACAATTAGGTGTTAGCCGAGCATTGCAGAACTGGGAACCAGGGTTGCGACCTCCTCTCAGAGATGGTACAAATTATGGCTGCATTATACTTTACTTATATTACTTTTATTTTGAAGCACTTGCATTTGCATGCAATTCAACCTTTTCCATCCTTACTGGGAGACTTTCCCCAATTTTATGCAGTGTTAGTTTTGTGGGTTCTTTCTCCTTTCTTTCTTCATCATGCTATTTTGATCCAATATGACTTCTAACACAAAGGGTCGAATACCTATCATTTACATATGAATAAAGAAGTTGGGGTGTGGATCATCTATCTTAATGTGTTCAGATACAGGTTCTAACTGTTTGACTTGTGTTCATAATATTCTCAGCTGGCTTTTTGACGAGGGATCCACGAGCAGTTGAGAGGAAAAAACCTGGAAAAGCCAAGGCAAGAAAGAGCTTCCAATGGGTCAAGCGTTAATTTTACCTTTGCACCCCATTTTTATGTCTTCAGTTGTGAGGTATATCTGGAATAGATTGGCACCCGCAAACTATATCCCGAGATATCGTCTCTCCACCAAGCTGTAGAAGTGAGCTTCTCTCTATCATTCTCTGCTTGTAATTGTCAAGTTACTACATACACACAAGTACGTATGCTTGGTAGCATTGTACTGTTCTGTGAGAGTGTCATCGATTAGATACCTGATGAAAGTTCAATTTTTTGTAGCAACCTCTTGAGACTTTTTACCTGTTGCATTTGTCATCTTAGCGCAATTGATGATGACAGAATTTAGCTCAACTACATTTTTTTTTGTAGCTTTGATCAAATAAGCCTCTTCAATACAGCTTTTGTTGGACTCACATTTTTTGGGCGTTTCATGTAACCGTTAACTTTGCATGCATGTCTAGACATCACTATTTCCATCATTTAATATATCCAAAAAAATTTACTTTGATACTTCCAATTAAATGAAGTGAATTGTGTTGGAACCCAATCAAATGTACACATAAATATAGGAGGTAATCTTTCCTTTCCACAAAATTATTGCGGGAAAAATAAATCCAAAACCGCAGGCAAACTTTCCTGCCAAATTTGTCTCCAGATCGCACAAATTCTGCTCACTCCAACGCATTTTTTCAAAAGAAAAAAAAATTGTTGGGCTCATAATTCTCCTTCCAGTTGAACTCTTGTTATCGTCGAAATGCTAAACGACATTTTTGCGCAAAATTGGAAGAGGCCTTTGGAAGGTTTGTGATGCAAAATTCAAATTCGGATCCATGTGTGTCTGGTTTGAATTCTCCATGTAGGGAGGAGGGAGCTGAGAAAATGGAAGGATGGCTTTATTTAATCAGCTCGAATCGTTTGGGGATGAAGACGATGCGCAAACGGTACTTCATTCTCGACGATTCTTCTCTCAAGAGCTTCAAATCCGTTCCCAACTCCGACGACGCGGTGAGCAACTCATTACATTTTCCCTCCCTCAATTTGTTATGGTATTTGAAATTTGTATTTCTGTTCTTTGTTGCATTCATTCAGTGCATTATCTTATATACCAACATAATTGCTGATCCTGTTGGAAACAAATTTGGAGTTTGTTTAGGAAATGCATTTGAAATTTTTGATGACATGAACATGCTAATCAGTCTCTATACTAATATGGTTCTCAGTTTTGATTATCTGTCTTGAGTTTGGTAAGTTAAATTTGACATGGAGGCTGAATAATTTACAGGCACCTATAGGAAGTGCAGTCATCAACTCTTGTATACAAGTAAGAGATGACGGGAAGAAGCACGTTTCGAAGAAAGTATGAAGTTAATCCTTGGATTTTGTCATTTTTGGATGTGAAATCCTTGTGTTGTTGAAGGTGAGAAGTAATGAAATTATCCAAGTATTTTGCAAAAATGCAGGCCTTGTACTTTTTCACCGTGTACAACTCCTCGAATGAAGACGAACAGCTGAAGGTTGGTATTTGTTCACTAATCTCCCCTATATGGAAAGACTTTTATCGGCGGCCTTTAACTTGTAAGTTGCAGCTGGGAGCAAGTAGTTCGGAAGAAGCATCAAGATGGATCAATTCGTTGAAGGATGTTATTTTGAAGGTGCTTTTTTCTTCACTTTTCGTTTCGTAGTTGCTTCTTTTTTTTTTAAATGATAATATGTCTGTTTCTTGTAGTGAAATTGAAAAGTTTATCCTAATACTGTCAACAGGAGAACCTAAATTCTGGCAAGGATCGGCCTCTTTGTTACATTGGTGGATGGCAATCAATTAGGTAAGTAATTCATGATCCAAGTCTACTTATCCAGCATTTGATGCATTAATTTTATGCCCCAGAGTACACTAGATCAATGGATAACAAAGCATTATACTTTGGCTTAACAAATAAAAGTTCAATCTTTTGGCCTTGTACTACATACATCATTTTGTATAAAGGATGTCTTATGCGTCCAACCGCACACTAAACGGGTAAATCACCTTGTTTCGTTACCAATGTAATGTTCTTATGTATAGAGGTTTGTATTCAGGAGAATGGGTCGTTCAAGACGGACGCTTTCTGGGAGCTATGCAGATTGGTATAAACATTCTTCATCAGCACATGTGGATTCCATGGGAACTGATGTCAGTGCTCCTTCATCATGGAAAATTGTTGGAGTCTTCAATGGTGTGTACAATGATGAATTGATTAATATGTCCCTGATTTTATGTTCTTGATTATATTTTATGGTGACATTTACACCAATTGCAGGACTGCGTTTATTTAAAGAAGCAAAATCTGGTGCAAGTCAACAGGTTTGGTTATCTTGTACTCCAAATTGACCCTTTGATCAGCAGTTGTATGGTTCTTCTGCAATGATGACGGTTGGCGTTGTTGATGGAACTCCAGACGCCGTCTTTCAAACTATAATGTCATTAGGCCCTTCAAGATCAGAGTAAGAATTCCAACATCACATAAACTGCTATATTGCATTAAAATTTCATGGAAATCTAAAATTTCTAAAGTTCTGAATGGTGAAATGCAATAAAAATTCCTGCAGATGGGACTTCTGCTTTTATAAGGGTAGTGTTATTGAGCTGCTAGATAGTCATACAGATATAATCCATGAACAATTGGACAGACATTGGCTACCTTGGTAAGACTTATCAGATTTTCAGCTGTCCTTTGTGTATTCTTTGTCACATAAGCTTCTCTTCTCAGGGGAATGCAACAAAGAGACTTTGTTTTGCGACGTTATTGGAGAAAGGAAGACGATAGCTCTTATGGTATTTCCCTAATTTGTACATGTATTTTTGAACTTCAATGCCATAATCACACTTGCACTCACTCTTTGTTGTGCTTCTATGTGCAGTAATTCTGTACAATTCAGCTATACACAAAAAGTGCCCTCCACAACACAATTTCATTCGCGCTTCCCTTAAAAGTAATGTATGCTTTATGCTCAGTATTCATGTTATGCTTGCTTTCAAAAATAAGCAAATTTTTCGCCGAAAAAAATGCTCTAAAAAGTGATCCTGTAATTCTGATAATGTAGGCGGTGGATATCTGATAACTCCTACAAACAAGGGGAAACAATCGGTTGTGCGATATATGCTTTATATTGATTGGAAATCATGGAGATCTCAAATTATTTCTTCTTCTTCAAAATCAATGACAATTACTATGCTTGAGAGAGTTGCTGGTATCATTACATGGCTTCTTCTTTGTTGATATATGTAAATGAATTGCCTTCATTTTTTTTTAAACTGTTGCATTGTATTGTGTAGGATTGAGAGAATTGTACAAAGCAAAATCAGGGTCCTCCAATAAATTATCTTCTGGGGATTTCATCAAAGACATTGAGCTCTCTGAAAATGAACTCAAGGACAATAAGACAGAAGATAGGATCTTAGAAGATCAACATGACTTAATCAGAGATGAAGCTGAGAGAACTTTTGAAAATGCAACTCTCATGGATTTAGATGATGCGTCTGAGGAGTTTTTCGACGTTCCTGATCCTGACCCTATATCTTTCGGTGATGGCTGGTCTTCTGAATTCGCCGAACCAGAAGACCTGGTACAAATTACTTCTCCTTACTTTTATAATATTTAGTTTAGTTTATAACTTGTTATATGTTATAAAAAACAACAATCAATGCATTGCCTCTATGAAGTTCTCCAATCTCCATAACCTTATTATAATTTGTAGGGTTCGGCTAGTGAATCAGAGAAGTTGCATGATCTTGCAGGTACCAATATGTTCTACTACATTGTATTGATGAAATCTAACTATTTACTCAAAAACTAATCTAAAACTTGCTTCAGATAAAGACAAGGTTGAAACTATAGAGGATCCTCATGTTGAAAAGGTAACTAGCTCTTACGGATCGACGCTCCCAATGGACCCAGCTTTAGACTTGGCATGTAGCTGGGCACTATCTAGTCCTTCCTTGTACTTAATCCGAGGAGCTACTTATTTCAAAGACCAAAAAAAGGTACATTACTTCTTCTTCTTTTTCTTATGTTTGTTAATCTTGAACCTTATACTAATGTAGGAAGATATCTCATTTGCTCGCAATTGTTTCCAGGTAAAAGCAAAGGAAATCGCAATGGAGCTAATAGGAGTGGATTGGCTTAGATCCGACAACCGAGAAGATGACCTTGCTAGACGTCCTGGATCCATAGTACAGGTAAAGAAAGCCTCAACTCAAACCCTCTAATATCAGCTAAGTGATCTTAATATTATTCAATGCAGAAATATGCAGCTCAGGGTGGACCGGAGTTCTTTGTTGTCATCAACATACAGGTTACTAATTCTTGATCAAATGTGGTCACATCATTTTTATTAATTCTGTAAAGTTTGACACTGAAATACTTCGAATAGTAGGTTCCAGGAGCGACGACGTATACCTTGGCATTGTACTACATGATGAACACTCCTTTGGAAGAAAACAAATCACTCGAGAGATTTGTAAAGGGCGATGACGCTTTCAGGAACTCGAAGTTTAAGCTTATACCTTACGTCTCTAAGGTCGCTAAAAACCCTTGTAAACTGTCCGTAGCAACAATATATGATGAACTTGCATACTGATGTTGAGAAATGACAAACTGTTTGTGATTGTGTAAAAGGGTTCATGGATTGTTAAACAAACCGTTGGAAAGAAAGCATGTTTAGTGGGTCAAGCACTTGATATTCACTACTTCAAAGGGAAGAACTACTTGGAGCTGGACATTGATGTTGGCTCTTCGTCAGTAGCCAAGGGCGTCGTCAGTCTTGTTCTTGGGTACCTCACAAATCTTGTAGTAGAAATGGCATTTCTTGTTCAAGTAAGTTATTTTGATCCATTTAAGGTTTCTTTTTTTGTACTTTTTGGTACATCCGGGGAGGAGATTTGAACTCGTAACCTACATTCATAGAAACTTTTTTCATTAATTGCAGGCAGATGAAGAAGACGAGCTTCCGGAATGTTTGCTCGGAACATGTCGTCTCAACCATTTGGACGTGTCGAAATCGGTTAAGGTTGCACCTTCATAGTTTTACAGAATGTCAACAATACAAATTTGGATAGTAGAGGCACCAAAATGATGCTTGATCAGCTTGGTGTACATATGTTCACTAGTATATGGATGGGGCTTTCTCAATCTGTTAATGTGAACCTCATTTTGTTAATAAATACGGAGTAATAGTTTTTTTTGTTTTTGTTTTTACAACAAGGGGAAAATACTAGGTCTCCTAATCAGGGTAGGACCAGCCTAAATCATCCGCCCGGATGATCTTTAAGAAATATCTAGCTTCTCGTATTCTTCCTTCACTTAATCCAAACGTCGTTCATAAGAATTTCTCCCAATATTGCGTTTCGTAGCTTGTCATCACATTGGCGAGTTGACATGTGAGTAATAGTTAATGGCCCTTAGTTGAGTTGACATGCCAAGGTTTTAAAGAACCTTAACGGTGCAAGAGAACTTGCTTTGCTATTCAAAGTAAGAATATGATGGGATATAAAGTGACTTACATTGTAGTGCATAAAATGGGTAATGTTGATTCCATCCAACATAGCACCTTATATACACCTAGATTTGACATCAAAATATTGAGTTGACCGGCAGGATACTTCATTATTTTTTGATTTGTTACAGTAAGTAATATTTGTGCATAATAGATGAAATAAATTGCATTTCAATTAAGACTTTACAGGTTATAATCTTCCTAATTTGGTTAAACCTATATTGTGTAGAAGTATTTATCAATTTATTATCAAAATACTAAAAAAATGTTGGAAACAAATCTATGTCCATCTATTATTACTTAATTTGTTGATGGGGTAGGTCTGATTGGATTATTTTAGATTCGCGTTCAGTGCTAGTAAGGTTGTAGCAAGTTACAAGTTAATCAGGTCGGTTCGTTTCGGGGGTTCGGGGGTTTAGAGTATAGATTTTTGCACAATTATTAAAATTAAAATATTAATATTTAGTATAATGTATTCTATTATCTAGTATTAATAATAAAAACGATAAAAGCTTGGTGTAGATATGTTCAGTAGTATATGGATGGGGCTTTCTCAGTCTGTTAATGTGGTTTATTTTGTTAATAAATAATAGTTAATGACCCTTGATAGATGGTTTTTCTTTCCCCTTTTCACTTTCTTTTGCATCCCCATTTTGATGCATAATTTTTCAAGGACTATCGAGTACCAAAGAGATTAAAATGTAATCTTATGAACTAAAATCCCTCTCTATTTTATTTCATGAAATGCATACTCAACGCTTGTCGCATCAGCTCACTGGTTGAGCACTCATGATAGTACCATGGGGTCTCGGGTTCGAGACTCCAGGGCGGCGGTTTGCCTTATTATCTTTAGAGCTGGCTAGTAGCCAGTTCTCATCCCTTGCGGACGCTCTAGACGAGCCCAAGTAGTACTTGTGACGACCCTAACTCCTTTCCTTATAAAAAAAATTTGAAATGCATGCTCATTAGCCTCTTCTAATGTGAGCCGAAGATTGGGCCGTTGGCCCAATATTTTGACGTCATTGGAAAGCCGAGCCCATACAACTCCTTTTTGTTAGAACCAAAAAAATTCTTGATCAATTCATGTTGCTAGAAATCTGGAATAGGGAATTGAAACAACTTTCATTTAATGTAGCAACATGCAAAGCTAAATTAAAGGTTCACCAACATCAATCCCTTTTCTAGTTTCTAATGTGATGTTAAGTTCGAAATGATTTATCACATCAATGTGTATGCTTTTTTCGTATGCTTATGAATGAAGTGACATGTGAAAGCTAGACATCATGATTTATATTCCGGCAATTTGTGCATCACATGTGGGATTGCTTACATGAGAGAGTAACAAAATACCTCCAAATCATTTTTAGATACAAAGATTACATACACATATATGCATCTAAAGATAAAGGGGCATGTTTTGTTAGACTTTAAAGATAGTTAAAGATGATCATTTCGTTGGCTTATTTCGTTTGACCTACCAAATGACCCTTCCACTCTAAGATAACATCAAGCAAATCATTCCAAGTTCATTGCTTTGTCATGCCAAAATATGCAAATTACAAAAAAAGAAATTGGTGATTAGAGGGCAAACAGCCTATAAACTTTAACCTCTTGTTGTGAATGTTCGTAAATTAAGCAGAAAATATCAAATTTATTCATGAAGTGGAAATTAAAAGAATGTGTAAGCTTATAACACATAGCATAACACTAACAAAATCATCCTCATACATCCTCTTACTTATCCACCGTACATTTGCAATGATTTCTAATAGTTTGGAGTAGAAAAGGACCAAAATATATATTTTTGGAGATCATATTTGTACTTAGGATCACGCGAGGGAGGTTCGTGCAAAATGAGGAACGATTATGGTCATCCGATGCGGCCCAGATTAGAAGGGGAGAAAAGGAATACGCGGCAATTCCGTAAATAAGCGGAAATTGTGTCAACACGACTAAGTTGAAAAAGTACACTCGTAAGTCGAATGAGTGCACTGCAAAATGGAAAATTTTCAAACAAAAATAGAATTACTATGCAAACTCATTTTTACTCTTTCACGGTGTGCTTTTTCGAGTTATTAGTGCACTTTTTTGTGTTATCGGTGTTTTTTTCACATAACATTGCACCATCAGGAATTTCCACTTATTTACGGAATTGTCACCATGTGCCTATTCTCCCCTTGTGATCTGGGCTGCCCATTTTCCCCATCAGATAATCAAGATCACCCCTCATTTCGGACTGTAAAAACCCCTCTCACCTGATCTTTAGTTATCTATCAAACAACTTAATTCGTATACATCGAAATCATATTTGGCCTATCTCGTCAAAAATAAATTGTACGGAGTAATTAATTGGCTTTGTCGGCGAAAATAGAGCCACAAATTGATGGGGCTCCCATGACAAAATACTTCAAATCAAGATTGCAAATTTACCATACAATAAGCATATTATTGGATATTCAACCTCTTTTTTGGTGAAAATTGAAAATTCAACTTTTATAAGGTGGAATTGTGGAAACGCATTAGTTCACAATTTCAGTCGGGCCGATTCACATATTATTTAATTTTTGGTGGGTGGGTAGTCACTCTTCTCTTTAATCCCACCACATACCATTGCATTTGAAAATCTTGAGCCAAATTTAAATGACTAATCTACCCTTATTGTCTCCCCTTTCAATTCATAGAACAACGATCCTTAATGGGCAATACCGTCATTGTGTCCACCTTCTTCAAAGTGAACTTTCAATGCCGTGCCCACGTTCGAGTCCTGATTGAGATCATTAAGCCACCCACGTACCTCTCACGTGCCGACATTGAAAGCGTCTTTCTCTCTTTCTTTGCCTAGGTTCTTTTGTCAACCTCCTTTTAAACTTTGCTTTGATTAATCGGGATATTAAATGCATTTGATTAAGGAGTTAATTAAGCGGAATGTGTGATGAAATGGACTAACATTGAGTATCATGAGAATTGAGATCTAGCTCACATGAAGATTGTCCCTTTGTTCCCGTGGCTAAGTTCTCCTAATATTTGAAATTATTAATTAATTTTGACGTCATAGATGATAAAATACTGAAGACACGTGGCGACATGCGATGGTGCTGATCGGAGGTCTCGTGGAAGCCAGCGAGGCGTTACTGAAGGACAGCATGTCACGCTTTTGCGACCTGTCAATGTAAAGGGTAAAAACGTTCATTCACTTAGTTTTGTAATACTAGCTTATGTGCGTTACTACGTGTGTAATACCGATTCCGAAAGTTGGAATTTAGGAGGAGTTTTGGATCGAAGCAGGAGACTACTTGACGTTAGTAAGTAAAATTCACAAATCTTTCAATTTTGTATATGAATAACGAGACCTAGTTTGGATGGCCCTAAGGACAAGTGACGTTTTGGATCCCACTAATATCTTTTTATTACTATGTTATTAATTCTAGCATAAATTTTAATAATATTAAATACCAATAACATATTACTAGTTATTTAGGAGATTAATAGTCTAAGTTGTATTTAATTTTAGAATGAATTAAAGTGATAGGAAAAATATATACAAAGTACTCCCTCCGTCCCCGATAACTTGTCCGTAAAGCACATTTGCACGTGGATTAATAAAAAGTGTAAAAGTTTGATAGGTGATTGAAAAAGTGTAAATTTGATGAAAAATGTAATAAAAAGGAGTAATATATAAGATTGGATGAGGGTAAATTTGTAATTTTATAGGAAAAAGTGATAAAGTTGATGATAAAGTTGGATAATGAGTGTAATATAGAAGATTGTATGAGGGTAAGATTGTAAAAGCATAGTGATATAAATGGAAAGAAAATAGAGATGGACAAAGTTTTGGGGACAACTGAAAAGGAAAGGCGGACAAGTTTTCGGGGGCGGAGGGAGTAACATTTAGAAAATAATAACTGAATTTTATAATACATGATACTGCTATTAATTTACTACTTTAGGATCGTATACCATGATCAACTCAAACAAAATAATGATTTTTTTATTAAATTTAATAAATACATCTTATATCATTAGACATAGAAAAGTGGAATACTGTTTTTGAAATTGGAGAGGATAAAAATTAAACTATATAATCACCTTGGAAATTTTAGAGTTTGACCACTAAAACAAATCAAAGATATCTAAAAATTGGAGATATATACATATATATATTTGGGTTTTTGGCTAATGATTATTTCTAAAATCATGAATTGAAACTGAATGGAAAAACCATAAATAGTATCAGTTCAGTAACACAATCAAAACATAAAAAAAACTCGATCCGATCAACCTAAAAATGACCATTTTCTCGGTTAAGTTTTTCAATTTTATTTTTTGGACCCTCTAGTTATTGGAGTAACTCATCATCCTAAAACGAACATATAAAGAAAATATTGATTTGTCTAATAGATGGATTGAGGCTTCTAGTAGACTTCATATCTATCAACATTTATTAAGAAGATAAATTAATGAAACCAAGTCTTTTGACTTCACATATTGAAAGTTTTTTAACTGTTTATATTGATCATTATTGTATTTTTTAAAATGATAGTATTATACTTCAATATAAATGCAAAGAAGCTGACCAAAAGGCATAAATGGTGAATACTTTTAAATAATTTGAGTACGTATAAGTGAATTTTATTGGAATTTAAATTCTTAAGAAATTTATCATATAAAAAACGTTTATTGTAATTTTTCAACCTAGAAAAAAATCACAAGTACTTGTACATGTATACTACACACAACATACACGAAGTAAACATTTTTCAAATTAATAAGTTTTTTTAAAGGAGAAGATAGATTAAGAAGAAAATACTTATTAAGAAAATGCACCCACCCACTATTTATTATCGTAAATAATTTGTGTAATATTCGTTGGAGTCGAGCAATAGGTCAGAGGGTAAATGACCTTGCGGTAATGTTTACTTCGTGTGATGACAAGAGCCTCTAAGATAAACTATCAAATCTCTTACTTGCTTTTTTTGAGGTTTGCATAAAAATCGGATAATCAACTAGGAAATACAGTAGTTAAGTACTAATTGAGCCCGAACCCAATCGAGCTGATGTGATTAATAAGTCTTCTCACATTATCTTACCTATATATATACATGTAAATGAAAAGCATGACCTTTATAAAAACTAAAAGCACATCAAATTCGATGTTATATAAAAGTGTAAGTTATATAAAAGGAAAAGAGTTATTTGTCATTTTTGTTTATAAAAGTGTAAGTTATATACAAAAACACAAGTACATAAATGGTTGATTTCATAAAACGTACACAGCAAAATTAGATTTTGATAGATAGAAACATGCAAATCAAAATTAAGTGTTTGTATTACTTAGCTAAACTAGTTTAATTAAGGTGAGAAAAAACCTACTATTCTTTTCTTTTTCGTCCTCAATTGCATTGAAATATCATTAACTACTCTTCATTATTACTTACTCACGACAGGTCATTTTCAAGTTCTATTAATCTATATAATCTTCTTATATACATATAAGAATGGGTTGTTGCCACCATTTATTGCCTTAATCAATCCTTCTTCCCACCTTTTTATATATACACTTCGATGCAGAATAAATTAGTAAATCAATGTAGCTCAAATGGTATCTATGTCACCGTAGATACACTTGGTCTTAGGTTCGAGTCTTACCTTAACCCCTTTTGGTTTTAATCCCAAACAAAGCTTAAAAAATAATTTAAATTTTTATGCATACAATAAATAAAATAGGGTGTTATGGTATTGTGTAAATTAATCCTATTTCTCCAACTTCAATATCAATATAATTACAATCAATTTAATGACGGCAATGAAACCTCATAAAAACAATAAAATAGGGGGTTACGGTATTGTGTAAATTAATCTCATTTCCCCAACTTCAATATCAAAATAATTACAATCAATTTAATGACGGCAAACAAAGCTCTCAATTTATCCAAAGAAAGGGTGTCACGCTCCAAAAAATGCTATTTAAGCAAAATTCGAGTGAAAAAGTCTGAAAAAAGATGTAACGTATAGAGTGAAAACAGAGAGGAAAGAGTGATTGTTGGTTTTAAGTCATGCTAATCTGAACGTCTAATTTAAACTACCATCAATCAATGACTATGAAAAAATTGGATCACATTAATTTATATGCAAGCTTTTCAACTCGATTTCTAACATATTTATTTATATAAATAAAATCTTTGCCCCATGCGTAGCACGGGCATAATCACTAGTACATTAAAAAGTTGTGTACGAAACGCATTTAATGCACATGACAAATCTTATACTTGTATTGTAGTAGATATACAATTTGTTAGCAACATTACCATAGCATAGCGGTTAAGACCATTTCATTTGTCATATAGATCCATGGTTCGAACCCCATTGTTGTCTCTTTATAAAGAAAGACTTTTTTGGTAGTAATGTTACACATTTTATGTAAGTTTGTATAATTTTCTTTCCCTGTTCATATCAAATTAATAATAATAAGATATTTTAATTTATATCTATGATATTTTTGCTTTGTTATTTATACGGTCAATGACTATTGACCGGTGGTTTTCAATGTGCATATTCAAGCCAATATCTTAACTGTCACTATACTAAGGGACGTTCACCAACTTAATAGTCTGATACATAAACATTTCTAAATTTATTTGGAATGTCTTCATTTTCTTACCATATATGCTAAGCAACAACCTCTTTTGAAATGTTGTAACCTACAAGTCTAGCCTTTTAATATCTTAAATGCACCTAATTGATATTCATTTATCCATATCCCCGTTACTAAATCCATGTTTTAAATGTCATTTAATATATAAAAACATAACGGTTTCACCATTATGTTTGTTACCTTATAAGGAAATATATTCACCTTATAAAAGGGTGAAGGTATTGTGTATTCTTTGTGCATTGTAGAGAAGGAGTTGAGAAATACCCTGTTGGTATATTGAAGAGTGGGCAAAAGGAACAAATATGAGAAGAGGTCATATCAATAATTAGAATCTCTTGAGTTATTTGATAAGGTAATTTATAATTAGTTTTTCAATATCTTTGTGTATTTTATGTTCTTCTTGAAAATTTAAAGAGTAGCATGTCAAGTTTACTAAAAAAAATTTTAATCTGCTGAATGATCACAATCTAGAGCTTTATTTGGGATCATGCATACATACTATCGAGTACTACGGTTTATCGACAAAGCAACTTAAGTAAACAAAACCAAAGAAATCGGCCTATCTTTTTACTATTTTTTTTTCTAATCATAAAGGCCACATAACAAGGTTAAATTTAAACTAGCAAAACTATACATAACAAGGATTGCTATTTTATTTCGTGGTTTTGTTCTTTGGAAATGGTTAAATCTGACTATTAATTTTTCTAAGATGTGGTCTAAATTACAATTTAGATTATTCACTATATCTCACTTTTGTCCATTTCAATTTTCAAATCTTCATCTTCATTGTTAGAAAAAAAAGTATAAAATATCCGATCTTCATTATTGAAGAAATGAAAACGAATATTATAAACTTAAATAATACAATAAGATGGTGAGTGATTACTTTTGTAACCCTTCCCCAAAAATACTCTTAATAGTAAATTAGTAAAATTTAGTTCGATTAATCATTATTAATTTTGATTAATTTACTTATCAAGGGTATTGTGATTAATTTACTTTTATTTGTAAGGATATAAAACTTATCAAGGCATATATTAGTTAATTAATCTATACAAAATCCGTATATCGAACATATATTAAAAGAAAATCACTCATTGTGTCAACAAAATAAATCACATTTCATATAATGTCCCGTGCGTAAGCACGGGCTTGTTCACCTAGTAAAGTTATAAATTTATACAATAAAGAGTAAATTCAATTAATGTTAAGCCCATGGGGTAAATAGTGTTCGACCCAAAAAAAAATGGGGTAAATAGTGTGATGACAAGAACATCTTTAGAGCATATCTAACCAAGGTTATCAGAATCCCGACTCGATCCTACGATTTCAACGATTCTACGACTCAAAAGTCATAAATCGATCCACGATCCTAAGTAGGATCTTAGTAAACTAGGATCTTAAATGATTTAAGATAAAATTCTAATTGGATTTTGATTTTACACACGACTCTAACGATTCTACGACGATTCTAACGATCCTACAAACGATTCTTGCGATCTCAAACAATCACTACTATATTTATATATTATTACTATGATCAACGTTTATGTCTCTTATCCATTAAATTATTAACCCGATTCATCTTAAAATATTTTTAATCATCAAATTAATAATGTTTATAAAATTTCAGACTTTATATATAAGAAAATTTACAATATATTAGGTTATCGTATATTTTTTAGTTATAATGTAGAATCTTACGATCCTAACGATCCGATCCTCCTATCCCCTTCCGATCCGATCCAAGGATCTCGATCCTGACAACCTTGTATCTAACAGTTTTGCTACATGTTTCTCTAGAATAGGGGAGCAAAAGTCATATTCTTCAAAAAATAATTTGGTTGAACTCCAACAACTTTTCAATTTTACAAAATATAATATTTATTGTCAAACATATTATCTATGTTGAAAATTTTAACATTTATTTCTTACATTAAACTACTAAAGAAATAAAGTATTATACATATGAAAATAGACTTTTTAATATTTTAATTAAATTAGGAAAAAATATCTTACAAGATCGATGAATTACAATCCTTGTACAAAGGTGATGGATCAACTTGAATTATAAACGATTAAAGGATGAGAAAGAAAATAAATGAAACTGTATAAAAAATCACACTTGTAATAATTTTTCAATTTTATTTTGTTTCAAAGAAGAAAGAAAAAGAGATAAGAAAATGTTATAAATTCAATTTAGAAAATCCCCTAAATAGGGTAAACAAATGAACTTCAAAGAGGCTTGATTGCTTGAATCACTCTTGTAATTTCAATTTTAATTTGCTATTTTCAATTGTATAGACGTGGTAGTTTTATGGGCTCGTGGCCCCACTCTTTTTTCGTCTGTTGCTGTCTTCAATCATTCAGTTCTCCAAATACACAGATCGAGAGATATGAATGTTGATAAAGCAAAATGGCATGAGTGTACGTAACGAATTATGAATTGAGTACATTTCATAAACTAACAATGTGTCCCTTATATATATGAATCATATGATATATAGATATATGAAAACATTGGCATTGTTTAATTTTTGTAGCATAATGTAATTCATAAACTAAAAAAACCTAACAAAGTGTACGTACATACACGCGCGAGAATGCATAAATTAACATGCAGATACATTTAAGTACGTAGTCGGGTGTTGGTTTTTGCACCTACGGTAGGTGCAATTTATCTAGCTAGTCTACATATATTATAGCGTGTAATATGGCTAAAAATGCATCTACAGGCCTTCGAATTTGCACATTTTTGTCAATCAAGTCCCTGTATTCAGTGGCGGAACCAGGATTTCATTCCAGATGGGACTAAACGACTTAATTTGAGTATAATCGTTAGAAATTTGATCAATCGACATTCCCCCCCGGAAGTGAAGCGGTTGGAGGATGGAGGCGGAGAGATCCGAGGTAGACAAGGCCGGTCCTAATTAACAAATTAGAGACCCTGAGTGAAAATTAATTAGGGGCCGTTTTGTATACATTTTCTTCCATTATTATACACAAAAATCCATCTCCTTTTTTAACATTAGTTAATATTTAATATTTTCCACTAAACATATGTTTCGCTATCTTTTTTTTTTACGACCTACCTTCATTTCAATTACAATGTATGGTGGTGTTTGTTTATATATGTGTTTTTAATACTCCATCCGTTTCGAGATAGTTATATATCTATATAACCACCTTTTATTGTTTCACAATACTTGTCAATTTCACATTTTTTCTACCAATTTCCATTTATACCCTTAATAATTAACTATATCATAATCATATACATTTTCCATGTTTCTTTACACTAATAATTAACTCTATAATAATATAGGTAATATAAGAAAAACAATTCTTTTTTGATATATGTACAAATATTATTTTGACAATTATTTTAATACGGAGGAAATAATATATATCACTATATTAATAATTTTATTTTAAAAAATTATAAAATCTTGTAGCCCCCATTGGGCACCACATGATTCCGCCTCTGCCTGTACTTTGAGATGTTCATTTGGGCACCTTAACTTTACATTTTTTTGGGACCAACTAACCTTAAGCGTCTGTCCTCATACACTTGTTGATGTTGTTCCTTTGTGCTTCTCCCTCATACAGATCGAAAATCTTGGAATTTCGAATGTGCTTCCTTCGTGCTTCTTCTTCTTCGCTTCATCTATTTTCTCTGTATCTCAACGGTGTTTTTTTTTGTCTTTTTTACAATTAAAAATTGTTGAGCATAAATTATAATACGTGGCTGAAATGACAGGTTAGTTGGCAAATTCAAGCTTAGGTGTCCAATTGTCCATAATGAGAGCTTATGTGACTAAAATTATAATACATGTCAGCGCGCGTGTATAATATAATGGAGTTGTCAAAGATTTTGGTGCTTGAAAAACAAAAAAAATGTAAAGTTAAAGTGTCCAAATAAACATCTCAAAGTACAGGGCCTGTTTGACAAAAAATGTGCAATTTCGAGGGTTTGTAGATGCATTTCGCCATGTAATATGTATTATTTTTTGCATCATGGGCATTCATTGAATGCATGTTAGCAAAATTGTTGAGAATAATGTTTTTTTTTAAAGAACATTATCTACAAACACAACGCTACCGTACGTACTACAACGAGTTGAATCGATGAATCACGGGACATGTCACCATTGTCACGTGCTCTCGTGAGCAGTGGTCAGATTGACCATGGAATGGATCCATTCCCTTTGGAATTTGGATTGGGATTTTGGATCTCATCCACCCAATATGTCTTGCACCTAGATTTATAAAAAGTATTAAAATTAAGTTTAAAAAACCTAGAATGAATATTTTCCCTAAAAACATTGCAATACATTTAATTAACATTAACCACTTTTTTCAGCATTAGACATAGTTATTGTAAATTGATACACTGCATACGTACATATAATAAATATTGTACACTTAAAAGGAAGCTAATTGAATAATGTACAAGAAAAAACTAATTTTACAGTAAAGTAGGAAGAAACTAAAATGAATATTTTTTCCTTTAAGAAAACTAATAAACTTCCTACGTAGTACTGTATAATTTAGTACATACGTATATTTAGTTGGAAATTTCTTGGATAAAAGATTTGATAAAAATTGGGTAAGATTAGATTACACTTATCACTTCCTTAATTAAAAATAAAAAAACTATCCATTTTAAGGGTCTTATTTATCACTTCTAGGACGATAAATAGCTAAACCCTTTTAATAATAATCTGAACTATAATTACCGGATGGATATTTTTCAAATAAATATTATCAGCAAATTAAAACAACTAAATTGAAGGAACTATATATGTAATAAAAAAGTATTTGTCAAATAAAAAAGATAAGTCTTCTCAAATCTCACAGTGATATATATCTATCATGATTTCTAAAATACAAATTTCACCCAGGGCTTCCTAATTGCAATTAAGAAAAAGATAAACTCCAAGTTTGCTATGGAAGGATTTTTTTTAGAAAGATTGATCAAAAAGATGTAGAAAAAAGTTTTAACATACATTCGATCTTATAAATGAATTAAAATCTTTATTAATTAAGAAATTTTGAATTAAAGAATATTAACGGTATCTTTTTTAGGTCGAGAAACTTTAATCGTATGTTTAATACTTCGTAGTAGTTAGTTTTTTTTATTTAAAATATATTTATCCAATCTATTTGAAGTTTATTAAATTTATTGAAAAGTAATTAAAAGAGTAATATGTTATTAATTCAAAGAGGAATTAGTACCCCGTGTCCCTATTTGATAATCACTTGGCAAATATGACGTTGATTTTTTAGATTTGCGAAAATGCATACATTTTTTTGCAGTAATGCCGGAAAATATTACAGGATAGTTTGTTGTGGATGATAGGTTTTCTATTGAGGGTGGCAGGATGTATCTCACCCTAGCGCAGAACTCGAACAATATTCGAAAACCTTAGCTTTGTGATGAACCCTAGTTTCGAAAATCATACATATATATATGGAAACGACGATAATAACGATACACATGCATAAATGTTTCACAACATTATTGGATAAAAATCTTAACCATATCTTTCACAATATCTGATTTTTTCCAAAAAAATCTTAATTTTTCCAAAATATTTTCTTATTTTATCTTTTCTTTTTCTTTTTCTATTTTTCAATTTTGTATTTGAAAATAATTTTCAGAATTTATGGCTGAATATTTTTAATTTAATTATAATAATTTTTCAATAAAGTTTCTATTTAAAAGAAAATAGATCTAAAATGTAAACTTTATTGCAAACACGCCCGACATAGCATGCTTCACTATTTTATCATCTGTTGAAGGGTTTCTCGAACAAATAAATTTGTAGTCAAGACCCCGCTGCGTATAGCGAAGTCAGGATCGTCCACGGGAGTGAGAGTAGTGCTAAGATTAATCGATAAACTACGAAAAGAACTAAAGAAACAAGAACAAATCGACTCAGGCTCGACCTGAAGAGGGTCGATCTCGACCCTAGGTGGGTCGATCCTGAGAGCAGAACACACGAAACACACACAATCACAAGCAAGGGCTCGAACACGACGAAGGGAGTCGGGATCAAAGCAAAAGATACGAATTTCAATCAATATAAAAGGCAAATCCTAGGGCTAGGGCTACCACAACAACAACCATACATGCTTTTGACAAGAATTGACAACTATCATGCAATCTAGATCATAGAGAAGTTTACTTTCGCAAACAATTCAAGTTATTCAATCAACTTTCGCAAATCAAACAACTTTCTACCTATCCTTCAACCTAGGAATATCAACTTTCACAAATAATCCTATTAGAACTAATCAAGTAATCAACTTTTCACTTTCGCTATGGTTAATCACAAGACATGCCTCAACTTTCGCAAAGGATTAAGCACAAGATAGGTTAGATATGATCATCAAGCATTCAAGTCATGAATTCAAGTTTTAAACATGCATGATTGTGTTGGATTTTTGCCCAACCCTAGAATTTTAAGAGGACTACTCACACATAGCGAAGAAGAACAAGGAAGAAGAAGAAGAAGACATGATCAAACCAAACTAAAATTCAACTAAAAACAAAAGGGCAATCTTACAAACCTCAAACTTGTTCTCCAAGTCTTCTCCCTACTCTCCAAGTCTTGAATGATTAATTGATTGAATGTTTAAAAACTATAGGTTCAACCTCCTTTTATAGACAAAAAGGAGTCCTAATCTAGCTAGGAAACACAAACAAAACACCTTCCTAAAATACAAACTAGGAAACTTCAACATTAAATCCGGAATAAGGGAAGTCGGCTACGAGGTTCGACCCTCTTAGGGTCGATATCGACCCCTATAGGGTCGATCCTGAGCACTTTTGTTCCTTGCGCTTCAGGTTTGGTAAAGTGGCTCGAGCTCGACCTCCTTGGGCTCGATCTTGGGACTTTTTGCTTGACTTTTCCTCTTGATTTGACTTCTCTTTAGCTCTTCTCTTTGGCTCTTCCACTTGAAATCTTCCTCCTAGCTCATCCATCCTCTCCTAGCCTCGCTCCAAACTCGTCTTCAAGCTCCAAAACACCTACAAAATGACACAAAAGCGCGTAGTTTCCGAATCTCAAGGAAATACGAAAACTTATGCAAAAAGACTCAAAAACACATGACTCAAGCACGAAAAACCAACTCAAACTAACCTATCTAGACACTAAAAATCTACCTAAAACGCGGACATCATCATCTTAAGGACACTTTTACAAACTTTTTTATTGGGAGGGGTACATTCGCAAATTCTCCTAATTCACAAACTTTTTTATGAAGGGCTTGATACCCTGAATTGAGGAGGTAGCACTAAGAGGTGGAGATTACAATATCCATTTTTGCAACGCATCTTTGAAAGAAAGGGTGATTTGAGGGCATGTAGCACTAAGAGCATAAATATCGGTAAGTTCAAGTGAGGTTCATGTAGAATTTCAAGCACAAAAAAAATGAAGGGCTTGATACCATGAATTGAGTTTCAGATATTGAACCCATACCATGGGTGAAAATGGCAGGTTGTTGGGCCCCAACAAGTGTCTGTTTACTCTCATAAATTTACTTCATTAGCTTAATTTGAAGTTAGTTTTTTTTTGTCTAATTTAACTTAACAAAGTTAAGTATAAATGATAACAAATTTCATATTTTTTTAATCTATCCATAGACACTAAATTTATATAAGTTTGGATTGTTTTAAAATTAAATTAATATTTAGGTTAGATTAGAGTAAACAAAAACACATTTAACCACTTTTTAAATGAACTAATTCTATTAACTTTAAAAGATTATACAAAGTCAGTAATTTGTTATATAACTTAATACAATAAATTAAGGGTGTAATAATAGTTGTATATATAAATATAAGTAGTTGTTGGGAATTGAGAAAATTAAAAATTGGGTTTCATGTAGTTCATTTATATTCAAATAAATAAGTAAAATAAATCTAGGAAAGGGGAGAATGATGTGTATAGGAGAGAAATGATAAAAAGTAACGGTTCGTGAGGTTCATTGATATTCCTAGCCTAAGTGTTTGGGTTTAAATGGAAATTGAGAAATTTTCATTTTCTCTCATTTGCTAACTCCACATGTTCAATTATTTTTGAAGCTCTATTTGATCACTTGGTGAGAAATCTTGTGAATAAAACTTTGCAAGTCTAAATAGATTGACCTCATTGAAATTGAAGAATGAATAGTTAGGATCGAGACATGGGATACATGTGAATAAATTTGTAGTTTTTTTTTTGAACGGGTGAGAATTAGGGTAGCCCGAGTACTACTCGACCTAGCCTAGGGCACCTGTGAACAGGTGAGATCTATGCTCTGAAAATTCAAATTTGTGGCTTCGTCGCCAGTGAGGATCGAACCGGGGACCTCAGGTTCTCCCCATTGAGATCTTACCGCTAGACCAAGTGCCCTTTGGCAAATAAATAAATTTGTAGTTAATAGAGAAATATAGCCTTATATTAATTTCATCAAATTTGTAGTTGATTCATCAAATCGATCATTCATCCCTAGACAAATTTGGTCAATGACCTACAAATATAGCCTTATATTAATTTCATAAATAAAAAAATAAAGTTAAATATAATAGTTAATAGAGAAAGAGTAAAGTAACTCGTGGAATATGTCAATCCGAAAGTAATGCTTATATGTTGTAGCTTGTCTAGACCGAAAACGACCATGAATATTATCCGCCATGTTGAGAATGACAATAATATTCTTAGCACAAAAACTGTTGACAGGTATGAAGAGATCATCCCATCCATTATCTCTGAAATCTCGCAATTGCTTTTGGTGTTGTGCACTAAACTCACGACCTGATCCTTTTGTTGCAAGAATTGTGACAATGCATTTGTCAACCCCAGAACTAGATTCATCAAATGAGCAATGAGCACAAATTGATAACTCTCCATTTTATTCATCAAGCTATTGGCAACTCCTCGAGTTTTTTTGTTCTATCATAATATATGTTTTCAAGAACTTGAATGGTTGAGAACCACGAAGATAATAGACGAACAATGGTTGTATAGTGTGAACCCCAACATGTAGCTCCTAGTCGAACTAAAGTAGTTTCTTGGTTCAATCCTCTCCCGGTTTTCTAACTTTTCCACCATATTTTCATGTTGTTTTTGTCGAAACTCGTCTTGTCACTTACAAGAGGCCCTAACCATGTTTGTAATCATACACAAGTACTCAAAGAAATCCTCACACATTGATTCATATGTGAAACAACTATAATGACTAATTGGAGTAGTCGGTGATCAAAACAATGGACATACATTACATTTGATATTTCATTTAATATGGGAGTCTTCACTCCATTAAGCTCCCCTCTCGTATTTGAAGCTCTGTCATATCCTTGACCTCGTACTTTGGAGATGTATAACCCATGTTTGGCAAAAAATTCATCAACACCCCTTTTCAAAGACAATGCGGTAGTATCTGTGACATGTACACCTCCAAAGAACCGCTCCATCATTACTTCCTTATTGTTCACATATCTTAAAAGTTAAAACAATAGTCATTTGCTCTTTCACCGAACTATCATGAGCTTCATCAATTAATAGAGAAAAGAACTTGTTCCCAGTATAATTGATTATGCCTTTTGTTGTCTCGAATGCAAAAGTTGTTATAATTTCCTTCTGAATTTGAGGAGAAGTAAGTTGATGATTTGTGGGTGCATTCCCGTTCACTAACTTCCCAACATCATCACAATGCAAGTTATACCATTCAAAAAGTTGTACAAAGTTTCCTCTATTTAGGGAGTTCACGGACTCGTCATGTCCACGAAAAGCTAATCCTTGCTGAAGTAGTAATTGTCAACATCAACACTTGCAGTCAGACGAGTGTTGTATGCAATATTCAACTCTTTTATTCCAGAAATCAACTTTCTTGTAACACTTTGCCTTTGATCTTTATATGAAATATATAGTACACGAGCATCGTAGTGTGTACTGCCCATTGCTCCCACATGGTCTTTGAATTTCTCACTAGCTTTCTTCCAATTACAAAATCCCGTTTTCATAAATGCATCATGTCCGGATCCGATCTTTTGTCAACATTCCCTTTAATAAGATAACAACAAAAGCAAAACATGACATCTTTGGACATACTATATCTCAACCATTCCCATTTCTTAGGCCACTCGACTTCGAAACACCTCGATTTATTTCCAAAATCTTTTTTGGGAAAATCATGAGAAAGTGGTTGACAAGGACCCTTAACTACGTGCTCTTGCCTAATATCATCTCTATCTCGAGTATCATATTCATTGAATGGTTTCCGCGATGCTGGATCACTAACAATATCTCTTTCGCACGTATTCTCCGTTCGAATTCACTTTAACCCTGAGTTACCAACATTTGCATCAGCACTTGGAGACTCGGTATTGATAAATGGAGGCTCAATGCTTAGAACAAATGGTCTTTTACCCCTAATCACAAATTTGTCCATCACTTTACGAAACCAACAAGGTTACAAATAAAACAATCATCAAATTTAATTATCAGATCAATATCAAACTAAATGAATCTTCAAGTTAGATAAACAAGTGGAACTATTCATCTATTCCGAAGAAATACTAAGTTAAAAAGCTCGTGATCCTAAGTAATAATGTTATTGTTGAAACCCTAATCCATTAATTTTAAAAATTCAGAAAAAATATCAATTTAGAAAGTATGTACTATACCGAACTACCGATTGAGCATGGAATTGTGGAGGGCCGGGCAGATCGCTGACCAATGGAGGAGGCTATGAGCGACGATGGGGAGGGCCTGGCTGGCTGGAGTGGCGACTAACGACTTGTGCGATTGGGCGTCCCAACCGACGAGCAACAACAACGTGTGCGATTGGCCGGAGTGCCGACTGACGACTTGCTAATCCTTGCTCAAGGATAAATAAATCGATAAAGAAGTGGAACTATTCGTATAATTGTGCATGTATTAAATGGAAAGTCCCTTTCTATTTTTTGGTGAAAATGAAATGAACGCTTATTTATTAGGCATATAGTATTCACTTAAATTATACTAATGTTTCTTATCTATTGTTATGTCTTTTTTGTCTCTGTCTTGCATCAATTCTATATTTTTTATTCTGTGTCTCCCTTTTTTTTAATTTTAGTTTTTATTGATGTATATCGATTTATTTATCCTCCTCCAGCTGCCTCTCTATTTATATTCGGGATTTTTAATTCTCTTTACATAAAAAAATATAATATTTATATTAATCAATTATATACTTCGTATGTATAAGAATAATGAAGTCGTGAGACAAGAACCACTGAACCAAATAATTGAATCACGCATGTTCATGTGTTCCAACTCCAAGGAAGCAGATCTATACCTTTACACAGTGACGAACGCATAACGGATTTAAAGGGGGGCACAGCCGCCCAACTCGTGCACGAGATCCAATGATTCAAGAATAATCGATAAATTTAGCTACTCAATACTCTTAAATAGTAATAAAATAGGTACTTGTTTTTCAAAAAAAAAATTACGATATGTATGAAATCTAATTTATGCAGTAAATAGCTAGTTTATAAA
Organism: Polygonum aviculare; assembly: GCA_934048045.1. Classification (NCBI taxonomy): domain Eukaryota; kingdom Viridiplantae; phylum Streptophyta; class Magnoliopsida; order Caryophyllales; family Polygonaceae; genus Polygonum; species Polygonum aviculare. The sequence goes on from OW204025.1 coordinate 26,174,992, forward strand.
CAAAATTTTGAGAGAAATGCATTAAATTTGAATAAAAAAGCTCTTATACCAAAAAAATTTGAATAAAAAAGCAAAATGGTGCTATGGGGATTTGAACCTTGGTGGAGTTAAACCAAAATTAAGCAAGAAACCATCTAGACTAGTTGATTTTCATGTCATATTAATACAAATTTAATTAAAAGGGTCCGGATCCGGTAGGAATGATTATTGTGGTAGGAAATAGGAATGAATCTGGGCCGTTGATCACGGAGCAAAAAAAAGGCAAAAATTTGGCCCCCCAAAACGCGTGAACAGTAACGCGCTACTGTTCACCCTCCTCTCCCCCCAAACGCGAAAATCGCCCCACTCCCATTCGCAAAAATCGCCAGCTCGTCTCCTTCGATTTTCGCCTCCGAAATCGATTTTCGTATCCAAAATCTGTAACTCGCTTTGATTGTAGGTCAAATCTAAGAACAAACTGCAACAAATCAATCGCCTCGCCAGATCTCGTTTTCGCGTTTTCAGATCTGGTTTTCAGATCTGAATTTGCGAGCAAATCTCAGCACGAATAGAACAAAAACTTTGAACAGATCCCAGACATTGTTCCGATTCGAACTAAATCAACTACAAAAGCAATGAAACCAGGTAGTAAAAACTTTCTTCGATTCTCTTGAACAAATTCATAAAGTTGCTCAATAAAAACAGTTTTCCTGTCATTGAAACCGATTGTTGTTCTCAAACTAGTTATTAGAGATGTACAATCACTTATATCAGCTGCACAAATTGTATTTGGGATTCCTAGTTGAATAAATTGAGAATCGACTATACAAAAACACGTAAACAGATTACGATGGTGTTATAACGTGTTTATAACAGAGTTGAACAAATGCTTATATTAGTTGCACAATGATGATATACGGTTGCACAAACATGGTTACACATAAACAAAACACAGACATAGTTGCACAAACAACCTTATTAGTTGCACAAAGAAGCTTACTAGTTGCACAAACAATCTTACTAGTTGTACAAAGTTTATTATACAGTTGAACAGAATAGTTTACTTCATTACTGGAGCTCCAATAACTTATTGTTGATGTTATTTCACACTAATGAAGGTAAAGCTGAAGAAGAGAAGGGTTTGAAGATCTCCATCTCTCCTGGAAACACTACGTATTACATACCGTTTTGTGATGATAAACTCAGACCTCAAGTGAGGATGGTTTTCCAAACTTGGCAACAAGGAGCAAACTTCTATAAAGACTACGCACGGGCATGTGGATTCCAACCACGTAGCGGGACTACCACAAGATCTCATGATGGGAGTATAATTTAGAAATTCATGTTGTGCAACAAGGAAGGCTTTAGAAAAGGAATCAATTACAAAGATAGCACAATCTACAACCACTAAACAGATTGTTGCAAAAACAGAGAAAAAAAAAAAGGAAGTTGAGAAGGAAGATGAAGATGAAGACTCAGAAGATGAGGGAGGATCACATCCATACGTATCATGAATTGTCGCTTCGGTGTTGAATTCTATGATGTTCAGACGGAAATTGTCGCTTCGGTGTTTGAATGTGGCCTAACAAATCTGGTGAGGGAGGATGACATCCATACGTATCATGTGAGTCACTTTAACAAGGTGTACATTGTGCAACACAAACTGAATGGTCACGTTTGTGCAACTCAACAGCCAATTTGTTCATTCATATTTGTTCAGCTCTATTGTCAATGTGTTGAATTCTATTTGTGCAACTTAATGGTCATTTGCCTCAAAAAAAAACTTAATGGTCACGTTTGTGCAACTCAATGGTCACGTTTGTGCAACTCAACGACCAATTTGTTCATTCATATTTGTTCAGCTCTATTGTCAATGTGTTGAATTCTATTTGTGCAACTTAATGGTCACGTTTGTGCAACTCAATGGTCACGTTTATGCACCTCAACGGCCAATTTGTTCATTCATATTTGTTCAGCTCTATTGTCAATGTGTTGAATTCTATTTGTGCAACTTAATGGTCACGTTTGTGCAACTCAATGGTCACGTTTGTGCACCTCAACGACCAATTTGTTCATTCATATTTGTTCAACTCTATTGTCAATGTGTTGAATTCTATTTGTGCAACTCAATGGTCACGTTTGTGCAACTCAATGGTCACGTTTGTGCAACTCAATGGTCAATTTGTTCATTCATATTTGTTCAACTCTATTGCCAATGTGTTGAATTCTATTTGTGCAACTCAATGGTCACGTTTGTGCAACTCAATGGTCACATTTGTGCAACTCAATGGTCACGTTTGTGCAACTCAATGGTTAGTTCATTCATATTTGTTCAACTCTATTGTCGATGTGTTGAATTCTATTTGTGCAACTCAATGGTCAATTTGTTCATTCATATTTGTTCAACTCTATTGTCAAAGTGTTGAATTCTATTTGTGCAACTCAATGGTCACGTTTGTGCAACTCAATGGTCAGATTTGTGCAATCACGATCGTCGATTGTGCAATCACGATCGTCGATTGTGCAATCATAGTAAGCATTCCAATTATGATAAGAAATAAACAAATCGATCTCAATTATGATAAGAGCTTCTCATGTCCAAGTTGTATATATCCACTTCAAAAAATCGTCCAAAACTAGCCATCAAACCAAGAGAAAACAACTACAAACCACCAACAAGTCAACAACAATATGTAGCAGCTCATTTTAATCACTTCCAACATACACCAGCAAATTACAAATTTGAGCTCAGCAAATATGAACAAAACTAGCAAATATGGATGAACCTGTTCAACATTAGCACTTAAGTAACAATGAATGAACAAATTTTCTAAACACAAGTACGCAGACACCTTCGACGGAGTCGCAAATGCGAAATGCATTTCTTTCGAGATTTTAGCCTGCATTACACAATTTTCATCATGAAAAATCAGTTTCTTTGAGATTGAACCAGAACATTTCAGAACTTGATGTGAAACTAGAAAAATGTTTACTAACCGCTTCGTTAATTGATTTGGAGACGTGGACGAGTTGCTTTAGGTCGTCGTGATTAACGCCACAGATGATCTTACTCTGCACAAATTGAAACCGTAAACTCAATTAGTAATCGAAAACTTTGAAAATGTTGATTCTGAAAGCTTCTAAAAGACTTGCAAACTCGAAAGAAATGCATCCAATTGAAATAATTGAGACTGAGACTTGAAAGAAACCACTCACCAACAGCTCTTGAGGCAAAGATTCAATAACCTATTTCATCCATTTCAATACACCAATCTAAACACGCCTGAAGATCAATTTGAACAACAACAACAACAAATAACAAGCAAATTCAGATCGAGTCCGGATGTTATACAAAGAGAGACAGTGAGTACTTGAAATCTGAAACATATGAGAATCGGTCGATTGAGAACGCCTAATCCATTGTTCATGGTTTTTTGGCGGATTTTGTGTACAAACCTGAACTAGATCGTGGATTGTGCAATTACGATCGAGGATTGTGCAATTACGATCGAGGATTGTGCAATTACGATCGTGGATTGTGCAATTACGATCGTGGATTGAATTAGATCCGGCGACGAGAAGCGGAGCGCACATGAGAGCACCGCCTCGGTTAGATCCGGCCACGAGGAGCTCGGATCCACACTCTATAGATCTTGTCCACTTCGGCCTTGAGCGAAAAGAACACTAGCGAAATCACCGAGCACGCCATCGTGATCCACAAGTACGAGCCTCTCGAGAGCCTAGGGCCGTCGCACCAGCTGTATGAACTTTTAAATCAACCAGATCCGGCTCAATCAGCACACAATTGAACGGAAAATCCAAGCAAAAACAAGCAAAATTGCACAAAATCAAAAAATTAGAGTTCGAAACAAGCAAAAATCAAAAAAACCGAAACCTAGGGTTTCTAATTGAGCATACCTCGCGTGTTTGAGGGAGACGACTTCGATCTCACCATTGTTGAGTGTAGAGATCGTAGTTTGAATGCAGGAAACGAGCGAAAAATCGAGCGAAAACCGTGAAGATTTGAGGGGAGACGAAGTCGGAAGCGTCCGCAAGAGAGAGAGTTCGGGAGGAGAGAGAGAGTGAAAATGTGAAATGAAAAAATTAATTCCAAAAATACAGTTTTTATGGGGGTCCCACAAGGACGCGCGCGGGGGGGGGGGGATTTTTTGTTAAATTTGATTAAATCTGAGCCATTGGATCCGTTAGATCGGACGGTGGAGATCTATTCCTATTTCTCACCACAACAATCCTTCCTACATGACTCTTTCTCTAATTAAAATATATTAATATTTAATCAAAAATTACATATATATACCGAAAATTAACCCGACGGGAGGGGGGCACGGGCCCCCTCATGCCCCCCTAAGATTCGTCACTGCCTTTACATATCTTAATATGTAACATACTGTCTTAAACGGATCCCGACGTAACAAAAATAACATTACAAAATTGTATGCATTATCATATATAATTAAAGCCTCTCATTTTCCAAACGTATTGAACGTATAATAAAGAGGTGATGTAGTAATAACAACTGTAATATAAATAGTCACATTTCAGTTAAAGCTAAAAGGATTAAAAAATAATAGTACAACTAATTAATTAAATTGTTTTCTTTAGACCAAAAAAATGATTTAATTGTCTTCTTGCTTGTGAGTGGTTGGTGATTAACATAGGTTGAGAAAATTAGCAAACACTGAAACACGAGCAGAAAAAAAAAAATTGGTTGTTATAATCTTTCATTGGTTGAATGGTACTCGTATTAAGATGGACATTCCATCTAATTCCCAACCTCACCTCCTTAATTATCTTTCAAGGGAAGTAACTCCATATATAACTCGATCATAAACCACAATAATTCCAAATCATTTAAATATTCACTTATTTAACATTTAAAAAAAATAATGCATCATTTTATAAGTAACGCAGCTAATACGTATGTAATACCCCATCTTGACCACCCGGGTCTCGTAGATCCTACATCAACGTACCTGGGTAAATGTTGTTGTACAACTAATATATATGTATATATGTGTATCCATGTACTGATGTACGTACGTAGGTGTCTAGGACCTCTAGGTGATAATATAAGTGATTTTTAAGTTGCTTCTTCAAAATTATCCTTCCCTTTGTAATGACCTAAAGTCCTCTTATATATAAACACAAAAATTATATTATATATTCTCGATATAGTAGGGAATCCGGTCAAAGAAGGCTTTTGATGACCTCCCATGCATACTCAAAACTGAAAAGAGAAGAAAACTCCATCTCTTAAAAGAATTTTGATCGTAGTCATTTACCAAGGAAGAAGATCCAAAGCGTGCACCACAAGTTACCATGGTAATTTTACTTCAAAAGAGATCAGGAATGCACTCAATACGTTTGCCTACTCTTTTAAAAAAAAGTGTTCCGCGCCATTGTGCATTACTTTATTTTCGGTTTGTTTGAATTATACTATAAAATAAGGTCATATATAGGTTGAGGAAGAAAGTGAGCAAAAAGAGTAGTGTGTTTTTGAAGTAATTGATGCAAGATCGAGTACAACTCAAGTTAGTTAGGGAAGAGGCGTGAGTGGTGAGTACGTGGAAGAAGATAAGAGCTAGATCGAGTCGATCCATTTGACAAAGTCAATACTTGAATATATAATATTCAAGTAGTTAATAACCCTTTTTGGAATTTAGGTCATTTGCTTCAAAGACCTTACATTTACAATGATGATTAAGGACGTACTGTTGTGCAAATTATATGCATGCATGCACAGTGCATGCGTGTATAATTAATACCATCGTATCATGCCAAATATCCAAATTTCTTGGTACCAAAAATCAGTGCCTATTTATGTACAGGATTCATGTATATACTCAAGTAACTTAACACAATAACATGTTAATATTTTGCAAACGAATTAAATATACCATGACACATTTGAAGGCATGAACTCGTAGGCACGATTGCCCTAGCTAACAACAGTTCCATTTCAGTTTTCGTTACTGTAGGTGGGTAATTTACCGCCATAAATAAGGATAATATTTCCGCCAACCAGGTAAGCATATCTAATAAATATCTTTATTGGCTCATGGTTGGAAGATTCTATCCTAATTAAGAAGATAAAGTTATTGATTGGGCTCCAAGGAAGAAACCCTAGCCCTCTCTCTCCACTATAAATACATGGCCTGGCCATGTAGAGGAAAGAGGACGAATACACAAGAGCTACCATAGAAGAACTACCCTAGAGGGGCTGATAATTGCTCGCCCTGACTCTAGAGGGGCTGATGATCGCTTGTCTCAGCCCTAGCCCTGCGCCTTTCTCTCTACAGTTTACCCTTATGAATACTCTACTGACTTAGGCATCGGAGGTGGATTAGGGGGTCCCCGCCCCCTTTGTCCATTGTTTTGCAGGTTATTGAAGGTGAACGAGGCTTGGAGAAGAAGGACATTGAAGGAGGAATTGAGACCTGTACACTGACATATTTTGTGTACTAACATTTGGCGCCGTCCGTGGGGAACGAACAGGTTTTCGACCTTCGTAAACCCTACGAGAGCCGATCCGAGGAGGCTATGGATCGCTTGTCCACGAGCCCGGATCGAGACAACCCTGGGGCAATCGCGCCAGGCGAATCGCGCGATTCGCTTTCCGCAGTCCCAGAGCCGCGACCGCGGGTTGACAACCCGCGACCGCGGATCGCCGCCCGCGACCGCGAGACACCCACCCGCGACCGCGGGTTGGAGGGCGATCAAGGAACTCAGAATTCGCCTGGAGGATCAGACCCGCGACCGCGGATTCACCACCCGCGACCGCGGCTCGTCGCCGGCGACCACGGATCACCCTCCCGCGACCGCGGATCGACGCCCGAGCGGTTGGACTCCGAAGATCGCTCGGAGGAGCGAATCCCGACACGTGCAAACCCCGATATTCACTCGGGAGATCGGACCACGTCGCGATCCGTGCGAGGCGCCTTGCCCGGATCCGACTCTACCCGTGACTCAGTCCCCCTCTCAAGCGCGTCTGTTCATCGCACAGACCTATGGGGACTCGCGTCAGGCAACGGGATTGAGAGTCGTTGCCAAGTATGGTCCGATTCGGCTTTGTTTAGCCGGTCAAGGGATTTCGTGATGCGCATCGCTGAAGTCGAGGCAGATACGGGCCAAGAGATCCGCGGTAGGCCTGAAAGCGCGACCGCAATCGTAGAGCCAAACTGTGACCGCAAGTCACGAGGGCGCAAGCCTGAGCCCAATCGTGAAAACCCTAATTCGCGGTGCGCGATGGGCCGAACAATTTACGCCAACCCGAGCGGCAGGGTTGAGGCATCATCCTCCACCAGGAGCGAGCAGGATGACGAGTTCGTCCATGTCCTGGCCGTTGCTCTAGGAGAGGACGAGGTGATGCTATCGGAGTGCGAACAGGCTAGGTCTCGCTTGGACCAAGCCCTAGAAGAAATCGCAAGGCTGAAGCATGCTTTAGGGGAGGTGCGGAGCGAGCACCCTATTGACGAATCTAGGGTGACTTCGCGACTCGCTAGCATCGTCACAATGGCAGACGATCGGAGTAGCCCTAAACCCATCAATGCTAAAGAGCCAGAGGAGGTGCGATTCGATTGCAACGGCAATTGCCGGCCACCTGAAGGCCGAGGAAGGAAGAGGGGTCGCGAGCCATCCCCATCCAAGAGATCGCGGGCTGCGAGCCACCCTCGACCCGAGGATTCGATCTCGGAGGAATCAGCGGACCCCAGCGATCGCGGAAATTGCCGGGGCGGCACCCGCGACCACGGTCCAATACACCGCGACCGCGGCCCAAGCATCCGCGCCCGCGGTTCGAGCGAGCGGCGCGAGGGTTTTGACGAACGTGAAGACGAAGATCATGGCTCTCCCGAAAACCCTAATTCGACTCATGATTGGGGCAGTAGGGATGAGCATGAGGGAAAAGACCGGGCTTTCACGTGAGGGCCTCATGATGGAAGAACGCTCATCATGGGATCTAGGGAAGGCTCGAGGGCGAATCGAGGAAAGGCAACGGACCGAGTAACCACGCCCACAAGATCAAAGCCGCACACGCGGTTCGACGCACCGTGACCGCGCATCCCTAAACCGCGACCGCGGGTCGCCAGGCCGCGACCGCGGGTCTCCAGGCCGCGACCGCGGATCGACAGGCCGCGACCGCGGGTCGCCAGGCCGCGACCGCGCGTCGCCAGGCCGCGACCGCCGCGGGTCGCCAGGCCACGACCGCGGGTCGCCAGGCCGCGACCGCCACGGGTCGCCGGGCCGCGACCGCGGGTCGCCAGGCCGCAACCTCTATTCCGGTCCAGAGCGTAGATCCCCCTCCCTGGGGCAAAATCGCAGACGCGTCACTCGTTCCGCGAGCGCGGAATCGTGGCAGGGGCAATTCGCTTTGAAAAGGGTAACCGTCCGGTCCGCCTTAAAGAGGATAAATAACCGATTCGCCTTGAAGAGGATAAAACGTCGCCATAGCCCGAGTAGGCACGACCGCAGGTACCCGGACCTTTACGCGCGGGGGTCCCGGGACTAGGATTCATGTAGGACGGGGAACTCTTTTTCCCATGTGGTTTTGATGAGGCCCCTAGATTGTTCTTTTTTCATTAGCTTAATTATTAGGATCATGTCATTCATGTTTATTTTTGCTATTAGTCTCTGCATTAGAAGAGTCTTGCATAAAAAAATATAAGCGCAACGTTAGTGCATCACACTAACGGACTCCTCGTATGCTAGCTACGTAGGAGGATTCCCGCGATATTCGCTCGCGGATGTCCCCGTGAGTTTCACTCATGGACCGTGAGCTTCGCTCACCGGAGTTTCCCGCGATATTCGCTCGCGGACCGTGGTTTCCCACGGAGATCCCCGTGAGTTTCACTCATGGACCGTGAGCTTCGCTCACCGGAGTTTCCCGCGATATTCGCTCGCGGACCGTGGTTTCCCACGGAGATCCCCGTGAGTTTCACTCATGGACCGTGAGCTTCGCTCACCGGAGTTTCCCGCGATATTCGCTCGCGGACCGTGGTTTCCCACGGAGATCCCCGTGAGTTTCACTCATGGACCGTGAGCTTCGCTCACCGGAGTTTGTTCCCGTGATATTCGCTCACGGCGGTTGTCCTCGCGTCGCTCGCGCGGTGGTTCCCGTGTTTACGCTCACGGAGTTTGGTTCCTGCGATATTCGCTCGCAGTGGTACCCGTGACTACTTGTCACGGAGGTTCCCGTGTTTACGCTCACGGACCGCGATATTCGCTCGCAGAGCCCCCATGATATTCACTCATGGGGGGGTGGGACCGTGATATTCGCTCACGGGGGTTCTCATGATACTCGCTCATGAACGTGCAAACGTGCCCGTCTCCTAATCCACACAATTCACGCCAAGTCGATCCTAGAATACCTACGTCTTAGTTACGCAACTAAGACGTAGGTGGGGCAATTGTAGGTGGGTAATTTACCGCCATAAATAAGGATAATATTTCCGCTAGCCAGGTAAGCATATCTAATAAATATCTTTATTGGCTCATGGTTGGAAGATTCTATCCTAATTAAGAAGATAGAGTTATTGATTGGGCTCCAAGGAAGAAACTCTAGCCCTCTCTCTCCACTATAAATACATGGCCTGGCCATGTAGAGGAAAGAGGACGAATACACAATAGCTACCATAGAAGAACTACCCTAGAGAGGCTGATAATTGCTCGCCCTGACTCTAGAGGGGCTGATGATCGCTTGTCTCAGCCCTAGCCCTGCGCCTTTCTCTCTACAGTTTACCCTTACGAATACTCTACTGACTTAGGCATCGGAGGTGGATTAGGGGGTCCCCGCCCCCTTTGTCTATTGTTTTGCAGGTTATTAAAGATGAAGGAGGCTTGGAGAAGAAGGACATTGAAGGAGGAATTGAGACCTGTACACTGACATATTTTGTGTACTAACAGTTACAAGCTAGTGATTACAAGTTACAAGAAGAAGAAGAAGAAGATTTAGGGTTTCCACCCTCTAAGGTTGTCGAAGCTTCTGGCTAAAGCTAGCTTTGAGTCACGAGCCACCGCAGATAGGCCAAAATCTCATGAAACTAGAACATACACCAGTTTAAATATTACAAAAAGTAAAATATGGCTTAAATTCAGTTCAGTTTGAGCTTTATTTTCAATTTTATATTCGACCTATTTTTTTTTTATACCTGTATACATATATAGATTGTAATCTTGAATTTATATAATTGTGCTCTTGCTATATTCAGATTATTTAAAAGAAGAAATCATTTCTTAATTTTTTTTTGGTTGACATCGGTTCTTAAATTTGTAATGCTATGAAAACCTACAAATTTTAGAATCTAACTAAAAATTACACCAAACATATATACTCCAAATTAATTTGAGCATTTTACATAGCTCAAAATATCTCAATGTGAACTAACAACACAATTATTCATACAAGTGGGTGGACTCGAATTACTTGTCACACCAAGTGGCCAAACACAAGTTCAAATTCAAAGCGAGGGAAAATCAAACCCAAAAAAAACGAGCGAAAATTACGGTAGGGGGAAAAACATTTTGATAAGGGACGAAAGACTTGAATATCACGACAGGAGCACAGCTAGCATTGAGAAATGAGGCCCCACCATCCTTCCGCTGCACCCTCCCACATTGTATTATTCCCAGAACCCCTCCCCCTCTTTTAAGCCTCACTCCGTTCCCCCCTTTTCTCTCTCCGTTTCAATAAGCCTCGCCTCTCGCACCAATTCTCACCGCGTTGAGTTTCCAGTTCACTTCCCTCTTCACGCATTCGACCTCCTCCTTCCATTACAGTTTCACGGATTTCATGGAGGCCTAGCGGTTTCAAATTTCCATCAGTTTTTGTACTTTAGGTGTAGAGTTTCTCCGGCTCTACTGCTTAATTAGCTTGTTTTGAGCTCAATTTTGCTACTACAAGGTTTGTTCAGCTTCGCTTTCTCGTTTTCTGTTTCGTCTGTTCTTCCGATTGTTGTTGAGTTCTGACTTCTGAGTGGTTGTAGTTCGTCTGGAGTTGATTGACATTTCTGCTCGGGAATTCGATTACCGTGCAATTGCGAGTGATTTGAGTGTCGTATTTGATGCGAGGGAAGTAATCATGTTGATTTTGCTCATTTTGCAGAGTTTAAGCGAGGTGTTTACGATTAAGACGAGTTAGTTTGATCTTCTGCGGTTCAATTTTTCTCAGGTTTGTTCGTCTAACCGAATGCGAGCTTTCTCTTTCTCTCTGCTTTGCATTTGGTGTGATTTCGAGAAACTGGCAGGAATTCATTCCTGTTTGCTGTTGTGTCCGTTCAATTTATCAAATTCGGGAGGAATTTCTAATTTTACCTTCTCTTTCATTACTTTTGGAGTTTCCTTTTTCTTGTTCCTTTGGCTTATTCATCCTAAATTCTAGCGAGAATATGAAGGAAACCTTTTGACGATTATGCAGGAGCGAATTACCTAAAAGTGGATACGAATTCAATTCTTGAATATTTTACAGCTATGTTAGGCGGAGATTGTGCTAGCTATCGTGCTCTTTTGTCTATCCTTCTTGTCCTCCATTTTTCACCGAATATTGACATATTTCAGCATTGTAATAAAACTATTAGATTCTTTATGTGATGGTATTTCTTTTCATTTCAAAATCTAAGTCACTGCTCACTAGTAGTAAATGTGACAAAAATGTCTATTCTGTGACTGTAAAAAATGTAGAAAGGTAAACTCCAGCAATTGTTAAAAATCTTGAAAACTTGTGGTGAGAACTGAGAAGAAAGAACCAATTTATCCAAACACAAAAATCTTAGATAGCTAAAGTGCGCATGAGGACGAACGAAACGTACGCGACATATAATTGACGCGTATCACATCACGTATTGAATAAGCTAAAAAACGTCGGCCCCACCTTCCATCCCGCAACGTGCGCACATCTTTTTTTCCAGAATTCAGAGACTTTCCCTCCCGGGAATTTCCAAACCTCCAAATTTCAAATTCAGTCCTGTTATCTCCTCCGCCTCTGGTCTAATATAAGTGTTACTTGTTTGCGCTCACAGAAAAGAAGAAGAAATATGGCTGAGACAAATTCCATTGACGAAATGGACTGTGGAAACTTCTTCGACCACATCGACGATTTGCTCGACTTCCCGAACGACGATCTCGGCACCGACTTGGTAGGCGCTAGCGGAAACTTCGGCTCTTTTCCGAGCATTTTGCCCGGCGGCCCGTCGGACGCTCTGTTCAGCTCCGACTCTGTTTTCTCAGGCAGCAACGCCGGCCCCGATCTCTCCGTTCCGGTAAGTAGAACAATAATTGAACTACTTTTTTTTTTATTGAATTGTTTAACTTTTCTTTTAAATCCGAATATACGGCACATGATATGTGGTTGTGTTACTGGTGTATGGGATGGAGAAGTTAGAATCTCGTGCACTTGTCTGTTGAGAGAGTAGTGACTAGTGAGTGTCAATTATTGGTACTTTTTCCGGTTTTGATTTTTCTTATTTTTGGGGTAATGGGATTCTAATCAAAAGTGATTATTTCATGTAAATGAGTTGTGATCCAACATGGGTCTTATTATTCGGCGTATCATATCCAGCTGGAAACGGGATGGGTGCCACTAACGGTTATTATTGATGTGTTGCATCACCATTCATCATATATCATGGCATGCTTTGTTGTTGCGTATGATATGGGTCCCTAATCCTAATCCTAGACCTGCCCCGGATGTCTAGTTCCATTCTTTTCAGTCAAAACTGTTATACTGTTATGATTAATTTAACTTTTAACTTATTACCGCGGGGTAACATGCTGAATTTGTTTTCTGTTGAGGATAAGATGGTGGTAAAACAGGGTTTATGTAGTCAAATTCAAAGACCAACAATGTGATTTCCCTTTTTTGCAGTATGAAGACATAGTTCAGCTGGAATGGCTTTCAAACTTCGTGGAAGATTCCTTCTCTGGAGGAGGAATGACTATGGACAAGACCGACTTCTCCGCTAAGGACTTGTCTCAAAGCCCCCAATTCCAGACTTCAAGCCCAGTCTCGGTCCTCGAGAGCAGCAGCGGCTCGTGCTCAAGCGGCGGCAAAACCGTCCCAATCACTCACGAAAAACGGGCACGAAGCAAACGCCCTCGCCCACCAACCTTCACTCCTCGTCCCGCGATTCAGCTCATCTCATCACCAACTTCCTCCTCCACCGAACCCGTGTTCGTTCCCTCTGATTTGGACACCACTTCTACGGATTCAACCGAGCCCTCGAAGAAGGCACCGAAGAAGATCCCAAACGAGCCGCCAAAGAAGAAGAGGATCAAGATTGTCCCACCTTCAAACCCCGGAGACTCGAGCCAGAACCCGGACTCGAATGCACCGACAGCTCAGGCAGTGAGGAAGTGCTTGCATTGTGAGATAACCAAGACCCCACAGTGGAGATCAGGCCCAACGGGTCCCAAAACACTTTGCAATGCCTGTGGTGTGCGGTACAAGTCGGGCCGGCTCTTCCCCGAGTACAGGCCCGCAGCGAGCCCGACCTTCGTCCCCTCGGTTCACTCCAACTCCCACAAGAAGGTGATCGAGATGAGAACCAAGACTTGCGAGGAGGAGAACCCGATTTTTAGTGCTATAGAGCAGGGCAACGTTCCTTAGAAGGAATGGGCTCAACACAAAATAATGATTTGTGGTGCTAGTTTGTGTCATGCTTGTTATTCATATTAATTTGTTTGTTCATTTGTTTTTCTTCTTTGTTAAAAAAACAAGAATTGTACAGAGGAGCTTTGAAAAAAGAGGGCAATAGGAGCTAATAGGTGACCAAGTTTAGCCTTAGAAGAGGGAGATCAAGAAGAAAGAGCTTAGGTTTCAGCTCTCCTTAGAATATTAGATTATTGCCTTTTTTATCTTAGGTCTTTTTTGCAATGTCATTAGTATTTGAGTCTAGGTCTCTGTCATTTCCCTTTCTATAATATATTCTTTTGACCTATTCCCTTTATTGTATAAGAATCCCTTGTGCACTTCTTCAGTTCTCCAGTTGTCATATACTCGGACATAAATATGATCCAATTTTGATGCCCTTTTGAGCGTCACATAATTCTTAGCTTTTACATGTGCATTGCTTCTGCAGTAAAAAGTCTTGCATTCGAGATGTTTTTCTATATACTATTCGGGCATTTATGCTATTCTGCAGCTATGAAATTGCAACAAATCTCTTCCATTTCTTATTTCAAAAAGTTGTGGTAGCAACTGGCACAAATCATGTGATAAAGGCACATTGATGCACATGTATGATGTATCTGGAGACCAAACTTAATCAAGATAATTAAAAACCTGGGGAACATTTAATTATAGCTAATGATGATAAGCTTGAAGTGCTTGTCTTTGAAAATTTGGGCCCTTTTGAGTTTTAAGGCTTTATTTATGATTGGTTGGCTTATTTATGGTGCGTCTGCAAAATTTGAGACGATATGTGATCGAATTTGTAACCTGTCAGATGAATAGTCTGTCTTGTTTTACTAAACCAACTCCTTCAAGTTGGATGATCTATCTATCTGGTCTACACAAGCAATTTTCCAGTAAGAGATAATTAGGACCATTAAACACTTACTCCCTTTGGGTCCCATAATTATCTTCTCAATTTCTCTTCCAAGTGTCCTAATTTTATCTTCTTTTAATATTACCCTTATCAAATTCTTCAAATTATCCATTTTTTATTATTTTATTTTCTCCTTTTGTTATATTATCTTCATCAAACCTTTCAAATTATCCTTTTTTCTCAACTCCTTAATTATTGTGTCATTTTTCAAATAAGAATATATAATTGTGACAAAGAGAGTATTATTAACCTAGTGCATTTTTATTGATGCGAACTATATATTGTGTAAGTCACAAAAACAGTTCCATTTAGAATTAGCAGAACAAATTAAACAAGAATATCTGTTACATTTAGTTCACAACGCTAAACAATATATACTAGTCTTGTACGTTTTAGACCACTAAAATTCCAATTTGGCATTGTTAAAACTCCACCAAATCCAGTCCTTTTTTCGAATTCTTATATCTCTAGATCTGGTTATCTAACTTAATTCAATTTAGGTCGATTTTATACCCGTCATTGTGTTGTGGAGTTATTTTCAAGCCACCTTATGCTATGGATAATTATTGGGCAGGAAAATGGGCGAGTTAGTTACAAGGTCATAAACATTAATTCTTCATCCAAATCATGGGCCAACCTTTGTTGTTTTATGAGTGCATTTGCATCATTCACCTCTCATTAGTGGTTAGCATGTCCCAAGTTTAATAAGTAGAATGTGCAATATTATGTCATATTCAAATGTTATATATTCTTCAAACTATTATATTTGTCAAATGATGAGATGAATGTGTGGTGTCATAATTAAGTTACCATGTCACTATTTTAGTTCCTTTAGTTAATGTGCAAAATTGATTGGAACACATATATGGTTGACATGTTAACGTTGAAAACATAATTCCATTTAAGTTTCTTGTAGTTGTAGTCTTTGTCAGAATAAAATAAACCTATTCATCACGTACGTTGTTGTCTCAATTAATCATTACAATAAGTCAGATTATGACTAATTAAGCTTCTAAATTTAATCATCGGCACTATAGGATCCAAGATATATAAGCAAATGACAAAACATATATTAAAATTTGTAAGGGGGCTTGTTTATCTAACGGATATTTCACGTGGTAACCCTGAGGTATTGCTTAATTCACGAGGTGTACTAAAGATTGGTATATTTCATACGGTAACCCTAAACTTTATTCCAATTTTGTTTTGTACCCAAAACATTAAACTTAACGTTAACCGTGCTTCAAATTTTGAAAAAAAAGAATGGAAAAATCATATGTGAATATTTTTACGGATATCTCAAGTGAAATGTTTTATTAACATATATATTTTTACGATTAATAAGATTTTTATATGATGATAGAAATCAAAGATTAAGTTAATTGTGACTTATTTAAATAAATCTTTTAGAAAGATAGACTTGGATAGTAATAATATTTTTTGAAATAAAATGAATATTTGAATAGATCTTATAAAATTATAATTAAATTAATAATTATAGAGTTATAGATCAATAGAATTTATAAATGAATACTATTACACAAATTTAGTTCATATATTTTAAAAATATTTTTCAAAGATATTGTTAGATATCTGAAGCTTAAATTATAAATTTATGGGACAAAAAAAGACAAACAAAGAAATATGACGAATGTATATAATTATAAAAATACAATAAAAACGAAAATTCCGAGTGACAAATAATTTTGACAATATAATTATAGCTTGGATTTATAAAGAAGAATGTCTAAGCAAATAGTTGAAAAAGATAAAAATTAGGTGATAGAAATTAGGTGAAAAATGATAGAAATTAGAAAAAGAAAAAGGTAGATGATAGACAATAATTAATAAGAATAAGAAAGAGTTTAAAATTATTTTTCTAGATTTTATTTTCTTAAATGGAGTGAGGTCAGATTTAACGTGGAAGCTCGAAAAGTCTCGACTTTTATATATAGTATAGATTATCTAATTCCACTTTTAATTCTAAAAAAGTTAACTATGAAAAGTTAGCTAGGTTTAACATTTTTGGATATAGGATGAAATTGGAATAAAGTTTAGGGTTACCATATGAAATATACCAATCTTTAGTACACCTTGTGAATTAAGCAATACCTCAGGGTTACCGTGTGAAATATCCGTTTATCTAATTATCAAATGATTAAAAGAGAATATGAGTGGATTCACTGAAAAATGATAATCATAAGTTGATGGAGTGGTACGTAGTACGTACTACGTGGTGTGAAAAGTTAAATACACAAGTGACAAACAAGTTGGGTAACATGTCCCTTTCAAGTTTAACCCTATGCCCACTTATTTTACAATTTTAATGGTAACATCTTAATTACAATATGGTCTCATGGTGCTATCACATCTACCTTCCAACAAACTTAATTGTGTTTGCATTTCTCACCAATTTTGTTTTTGAAAGGACAAATTTACTAAATGTCCAAACCCACTCATATATGGACTTCTTTAATACCCAATACATTAAATTTTCTGTTTACAAAAGATGGTTGTTCTATAATGTGTCCTTAGAAGTAGGCTAGGGTTGTTCAACCTGTTTACAAAGCTGGTTGTTCTTAATGTTTTTATGAAACATAATGTAGTTCAAAATAATTAATCTTCTATAACACCTTTGATCAAGAGATGCTGGATGTAACTATACACTGACTCGATAATGAACGTACAACCGTCACATCCATTTACTCAATGAAAATTGACTAGCATTCTTCATGGTGATGTTTACATTTATAGTATTTACTACTACATTTTATACAAGCAAAATCCATCCATTGGACACCAGCAATATAAATACCCAGGTTCAACAACAAAGCTACACTAACATCATTATACATTACACCAGCAGCGAAGGCAATTTCTATTTATAACCTGCTACCTTCCAGCAATGGCTTCTTTTATCTTCTGCTAGCCAGTGCGTTGGTTGGGAGGTCTGAGGAGCTTCATCATAAAATGAAACTGCATATCTGGAGAAGTCTTGGGCTGTGGCCAGTTAGCTCCCTCTGGAACTTGTACACACTTGAAACCTTGGCTTTTGTACAAGTTTGTGGCTACTGGATTCCTTGAGTCGCAGTGAAGTGCAATGGCCCTGCAACCCCAGCTCTTGGCTTGGGCCTCGGCGTCTGCAACGAGCCTTTTCGCTATTCCCTTTCTCCGAAATGTCTCTCGAACTGCCACATTCGATACATATGCAATACCTTTCCTGCAACGATATTATCACAATTTGATCTTCAATGAGCTACTGCTAAATAAAGAAGTTTTCATGTAGGTGTCATGACATGTCATGAGTAGTGCTTTATAAACTCAATCAGTTCAGCTTGTGGGCAAAATTCTTTAGTTCTTAGACACAAAATAAGCACTTGCCTACATTTATCTTCAATACATCTTCCAGTGGTGCAAGCCCAACCACAAGATAAGTTTGCGTTTCATAATCAAATGGGTTAAGCAGCATATGAATTATGATTATGCCAAATGTAGATACCCCATGGATATTTGTAGATCTACTGCAACTCTTCCAAGAAAATAAGGCCCCTCAAAAAATTTAACCTTTTTCACTTGTAGCATTCCTTAGGGCATATGCATATATCTATTGTGATAGTGCCAATTTGCATGCATTAGAGAATGCACCAAGGCTGATAACACAGGATCTTAAGAGCTTTCATTATTAAAAAATCATCCAAGCATAGAACATGAACTTTAATTTGCAAGAAACAACTGCAGCTGCATACTTAGCCTACACTAGTTTTACATTACAAAATATATTTTTCTCATACATTTTCTTTCCAATGCCTTATTGAGTCAAAACTTCAAAAGGGACCAAAGTTCAGGTCAAGACTCAAGAGGCATCAACTTTTAACGTGGCAAGCTTTAACATCACAGAGCATCAACTCCTAAACCTTTGTGAATATAATCTGAACATGAAGAGGAAACACAGATTTTAACAAACAACAAACAATCTACATGGTACAACCATTTTTCAGCAATTGGAAGGTTTTCCTTAAGCAGAGATTTTCTCTAGGTATGGAGTGGATAATTATTATAGCAAAGTTAGCTTTTAAACAAGCTGCATAACACCCTCTCGAACAAAACAAGTTTTCATGAAAATTTAAACTTGCCTTCTTTGTCTGAGGGGGCCCTTTCTGGGAAGAAAATCAGCCACAGTATCTACAGTTAATATCCCAGCTACGTACCCCCGGTTGAGGCTAAATTTCCCATCAAAACCTCCAATTTTCACATCTTCACTCCCAAAACAGAAGATATCGTCACTGGAGCTACCAATAACCGCGACCAAACAGGTTCTTTTGCAACCATTGGGCAATGTGAATCCAGATAGCATACCCACTAGCCTGTCCACTCTCAACATAATGTCCAAGGGGAAGGAATAGTTGGGGAAGAAGGAACTACAATGAGTCTCTGCAACTTCCCAGCAGTCCTCTAACCTAGCCTCTCGGACAACTATGTCAGGAGAGACAACTGGTAGCATGTCTGCTACTTGACTGGCCCTGCAAACTCCTATAAGAACCATAATGACCTGAATAAAGAAATTTTCCTAGAAATTAACTTGGAAGAAAATATAAAAACAAGAGTTATCATTCTTCATATGCAATAACCAGAAACAAATTTGATTAGCCCGATTATGAAGAGCTGCTCTCCTCAGGACAAGCTGTGCAGCAAAGCCAATAAAGGAATAAACGCTTGAAATTTTGATTTGATCCTATGAGTGCAGAAAACTTGGAAACATTTTTACATGATAGCTTCAGTCAAGATTCCACTAAGTTGAGACGCTGGTTCGCTGAAATCTACTGCCAACCAGCCATACAAAGATTATCTTCAAAGAGAAACTGCATATCATTCATTCTTTTATCACCATCATTGTCACAGAGCCAGGGTCATGGAAGAGGTGGCGGAAAAGGAAAGTTGTTTGCATTATTTTATCAAAATAACCATTACATCTTTGTAGACAGGTGAAAGGAGTACATTAGACAGCAAAAAGTAACATAAGTGCTATTGGGCATTCACAAAGAAAACGAACCCTTGGCTGTTGGGAGTAGCCAAAAAAAAAAAAAGCAAATCTAAACAAGACAGTGATTTTACCATAAAGCATGCTTATATGATTGTTAGGCAGTAGTTTGTTTCTTACAGAAGAGTCAGACGGCAGCATAAACAAAATCACATACAAAAACACTTTGGTGCACCATCCATGAAAGGCAAATTTAGTACATTAATTGCGAGTGACAGACGCCATAAGACAGATAATTGAACAGTAAAAGTGCTTTACTTCGTAGATTGACTGAAAAGCAAAGCCGATAATTGCTCAAAGTCCTCCATTGGAAGACAGACCAGATTTATTAACTGCAATTCATCACCGAATCCAATTGACGAAGGAACACTACCAATTCCGATACATCACAAAGTCCCTATCGAATAGAATCAAAGACTCATGCAAAAGTCAAATCTAGCCAAACCGAACTTCTCTGGAAGCTATAACGGTAATCAATTGAGCATAGCCGGAGTACGGAAACGCCTCCATTCTTCAGAAGTCAACCAGAAGATCAGAGAATTAGAAACAAGGAGAAGCAGAGATGAGTCAAATTACCGGCCGATCTGTCCGGGGAAGAAGGAAGGAAGTGTTGTTCATCACAGAAGGAAGCCCTTGGGGAAAATGGAAGTTTGTGAGGGGAGAGAGAGGGAAAGCAAGTCCATGTGTTGGGAGCTGCCGGAGCGAACGACATAGTCTGCATCTCGCTCCTTCGTCTGCGTGATTTCAGATTTCAGATTTTGATTCGGTTTGTGTGGGATTTGAGAAATCCACGACTTTAGCAAGTCTTCTTCTTCTGCACCTTGAGATTGTCAGTTTCTTCGTTTTTACGCCTGCGGTTGGGAGTTAGATGAACGGGGAAAAGTGGAAAACCCATCGTTTACTGCCTGGTAACTTTTTTAGGCTGTGTTTGGTTGCTTGTTTCGATATGTTGGCCCATTTTTTCCGAACCGAGTCACTACTCACTAGCAGGCTAGCAGCTCGTCAGACCCAGCCCAACAACTCATTCAAAATTTAATGAACCCAACAAAATTTATTTTGAAATTTCTCTATAATCTTGTATATCTATCTATCTATCTATCTATCTATCTATCTTCTATACAACACTTAAAATTCTCCCATCTTGTCACATTTAATGACTTCTCTCAAATTGTTTTAATTTTTTTTTTGTTTTGGGTGAATTATCTATCTCTATAACTATTATTTTTCTTTTCCTTGTTAAATAAATGCATGTTTTTATATTTTTCCTTTTTTTTGTTTTGCTTTTTTATTTGTTTTTTTTATTTGTAACTGGTTATCAATGCATGCTACTATGTCTTATTTTTTTTCATACATATATCATGTTATAATATTGTAACTTGCATGCAAAACCTTATCATTTTTTCTTTTTTGAGTGAGAATGTAAAACCTAAAGAGCTAACCGTATGCTTTCGATTAAAATTTCCTCCAAAATGTTTATAAAGTTATAAAGAGTAATCCCTACACATGTTCACTCGGCTAAAAAACTTAATTATAATAGAAAAGTCATATTATCAAAATAAGTCTCATAAGAAATTAATAAAATCAAATCAAATAATTTCATATTTTATATTTATTTTATCTACTATTTTTTGGACAACTCAATACAAAATACTTACATAATTTATTAATTAGGACAAAATTGTGTTATGACGAAGATTATAGTTTTCACCTTCCAGCAAAATACGGAGAAAGAAATACTAAAATTTCCATAAGCAAAAAAAAATGATAAAATTTTAAGATGTTATAATATTGTTATTAGATATGGATTTACATGAATAAACTTATCAAAACCCTAGATTTGATTTTATCCAAAATCTTGTACTCTCTCTATAAAAGGCCCCTATGGGTGACCTAATGAATATATCTGATCTCTCTTCCTCCCTCAATTCTCTCTGTTTGATTATGGTTTTCTCATATTTTATAACACGTTATCAACACGAGCACAATGCAGTGTTCGGATTCAAAGTTTGACTCATTGCACGAGATTTATAAAGTCTCGAGTGAAGTACATAGCACATCATGGATGCAATTACGCTCAGACTCCTGTTGCTTTGGTCGATGGGTAACGTAGGATGCAACTCATGAATGTGGTGAAAAATCCCACAAGGAAAACGATTGTCTAAAGCATTTGCATCAAACCACATCATAAGTATCCCATTAAACTCATAAGACAGCTACGTGAATTGAGTCAATAAACAGAATGCGGTATAATCGCCTTAGCAGATATCTATTACGGGAAAAAGTTTATGAGTGATCAAATGACTCTTATGTTCATGTAATCATTTTTTATGATGACTTGATCTCCAAAATAGGTCTGACTTAACCGATTACATGAAAAGAGAATTTGATATGATGGACTTATGAGCTACGAAGTATTGTCTCGGCTTGCAGTTCGAGCATATACAGAAGTATTGTCTTTAGGGGTGTCCATAAAAAACCGAAAAACCGAACCAATAAACCGAAAAATCGGCATTTTTTTGGTTAACCGAACCGAAAATATTAACGATTTTCGGTTCGGTTTCGGTTTATGATTTTTGTAATGCCGGTTAACCGAAAATCCGAATTTTTTATTTTTATATTAATATATAAGTTTGACTTACTTTAAACAGTTCGTTTTTCAAATGATGATGTTGTTCAATTGAGTCATTTTGAGTTCTCTTGTTTGTATAGTTTTATTGTGGCTTGTAATTTCAATTATTTACTTGTCAAATATATTATTGTATGTGTCTACATAAGCCCTTTAAATTATTTATTAAATATATTGTTGGAATGATATACATACAATCAAAGTTTAAAGTATCATTTGGTTATTATCACTATCAAGGCATATAAAATTAGTATATATTTTGAAGATCTAATCTAATTAGATAATCATATTCG
Source organism: Polygonum aviculare (assembly GCA_934048045.1). NCBI lineage: Eukaryota > Viridiplantae > Streptophyta > Magnoliopsida > Caryophyllales > Polygonaceae > Polygonum > Polygonum aviculare. Next base: position 26,197,486 of record OW204025.1, read on the forward strand.
ATAATTTTATATATATTTCATGTATATTATGATAATCTAAATCACATAGAACAGTTATTGGTTAACTGATAAAACGAACCGAAAAATTGGTTAATCGATCTCCGGTTAACCGAGATTAACGATTCGGGTTAAGGTTTGTGATTTTAGTTAACCGAAATTATGGTAGATCCCTAATTGTCCCGCCCTGCAGTTCGAGCATATATAGAATGGGGTAAAGGACCCTCTCGGTTTGGTTTAAAACACATATGTTAAGTCCACATATGGTAGATCACTACGTGTGGAAAATATTATCTTCTTTTAGAAAATGAAGAGATATTGAGTCCTGAAGTACCTTATCTAAATGCAATAAGGACATTAATGTATCATGTTCCATTGCCTTAGTAATTCCATTTGATGTGGTAGTGAATTATCTGTCTCCCTAAATCATATAATAAAGATTGTTGGTCCAGAAGTACCAAATCTTTCACAAAGACACATGAGGGCATATATGTGTCATATGAAGAATATATGTTTAATTGAGGGGGAGCATTAGTATACGACTGTACTTTTTTTCCCTTGACTTTGGTTTTTATCCCATTGGGTTTTTCCAAACAAGGTTTTTAACGAGGCAGTTCGTCATGTAACGTCCATAGTGAGACAATCTCGGCCTGAAATTCGAGATATGCGAAAGAATGAGTTTTTATGTGCCATCAAATGAAGTTGATGAGGATCCGACAACAGTATATTGGATATAATGAAGCATGTGTCGCTCAAATTAAGAGATGATCATCAAAGGCGATATGACACATCATATGTCATTGATAAGTTTCTCCAATTGCAAGATTCAACTCGAAGGCTGGATGGATGCTCAATTCAATCAAGCAAGGAAGATGTATTTCAAGTCAAGAGAGAGACTAACACTGCACTCTTTTTCCCTTCGTCTTGGTTTTGTCCCATTGGGTTTTCCAAACAAGGTTTTGAACAAGGCAATTAGAGATGTACATCCAAGGGAGAGTGTTATAATATTGTTATTAGATATGGATGTACATAGATAAGCTTATCAAAACCCTAGATTTGATCTTATCCAAAGACTTGTACTCTCTCTATAAAAGGCTCCTATGAGTGACCTAATGAATAGATCTGATCTCTCTTCTTCCCTCAATTCTCTCTATTTGATTATGGTTTTCTCATATTTTATAACATAAGATATATTATCATCATTATCTCTTTTAGTTTGATATTGAGGATTAAATGATACTCACTTCGTCCCAATTTGCTTGTCCAAAAGTATTGTGTATGCGTTTATTAAGAAAAAGTGTAAATTACATGAATAGTTGATAGAAAAAAGTGAAAATTTTGATAAGAATGTTGGATATGAGGGTCATATATGAGATTCTATCAGAGTAATTTTGTAAAAAAAAATGATAAAGTTGATAAAAGAATTTGGATAATGGGATAATATAAAAGATTAAATGAGGGTAATATTGTAAGAAAAATATGATATAAATGGAAAGATGTTAAAGATGAATAAATAAAGGAGACGTCAAAAAAAAATACTGGACAAACATTTAGGAACTGATGGAATACTGCAAATAAAATATTGATCCTAAGTGTGTGGTTTATAATATTCATAAACGTTTATATTGATTATTATGTTGTATTTTTTTTATATCAAAATCACTATGTCCTCGTATCGTCATAAACTTTATATTGATTATTGTGTTTCTTTTTTTAAGTTGATATTTTCCGTTTTAGTGATATTGATTACCTTGAGCTCCTATAATGCATAATTCTTTTTCTTTTTTAATTAAAAAACATATTCTAATTTTATATGTAACTTAAAATTTAGAATTAAACTAACATACTTCTCTAGATTCGACCAAAATAACATACTTCTCTAGATTTTGTCATTATAATCATTTTTACTTTATTTTTGTCAGGGAGGGTTATCAATTATCACATTCAAATAATAACCACAATATAATCTCACATCAAACTCGTACTAAACCCTTTTTTTGGTCAAACATACGTAGTTTTTTTTTTAATGTATAACCTAAGACTTGCTACCAAAAATAAATGTATATATGTTTAAAACTTACAATTAAAGGCCATAAGCCTATGATGGGTTCACTATAACAAACAAATAATGGAGGCATAAACCTAAATCAAGCAAAGTGGAAGAGCCAATGAGAAAAGGCAGCAGCAAGCGACGACGAAGCTGCACACAGAACTCAGGAGAGATCGACGGAGGTTACTCAAGAGAGAGCAAAGGGCGAAGGCGAAGCTTAAGCCATGTCAGGGCTTCACAAATCCTCCAGCTCCCATTTCAAAGGCGGCCTTCCTCCTCAAGAACTCCTCGACGATCTTTGCAGGTTTCTCCCCCTTTCTTTCTTTACCATTTTCCCTCCTCTATTTGAACTTGCAAATCTCTAATTAACTAACTCCTTCCGCCGATCTTAGGTTCAGAATTAGGTTTAGATCCAAGTCGAGGATTTAACCAAATGCCTAATTTTCGTGTGTCCTAAACGTCTACGTCAAAGTTCGCTTTACCTTCTGCCGTTTTTATCTGAAATTTGAGCTTGTCTAATTCCGCTTGATGTGATTGTTGATGGCAATGCTGTCAGTTAGATGAGAAGGGAAAAAAAAAGATTGCAACTTGGTTTTCTTTAGGTTTTGGTCAGTCTGGTGATCTAGTTGTAGTGAATGCATATCATACTTATTACTCGATCTACTTATATTACTAATCCTAGGTGAGGGATTTGATGTGTTCGGACTTGTGCTAGATTGCTGTCTATGTCTGTGAGTTCATGATTTCAACCCCAGTGACCAAAACCTAAATAAAGCCAAATCACCATTTTATTTCTCATCAAACTTAATGGTTGCCAACAATTACATCGAACGGCATTAGACAAGCACAATTTCAGAGAAATTAATCATTATCTAATCTCGAGTTTTCTCAATGGTTGATATTTTTTCCTTTGGGTTACTGCATTTGTATGAGAATTGAAGATTATCTAATCTCAAATTTTCATTTTGCAGCCGCTTTGTCTTAAACGTCCCAGAAGAAGATCAACAGTCATTTGAGAGAATTTTATTTCTTGTGGAGTATGCTCACTGGTTCTATGAGGACAATACTGTGGAGAAGAACCCATCATTAAAATCTTTGACCCTCAGGGAGTTCACTACTTTATGTATCCTTTGATAGAAAGTTGATGTGTTATTTTTGGTCTGTGTTATTCAGTATGTCTTCCTGCAATGAGTGAGAGACAATTGAAGTGACCTTCTCTTGTAACATTTTAAATTTGTCCCAATTGCCTGCCCAGTATTTTTTTGTTTTTCTATTTTATAGTTACTAGTATTTTGGAATTCAATAGGATAGATGGGTGGAGGGGTTTCAGCATATGAAGCTGCTTTTGGCTCTTAAAAACAAGACTTATAAGTCCATATACTATTTTTCTGCTTACTGGAAAAACTTGTACTTTCTACATTTTTCTTTTTCCTTAATCCTTGCTGTCTTACAGTGTTCAATCATTGTGAGGTTTTAAAGCCCTACGTACCTCATGTTGATGATATATTCAAGGACTTCACTTCCTACAAGGTTCGAGTACCCGTGACTGGAGCTATCATTTTGGATCAATCCTTTGAACGGGTAAGAATCTTACACTTTGCTCATGTGGATACACATGCTATACATGTATTTGTTACTTGTGTCTAAAATAAATACTAGCAGCTATAATACTTTCCTTGACTGCTTGTCCTATTTCTAGTGGAGTGATCAAGATCTTACTCTTAGACATTCTCTAAGACTTTAATTTGTCTAGAGGGTGTCTCTAATAATTATGGTAAAAAGGTTTATTTGGCAATCTAGCTCATGCTTGTAATTTCATTGTTTCTGGAGGCAAGTTTCAGTCTGCATATAATTAGTATACTGAAGCAATGATGATCTAATCTTAACTACACAATCTGCAGTGCCTACTTGTTAAAGGTTGGAAAGGAACAAGCTGGAGCTTTCCCCGTGGTAAGAAGAATAAGGATGAGGAAGACTATGCGTGTGCAATCAGAGAGGTAATTTTATGTGTGCACTGCTTTTCAGCTATAGTCTTTGTCAGTTTTGTTTACCCTTGCTTCTTTGCCCTCTCTTTTTTTTTTTTTTGTGATTGGAACAGCTGCAACAATATTCATTTGGTGTTTGCCAAGTTTTTTTAGTAGAAGATGCGGAAACATCCTTCCATTGTTTGGATGTACTGTTTACACTATTCCATGTTTGTAGTTAAAAAATTTGAAGTCAATAATACATGCCACCATATGAAAACGATTAATTTTGGTCTCTTAGACAGGAAAAGAAATAGGAGGTGAACTTTTCAAAAAGAAAAACCTTAATTGACCATGTTCAGTTTAATAAAGGTCATTACTTGCTTGCTCCTTTGTATCCTTTTTTATCCCTTGATGTTGATGATCCTATTTTGTGAACTGTGGGTGCAGGTTTTGGAAGAAACAGGATTTGATGTTTCTGATTATCTTAAGAAAGAGGATTATGTTGAAGCAGTATTTGGACAGCAAAGAGCACGACTTTATATAGTTGCTGGTGTCAGTGAAGATACAGCCTTTGCCCCTCTCACTAAAAAGGAGATCAGTGTATGACATGCTCCTCTAGTTCTGACTTCTGACCTACTGATGGATTGCATTAATGCATATTGTCTGGTGGATTTGTACTAGAAGTGTTTGGTCTCAAAGTTGCAGTTCCACTGTGATGCTAAACCACATTTATGTTAGGAAAAAAATGCTCTTCAGTGAGTAGTACAAAATCTTTAGCTACTCCTTCTCAGGGCAGGTCAAAGTTTGCTAAATTTTTGGCTTTATTCCCACACTTCAATGTGATAAAAGCATTTAAAACACACTGCTTGTAAGGCTCTAAGGATAGGTTTGCATTTTTTTTATGTACAATTCTGTAGTAAATAACGTTTGCTGAAAACTTTGCTAGAATAGAATTTTGCTCTTGAATGATGATAAATATTCTTGATTTTTAGTATCCATGCATCCTTATTGTATTGTCATAGGGTTCCGAATCTGTACATTGGTGGGGAGAAGTTGGGGTTGACCTTAGAAACTACTAAAAAATTGGTATGCTCTTTGTATGCGGCAAGCTTCTGTTCTTGCAGTTAGTGTTACAAATGGTTTAGCGTTAGATGATGCATATTCTAGTTATGGCTGGGATCATATTAGTGTTTTAGCCGGTATCCAACTAGCATTATCCGAATTCCTTTGATTTTTGGAACAAAGATACTCGTCTAGTCGTCTTCAGTTTTGTAGTAGAATCTTGTGGGATCTGTGTCATAGTAGTTGGAAGTTGCGCATATGCACTGTTGGGTTTTGCGATTGTATAGGTCCTATTATATTGACTGTGGAAGTGAAAAGTCGTACCATCTGCTAATTCCAATCAACAAGCAACTGTCTTGGCATTCTTGTGCCCTTTGTGAACAACGTGACTTTGGTTTAGTTGTTTCTATGTATACTTTTCTATTGGAACATTTCCAATTATTGTCGGGTGGGCAGTTTGGAACTTCCTAGGTGGCTGCTGATTAATTAAATAGGCACATTATTACATTTCTCTTGCAGGAAATTGCATGGCTGCGTCTGGATGATCTTGAACCAGCTAGTGATGATGTCATATCTCGTAGTGTCACTGGCCTTAAGCTTTACATGGTTGCTCCATTTCTGATGTAAGTATACCTCGTTCTTACAGGGGCTTAAAGTTTGACAGTGTTGGTCATCTGTTGACTCCAATATGAATCCTTAACCCTTTCTGTATTGCTAGTCAATCAACTTTAATGTTCTGAATCTGCAGGTCCTTGAGAGCATGGATCACAAAGCGTCCACGACCCATGCCTTCAAAACATGATGCTCCTATTAGAGGTTCTTTCTTATTCCTTGAGTCGTTTTGGGTATGATCCTGAGATCGGATTTTTATCTCAGAGATCACAAGAATGTGGCATATCACAATGATTTCTCATACACACTATGACAGCCTTGTGCTATTTGGGATGCTATAAACCAGCAAGTATAAGATTTCAGGAGAGAGAGTATGGAGGAAATTGCTAGGGATTAGAACACAATTTTATGTTCTGATTTATATTGAAGAAAATCAGCCTGGATGTCTTTCTTTCTTCTTCCTCAATGTGAAATTTAAAGTTGGGGGTATATTTCACAAACCACCCTTAAACCAGACCCTTTTTAACCAAGCCGCCCATATGAAAAAGTCTTTCAGACTTTTGCTATGATGTCTGTATGTCCATCTTTCTTCTTCCTTCTATGCCTAACTTAATGTACTAATCTTGTTGGATGTTGGTTAGGGAAAAGTGTGTGGAATGCCAAAACCAGCTCCTTGGGAAGTAGCTCAAACATAACGGAAACCCATCAGGTGAAAACACCACCCCCACCCCCACCGGATGTTCACACTCCTGCTCCTGATACCGGCCCTGGCAAGAGTTTCAGAAGCTTCAAGTTTGACAAGGCTTTAATCTTGAAATCCATGGAACCGGCCTTCTCTTAGATGACGGTATGTATATGGTGCATAATGATAGAAGGTCCCTCCCTAGCTCCTGTATATTGTGCATGTCAGGATTTAGGTTCTGGTAAGTATATTTTGTATAGAGGGCTTTTAAATGAACTAGATGTCAATCTCTAAGCTCATCTTGGTCGACAACACAATCCTGTCAGCATTTAGTCGAATAGGGTATGCTAATTGGTACAGGATTGATTGTTGTGTTCACCGCATTTGTTTCGTCAAACTGTAAAATGTCACTGGTTTCCCAAGTTGCCGATCAATGGGAAAAGATGCTTGTATGAACTGCAATATCAAGTGGGAATCTTTGTTTCCCAAGTTCATCTTCATTTACTTTCCTAGTAATAAATTATCCAAGTTTATAGTAATAAAAGATGCTTGTATGATTGCGATTTCAATTTCTGATTATTCCCAAAACTAGAGAAATTTTTCAAAAGAGTGCGTGTATCATTTTGGTTTTGAAGTGGTCAGGCGTTTTCAACGAACCACACTTGGTATCCCGAAAGTGAAACCGCAAATTTTGTGCCTTGTTACACATTCCAAAATTTTACTCCGTAGTATTTTACGTAGTAGAGCAAAGAAATCATTTTTTCCGGTGAGAAAGAGGCCCGAAGCCCAGCACAAAATTTTAGAGTCTTACAGCACGAGCGGTCGGGCGCCCACAAGAATCATGTTCCAAGCAACGAATGTAATTCGCAGAAGGTTCAAATAAAATATGAAAACCGAGGGGTAAGGCATGAGCATGCCTAGCAAGGAGTCGACGACGGTATTCGCTTCCCTGAAGACGTGAGTGAGACGAGAGTTCCAATCGTGTCTAATGAGGTCCTGACATTGCACGACCAGGTTGGGAAGGGGATGAGTCGGATTGATGTTCTTCTTGATGAGCTCGACGGCCAAGGTGGAGTCGGATTCCACGAGGATATGTCTGAAACCAAGATCCCACGCCATTTGGAGACCATTACGGATGCCCCACAGCTCAGCGGTTGGGACCGAACCATGTCCCAACTTGTGAGCGAACCCACAAATCCAGCCACCATCGCTTCCTCTGATGACGCCCGCAGCGGTGGCCACATGGCGTGAATCGGGCGTCTCAAATGAGTTTAGTTGAGGTGAATCGGGCATTACAAAATCACAAAATCACGTTATGATATCTGCTTTATTAATCTGACCAAAAAAAAAATCTGCTTTATTAAAGCAGACTAATTATATTTTGGGAATGATATGGATCACACATTCGATTTCCAATTTACAGCTAGGCCGTCTCAAATGTGTAATATCAAAACGAGGTGGGCTTATATATTATACACGAGAGAAATGCATATACTGTATAAAGTTTGACAACCTCAGAGCACTCAAGAGGTTGTATAAGCACATAAACAAACAGATTGCCTTCTACAAAGACAATGCAAATGGTCTACTTGGACTATCCTACGCAAATGCAATGACTGAACACTTCTTTTTCCTCTTGTACGAATATTGTTTCCACGCCAATGCACAGGACCACTTACGGTATAATTTTTCGGGTCGGCTATAGACTTGCATAAACTGCACAGATAGAATCTTTAGCCTCCATCAAAATCAGAATTGGCTAGCTTCTGCTAAGAAAAACTATATTTTCAGCTCTTTCAGGTTTTTAACCAGCGTTGCTTCCTGCACATCCTGTGAGACTCTTGTTGGTTCTTGAGGCGGGGGTGAAGGTCTATTCAGTACAGCTGGGGAAGAAGCAAAAACAGGCACAGCTTGCCTAACAAAAACGGGAGGTGCAAGGTTCACAGGCGGCGGTCTTTGAATATGTATTGGAGGTGGATGGGGTACAGGGGCAGAGTAGGCAGGAATTATGTTACGTATAGTAACAGGGGGTGCAATTCCATGGCATGGCCTTAGATGGCGAATGGGTATGTAAGGAACTGCTTCAGCTGCAGGGAATTTGTGGCATCTGGGTTGACTGCTTCCGGTGCTAAACCCAGGTCTTTGGTTCTTCGGGTAGATTAATGGGAGGATCTTTGATGAGGCCATAGGAGGCGGTTGGAAATTTGATGTTCTTGTATGTGATACTGGAAATTTAACCAAGAAAGGTAAATTGGTTGGGTTGACTTTCTTGAGGTAGCTCTGCAGGGCACGTGCCACGGTTATATGCTCCTGTTCATCACTATTAATTGCTGTCGATGATGATGAACTAGATGACATTTCTTGTGCCACTAGCAGAAAAAAAAAGAGCAAGATATATTATGTAAAATACAGAAATCAAATTCACTAGTTTACAGGTCAAATCAACCAATGCAGGTACAGAACATATAGTAGTGAAGAGAATACTGGTAGCAACATGACACAGTTTATAAATTGGGATAGATAAGTGATCTCAAAAGATAAACAAACAGACAAGTGTTCTCATGTGGGTTAGAATAGTGATCTCAAAAGATTAATTACTTGTTGTCACTATAGAATAGCATTGATCAACTTATAATAATGGGGAGATAACAGAATAGAGTATTTAAGCAGATAGGCTTAGGTTGAAACTAGAAGGCGGAGTATGTTACAAGAGTAAATACAATAGCACAAGTGGTTGAGTCCACTTAAGTGATGAACTAATGATAGCATTACAGAGGTAACATACACAATACCATCTGTAAGAAATTAAGAATTTTATACATGACCAACCAATCTGAATCTGGATGCAGCAACTACAGAAGTGCCGGTTGAAAATTGCAGAGCAGTGAGACAGAATTATAGAAAATCCTAAAATTAAACGTCACCCAACAACATAGGCATATATAGGGATCATGTTTACAGTACATTTTAAGTTTGGTGTTTTTGTTTTAAATGTATCAGGATGGTAGTTAGTTTATATCATCACCAATGACTCAACAGTCTTCAATAACTAATATTAGTGTTGGTGGGCTTTGAAGGATTTTCCTATAATTTGCCACATAAACTATAATGTGCTGCTCTGGATACCCCAGCCAAGAAAACAGGAAGAACGTACAAGGGCTTCATAATGAAAGGGAATACAACAAGCACTTACACTGTTTAAGAGAAAACCACGCGGCCATTGCAGCATTCTTTTCAGCCTGTTTTTTGTTTTTGGCTGGTTCACCAGTGAATGTTATACCAGCCAACTCTACTGTGCAGGTGAAGTAAGGCTGGTGTCCCGAGCCTGATCTAAGAGTTGAATAAAGAGGTAACGATGCCCCAACCCTCTGTGAGACCTCCTGTAGAAGATTCTTGTAAACGCCTGTTTCATCCTGTTCCAAATTGCATAGTCAGTACTTAAATAAAGAAGTGAACAGGTGTATCACAACAAAAGAATAGGCTTAAATGGACTATTAAGCCGTAAGAGAATCAATATTATTTATATAAAGCTATTGCGTATTAACACTTGATTAACATCAGAATACAGAGAGCTGCATAAATCAGGGATCATGCTAAACCTTAATGACAAAGTCAGCTAGAATTATAACTAAAAAGAAGGTAGGATCATGGTCTTCTTTCAACTGATTGAGGGTGAGAACACTGCTCCCCTACCCAAGATTGATTAAGAATTACTAATTCCAGTATATGTGTCCAATGAACCCCATTTCCTATCATATGTAATTTTCACCCAAACCAACACCAAGTCGCTAGAACTATATGTCTTCATCACTACTGTCACAGTAATTGCCATACCCAACAAACACGCGTGTCTCAACTACTGCTGCTTCAAAACTGCTCACATCTTCATCATGGTATTTTTTGGTCATTGTTTTCATTGACCACGGCAACCTTTTCACCCTCAAGGAACCACCAAGATGAAGAATATAATACCATAATTTTCTCACTCTTAATTCATCCAAGCATTCAACTACTAAAACTGCAAGCTTCACCTAATATCTTCTTTTGTGAATTCAACAAAACTACACAATCTGAGAAAGAGATTTGAATCAAACCCAAACATTGAGAAAGACTCGATGCTCTTCTAATATTACCCCATTGAGTTCCCAAGTCATCACAAACAAAATGCCCAGGCAATATATAAAAATCATCAGAGAATGACAAGATAATGGCATTGAGTGACAGCAAACATATACATCATCAATGAAGAAGCCAAAAGTATAAATCGTAATTAACTTCCCTTTCCTTGAGTAGATTGCTCTATTTAAAATCTATACTCACTCGAGGGTAATGGAATTACACCAAGAATGCCCAATTCTGATACAACATCATGTTATTGACTCAGTTTTAAGGAATTAATTTAACCTAAGTTTGCAATGATGACCAAAAGGGCCACATAATTTGAAAACAGAAGCACAAAAGCAGAGCTGGTCTCCCTTAATTAAAGAATGATTCAAATTGAGCCTTGCAGAGATTGCTTCATGCATCAATTTTAGGCACTAGACAAGCCACATAGGAAGGTTACAAACCATTCACAACTTCTTTCTTTCTTTTCAAAGCCAATTTCAATTAAACAACAGCTTGATCATCTACTCACGTATTGAATTTTTGCTTTCATGAAGTTAAAAATACAAGAATTTAGAACAAGAAGTTTACATATTCTGAGCATACATCAGGTTCAACACCAAAAAAGGTTATTTTTCATAAATGTTTCATGAGCATCCATTATTGCTAGAAAACAAATTTACAATGGAACACATTGTATTTAATTTTAGTGCAAGTATATATGTCAGTCCCTGATGAAAAATACATTGCCTTATGAAGTGGAATATGACGTAATTTATTGAGATATTCATGTCATTTTAATTTGGTCAATAAGAAGGTAACTTCATCTGCTAGCCATTAGCTCCAGCATACTCTTGAAACCATCAGGCAACAATAAAAAGACACAAAACCTAATGAAATCATGAAGAATAGCTTAGGATTTTACTCTGCCAAATAGACCATTCTTTTGTGACATAACAAAATCAGACTGGAAAGAACATTCAGCATTCAAACAAACCAGATGGCACACTCATAGCTTCAGCTGCCTTGTTAGCTTCCATCTATAAATAATTGTCACTGTTGCCTTTGCCCTATGTTCAGTTTCATCAGATCACTTATTAGGATTTCATTATGTGCTTATGACACTGATGCAGTTCTATAGTACACCTTCCCAAACAATTGAATTCACACTCCTACTCATCTGTCAACACTCGAATTTCCAATTCAAGCATCAGTCATCAAATCACCTAAGATCTATCACCAACGAAAACGCCAATCACACCTAAGCGCGTCTAATTGACAAAAATGTCAAAATTTGACAATATCGGATCAGAAACTGACCAGAATCCGGGCTGCTAGAGAGTGCGAGGGGCCTCGATGGGAGAGAACGCCGAGCGCAACCTCGGCGGCTGCGTGCTCCGCTTGGCGAAGCGTAGTGCAGAAGCAGGGGCTCTCGAAGCTCTCGCCATTGAAGTTGACCACCGCCTTGAACCTCGGGGCGTGGTCTGGACCCTCTCTAATGGAGGTGTACGAAGGTAGGTTGAAACAGCTTCGTTGCGCGAGCTCCTGGAGCTGATTCTTGTACATCGCTCTCAATCTCTCTCTCGATCGCGCAAAAATGAGGAATCGATCGAAATCAGGCGCGGAATTCAGGAAGAGTGGCTTCAGGTGAGCAGCTTGAGGCCCGATCTTTTGCTGGAAACGGGAGGGAGAGACATTTGCAGAGGTTGGGAGAAGGAATTGATGAGATCGATGGTGTTAGGGTTTTGATGTAGAGAGTAGTGAGTGCATAGAAAGAGAATGCAAGTATAGAAACCAAAACACGGTGCTGAGAGTACTTTCCATGTGTTTGTATGTGTGTCACAATGTGCGTGCTATTGCTGCTAATAGGTTTCAAATTTTGTTACATGTGTTTTTTTCAGCAAAACCGGGCAAACCCCTTTACCGTACCCGTATCCACGAGGCTCGAGCCGGAAGCTTAGTTTTGTACTCACGAGGCTCGAATCCGAGGCCTAGTTTTGTACGGGAGGGTGATATGTTAGAAAATTGATCCGAATTAAGGCCAAGATCCGATCATATCAAGATATTAAGAATTATAATTACATACCTGAATTCATTGTAGCGATCAAACTTGATGCGGAATCTCAATTGAAAACTAGTGATAGCCACATGTATGCTAGTATTCCTCAGCCAATCTCTAGGGTTTGCATTTACTCTGATGGGAAGAATACTGTAGAAAAGCTACTAAATGAAATTGACATATTGGGGACTATAACCTAGTTCTCTATTTATTTGCCCCAATAGAGTCCCATTAAACCTATTGGGCCAAATCCGGTATCCACCAATTGGGCCCATACTATTTATTAGAAGTCCTAGGGTTTCATCTTTATTGAATCACTTAAATTAAACCCATTAGTTATTTAGCCTTATAATATAATTGTATAAAATATGTAAGCCCACAATTATAAGATTAAATAATCTTACATGATACCCTAATGTCGTGACAATTTAAATAAAATAATATTAAGTGTAATTAAGTGATTAGAGTCCCTTTTTTGTTTTACATCTTCTTACTTAAATACTAATCCGAACTTACTTTTGATGGATGTGCTCAACTGCCTGTTCAGCAATTTGCTGATGGCAAGTAGTTATGTTTGAGGAAGGTTGAGTAAGAGTCCATTTGTTCAATGCAAGAGATAAATGAAACAGTAAACAAAAAAATCAAAGGGAATGATATGCATCCACATCAAGTGATTCAAATGTATGATGTTTCATCTAAGAAATATAGATCCAAATCTAGAGGAAGATGAAGAGATGTGTGATCAAAGAAATGTCAGCTACACACCTATTTGGATCCAGAAAAGAGAACAGCAAAGCCAGCAACTATTTAATCACATAAAGATTTCAAGAAAAGGTAGTAGAATAGTTGAATATAGAGGATAATATTACGAAGAAAGGCTTAAGTTCAGAATTCCTAACCTCTTCATCCTCTTCCAATGTTCTCAACATAATATCAACTTCACATGTAAAGATCTCGCATGCGACGAAAGAAAACCTCCACATAACTAGAAAAATAGAACAATAAGCATAATAACTCAAAAACAATGAGCTTTGTAACATATAAAAACACAACAATCTAAAAAACCAACTTAAAAATTCTCCTTTTTTCTGCATCTTCTAAAGCTTCTTCCAAAATACGGTGCAAAAGTTGTTGTATTTGTTGTTCCTCCTGCAAACTACGGGAAAAAATGGCATGACAATGTTATTTAACAAAGGTATATGAGATATTAATATTTACGAATTCACAATCGAAACTGGAAACTCTGAACATCAAGATCTAGAGAAATTGAAATCTACCGGGAAAGAATTTGCCGACGATTCGAAGGTCAATACGCATGAGGCTTCACCACCTCCACCACTGTTGGTACCACCGCCACCACCACAAAGGCCGCCACCACCACCACCACTATCGCCGCCACCATCTCCATCTCTGATGTATGACACGCTAGGAGATGGCTCCTTGACGTCACACAATCGCGAACGGAAACGGATCTAGACCTTGCACCAAATAAAGCCTTGAACTTCTCGAAGTAGAACACAATCAACAACTCGCAAGGATGAACACTTGAATGAACCAAAGCAAAGCTTGTATAAATCAACAACGCAAGTCACAAGGACACAGGTCTCAAAAGGGCGCAGGAAGAGAACTCTGTTCTCTTCTCAAAATACGCTGAAAAACAAATAAGAGAAAACTAGAGTATTTATTCAATCTTAGAAAAAAAAATCCTAAATTATTATCATAAGATATAAATAATATCTCATAATAATAATTGCAAATCTAGAAACCCAAAATATGGAAATAGTTTGATAACAATAAAAGACACGCAGCCCTAGAAGGAAACTTGAACCGCAAGCAAAGGCAGGATTTCGCTCGCGCGCGCTGACGCTGAGACAGGTCGGCTCCGACCTATACTTGGTCGGCCGCGACCCTATGGGGGTCGGCTCCGACCTTCCACAGAACAACTCTCCAATCGAACTTCTTCTTCTTCTTCCTCATCTTCCAATGTCTACTTGACAAAGGTTGATGCACTTCATGTAGCTTCTTCAAAGCCTCCTTATACTTGAATGCTCGGGACCTCTTGTAAGGTCTAGGCCTTCTTCTTGAGCTCGTCTTCCTCCATGAATCCCTTGAGTTAGACGTTATCCTTTGTGTATCAATCTCCATCGCCACTACCACCTCTACCCCCACCACCAATTAACTCCATCTCCATCACCACCACCAACTCCGCTACCAACACTAACATCGCCACCACCACCTCCACTACCACCATTGTCTTCACCGCCACTTCCATCACCAAAACTATACCTAAACCACCACAGTCCTTACCACCTCATCAACCACCGTTGTCACAACCACATCCACCACCGTTCTCGCGACCACATCCACCACCATCATCACCATCACATCCACCACTACGATCGTTGTCACCACCTCCACCTCCCTTTACACCACCATAATGATATAAATCATCTTTATTACATATCTAGTATATAGACCTATCAAAAGCTGACCCGACCCGCAAACCCGACCCGACCCGAAATTTCTGGGTTTCAACCCGAAAATTTGAACCCGAACCCGGTAAACCCGAAAATTTCTGGGTTAGGGTTGGGTCAAACCCGCTGGGTCAAGAAATCTATAAGGCGGAAAACTTATTTTAGAATACACCCTCATATAATGAAATGACAGATTGACGGGTAATTGTGCACCCAAAGGTTTTAATTATATTACAATATATAAAATTTATTTTAGAAAATTATGATATATTTATTAGCAAAATATTTAAAAATAATATTTTGTTATTATATTTATTATTTAAATAATATTTTGTTATTATATTTTATTATTTAAATAATATTTTATTTAAATTGTGGTCAAAAAGTTGATACTCTTGACCCGTTGGGTTGATCCGACCCGAAAACCCGAAGCGACCCGACCCAGGTTGACCCGTAACCCGATTGACCCGAACCCGAATTCAACCCGAACCCGGAACGACCCGACCCGAACCCGTCCGACCCGACTCGATTGACAGGTCTACTAGTATATAATAGATTAATTTTTAGGATATAAAATATTATGAATTTTATCACTATAATTTTTTAAAACATAATCAAAAACAGTTTTTGAAATTTGAAGTTTCAAGACTAAAAATTAATTTGAGTTTTTTTTTAAACTTACAAATAAAAACTCATATGGTTACCAAATATATCCTACAAAAATAACTGGATTGAGGGTGTCATAGGCTCCGGTGGCCCTAAGGTAGACTTAAATGGAGTTGATTGGTTTTTGTGAGTTGGATTAGTTCACACTACTTGCAAGTGAATAGGGTTTCTGGATGGTCTATTAATAAAATGGGTCAAGTTTTTATTTGAAAACTTAGGCTAGGATTTTCTAGTGGAATAGAGTTTTTGAATATTGTCTCAGCATTTGAAAACTTAGGTTGGGATTTTTCGAGCTAAAAGTTGATTGTGCTTATGTTGGGCTCAAAAATTTAGTCTTCATCAAAAACCTCCTTCAAGAAATTTCTTAAAAAAAATATAAATGAATTAAAGGTGAATACTGGAGCATTTACAACGCACTATAATTGTAATATCTAGTTTTCTGAATAGTTATAAATTCAAAAAATATCCGTATTATTAATTTTGAAGTCGAGAATTAGCATAAGTTTTTTTTATGGTTAACTATGTATATTCATATGAGCAACTTCTCCCTTCCAAATTCACCGAATGTAAATCGATTCTTATATTTGAATTCCTTTATCGCAAATTCACGTCTTCTTGATAGACCTCTAGTATGGATTTATAGCTAAATTCATGTGTATCCGTTTATCTAGGAGATATGCCCGTGCGTACTGTATGGGGCAAGAATTTTGTATCCTTGTTTTCTATATTTGAATTTTATATCCTTATTTCTATATTTTGTTAATATATATATATATATATATATATATATATTTGAAACAACTGTAACATGTATTTTGGATTGGATTATAATGAATGGGTTATAAATCAATCATATCTATCATACTATTTCCAAAAATCATAATTAGCTTTTGAAAACACTCAAGGCAGCAGTATTTTTCTCTGCTCCTTTTCTTACAGTATAATTCTGTAAGTGGTTGTATGACATATTTTCGTTTTTTCTTTTTCTAGTGCTTGGTTAAAGGATGGCATAAACGTTTGTGTATTGTGCATACTATAGAGTTCAGTAATGGGGGTGCAGACTTTCAAATACTAACAGTGGGTCAGTCCTGCCAATCTTGATGACCACAGGTCAGTGATGTCTAGCTGTGATTTTTCTTTCCCTTTTGAGTTAGATGTTGGTCACAAATGTTGTATAAGGTGTTGCAGGCACTGGCACGTTGAGAACTTGTCACACGGCTGCCTATTCTTCTTCAGCTCCATGTCGTGGGGACCCACGTTCGTACACCCCTCGGTGCATATGTGCACCAGGCAGTCCGTGGCCTCGCTCAATTGAAGATACAGATTTTGCTCTGACCTGTTCCTACTTGTCCTCTTCTTCCTCTACAAGACAATATTCCTTGAAATGAGTAAACATGATCTTTGAAAGTATACAGCTGGAAAGTTTGGTTTGTGGTGATTGTTTGTTTTCGTTTTAGATGACTTAAAATCAGAAGAAATTTCTACATACCGCAATTTGACATAATCCACAACAATTTTCACACAGCTGTAATATAAGAAATAAGTCTAAAAGTTGGAATAGACAATACAATATTGGACATAATGGATCTTACAAATTCGGTTTCATCAATGAGTTCCAGGATCTCGAGCTCTAGACAGGGGTCGTGCTTGTGAAGGAACTTCCATACCTCCGTCTTTTTAACAGCCTTGAAATGGGCAGAGACCAATTTCATGGATTTGACATAAAGGTCAGAAGCGTCACAGAGTCGGCACAGTTGGAGGAAGTCGATTGCATTTTCGCCTGTTAGACGCTCAGCTAGTGTCTTTGTGCACTTCTGTTTTAGTTGTGGGAATGAGTATACATGGGAAAGAGCCAACAAGTGAATTGCATAGTTCTCGAGCTCCTCAGCTGAGCATCTGCAAGAATTGGTGCCAAAAGTTTAGCATTAAGATTAAAATGTTAAAAGGCTCTTTTATTATACCATTTTGAAACATGAACTTGGATCAAACATAGTTTATTCCATTATCTGAAGTAACTTTAAAGGGAAACATGTGATGGATGAATCAAATCTGTGCTAACAGATGTCTTGGTTTCACATATTAGAGGTCTTTTCACCCGAGTATAGTATATATGCTTGTCAGATTGAGCTTAAACTTAGTAAGTTGAAACGTTAATATCTCTTTAGTCAAATTTTTATCATTTTGCAATCATTGCACGGTAAGTATTGGAACCTAGTTGGTTCCCTTCACCAGAAAATAGCTTCACATTTCTGCAATGTCGAAAGCAGTCACTTCAATTTTATTTGAAAATTTATAGCCGTGCCTAATACTAACTCTTAATTCTCTGTTTCAGGATTAAGCCTCAGGCTTTGTCGCCATCTTCTAGAGGTCAAACTCCCTTGCTACACTGCCGAAATTCAACCAACCCTCACCTGAAATTCGCCGGAACTAAAAATCAAACCCAAACACATCCAAATTTACTAAAATTGGACTTAAACTACAATAGGTACACTCAAATTTTCCATTCTGATACACAAACTGCAGCAAGTGTGTGAAACTGTAAAATTTTGAAGTTAACTGGAGAAAAGAGACACACATCGACATAGATTTGCACTTGCGAAATGGAAAGTACCTTATGGATTTGTGAGCGTTCGGAAATCAACAGTGATTAATCTAGGAAGCCATTCTTTCATTGTAAACTGATCAAGGCACTCTTCCAATGATGCGGCATCGCCTTGAATTTCCACTGTAAAATCCATCAAACTTTCGAATTGGTTTGAAACTTGATTGCATTGTGTGCAAATAACCTGGACAAAAGCAAAAAGGAGGGGAAAGGTGCAATCTCTCTAAGAAAAGGCAGTAGTTGTGTATCTTTGGTATGTAGCAAGTAATTCAGGCATGTGAAATTGTCACTGATAGGCAATTAAACCAAATTGGCAACCATTCAAACCATTCAAACCACACCTTTCTCAACTTCACACCATCCCAATCTCAGGACACGATTCAAATCCCCACTTATTTGGTAGGTCGAGCACAAACAAACAAAAAACAAAGCACATACGCCCCAATCAAAAGGAAATTCACTGTCAGCATCAACCTCACCCGAAACCCCAGTTCACACACCAACAGTGAGCAACAAAATCACAAACCTCATAAAGGGACAAACAAAATCCAAAAACACAAAATCAGCAAGGGAAAAACCCTAAACCTGCAGACAAATTTCCGGAATCGCTCCTGAGTGTTGTTCATACTGAAATCTTCTGGAGTTTCCGGTGGTCGCACTCCTTGTAAGGCTTCAGGAGTTTCCGGTGGTCGGCGGCGGCATCGTTGGAAGAAGGCGAGGACAAAGGCGAGGAAGTAGCAGCGCCAAAACGCTCTTCCGAGCACCTTCGCTCTTTTCCCGAGTCACCTCCTTCAACTTCTCCGGCCACTCCTTCGACGTCGCCGCTCCGCCCTCACAAAATTCGCCATTTCCTCAGATCCATCGAGTCGGAGGCCAATCCTCCGCCGGAAACGGAGAATCCGACCGAAGAGCTTGCTCCGGAACCAAAAGTAACGCCGATTGAGAGATCTCCATCTCTGTTCGAGCGAATGACCTCGTTCAATCGCAGATCCGGAGAATCGGAGACTCCTCCACCGCAATCGGGGACGAAAATCGAGCGAGCGCCGTCTCTCCTCTCTTCTCTGCAGCTACTCCATTGACCAATTTAATTGGGTTTTGCAGACCTTTGACCATTGTCTTTGGTTTACAAACCCGCCGTTACACCACAATAAAACCACGTCATTATCACGGACGTTACCCTGTAATAACGCCATAGCATTATCACGACAGTTTTTCACTCTTTATGACAAAAAAACAATATATTTACTTATAATAATATAATATAAATAAAGGCAATAAAAATTCAAACATATATAAATTATTTAGTTACATATCAGTCGTATATTTAATTTAATATGTCTCAAAAACTCGGTTGTTTCACATTACTCCTAGACATATGGATTGAAGGGTGATTTGAAATAAGCATTATTTATATCAATCAATAAACATCTACAGTATGTCTCTAAAGATTGTCTCTCAAAGTGAAATAAATGACCATTAAAATTTTATGTGTTATAGGGTTTAGGATGAGAAGTCATTTGCTTTGAATATTGACGTGTTTATGCACTTATTATTTCAATAATTTATAATATACCATGATATTATTAAGATTTTTTGACTTGCTTTCTTTTCCTACTACAGTTAAACCTCTATAAAGTAATAGGGTCGGGACAGGAGTATTTTATTATTTTATAGAGATATTAATTCATCGATAAATTAATATTTATTAATTTATAGAGATTTTAGCGATAGAAATACTCCAATTAAATATTATCTTTTGTAACTAAATTTAATTTAGGAAAATTAAGTTAAAATAATACCAAACATTGTCACTGAACCAAAAATAATAATACCAACTACAATAGAATCATATTTTATTAAGTTTTGAAAGTTCTCTTACTTATATATATGTAAATTTTCATATCATTATTAATTTATGATTTTATTGGGACCTTATATTTCTATAGTGATTTTTTGAAAATTTATTATCTTATTATCTTATCGAAAATCGCGAAATTTTACACTAGCCCAAGTCGGGACTGGAGAAAAATATTAATTTACCGTATTTATTAATTTATCGAGTATTAAATTATGGAGGTTCTACTGTAGTTAATTAGTAATATCGTGATTTTGATAAGTGGTTTTGTCTCCTCAGCTTTCCATTAAAAAGAATACAATCAAACTTGGAAAGTATCTATATTAACAAAATAGGTTGTGAGCTATTTAAAAAGCATGTAGTTGTGAGATTAAACTAAATTAGAGTGTGGAATGTGAAGAGGGAGGCCATCACCTCTAACTAAATTTATTACGTATTTAGTACTCCCTCCGTTAAGAAATACTTGTCGTTTTAGGTTGATTGAGTTGTTAAGAAATACTTGTCGTTTTAGATATTTTAACACTATTTTTCCAATATTATCCCCACTAAATGAAAACAATTACTTAAATCTATACTAGAAAATAAAAGATCTTCCTAAGATTGAGGGTATTTAAGTCAAATCATATGAGTTCTTAATTTTTAAGACAAACTCTAAAACGACATGTATTTCTTAACGGAGGGAGTATAAAGCTGTAAGAAAGGTGGATATAGAAAAATCTATCTATAACCAAATGGATAAAGTTGTAAGAAAGCTGGAAATAAATATTGCATGTTACTCAAAATATATAATTTTCATTACATTTTTTACTCAAAATATATAACCAAATGGATCAATCGTGGCTAGTCCAAGACCATGGCGTCCACCTTGGGTCCCGACATGTACATCTCCACTCAGCTGAGCTCGGACTCGACCTAGCAAGCCCGGCTTTGTTCCCAGAAGGGTTGGCCTCGACCTAGCCAAGGTCAGCTGCGACCTCTTACTGAGAGTTCCCTCCAGGTCGTCTCCAACCCTACATAGGTTGGCTGCGACCCTCCTCTGGCGGACATCCGCGACCTTGGTTTCGAATTCCTTTCGAACCGCCTATCCTTAATTAGATTTCTTTTCTCTTAAGTCAAGTTATTATTTAGGATAGTTACTTGACTTAATATTAGATAGCATTGTTTCTTTTATTTCCATATTTTAATTTTAGGATTTTTGTAACAAATCATATCTTTATCTTTCCATAGATAAGATATGATTTGCTAGATTATGTCTTTCTTAGTTAGAAACCCTAGGGGGTTGATTATCCCTCTATAAATACTCTTGTAATTCCTTTCATTAAATAGATGCAATGCAATAATGAATTTCCCTAAAGTAAAGTTGAGTTACTCCTTCTTCCGGGATACCGTTGCATCAACTCTTTCGTTCGTCCATAGTCGAACATCATCAATTGCTTCCGCATCAATTGTTACTTCATCATCCATCATTCAACAAGAGAAACGCACTTACGCCTACAATCTCGATCGGGACACTCGTGTTCTTGTCAACCACGAGGGGCAAGGACGCATCAATCTTCATGTCATCTAATCCAATGACATTAGATTGTCATCTTGTTCATTGTTCCTAACCTAATTAATGATACTTTTAACACATTCTACTATATATAAAATAAAATTTATCCAACATCAATTGTATATTTAAAATTTATCGTCTATTTAATAATATCCATTTAAAAATAAAAAAAATGGATTTTACATAATTCATCGAAACCCATTTCCACCCATTTCCCAGACCTCTTCACTCTTCCTTTGTTCAAATATTTAGTGATTGATATAAAATAATGAGATTTTTTTTATCAGTGGCTATAAAAAGAATTAGTTACAAATGCGCGCCTTTCTTACGTACAATTCATTCAAACCAGGCAAGTGACTTAGGCTGTGTTCGGCAAAACAAGGTTTTTGAAAAGGTGTAGGTTTGTAAAGAGGTTTTTTGATAGGTGTAGGTTTTTTTAATAGGTAGAGGTTTTCTATTTTAAAACCTGCTAAAACCTAATATGATGTTCGGTACTACAAGGTTTTAAGCAGATTTTGCCTTAAAATTACCAAAAATATTATTAATTAAAACAATAAACAAAACAATTCAGTGGAAAAATTTTGGAAACCTCCTGAAACCTATCTCTATCAAGGTTTCTACTTTACCCTTTCAAACCTCATCAAAAACCTACTAAAACCTCAACCTCCTAAAAAACCTTGTCTTACCAAACATATATTTAGGTAGGTTTTAAATTGTACAAACCTTCAAAAACCACCGTAAACCTATGCCGAACAGGGAGTATATATATATATATATATATATATTCTCTTTACAGACATGGATCCCAATCAAAACATCATTCAGCTAACATAAATTTCCAATTTGGATCATACAAAATTTTCAGTCAAAATCCTCCATTTTAAAACACTAATTTCAGAAGCACTACTTGAAGCGGGAACTCGTCCAGTTGGCTCGTCGTCCGTCACCCGAAAGACCCGTCGTCGCCGCCAGGCCTACTGCTCCGATCCCTTTAGCCGGTTGAGCTCTCCAAGTAGGTGATTTGATCCTACTTTTACATATATATAAGCTCGATCCCTTATGCAATTATGCTCCGATCCCTTTTCTTTGCTGCTTTGATCCTTCACTTTTACGTATATAAGCTCGATCTCTATCTGCTAATTTTGTTTGCATGTGTCCCCATTATTAGGGCTGAGCATCGAACCGACAAAAACGAAAATTTTAACCGAACCGACCGAACCGAACTGAAACCGAGAATAATCGGTTCGGTTTTTTTTCGGTTCGGTTCGGTTAAACCGAAATTTAAAAAAAAAATAAAAACAAATACATATTCAGATATAGTGATATGCTGTTAGGGTTTGTCGCTAGAAACTACTTTCAAACTTGCAGCCGCCAGCGCTTCCCAATCAGCTTCATCTCCTCTGAGTCTCTGCCGGAGTCCGCCCTGGACCGCCCGGCTCCGCTTCTTCAGTCCGCTAGCCGCTTCTTCAGTGTCTACCTTCGCCGTCCTCCTCGTCGCCCAATCTGCCCTCATCCCCTCTGAGTCGCTCGCCCTCCTCGCTGCCCCGACTTCTCCCGAGTCCAGCCCCGACGTCCGCACCTCGGCACCTCGTCTCTGCTTGTCGGCGGCGGCGGCGTCTCCCCTCGTCGCCGGCCTCGCCTCGACTCCCCTTGACTTCTCCTTGGAACGGCGGGACCCCGGCTGCCCCGACTTCTCCTGAGTCCAGCCCCGACTTACCAACCTCGTCTCTACCCCTCGTCGCTGCCACCAGTCGTCGTTGCCGTCTCTGGCCACCCTCGTCGGGTCATCGGCCGTCGTTGCTGAACCAAGTTTCAGTTTTGTCCGATTTCAGCAACCTGCCATTCGCTAATGGCTCCATAAAGTTCGATTTTTTTGGGTTTTTTTGGATTTTTTGGGTTTTCGGTTCAATTCACGATGACCAATTAATCTGTTCGGTTTTTTCGGTTTTACCCGAAACCGAACCGATCTCAACCGAAACCAAACCGAACCATTTTGGTTCGGTTTTCGGTTCCAAATTTTCCATAAATCGGTTTTCGGTTCGGTTCGGTTTTTGTCGGTTCGGTTCGGTTTTGAACCGATGCTCACCCCTACCCATTATACTATATTCTATGGAGGAGTTGGGAGGGTCTTTAGGGGTCTGGTGACCCCTCTCTCTCCAACTCGGTTTGTATATAATAACATAAAAGTTGCATGAATGCATTTATAGAAATGGGGGGCTAGTATGAGTATAGTGGTTAGTTGGTTAGCTCGAGTTAAATAGTTAACTAGAGTTAGTTAGCTAACCACGTGTATAGATAGTTAGTTTCAGCATTCTGTTAGAGCTAGCTCTTTCATTTCATCATATGAACATGGCTCTCTTTCTTGTTTGTTTGGTTGAATGGATTTCATTTGCTTCCGCTTGATTCATATCTTCACATGGTATCAGAGAAGGACGCTCGATCCTTATTTTCTTTTCCACTCATGTTCTAGGTCGTTCGTCGTTCTCGATCGACTGATTTCTCTTCAATTTCTGTTCAATTTCGGTTAAATTTTGATCGATTCTTGATCTGGAAATGGCGAATACGAGAGTTGCTAATCACAATAATGGAGTTGTGAATAACAATACTGGTGTTATTGATGGAAATCGCAACAACAATGGAGCTGCAAATCATAACAATGGTGGATCTGAAGCTTCGATTGGGAACAATGTCAATTCGACTGCTTCCAATGGTGCTTATGATCCGTTTTTCCTCTCAAACTCGGATTATCCTGGTGCGCAATTGTCTTCCATTCAGTTTAATGGAAGAAACTTTCTTAATTGGAGCCGTGGTGTGGTTATGACGCTTGGCTCGAAGTTCAAGCAAGGTTTCATCAGTGGAACCTGCATTAATTCGTCCTGAGGCTGCTTCTGAAGATTATCAGCGTTGGATGAGAGTTGATTACATGGTGAGGTGTTGGATATTGAACTCTATGACTTCATCGATTGCAGAGGGATTCATGTATGTTTCCTTAGCTAAGGAACTATGGGATGATCTCACAAAGAGGTATGCTCAGTCTAGTGCTCCACTTGTGTTTCAATTAAAGCGTGATTTGGCTCAATTAAAGCAAGAAAATCAGTCTGTTGTTGAGTATTATTCAAAGATGAAAAGGTTATGGGATGAGATTCAAAGTGTGGAAGGTTTTCCTGAGTGTAGATGTGGTGCTTTGGATGCTTGTACTTGTCGTGTGATGAGGCATTTTAATGAGCTTGAGAGTAGCAACAGATTAATGTAGTTCCTTATGGGATTGAATGACAGCTTTGAAGACATTAGGACACATATTCTTGGAATTGATCCTTTGCCTACTGTTAACAAGGCGTATTTTCTTGTGGCTCAAACTGAGAGCCAGAAGAAGTTAACCTCTAACATGAATTCTGGTCAAGAAATGAGTGCTTTGTATGCTAATCGACCTAATTACAAGCCTCAAGCTGGTTCTTCTTCGGGTCAATCTAATGGAAATCCAAATTCTGGAGGAAAGAAGGATTTTTAAGATAGTAAAAGGTAGAAACTTGATAGAAAGTGTGATTTCTGCAAAGCTAAAGGCCACACTATGGATACTTGCTTCAAGATTCATGGTTTTCAAGATTGGTATAAGGAGAAGTATGGGAATCCGAAGAGCAATGCAAACATGGCAGATACTCCTCTTGAAGGTGGTCATGGAGAAACTTCAAATGCAGCTGGTGTAGGGTCTTCCTTTGGTGTAGATTCAACATTGATTTCAGCTCTTTGTCAGGAAGTTCTTCGAGTCATGAAGGGAAAAGATAAGGCAGACTCTTCTGCAAATCTGTCAAGTACTTTATTTTCTTCTACTGCACTGAATGCTAAAAGTGGTGTCATGTTTGGTGACTGGATTGTGGACACTAGTGCCACAAATCATATGTCCTTTAATTCCAAGTTGTTTGATAAGTTGATCAGTTTATCCAAGCCTATTTTAGTGGGTCTGCCTGATGGATCAATGAAACAAGTCTGTTACACTAGGAATGTTGCTTTGCCTAGGGGTCTTTTGCTGAAATCTGTTCTTTATGTGCCAGAGTTCAAGCACAGTTTATTGTCAGTGACCAAGTTGCTTGATGATTCAGAGTTTATTGCTAGATTTACTAAAGAGCATTGTTATTTTCAGGACCATATTACTGAGAGTATCAAGGCTGTTGGTGATAGAGTTGGAGGCTTCTATAGATTGAAAGCAGGTCATTCCAATTCAACCTCTGATGTTTTAGTTGTTTCTGAAAATTGTAATAAAGGAAAGAAGATTGTTGATTCTCCTTCTGTAAACTTTGTCAATTTTGAGATTTTCCATGCTCGATTGGGACATGCTTCTGTTGGCAAATTGCATCATTCGAATATTGATGTCCGCGTTTTAGGTAGATTTTTAGGGTTTAGATAGGTTAGATTTAGTGGTGTTTCGTGCTTGAGTCTTGTGTTTTTGAGTCATTGTGCATGTGTTTTTGTATTTCCTTGAGATTCGGAAACTACGCATATTTGTGTCGTTTTGTAGGTATTTTGAAGCTTGAAGACGAGTTTGGAGCAAGGCTAAGAGAAGATGGACAAGCTTGGAGGAAGATGTCATGTGGACAAGCTAAGGAGAAGAGCTAAGAGGAGTAAAATCAACAAGAGAAGTGAAGAAACCGACCCAAAGCTCGAGCCAAGTATGAAGAAGCTGGAAATATACTCTCAGGATCGACCCTAAGGGGGGTCGATCTCGACCCTAAGAGGGTCGTGCCAGGATGAAGAAATGTGAAGAAATTGAAGAAAACAAGCCTCAGGATCGACCCTGAAGGGGGTCGATGTTGGATCGTTAGTACTGAGGGACTACCTTTACTTAGGTAAAGGCTGTAACACACCCCTCCCACTGGGATAAGGGCTGTCAGGTCCGCAGCCCAATACACTCCAACCTGATACCCAAAGCGCGAAGCTAAATGGGCAGGGTGTTGCCAAGGGTCCTCGAACCCATGACCTTTGGCATAACTTCCCACATGGGAGAGATATGTCAATCAAGTGTGCTTTGGGTATCAGGTTGGAGTGTATTGGGCTGCGGACCTGACAGCCCTTATCCCAGTGGGAGGGGTGTGTTACAAAAAAGTATCCCTTCTCTCGTCAAGATTCTCATGAAGGATCTATCCTAGTTCCGAGGGCGAAACTCTTATGAGCGAGTATCATTGTAAAGACTCTCTCTTTCACAATGTCTCTCATGTAGGGTTTATCCTAGTTTCGAGGACGAAACCTTTTCTTTAAGGGGGTACTATTGTAATGACCCTTAGTTTTCGCTGTAAGCCACCCGACTTTGGGTTTAGTTCAGTTTCGAGGACGAAACTATTTTTAAGGGGGTACTATTGTAATAACCCTCAATTTTCCGTAAGGGCAAAATTGTCATTTGTCCTTTATAAAATAATAGCCCTTTCAAACAATATATATAATGATAATATGATATTTTAATTTATCATTTATGAAATAATAATCACCTATAATACTATATAATATAATAGTATACTAATCATTCTAAGTTAATGTGTACAAACTTTATTATTGAATTTCTAAGTATTACTTATTAGACCTTAAATAAAATAATTTTATAAGGCTTATTAGTTATGGGTGAAATAAAGGAAGTTAATTCGTGTTCTTGTAACCCGATGGAAGTGAGGGTGGAGTGTGTTCGATCAACCAATTCGATGTCGTTTCTTCATGAAAAACGAAACGGAAAGATGCTATGGATTCCTCTTTCCGTCCTCTATCGATCATAGCCCTCTACCAATTTAGAGATTTCGAGCCAAAATCAAGGACGAAATCGGGTTTGAAGTGGCCAGATCGAGTTAGGGTTCTTCTAGGCTTTTCGATCAAATTCGAGTTAATGATGATCAGCTAGGTGCGTCGTTTGGACTCTTAGTTGACGTGGTGGGATAAGGGAGCAATGGGATGGATTGAGCTGAATTAATTGACCAGAGAATATTCGAATTGGATCGGTTTTAGGGAGGAGACGGTTGAGTTCTGAAACCGATAGAGAAGTCGACAATTCGGCCCGAATTGAAGAGTATAAGAGGGGGTGAGGGCGGTTCTTCATTCACATCTCAATCCAGTATTACTCTCTCAAGAGTTCATCTCAAAAAGCTCTCATTTCGGTTCGAATTCGCCGGACAAAGCCGGGGAGACGCCGGTGCCCTGTTTTCGCGACGCGGTGTTCGACGGGCTCGTTCTTCACTGTCCGTCCACGAGCAGCGACTCCGCCACCACCGATAGCTTCGCGAGCCGCCGACGTGCCCAGATCCGTACTCGACGCCTCGAACCGTTTCCGGATTCCGCCGTGCCGCCGCCCAACTCTCAGATCAATTGCCTCTGTTTTTCTTTGAACTGTAAGTTCAGTACAATGAACTTTGGTTCATTCTTCATCATTCGGCAATCGGATTTCACTTAGTGCTCTAATTATGTTTTGTTTAACATAATACATGATGGTTAGAGTATTAAAACAGAAGTAGAAAGAAAGATAGGAAGAAGATGATTTATATGCTATACGGTTATTATTAACATTAGTATATACGAAGATAGAGTTATATTATACACTCTAGAAGTAAAGTTTTGAGTGGATAATTAAGTACTATTTTCTTAGGGAATAAGTCTATCTCTAAAATATATATATATATATATATATATGGTATTTTAAGTAATAGGAAATCAGCATACTAGATCTGTACCGGTTTAATTTTGATTAGTAATGCTATTGTGATTTTAACCTCTTATTATAAAGTTATTTTAGCTAATCCGTATTTTGTCATAAGGAAAATATATAATTAATATTCCGACCATATAATATATATTGTCATGATTTATCATCAATGAATCAACATGATAATTTATTTATAACTAATTCATGATTAGATCACTGTTGTATATATGTAAATATAACTTGAATTAAATTATAGTTAAACCACTTCATGAGTTATATAATGTAAGTCATGATTTAATCGGGTATTTTATAAACTTATTTTTAATATGGAGTATTTATATTATAAGTTTTCAATATTGTGGACTTACGTAATATAAATACGATTTTATCAAATTGCCTATGTTATTAATATATATATGTATGTATGTATGTATTAATGGATAATTATATTTAACTATAAGTTAGTATAAGATTTTATGAAAATGATTTTAAGAAGTTATTTAATAAACTCATCAAGTATCTTATATACTCACTATTTTAAGATAAAGTATAACTTGTATCTTAGAAGTATTATCAATAAAATAAAATAACATAAAGTTCATAAATACTTAAAGGGTTATTATTGATCTAGGTTCATGAAGGATATGAACCTTAGCGATTTCTTCCTCAAAATAAATTACTAAGTTTATTTTGAAATGTTTTCTTTCCGGTGTCAATTTATCGAAGGTACAAGGATTCGTCGTTGAGACATACCTTCCGATCCTTTAGCCGACTTTATCGAAACTCAAGGCAAGTGGAATGGTTCAGTTTTACGCATATGTTTTCGAAGCATGATTTATATTTGAATCATGAAGTTTTGATTGTTGGGAACTAATTGTGTGTTAAAATGAACCTAGGATTTTACTGTTAGATTTAATGACTGTCATTCCTAGTATCTCGTAGGATGCGCTAGTCGAACTAGGGCCCGATGTGTGTGTGGACGTAAGTGCCACGTTGATTGGTAGTTGTGTGTAGATTTATTTAACTGTTAATCTCACCAGTGCGGAGGGAGTACTCCCTGGTGTAAGGTCATGACCATGGTCTCCTCAACCGCTGAGGGGTCGTTTAAGGATTTTATCCCCTTAAGGCGCAATGCCACTTACATTCGCGATTAACGCACCTTAATAAGTCCAAGTGTAATTCTCTGTGTGGTTAAGAAAGTAATCAAGATAAGTGCGTTGCGCAATTTAAATCAACTTCATCTTCGTACTCAACGAAGACAATTAAACTAAAAATCTCTGTGTGATAATACGTTCCCAACAATCTTGCATCGAAGTTTTAACGAGGATATCACCTCTCGTGATATCCTAACCTTTTCAAAGTCATTCTCGTTTTCCCGTGGAAGTGTGTAGTAGCTAGATCGTCGCCCGGCTTTCATTCGGAGTTCGACGTCAGTTATTACACATTCTCACTAATCGAACCACCTTCAAAAACCCATTTGTTTAGTCTGTCACAAGACTAACCGACCACCCTTTTTCCTTGCATGGTCGGCTGGTGTCCACCGAATTTCCGTCGCGGCACATCAGGAGGAGGGCTCATAATCAAAGACTAGTTGAAGGAGGCGATGAGGACTCAAGTTTTCGTATTGAGATTCTCGAGGTGTGAGATCCAATACAAGTTTTTATTTTCGACTTGCTATGTAATCGACGATTAAGGCCGTTGTTATTTAATCATTTTAATTCCGCAATAAAGTTTTATCGTCTTTTGTGATAACTGTAAAGCCTAGGGTGACTTTGGGGGTTTTAACCTGAGGTCACTGACGGTAATATCCCTATGTAAAAATTGGGGTGTTACAAAGGCGTCCTTAGATTAGGCGTCCCTACGAGGAGTAGGGGCGTCCTTGAGTAATGCAGCGGAAATAGTACTAAACAGGTAAGTAATGAACGCAAAGATTTATAGAGGAACCACTCAAGACCAAGTAGTCCTTGAGTGTAAACCTCTACCTCCTTGGAGGATTTTTGAATTGTTCTTCCTTTATATTGAACGTTCTTATAGTTGTACTGGCGAGTCTTTACAGTTCTCTGGCACTTAGCTTTTCCCTAAGTCCACTAGTAAAGGACTCCTCTAAGCCTACAACTTAAGCAAGTTCAATCTACTAAAGGACTTCTATCCCTGCGTCCTACAGTACTTCGTAGGACTCTCTTTCTTTTCTTTTGATTACAAACTGTTTTGTGATTTGGGTTACAAGTCTCACTCGATCTAACTCAAAGTCTTAGCACTGTTCTTGAGTTCTTGAGTTTGTTCTTTGTGTTCTTGAGTGAGCCGCTTTCCTATGATTCTCTCTTAATATTCTTGAAAGCGTTGCCGTCACAATAAATGCCTTGGGGCTATTTATAGGACTTGGGGAAGGGCGTCTTTTCTCTGGGACGATCATGCCCTTCTTGGACGTGGCTACAGGATCTTCCTCCACGTAGTAGGGCGGTGATGAGGAAGCTTCCTGTATCCAGCTGTGTATGATGAACTCCGCTACAAGATCGGCCGCCACGTGTTGATGAACTCTGCAACAGGATCGTCCGCCACATAGTGTTGGACTCCGCTACAGGATCGGTCTCCACGTGTCCTTGGATGATCAAACATTTTCGAGTGATGTCATCCTGTCGGCTAGTGAGTAAGGACTCCTTTCTTGCGTTCCTACTTGCTTGGGACTCCATCCTTGCTCAAGTAGTCTCTGGTTGGTCCTTACTCCCTGTTAGCTAGCGTCCTTAAGCTTGTGGGACGCCCATACACACTTGTTGTCCTTTTGGTCACTGGCGTTCCTGAACACTTGGACAACTTTATTAGAATCAAAGTGAGTTTGTCATATCAAAACTAAGGGACGGTTGTGTCGAACACTAACAAGTACGCAGGCGTTCTTGATAGCGTCCCAACAATTTCCCCCTTTTTGATGATGACAAACTCTTCAGCAGAATAGTTTTGGCGTTTGAACTTAGCATGCATGAAAAACTTAAAAGCGTCCTCTAATACTTAGAGGAAAATCATTTAGCACAAGTTTTCATTCTTTGATTCTCTAACATTTGGATTTTAGGAAGAGAAAGGCGTCCTAGAATTTTCTAGGCGTCCTCTATTATTTTAGCATGGCGTTCCTTAGACCTTTCACTTAATAGTTCCCCCTTAACACTTGCTTATTCTAGATAACTATTTTATAGCGCATCTCTGCAAAACTACACTTCCCCCTTTTGGCATCATCGAAAAGGATAACAAGTGATAAGGACGTTAGCACAAACACATAACTAAAAGCAGTGGAACGCTTAAACACACATAATGCAAGCAAACAGTGTAATAGCCATTCAAACAAAAGTAGAATTATTACACAAACGTGATCACAGAAAGATCAAGTGTTTTTAACCAAAAGAAGCAAAGGCAAATAGTTGAGGGATTAAGAGTTGGGGAACGGCGATCACTGGGAACGGCTCTGGTCTTGAAAGAACTTTAGAAGTTGTGCTTGAAGTTCAGCCGACTTAGTGAGAGCCGCGGACAAATCTTTGATAGCAGAGAAGACATGGCATTGATTGTCCATAATGGCACCCAAGAGTTCTGCAGGGGGATGCTCAGACAGATTTGCAGGTGCAGAACGGGGTCTTGGTCCAGAACTGGTTGAAGGAGCGTCCATTGGAGGTTCTTGAGAAGGAGAAGGAGCCATAAGCATCTGATCAAGAACGTTAAGGTCTACGGCTGGTTCTTCTTCCTGAGGGAACGCTTGACTCATGGAAGCAAGGCGTTCTGCTTCAGCATCAGCTGCCATGCGTTCTGCCGCTTCTTTCAGTCTGGTTTCCTCAGCCTCAGCCTCTAACTGTTTTATCACGGACGGCAGCTCTTCATTATGCCTTATCTCGACAAGTCCGTTCTTGGCATTCCATTTCAGACCGAGTTCTTCTTGAGGAGCGCTGTCATCATAGGCGTTCTGAGATTTCAGAATCAGCTTTACCAGCCCCGGGTACGGCAGAGCATGTCGCTTCCTCCCACACTTAGCCATGTGTTGCATTGCTATTCTTGCTAAGTTGATGGGGCGGCGTTCAAGAAAAGCGTCAATTAAGATAATGTCGTGTGTTTGCACGATTGAACGCTTCTCCTGCCTTGGAAGGACGGCGCGACAGATGAAGTAGTGAGCTATGGCGCCTACCTTGCTCAGAACGTGAGCAACTCTGTCCAGTCCCAATGGTCTCTTGCCCTGAAAAACATGTTCAACCAGGGGCAGTTCTTCATCAGTTGTCTCGAACCCGCCTTCTGGAAGAGAGCTTAGAGCGTCGGACGAGGGCTTCTGAGCAGCGAGTCCCATGAAAGCTCGAACCTGGCGTTCACTAACTGTGGCTTTCTCACCATCTATTTTGAAATGGAGAGAGCCATCTTTGGGCTTGTAACGCAGATCCCTGTAGAACGCTTTCACCTGCTCCTTGTCAACCACAGCGGGCGCAGGCCCAACGTTCAGCCATCCCTGAAATCGCAGAAGCTCAAGGAACTCCTGGACTTTGTCATCTTGATGGAAGGAGGCGAGCCACTCTTCAGAATAAACTAGAGGGCTAAGAACTTTCACGGGCGCGCCATCATGCTTTCTTTTGCGCTTGCCCTTGGGGGACTCGGAGTCTTCGCCATCCGAAGAACTGTCCTCATCAGCAGAGTCCTCAGACTCATTCTCACTGGCGTCCTGGCCAGCAGCGTTCTCTGTGCCTTGTTCTTCCTCAGCATTACCACCAGATGTGGTTTGATTGGCAGCAGATGAATCCTGACCGTGGGACGTGCCCTCAGCGTCCTGAGCTTCTGATTGTATTTCTGTTTGTGACTCAGCGTCCGCTGGGACGTGGGATTCTTTGTGGATTGTGGGGGAGGGGTTATCTTGTGGAGCTTGGGAAGGGTCGAGGATTGGGAGGGATTGATTGTAGGGTGGGACTTCTTGAGCATCACGCTCGAGCTCTTCAGAAAGGGTTGGCTCGGCGTCCTTTTGAGGTACCTGGTGCTCGCCAGCGTCCTCAGCTACTTGTGTTTCAGCGGGAGCATTCTCAACTCCTTCAGCCTCGTCGTCGGAGTCCCCAACAACATCTATGAACGGGGAGGCTTGGGCCGCAGGCGTATTGGCTCTCAGATGAGCTAGAGGAGGAGGAGGAGATGTGCTCGGGCTCTGGAGCGGCCTGGGCCAAGAGCACCTTAGGTGATTCGCCAGCTTTGCGGCGTTTGAAGGTATGCTCAAGGGCGGGACGCTTCTCAACTTCCTCAGGTCCGCTCTCAGATGAGGGACGGCGAGATCTGGGGGTCTCGGGGTCCTTAGGCGGTGAGATGTGGGCTGGAGCAGTTGAGAAGTTGGCAAGATTTAGGGGAGAAAGGGGTTTTGGAGGAAAGAGAATGAGGGCGTTTTTCTTGGAAGGTTGGGGGGACGGAGGAGGGGTGGGAAGTTGAACGATTGAAATTTGTTGAGGGGGAGGAGTGGATTCTTTGGAGAGATTGGATGGCCGTTTTGTGGTGCTCGGCCGTTTTGTGGAGGGTTTGGAGGATGGGACGCTCGAGGTCTTGGCCTTTTTGAGGGGCCTTGGGTCGTGGACTTTCTTGGAGCGTCCCTCCTTTAAGTGAGGTGGAAACTTGTCCACGATTTGTGTTGGATTTGAGGAGGTGGGTTTGGATGTTTTTGAGAGGGGAGATAAAGGGTTTGGACGCTTGGATGGGAGGATTGATTTGGTGGTGATGGAGGGGACTTGAGGTGGTGGTGGAGAAGGACTTGGTACTCGGGACTTTAGCATTTTGTAGGCTAGGGAGTCCTCAGGGTACATAGGAAAGTCAGGGAGAACGGCGTTATGGAGGTCGGGAATAAGATCAAGTAAAGGACCCAAGTTCTCACCTCCAAATTGAGAAAAGAATAGCACGTCGTCCATCCTCCCTGGTAGATCTTTGAAGTTGGTCTTGTGAAGGCCGGGAATGACGAATCGTTCGATGAACTTTTCGTAGTTCCTGGTCTTTATTGCGTCCCTCTTCACATCAGGAAGGCTCATCCGTTCCCTTATCAAGTTGTACAGGGTCTTGGGCTTCCTATTGATGAAGTCCACTAACGACTCGTTAAGGACGATGGGTTGAGGTTTTTCAATGTAGTGGGACTTTACCAACCTGCGTCTCTTCCCGCCGGTAGAAGATCCGGCCACGTTCTTTTGTTGTTGAGACATCATTCAGGTGAGAATTTAGTGAGAGAAAGTTGCCGGAGTTCTAGAGAGATGTCAGAGCAATTCTGAGAGCGAGAAAGTGGTTGAGCGTAATAAATTCTGAGAGCAACTGTTCTGGCCTTATATAGAGGAAGCGGTGGCACAACTGGTAATTACCACTGTTTTAGTGTGCGACACGTGGCAAAACTTCCCCCTTAATATATGAGCAAAAGCAACGGTCACTGTTCACACTTTCAAAAGTTCAAATTTCTGACTCTTCAACTGCTCCTCAAATACTGAACTGGCGTTCTTCTCAATCAACACTGAGCGTTCTCTCATACTTAGCCAAAAAAATTTACCTTTTCAAGCAAACCAATGACCAACTTACCGTTCTTGTGATCACCTTTCGAACCAGTTGAGAACAACGCAAGTACGTCCCGTAAAAGAAAATATGAAGCTCATAGGACGCTTTTGCGGAGTTCTCGGCTAAGGTAAGCTTAGAGTTCCCATCATTTCGGCTTATAATGAGGGTTGGGTGATCAGGGATACTCTTTTCAAGACAAAATAGAGAAAATTTGAATGGCGTTCCAAAGTAGCAAACACATGAAGTTTTAGACTAGCGTCCTTGCACATATGAATTCAATGCATAACAGTCCTTAAACACTTAGAATCTACAAGACATAGCCAATCATTGAGAGAATAGTAGAACGGGACTTGCTACTTAAAGGTTATCATCCCCAAAAGCAACCTTAGATGCTCAAAGGGACGTCTATCAAGCGCCTTAGTGAAAATATCAGCTATTTGGTCTTCAGTCCTTACATGCTCCATACTAATGAGTCCTAGTTCAACATTATCACGCAAGAAATGATGCCTTATATGAATATGCTTTGTACGTGAATGAAAAACTGGATTCTTAGAAATTTCAATAGCACTTGTGTTATCACAGCGAATGGGAATAGTTTCAAGATTGATACCGTAGTCCTCTAGTTGATATTTGATCCAGATGACTTGTGAACAGCACGAGGCAACAGCAACGTACTCGGCTTCCGCAGTTGAAAGCGCCACAGAGTTCTGTTTCTTAGATCCCCAAGAGACTAAGCATGAACCAAGGAACCGTGCCATTCCTGAAGTGCTTTTTCTGTCAATCACATGACCAGCATAATCAGCGTCCGAGTAGCCAACAAGCTTGAAGGACGTCTTCCTGGGGTACCAAAGGCAAAGATCGTCGCGTCCTTTGAGGTAGCGAAAGATCCTTTTGACTTCTTGCATGTGGGACTCCTTTGGATTCGCCTGGAAGCGTGCACACAAGCAAACGGCAAACATAATGTCGGGACGGCTTGCGGTCAAGTAGAGTAGAGAACCAATCATCCCTCTGTAAAGCTTTTGATCAACGTCCTTTCCCTGTTCGTCTGCGTAAAGACGCGAGTTTGGAGAACAAGGGGTGGCAACAGGTTTGGACGTGTTCATCCCGTACTTCTCAAGCATTTAAAAGACATATTTTTGTTGGTGAATGCGCGTCCCTTCCTTGAGTTGATTAATTTGAAGTCCCAAGAAGAAATTGAGTTCTCCAATGAGGGACATCTCAAACTCACTACTCATTAAGGACTTGAACTCATCTACAAGTTTCATGTTAGTACTACCAAAGACTATATCATCAACATAAACTTGGGCAATTAAAATGTCCTTGTGAACTTTCTTTATAAAAAAAGTTTTATCAATTGAACCTCTAATGTACCCATGAGACAAAAGAAAGGACGCAAACCTGTCGTACCATGCACGAGGGGCTTGCTTGAGTCCATAGAGCGCTTTGTCCAAGTAGTACACATGATCTGGGTGAGAGGCGTCCTCGAAGCCAGGCGGCTGAGCAACATACACTTCCTCCTTTAGCTTTCCATTGAGAAAGGCAGTCTTGACGTCCATCTGAAATAACTTGAATCCTTTGTGAGCGGCGAAGGCAATAAGGAGACGAACGACTTCAATTCTAGCAACAGGAGCAAAGGTCTCATCATAGTCTATGCCTTCCTCTTGCTTGAATCCTTGAGCCACCAGTCTTGCCTTATTTCTTGACACACGTCCACTCTCATCAAGCTTATTTCTGAACACCCATCGCGTCCCTATGATATTTTTGCCTTTGGGACGTGGGACGAGAGTCCAAACTTTGTTTCTTTCAAACTGATTGAGTTCTTCTTGCATTGCTTGAATCCAGTCAGCGTCCTGGAGTGCTTCTTTGATATTCTTTGGTTCCACCATAGAGACAAAGGCATTGAAAGCACAAAAAGCTAAATTTGCACTCTGGGACTTGCTTGCAGCTGACCTGGTTTGAACTCCTTGAGACGGATCAGATACAATTTGAGAAGTTGGATGGTCCCTAGAGAAGCGGGACTCCCTTTGAAACAAATGAGCAAATCTTGGATCAATGTCTCCATCAGAATTATCACTATCACTTTGAGCATCGTCCTCAGTGTGTTCCCCCTCAGAGAGAGCGTCCACACTTTGGCGTTGCTCGCCTTGTTGACTTGATTCAGCCACATCTTGTTGAACTGGAGATTCACTACGAGAGTGAACTCCCTGAACAACACTGGGAGCGTCCACTGAGACTTCTTCAGGATTTGGAGACGCGTCCTTAGAGACATAGTATTTTCCTGAGGTCCAATCTTCAGCTTCATCTTCAGAGTCGTCCTGCTGTTGCGATGAGGAGCATTCTTTCTTACTTGATTTTTCTCTGTGAGAAGAACTCTCCTTGAACACAACATGAATACTCTCTTCAAGTTTTAGAGTCCTTTTGTTGAAAACTCTATATGTTTTGCTGGTGAGAGAGTACCCAAGGAATATGGCTTCATCACTCCTTGCATCAAACTTTCCAAGTTTTTCTTTATCATTGTTGTGAACGAAACACTTGCAACCAAAGACTCTGAGATAGTCAATGCGAGGCTTCCTTCCATTCAACAACTCATAGGACGTCTTCTTCAGCAGAGGACGGATCATGGCACGATTAATGATGTAGCATGCTGTGGCAATGGCTTCCGCCCAGAAGTACTTGGGGACGCTATTAGCCAAAAGCATAGTTCTTGCCATATCCTCTAGCGTCCTATTCTTTCTTTCCACAACTCCATTTTGTTGAGGAGTCCTTGGAGCTGAAAAGTTGTGTGAGATGCCATGTTGATCACAGTAGGCCAGGAACTCTGAGTTTTGGAACTCCGTTCCATTGTCTGATCTTATGGATTTGAGGGGCGTCTCAAGGGAAACTTCCACTTGTTTGATGAAGACTTTGAACGCATTGAAACAATCTGCTTTGGACGCTAAGAAAAGAACCCAAGTGAATCGAGAAAAATCATCTACAAGAACGTAAATGTACCTCTTTCCACCGTGGCTCAACGTCTTCATTGGTTCACAAAGATCCATATGGAGGAGTTCCAGAGGCTTCTTTGTGCTGACTTCGTTCTTTGACTTGAACGACGTTCTTGTTTGCTTCCCTTTGATACAGGCTTCACACTGTTCAACAGTCTCAGGATCAATTCGGGGAAGTCCCTTCACAAGATTTCTTTGGTGAAGCTTGAAGATCGTGCTTGGTCCAGCATGACCAAGTCGGCGATGCCAGAGATCAGCGTCCTTCTTTGAAGCAGATAGACATAATTCTGATTTAGGCTTGAACTCTTGATTGAAGATATAGATGTTGTTCTTGCGAACTCCTTTGAGAACAACTTTGTTGGACTTCTTATTGATAACAAGGCACTCCTTTGAGTCAAATGTGACTAGATTTTCACCTTGATCACACATCTGAGAGACGCTAAGAAGATTGAAGCCAAGTCCTTCAACAAGACTGACATTTGTTACTTTGATGGACGGGTTGAGAATGGCAGTTCCCGTTCCTTTGATCTTTCCTTTGCCCTTGTTGCCGAACGAGACAGTTCCTCCCGTGGCACTACTTTGGATAGAAGTGAGATGGATCTGGCTTCCTGTCATATGATTTGAGGCGCCACTATCAATGATCCATGGGCGTCCCCTCACTTCCACCTGCCAAAACAAGGTTAGTTCTTGGCGACCCAGGCAAGGTGTTCCTTACCTGGCTCATTACAATAATAGAACTCTGGTTCTGGCATATAGTCATTTAAGTTAACATCATTAGAAATGGCATGTTTGCGGAAAGAACTTCTAGAACGTCTAAGACGCCTAGAACTAGCTTTAGGAACGGACTTATCATTTTCATTGTTAGTCCTAGCAGTTTTACCACTCTCAATGTCTTCCTTAAGTTTTACACAGTCATATTTGAAATGATCACCTTGTCCACAGTACCAACACGTCCTATAGTAAGTACCGAGGTAGTACTTCTTGTTGGGACGTTGGATTTTGTTTTGCTTCATCTTTTGGGGATCACACACTTTTGAACCGTCCCCTTTAGCAATTTTCTTGTAAATTTTATGACTGGTAGAGTTAGTGTAGTAGTCCTCTTGACCTTTTTCTCCACTCTCTAGGACTCTAATTCTTTCAAGGAGATTCTTGGTTTTCTCTCTTTCTAGTTCAAGTTCCGAAGTTTTGCTAGCCTCAAAGTCACTAGGGAGAGAGTTCCTAGAGTCAGATTCATAACCTAGACCACGCTTAGCTGGGGCAAAGACTATTGGTTTCACTTCCTCAACTATGGGACTCTTTCCCAAAACTTTCACTTCATCCCTAAGCTTGGCGTTCTCAAGTTTAAGACACACAAGTTCAGTTTTTAGGGACTTAGTTTCTTCACATGAGGACTCTAGTTGAATAGTCATTGAATTACAGTTCTCACATTCAACTACAATATTTTCATCTTCGAGTTCATCCATTCTTCTTTTCATAACAAGACTTTCCTCCATGATTTTACCAATGAGTTTAAGGAATTTTGGTTTTGAACACTTTTCTAGAGAACGCATCATGGAATCATGAGTTACCTCTTGTTCGTTGTCGGAGGCGTTCTCTTCAACAGCTGGGGCGTCCTCCACTGCCATGTATGCAACTTGATCGTCACGTTCATCATCACTTGAACTGAGATCATCCCAGGCAGCTGTACATGCTCCAATGAGAGCTTTCTTCTTGTCCTTGGAGGACGTTCCCACAGTACACTTTTTGGCAAAATGTCCTTTCTTGTTGCATTTGTAGCATGTGAGTTCCTTCATTTCAGCCTCTGTGTACTTGGGACTCTCCTTTTGTAGGACTTGCTCTTGCTACTATGCTTGTTCTTCTTGTTATAGTACTTGAGAGCCTTGTGAATAAGAGAGAGTTCCTCATCTGAGTCAATCTCTTCCTTTGGCTTTCTTTCTTTCTCTTTGGAACGCAAGTTCTCAAGTTTTTCTTTGTTTTGCATCATCAGCGCTAGGTCTCTTTGGCCACGTAGGTACTTGGCGTACTCTGGTGTTGTGGACGCCAAAGCAAGATCAGTTTGAGGATTCTTTCCTAGCTGAGCCATGTCAGAGATTCTTCTTTCTTCGTATTGCTTGAGCTTCCCATAGATCTCTTCCATATCTAGAGTTTTGTTGGCTGTGTTTTCTTTGAAAGTCGTCCTATCAAAGTTCCAAACTCTAGTCAACCCATCAATGACTACTTGAACTCTATTCCTCATGGAGATTTCTGATTCTGGAATGCCCAAGTTCTTCATTTTGGTGACGAGACCTTCAAAACGGTACGAGTAGTCGTTTACCGTTTCATTTGGCAACATACTGAAAGCATAGAACTCCTTTTTGATCTTCAGTTGGACGTCCTCTTTCATTTCTGCAGTTTCCACATGAAATTTCTCAAGAGCTTCCCACTGTTGTTTTGCTGTGGGGGGATTGCTAACTCTTGTGGCGTCCCTTTCGCAGAGGGACGCTTGAAGAAAGCACACTGCTTTAGCATTTGTTTCCATTAGCTTGAATTCATCAGGACCCCACTCGTCCTCTTTGTCTTTCTTGTCATCGGGAACTTTGAGATCACCTTTTCTGATAACGTTCCAGCATTAATAATTTGTGCTTCTGCAGAAGTTCTCAAATCTAGTTTTCCAACGGTTGAAGTTGCCGTCCATCAGACGTGGAGGCTTCACATAAGAGATTCCAATGGGTTCCATGTCCATCTTTACCTGCAACTCAATAAGAATCTAGAGCGCCTGCTCTGATACCAATTGTTGGATCGTTAGTACTGAGGGACTGCCTTTACTTAGGTAAAGGCGTCCTTAGATTAGGCGTCCCTACGAGGAGTAGGGGCGTCCTTGAGTAATGCAGCGGAAATAGTACTAAACAGGTAAGTAATGAACGCAAAGATTTATAGAGGAACCACTCAAGACCAAGTAGTCCTTGAGTGTAAACCTCTACCTCCTTGGAGGATTTTTGAATTGTTCTTCCTTTATATTGAACGTTCTTATAGTTGTACTGGCGAGTCTTTACAGTTCTCTGGCACTTAGCTTTTCCCTAAGTCCACTAGTAAAGGACTCCTCTAAGCCTACAACTTAAGCAAGTTCAATCTACTAAAGGACTTCTATCCCTGCGTCCTACAGTACTTCGTAGGACTCTCTTTCTTTTCTTTTGATTACAAACTGTTTTGTGATTTGGGTTACAAGTCTCACTCGATCTAACTCAAAGTCTTAGCACTGTTCTTGAGTTCTTGAGTTTGTTCTTTGTGTTCTTGAGTGAGCCGCTTTCCTATGATTCTCTCTTAATATTCTTGAAAGCGTTGCCGTCACAATAAATGCCTTGGGGCTATTTATAGGACTTGGGGAAGGGCGTCTTTTCTCTGGGACGATCATGCCCTTCTTGGACGTGGCTACAGGATCTTCCTCCACGTAGTAGGGCGGTGATGAGGAAGCTTCCTGTATTCAGCTGTGTATGATGAACTCCGCTACAGGATCGGCCGCCACGTGTTGATGAACTCTGCAACAGGATCGTCCGCCACGTAGTGTTGGACTCCGCTACAGGATCGGTCTCCACGTGTCCTTGGATGATCAAACATTGTCGAGTGATGTCATCCTGTCGGCTAGTGAGTAAGGACTCCTTTCTTGCGTTCCTACTTGCTTGGGACTCCGTCCTTGCTCAAGTAGTCTCTGGTTGGTCCTTACTCCCTGTTAGCTAGCGTCCCTAAGCTTGTGGGACGCCCATACACACTTGTTGTCCTTTTGGTCACTGGCGTTCCTGAACACTTGGACAACTTTATTAGAATCAAAGTGAGTTTGTCATATCAAAACTAAGGGACGGTTGTGTGGAACACTAACAAGTACGCAGGCGTTCTTGATAGCGTCCCAACAGTCGATATCGACCCTATGGGGGTCGAACCTCGTGACCGACTTCCTCCTATCCGGATTTACATGTTGAAGTTTCCTAGTTTGTATTTTAGGAAGGTGTTTTCTTAGTGTTTCCTAGTTAGATTAGGACTCCTTTTCTTCTATAAAAGGAGGTTGAACCTTTAGTTTTATTCATGCTTTGGGGGGATGATTCATCCCTTGGGGGAGAATTCAATCAAATAATTAATCAAGACTTGGAGAATTTGGGAGAAGACTTGGAGAGCAAGTTTGAGGTTTGTAAGATTGACCCTTTGGTTTTTATTTGAATTTGAGTTTGGTTTGACCATGTCTTCTTCTTCTTCTTCCTCTTCTCTCTTTGCTATGTGTGAGTAGTCTTCTTAAGTTCTAGGGTTGGGCAAAAGCCCAACACAATCATGCATGTTTAAAACTTGAATTCATGACTTAAATGCTTGATGATCATATCTAACCTATCTTGTGCTTAATCCTTGGTGAAAATTGAGGCATGTCTTGTAATTGACTATAGCGAAAGTGAAAAGTTAGTTGCTTGATTAGTTCTAATAGGATTATTTGCGAAAGTTGATATTCCTAGGTTGAAGGATAGGTAGAAAGTTGTTTGATTTGCGAAAGTTGATTGAATAACTTGATTTGTTTGCGAAAGTTAACTTTTCTATGATCTAGATGGCATGATAGTTGTGAATTCTTGTTGAAAGCATGTATGGTTGTTGTTGTGGTAACCCTAGCCCTAGGATTTGCCCTTTTTATATTGATTGAAATTCGTGTTTTTGCTTTGATCCCGACTCCCTAAGTCGTGTTCGAGCTCTTGCTTGTGGTTGAGTGCGTTTTTGTGTACGTTCGTCCCTTTTTGCCCTCAGGATCGACCCCCCTAGGGTCGAGATCGACCCTATTCAGGTCGAGCCTGAGCTTTTCTGTTCTCGTTTTGTTTGCTCTTTTCGTAGTTTATCGATTAATCTTAGCACTACTCTCACTCCTGTGGACGATCCTGACTTCGCTATACGCAGCGGGGTCTTGACTATAAATTTATTTGTTCAAGAAACCCTTCAACAAATTGGCGCCGTTGCCGGGGAGTGTGCAATAGTGCCGAGTTTGGTTGATATTTGGGTGAGGGACTAGCCGAAACACTTTGTGTGTTTTTGATTTGTTTTGTGTTGTTTTTGTTTTTAGGTTAGATATAGCCATGGCGACCTATGAGGCCCTTGCTAGAGAGTTGGCCGATCTTCGTCTCGAAATGCTAATCCTCCAAAGAGAAATAGATGCCAAGGCTTATGCGGCTCAAAGAGCACGAGAAGCCCGAAAAAGAGCACAAGAAGCCCGAATATACCTCCAAGCACAACTCAACACCTTCCAAGAGGACGCTCTGGCTCAATATCAATTTCAAGAGCTCGTTAGCGAGCCTCCTCTAGTCGTTATCGACCTTCCTTGCAAAAGTGAGCTTCCCAACGATGCTTGTTCTCCTCCCGAGGCTCTTAGGTTGCATCTTGACCCTTCTTCTAAGGCCATAGAGCCTTCCGTTGTGCATAATGAGCCTCTATCCGGCTCATGTCCTACACTC
Organism: Polygonum aviculare; assembly: GCA_934048045.1. Taxonomy (NCBI): domain Eukaryota; kingdom Viridiplantae; phylum Streptophyta; class Magnoliopsida; order Caryophyllales; family Polygonaceae; genus Polygonum; species Polygonum aviculare. The sequence continues at coordinate 26,240,800 of OW204025.1, forward strand.
ATTCTAAACCAATCATTCCTCATCAAGACCGGAGCTATCATAGACGTTAAGAAGGGACTCTTATCATATTCTAGTGGTGAAGAGAAAGTAGAGGTCCGCTTCGACAATACTTTGAAAGAGAATCGTGAAGAGGAGATGAAGAATTTGGGGGATGATCCGGAAGAGAGTTTCTTGCTCGATGAGGCCGAAGAAAACAAAGTCAAGATCCAAGTGGAGGATAAGAGTCTCTTTCTAGGAGAAGGCGAAATTGAGGAGGTTAAGGCCCAAGAGGATGAAGGATGGACGGGGTCTTTGCTACCAATGTTGAAACCAAACCCACTCATGGAGGAAAGTGAAAAAAAGGTGGTCGGGTTGGGACCTTCATTGACCCCGGATGCTAGCAAAGAGCGGGCCAAGCATGAAGAGATGAAGATCGTCACCGTGGGTCCTTTCGACTTTCCTACGTCAATCATGGTCCCTAGGCTTAAAGGTGCCTACAAATTCTATCATTTTCCTTTCAAGCTAGGACACAAGGAGTTATGGACCTACAAGGATCCCTTTGTTAAGTATTGTGAGGCACCACCGCACCCACCAAGTTGGTTTTATCCTAACCCTTCTCACGAAAGTTATTCTTGCGCTTCTGATAAGTTGAAACGTTCTTTGAAAACTATATTATTTGTTTTCAATTTATCAATATGCTACTTATGCTTTCATGAGGTGTCTTCACAAGACTTTGACATGTTACTTAGAGCCTTGACGATGTCCGATCATAGGGATTGAGCTAAGGAACTTCTCGTCCAGCTAACGACGTTAAACAAGCGCTTACGGGAGGCAACCCGCTCTTTAGATTAGATTCTTTGTTTTATTTTGTTTTTGATTTTCTTAGATTTGATTTTTCTAACCTTCCTTAGATTAGATTAGGATATATTTTGCTTGGGATAGGATCTTTGTGATGTTTTTTTGCAGGACTCTAAATTGCAAAACACGAGCTCAAAAAGGACGGGAAAAGACGACTTCACATGAGGTACATGAGCCCTCAGGACCGACCCTATAAGGGTCGATCACGACCTCCCCCTTGCTTTGCCTCCCCCTCATGCACCTCTCAGGATCGACCCTATTAGGGTCGTGCTCGACCCTAAGAGGGTCGTGCCAACATACATTTCTTCTAAGCTCCTTCTCCAAATCAAGCTTCAATAAGTTCATTGTGAGTTTTCTTCTTCTTTTCTCTTTACTTTTTCATATGTTTTCATGCATGGGGACATTGCATGATTTAAGTATGGGGTGGGGAAGAAGAAAGCTCACATGTTGTATATAATTGAGTCTTTGTTTGTTTGCTTTGTTTGTTTGTTTGATAGCTTGTGTAATTGAAAAATGTCGAAAAATCCAAAAATATTTGCTTCCTTGTTTGTTTTAGGATAGAAGAGCATTCTATCTTAGATGTCCTATGATGAAAACTAGTTTTCATGTTTGTCATGTAATTCCTTTGGCATAATTGGATAGTGTAGCCCAAGTTTATGAGAAATTGCGTTTGATTGTGAATGTGACTAGTGATGAAATTGAGCATATGTGTCTTGAGTGAAAGTAGTTGCAATCCAACAAATTTTTACCTAGTGAGGAATTTTGGCCTTAAAGGGAGAACATCATTAATTCCCTCTTCTTTGATTGTGTGATTTTGCTCTCTTTATGCATATGTTTCTTGTCATTGATATGGTTATCTATTTCTTGAAGCCGATATGAGATTGTTCATGCATGTTGATTGTGATTAAGAACTTGTATTTTTAGCCCATATTCTCCCGTGCCTACCTTGAATTATCTTTGCTTGAAACCCCGTTCTAGCCTTAGCCTTTTGTTTGAAGCTCCACAAAAGTTATCCCTAACCTATGTTAGCTTGACCCTATTCCGGGAATTGGACTTAGATGTGTTGGGAATAAGTTTTGTTGAAGTGGCATTTTGGTTGGGTTTGAAAGAGGTGACATTGTAAAAGGGTAGAAAACAACTTGTTGAAGTGTAGTGTAATAGGATTCTTGGCTTGGAAGGCACAAAAAAGAAAAAAATTGATGAAAAAAAAAGAGAAGAAAAAAGAAAGAAAGAGAAAAAAAAACGTTTAAGTGCAAAGCCAAGAATTCCTAAGTATTTTTAAGTTGTATTATGGGAGTTTGGGTTAGAAATTGAAGGGTGTGAGTTTCATTGAAGTGTTTGGTTATGAGTTGAAAAGAAGAAAGTGAGAGAGTTGTTTTGGTTTGTAGTGTTGTATTAGGAGTTTGATTCCCGGATTTAGCACCACATGGCCAAATAACTCCCTACCCTATGTTATTACCAAGCCCCATTACAACCCGGCCGAATGGAGTCTTCTATGAAGATTTCATTGAGCCTAAGTTCTCATGAAGATTGATGTGTTTTGACTTCTCTAGGTAGAGAGATTGGTGATATAAGTCTCAATGATAAAGTAGATGTTGCATAAAGATTGAGATGAGAGTTGATTTGAAAGCCTAAACACATGAGAGTTGAGAGAAACACATTTATATCCCTTGTGAGGTTGGATTGTGATTGCCTAGCTTGAGACTCATACATATGTGATGACATTAAAATTACTTGTCTTCTTTTCATTTGTGTTTAAAATGTTTTGACAAGGGCTATGCTTGAAGATTGTGTTATGGTCTTGATTTGCATGATTATTGCTTGAGGACAAGCAAGTCTAAGTATGGGGTGTTTTGATGTCCGCGTTTTAGGTAGATTTTTAGGGTTTAGATAGGTTAGATTTAGTGGTGTTTCGTGCTTGAGTCTTGTGTTTTTGAGTCATTGTGCATGTGTTTTCGTATTTCCTTGAGATTCGGAAACTACGCATATTTGTGTCGTTTTGTAGGTATTTTGAAGCTTGAAGACGAGTTTGGAGCAAGGCTAAGAGAAGATGGACAATCTTGGAGGAAGATGTCAAGTGGACAAGCTAAGGAGAAGAGCTAAGAGGAGCAAAATCAACAAGAGAAGTGAAGAAACCGACCCAAAGCTCGAGCCAAGTATGAAGAAGCTGGAAATATACTCTCAGGATCGACCCTAAGGGGGGTCGATCTCGACCCTAAGAGGGTCGTGCCAGGATGAAGAAATGTGAAGAAATTGAAGAAAACAAGCCTCAGGATCGACCCTGAAGGGGGTCGATATCGACCCTATGGGGGTCGAACCTCGTGACCGACTTCCTCCTATCCGGATTTACATGTTGAAGTTTCCTAGTTTGTATTTTAGGAAGGTGTTTTCTTAGTGTTTCCTAGTTAGATTAGGACTCCTTTTCTTCTATAAAAGGAGGTTGAACCTTTAGTTTTATTCATGCTTTGGGGGGATGATTCATCCCTTGGGGGAGAATTCAATCAAATAATTAATCAAGACTTGGAGAATTTGGGAGAAGACTTGGAGAGCAAGTTTGAGGTTTGTAAGATTGACCCTTTGGTTTTTATTTGAATTTGAGTTTGGTTTGACCATGTCTTCTTCTTCTTCTTCCTCTTCTCTCTTTGCTATGTGTGAGTAGTCTTCTTAAGTTCTAGGGTTGGGCAAAAGCCCAACACAATCATGCATGTTTAAAACTTGAATTCATGACTTAAATGCTTGATGATCATATCTAACCTATCTTGTGCTTAATCCTTTGTGAAAATTGAGGCATGTCTTGTAATTGACCATAGCGAAAGTGAAAAGTTAGTTGCTTGATTAGTTCTAATAGGATTATTTGCGAAAGTTGATATTCCTAGGTTGAAGGATAGGTAGAAAGTTGTTTGATTTGCGAAAGTTGATTGAATAACTTGATTTGTTTGCGAAAGTTAACTTTTCTATGATCTAGATGGCATGATAGTTGTGAATTCTTGTTGAAAGCATGTATGGTTGTTGTTGTGGTAGCCCTAGCCCTAGGATTTGCCCTTTTTATATTGATTGAAATTCGTGTTTTTGCTTTGATCCCGACTCCCTAAGTCGTGTTCGAGCTCTTGCTTGTGGTTGAGTGCGTTTTTGTGTACGTTCATCCCTTTTTGCCCTCAGGATCGACCCCCCTAGGGTCGAGATCGACCCTATTCAGGTCAAGCCTGAGCTTTTCTGTTCTCGTTTTATTTGCTCTTTTCGTAGTTTATCGATTAATCTTAGCACTACTCTCACTCCCGTGGACGATCCTGACTTCGCTATACACAGCGGGGTCTTGACTATAAATTTATTTGTTCAAGAAACTCTTCAACAAATATTCCAGGATTGAAGTGTAATGATACTATGCATTGTGAGATATGTGTTCTATCCAAACATCACAAATTGCCATTTATGAGAAGTTCTTCTATTGGTTCAGAACATTTTCAACTTGTGCACATGGATTTATGGGGTCCATATAAATCTCCTTGTATTTCTGGTGCAAGATATTTTTATACTATTGTGGATGACTGTAGCAGAGTTACTTGGACCTATTTGCTTGCTAACAAAGAGTAGGTACCTGGTATTATTGAGAGCTTTCTTGCTATGGTCAAGAATCAGTTTGGGATATCTGTCAAAGTGATTAGAAGTGATAATGGCACAGAGATTGTTCAACAGAAATGTCAGCAGTTGTTTGCTAAGCTTGGTGTTGCGCATCAAAGGTCTATTCCAGGGAATCCTCAGCAAAATGGATTTGTGGAAAGAAAGCATCGTCATTTGATTGAAACAGCAAGAGCTTTGAAATTGCAAGCTCATTTTCCAGCTAAGTTCTGGGGTGATTGTATCTTGGTAGCCACTCATCTAATCAACAAAATGCCTTCTTCAATTTTGAACGGTAAAACTCCTTTTGAGGTTTTACTGAATAAGCTTCCTAATCCTTGCTATGATTATTTGAGGATTATTGGTTGTCTTGCTTATGCTCTTCATCCAGACAAGGATAAGTTTGGTTCTAAGGCTCAAAGATGTGTTGTTATTGGATATCCTTATGCTTAGAAGGCTTACAGATTGTATGATCTTGATTCTCATCAAGTATTTGTCAGTAGGGATGTCATTTTCAAGGAGGACATTATTCCTTTCTCAAAGGACAGTGTATTATCTGGTGAAGTTCCTGTATTTCCTGGTGTTTCTTCTAGTAATGAGGGTTCATTTACTTCTCTTCATTTGATCAATCTTGCGGCTTCAGATGAATATATGCAAGTTTCTACCAGTCTTGTCCCACAGATGAGTGTTCCATCCTCTTTGCCTCTTAACACAGAATGTAATTCTCCTATACTTTCTTCAATGCCTTCTTGTGAACTTTAGGTTCCTGATTCTTGTTCACCAAATCTATCTTCTCATGATGATTTTCCACCCTTGAGAAAATCTTCTAGAGTTCATCAACCACCACCTAAATATAAAGACTTCTTTTGTCCTACTATTCCTTCGGACTCTATTCAATCTAAATCCTTTGATGTCACACATTTTAATCTTTCCACTTATTCCATGGATTATCAAGCCTCATTGGCAATTGGCAAATGTGATGCAAGTTTTTGAGCCAGTTACTTATAAGCAAGCTTCTAAGGATGAAGAGTGGGTTCTTGCTATGAACAAGGAGTTAGAAGCTTTGGAATCTAATAAGACAACCTAAAGGATAAAGATATTCATTTATCAATTTGGTGTAGGCGAGAAAACCTTCAAAATCTCCTCCCCACTCAATGACTCAACTGAGGCAATCCTCCGGTCCTCCCACCTCAATATTTATGGAGCATTTCCTATTTTATATTCCACTCATGCTGTTAGCATCTGTTTCACTGGTGGTCGCGGTGCTCGCCGTGTGCTTTAATTGGGGACCCGACTACCCTTCTGATGCTGCCGAGCATCACACAAACCACACAGCAGGCGAGGTTGGCATTCCAGACTCTGATGACACCGACGCGGAGGCCAATGACTGTTGTCCTATATGCCTGAAGACTACCAGCCACATTACGACGACATTGCCTTGCACCCATATATTTCACAAAGAATGCAGCAGTCGTTGGTTTGGGAACAATTTAGTATGTCCGGTCTGTCGAAGGGACTATGATGGACACTCGATCACTGATCTCGTATAAATGATTGGTACGCCACAAGAGTAGTCGTATTGGAGATTGATATTTTATGTAATTTTAGAAAGAGAGTTTTATAATCTCCTTCTTGGATTTTCTTTACGGTTCTTTCCCGAGTCGCTTTTATTGAACCGTTATTAGAAACATAGTTTATGTACATGTATTGGATATATTTGATAACAAACCAATAAATCGTTATCTAAAACTATACAACGACAAACACTTTAATTTCTTTAAAAAAAAAGTAAAGTTAACATAAAAATGTTTTTTGAACAAAAGTAGTAATGATCCTTAAATAGCATAAAACTAGTACAAATCTCGTACATGTGATTATATAAATCCGACTTAATTGATGATCAAATTTTGACTCGAGCCTGTTTTTTCCTAAATAATGTATGTGAACCTATTGAACTATATATGCATTTTATTTTATTTTATAATTTAAATTATGGAGTATAATTTAGTTAATTATTTATAATCTTAGTAATATTTTAAAAATCTCTTTTACCAAAAATGAAAAAAACTTTAATAATTTAAATTATGGGAGTGTTATAGCAAGATGTGCATTCAGGTCATGTAGTTACAAGAACTATATATAATATATATATACAAAGACAAATTAAATCTTTCACTTTATTACAATATATATTGTTGCTGCAACAACATTAGGATAAATGGAACGGGAGTGTTGTAGTAAGACATTCAGGTCATGCATTTACAAGAATTACAAAACCAACTCCATTAATATGACAGACTACTACACAACTGCATGCATATATATGGATAGAGTGTGAGAGATAGCATCAACGTGTGAACCTAATATAAGAATCGGTTATTATAAATAGGGTATATAGTTTAGAAAAAAAATTAATTGACAAAACTGCCCTTAACTACTTCAGGTCTAGAAGTATACTAGCAGATGACCCGAACCTTGTACGGGGAGATGTTATTTATTTATTTATTGCTTTGTCTATGAATTTACTATAACAATTACAAATATATCATATGTGTACTATTTTTTAGACGACGCTTATTTTTTGGACTATAAAATGATATATTTCTTGTATAACATCGTATATATTAAAAAAACTTTATTTATAAATTTACTAAATATACATACATAAACATGTATTTAAATAATTGAGGAAGAATGACATAAGATAAGATGCATTATTACATTTTATTAACAATTGATACAAATCTTTAATCATTTAGTTAAATTACGTAAACTAACTTATATAATAAAATCAATAAGTTTAGATAAAAACTCGGATTAATGTATTATAATATTAAATATATAGATAATATTTAGTAAGTTAAATAGAAAACCAAATTATCTCGTATATTTGTTATTGTTTTTTTGAAAAATTAATTAAATAACAAAATATGTAATGAAAATGTTAAAGAATTATTATCTTAATTAAGAAATCTATCTTTTTTTCCCAAAGTGTAATCAATATGAAATATTACCGATATATATATATATATATATATATATATGTATGTATATATATATGATAAATATAACATCAAATTTTTTTATTGATATTTTAGTATGATACTAGCGTATGACCCGCACCTTGTATGGGGGTGTTTTTTGTTTTTATTATGTTATGTATAAATTTACTATAATAATATGTTTAATTTATTTTAAAACGGTGCATATCTTTTAGATTATAAAATAACATAATTCTCATATATCATCAAATATTTATTTAAAACATTGTATTTATAAATTAATTTTTCATACATACATAAACGTATATACATAGAGGAAGAATGCAATAAGATGAGATGCATTATTAAATTTTATAAAAAAAAGATAACAATCTTTTGAATTTTAAATGAAATTTCATAAAAGAATTTATATAATAAATCAATAATTTATGATAAAAATTTGGATCAATATAGTGTTATATTGTAAAATACTGTATAGAGAATATGTAATAAGATAAAAAAAATAAAGCCAAATGATCTTGTATATATGTTATTATGTTAAAAAAGATTAACTAAATAAAAAGTATATAAAAATCAAATAAAAATATTAACGAATTATTATCATAATAAGAAATCTATCTTTTATCTCATAACTAATATGTAATATTACAGATTTATTTAAGTTAGATATATCATCTAATCTTTTTATTAATATTATTATTTTCTAAATGATATGATAGAAAAACTATTTTAATACATTATTTTAATAAAATGATGTGGCGTAAGTATAATGCTAGAATTTACTACTAAAGATGATTTTTAGATAATTTTAGATTAAGAATACGAAAATTATACTCCCTCCGTTTCAATAAATATGTCGTTTTATCTCTAAAATTTTGTTTCAAAATACATGTCGTTTTACATTTTTGGGCATTTACTTTACAGATTTACCCTTATAATCATAATCAGTTTATTAGTGGTGGTTTTCAATAAAGTAAAAAAGTGAGGTAATAATTAGGGGTATAATAGTCCATTTTATACCTTCCTAAATATATGTGCAAATGGCTAAAACGACATGTTTATTGAAACGGAGGGAGTACTTATTATAATTCAATATTTAAGTAAATGGGTAAATTATTTAGGATAAATTATTATATTAATTAAATAGATAACTATAATGATAAGATTATTAGGATAGAGAGCAACTCAAAATTTAAGATATAAGTAATATTTTGATCAAATATGTATAAGATTTAACTTATAAATAAGATTGATAAGATAATTTTTTTAATAAGGGGGTGATGTGGCGCAATTAGGGTTGTAATAGAACCGAGCCGTTCGCGAGATATTCGATGTTCGATTCGGTAAAAGCTCGTACGAGTTCGGCTCGAACTATAAACGAACCGAGCCCGTACAGCTCGATAAGATAAACGAGCCGAATTGAATCTGAACACTTGGAAACTCGGTTCGTTTGTTCGCAAACAAGCTCGTTAATTTGTTTGCGAACATTTTCGCGAAAAAATTCGGTAATATGTTCGCGAACAAGCTCGGTTATGAGTAAATATATAATATACAAAATATTACTTTATCAATGATGTTTTATTTTATTTTTATATCAATAATAATGTAATAATAATATTATCTAATTTTTATATTTTTACAAGTAAGTGAAGTATTAAGTAAACCCTAATCTTACTCAGTTCGTTTAGTGTGTTCACGAACAGGTTAGCGATCAAACAGGCAAGAGTTCGTTTAGTATGTTCACGAACATACTAAACGAACCGAACCCGAACAGCTCGCGAGCCGAGCTCGAGCTCGGCGAACCTCTTACCGAACCAAGCCCGAACAGCTCGAATCGAGCCCGAGCCCGAGCCCGAATATGTTTATGTTCGATCGAGCCGAGCTTGAACATTCAAATGTTCGGCTCGGCTCGGTTCGATTACACCCCTAGGCGCAATATGGTGGCAGAATTTGCTTCCGCTTTAGTATATAGTAATAGATAGATGATAGTAAAAATATATTTAATATATTATTTTAATAGAATGAATATTTTTCTTAAATATGGTGGTAGAATTTGCTACCATTGATGATTTTAAACAATAGCATAATAAAATTACGAAAAATTATTTAAAGTTAACATGATATTTAATTAAATGGGTAAAATATTATGATTATGATTTATAGATTATGACGAAAAGAAATATTTTTTCAGTAAAAGTTTTATGATAGATATATGTATTAATTAAGTGAGTATAATGATAAGATAGAGATTTATATATCTGGATATAATTATTAATTAAAGGGAAATTTCTCTTGGTACCCCCGAGGTTTCGACTTTTCCTTTTGGTGTCCCACGACTTTTTTTTTCCCTTTTGGTGCCCCCGTAGTTTACAAATTTGGGTCGATCCTGTGCACCGACTTTCCTTTATTCCGAACATATTGCAAGATTTCCTAAATTGTATTTAAGGAAGGTTATGTCTTTGTGTTTCTTAGTTAGATTATGACTCCTTTTCTTCTATAAAAGGAGGTTGAACCCTCTAGTTTTCATAATTCATCCTTTGGGGGGATCATTCAACATTAGGAGAGCTAGAAGGTGACTTGGAGAGCAAGTTGGAGACTTTTGTAAGATTTGTTCTTTGTTTAATTTGAATTTTAGTTTGGTTTTTGATCATGTCTTCTTCTTCTTCCTTGTCTCTTCTTGCTATGTGTGAGTAGTCTTCTTAAATTCTAGGGTTGGGTGAAAACCCAGCACAATCATGCATGTCTAAAACTTGAATTCATGACTTGAATGCTTGATGATCATGTCTATCTATCTTATGCTTAATCCTTGATGAAAGTTGAGGCATGTCTTATAATGAACCATAGCGAAAGTGAAAAGTTAGTTGCTTGATTACATCTAATAGGATTATTTGCGAAAGTTGATATTCCTAGGTTGAAGGATAGATAGAAAGTTGTTTGATTTACGAAAGTTGATTGAATGTCTTGAAATATTGTTTGCGAAAGTTAACTTTTCTATGATCTAGATTGCATGATAGTTGTGAATTCTTGTTGAAAGCATGTATGGTTGTTGTTGTGGTAGCCCTAGCCCTGGAATTTGCCTTTTATATTGACTGAAATTTGTGTCTTTGCTTTGATCCCGACTCCCATCGTCATGTTCGAGCCTTTGCTAGTGTGTTGTGTGCGTTCGTGGTTGTTTTGCTCTCAGGACCGACCCCCATAGGGTCGAGATCGACCCTCCGGTCGATCTTAAGTTGTTCTGTTTGTGTTTCCTTTGCTTTTCGTAGTTTTTCAACTAATCTTAGCACTATTCTCACCGTGGACGATCCTGACTTCGCTATACTCAACGGAGTCTTGACTATAAATTTATTTGTTCAAGAAACCCTTCAACAAACGTGATCATGCACTATAATGTGAAGCATGGTCACTATGCACCACATTCGAATTAAGTTGTAAAGGAGCTCTATCCTATTGCTCCATTTCATCATTGAGAATATTTACAAACGTGTTTGTTATATGTTAAATTCTTAGAGCGCATCCCCTATTGAGAGAGTGGGAGGATTTCTTGATTCAAAAAGAAAAAAAGAAAAAAAAAAAAAAATTTGGCACATTCAGAGAAATGAGCAGAACTTACATATTTTGAACAAATTGATAGTTGAATATCTTTATATATTTAGAATTAAATGTTTTTAAAAATAACAATTATGCATATTGTACCCTTGAAATATACCTCAGTAAATTAGTAAAATTATGATTATTTCATGATGTTATTCTATTCAAATGTATGCCATTTGTCTACACACTTATGGACACAAGGTAGAAGTCCAAAATTAGATTACGCAACAAATTAATTAGGTGGAACCTACCCTAACCCAACCGACCAAGAGTGGTGCGACCACTTTTGCCATGTGATCATTCTTCATATGGAAAACGTCCACTACAACTTCTTGGTTTTCGTTGGGGCCAAAAATCAATATTGACATTATACTAAACTTAGTTAGATGGTCATGAATGTATTATCAGTAAACGAAATGTAAAGACGAAATTGTAACAGGAATCGGTCAGTAAACGAAGTAGATGGAAACAAGGAAGGATTGGGCGGTGCAAAAAGAAGATTCACGACCTCTCTCTCTCAGCACACTTTGGTAGAGTGTGTGTATGTGTTACGTAGATGGGGGCCACGTGAAATCGACATGTTTGAATTTTTGGGAATCGAACGTTAATGTTTGGCATGGACGGCAGGAATTCCAATTCATTTTTTGTTTCTCTCCTACTTGTTTTACTTATAGCATTCAAGAACATTCGATCATCCTAATTAGCCGTTGCATTTGGTTCCGTTGGATCACCAATTTTGAGGCTTACAGATTTTGGTTTGGGTTGTCATAAAGGACACGGTCGCCCCCGTCTAGTGACTCGTAGTACCTAAAAATAGTTGATCCGGGTTGAGAAGTGGTGATAAATCATGTGATCGAGGAGAAACGTCAACATAACTAACGATTGGCTTGTGTAAGAAAAAACAAAGAGTTTGTCGAAAACTTGATCCTATTCAACGAACCTTGCGAGAATTTAGTATTCTATGTGTAATCGAACCACTAAAGCGTAACTAAGAAAAGATTACACGAATTCCATAAGTGTGTGAGAAGCTTGTCTCGTGTCTTACTCAAATGTACACATCGAAAAAAAAACGGATTCACCTATGGCTATCTTCACTCGTCTTGAAACTCAGCCAACAAAATACACACGACTGCCCGAATCCAACTATGAAGACAATGCTTATGCTCTGTCGTCACATTAGCTAGGCTAACCGGTCCAAAATTAAGAAATACATGTGACATAAGTAATCTTGATTCTTGAATTCGACTCTTCTTATACGAGAGTACACATTGATATAGAAACTAATAACAAATCATACTGTACTATATAAGAGAATTATCTAGATTTTGATTAATATAGTTATATATATAGCCAACTGACAGCCTCTTATGATTAACATTAATTAAACCTTGGCAATAAATACCTTCTGGTGTAACAAGGAAAGGGGAAAAATGCAATAACTCTCAACCAAAAAGTAAGAAGAATTCACATTTCATTCTACCAGAAAAAAAAATCGCATTTCATTCCAAAATACGAGTAATATTTTGAAAAATAGTAAAAAAAGTCACGAGAGAGATTGGGCAATCAGTCCAGCTCATCTCTCCCCAATCTTGAACTGTTGAACAAACATCATTCACTTTCCTTCCCCTCTCTCTCTCTCTATAATAACACCCAGCTAGCAGAGCTCTTCTCTCCATAAGCAGAACCTGCTCCCATTTCACTCCCCAATCACGCCTTCTTCTCTCTCTACAACTGAAATTCGCGTACGTCGGATGAGCAGCAGCAAGGAGATGGCAGGATCAGCAGAGCAAGGCTCGTTCTCGGCCAAGGACTACCACGACCCCCCGCCGGCGCCCTTCATCGATCCGGTGGAGCTGGCCAAGTGGTCCTTCTACCGAGCGCTCATCGCCGAGTTCATCGCCACCTTGCTCTTCCTCTACATCACCGTCCTCACCGTCATCGGCTACAAGAGCCAGTCCTCCGCCGATCCCTGCTCCGGCGTCGGCATCCTCGGCATCGCCTGGGCCTTCGGCGGCATGATCTTCGTCCTCGTCTATTGCACCGCCGGAATCTCCGGTAAATCTAATAATTTCAACCTAATTCCGCCGATTTCAGAGCTTTCTTGAAATTGAAACTATGTGTGACGTGGCAGGAGGACACATAAACCCGGCGGTGACGTTCGGGCTGTTCCTGGCGAGGAAGGTGTCGCTGCCACGGGCGGTGGCCTACATGGTGGCTCAGTGTCTGGGAGCGATCTGCGGAGTCGGACTCGTGAAGGCGTTCCAGAGCAGCTACTACGACAGGTACGGAGGGGGAGCCAACGAGCTCAGCGACGGCTACAACAAGGGGACAGGCCTGGCCGCCGAGATCATCGGCACCTTCGTCCTCGTCTACACCGTCTTCTCCGCCACCGACCCCAAGCGTAGCGCTAGGGACTCCCACGTTCCTGTGAGTACCACTACTTCCTCTTTTGATTGATCTGTAACTGTTTTCGTCCTCGTGATTATTGCTTGATTTGTTGGTTGGGTTTCCTGTGATCCGAGTTTTGAGCGTTTTAGTGTTTGTTTGGTGGCCACTAGCAGACATGTGAGATTGGGTGGGGCATTGAATTGATAAGTTACAAAGATGCTGAAATTGAATTGAGTTAGTTATTAGTAGTAATGTAATGTAGCATCAGGAATTGATTAGATCGAAATAAATGGTGATTGTTACATGAGTGATACAGATTATTATCGGCAAAAGGATTAGTTAATTCAAGCAGAGTGAGGGAGTTGTTGTAACAACAGTGTGTAGATTATGCTAGAATTGAAAGATGAGAGAAATTCCCTAAAGATTACAAAGATGGTATAAGGGTGAGCTGTGACTTTTTTAGTTTTTAGAGGATCAATAAATTCTCTTTTAGAAAAGCCGTTGCTTTCTGGATACGTCTATAGAGTTATGGGTGGACGTGGCCTCGTGGGGCCCATTTCTTGACTCCTACTTGAAATGCCGTCACCAACCGCACATTATTCACCACGTAGCTAGCTAGCTAGCACATGGATATGATGGATTTAGTAATCTTTGGCTAAAAATAAAATAAAGAAATTCATTACATATTTGCTCTACATTGCAAGAGTAGGAGTAGTTTTTTCCTTTTTAATCAAATAATTCAAGTCATCAATTCTAAACTAAATTAATAAATGTACGTTACAAGTGGTATGATCCACCTTTTTTTGGGTGGACATTGCAATGAAAGTGATAACTTGGACTTTAGAGTCTTGTTTGTTGCCTACTAGTTTACTTTTGGGATATACTATACACTTTATAAAGTTAGTACTATTATTATTAAATAAATTACTCATGGGTTAGTTTACGTTGGTGACAAATTTCAGGTGTTGGCGCCACTTCCCATCGGATTCGCCGTGTTCATGGTTCACCTTGCCACCATCCCCATCACCGGCACCGGAATTAACCCTGCCAGGAGTCTCGGCACCGCCGTCATCTACAACAAGGACAAGGCCTGGGATGACCAAGTAAGTAGTTGGTACCAAATTATGTATAAAATTTCTATATATAAATGACATAAAACTAAAATGTGTGCATATGTATGTGCAGTGGATATTCTGGGTGGGACCGTTCATCGGAGCAGCCATAGCGGCGTTCTACCACCAGTTCATCCTTAGGGGAGGAGGTGCCAAGGCTCTGGGTTCCTTCAGGAGTAGTGGCAATGTCTAAGAATCTCTGTTTCATATTGCCATTGAATGATCAATCAATTGGGCGTGGGCAACAAAAAAAAACACTTCTTCTGAGTTATGGATGTTATTAATTCTAGTACCAATTGATCGTCAATATTGTATGCGCACAATGTGATCGAACTCTCAAGTGTTGTATTAGTCTCTTCTCTTTTTTAATATGTATCTGTCTTTATGTAGTACTACATCTTTACATCTTGTTGTAAACCATGCTTCTGTCAAGAAACACAAAAAGTTTGAGTTGAGAAAAGGGCCATTTGCTTTACATGGAAAATGTCAATTTACGATAGTATGTGCATGAGTGAAGTTTACTCCGTAGGTAGCTATCTCACCTTGAAATATCATTGCACGGTTTGTAAATTACTCCTTCCGTTTCATAAAAGGTGTCATTTTAACTCTAAAATTTTGTTTCAAAATAATGTCTTTTTAGCTTTTTGGCATTTACTTTACAGATTTACCTTTATAATCATTAGCAGTTTATTAGTACTGGTTTTCAATAAAGTAAAGAAGTGGGGTAATAATTAGGGGTATAATAGTACATTTAATAGCTTCTTTAATATACGTGCAAATTGCTAAAATGACACATTTAATGAAACAGATGGAGTAATACGGAGTAGTATTTTTTAGATAAGATGGATGGTGCAATTGTGCAATCGTCATAGTATTTATTACAGATTATGTAGAGTCCAGATCAAAATCCATGGGGAACCAGCATTGAGAGGAATGAGAGCTGCCTTGCATTTGATGGGTCCTTTTCTAGTAAATTCACGCAATTAATCATGCATGGTCCCTTATAAGTAACATGATACATATTGGTCCCTATAGCCAGCCCATGGCGTCGTGTATTATTAACTACCTAAGTACGTACACCATTCAGATTTTCTTCCCTCTCTCTTTCTTATCATGCATGTTAACAGTTTCATGGGTTTAAATACAATTTTTAACTTATTATATACTCCCTAATTGTTTGGCCAAAAGCAGAATGGCACAAGAATTAAGGCACATCAACTCATCAACAGTACAATCATCATTACAAAGATTTCAAATCCCTTTTGAATAAGGAAAAAAAAGGAAAATTTTGTTACCTAATCTAAACCAATGAAAAACAAGCTGAAAATACAACAACCAATAAAATTACAGATTGAATTTCACATGGATTGCTGACATGACATACCAAATCCCTTACAAAACACAGTTTTTACACCACAAGTACAGATCTGGTATAAATACAGGCAAAAACCACACGAATGGAGAACAATTAAATGCACTGTTTTTAACTCTTCTCTACTTCATTGTTTTGCTCTAATGGCTTCAGGAGTGGGAGTTAATGACTTGTCTTTTCCTGAAGGTGAAGCCCCACCACAACACCCACCTTTTCCCTTTGATTTAAATGAGCCAGCACTTGACACAGAAGAGGTGGCAGGGCAACACACAGCAGAAGAAGGGAATCTCACGCCAGCACATTCTCATCAGCAACCATCAAAGTCAAAGCTCAGTGATGAGAAGAGAATCCAGATTCTCTTGAGGCTTCTGCAAATACACACAACAACAGGTGAGTTGTACAGGAGACAGATGACAGGGGTTGCATCAGAATTTGGTGTTTCAACAAGGACAGCATCAAGGATATGGACTAAAGCCAAAGCACAAATTGATGCAAACCAGAGACCAGATGTCAGCAACAACTATCAGAACTGTGGGAGAAAGAGGGTACAGGTGAATCAAGAAGCAATCTCAGCAATAAGCATGGGAGACAGGACATGCCTCAGAGATTTAGCAGGCAAGATGGGGATATCAAAGAGTGCAGCACACAGAATTATCAAGAGAGGAGACATCAAACCTCACATAAATGCACTAAAGCCAGGTTTAAAAGAAGCCAACAAAATAACAAGGCTACAGTGGATACTCAGCCTACTACAAGGGGGCACACCAGAGACAAAGAAGCAGTATTATGCAATGTATGACTTTGTTCACATTGATGAAAAATGGTTTCAGCTAAGCAAGAAGTCTCAAAGATGTTATCTAGCCAAGAATGAAAGGGGACAGTATAGAGCTGCTAGTTCTAGCAAATTCATACCCAAAGTGATGTTTACAGCAGCAGTTGCAAGACCAAGGTATGATGCACAAGGGCAATGCACATTTGATGGTAAAATAGGAATTTTTCCATTCACATATCAAGAGCCAGCAAAGAAAAAATCAAAGAACAGGGCAAAAGGAACAATGGTCACAAAACTTGTTGAATCAGTGAATCAGAAAGTGACCAGACAGATGCTCATTAATGAAATTGTGCCAGCAATCAAGGCCAAGTGGCCTGTACAAGGAGGAGCACATCAAGTAATTTTCATTCAACAAGACAATGCAAAAGCACACATATCACAAGAAGATGCAGAATGGCAACAGGTATATCAACAAGATGGTTTTACTTTCATTCTAACACAACAACCACCAAACAGTCCAGACCTCAACATATTAGACTTAGGCTTCTTCAGAAGTATTCAATCATTGATGCACAAAAAGATGCCAAAGAATGTTGATGCAATGATGGAAGCAGTGAATGAAGCATTTTATGAGTTGGATCCTAAAACACTAGCCAATGTGTGGATGTCTATGCAATATGTGATGAATGAAATTCTGAAGTGCAAGGGCTCAAATGATTATGATTTGCCACATGTAAACAAGAATAGACTACAACTCCTAGGCACACTACCAATCCAAGTTGAGGCCCCTATGTGGGCTGTGAAAGAGGCATGGCAGATATTGTATGGACAACCTAGTCAGAATCCAAGTCAACCAGCAATGCAAGCAACTGAAGCAACTCAAGAGACAGAAGACAACCAACATGAAGCATACACTCAGGACACAGAGGCATTTGAAGACATGTATGACTTCATGTAATGGAATGATGCAATATTTTGTTTTTTGGTATTATGCACAAAGCATGTATTTTTGTAAGTATGAAACTGTAACTAAAGTAATGGCATGTATGCAGACTTTTGGGTATGACTGAAAAGCATGAAACAAATCACACAAAGTGCATTTCAATTTATGCAAAAGTTTGAAAAAAAAATGGAAAAGTAATCTCAGGTATCCCCAATCCTCATTGATGCATTCCACCCACTCAAAATTCATGTACAATGGCATGCCAGAGTCTACATAGACTGGCTTCCAATTGCATATGAACTTCAAGTGGGGATGTAGAGGAAATGCATCTCAGGTTTGTATCATCATTGATAAAAAAAAAAGAAAAAGAAAAAAGAACCTCAGGTGTCTCCAGTCCATCATTGGGGCAACCCACCCACATCATCTTGGCATACACTGGCGTGCCATAGCCTATATAACAGGCTGGCTTCCTTGTGTATGCCAAGTGGTGGGACTGTAGAGGAATTGCCCCTCAGGTTTGCTGGCATCATCATTGGTAAAAAAGAAAAAATAAAAAACAAAGAAAGCATGACATGTAGAGAAGCAACACAACAAGCAATGAAAGCATGTAACAACATGATGCAGAAGGCATGTAACACCACAAGACAGAAGAAACAGAAGCATGGAACATGAAACAGAAAAAACAGAAGCATGGAACATGAAACAAAAAAAACAGAAGCACTATATACACAAGACAGAAGCATGGAACATGAAACAAAAAAAAACAGAAGCACTATATACACAAGACAGAAGCATGGAACATGAAACAAAAAAAAAATAGAAGCACTATATACACAAGACAGAAGCATGGAACATGAAACAAAAAAAAAACAGAAGCACTATATATACAAGACAGAAGCATGGCATCATGAAATATAGAATACAGAAGTGAATGATATACACAATGGAAGCATGGAAGCATGGAAACATGGAAGCATGATATACACAATACACAAGACAGAAGCATGATATACACAATAAAAACAAAGTGGAAGCATGGAAGCATTGGTTATACACAATGCAAGTGCATGATATACACAACACAGTAGCATGGAATTGGATGTACATAATACATAAAGCATGGGAACACACAACAGAAGCATGAAAGCTTGTTAAATATGGAACAAGATGCATCATGTACACATTACAGAATAACTGGAAGCATGTAAGCATGATGAACATGGAACATAAGGCATGGAAACATGGAATAAGATTACAGAAGCATGAAAGCATGTTAAATATGGAACAAGATGCATCATGTACACATTACAGAATAACTGGAAGCATGTAAGCATGATGAACATGAAATATAAGGCATGGAAACATGGAATAAGATTACAGAAGCATGGAACATCAACATAGAGCAATGTCAGACTGTTTTGAAGCAAGTAGATTGGAACAGAGCATTGCAAACATGTAACAGATGCATATAACAGAGAAATCTAGCAAATTCATGAACTGCACATGGATTTAGGCTCATCAAGCCCTCAACATATAACAATAGGACACAACACTTCATCACAGGGAGGTTCCAAAGCAAGCTGAGACATACAGATTCAATCCATAAGGCCAAGAGCTACAAACTCACACATGCAGATTCAACAACAATCAACAACAAGACACTAAACTCACACATGCAGATTCAACAACAATCAACAACAAGAGTTGCAAACTCACACATGCAGATTCAACAACAGTTGCAAACTCATGCAGACATGGGAGCCAAAAATATCCAGGATCTCAAATAATCAAAAACAGGACACTAAACTTCATCACAAAACTCACACATGCAGATTCAACAACAATCAACAACAGAACACTAAACTCACACATGCAGATTTAACAACAATCAAGCATCAGAATTCAATAACAAGCGAAAAATACCACAAAAAAAACATGCAAGCTCTCAGATCCGACAATGGGTTGCCACCACAAGATGGTACCCGACTTGAGCGTGGATCTCAATCAACTCAAATAACAGGAGACAGTACAGAGATAGATCAAGCCAATTGAAGACAATTACAACAAACTAGGGTGTTCAGATTCAACATGCAAGTGAACAAGAGCAAAGATATAGAACATGCAACTCAAGAGAGGGGATAAATCACACAAAAAGCGATAACACAAGGTCAAAGGGGACTTAGCTACTCAGATTCATAAGAATCTGGGATGATTTCTCCCTCCGACGTCTCAGGTTTCGCCTCCTCCTTGGAATCCACCGCCGGCTCCTCCTCCTTGGAATCCACCGCCGGCTCCTCCACCTTCCTCGCCACCTCCTCCTCCTCGTCGTAGTTGCGAACCGAAGAGTCCGATTTCAGATCGTGACTGTGAGAGTGGGCGGCTTTGCAATCGGAGTCCCAATCGCACCGGCCAAACTTCGAGTAAGGCGTATCCGACAACCCATCGAGTGAGGGATGGGGAGATTCGTAAGAATCGGGGGTTCTTGTGGAATCAGAGGACATGGTGCCAACAAATGTTAACAAAGGAGACAAGCAATCGAGGGTGTAAGGGAGGAGGGGCGAAAGAGCGAAGAAAAGCCAGAGAAAGAGGGCTCGGTAATGGAGTTAGGGTTTTCAGAAGAGAGCGAAAGGAGGGAGATGACAAAGGCAAACGGCACAAATGAGATGAATGGGTAGGGTTTCAGCTGAAACCACACATATATATGTGGATCACCCTCTCATTTCAAGCTTCCATTGAAGCCCAAAGGAGAAGCCCAAATAACCAGACAAGCCACAAACGAAGGCAAGTCTCAGCAATTCACAAATGAGAGGAATGGGGGGTGTCCACCATGGCAGCCACAAATGAGAGATTTGTAGGCCACGTTTTGTGGGTTGGGCCGTTACATATGGATTAGCAAAGATAATGATGCTTAATTAATTTTTGGTCCATGACTAATCTAGTTTTGTAGAGAAAAAAAAATTAAAAATATCCATAGTTTAATTTTTGTGTAAATTAAATCAATTTTTTCATGTAAACATTTTTTGATGAAATGAATTTATGTAATGTAGGGTATTGAAGTGAGAGAAATGAGGAATAAAAGGTTGATGGAGATGGTTTGGGTGATTGTAATTGTTTGTTATTGTAAGGGTAAAAGAGTAAAAATAGTGTGATATAAATGGAAAGAAAATAAAGGCGGACAAACTTTCTGGGACGCCCGATTAGGAAAGGCGGACAAACTTTCCGGGACGGAGGGAGTATACCGACAAAAGATTGATTAAAAATTCGTAACAGTATAACTTTGGATGATTGTTTAATATAATATGTGCATTAATATGTGGTCCACATACTTTGTAAAGTTTCTACGGCCAGAGGATCCCACGTAATCTGAATTTTGTTTCAATGTAGAATTATTGAAGGGAACTTTGCTACCTTCCAAATGGCGTATAGTGACAGCCGTGACATGGGGGGATTTGTTTATGTAAAAATAGTAAGCCTACAACAGTGCCTATATAAATTATATAATTACATAACGTTAGGGTTGGCAATTATTGATGTTGTGATCGACCCTCCATTTAACCTATTTGAAAATTAACGAGTAAAAATATACATAAAAAAGTTACTGTAACATCTAGAGTGGATGACAAGTTGAATATGGGTAGAACATTTTAAAAAACAAAGATTATGGCCGGGTAGAACTTTGTCGCTAAATAATCACATTTATCATCCGCCTACCATCTGACTCATCTCCGGTTTTACATTAACTATTCACCGGCCTATAACATGTATTAAACCTAGATATCTTAGGGCATATAGAAAATCTAAACTATTTTCAAATATATTGATTAACGTATGTTAACGTTTCGTGAGGTATATTTTTGACATTTTAATATTGTTTTTAGAATTATGGATTTACATTTACGTTTACTTGAGTAGTTGTCTTTATATGTTTTTTTTGTATTGAATTAGTATTAAATATCTTTATAAATAATGAAAAATATATGCTGATGAAGGGATCATCCATTTATGATTTATCCAATATGTGATGAATGGCTTGGATGATGGATGAAAGTACTCCATCCCCATAAACCCCGACTCGGTGAGAAGCTTCTACTGTATTAGATACATCTAAATCACCAATTATACGTTAAAAAATCCCTTCCCGTGGCCCTATGCATTACCGTATAGATTAAGATAATAACAAACATTTTCTAACGAATAAAAAAGCCTATCTCTACGTACGTGGTGGAATTGATTGAGGGCAAGTAAGCTATTTTGGGTAAATTTTGGATAGAATTAGGGATTACCTCGAGGCTAGGAAATGTTACAATAATGTTGGGTGTAAGTGAAACTGTGAAAGAGACAAGACATGTTACCATGCACCGCGGTGAGCCATCCACGTCAATCAATTGTGTTTTCACTTTTTTTTATTATCCGAATTAACTATGGTAAGTGGTAACTCGTACTGTATATGACTCGGTAAATACTTCTAATATATTCGGTGTATATATCTCATGCCCACCAAAGAATAGCTTACCGCTATTTCATGACTATATAATCTCTCGTTCATGTACTGTGCGTGTGCCCCCCTTTTTTAAGTTTCTATTTCCGTCGTCTTAAAATGTTTATTTTTTTTATTTTTATATTAGTAATTTTTACATTATTACTCATATTCAATTGTTTTTTTAAATATCTAACTTTTTCTTCTACTTTTTTATACTTTTTATTCCCATTAAATTACAAAATCACTGTAATTTAATTTTTTTATTTACATTATTTACATGCGATCTAAATAGTGGTCGATAACAATACTACTACTTTATTTACATTTTTCTTATCCCAATGCTACTTTATTATTTTCTTATCTTAATACACATTATTTATAAAGAAAAAAAGCATAAAATACACATTATTTACATTTTTCTTGTTCCAATACTACTTTATTAGTTTCTTAATAATCGTAAAAATGGTGACCGTTCTCAAGAAAAAGAAATGTGAAGACAACGAGGAGACGTGTCATCAGCCTGATGGGGCTCAAAATATTAATGCACAACACCAACACCAACACCAACACCAACAAAGGTTGGTACATTTGTTTTTTTTTCATACCCCAGTTTACAAGCAAACATGGGCGTAGTACATATTGATCCGGGTTTTTTAATCTCTGTTATAGATACGGATAAGAGTCAAATTGGGAGTAATCCTCCCTTACAAATAGTGAAATAAATGGGCCTCGATGGCCCACGTGAACTTTCTCTCAAACTATTGGGCTCCTACTTCTATTTGATACTTCATAACGGGCCTAAGTTGGGCTTTTGCTAAATTCGATCAATCAAATACAAATGAATACTCGACTTCTTTATTGATCATATTTTGGTCACTTGTCTAGTTGTTGATTCATTAGACGTTAATAGAGCATTTCCATGGTCTACCTGGTACTTCATTAAAGCATTTTCTCCAAGATTTTGATAAAAAGAAAAATTGATTGAAGTATTATACTTCTATTTGTTCTATTCGATAGCCCTTATAACTTAGAAGTGATTCATAATAACCCTTTTTTGTAAATAGTAAACTTGAATTAAGAGAAGAGTAAAAACAGGTCACATGTTGACATAATAGTATCACATGTTACGCGTGTGCTTGTTACCCATATATACGTTGAAATATTTGCAATTTTAGTTGGACCAAATCACAGCTCAAAATATTTGCATTTATTCCATCCACATGCCATTCAAATTCCAAA
This sequence comes from Polygonum aviculare, assembly GCA_934048045.1. Lineage (NCBI taxonomy): Eukaryota > Viridiplantae > Streptophyta > Magnoliopsida > Caryophyllales > Polygonaceae > Polygonum > Polygonum aviculare. Next base: position 26,264,151 of record OW204025.1, read on the forward strand.
CCATTTGAATATTCTTTTATCAATGTAGGAAAAATAATAATACATTATTGTATTAACTCAAACAAACCCTAAGAATGAGCTTATTCATCCCACCCATTGGCGTCTGATTATTATTATATTCAGACATTTGTTGATTAACAAATTAGTTCTTAATCATATAGAATTTCCAACGAACCAAGAAAGCTATTTTTTTTTTGGTCTCGGAACCAAGAAAGCTATAAATTGGTTCTCTTATTGCACAATTTACGCTACTAATCAAAAGCTACAAAGCCTAGCTTCCAAGAAACCTCAGCCCAGAGAGAAAGAGAGATTGAACTTGAGAGATCTCAAAGAAGGCGGTGATTGATCGAAACTCGAAAAATGGTGCCATTAGCAGCCCTCATAAGGTTCCTCCACTCAACGGCCATGTTCCTGCTCTAAGAGGATTTCATCACTTTCAGTTTTAGCAACGATCCTAACCCACCTACGGATCCCGGCTCCGAATATGGAGTCGTGCTCTGCTGCGTCGATTTCGCGTTTCTGCTCTAGCTATTTGCCATGATTACTCGCTCATCCATCTCGTGAGTTGTGACGTGAGAACCTGGATCTTGTGAACATAGGTTCATGTTAGACGATTGATTAACTTGCATTGTTGTACTAAGCCCGAATCTAGCATATATATATAGGTACTATACGTTCCTTGTTGGATTGATGAACTTGTTTAATTTTATGCTTTGCGTGTATGGTGGGCATTGCTCAAACTAAGCTCTCATTCTTCCATTCGATCGATCTCCTTGATGTAGATTTTGTATGTGTTGACTTCTCTTTTTTCATTTTGAATTAATTGATTCCATTGATTATGTCCTTCCATTTCTGCCAGAGTTTACAAGCGAAAAACGCGGTCAATTTATTGATATTGTTTTTTTTATCCAACAATTTATTGATATTGTAAACTAACTAACTTGATCGTATATAAACAAATGAACCATGTACATTTCAGCAGGAGCTTCATTCCATTTCATGTCACGTCCTAATGCCCATCACATTAATATTTTTGTTCAAGTACTCGATCTCACTTATTTAAAAACAACTGAAAATCAATGAAAGCATACAATCAATTGTGATATGTGCGTTGGTGTCAATGACCTTAATTGGTGGTAAACACATAACTCGGCTTGAGATTGATTAGCTTTATACAAGATATGAATGTTGGTGGGTCTAGTGCATCTTAATTGATGTTTGTGAGGAAAACACGTGTAAGTTTAGATTTTAGGGCGATTTTTAGGTCGAGTTGAGATTATTGTCAGGTTTATGAAACGAAAACGAAGAACACGAGATTGGCCTCAAAAGAGACCCGGCATGCCAGCCGAAATTTCTATATATCAAAAGAAAGCTACAAAGACGAAATACAACGAAAACGAGAAATTAAGAACTAGATCGAGATCTCCCTGAAGTCCATAGGTGAAGCTCTCTTCACCGTCGCAGCCATGGATGATCTCCGAGCTATTCTCCTTGATCTTCTTGTTTTCGTCCTCCTCAAACACCTTCTCTTTCTCCTGATTTTTCTCCCTTTTCTCGCGTTTTCTTTCTCTCTGTTTTCTTGTGTTTGAGCGGCTGTAACCCTAGATGAAAGTGAAAGTGAGCTGCTTGTAACTCTTCTGTTGCATATAAGGAACGTGTGTAATTTTGCCAGAAGCTTGCATCTCAGCACAAGTTAATGGGCCATCCCTTTCTTAATGAATCTGGGCCTTAAATGAGAAGCCCATCCACCTTGCTTAAGCAACGAACGGCGCCAGCAAACAACAAAACAACTTCCCACAAAATTACATACTCAGCCCTATAATTACACTTATTACCACAAACAGCACACATTTACAAAATCCCAAAAAACAGCCTATAACTTGGATTTTTCCTAACATCACGAATTCAGGAACATTCTAATGGCTAGGTAAATCCCATACCCACATGAAAAAAAAACATTGCTAAGCCTAGTATATAAAGACGTGAGTTTTTCCTAGTTGGACAGATGAGCTACTAGCTCGTAACTGTTGGGAAACAAAACCAATACAAAACTATCCCACATCGGAAGTTGGGACACAAACTTGCCTAGTATATAAGACGGTGGGTTACTCCTCCTATTGCCAATTGGTTTTAGAATGAAACCCCACCGGGCTTGTATTTGGGCCACCCACACGTCTATTATGGTATCAGAGCGGGCAGTTTGGGCCCGTTTCTTCAAGTGTCAACTGGGCCCACCCAGTTGCACTTGAGGGGGCGTATTGGGAAACAAAACCAATACAAAACTATCCCACATCGGAAGTTGGGACACAAACTTGCCTAGTATATAAGACGGTGGGTTACTCCTTCTATTGCCAATTGGTTTTAGAATGGAACCCCACCGGGCTTGTATTTGGGTCACCCACACGTCTATTAGTAACAAGGCTATATATGTTGTAACTAAATTAATGAACGAGGAAGGACCTGAAGACATTGAGAGACACATCCAAAAACCAATGTTATTAACCATTTAAAACCTCTCAGCAAAATCTCTTGTACAATGCAATTGAATCTAGTATGGAACATTAGAATCTTCTGCAGATGGATCCCAACCAGGCGGCTTGATGTCTGGCCAATCGCCACGACACCCTAACCTTACGTACAGATTCTTCTTACCTGACAAATACCATAATCTCAAATCATCAGACCAAAGCCAAGTTATGCTGATACAGCTGAAATTTAAGCTCAAATCAACAGACTACCCGGAAGCTTGTTGTCGGAGAGGATCAACTGCTTTAGAGCACTCAACGAAGCCTGCGCCACGGCTTTAGCATGATCTGGGTCCCAACCACCAAGCTTCACCACAACATCTGCTTTTGAATATGCTTCACTACCATCACTTACTTGCCTTTTTGCCTCTTCCTTTGCTGAGTTTTCATCTATTATGCATCAATACAGCAAACTTTTGTTTATGCACACGGAAACCAGACTCTGATGGTTTTGAACCCTAGGCCAATAATCCTACAGATTTGACTTTGCAAGTCTTTTTATGCCTTCAGTATCAGCTTTTGACTTCAGAGATTTTTGAAATCTTTAAAGCTTTAGATATGGCTATGTTAGATGCCAATTTTCAGCATTGGAGACTGGATATGTTACATGTCATTTTTGCTCGTTAGTACAGCCTATTTACTGCCAAATTGACAGATGGTTAAACTTAATATGCAACAAGGGTCAGTGCACATTTCTATATGACATGCATGCAATGGTTATGAGCTAGAAATAAGTTCAGAAGCTCAAATATGAGCATGTTAGCCATTGACAATAATATGAATTATGTGTTACCTGTTGCTTCAGACACAGACAACCATATAGTAAATCCAGAATAAAGATGTCGCCATCTATCACTCTTCCTTGCAGCACCTTCTTTCCCTCCTAATGTAGCAACAACAGTACGAACCTGCCTGCAACACCGTGTAAAAAGATCAAATAATTTGGCTTGATCACTTGTAGATCGAAAATTTGAACAACTACGATTGACCTAGTGTGTATTGTACCGACTAAGGCTTTCCAGAACTTCAGCTTCAGCTTCGGCTACCGAATCAAATCCCTCAGAAGCCACCCCTGGATTTGATTTCAGTTGTTAGTTCTCAATTTCTCATAATAAAAGAAATGCACTTCCAATGTTCAATTTGTCACCAAAGAAGCCAAGCCACGCGAACACTGCATTAGCTTTCTTGAGTTCAGGTTACACTTACAAGAATCAATGCTCTGCTTGGTATATGCTTCCAACAATCCTTTTGTATCAAGAGGAGTGAACCTAACCCATGAAATCAAACACAGAAAGCCCCATCAATCAAGTGGCTAAAAATATATAGAAAAGACAGCATCTTTAAAACATAAGGCAAGACGAAAATCATACCCCAGCCCAACAGCGAGTTCTCGAGCAACTTTCTCATTGATTTCAGTGGAATCCCCCACCAAGTAAATCGTGGTCCCTTTGAGCAACTGCATAATGCCAACAGAGAGGGATTCCCAGGATTCAACAATGTCGGGCCATTTCAAATCGGGGTCAACTTTCTTCAAAGATATGACGAGCTGATCATCATCCAAGTACCTGCTCGAAACAATACAGCTCAATGGGCAAGTCATAGATAGGTAGACTTTTAACTCATACTAGGTTTCACTTCAGAGACCATATTGTTTCACCAGGCTTGATCCTGCCATAAAGTTGGTTCGTCTCCATCAGAACCTTGAGCGACCCGGACGACTTCACTCCCACTACTAACGAGCACTCATTTGCATCGACATGTACGTCTTTCGGATCCTGAACATTTATGCCTCCTAATTGCACTCTTAGCTCCACCTCGGGTGTTCCATCATAGAACTGCACCATAGTTGCAGAACCGATTGTAAACAAGTGGCAAGTGAACTTATCTACAGGATGTGAGCCTCTATTATCTAGTACTGAACACATTCATCCAATTAACAACACAAACCTTGAATCTGAAACATGAGACTTATACCCTTGTGGGTTTCAGGAGATTATTATTTTTTTGATGAAATTGAGGAGATTATTATTACTGCATAAGGCTTAAGAATTTAGGCAAAACCAACAAATGAGATTAATTTGATCATGCAGATGAATTGCTAAACCCACAAAGATGTCATTGCCAATTGTCGTTAAAACTTTGGAATTATAAAACTCTCAGCCTAAACTACGAATTCCAACCCTCCTTACAGATATATCAAAGTACCCAAACACAAGATTTCATCTGAAACAACTCAAATTACATTATACATAAACTAATTCCTGGTCACCAAAACTGAAATTGTGAAACTGGAAATGCAAACTTAATTCAAAGCTCATCGCGAAGTAATAGTCTAATCGTAAAACCTACAAATTGAAGTGGGTTAGGAAGTACATACCTCATATTGGGTGGTGTTTGGGAAGCCCGTGTGTACACATTTGCAGAAGAAGGGGGCGGCTGCTCTTCTGGAGACGAAGCTGACATTTTTGGCTACCAAACATGGAATTAACAAGGGAGGGGAGAAGGATACGGAGAAGGAAGGTGTGAGAAGATGAGGGTGTTTGGAGATGGAACAATTGAAGGGGGACAGAGAGAAGGAGGAGCAGAGAGTTGCCATCTATTATTTCAGCTTTTCACTCAACATATCTGGAATCTGCATAGAAGGAGATAAGCCGAAAAAGCTTGTGGTGCAAAATTTGTTTATTAATTTTGGGCCTACGTTGGGTCAGGCCCAATTAACCAATGTTATGTTCACAAAAAAACACGGCTCAAAATACAATTGTTGAAGTAATCACAATTGCCAAACGTACTTTAGGTCAGAATGCAAAATTTTTATGATAAACTAGCTTAACCCGTCGTATCATGTACGACTATGTCTTAAATATTAAAATTATTTTGAATACATTATATTATTTTTTTAATATATTTAGAATGATTTATGCACGTTTAATTTCACTTGCTAATAGAATACACCGTGATAGTATCATTATATTTAATTTGAATTAACTTGTTTTTACCATATAAAGTTTGATTGTAGTATCTTTTATTTTAAAAATATCAAGATATTATTAAATTATAATTAGATATTATTAGAATAAAGATTTATTATAATAGGTGAATTTTGTAGATAATTTATTTTAATGATTTTAAAGATTTTATATCTAATAAGAGTTAGTCGGTAAAAAAATTATTTACTTATTTTGAAAGTTTATATTTTGAATCATATATGAAAATGTTTTTATATTTTATAAATTATTTTATTAAAATCAATTTTCAATAAGTGAACTTTATATATAGAATGTTTCTTTCAATTTACCTAATTTTACGCCTATACCCAGTTGCCCACATTTGAGTTCAAGTGATCGATCGAGGGCTCTTTTTCTCTTAATTTGGAAGAGATCAATTCGTTCATTTTAAAACATATCGGTTACGTGTTATTCTTTTCTTCCATACAAATTAGTTTTTGAATAACGTATTAATTGGTTCTGATCTGAATTGTCTCTAGGGCTCGATCGATAGTAGTGTAATGGCCCTATACCATTTTTATAAAGATTCTAGATAACTAAGTAAAATAATGAGCTTCATAATTGAAGTCATTGTATTTCAATACATATACGCATATTATTAAATATAAATACAAATCTTGATAAATTAATGTAACTAAGTTATTTTAATAAGTATTACGCGGAAAACTAATCTTAATCAAATTGATTATATCTATTTATTTATAGATGAAACATAAAAAGATATGTTATAATAGATTCTATATAAATTAACTATTTTTAATTATTATAATAAAAATGATAATCTCTTAAAATTATTTCATCTACTAAAATATTAGACATATCAATCTTATTAGTTTAATAGTTTGTGTTTAAAGTCCACCGTCTTAGTCAATCTTTATTTGAAGGATTTTATGTGACTCACGTCTTTATATCCAAGTGGAGAGAGATTTTTGTTATGATGTACCGTTAATCGTTATATAGAAATTGGAATTTTCCTATGGTCGAATTTAAAGTTCCCTGCTAAGAACTACTTTCTCGCAACATTCACATTAAAATAACTACAGGAAGACTTTATTTATTATTGAAGTTTTTGGTCGATCTTCGAGCGTCTATGAGATTACATAGTGAAATAATATCTTTTAATATTTTATAATTATAAAAAAAATATAGGTAGATAGTATGACTTTAAAGATAAAATTGAGAATTATATAATTAATGGAAATAAAAGATATAGAGTTGTTATTATCTATTTGAATTGAAAAAAAAAATTAAAATCAAGCGGGGCCGGAATTAACGTGGAGACTCGAAATTCTCCGGCTTTAATATATAGTATAGATAGATTATCTTTATGTATTCAATTGCCATAAATTATATTTTGTGATTTTCATTAAAAAATGTAAGCTTTGCTTTGTGAACATAAAATCTTTATGAATTACCGAAATCTCAAGTTCTCAACGAATGGATGTAGTAGTACAAACTAAATTTCTTGTATAAGGATTGGTTTGGTTTAGTATAGGAAGTACAACTAAGTTATTATATGTGAATTAGATTGTTATGATTTGAAATTCTATGACTTCAAGAAAAATGTGTTTGCTAATTTAAACTTTTGGATTTAAAATAAAGGAAGATAGGACTTTACATGTAAAAAATGGAGTTGGAACTTACCATATGGGTCTTGATAAATTCAATTCTACCAAAATACAAAAGTTAGAATTTGATATAAATGAAGATTTCCGTTTAGTTTTCAGTTTCAGTCGAACCGGAACCATGACTACTTTTTTTTTTTTTGATGAAACCATGACTACTTTTGGTATCCTATAGAACGTTTGTTATTTTTTCCTCTTTAGCACAATTTCTCTTTTTTTTCCCTGCATCTTCTTTCGTTGGCTTTCCCATTTGCCAAATCTATTATATATATATATATTTAAAACCACTAAGAATTAAAGTCTCCTCATTGCGCCACATAGGATGAAGACACATGTCATTCCCACGTTACGTCACATTGGATTTTTACACGTGTCAATACATCGTTGATCCACGTCACATAATGTTTACTTATTAATTATGCCACATCTTATAGATTAATCCATGTCATATATATTTGTCCATGTCATTTACACATGTAGTTTACATAATTCATTTAATTAAAAAACCGCTAATATTCTGTTAAATCTCGGTGGGCCCTACATGACGTGGGGGGCTCACACGTCGGTTTATGCGCATATGTGCGGTAAGCCCGACACATAAGCACATGAGGTTCCACCCTAAAACCAATTGGCTATAGGGGGAGTAGCCCATGTACTTATATGGTGGGTGGTTTCACATTTGATTTCCAATGTGGGAAGCACATCTACTTCCACACGCCCCCTCAAGTGCAACTACCTGGCCCCGCAATATGCCAGTTGCACTTGACGACTCATGCCTTAAGGCCGGCCAGCCCATTAGACCAGGAAAGGATAGTCGGACCCAGACCGAACAGGCTCTGATACCATGTTAAATCTCGGTGGGCCCTACATGACGTGGGGGCTCACACGTCGATTTATGCGCATATGCGCGGTAAGCCCGACACATAAGCACATGAGGTTCCACCCTAAAACCAATTGGCTATAGGGGGAGTAGCCCATGTACTTATATGGTGGGTGGTTTCACATTTGATTTCCAATGTGGGAAGCACATCTACTTCCACATATTCCTACTCTCTCTTCCTCTTTACGATTGTTGTATCCCGATGGCCGCCACCTTATCCTATTACACCATGAACAACACATTATCCTATTCCGGCCACCATGCTCACCTCTCGCTTTCCTACCGTAAGTCTTCATCGTCGGGGTTGAGGAGTCGGCAATTTAACAACCACTTTGAGCCAACACGAAGACAATAGTGGGTGGGATAGCATACATGGCGACATTGTTTCTTCCGGCTTCAACCGCCTATTGAAGATTTGTGTTCAACCCTATAAAAACATCATTGTGCATCAATGCATCATCATCCACCATGATTAAAAAATCCCAGATTTTGAGCAAAAATAGTTTGTTCTTGAGATTTTTTTGTACGCAAGCTGTACGGAATATTTGTTTTCTCATTCCAAATCTTTTCAACTTGGATACCAAAAAAATTTCGGTGTTTACTTAAGGATTTTAACATAGTTTGTGATCTTTCCCATTTGGAAACAAAAAAGTGCAAATCAATATTTTAACGTGTTCACATGTAAACGTACTAGTGTACTACTAATATAGTCCTTTCTCTACATTTATTGTTTTATTTGAATATTTTTAAGTTCCATTCATCTTAAATTATTCTTATAGTCGATCAATCTCATAAAAATTATTTTTCTTAAATAATAATACATTAAAATTTTTACTTAACTAATTAATCAAGATCGAGTTTTTCTATATATTAAAAACTTTAAACTTGATTATATAATTAGTACTAAAATTTATGTGAAAAATATGATATTTTAAAAATGCTTTCACAAATATGTCCCGGTTTATAAATTCAAAATTAGTTTAGATTTGAAAATTTCCCCTCCAAATTTTTTTTAGAACCAATATCTTAAATTGTTTTGTTAAAAGCTACTATACTCGGTATTTTATTTTATTTTTTATTTAAATGATTTATTATTCTTGGTAGGATTAAATCAAAATTTTAGTTTAAGTTTTTTACATATGTTGATTGATATTTTACATTAAATAACAAATTTATATATAATTGTATTGATCAATCAATATATATTATAAAAGTCGGTCATTTTTAAATCGTTACGGTTATTTTGGTCTCATTACATGTTTAAGAAAAATACTTTTATTCATATTATTTACATTTATTTTATCAATTGCATAAAGCTTATATCTTTTATTTTCGAATATCAATTGATCTACTTCATCTATACCATAGTATCTACTACAACATACTAAATATTCCGTATCTTAGTAGTATCTTTTATCGTACAATTTTCCCTTATAACATTATTTGATACATCATAATACCTTAATAGTAATATCTACTAAGTTAATCATCGACCAAAAAAAATATCTACTAAGTTAATTATAAGCCACTTCATAATATAATATAGCATTATCTTTTTACCATAATTTTTTGCAGCTATATATATTTATATACCCTATGTTATAATCTATTTTAGCCCCATAATAACAAAGGTATATAATAATGATATGTGTACGTACGATATTTTGTTTTCCTATATATTTCTCTCTTAGAGAGTCATTCTCTCACGTGAATGTCCTCCATCTTTTTATGATTAAGATTATTCAAGATATGGGTATACTTATAGTATTTTGTTTTCCTATAATCTCTATTTTCTTCTTTGTTCTAATTTCTACTCCTAACTTTTCAAAATATATACTTTTTGTTCCATAAATATATTCAATTGATTATTGTAAAAATATATTTTATTATTATTGTAAAAAGTAAATCATACTACATATTCAATTGATTTAGTCCTAACATCGATCTTCATTTTATTTACATGAAGATTATACAAAATCATTACTTTCTTTATTCATACGAGTCCAACGATCTCCAATTTATATAATGACATTTCTATATTTAATTTTTTTCATTAACTTTAATATAACATATTAATTTTTCCCGAAATTAACAATCAAAATAACTTATAAACATGTTTGCATTACTAAGACTAAATTTCTATAAAAATCATCGGCAAAAAAACATATAAAAAATAGGATACTCTTAGTTAACCAAATCTTGTCAAAACCTAACTGTACACATTAAAACTGATTTTTTTTATCTATTTTCAAAATAAATAAAAGATATTACATGATATAATCAATTGTTTTCCAATTTATAAGATTTTCAATTACAATTTCAATTACATGTTTGTATTACAATTTGAGACCTACCAACTACTAATTAATTTTATAAGCATTTTTTACTACCATTTTAAGCATTATCAGTAAAACTTATGTTGTATACATATTTTTCAAACTTTAAAATTTATGAATGCACCAGTTCACGACTCATATTTTTGTTCCAACTAAATATTTATCGCCTTTCTTATATGTCAATTTACCTCTTAGCGTATTCTTTCCAGCTACTTTATATTACAAACTCTTTCCACTTTATATTCCTTTGTTGTGTATGTTAAATGTTACTTTAAGCCTACCAATTCTTCAATGTAACAAATGTACAATTTGTAAAAAGGATTTTATAGCAGAGATATTATTTTGAGTTGAAACATGTACAAGGAGTTTGTGTAATCCGTATGTGGAAGTCTAAGAAGAAAGATAATCCAAACACTCATTTTACGCGTAGAAAATCTATTCCATTTACTATTTAAGTCATTAATGCATCCTACTTTTGTAATGTATTATATAATTTTTAAAGAAAAATGATCCAAATACCCAGTTATCACGGAACTAATATAGATAAAAAACAAGAATAATTTACTTAAAAATGTTAACAAAATCCGCACAAGGCGCGGGAAACTTGAGTAGTGTTATTCTAGCATTCGTGGCTGTTATCCGTCCTTGTTTAAGAATACAAAATAAAGAGATTCTTCAATTCCTTGGGCTGTCAACGAATAGGAACAAGGCACGTGTAAGGACAGGGTCCCACCACCTGCAGCTGCATGTGAGCATGTGTATCGGCGAAACACGTGATAGTTTCACCACAGTTTCATGCAAGTTTTAAATAAAACAAAAAGAAAAATATGTGAAATCTGTTGAATGGGGTTCGTCTGACGGAACTCCCAAATTGGGTTTCATTGTAGAGAAGAGGGAAGTGGGCCTTTATGTTTGGCTCTGTTCGGTAAAACTAACTGAAATCAAGCTGAAATGATAACTGAAGTTTTTTGTAACTGAAGCTTATATTTCTAGCTGAAATCCATAACTGATTTTAAAGGCTGACAATTTTTAGTAAGTTAATGGGTGTTCGGTAAAACAAGCTGATTGTTGATAAAAGTGGAGGGTAAAATGACGAAAAGGGTATTGAGGAGGGAGAAGAGAGTAAGAGAAGGGGTATGGACCCACTTATATTAATTTGGAGAAAATGGGAATAAGCTACCATAAGCTGGATAATCTACACATGAGGAACTTAAATTTATAGCAAAAAATAAGCTACTATAAGCTAGAATAAGCTATCATAATCTACTCCTGCCAAACACCTCCTTGCAAGCTTATTTATTTCAATAAGCTATCATAAGCTCCAATAAGCTCCAATAAGCTTTTACCGAACACACACTTTGTCCATTTGGGGTATGACAAGTGGCACTTCTTTTGGCTAATTAAACATAGATTAGTATTTGGTTATTTTAACTAATTTTAAATTATTATTAATAAAAATAAATTACAATATAAGTAATAATTTTTTTTATCTATCCATGGATACCAATTTTGTATATATTTGATTCACTTAAAAAAATTAAATTATTTTTTTGGGTTGATTATGTGTAAACAAACACATATTAATCACTTTTTTTAAATAACTCATGATTTTAATTTGCACTAATTTATAAAATTAATTGTTTATAGGTAAATAAATGGTTGTTGGGAAATAAAAAAAGTAGAAAAGTGAGTTTCATGGGTTTCATTGATATTTAAGTGGGTTTCATGAAATAGAATTAAGAGAGTATAGATGATGTGGAAGAGAGAGAAATGAAAAAAGTGGGTATTTTTTTTGAGTTTTATGAGTTTTATGGGCTCACCAAGACATATGGTCTGAGGAATCTCCACGTCTTCGGGTCCATCGAGACACGCCCACCTGGCATGTGGGCACCCACCACGACCTTATCTATGACATCTCTAAGGTAGTCCATTATTTCATTTGTGCATATAAAAATCCACCGTTGAAATCATAGACTAACCGAATTCCCTCTAATCTAGGATCCAATCTATCTTTTGCTCTTATGCTTATCCATAATTTCAAGTAGTTACAATTAATATCAATTAAAAAAAGAAGAATTATTGATGCTCAACGTCGACTGTCGAGTTGATCATTCTAAAAAAAAAATGTTGAGTTGGTGCCAAGTCAGATAAGGTAGGACCACGCCACTTCACATTAATGGACAAGAGTTAGATCATTTGAGGAAGAGGATTAAAACAATAATGATATTAAAGTCCGATTATTTACAAATTGCTCGCTGCTTTACTTTACCTGCATAACTAATTTAATCCCCGTACTATGTACGGGTAATGCAATTATAAACTCAATTTAATTAGATATATAACTTCCATGATTACGATAAAAATATATGATCATATATATGTATCTTCGTATTATGATTAGTGTTTTTTACCAATAGTAAATCAACTCATAATATAAATAAGTTGGATTTATTCAAAAAATACTTTACGATAAATATCACGTTTTATTAAATAATAATATTTATTTGAAGATTACAACTAATTCTTGGTAAGAGATAATTCATAATTTTCGGGGTAATTCATAATTTTCGACAATTTTAACGGGATAAGATTATATGAGATTCTATAGTGTAATGACTCTTGGGTTAGTTTAGGCAAGTTATCGGAATTGTGGAAGGGTTAGCTAGCCAAGTGTTAGAGGTATAAATACATTCTTTGTATTCTGTTCTGGGTAACAAATGGAATAATAGAAACTTTCATTCTTTGTTCTCATCTCTTCTTCTCATCTCAATCACTTCTTCTGCCTTCTCATCTTCCTCTATTCCTAGAAATTACTCTCGGACATTGCAAATTCTAACTACCTAATTTATATAGAGAAGGGTTCAGCTGATTATTTTTATCAAATCATATATATTTATCTTTCTATTGTGATTAGTGTTTTTTTGTATACGTAAGGACCTGGTTGATTATTTTATGAAAGATATGACACGTGCCGTAATTTTTTGTGAAGACTTTGTCCCTGCTTTATACTATAGACAGTATAAATAAAACGGAATTATACACTTCATTTAGGAGTAGTCAGGGCAAACAAAAATTAATACGGAAAGTAATTTTGCGTTATAGATGGAGATACATATTTCTAACTTTTTATCATGTGAAGTGATTACTATTTTTTTGGGTTGGCCTACACCGTCGCTCTCTTCGGAACTCAATTGTGACCACATCCAGTCCACAACTCAATACTTTTGGACAAGTGCTCAAACGACCAATTACCACTAGAGACCAAGAGGTACTTGCATGATATGTGAAGCGATTAGTATTAGTCATGACTCATGATCATATGATAATGTTCAGTTAGACGATTTGATTAAATTGAAGAAGACGCTACAAATCCAACGAATTGAGTTATTTGTGGACACAATGTCAAAGTACATATGTGCTTAATTTTGGGTAAACTTATCAATCATAGTCATACGGTGGCAGGCAGCCAAGCTTAGTCAAAACTGAAGTAAGAGAATGATAAGAGAAGGCCAATTAGACAAATTGACATTAATTAGGTGGTGGTCTAATGAGCACCCACGTAATCAATTAAAGAAGTAATCATGATCAAAGAAGATGGTTGTCTACTTTAAAAAAAAGTACCATCATCAACGGGAATAATAATAGTACTGAACATTATGTCAATATCACACAGTACTATACTAGTCATTAAATACATAGGAACCAACCACACTACCACACTATTAGGTCACGAGAGCAATTTTATTTCTTCGGTAGAAAGGTCTCAAGAGTGATTTGACACGTAAAAATAAATTAAAAAGACGTGCATATATATATAACTAGGAAATCAATGAAGATAAAATTGTTGTTAACGGTGACTTCAATCTAAATTACACAGTGCGAGATAGGTTACGGGATAGGTAGTACGGGATCTTATTGTTTTATAGGAATACGGCCCATATTTGTGTTTAGGGTTTTTCGAGTCTCGATATGAGCTCTCGAAATACCTAAAGTTCTGTAATATGAATTTTGTCTTCCATAATAATATATTGTTTCCTAGCCCGTGGACGTAGATAAAGCATCGGTCACATAAATCTTTGTGTCGATTCTGTTTATTAAATTCTGGTTCAATCTCTCGTTAGAACTAGACCTGGCAATTCGGGTCGTTCGGGTCAATTCGGATCGGGTCGTTCGGGTCGGGTCCGTTCGGGTCAAACAGTCATTTCGGGTCTTGTTCGGTTCGGTTCGGGTTCGGTTCGGGTTCGGGTCATGTTCGGGTTCGGGTCTAGTTCGGGTTCGGGTCGTTTCGGGTCATAATATTTCGGGTTAGTTCGGGTTCGGGTCATTTCGGTTCGGGTCTAGTTCGGTTCGGACCTAGTTCGGTTCGGGTCCTTTTTGGATTGCTTCGAATCGGATCATTTCGGGTCGGGTCAATTCGGATTCGGGTGTTATTTGGATTCATTTTTTTTTAAATTATAAGATCACCCGCAACGGTGAGTTTTAACGTAGAAAGTTTGGGCACTTTAATGGCTACTTTAATGTGTCTTGTAATATTTCGACCAAAAAAAAAATGTGTCTTGTAATAAAACATAGTTACTACATATTATTGACAAAGATTTAGATGTAATTTCTACTTAGTTAATTAAAAAAAAATACTATTTGTATTATATACTTGCGGGCACATTCAAACTTATGTTGTATCATAAATCATTAATTAGATTGGATAACATATCATTGACACATTCATGACATATCTATATATTTTAATACGCGTCTCAATATTTAACTATGTTAATTAGTGTCAGATCCGGCTAATTACCCGGTTCAATCGGTTAGATGAAGTAGGGCCCCCGATATATCAAATGTTTTAGGTAAGATTTAGGGATACAACTAGACTTGGTGGTAGGGGTGAACAAAAATATCCGATCCGCCCATCCGGCCGATCCGATCCGATAAAATCTGGATAATTTGGATAGTTATATCTTTTATTTATTCATAACTTTTCTTTTTTTTGTAATAATATAATTTGAAAAAGAATGCTAAAACGGATAATTTGGATATCCATAATATACGGTCTCGGATATCCAATCCAAACGGATATTTCTTATCGGATATCCAGTTAATAACGGATCGGATACGGATCTAAGTTCGGTCAAAAAATTCGGATACCCGCTATTTCGGATCGGATCGGATAATCCGTTTGCTCATCCCTACTTGGTGGTGTAGACTGTAGAGTAAGTATATTAGTATTAGACCTGGCAATTCGGGTCGTTCGGGTCAATTCGGATCGGGTCGTTCGGGTCGGGTCCGTTCGGGTCAAACAGTCATTTCGGGTCTTGTTCGGTTCGGTTCGGGTTCGGTTCGGGTTCGGGTCATGTTCGGGTTCGGGTCTAGTTCGGGTTCGGGTCGTTTCGGGTCATAATATTTCGGGTTAGTTCGGGTTCGGGTCATTTCGGTTCGGGTCATTTCGGTTCGGGTCTAGTTCGGTTCGGACCTAGTTCGGTTCGGGTCCTTTTTGGATTGCTTCGAATCGGATCATTTCGGGTCGGGTCAATTCGGATTCGGGTGTTATTTGGATTCATTTTTTTAAAAATTATAAGATCACCCGCAACGGTGAGTTTTAACGTAGAAAGTTTAGGCACTTTAATGACTATTTTAATGTGTCCTGTAATAAAACATAGTTACTACATATTATTGACAAAGATTTAGATGTAATTTCTACTTAGTTAATAAAAAAAAATTACTATTTGTATTATATACTTGCGGGCACATTCAAACTTATGTTGTATCATAAATCATTAATTAGATTGGATAACATATCATTGACACATTCATGACATATCTATATATTTTAATACGCGTCTCAATTTAACTATGTTAATTAGTGTCAGATCCGGCTAATTGCCCGGTTCAATCGGTTAGATGAAGTAGGGCCCCCGATATATCAAATGTTTTACGTAAGATTTAGGGATACAACTAGACTTGGTGGTAGGGGTGAACAAAAATATCCGATCCGCCCATCCGGCCGATCCGATCCGATAAAATCTGGATAATTTGGATAGTTATATCTTTTATTTATTCATAACTTTTCTTTTTTTGTAATAATATAATTTGAAAAAGAATGCTAAAACGGATAATTTGGATATCCATAATATATAGTCTCGGATATCCGATCCAAACGGATATTTCTTATCGGATATCCAGTTAATAACGGATCGGATACGGATCTAAGTTTGGTCAAAAATTCGGATATCCGCTATTTCGGATCGGATCGGATAATCCGTTTGCTCATCCCTACTTGGTGGTGTAGACTGTAGAGTAGACTATAAAGTATATTAGTATAGAGTTTAGAAATGTTGTAAATGATCTGCTGTTCGAAACTCCATCTCTTTTTTTTTCATTTGTTTTATTTTCTTATTGTGCGGGTCATCGTCTCATTGAGCCCTAAAGTTTTCTTTTTTCAACCATTTCGGATCAGGTTACTTCGGGTCAATTTAGTTCGGGTCAGTTCGGGTTCGGGTCAGTTCGGGTTCGGGTCAGTTCGGTTTACATTTTATTCGGGTCATTTCGGTTCGGGTCATTTCGGTTCAGTTCGGGTTCGGTTCGGGTCTGGGTCATGTTCGGATGGTTCATTTTTCGTTGTTCGGGTCAAATTTCAGGTTCGGGTCGGGTCAGTTCGGTTCGGGTTTCGGGTCCGGGTCACTCTCTGCCGGGTCTAATTAGTATAGAGTTTAGAAATGTTGTAAATGATCTGCTGTTCGAAACTCCATATCTTTTTTTTTCATTTGTTTTATTTTCTTATTGTGCGGGTCATCGTCTCATTGTGCCCTAAAGTTATTTTTTTTCACCCATTTTGGATCGGGTTACTTCGGGTCAATTTAGTTCGGGTCAGTTCGGTTCGGGTCAGTTTGGGTTCGGGTCAGTTCGGTTTACATTTTATTCGGGTCATTTCGGTTTACATTTTATTCGGGTCATTTCGGTTCGGGTCTGGGTCATGTTCGGATGGTTCATTTTTCGTTGTTTGAGTCAAATTTCGAGTTCGGGTCGGGTCAGTTCGGTTCGGGTTTCGGGTCCGGGTCCGGGTCACTCTCTGCCGGGTCTAGTTAGAACCATCGTAATATAATATCAAGAAACTCGGAAATTGTGTTTTTCACGTAATTTATACCTGTCCACGTTTGCAAACCTGACACGTCAGACTTAGCAAACACCAGATAAATCCTCAAAATTTCTCTCATCATTATACCATTTTAAGCCTCTCCTAAATCCCCCTATATATATTGACCAAAAAAAAAAACCCCCTATATATATACACAAATCAAGCCAGCACAAAACTCTAGCCTTTGGAGCTTTTTAGTAATTAACATACATATATACATTGGTGTATTTTTTTTTTAACTTTCTTTGAGCGATTCAGTTCCGTTGAAGATGGTGCCGATCACAGCCGTGTTCAGCTGCCTGGTCTCGTCGGTGATGGAGTTCGTGTTCGCAAGGAGGGAGCCGTCGCCATCGAGCTTTGTCTCGGCCTTGTCGGAGTTCCAGAATCGGATCGCTGCCGCCTCCTTAAGCGCTGAGTTTCAACCAGATGTTGCTTAATTAATTCCTTTTTATTTTTATCTGGATTATTTTTTTTGTATATTGCTTGGCTTTAATCTAGCTCCGATGTATATGGCGACCGATCCAATTTGATCATAAGCTGTTTTTGGATGATGGAGTTTTTTTTTTTTTTGATAAAAGGATGATGGAGTTGGCACAAGGATAAGCATGTAAATTTTCTTTCCTTCTCTCTCTCTCTCTTTTTGTTTTTGTATTGATAAGCTGAGATGTGATCAACTTTTTTTTTGGTAGAAGAGAGATGTGATCAACTTTATGTATGGGTAAAGTTACATCGCAATTTTAAGGAAACAATTGCAGATTTGAGATCGTAACTTTCAACTAGATTATAACCGCCTCGAATCTACTACCGTATATACGTTCGTTCCTAAATTAATATCTTTCTTAAATTGATTTAAACAATTCAAGGTGAAATATGTTTCTCTAGCTAAACGTATTTTTTGACCGTTTGGAGGCAAAAAAAAAAAAAGACATAACCCTTTATTTACACTTGTATGCACATTGCCTTCTGAAGCTATCAAGAAGATATATACAAAAAGAACACAAAGATGGGATTAGTTAGCACTTAATTGGTGTGTTTGTGGAGACAGCTCTTGCAAACCGTGAAGAGGTGACGTTACGCCGGCCATGTATATTGAATTGAATCTATCAAATGTGGTGTATAACCAAAGCGGCCGGTTGTTACTCATTTTATTTCATCAACAAAATAAGTGGTATGTACGTTGTTGATCATAGTAACAAAGATACATAGTTGTACAAAAGCGGTCCCCTAGCTTATAGATTTTACACATGCAGCTCATGATCGATCATGCATGTAACTTTACACTTCTCCAACAAACTTCAATTCATTCCTTGTGAATTTATATAGGCGTGAATAAAAAGTAAACTAGCTACTCTTTCCTTACTTCAGTATTAAAATGACGGTCTTTTTAGTCTTCGGATATTTAGCCTATTGGTTAAGCCTCTAGAATAGTACTCCGACTCTTTTAGTTAATTATAGACAGTACTTTCAGACATCAATCAAAACAAAAAAATTTGTTTTTTAGCCACTTGCATAATAAAACAGTTTTTTTATTTTATATAATTGACATACTTCACATGCATGTATCAACGCTATATTACAATTAATTAGTCCCATACAATGAAGTCCGAATTAATAAGGATAAGAAATGAGAATAAACGAACAAACAGTGAAGGCTAATGAACCCAAATTCATAAGTCCCCAAAGACAAAAAAGGGACTAAAATAGTTCAAAACACAATTATTTTTTGGAAAAATATGAAACCCACAATGACAAGATACATATAGCTTCACATGGGTGAGGAATGCATACATAACAAACTAACCAGGTTTTTGCCTTGCCTTAATTTGAAAAATGTTACTCGCATTAAATAAACTTCAGACACGTGACAATTACAAAACTCAAATAAATCATTGTGTAAAATTATTAAAATATTCTGTTTTTGCTTCCCTCGTACTCCGTATTAATTAATAGTACAGGGTAGACCTTAATTTCATCAACAAAAATACTGTAAAAAAAAGAGTAGGCTTCTGTTGTTTTTATGCTTTGTGTGGTAATTACATATGCTTAATTACTTGATGAAAAGAATCTATTTTCCCACTCTTGACAAAAAAAAAAAGAAGAAGAAAGAATCCCATGCCTTGCATTATTATTGCTGGCCGGGTTGCCATCGCAAGAGATTCCTCCTCTCTTGTTTCTTATTGGGACACGTGTTTATTTTCCCATTAACCTTAAAAAATGCCCCAAACATTTGAGAACTTCAGAAATACCCCCTGGCCAATCAAAGGAGGTGTTTAGTGAATCGAATTCCTAAACAGCGCTAGGTCGGATGCATCTGTGATTTTTTTTTTGGTTGAGGGCACTGCCCATGAGAGTCGAACCGGTGACCTCTGGATACTACCATTGGAGGCTTAACCGTTTTGACTAAATGCCCGAAGGCGGATGCATCTATCATTGGTCGAGTATTCTTGATTCAAGGTTTTGTCAAAGAACATTATCTGCTTTTATTTATTTTATTTTTTTGAGCGTTTTATTTATTTTATTGAGCAAACATCATTATCGACTTGGCGTATAATTAATCACGACTAAATACGGAGTATATGATTTTTGTCAACTTTGCTTATTGTTTATTCCCTAGTAGTATATAAATTCCAATAGAGCCATAAGTTGGATGCAAATTAATTAGAATAAATTTAGGCTTTTGTCAAAGATTATGAAATTACATTGTACATGCGATGATATTGATTACTGTTGACGAGAAATGCTATATGAAATACTCCGTACTCTGTAAAATTTACTGTATAAAAGTGTAGACCTAGCTGGAAAAGTACCATTACTATTTTACTGTTGTTGACAAATACACATGCCATGATTTTATCTGCTGTGTTCTGGTACTGTTGCTGACAAATCGTGTACATGTCAAAATGCATACTCCCTCTGTCCCACTTAAATTGTCCATCTTTTGAAATTGCACTGTATTTTATGCAATTGAAAAGGTGTCAGCTGAGAAGTGTAAAGTGAAATGAGTAAAAGTAGCAATCCATCACTTCACTTTTCAACCAATAGGAAACAAACATTCAATTTTAAGGGACCAATGGGAAGCAAGCATTCAATGCACACGGATTCCTCCTTTATTACACCACACAACTCTATAAATGAGCTCAACAACCCCATTAAACAGGTTACAAACTACAGAGAACATTCTCTGACCTTAAAAAAAATCCAAAACAAAATCCAAAAAAAAACACAGTTTTTTGCATCACAGCTTCGAGTCCATGGCTTCAGGAATTGACTTAAATGATCCACTTCCAGAGGATGTAGCCCCACAAGAACAGGTGCACCACAGCTTCGATCTCAATCAGCCAGCAGGGGAAATGGATGAGGATGAGGGGCTACAACAACCGGAGCAGAATGAAGAGCAACCAGCTTCCAATCATCAGCCAAACAGATCGAAGCTCAGCAGTGACAAAAGGTTTCAGATTCTCATGAAGCTGCATCAAATACCAAGAAAGGGACGATTGATGAGAGGGGCAATGCAACAGGTTGCAGATGAGTTCAATGTCTCAACTAGAACAACAGCAAGAATTTGGAACATGGCACAACAGCAAGTCCAATCTGGACAACTGCCCAATGTATGCACAAGGTATCATAATGGGGGCAGAAAGAGAATAGAAGTGGACATTGCAAGAATAACATCACTTAGCATGGGGGATAGAACTTGCATAAGAGATTTGGCAAGCAAGCTGGACATGTCAAAGAGCTCTACACACAGGCTACTCAAAAGAGGCATTATCAGACCACACACAAATGCACTCAAGCTAGGATTGAAAGATGCAAACAAGTTTACAAGACTAGAGTGGGTTCTCAGCCTACTAAGTGGAGCCACAGCAGCAACAAAAAGACAGTATTATCCCATGTATGATTTCGTGCACATTGATGAGAAATGGTTCAATTTAAGCAAGAAAAGTCAGCGTGTATATCTAGCACAGCATGAGAGGGGGAAGCACAGAACAGCCAGTTCAAGCAAATTTATACCAAAGGTCATGTTCACAGCAGCAGTGGCTAGACCTAGATTTAATTCAGAGGGGCAGTGCACATTTGATGGAAAGATTGGCATTTTCCCATGCACATACAAGGAGGCAGCAAAGAGAAATTCCAAAAACAGGGTGAAGGGGACAATGGTCACTAAGCTAGTTGAATCAATCAACCAAAAGGTCACAAGGAGCATGCTCATTGAACAAATTGTACCAGCAATCAAGGCCAAATGGCCACAAGATGGGGCAGAGCACAGAGTAATATTCATCCAACAGGATAATGCCAAGGCACATATAACTCAGGAAGATGCAGAATGGCAAAAGGTATACAAGCAAGACAACTTCACTTTTATTCTACTTCAACAGCCACCAAACAGCCCTGACCTAAACATTTTAGACTTAGGATTTTTTAGGTCAATTCAGTCATTGATGCATAAGAAAATGCCTAAGGATATAGATGGCATGTTGGAAGCTGTCCATAATGCATTCAATGAGCTAGACCCTAAGACTTTGGGCAATGTATGGATGACACTTCAGTATGTAATGAATGAAGTCATGAAAGTCAGGGGAGGGAATGACCATGAGATTCCACATGTCAACAGAAAAAGGCTGGAAGCACAAGGGAATCTACCAGCACAAGTGCAGGCCCCAATGTGGGCAGTGCAACAGACATGTGATATGGTTCATGAAAACAGGTATGGAGTGTTACCACAAGGGAAGGAAGATAACACTAAAGCAAGTGAAGTGCATGCACAAGGGCAGGAAGATAACACTCAAGCAAGTGAAATGCAACAAAGTCAGGAAGATCCTTTTGAAGAAACTGATTTCATGTAGGGGAAACCATGAAGGTTGTTGCTTAAAACTTTTTGTGTACAAAACAGAAGTGAAATCCAAAAGTATAGTTATGGCATGTAAGTATTTTGGGAAGTTAGCATTGATGAAACAAAAGTGTATAAGTATATGTATGACTTTATTGATCAGTATCAACAAAGCCACACATATATTTTGGGAAGTATATGTATTTTTGGGAAACTTATTTCATGTAAGCATTTTGGGAAGTTGGCATGAATGAAATCAAATTATGCATGAAATCACAACAATAAGGGAAAAAGGAAAAAAAATGAAAAATAATCTCAGAAATTTCCCCTCACATCATTGATACAAGTTCAACCCACAACCCTTAGATCTCAATTGTGGCGTGCCAGAGCCCTTTACAAGGCTGGCTTCCACAAGAGTTCCATTAGGTGTGAGCCCTGATGGAACAAGCATCTTAGCCAAGAGTGTATCATCATTGATAAAAAAAAAGAAAAAAAATCTCAGACTGCCCCTTGCATCATTGATGCTTGATCAGTATCAAAACCATTTAGATCTCATTGTGGCGTGCCAGAGCCCTTTACAGGGCTGGCTTCCTCAAGAATTCCATTATGGGAAGACACAAGTGATCAAGCATCTCAGTTTTCAAGAGGTTTCATCATTGATAAAAAAGAAAAGGTTAAAACAGTTTGAAACATGCAGAAACTTACAAAAGCATGCAGAAGCACAAACGGAAACATATAGACAAATACAGATGCATACACACAACATACATATACATTCAGAAGCTTGCATAAACATTTCAGATAATCACAGCATAAAAAAGAAAAGGTTAAAACAGTTTGAAACATGCAGAAACATACAAAAGCATACAGAAGCACAAACAGAAACATATAGACACATAAAGATGCATACACACAACATACATATACATATACATTCAGAAGCTTGCATACACATCTCAGCTAATTAAAGCATACAAAGCAATCATGATGCAAATATGCAGAAACATTCAACAATCCAAAACAATAACAGAGGGGCAGAGCAACAAGGGGAAGCACATGTCATTAAAGCAAGCAATATCACACACATGGAAACAAAGCAACACAATGGGGAAGCACATCTCAGTTTGGAAGACATTAAAGCATCAGATCAGGGAAACTTAGCTAATATGTTCCTCTGAATCAGGTACAATTTCACCATCAGAATCAGGGGCAGGGGTCACTTCATCAGGCTTAGGGGAATTTGATGAGCCCTGAATCTCAACATTTGTTTTCTGTTTTTTTTTGGTGGTGCCTCCAATGGCGGTGGACTGAAGGAGTGCACTCCAACACAGTAAGTACCCCAGTCACACTCAGGTTCTGAGCACCAGTAATAATCAGATTGATATGATAGTTGGGGACTGCCTTCATCCGCAAAAATAACATCTGGGTCTAGCTCATCTGGTTTGCTGTTGTAGGGGACTAGCAACCTGCATTCATCAAAGGGAAGCACATGTCAGTAAGAGCAACCAAACAGAGAGTAAGGAAGATCAAGGAAGAGCAACTTAGGGTACTAACCAGAGGGCAAGAGCAACCAAACAGAGAGCATTGCAGAGCAAGCAGTGATCCATGGATCCAAGCAGTGAACCAACCAGAGATCATGAGCAAGCAAACACAAGTGTTAGGGCCTCGATTCAAGGGCAATAACAAGAATAACATCATTATTAGGGGAATTGATACAGAGGGGCAATTTTTTCTTGCTTGTTTTTCCATCTATGCATGCATTTGGCATACAAACAAAGACAAGCAAAGAATGGAAAAACAAGCAAGAAAGTATCACCCAAGTTGCTTACCACACAGATTAGATCCAAGCAACATGCAACAACAAGCCAAAGGGGCAGAGGCCAAGAGAGATCCAACATGCAAAACCGAGAGCAACAAAGAATGAGATCTCAGTTCAACAATACAAGATCCAACATGCACAAGTAGAGAAACAGAGATACAAGATCCACAACCAAGCATGCAAGACGACTTACCGAGGAGACTCAGATGGATCCATCTTGTAGAGCTAACAAATTGCAGCAACTAGAGAGCAAAAGCGAGATCCCAAAACAGAAACCAAAATATAGACCAAGCAAGAATGAGATCTCAAATGTACAAGTCAAGATCCACAAGAAAGCTAAAAAATCGTGAGCATGCAAGATCGAGAGCCAAATCACAAGAGCTCAGTACCAAATCAAGATCGAGAGCAAAACACTCAAGCAAAGCCAAGAGCTCAGTTCCAAATCACAAGATCCAGAAGCACCAACCAAAATCCAGAGCAAGCAAAACAAGATCAAGTAAAACGAGATGGATCCATCTTGGTTCCAAACCAAGATCTCACTTCCAAACGAAAATCTCAACTCCAAGAGCAAGATCCAGATGCATGCAAGAGAATCGAGAACAAGCAAGAGCAAGATCGAGCATTTACTCAAGCAGAGAATCCAGAGCTAACACAAACCATAAAATCGAGAGCAACAAAGAAGAAGCAAAAACAATGGAGATTCGAAAACCATAAGAGATCCACAAAGGAACACAGATCGACAAGGCAAAGCAACAAACCAGAGAATCGAGATCAAAAACCACCACAATCGGGGAAAACAAACTGCAGAGGAGATCGATCCAAAGCCAAAGCAACAAAGAAGCACCAAAAACCAAGCAACAATGGTGATTGAAGATGGAGCCGAGGGTTGAGGAAGAGTGAGGGGTTTAAGAGATTTGAGAGCTTTGAGAGAGTTTTGAGATGAAAAACGGCACAAATGGCTCAGCTAGGGTTTCCAGAGGGATTTTCTTGCTTTTATCCCTCAACCCTAGTGGACCAAGCTGGTAGGAGGCCCAAAAACCCCACTCAAAATGTCCATCCGCCATTGTTGCCATAAAAGCCTTGTGACAGCTCAATTTTGAGCCCAATAGAAATGACCCAAACATAAACAAAATGGATTTCATTTTGTTCAAAAAAGAAAAAGAAAAATAGTGGTACAAAAATTTTCATTTAATTTTGTGTAAATATTGAGTTATGAATTGATTAAATGTGATGAATTTGTTGTTTAGATTGATAGGGAGAGATTAGTTGGGTAGAAGGAGTTAGTTAGTGTAGGGTAAAGTAATGATTGTGTAGGGAAAATAGTTGATGAAAGTATGGATGAAAATGGAAAGTTATAAAAAGTGGACAAAAGTTTCGGGACGCCCGATTAGGAAAGATGGACAAATATAATGGGACGGAGGGAGTATAACCTTTGGTCTACGATACTAGGAAAGGTCAAACGACAAGTTTAGCCGAGTAACCAAGCACCAACGAAGTTGAATAAAGGTCATGAGTTGGGCTTTAATTTGAATCTAGAGAGTAACGGGCTTTATAAGGTCCATTAGATAAGCTGCAAATGGGCTTTATTAGGCCCATTAAATAAGCTGCCAATGCAGAGAGAAATGTCATGTGCGTGTAGACTGTAGGATAATGTGTTTTGAAATTAGGGTGTACAAAACAGAGGGCAGCAAAACAGGTTTAAAGATGTAGTTGTTATGGGCCCACATTAACGAGCAATTCATCACCAACTGGATGGCCTTTTGGATCTGCTGTGCTTAAAGTGTTTATGAGTCCATCATCCAATGCAATCACTTTTAACCTCTGGGTCCTTTCATATATTTAACACGATTGAATGATGTATATACTTTGGTTGAAGATTAAATATAATAATATATTAAACGTGTATAAATAGAGTGATAGAATTTGGAAGCACAAACGGAATACTTTCGGGTTTACCCGTGACCCATGGCCTATGTTGAGGAGTAGTACTCCTCAACATAGGCCATGGGTCATGGGTACTACTACTACTAGTTTGGAAATGTGAAAAATAAAAGAGGAAAGATCTTGACGTACTGGGACCTTGCACTTCATTGCGGGTTCTAGATCGTTCTTCCGGATATATGGGTTATGTTACATTGTTACTTATGTATCACCATCATTGCGTAACTATTGAGCAGCTCAACAATAATAGCATTGATTTGGTCTTACACAAGTTTCCCTACTTGAATGGTTTTGCTTCATTGGGTTAAGTTTCTGAATTCATTTTTAAATAACTCATTATCTTGCAAGAAACATCAAATTCCGTTGCTCTTGATGGTACTGGCCACGAGAGTTGAATCGATGCCGTCTCCGTTTACACTCTCGGTTAAAAGTATAGAACTTTGGTAGCAATTGAATCCCCAAGTTCCCAACTACCTCACACAGTCACACACATGAATGCCAAACGCATCTCCTAATTTTCAACCACCCATAAATCATTATATAAAACTCCCCTCAACTGCCAAGAAAGAGAAAGAAAAAACCCCCCGAAAATGCAAAAACACCCAGTAGCAGAGGCCAGCGAGAGCAGCCCGTTCGGGGCCCTGTCACCGGCCGAGTTCTACGCGCGCCACTCAGTGAGCCACTCGTCCGAGTACATCACCAACCCCCGTGGCCTGAAGCTCTTCACCCAGTGGTGGACCCCGCTCCCCCCGACCCCAGTCCTGGGCACGGTCTGCGTGGTCCACGGCTTCACGGGCGAGTCCAGCTGGACCGTCCAGCTGACCGCCGTCCACATCGCCAAGTCCGGGTTCGCCGTGTGCGCCCTGGACCACCAGGGCCACGGCTTCTCGGACGGCCTCGACGGCCTCATCGTCCACATCCCCGACATCAACCCCGTCGTCGACGACTGCCTCTCCTTCTTCGACTCCTTCCGCTCCCGCTTCGGCCCCGGCCTCCCCTCCTTCCTCTACTCGGAGTCGCTCGGCGGCGCCATCTCGCTCCTCATCACGCTCCGCCGCCCCCAGGCGCGCCCCTTCGACGGCGTGGTGCTCAATGGCGCCATGTGCGGGATCAGCGACAAGTTCAAGCCCCCGTGGCCGCTCGAGCACCTCCTCTCCTTCGCCGCCGCTGTTATCCCTACCTGGCGCGTTGTCCCCACTCGCGGTTCCATCCCCGATGTCTCCTTCAAGGTCTGTAAACCCTCTTGACCTATCCGGATCCCATCGATCCCCAAATTGAGATTTTACTAGAATTGCAATTCTGTCACACTTATTTGCTTGTATTTATAAATTAGACCCACATTATTTCATAATTCAACTTGATGATACCAATTTCACTCTCCAACATCCTTTGCTAACTAATTCTAGTGCTGAACCGCTTCCATTAAGAAAGAAACTTTAGGTTGTTATTAACTTTTGGTTTGTTCTTTTAGCAAAAATTACTTCTTTTGTTGAAGGTAATATAGCAATCCGAGAAAAGTACGTATATAACATTGTCTCATTTCTAAAATTGTCCACAAAATTACAGAGTACCTATAATTTTGTGGAAGAACACTTTCCAAGTTTCCATCAATTACAGTCCAGCTTACATTAGATACTATAAATTTTTTTTGGTCGAAGTCTAGATACTATAATTTGAGACTTGATTGTTTAATTAGATGTATGAATGTTGAAACTATTGTGTTAATTTGGTGATATGCTATCCGGCTAAAAGAATAATATAGTAAAATATTTGCGTCAAATTTATCTAACAATTTTGAGGACGTTCAATGAAGTTTATATGTGTGTGTGTGGGCTAATTGAGGGCGTTTCCCGGTTGTGTTAGGAGGAGCGGAAGAGGAAGCTGGCATTGGCGAGCCCGAGGAGGTCGACAGGGAAGCCACGGGCCGCCACGGCCCAGGAGCTGCTGAGGATATGCAGGGAGGTGCAGTCCAGGTTCGAGGAGATAGACGTGCCTTTCCTGATCGTGCACGGCGGAGACGACGTCGTTTGCGACCCTGCCTGCGTCGAGGAGCTTTACCGGCGCGCCTCCAGCAAGGACAAGACCATCAAGATCTACCCTGGCATGTGGCACCAGCTGGTTGGGGAGCCTGACGAGAGTGTTGACCAGGTCTTTGGGGACGTCGTTGAGTGGCTCAGGGCTCGAGCTCAACGCGACAAAGGTCAGGGTAAGGGCGCGGAGGACGGTGGCCTCTGAGGTTTATTGATTGATGCTGAAATTGATGGAATGTCATTATGCGTGTGCTATGGTAGTGTACGGTTACCGGCCGTTTTGTTCTGCTTAATTGTCGCACAAACTGCATGAACATAGAAATAAGATGATTGAAGGTGCATTTGGATTTGGTATTTGATCATGAACTCATTGCCGTTTGCTAGGATTTGCACTTTTGGCCGGTTTTAACCCTCTAACAAAGCGGGTTTAGAGTTGTCTGTTCTTCAACGCTCCCTTTTCCTAGTTTTCTCATCCAATTTCAAATCAAAATTTTAGTCCTCATACAATTGTACTATATATCTCAATTTTATAAACTAAGTCATTTACAGTACAATGGACTTTTATAATGCGTGTCACGTTAACATCACCGTATTAGCACTGATTCTCCGGTTTTAAGTTTAGTGATCACATATGACCATGATTCTAAAGTTTACACTTTATATAACGGATTTTCCCTCTTCTTCCGCCATTTTCTCTCCTTGTATTCTTCCTTATGTTGCGACTATTACTTTTTTATGTGTATATAGATACATCTATACAACACTTAAAATTCATCCTCATCTTGTCACATTAATGACTTCTCTCTAATTGTTTTTTGGATGAAATATCTATATCTACAACTCTTATTTTTCTTTTCCTTGTCAAATAAATGCATGTTTTTATATTTTTTTCTTTTTTTGTTTTGTTTTTTTATTTTGTTTTTATTTGTAATTGATTATGAATGCATGCTACTATGTTTTATTTTTTACATCCATATACCATGTTATAATATTGTAACTTGAATGAAAAGCCATATCATTTTTTCTTTTTTGAACGAGAATGTAAAGCTTAAAGAGCTAACCATATGCTTTCGATTTAAATTTCCTCCAAAATGTCTATAAAATTATAAAGAGTATTCCCTACACACAGTGACGAACGCAGAACGGATTTAAAGGGGGGGCACAGCCGCCCAACTCGTGCACGAGATCCAATGATTCAAGAATAATCGATAAATTTAGCTACTCAATACTCTTAAATAGTAATAAAATAGGTACTTGTTTTTCAAAAAAAAAATTACGATATGTATGAAATCTAATTTATGCAGTAAATAGCTGGTTTATAAACAAAATTTTGAGAGAAATGCATTAAATTTGAATAAAAAAGCTCTTTGTTGAAGTCCGAAAACACCGATTGTAGATTAACGCGATGAGAGCAAGAGGTTTGAACTCAACCAAGTCAACGGACAGAGAGATGGAAAGTATTTGGTCGCTTGAAGTGTTTTAACGCGATGGGAGTAGTGCTAAGAATGCTTTTTGTATTAACTGTGGGATTCAATAGGGAACAGATGACCTCTATCGCGTTTAGGTGTATCGGGTTACAACAATAATCTTAGCTCGAGATCTAGTGTGTGTGGTTCACGAGGTTTTTTCTTGATCCCCATTCTGGTGCGTTGAGCTCGCTATTTATAGTGTAGGTTCGAGCTGGATCGGAGCGAGAGGCCGATGTGGGACGGGTTCCGCCCAGGTACGTGTCGCTCTATCGTTGGCTCTCGGGGCGGCAGCCGCGGAGCTGGCCAATCAAAGGCCGGGATGGGACGTTGTCGCCCACCGCTCATCCGATGGGACGTTGCCGCCCACCCACTTGTGTGGATGGGACCGGGCGATGAGCGCGGTGCGCACAACCCCCGGGGCCGGGCCTCTACCTTGTAGGGAGTCTGTCTTGTAAGGAACCATTGGTTTGACCGCGGCGCATCCCATCGCGATCGTCGTAGAGTCGGGCTTGACGACATCATTGAGAAGTCTATACTTGGTCATATTTTTCTTTGGTAGGGTGCCTTATCGCGCTGACGGTTCCTGGTATCAACACAACCCCATGGACCGGGACTTCGATGCCCCTTTCGAGGACGGGTCCAAAAAAGTACCTCGAACCGGAAACGTGATGCGGGGAACGCGCTAAAGTTTCGGAGGCGGACGAGCAAATGAGGGCGACTGGACGAGGAGCGTGGCGAAGGAAGCTTTTTGGGCCGTTTTGCTTAGTGGGCCGCTCGTAAAACGAAGCCCAAATCTTCGCGGCCCTCTGGGATCCGAAGTAAAAGAGCGGTTTCCGCACTTCGTCTTCTTCATTTCATCACTTCAACCTCTCATCCACGCCCTTTTCGCTCTCAAGCCCCGTCCGTCCTCTGTCGCCGGCAACAGACTCAACGAACGCCTCCACCGCCCACGCACCGCTCTTCAATCTTTCCGGTACGTCCTCCCTTCCTTTCTTCTTCATTTTCCGCCCCCTTTTTTTTTTGGGTTTTCGGGCGAGCCCTAGGCCCAGCGACGGTGGCGCCGCTGGTGCCTGCGGCTTCGGGTGCGGACCTCCCCGAGGGCCGCCCTGCTGAGGGTGGGTTTTCCAGCGTTCTGGGCGGCGGGGGGCGTCGCCGCGCCACTGCCCTAAAAAGGACCGTGGGCCAGGCTTGGGTTGTGCGTCGCTCCGACAATCGTCGTGCGCTGGTGGCGACGCTGTGCCTGGCCCCAAGGGCTCCGCCGGGGAGACGAAAGGTCGCGGGTAGGCGAAAAGGCGTGGGCGAAAAGCCTTGGGGAGATGAAGCGTCTCGGGGAGACGAAGCGTCTCGGGGAGACGAAGCGTCGGCCCGTCCCATCGCAGTCTCGTCACTGAGACCTGTCTCTAGGGGCCCGCGCTGAGCGCGGCAGAATGTTCCTCTGACACCGCGCCGGATTTCCAGGCCCTCCGCCCACGACAGGGCCTCTCGTCCTATCGTGTTCCACCATGTGCCCGCGTTCTGCGCTTAGTTGCTTTTCACATTTTGTAAGGTTTTCTTTTGTGCGAGCACCGAGGCTGGGGTACCGTGCTTGCCTGGTTTTCTTTTTATGCTTGCTGCTTCTGAGCTTTATCCTGCTTGTGCACTCATCGCGTTTATTTCTTTTATCATGATTGTCTCTTCCTGTGCACATCATTTCTCTTTTCCTTCCTCCAGGAGCCTCTTTGCTTCCGTGCCCTGGATCTGGGGTTTTCCAGCGACTCTTGCCCTTCAGGCGTGGATCGCGGTCACAGAGTAACGAGCTGGGATGACTTCTACGCCCCTGACCCCTCGCTTGAGTACCGGGATATGTCCGTGAGCGATTCACAGAACAACTTCCGCGAGCCCGCCGGTTTGAGCCAGAGCGATCCCACCACGGTATCCGAGGCCCGTACGAAAAGCGAGTCCTCATCGCGACCTATGGCCCGTTGCAGGCCCTACGACCCTCACGATGAGGCCCCTGACGATGAGGCGTCCACTTCTGGGACCGCGAGGAGCTTTCCCTCGCGGTACTTAACTAGCGTTAGGGCGGCGGTCCCTCGCTTCCGTCAGACCAGGCCCGCGCGTCTGGCAGACTATGAGCACCCGGAGACACTGGCCAAGGGTTGTGCGTCCATCCTTACCCTCGAGGAGCTGGATGAGATCGCTGCAGGATACCCTTGGCCAGAAGGGGTGGAGCTCCTGCTACCCTTGGACGGGGGCAACAACTATGCCGCCTACGAGGCGGGGCACGTGGTTTACGCGGCGAGCCTCATCGCGGGTTTTAGGATTCCGCTGCCGCACTACGTATCCCAATTCCTATTTGACCTCGAGCTCGCCCCTGCCTCGATGGCCCCTAACTGCTGGAGCTACATCGCGGCATACCATATAAGGTGTTTGGAGCTGAAGTACCCCCCTTCCGCGGGGCATCTGCAACAGATTCTTACTATAAAAGCGGATAAGAGGGGCATTATTAACTTCAGCCTTACAAAATGCAATCTTATCATCACTCCCTCCAATGTTGGACCGCGGTGGAGGGAAAAATGGTTCATCGTGCATGATTTCCAGGGCGACGTCATGCTCTGCCCCCTTATCGCCAATAGGTTCCGTCCCTACAAACGCAGGCGCGGTGCAACGCAACAGGCCGCCGTGGCGAAGAAAGCTTTTGTTGCACCCCGCAAGAGGGAGCAACAAGCGTGGCTGACCCAAGAGCGCCTTGAGCGCGCGGGACTTCGCCTGAGGCCTGAGCCGCCTCGGGAGGTCGAAAAGTCCTCGTCCGCCACCGCGTTGCCGATATCAGAGGGCGAGGGTATTTTTGTTTTCTTCTGGGGCCGTCTTTTTTCTTGAATCATGCTTTTTCTTTTTATTACTATGAACGCGCTAACTGATATTACCGGGGGTTTGTTTTGCAGATATGGATGTGTTTGCAGCCCTTGTTTCAGGCAAGTCTGCCCCTACCGCCTCCGCGGGCCCCTCCACATCCGGGAAAGAGCACACCGCGAAGGGTGCTAATGACAAAAAGGGGCGGCCAAACCCTCCGGGACAAAAGGACAAACGTGTCCAGGGCTCTTTGAAGCGGAGGACCGTGAAGGACGCGGTCCGTGCCGAGGAGGCGGCCCCGAAGAGGGGTAAGAAGGATGTGGGCCCGGCCGAGGAACCGGCCACTGAGACCGCGAAGGGCCCCGCCCAGATTGTGACGGGCGCGGGTAGCCGCCATCACTGGTCGCGACGGGCCCTGGTGGAGGGGTTCGCTTGCGCGGGGCCGAGCTGGGGCACCTTTCAGGAGGGTCAGTATGCTTATGACTCGGAAAGGGAGTGGTTCCAAACCCTTAACGGGTCCCAGGTCAGTGGGGAGTGCATGAAGTATGGCCACATGGTACGCGGTCTTTGCTTGTTTTGTGTTTTCATTGTCATCTGTGCTTTTTCTTTGTTCTGATGTTGCTGTGATCCGCAGGTCAACGCATGGTTGAACTATCTTCCTGACCGGGTGCGCGAGGAGGAGGCCAGGGCGTAGGCGGCAGTGAAGGCTAAGGAGGAAGCCGAGGCGTCACTTCAGGAGTTGCGCGCGCAGGCGGAGAAGGACGCCGCGGTGCTTAAGTCGGCCATGTCTCAGGTTGCAGCGCTGAAGAAGGATGCCTGATAGACACATATTAGGTAGTGTTTTAGGGCATGTTTATTTAGGATTTTTATGGTTTTTGGTTTAGTTTTAGTTAGTTTTGCTAGTTTTGTTAGTTTGTAGAAAAATTCGGATATCTACACTTTGTTGTGGTTTTTGATTGTAGATGTGAAGACAACAAGTGTAGAGGAGGTGAAGCCAAAGCATTGGAGAAAGCAAGAAGAGAGCCAAGCTATGAGATTAGCCCAAGAGGTGATGGGAAAAGCACACTTGGTTCCGGAATATGTATTGGAGTTGTTGTTTCGACACCTCTTTCTTGTAAGGGTTGGACTTGGAGCTATGGTGGTCGGATCGAGCTGATTTTGGTGTCATTGGAAAGCTAACTCGAAGAGCTACAATTCACCTTTTTACTCCGAGTCCAAATTCCAACTCTAAGTGGGTCAAAATAGCCTCTGAAGTGATACGTGACGACCAGTGTTGAAAGCGCGGGCAGGAGGCCAAAGCGCGCCCGCGCTTTAAGGGTTCATCCCGCGTTTCGAGACCCGAGTCTCTGCCGTGAAAGCGCGGGCAAGGCATCGAAAACGCGACCGCGTTTCTGGGTGCTTGCCCGAGTTTTCGCCCGTGTCCGAGTTATGTCCGAGATTTTTATGGGAATCTTTTTGGGCCTTTTGGGTTATCTTTTTAGATATATTTTTGGGAACCTTAGACATATATAAATAGCTTTTGTTTTCTAGGTTTGGATTATCTTCATATCTTTGAATATTTGATTGGTGGTTGAAGCTTGAGAAGAACAAGAATCCTTTGGAAGAATTGTAAGCTTTTCAATGTCTTTTAACAACTAAACCTCTTTTGCTTGACTAGTTAATTGAAGTTGTGAACGAAGTATTATTGTGAGGTTTGATTGTTCTTAATTTTCCTTGACTAGATTGTTTTCTCTGTGCTTAATTGAATAAGTTTGATCTAGGGTTTTATTAGCTTGATCACCTAATATGATTTCTAGGTTGAATTACAACTAGATCTTTTTAATTACCGGTCGGTGTTAATTAGATCAAAAGTAGAACCTTTAGTCAATCTAGGACTGGTAGGACTAATTGATTAGAGAAGAGAATTCAATTGCATGTTATTTGGATGTCTGGTTGCTCTGAATGCATGTTTCTATTGATACTTGAATCTTAATGCTGTTGTCAAATTGAATCTAGGAGGTCTCTTAGGTTATTTGATAAGGCCGATTGACCGAAAACCACCCGTATAATAGGCATATTGCCCTAAACCACCCCTTCTATACATATTTACCGAAAACCACCCGTATGAACCCTTCCGTTCAAAAACAACCATCTCAGCTCCCCACTCCGTTAACTGACTGTTTACCCACGCGTGTAACGCGTATTTCTCTACCTATTTTTATTTTTCCTTTGAAATTTTTATTTTCTTTATTTTTTCCTTTTTGTGGCCCCTACCACATCCTTTCTTCACCACCCAAATCTCTGACTTCTCAGCCCGATTAATCTCCGACGAGGGCGGCGACCAACGGTGTCGACAACCTTGGTCTGTTGACGACGATCCCGCCTCCCGACGGTCCAAGTTCAGATCTGAGGCGTTGGGGAAGGAAGGAGGCGAAGCAAGGAGGGTGAGGGGTTTCGGTCGGGGAGCAAGGCCGGGGTTTCGGTCGGGTGTGAGGGTAAAGGAGGCGAGTGATAGAGAAGCCGTTGGGTCGGGCGCCAACTTCTACAACCCGAGGAAGGCCGGTGCTCAGATTTGGGCAAAAAGGAAGAGGGAGATCGGAGCTTGGACGAAGCCGGCCAAGTGGACGGCGTTCTTGTCCGGTGAGGTCGAGTGAGGAGGCCGGAGAGGCGAGCGAGCGCGGAGGCAGAGGAGTCCGATGTCGAGTGGGCCGAGCCGGTGAGAGCAAGAGAGATGGCGGGGCTACGGAGGCGGAAGTTGAGGTCGGCCGGGAACCGGGGGCCAGATCTCGGATCTGTCGAAGAAAGAGGAAGCCAACGAAGAAAGAAGGAAAATTGGGAGAAAGAGGGAGCAGAGTTGGCAGGGAGACATTGGCCAAAATGGTCAAAATTTGACTTTGGCATTATTTAGATGGATTAAGTTTGGAGAGATAAAGAAGGAAAAGGTAAAAAAATAATATTGAAGTTTAAATACGCGTCTCACGCACGCGTTAATGGATTTTTAACGGGGAAACCATATATGGTGGTTGTTTTTTGACGGAATGGTTCATACGGGTGGTTTTCGGTAAATATGTATAGAAAGGGTGGTTTAGGGCAATATGGCCTATTATAAGGGTGGTTAGTACCGGTCGGGCTAATAACTAGAATTGAAGTAGGATTAATAATTCCATGAATTTGGGTTATTAACATTCCGCAATAGATTGGTCAAGGTAAAAAGAGAATTTTGATAATCAATGATCAATAATCAAGTTCACAATGGATGTTAACTAGTTAAGCATACTTCTCCTATATTCTACAAATCATACTTAGTTTTGCATGTCTAGTTAGTTTAGTTCTTAGATTCATATTCAAAAATCCCCCTTTTCTAACTCTGAGTAATACAACACTAAACACTGAAAACCTGAGTCTCTGTGGGATCGACCCTTACTTCCCTACTACATTAGTTGGGTTGTTCGGATTACTTTGATAGGTATTAAGGCGACTAAAATACCTCTATCAATGCCGCGGGGTTGAAAACGCACAATGAGGAGCTAAGCTCGCAACTAGAGGAAACCAGCATCAAACTTCAGAGCGCGATCCCCGACTTTCTCGCCTCGCAAGAGTACTTGGACAGACGCGTTGATGACTGTCGGACGGTCCAGGCTCTTAGCGCAGTTACGGCCGCCCTCCAGTATTGCGAGAGGTACAAGGTGAAGTACTTCGCCCCCGACCTTCATCGCGAAATGGGAGCTGTCTGGGAGGATGGGGTGGCGAAGCCACCGCCGGGTGTGGAGGTGGATGATGCGGAGGGTCATGATGATCCTGGACTCCCTGCTGCCATCGACCCCGAGAAAGAGCAAACTCATGAGGAGCCTCCCCCTTCCGAGACCGCGGCCAACGCCCCTGACGTTTGAACACCTCCGCCAAATCTGAAAATTTCCTTTTTTTTTTGTAACCTGATATTTTATTCGGCCCCAGGGGCCTTGATACTGTTTATTGCCGCGCTGCGGCCTTTTGATTATGACACTACGGCCCTAGGGGCGTTGATAATTTTGACGCGATCTATGGGTTTTGACTATTTATGCCGCCACGCGGCCTTTTGATTATGACGTGCGTTTCTTTCTGTTCTAAGAATTTTTCGAAAACTTATCATACCCAACCCCATGCCGAGTTAGGTGTTAAGACCGCGCTTGACACTAGGTTTAACGTAACTTAGCTTTTTGCGAAGACCCTCGCCGTATCCAATTCTTTGCCGTACCCAATCCCTTGCCAAGCTAGGTGCTAGGACCGCGCTTGACACTAGACTAGCTCGTCGTATCCAATCCAACCCCGTGCCAAGCTAGGTGCTAGGACCGCGCTTGACACTAGGTTCTCATACTTTAGTGAAGCTGTTGATATATTTAAAGTTTTATGCGACTGCGAGAGGTGAAACCCGACTCGAGCGCGCCTAAGCGCATCGTGCGCGTTAACGGACAACCCCAAGCGTGGAAGGCAACTTGGGTTTCCCTAACGACTGTGGAGTTTTCGATGTTTTAAGGCATTATGCGACTGCGAGGGGTGAAACCCTACTCGAGCGCGCCTACGCGCATCGCGCGCGTTAGCGGACAACCCCAAGCGAGGAAGGCAACTCGGGTTTCCCTAACGACTGTGGAGTTTTCGATGTTTTAAGGCATTATGCGATTGCGAGGGGTGAAACCCTACTCGAGCGCGCCTACGCGCATCGCGCGCGTTAGCGGACAACCCCAAGCGAGGAAGGCAACTCGGGTTTCCCTAACGACTGTGGAGTTTTTGATGTTTTAAGGCATTATGCGACTGCGAGGGGTGAAACCCAACTCGAGCATGCCTAAGCGCATCGCGCGCGTTAGCGGACAACCCCAAGCGAGGAAGGCAACTTGGGTTTCCCTAACGACTGTGGAGTTTTTGATGTTTTAAGGCATTATGCGACTGCGAGGGGTGAAACCCTACTCGAGCGCGCCTACGCGCATCGCGCGCGTTAGCGGACAACCCCAAGTGAGGAAGGCAACGTGGGTTTCCCTAACGACTGGAGTTTTCGATGTTTTAAGGCATTATGCGACTGCGAGGGGTGAAACCCGACTCGAGCGCGCCTAAGCGCATCGCGCGCGTTAACGGACAACCCCAAGCGAGGAAGGCAACTTGGGTTTCCCTAACGACTGAGTTTTCGATGTTTTAAGGCATTATGCGACTGCGAGGGGTGAAACCCAACTCGAGCGTGCCTAAGCGCATCGCGCGCGTTAGCGGACAACCCCAAGCGAGGAAGGCAACTCGGGTTTCCCTATCCATAAATTCATTATCGGACAGTGTACAGTAGTCGTCTCGTTTTATTCATATGAAAATAGGTAGGATAGAGACATTACAACAGACCGCTACACGGTGATAACCCTAGCTTATTTACACATAGTATTTCTTGAGGCGTGCCTCATTCCATGTCTTGGCGAGACTTTGCCTCGTCGTCGGGTCTGTGAGCTTGAAAGCCCCCGGTACAATCTCTTTGGAAAGGAGGTACGGTCCTTCCCACTTCGCGTCAAGCTTGCCTCCCTCGGTCCTTCGGAGGGCTAGATCGCCCTCCTTGAGGCCGCGGGGCTTGATTCTTTTGTTGTAGTATGTCGCGGTCCTTCTCTTGTATTCGGCGGAGCTGCGCTCCGCCGCCTCTCGGCGTTCATCGCGAAGGTACATTTCAACCTTGAGAGCTTCATCGTTGGTGAACTGGTCGTACCCCGCGACTCGCTCCGTGGGTAACATGGACTCGACGGGCACGACGGCGTCACTGCCGTAAGCCATCGTGAAAGGTGTTTCTCCCGTGGCCCTGCGCGGCGTGGTGCGGTTTGTCCATAAAACAAGAGGCAACAGCTCGGCCCACCGGCCCTGTACGCCATCCAGCTTGCGGCGGAGGTCGTCGAGTATCCTCGCGTTCACATTCTCCACCAGTCCGTTGGAATGAGGGTGTGCAACCGAAGAAAACTTCAACTCTATGCTCAAACTTGCGCAGAAGTCTCGCGTCTCCTCACTGTCGAACTGAGGGCCGTGGTCCGTCATTATCGCGATGGGGACGCCGAAACGACAAACCACATTTTTCCAGAGAAAGCCGCACACCTTCGCGCTTGTGATTCGTTCCATGGCCTCGGTCTCCACCCACTTGGTGTAGTAATCGACCAGGACCAGGATGAACTGTACTTGCCCGACGGCTTTAGGGAAGGGACCTAGGATGTCCATGCCCCACATCGCGAACGGATAGGCCGGCTGGATGCCGCGCAGCTCTCGTGCCGGAGCGCTCTGGATGTTTTCGTAGCGCTGGCACTTGTCACACTTTTGTACGTATGCCGCCGCATCGCGGCGCAGGGTAGGCCAATAGATCCCCATCCGGACTATCTTGTGGACGAGAGTCCGCCAGCCCGGATGGCCCCCGCATATGCCCTCATGCACCTCCTCGAGGACCTCGAAGACGGTGGCCTTGTCCACGCAGAGCAGCTTGGGCTCCGCGTAGCCGCGGCGATATAATTTGTCGCCTTCAATGCAGTACCGCGCCGCTTTGAGCTTGAGCTTGCGCGCGCTCATGGCATCGTCCTGGGGCAACTCCCCGGTTTGGATATATCGGACTATGGGAGCTATCCATCCTTCCGTGGCCAGCGCGAACACTGCCTGAGTGACACCGCGCTGCATCTTTCTCTCGATTACAACCTTGTTGCCGACTTCAGGCACGAGGGCCGAACCCATCTTGGCCAATGCGTCGGCCTTGGCATTTGCCGCACGTGGTATGGATTCGATGGCAAAAGTCTCGAGGCACGCGATCAACGCTTTGACCTTGGCGCGATATTGGGGCAGAAAACCCGTGGTACACTCGTACTGACCACCGACCTGTCGCGCGACAAGCTCAGAATCTGTGAAAACCCTTATTCTCCGCGCGCCCACCAGTAGGGCCATCTCAATTCCCGCGATCACAGCCTCATACTCGGCCTCGTTGTTGGTTGCTTCAAAGCCGAAGTTGAGGGCATGTTCGGCCGCGTAGGAGGGTCCCTCAAGGACCACCCCCGCACCTGACCCCAGGTCGCAGTGCGAGCCGTCAACAAAGACCTTCCACTCGTCGGGGCTCTCGTCCGTGTCGGGAAAGGTGACCTCCACCACGAAGTCCGCAAGGGCCTGCGCCTTGATCGCGGTCCTCGGGTGGTACGAGATGTCAAATTCTAAAAACTAGACCGCCCACTTGGTCATTCTTCCCGACAACGCGGGCTGATGCAGGATTTGGCGCAGAGGGAGGTCCGAGAGGACCTGGATGGGGTGCGCCTGGAAGTAGGGGCGCAACTTTCTTGCCGCCACCACAACGGCCAGAGACATCTTCTCCGCGGGTGAGTATCGTTGTTCTGCCGGCTGAAGCACCCTGCTGGTGAAGTACACCGGGTAACTGAAATCACGGGTGAGGACCGCGCTGACAGTATGCTGGCTCACGGCAATATACAACTGCAAATCCTCTCCCGGGACGGGCGGGGAGAGCGTTGGAAGGTTGGCGAGGTAGACCTTTAGACCCCGGAACGCGCTCTCCATTTCTTCTGTCCAGGTGAAGGTGGTGGTGCTCTTGAGACAAGAGAAGAAAGGGAGAGCGCGGTCCGACAACCTGGAGCAGAAACGGCCAAGATAATTTACCGCACCCGCCAGTCGCTGGACCTCGTTGCGCGAAACCGGTGAGCGCAGCTCTAACACCGCGACGACCTTGGCGGGATTGACGTCTATGCCTCTCGCGCTGATCAAGAACCCGAGGAACTTCCCAGATTTCACCCCGAAGACGCACTTTTCCGGGTTTAGGCTCATTCGGTGGGCGCGCAGGGTTTGGAAAACCTCGGCCAGATCGGCCAGGTGTTCCTGCGCGCTGTGGCTCTTTACCACGATGTCGTCGACATAAGCCGAGACGCTGCGCTTTAGCTGCTTCCGGAAGACATGATCCACCAGGCGCTGGAAAGTGGCCCCCGCGTTTTTCAAGCCGAAGGGCATCACCCTGTAACAGAAAGTCCCGCGTTGAGTAATGAACGCGGTGGACTCCTGATCTAGAGGATCCATGACTATCTGGTTGTAGCCGGAATAGGCGTCGAGGAAACTCAGCGCGGTGTGGCCGGCGGTGGAGTCGACCAGATCATCAATGGAGGGAAGGGGGTAGTTGTCCTTGGGGCAGGCTTTGTTAAGGTCCTTGAAGTCGACACACATCCGCCACCTCCCGTTGGACTTTTTTACCAACACGACATTGGAGAGCCAAGTAGGGTACTTGACTTCGCGGATGAAGTTGGCGCGCAGGAGCTTCTCAACCTCCTCATTCGCCGCGGTGGCGCGCTCCTCGTTGGTCTTTCGTCGCCTTTGGCAGACGGGTCGGGACCCCGGGCTCACGCGGAGCGAATGGAGCGCCACCTCGGGAGGGACGCCCTTCAGGTCCGTCGCCGTCCACGCGAATACGTCGCGAGAACGGGCCAGAAGATGTTGCAGGCTTTCGGCGTCCGCTCCGGTCATGCAGTCCCCGAAAAATAGCTTCTCGGTCGCGTCGAGGAAAGGGACGATGGCAATCTTCTCAAAGTCACCGAGGGGCTCGCGCTCCCGCTCCTGCCGTACGTCCAACTCAGCGCCGACGCCGCCCGCGATAACGTACGCGGTAGGGCGAGCGCGGGTTGACGCCTCATAGCACTTTCGCGCTTCGATCTGCTGGCCATGAGCGATACCCACGCGGTCCTCGACAGGAAACTTCAAGACCAGGTGATAGATGGAGGCGACAGCCTGGAACTTCATCAACGAGGTCCGTCCCATTATTGCGTTGTAGATGGATGGGAGCCGGACGAAGGTGAACTCGATGGGCTCAGACCGGCGGGTGTCTTTACTGTCCCCCAGGGTCATATCCAGGGTGATCAACCCCGCGACGTCGACCTCGTTGCCGGAGAAGCAAGTGAGTTTGCCGGCGTAGGGTAGGAGCATGGCAGGTGAGATGCCGAGTTGTGCGAACGCGTCGTAGTACAGGATGTCCACCGACGCTCCTGTATCCACCATGATCCTCTTGACTATTTTGGTGGCGATGACCGCGTGTACAACTAGGGGGTCGGCGTGCGGGGTGATGAGCTCTCGGGAGTCGGTCGGCCGGAAGGTGATGTCGGCGTGAGGGACTCCGACCGCACCCAAGCTGTTGATGGCGCCT
Organism: Polygonum aviculare; assembly: GCA_934048045.1. Classification (NCBI taxonomy): domain Eukaryota; kingdom Viridiplantae; phylum Streptophyta; class Magnoliopsida; order Caryophyllales; family Polygonaceae; genus Polygonum; species Polygonum aviculare. Next base: position 26,305,712 of record OW204025.1, read on the forward strand.
CCGGAGGTTGAAACGCGAGCATAACGCTTTCTCTCCCCGCCGCTAGACCCCGCGATGGTGGATCCCCCCGCGATGGTGTTGATGTAGATATTGGGGTCATTTGGGTCGACTCTTCCCCTTGCTGGCGCAGCGGCGGCCAGGGCGTTAGCCTGGGCCGGCTGAATGTCGTCGTTGCGCGGACCGAGCTCCGTGGCGTTGGCCCCGGTGTATGGGTCGTTGTTATGCCAATTGCCACCGCGGTTACTGCGTGGACCGCGGTACCCCTGGTTCCCACGACCACGTCGGCCCCCACCGCGACCATGGCCGCCGCGCTGCCCACCCTGAGGCTTCGTTGGTGTGGTGGATACGGTGAGGGCCTCCGGGGTGGTTTTGGCCTTTCCCTTTCCGCGATCCTGCATGGGCCTTCCTGCCGCGTCCTCCGCGAAGACGCGCTTGGTGATGGCGTTACAGGCGTCCTCGTAGGTGTGCAGGGTTTTCCCGCACATCTTGACCTTGAAGGTTCCGTCGCGGAGGTTGTGGATCAACATATCGCGGGCGGAGGTGTCGTTGAGTTGAGGCACCTCCGACGCCGCGTTGACAAACCGGGTGAAGAAGGCCGCCAGGGTCTCCTCCTCGCCTTCTGTCACGCCCATGAGATCCTTCGTCGTCTTCATGCGCGTTCGCGACCCGCTAAAGTGGGACATGAACCGCCGCGTTAGATCCTTGAAAGACGTGATGGAGCCCACGGGGAGGTTTGTGAACCACCTCATTCCGGCGGTCTTAAGGGTGGAGGGGAAGACCCGGCAGTACATAGCGTCGTTGTAGGTGTTGAACGTCATGTGGGCGAAAAACTGCCGCACGTGCTCTCCCGGGTCCTTTGTGCCGTCGAACTGTAGCGCGACCGATGGTTTCTGGAACCCCTTTGGCATGGGCTCCTCCTGGATGAAGTCAGCGAAGGGGCTGCCGTAGGTGGTGCCGCGATCGTCCACCATCATGTTGCTTCGGGAGCCGGAGCGCGTGGACTGAGGTCGAGAGCTGGAACGCCCTCGTGATATGCTCATGTCCTCGCTCGAGCTCCCTGGAGGGGGGTGTGGTATGCCTGGCCCAGCCCATAGCCCGCGGCGTAAGCGGGTACATATGGCTGGTGGGGCATCGGGTAAGCGTCCTGGCCGTGCTGCATGGGATATGCCCCTTGGCCGTAGTGGTACGCGGGAGCGTAGCCTTGGAAGTTGGGGTTTGGAGGTGACAACGCGTTGGGAGCGTCCTAGTCCACCTTCTGGCCGGTCGAGCTCCCGTTGGTGGTTGAGTACTCTTCTACGTAGGGCTCTTGCGCGGGCGCGTACTCTTGGTAGTATTGCGCGTGTACATACCCTTGGAACGGGGCTTGCGGCTGGAAACCCTGCTGGAAGCCGGGGTTCCAGCCGGGCGCAGCCGGTGGTTGCTGCGCGGGCGGGCCCCAGCCGGGCATAGGTGCGGCCTGGGGCATCGCGGGTGGTGACCCGTAATTCCACGGAGGTGGTGGCTGCATCCCGAAGGCCGTGCCATCCGCGTAGTAAGCGTTGTTGCTGTTAGCGTCCATTACTCAACGTCGGTTGAAAACGGTGCCTTCTTAGTTTGAGTTTCTTCCCCACGGACGGCGCCAATGTTGAAGTCCGAAAACACCGATTGTAGATTAACGCGATGAGAGCAAGAGGTTTGAACTCAACCAAGTCAACGGACAGAGAGATGGAAAGTATTTGGTCGCTTGAAGTGTTTTAACGCGATGGGGGTAGTGCTAAGAATGCTTTTTGTATTAACTGTGGGATTCAATAGGGAACAGATGACCTCTATCGCGTTTAGGTGTATCGGGTTACAACAATAATCTTAGCTCGGGATCTAGTGTGTGTGGTTCACGAGGTTTTTTCTTGATCCCCATTCTGGTGCGTTGAGCTCGCTATTTATAGTGGAGGTTCGAGCTGGATCGGAGCGAGAGGCCGATGTGGGACGGGTGCCGCCCAGGTACGTGTCGCTCTATCGTTGGCTCTCGGGGCGGCAGCCGCGGAGCTGGCCAATCAAAGGCCGGGATGGGACGTTGCCGCCCACCGCTCATCCGATAGGACGTTGCCGCCCACCCACTTGCGTGGATGGGACGGGGCGATGAGCGCGATGCGCACAACCCCCGGGGCCGGGCCTCTACCTTGTAGGGAGTCTGTCTTGTAAGGAACCATTGGTTTGACCGCGGCGCATCCCATCGCGATCGTCGTAGAGTCGGGCTTGACGACATCTTTGAGAAGTCTATACTTGGTCATATTTTGCTTTGGTAGGGTGCCTTATCGCGCTGACGGTTCCTGGTATCAACACTCGTATACCAAAAAAATTTGAATAAAAAAGCAAAATGGTGCTATGGGGATTTGAACCTTGGTGGAGTTAAACCAAAATTAAGCAAGAAACCATCTAGACTAGTTGAGTTTCATGTCATATTAATACAAATTTAATTAAAATATATTAATATTTAATCAAAAATTACATATATATACCGAAAATTAACCCGACGGGAGGGGGGGCACGGGCCCCCTCATGCCCCCCCTAGATTCGTCACTGCCTACACATGTTCATTCGGCTAAAAAACTTAATTGTAATAGAAAAGTCATATTATCAAAAACATTCTCATAAGAAATTAATAAAATCAAATAAAATAATTTGATATTTTACATTTATTTTATCTACTATTTTTTAGACAATACAATACAAAATACTTGCATAATTTCTTAACTAGAACAAAATTGTGTTATGATGAAGATTATAATTTTCATCTTCCAGAAAAATACGTTGAGAGAAATTATCCGTCCATCGGACGGACAAGCTTTCTAGTATAGAGTTCAAAACACCGGTTGTCTTTTTTCTACCAAAAAAACACCGATTGTCTTTAAATGAATTTTTAACCCAATATAATGACCCTCATTTGGTATTTGACTATTTAATGGAGTATAGGTTAAGTAGGTTATTGTGAATGCAACCTTAGCAAGTGAGTAGGTGACATACAAACTCTCAATTGACACCGGCCTTTTGGTGGTGACCTCGTAAGAGAAGCTGCTCGTGTGCTACCGCTACTTGTGTCTTGTACCTCCATTTCGATCAACGTAAATAAATTATTCAAATCTAATCTCTACTCCGTATTGTGTTTGATTAACTCCATCTCGATGCTCCCCATCCCATTACTGTGTCGTTTCTTGGTCCTTTCGTCCTCCATTTTAAAAATAGACCAAGTAGTAGGTTGGTGTTTGCCGCGCAGTCCCAAAGCACTCCGCTACCCCATAAAGTCAACCCCATTACCTCCATGTGACTCCATATTCCCACGTGTCACTCTCTAATTCGTTCTCCCACCTCAAACCCCTCCAATCGAAACCAACCACGTGGCGCCCCTGGCCCACCACGGGCCAACTCAACCCCCTTTACAAGTCAATCCAAAACGTCTCGCCCACTCTCTTCCCCGCCTTATTTATACTTCCCCAATCCACCCGATCCGATCTCCCCATCCCTCCACTGTCTTGACAAAGAAGAAACCAAAACCTCATACTATCCACCAACCATGGCGTCTCGAACGGCCCTCCTTATCTCATTCTCCCTCTCGATCCTCCTCTTCTCCGCCACCTTCGTCGCCGCCGACTCGCCGGCGGAGGCGGAAGAGGAGGACCTCAGCTTCCTGGAGGAGCCGAAGCCGCCTTCCTACGCGAGCAAAGCCGTCGATCACCACGCCGATGCGAGCGGAGACGGCGGAGGAGGCGAGTACGAGGACTTCCAGAAGTGGAATTCGCAGTTTGCCCCGCCGGAGCCGCCGAGCGTTGACGACAAGGACGTGGTGGCTCTGAACGGGTCCGATTTCGCCGATTTCGTCTCCAGAAACAAGCACGTGATGGTCGAGTTCTACGCGCCCTGGTGTGGCCATTGCCAGTCTCTGGCGCCCGAGTACGCCGCCGCCGCTACGGAGCTGAAGGCGGAGGGTGCTCAGGTCGTGCTCGCCAAGGTGGATGCTACGGTGGAGCAGAAGCTGGCCGATGAGTACAAAGTTGAGGGGTTTCCGACTCTTTACTTTTTCGCTGATGGCGTGCACAAGCCCTACAATGGTCACAGAACCAAGTGAGTTGACTCGATCGAGTAATTAAATCCTCTTCGTTACATCTAATTCTGCATAATTGCTCTGGGTGTATATGTCGAATTTCATGGATTCGTTTATAGATCTTTGAGAGTTACCTGAGTGTAGAGAAGAATGGAAGTGCTAACCCTGGTTGGTCAACGCCTCTTCTGAATTATGTAGTGCGAGAAATGCAAAGAATCGTTCACTGCCTGATCTATCTTTTTTTTTAACTAGATAATGCCGAATTAACCAAATCAGGTTCTCTAAACTTAAAATTAGATCAAAGCTGGTGTTAAGGAATTTTATATTGTGTTAGCTCCTATCTATACTTGAATTGCAAGTTTTAGACAGGTTGGGTCATTGTGAAATTGGGAAATGGAAATGGAGCTATGATGCAGTTTTATGACAGTAGCATTAAGAGTTAATCACTGTGTGCATAATTGTTGTCTCTTGAATGCGTTTTCAGGGATGCTATTGTTGCCTGGCTGAAGAAGAAGACAGGTCCCGGAGTTCACAATGTAACAACAACAGAGGAAGCTGAGAAGATCTTGAGCACTGATTCCATAATAGTGGTGGCATTCCTCGAAAGCTTGACGGTATACACAACCTATAGCTGACATTGTGTTAATTCCCTTGTTACTTTATGTTTTTTATCTATGGTGAATAATACAATCATCGTCTTTGTCGAAGTCTAAGGTCTTAAATCTTAGAGACTCGCGATGGCTTGCAAGTGTATCTGATTGATCGGTTTGTGGTATTTCCAGGGTCCTGAAGCCAAGGAGCTTGAGGCTGTATCACAACTAGATGATGATGTGGAAATCTACCAAACTTCTAGCCCTGATGTGGCCAAGGTTTTCCAAATTGACTCTAATGCCAAACGCCCTGCTTTGGTTTTATTGAAGAAGGAGGCTGAGAAGTTGACCACACATGGTTAGTTCTTTACATATCCATTTTTTCCTGGAACTTAAAATTCAATCTCAAATGCTGACAGAGTAATTTCTGGGTTATGCAGATGGTGATTTCTCCAAATCAGCTATCTTGGAGTTTGTATCCAGCAGCAAATATCCTTTGGTGTTTACATTTACCAGGGAAACTGGCCCAATTATTTTTGAACATCCTATTAACAAGCAGGTAATATATCATTGGGGCCACTGGCTCAAAATTACTTATCTCCTCCATCGGCTGCTATAATGATGATCATTATTCGCACCATTTCCGTTACAGGTGATGCTTTTTGTCACGGCCAATGAATCCGCTAAGTACATTCCTGCATTTGAACAGGCAGCAAAAGCATTCAAGGGCAAGGTATATGAACTACCCTTAATTTTTGACATACATTGTAATAAGACTGAATTTAATTTTAATTTTCCAGTTATAGCATTGAGAATAAACTAAAGTATTTGCATATGCTCTAAATGGGAGATAAGGCTGAAGTTTGACATGTTGGAACTTGGTCTGACAACATAGAGTCTTACACAAATTTATCTTCTCCTGAAAAATAGTTTGGCCTACTTCTGAATAATCAGAAATTTAGAACCTAGTTCATACAGGAATTCATGGCTCCATCTCAGATCAATGACAATTCAGACTTGAACTCGTGGTTTTAAATAAGCGAATTGCTCTAGATGATTGAAACTTGTTTATATTTCCCTTGCCAAAGGGCAATTTACAGGGCGACAAGTCCCTACTAACCTACTGTGGATTACAGTGTTATAAAAAACGCTAGGCGGAAGTTGGGCGGTGGGATGGGGCCTAGCGCCTAGGCGGCTAGGCGGGGGGGCCTAGGCGGATTTGTAAATTATTGGAAATATAAGATTATTATTCATATTTGGTGAGAATATAGAAAAAAGTACAATCTCATCTTAATATTTATGTATAAATTAGCACCTAGAGCCTCATCTAGCCTCAACTTAGACCCGCCCAGCCCACCTAGGAGGTCGCCTAGACCGCCTAACCAACTAGCCCAACCGCCTAGACCGCCTAACCGACTAGCCCAACTGCCTAGGAGCTCGCCGAGACCGCTTAGGCGCCCGCCTATACCGCCTAGGCGCCCGCCTAAACCGCCTAGGTGCTCGCTTAGCCCACTTAGCCGCCCAGCTAACCGCCTAGGGCCAAGTTGGGACGGTGGGGCACCGCCTAGCGCCTAGGCGGGCGCCTAGACCGATTTTTAGAACATTGGTGGGTTATAAGTTCCACTGAAAACCTTAACGGTACGACTTGGTCTCTTTTGCAGCTCGTTTTTGCTTATGTCGAGAGGGACAATGAGGAATATGGGACACCAATGGCAGATTATTTTGGCATCACTGGAGCTTCTCCTAAAGTCAGTTTGATTTTATTTGATTCTCAGTCTTTTTTATTTATAAACAACTCATTTGACCCATCCTTACTAAATATGATCAATGGTGGCTGTTTGGCATTCAGCTAATTGCATATACTGGAGTAGTGGAGGGAAAGAAGTTCCTGTTTGATGGTGAATTAACCTTGGAAAATGTGAAGGTATTAAATCTTCAAACCCAATTCATCTCTAAATCAATATCTGATTTGATCTTCAGAAATGCAAATTGCATAATTTTTTGCTAATGTCTTAACTACAACTTCAATGTTTCAGACATTTGCAACAGACTTTCTTGCTGAGAAGCTTGAACCTTTCTACAAGTCTGATCCAATCCCAGAGGATGTATGTTCATAAACCTTACCTTCGTAATCCTTATAACTGAAATTTGTTCACTACGATCTGTAATTTGAACTTTGATCGATGTTCTCCAAACTGACCTCTTGCAGAATAAGGGTATTGTCAAATTAGTTGTCGGAAAGAACTTTGATGAAATAGTTCTCGATGAGTCAAAGGATGTGCTCCTTGAGGTAATCTCAGTAACTGATTCAGAATTTTAAACTGCAGCTGAATATACAGTTCAGCTTATAACAAATTTAATTTGTGGCATTAAACTAGATATATGCTCCATGGTGCCCCCACTGCCACTCACTTGAACGTCCATACAACAGACTCGCCCTCCATTTGAGCGATATTGAGTCCATCACTATAGCAAAAATGGATGGAACTACCAACGAACACCCCAGAGCTAAGGTAATTTCAATTTGCTGTAGTAGCTTTCCTTTTACAAATCAATGTCCAGTTCTTTGTTATTGCTACAAACAAATATCTGAGCACTCTACAATCTCTCATGGAGACTGATTTGATCTCTTTTTGGTCTGCAGAGCGAAGGCTTCCCAACAATCCTCTTCTTCCCTGCACATAACAAGACATCTGAGCCGGTAATTGCATCCTACCAATCCCGATTCTATATCATTTTGTCACATGCTTTCACTTGTCAAAAATCCAGAGATGTCTTACATCAAAGATACCATATGCTGCAGATTGTTTTTGAAGGTGAGCGTAACGCAATCGAAATGTACAAATTCATAAAGAAGCATACATCCATTCCTTTCAAGATTGCAAAGCCAATCTCCCCTCCAGAGCCAGAACCAGAAGCAGATGATACCATCATCGAAACCGGGACTAGCAGTGGTGATCTCAAGGATGAGCTGTAGTGAGTGCAATTTATAGCTAGAGGTTTTTGTACTGTAACACTGTTAGTTCCACTTCTTTTTCCCACTTGGTTTGTAATGGACACAAACTTCAAACTTGCTTGATTACACGAGGACCTCATGTTATAGAAGTAAAGTGCAATTTTGAGTTGTTCCATACTGGTGTAACCTGTAACATCATGTTTAATGAAATTTTAGCTCTTGTTTGTTCCAGTACTACGGTAAAAATGTGAGATATGATTCAATTTGGGGTTTTCACATTGGTTCCAATTGTAACACTTGTGGACGCTAAGGCATAAAATTGGTTTCACTAAATCCACATAATAAGAACACAGTTGGAGGAAGAGGAATACAATCTATTTGATCCTAACACCTTACTAACTTAAGCTTCCATGTGCAAAAGAACATGATTAGAAGGGAAGTAGTTTTGGATGTGGTTGTCAAACGCGTCATGGTCATGAAGTTATCCATGGCTGTAGAAAACAAACTTTGCCAGTTTGCCTGGAAGCTTTCCCATAGTTCTTCACAATGCAAAATTGCAAATACAACGAGCCAGAGTGGGCCGTTTGCAGGATCGGCCCATACCAACATACTGGGCCCACCAGGCCCGACAATCATCAATCACGGTCACGGAGGATTAGAAAAGGAAGTTTCCCGTATTCACTGATTTGTTTTAAAAAAAGATAAATAAAAAGAAAATAAAGAAAGAGAGTTTGGTTTTATTAAGCAGATTTTTTTTGGCTTTTGCAGGTCGAGGTCCGTCGAATCTCTCACGTACATCTCGCTGATCGCTTTTCAATCTCGGTTTTGGGTGAGCGCTCGGCGTCGGAATTGATCGGGAATTCGCCACGCATCCATTCGAATAGGTTAGATTCTCCGTACTCCTCCTTCTTCCTCCTTTCCTTTTCTTTTGTCTGTGTTGTTGAACGTGTTGCTTGCCTCTCTAGATCTGAGACTGAATCGCACTCTCACAACTCTTCCCTTTCGAAAACTATATTTCGAAGATCAAACCGACTTCTTTTGGTTGAATTATGCTGAATTGTAGCAGTTTGTTCAACTTGGATATCAGAGGAATTCGAGTCATCATTATGCTTTTTGTTGTTCTATAATTCTATGATTCTGATTTGTGGAATCGCCGTTGGATATTCTACTATCAATTTGTTATTCGTTATTGCATAGTTTTAATAGAGGATTGAATTGCTAGCATATGTTGGAATGATTGTTGGTAAGGTAAGCCTGTCTGATATGCTGTTTGAGAGATCGCTAGCTAATATGTTTCTTAAAGAGATTATTGCCAATGGTAGGTTTGGATTTATAATCTACAGTAGGCATCCCTAGTATAAGAAAACTCAAACATGATCTTTGTCTCTATTTGTTTTCAAATTGTGTCTAGTGAGTCTGATATTTGATAGGGTAGACATGGAAAGAGATATGCTTTCTTGATTACGATTCTTAGCCTTTTATGCTTAAAAGTGCAAACCAGCTGAATTAGGGTTATTTTATGACTTCATGTCTGTGTTAGATAATCCTTTCTTAGAAGTTGTGCTTGCTTTCTTGCTTGTCAGTGCTCTGTGTATCTGCAAATTCTTCTAGCTTGCTATGCTTTGTTGGATAATGTATCATCTATTGATTATTTTTTTATCGCTTGTGTTCTCTTCTAAAATGGTTTGATCACTCTCAGAAGAACTCATTCACAGAAAGAATGGACTCAAACAGAGGACAAAATGGGATCCAGCTCTTGCTGGCTGCAGAGCAAGAGGCACAACACATTGTTAACACTGCAAGAAATGGTAAACATACTTTCAATCCCAACACCATTATCACATGGTGGCTTCTGAAAAAAAGGGGAAAGAAATCTAGACCTTACAAAGTGCTTTGCTAAGTTCACTTGGTTTACATATTGAAGAAGAAGTACTTCAGTCAAGGAAGTAAAATATCTCAGCTTATCAGTCTTAATTAGAGGAAATACTGTATGGCCAAATTATGCACTTCTGCTGCTTCTATTTTCAAGTGATTTACATGGAATTTCATGAAAGAAATCATGTCTCCTTGGTAGATATGGAGTTTGTTCCTGCTAGACTTTAAACTAATAAATTTGACCTGAATTGATTGTCTTTCTCTCTGTTCCTATAGCTAAGATGGCCAGACTAAAGCAGGCAAAGGAAGAGGCTGAGAGAGAGATTGCTGAATTTCGTGCCCAGATGGAGGCTGATTTTCAGAGAAAACTTACAGAGGTAATTTAGCAACATCAACCGCAATATTCGAAAAGCAAATGATCTCCAATCTCTTATTTTCATTTCACCAAGTTGCTATATAGTGTGACTATGTGTAGTTGCTTATGCAAATAACAAATCAATGAAAAAGTTGAAAGGAAAAATCAAGTTCAGTTTTTGGCTTATATATTCTGATATCCTTTTATACAATTTGTGATGCTCAGCTTGTGTATGTCACTTGTTACATGTCAAGGTGGCTTTGTCCTGTCTATGTATGAATCTAATTTGAATCTTGTTTTTTTAGACTTATTATAGCTATCTCATGCTCAAATTCTGGTTTTCGTAAAATAAATGAAGATTATTAGGTGGCATTTTGAGGCTCAAGCAATCTTCTGGCTTTATTGTAAATTTGAGTCTTTCCTTTCTTACAATGAATACTGGACAATGGACCTAGTATGAAACCAATGTAGCATTGCTTATGGCCCAAGACACTTATCCAAACCTTATAGGTATTCTGAAACCAATTGTCCTGCATCTAATACTAAGTTTTGCATAGTCTGATACAGGAGAAATCCATTTGAAATACATTGCCCCGTGATTTCATACTTGTAGCTCCATTATGACCAGTTTTTGTTGTTCTATGTTATGATCAAACAGAGTAGTGGCGACTCAGGTGCTAACGTGAAGCGCTTGGAGGCAGAAACAGAGTCGAAAATCCAACAGCTGAAAGCCCAATCCGAGAGTATCTCCCCTCAAGTAGTTCAGATGCTCCTCAAGTATGCCACAACAGTCAAGAACTGATGTTCTTTTTTCACTGAAGATCTTCAGACCTTCCAATCCTACTATCCTGCAATCATTCTGTTAATGTATTCAGCTTTTGAACAACAGCTTCTCGGCGCTGAACTCGTTCTGCATTTTTTCCTATTTATTGGCCATATGTTTGCCTCCTTGTATCTCATGCTGTGCAATTTTGCTTTGAAATAATATCTTGTCTTGGTGTAGTAGATTCCTGCAAGGATTCTTTTGTGTAGAAAGATCAGCAAATGCTACGAATAACTTTCCAGAAATAATATCTCTTATCAAAATTTACAAGATTTCATTTTGTGTATGAATTTTGGTTTCTGGAAAACTTAAACAGATCATGAAGTGGGTTGCCTCGTTCGATGATGTGATTTGATAATCTTGAATCTCCCCGGCTAGCAAAAGTTTGATGAAAATTTTCCGAGGAAAGTCTCAATGTACAATGCCATTAGATTTCTTGGAAGTTGTAGAAAAGTTTATGGGCCACTACAGTTTTCCATTGATCCGGCCCAAAATCCCATTTTAGAGGCCCAAATTCTGTTGTACTCCTTTTTCGTTTCAATCGTTTGGATGCTTAAATTGCTTCATTCTTTCCCTAGTTAGTAGTTACCCATCTAGTTTCTCAAAGAGGATTTGACTTAGGACGGAAAGACTTGCCAAGGAGTAAACAAATAGGTGATATGGTGTATATCTAGCTGTCTTCGACTTTGTAAGAAATAGGGGTTTTCAGATGAATCAAACCAGGCTGAAATTGTGGTACGTCAATGTCATTTTCAATCATATATATGGTGCTATGAGCTCTCAATATCTCAGAAAAGTACATGAGAACGTAAAGTAGGGATTGTTTGCTTTTTAGTTTCCAGCTTCTTGCGTAGAATTGACATATAATATGAAAGACTGCAAATTTTGCAATACATTTTTAGAAGATTTGAGGGAGACATCACGACGTATGGTCCCTGTTCCTCAGTTCGTGTTCGTTTGTTACATTTTTGCAACGTGCACTTCAAAGTTTGATGTTCACCTACGATTATTGGTTTATTGTATTAACTTGAAAGTTTTAAGTTTGAAGTGGAGAATCATTATCCATGAAATGTGTACTGATGAGTTGCCAAGAAGGTTAAATCAACTCAAAACGTGACACTAAATACTCAACTCATGAATACCGAGCAAACTACATCAGACCTTATTTACTAGTGATTTACTGTATTAGATTTAGTTGTTATTTGGTGGTGTGTTTGTTTGACATAAAAAGGATATATAATTGTTGAGACTAAACTTATCCCACATCAGGATTTAGAACTCAAACCACCCACCATATAAGTACATGAGTTACTCCCCCTATTGTCAATTGGTTTTAGGGTGAAACCTCATGTGTTTATGTGTCGGGCTTACCGCCCATATGCTGCGCACGTCATATATGGCCCACCGAGATTTAACAATAATACTGTATTTTTTTCAACCAAAAAAATTTATTTCAGTCAAAGAGGAAACGACTTCAAATTATATGTTGACATGTGTTCATCTAAGTATTCACCCATTTTATATCTTCCACTTCAATTTACACTTAATATTTTTCTAACTAAAAATTAAATCAATATGAGATTATCTTAAAACTAAAAAATTAGTTAGTGTTCCGATTTTTTTTGTCTATAAAAAAAAGTTCAAATTTACCTTATTTTTACACAATTCATTTGTTTTCTTATTATTCCATGGATCATAATGTCTATAATAAATGTTATTTTTATTTTATACCTTTTAATACTTTAGAATATTGCTTGAAGATATGTTTATATAAATCAAGTTTTATGTCTCAATAGTAATTTTTTTTATATTATCATAATTCTTTTGTAGATACTAAATTAGTTAAATAAATATAATTTGAGGAACTAAGTTAGTAGAATTGATTAATTAAGAAAAGGTGAAAATGAAATGAGGATCCTCTTTGTTGTGTGGGTAAATAGAGTAAGAGGAAAAGAAAGAGGAAAGAAAAAGTGATTGAACATCCTCACCATTGCACATGCTCGTGATTAAGTCCTTGTGGTACGTAGTAGTTACTCTAGGGAAAAAAAACACCACTTCTGACATTGTTATTATTAGGTTTGGGTATATATACTTGAGCAATGATATAGTAAAGTTGAAGAGTGGTCCTTGTGTTACATGTATACATGTTCGTTCATGGTTATCCCCACTCTAGCTAGATAAAAACAGAATCCAGATATCCCTACGTACATGAGCTTCCCAACAATTAATCATCTTCTCGTACTTTCCCCCATCAAAGAATTTACCCAGTATATATGTTATTTTCAATATCATTGTTGCAAAGTTTCATTTGGTAGATGTGCTCGGATAGTTTGAGAAAGCTAACGTTACATTGTGTGTAGAAACGTTGTGTACTTAGAGTTAGTTAGACATGTTAAACGGGTCGGTTCTGTCGGGTTTGAATTTTGGGTCAAGACGGATCAGATCATATTAGGTTACTGTGTTGATTTGCAGGTATGTTAGTATTATATGTCAAGAACTCCACTTTTAGTGGTATTATGGTCAAACAATAATATTTAATAATAAATATTATTTTATGTTATACCCAACCGGTCCGAGTTTTGTCTTTCTACCTAATCAGATTCGAGCCAAACGGGTTCGATTTTTTCTTTGACTCAGTCACTTTAGATTCATACAGTATTTTAATCCTAAAGTTCGGATGGGATCGAGGTTGGATACCTCTATGTTTACCTGATGGTTATATTCCATGGCGTTGCAGGAATTGTGCCCCTTCTTGACTTGACTGTTAGGCTGTTGGCATGTTAGGAGGGATGTTACGGTGAGTGTGAAAAGATGGGAAATATGCAGATGGGTTGGATCGAGACACACAACACACTCACTCACTCACTTGCTCAGGAGCGTGCGTATGATGCAATGATAAAGCGCACAAAGCACAGAGTCAGAGGCAGCGTTCTATTGTTTGTACCCTTTCTACGCAGACAAAGCGTGCCCTAACTCCCATCAACTAACTTTAATTAATTCCATCCTTATTATTAACTAGCAGTCAGGCCCGTGCATACGCACGGGTTCTTATTACAAACAAATTTTACATATAGAATCTTTGAATTATTTGTTTTATTAAAATAATTTTAGCATATTAAATTATTTTACATTTAATTCAATTTAGTGTATTATTGAATTATGTTTTAAACATATTTTTATTGAATTAGTTTGTTTTAAGAACCTCTCTTGTATTTAACTGCACTTTATGTTTAAATTAATTGAACAAGACAATAAGTTCAAGGACAATTTCAATAGGTTACTGAAATTTCACCAATCTCTTTCTTTTATCTTATAGTTTGTATAAAAACATATGAATATTAATTGCTTTTTCCCTTAGTCTATATGCCTATTTATTGATATACAGATAGATATATGTATATTTTTAATGTTTAAAAAAATATTTTAGTAGATTTGTGTTATAATATGCCAATTGGAGTAGTAAGTAGTATATTAAAAGTAAATTTAAATGATCTATAATACTGAAAATGAACAACATATGTTGATACCATCCTACAATTTTGTAATATTATAATATAAAAATATTATTTGAATATCTTTATAAAAATAAAATGATGCACCAACTATAATTTAGATTAATGATTAGTATTATATATATATTCAAGGTAAAATGAAAGATCTATAATATTCAACGTGAAAAATAATTTTTGAATGCATTTGCATTACAACCTAGCTTACCAATAATTCATGTTTGATATGGGCATAATTTTGAAGATTTTAACCATGAACGCTCCGTTCGATACTTGCATTTTTTTGAGCGGGTTCAGCTAGATGGAATCGACCAAAAATGCACCCTTGTACCCCCAAATGAGACAGGCTTTCCGCTAGCATCTCGCTCATTTCGCTCCCCGCTACCTACAGTGTCATCGAAGGAACCCTAAGCTACACATAAATTCATAAATTATTTTTATAATAATACGTATGTATAAAAATTTGTGACTTAATGCATAATGTTGATTACTTTTTTATTCTCATTGTTTTTCTATGTTTTATGTTCTTATACAAAAATTGTTTTCTTTATTTTGTAATACTACTATATATTAAGATAAATGTGTCATAACAGCCTTTAAAATAAAAAACGATCTATCATATCTTCAACTTGAAAAATAATATTTGACTACCTTTGCATTACAACCTGACTTACCAAATACCAACTAAAAATTTTAAATTATCTATAAAATAATTAAAAGGTGAAAACATAATTCTCATGTGTGATATGTTCATATTTTAGAAGCTTTTTAACCATTAAGTTATACATAAATATATAAATAATTTTTAATTATAAGTGTATATAAAAATTTGTGAACAAATACATCATATTGATTACTTTTTTTCATTCTCAACATCTTTCTATGTTTTATGTTCTCATGTAAAAATAGTTTTATTTATTAAGTAATATTAATATTATCATTAATGTATCATGAAGACCTTTAATATCTCCTCATGTATACAACTTTATATATGTAGTATACATAAATATAGTTTTCAAATGATCACTTTTATGTTCATTTTTAGTTTTCCATAAGAAACAAAATACTAATTTATACGGAGTAGTAAATTTCTAATACAATAGTTTGTTTTTTAAAACAATTACCTTTTTTATTCACTTCTTTATGCTCATTAATGTGTCATGATGACATTAAATACCACATATTAACACAAAACTATAAATATAGTTTTACATTTTATATGAGACATAAAACACTATTTGTCATACATTTCTACTACAATAGTTTTTCTAAGACAAAATTTATAGTTTTCAATATCAATATAGTTTTCAAATGACACTACACCATTCAGGCGATTTGGCGTCCATAATTTAGCGTCCACGTTATATGGTCGCCAAATCAAAATTAAAAAAAAAGAAAAAACTTATCGACCAAATGGTCGCAAAAAGTGGCGACCAAATGGTAGCCAAATACCATGTAGAGATTTGGCGACCACTTGGACGCCACTTTTAGCGTCCAAGTGGTCGCCAAATACCACATAGAGAATTGGCGACCACTTGGACGCCATTTTTAGCGTCCAAGTGGTCGCCAAATACCATTGTATCCTTTTATTGTTAAAAGCTGGATTATGCAAAATAAAATTACCCCTACCAATATACTAGTACAATGATGACCAAAAATCGAATTCCGTCTTTCCGTAATTTTTTTTACGTGATTTTTATGATGGCGACCATGTGGACGCAGAATTGGCGACCATTTTGGCCGCAAATGACAAAAAAATTGAATTCCCGCTATTTTTAAGAAGGGCGACCATATGGACTCCAATTTGGCGACCATGTGGCAGCCTTACGCTTTTAATTTTTTTATTAATTTTTTTGGCATTTAGGGTTTAGTCTTCCCCACTCTTCCTTCACAACTTCCCCCGATCCCTTCACAATTTCACAAGTATGTCGTTCGCCCTCCACTGCCCCGCCACCGCCTCTGCCACGACACCACCTCCGCCACCAACCACCACGCCGCAGCCTCCCCCACACTCGATCTGTCGTTCGCCCTCCGTTGCGAAGGATCCTCCTCTGGTTTCGTCCGCCATCGCCACGCCACCGCCTCCGCCACGCAACCACCACCGCACGCGACCACCTCTTCCACGAAACCGCAACCGCCTTCGCCTCCGCCACAGATCTGGTTTGCTGCTGCCACGAAACCGCAGGGTCGCCACCGCCCTCCACTGCTGCTCTGCTGCCACGAAAGCGCGGGCTTAAGACTTTCAAACATCTAGCTTGTGATTGCGTTGATTTTACTGTCAATTTTCAATTCGATCCGATAGGGTTTCGTGCTGTTAATGTATTTGCATTCGATTTCCATTTGCAGGTCACTGTTTATCGATGTATGGAGGGTGGGACTATAGCTGTTCTGCAATCGTATGTTGACGAAGATGTAAGCTATGTGAATCATTAGATTGAAAAATATTTATGCTCCATTTATAACTTATTTGCTTGGAGCTCCTTTTGATCATACCGTTTTGTTGCATCAGAAAGATGAGTCTTTCTACACTTTTAGCTGGGCTTGTGATGTTGATCGGACTCCATTTATAGTAGCTGGTGGAATCAATGGCATTATACGCATCATTAGTGTTGGTAGTGAAAAGATACAGAAGGTATGCATCCTTGTTTGACCAGCTTCTCATCCTTTGTCTCTCTGTTCCTCGTGTAAACAAGAAGAGTATTGAAATTTGCTTTGGTTACATTTTTCTATCAAGGTTTTGGAAGCTGGTGTCTGCTTATAGGAATGCTTTGTTTAGTACTTCATTTGGACTTGTGGTTGGGTTTAAGACCATGAGTTAAATAAATGCTATGTTCGTAGGTGGTTATGAGCTTAATTAGTAAACATATTTTAATAGTAGTATAAATCTATATCTATATATATATACGGAGTATTATTGATTATGATAATTAAGTGCATATTGGACTAGCTTAACTCCGCACTTCCTGTCTTTACTGAAGTGTACGTGGTGTTTATCTATGTAGTGGATTAATCTCTAGCTATGATGATTCCCTAACTTAATGCTTTTGATATTGTAATTTTTGTTGCTACTATCTAGTTGTCATTTTCTACTTTCCCAACCCTATTCCTTGTACCTAGTGTCTTAGGAATCAAGTTAACTTACAGAGCCACTTGTATTTTGGCTTGGCTTACTGTGGTCAATCTTCACTACAAAATTTCAACTATAAAGTTACTGTCCACAAATTTTAAAGTTATCTATGTTGCAATGAAGAGGTGTATTTATAGAGAGAGTATTCATGCCTGCAAGCGCCATTCTTCTGAACCAGAAAACACACTTTGCAAAAACTCTTATACAGCTGATATGACATGGGTCTATTGTCATTAGCGTGTTCTGGAAGTGTAGAACAAAAAAAGCTAACTTGGTCTTTCTAATTTGAAAACCTGATTCATTTTGTGACTACTTGAATGGTCTTCATGCTCATATTTGAACTGATGGGATAAAATGAAGCATTATATCAAATGTGCAAATCTGATGTGTGATTCAGTATGTGTGATTGGTTTTCTTCATACATTTTTTTAGCTCATGTAACCATACACAACTGTACAGATTTGCCTTAAACTATGATTTACAGAATCTGCCTCTACTTCAAAATGTAGAAGTCAAGCTCATATACCTATCTCATGTCTTTTTAGTTGGTGCTGATGTGTGTAAAATTTGAAAACCTGATTCATTTTTTCTTGTACTAATTTGTTTTTGCCTGTTACTGGCCCATATTGTAGGTGTTGGTTGTTTGGAGAAGGCGGGAAGAAGTGACATACTTGACATTGACAAGAAAAAGTTAGTCCCTTTACGTGCTCTTCTCTGTTTTTTCTGCTTACTATAATTCACTTTTCATTTTATTTTATTTCTTATTTTAAATTGAGTGTAGATATCTAGCAAGACTTTTATGGTCTTGATTTTTTTTTGCAATGTCACTTATGTGCAAGTGTTTTGTATATTTCTGGACTTGGATATGCCGCCAGTGATTATTATAGGGATAAAATTAAAGCTCCTCAAAGAGATGCCCCTCGGATCATTGAGCTCCATCATGAAAATGCATTATTACGGTCTAAAGTGATTGCACTTCGAGAAGCTCAAGCCGAAGTTCAAGCCACTCAAGCTAAGCAGATAAAAAGTTTTCAATGCTTTATGGATCAGTACATGGCAAATCAACAACCGTCGTCTCGTAGAATTAGATTAGTATTTTATGCATGTCAATTATGTAATTAGATTAGTAGTTTATGCACATTAATTATGTAATTATATACTGAATTTTAACTAATATAATTAGAAATCGTTTAATATAAATTCACGTTATATTTTAATTATCAATAAATTATTGTATATAAATTCAGGATATATATATATATATATATAAATAAAATGTACAAATTGCTCGGTAAAGAAATTTGGCGTCGAAGTGGTCGCCAAATACGGCAGATATATTTGGCGACCACTTGGTCGCCAAATTCGCGTCCAAATGGAAGCCAAAACAGCCTGTGTATTTGGCGACCACTTGGTCGCCAAATTCGCTTCCATATGGACGCTAGGATCTAACTACGTATTTAGCAACCAAGTGGTCGCCAAATATTGTGGTCGCTACATTTTCGCGACCAAGTGGTCGCTAAATTGAATTCGCGACCGAGCTTTTAGCGACCACATTTTGCGTCCAAGATCTGGTCGCTAAGTGCGTTCTGCGTCCAGATTAATTGATTTTGCGACCACTATTGTGGTCGCCAAATCATTTTTTTTTTGTAGTGTGATTACTTTTTGTATTCACTTTTTAGTTTTTTATGTAAAACATAATAGTAGTTGTTATACATTTCTAATACAATAATGCGTTCTTTGAAATGATAACTTTTTGACAAAAAATATAGTTTTAAAATAATAGCTTTTTGTATTTACTTTTTACTTTTGTATATTAAACAAAATACTAATTGTTATACACTTCTAATACAATAGCTTGATCTTTCACATAATAATCTTTTTTTTACTTTTGATGCTCATTAATGTGGCATAAGAGCATTAAATATCCCCATGTACACAAAATTATATAGATAGTATAGATATAGATACTCCGTAATATGCTCTTTTCGATCATTCTGTCTTCTTCTTCTATGGTTTGATTATGACTACTACGGAGTATTAATCTGATTATGGGGAATATGGACGGGTCAACTTTAAGAAGTTGTATATATATAGGGTACGCCGGTAAATAAGATAAGATATTAATAAGTTAAATGGTACTGATGCTAATATTGATTTAAGATATTAATAAGTTAAATGATACTGAATTTGAAAATAAGTGTTTGGTAAGAAGGTTTGTTGATTAGTTGTTGTTTCTAAGAAATAAGCATACTTATTTTCAAATAGGTTGGAAGTAGCTTCGCATACTTATTTAGGTGCTTATAGCTAAGAGAATACTTATTTAGACAAGTAAGTATCTAAAATTTTAAGAGAATACTTATTTAGACAAGTAAGTATCTAAAATTTTAAATTACTGAACACCTTTTTGCAGATACTTACAAGTATCATTTAACTTATTTTAACAAATAAGTTATTTATTTCAAATTTGTCGAACACATTAGAGAAAAAACTAACACAACGCACTGTTTTTATATTTTTCATTTTATAAGGTAAAGATTCTATATACTAAACAAATCTAACTCATCAAGAGGTCGTTAAAATAGTAGTTGGACACACATACAACAACTAAAGAGCCAAAACAAAGACTACGTGAAATTAGATAACAAACAATAGAGGTTTCAAATGAGAAATAAGATTGACCTTAGTAAATGAATGATTTGTTTTTGTCAAGTTAGTAAATGAATGATAATCGACCTTATAATATAAAAAAATATATACTAACAACCTGACTATATGTCAAAATTAATATAAGTCCCTTATAAAGTTATTACAACTTCGATAAACATATTATCAATTTACTCCCTCCGTTAAGAAATACATGTCGTTTTAGTATTTTTCTTAAAAATTAAGAATTCAAATGAATTGACTTATGTACCCTTAATCTTAGGAAGATCTTTTATTTTCTAGTATAGATTTAAGTAATTTTTTTCAATTAGTGGGGATAATATTGGAAAAATTGTGTTAAAAAATCTAAAATGACAAATATTTCTTAACAACTCAATCAACCTAAAACGACAAGTATTTCTTAACGGAGGGAGTATCATATCTATTACTATATACTAAAGCGGAAGCAAATTCCGCCACCATATTGCGCCACATCACCTCCTTTATTAAAAAATCTATCTTATTAAATCTTGATTTTATCATAATCTTATACATATTTAATTAAGATATTAGCTCTATCTTAGAATTTGGGTTGTTTAATTAATAATTCTATCCAAATAGATAAATCTCTATCTTATCATTATACATGTTTAATTAATACATAGATCTATCATAAACCTTTTATAAACATATATTTAAATAATAAAGGAAGAATGGCAAAAGTAAGATGCATTATCTTTAAATTATTTGATGTGAGAACGACCTTAATTTAAGGATCAGTAAACCAATATTTGCCCAAAATAAGTCTCTTTGAGAATTGAGATATATGTATGATGTATCCGATAGTGACAACAGTATATTGTTTGTGATATGAAAGATATAAGATCGAGCAAAGTATGCATTGTACTGTACTCCCTCCGTTTCAAAATACATGACCATATAGCAACTTTTGCTTGTTTTATAATACTTGACCATTTCATATTTTTTTCCATATCTTTCCATCTATACCCCTAATAATTATCTTTATCATAATCATTACAATTTTTCATATTTCTCTAAACATATAATTAACTCTACATTTGATAGGGGCAATATAGGAATAACACTTTTTTCTTAATATATGTGCAATGTCCAAATGATCATGTATTTTGAAACGGAGGGACTATAACTAATGGAGTATCTTTTGCAAGTGACATGGTAAATAAATACAAGAGGAAAGAATTTAATTACAAGAAACCATATCCTTAATTAAGAATTTAATCACAACCGGAGTCCTCTCCATCGCTTCTGAGCATCCTTGCAATTGTTTAGTTGCCTTCACTGGCTGTTCTCTCCTTTTGTGCTTGTATCTTGAACTTTTCCCCTCTGTGTAAATCCCCTTCTTAATACAATTTGCCTTTGAAAAAAAAAAAAGAAAGGATAGGTGCAAAATACAAATTAAACGCCCATATTTAGAAAATCCAATGATCACGTACTACATCAAAATGCAACGAACATTACACATCAACTCTCCAAAATCTTCCACCTGCATTATCCAACTCAATTGCACTTCCCAATAAATTATACACAAAATGGTTGGAGAATCACGTAAATAAGACATGTATTGATTATACTGTATAAACGAGAAAACAAGCTAGTAGCATATTCCTATTATTTTAATATCGCAGATTAGTTTTAATATCACAGATAAGTGAGATAACATCCAGAAAATAATTAATTGACAAGGAAAAAACAGATACCTAAGCCTACGGATATGGGCAAAGGGAATTTAGATCGAAGAGCATAATTAAACTGTAAAAAAATGAAGACATAATTACATAAATGAAGGAAATTTTGTTTTAATTGTTCCAAAATTCAAAAGGATATTAGATCCAGTGAAGAATGATTTGGCCTAGTCGTCCAACGGTGAAATGAAATCCACATGGACAGAAATTTGGCAAAACCTTTGTTCGTTACAAAGAATGATACTTATGATACAACAATACATAAGTACTTAACATTCAAATATGTAACAATTATTTCTACTAAAAAAAATGTCGTAACAATTACGTATGAATGCAAAGAGAAGAAGAATACAAAGCGGAAGAAATTTAGGAGATGGATGAGAGGAACAACAGACGGATATAGATTGGCATGCTTGGCTCCGAATACGCCATCCACGGACGCCATCGAAGCTTCGATGGTCTCTCCGCAAATGGCATACAGGGAGCCAGGCACACCGCTAACCGATCCATCCATCCACCCATCCATTCGTTCCGAAAAAAGACCTAAATCATCAATGCGTACGTTAAGAAGTTGAAAATAGATGCCTTAGAAAAACTCCATGAATTGAAAATTAACCTTGCCATGGTTAAGTTTGAGATGGGCTTAGGAAGGAGCTAGGGTGTGTATATATAGGTGTACAAGAATGTAACACACACACATAAAAAAAGGGAAGAAAAAAAACAAATTGCCTGTAGCAATGGCGATAAACATGGTTTGTTTAATCACGATTAGTTTTGAAACACAAGAAACGGTCTCCATTTGCATATTTAACATGCGTGGTTTTGTAAATACATGTGATTTTTAGCTAGAGAGAGTGAGAGCTAGAGAAGAGGTTGATTGGTGATTTTGTGGGGTTGAATTGCACCATGCATCTTCTTCTATATATAGATCCATATTTTAGATAAACACATACAAAAAAAAACGAAGAAAAATCATTAAAATATTTTTTACAAAATAAAAAGGCAAAATAGGTGGAAAGTTAATTAATTAATTAAATATATGGAATGTAAAAAGCAGAAAACAGAGTTTTCTTTTTCCTGCTGTTTGATGCCTGGTTTGTCATGGACTGCTTGGAACATCAAAGATTCCTCTCTCATTCAAATGATATAGGTATGTTATAACAATTAAAAATATGAAACATATAATTCCAACGGTATGTTTTTCTTGGAATGAGACAATCTTTAACATTTAATCGCCCGACCCGACCCGACCCCTCTCTCTATTTATTAGGTTTCCTTTATGGTTTGATTCTTTTGATTGTTTGATGTGTTTTTCCCATGCACGTTATTTTCTGCGATAGTCTTCTTCCATGCGCTCCTTTATGGGCAGAAGATTCTCCAATATCTGTACATGGCATGAAATTGTAACCCACTACAAAACAATATATGCATGCTCACTTGATATGATTTTACTATGCGTGTATATTGCCAACGATTTTTACTATGTATTAATGTACAATGATCTCATATATATATATATTTACAAATTACTAACGAAAACGATAGATGAGCCATTAATAAAGATTTTTTTGGTCAACAAGCCATTAATAAAGATACCCATGGTATAGGAGATTGCAGTCAATTAAAGTGTGAGAATGTATATAGTTTACTGATTTTCTAACCTATATCGTTAAGGTATAGGATAAATATTTTATTTTAGATTTTTTTTTTGTTTTTAATTATTTAGTGATTTAATTTTTTTTATGACGAGTTTATATATATATATATAATATTCTTTTAGGGTTTTAGTTTTTAAATCTAAGTTGCTTATCAAGGTCACAAGTTAGAAAAACCATATACTTTTTAGTAAGTTTTACGACAAATAATTCAACTTATTATAAATCAAAACAATTATCTGTTATATACTTTTTGGGTCAGTTGCGAGTCCACAATGAAGGTGGGAAGGATTCAAGCCTAATTCATAAAACATAGAATATATGTAAATTATAAACCATAGATTATAGTAGAAGTCTCTTGTAATCCAGATATAACACATACTATTAGTAAAGTAGAAAACCCAAATTCCAAAGGAAAACAAATTCAAACTTGAAAAGGATATATCTTTCTACTTCTCGAAGAATAATAGGCAAGGGGATTGCACGTTATCTCCTCTCTCGGATTATAAGGAGAATTCACTTAATCTCTTTTATATAGTACCCGAGCTTAAACCCTAGCCCTAACCCTAACCATTCCTCCTCTTGGCTAGCACCACCGGCCACCTTTGGAGTGTTGCTCGCCTCCAACCGACATTTGTCTTCCGCGGGGCCCTAACACTTGGAAATTCAAGCCCTCTACAATACCACTCCACGTATAATCATCTTTAGGGCATTCGAGTGTCTTTGCTATCCTAACCTGGCAGCCACTTCTAGTCATAAGCCATAGCCTCCGTGAACTCCATATGTCACCATAAAATTGTCCTTCTAGATTTTTGTGTTGGTCCAATGCCTTAAAAGACAAATACCGAGTTCTTATAAGCAATGGAACTTGGATGTTGAAGAAATGTGCTTCGTTATATCGTCAAGCACAAATTTTGCTCGGATGGCTCTTTGGAGCAATATAAGGTGAGATTGGCCAATGGTAGATCTCAAGAGACTGATAGTGATTAAGATGAGACTTGTAGCTCAATGGTCAAAATCAACGATAGTCCAAATCGTCCTTCATATTGTCTCTTTCTCTTTATTCATTGGGCAACTTGATGTTAAAAACGCTTTTCTACATAGAACGTATGAGTTTCTCTGATTCTGCTAGCTCACATCATGTTTGTCTATTGAAGAAGTCGTCTTGACAAGGCGTTATATGGCATAAGGCAAGCTCTCAAGCTTGAAGCTTGGTTTTAGGATTCAACAAATCACCTAATTTGCCAAAGCTTGATTGGTATAAAAGTTGATCCATCATTGTTCACTTATAAAGCTAACATTAACCAATCTCATTCATCTCATCTATGCACATTAGGGTTGTCAAACGATCCGGGTCGTCCGTAATCCAGACCGGCCCGACCCATAATTTACGGGTCGGGTCAGGGGTCATATAATTTCCATTTACGGGATAAGAGTCGACTCGCAAAATTTTTTAAAAATATGTTTAGTTTTATTTTCTTTGTTTGCACTATGAATTGTGCAATTATTTTTATATTGCTTTGTGAGACTCATTTACAATAATTTTATTGCATTGAACGTTAGTAAAATAGTACTATTTCACAACAACAATATTATTTTAGGTGTGAAAAACGATATCATGCATCATAATTACATAATCAAGTTAAATGGGTTTTACAGGTCAACCCATCATCCGACCCAAAAGTTGACCCGTAAAACCCATTTAACCCGCCCGGGTCATCCCGTAAACCGGGTTACTGGTGGGGTCTCGAATCACATTTTATCAGTTTACGGGTCAACAGGTCGACCCATGACCCGTAAACCAGGTTATGGGTCTGATCGGGTCGACCCGTTGGACAACCCCCTAATGCCCTAATTAATGTAAATGACCCATAATCTTGACATAATTAACCCTCCAAAAACTTTATATCAACCATCACCAGGGCACTTGGTACGTGCAGAATTTTTAAATAACAAGCCATTGAATTTTGCATTATTTTGTTGGCATAGTTGTCACATTAACTTCTACTATTTAATTAATAGAATGTTATTATGGGCTTAAAATCCTTAAATCATATGGGTTACAAAAAGTATCAATATTTGATTCTAATCTCAGCAAGGCGTGGGTCTTATTACTTACACGGACCCAATAAGTGGCCTTACAACATAACTCAAGAGCCAACCTGGAATTGAATTAGGGCTTGTGCAGCCATTCGAAGTATGATAGGCAAACCCTAGCTAGCTAGCAAGTGACTAGCGAGTCAAAATGGAGACTGACTGAATAATGTTAACCAACCATATTATTATAAATTCCAAAAAACTTTATACTGTAGTAAGATAACATATATATATATATACTAATGTTCGTGAGGTATGTCATGTGTGGTCTGAGATGGCGTTTTGGTTTTTTGTTCCATGGATGGGAAGGTAAAAGGCTGCAGAAAACTCCTTTTTCCCTAGTTGTAGAGGAAAATTGTAGACAAGCCAAATGGATTTTTCTCAAAAAAAGAGTTAATGGAATTTTCAAAAGGCCAGGGTTTTTGTAAGCTTTAATCTACAGTATATGTTTTTTCTAATTTTCGGGGTTGGGGGTTGTTTTATCGTGTAGGGGTTTGGAAGCAACAAGTGTGGGAATCGTTTTGTCAGAAGTTGATTTTTCTGAGTTTTGTTTTTGTGGGCTCTTTCGTTTTCAGTTTTTAACCCTTTACCTGCAACGTACTGTATATGTGAACCGGAAATAATGATAGCAATACATTGCATGTTTTGGGTGCATGTGCATATCAAGGTTAGATTCTAATCCAGCGACTCTCTGGTTAGGGTAAGGCAAGACCCAATTGATCATTGCGTTTGATTTGGACCACCATAAGTTGTGAACAATACTATAGTTTCCTTTCTTTGTTATGTCAGGAAAATTACGTATGTCTTTAGTTTTACTAGGGCTAGGTTTGATATAAAGAAGAAGTTTTATTGATAGAAAGGTAGTCATATTTTAAGAACATTCCCACCACGCCATTAAAGGTGTTTAGTTTGCTTGAATGTTTTATTTAAGGAGTGAGTCCATAATGTCCATATGCCTTTCATGGGTGAAAGTATAATGTCAATATGTAATGGATTATGGGCTTGATGCACTTATAAATAAAACAAGTCCGGGTGTGTACTTTCGGCAACGTGATGAATGTAGAGACTTAGCTGGTCCCTCCGTCCCAAAATGTTTGTCCCGTTTCGTTTGTAATTTGTGAAGAAAAAGGGATAAACATTTTAGAACGAAGGGAGTAATTACTAATTCAAATCGTCTATTTTCTAACATCTGAACGTAGGTGATTGGATATCTGAATTTAGTAACAAATCTGTACAATTCATCATTTGGATTTAGTTTTAGGTGTGAATGGATGTTTTTTAGGCATTGATACACTTATTGTGAAAAAATACTTTTTAGTAGAAAGTAGGTTTTTTTCTTCTCGAAATACGTAAAATGTTGTACTCCGTATTTTGCTAATTTCAAGGTGCAAAAGTATAATTTTGAAGGTAACTATAGCAAGACCTTAAATATGAATTTCTACCGTGTGCTATAAAGGGTACAATATAGGAGACTAATAACAAAATGATTTTGTAAATCTTAACTTTTGGGTTTTTTAATTTTTTTGTGATGAGTTCATTATTTTTCTTAGAACACATGATAGAAAAACCGATATACTATACTTATAACATAGGAACCAATCTCGAGCATTAAGTCATTTTCCCTTTAGTTGCAGTGTGAATGTATAATTTATAATTTCTTTTACTCAATGAAAATTTATGGTTCCTAAAAAGTATCGTGTGAGTTTCCATTAATTATCAAAAGGAAAAAATATTCAAAATAATCTCAAATATCAACTTAACATCTGACACTTGTTTAAAGCATTTTTTATTGTCACATCATCGATTACGTTGGAAAACTCGTCGAAAAATGAATACAAATCGCTTTTGATTAATATTACAATAGTTCATATCGTTGACATATAGTGATTTTCAAACTTCATATTATTTTTAATTGAAAGTTGATACTTGGAATTATTTTGGTTCATTTTCACTTTTGATAATTAAAGGAAACTTACACAATATTTTTTAAAAGAATGATAAAATTTCATTAGTGTAAAAAATTTATAAAAGGCTCATATCAAGAGATCATTACATTCAAGATAAGAACAAGTTCAACCGACTTCACTAAACCATTCAAGATCACAACTCATACATTGAAAATCACTTGTGAGTCCGATACTTCATCAACGAGCTAAAGTCATAGACTAAAAATGCAAACCATGTCAACCCAATACCATTTTAATTAAGAGCATCTCCAACACATTATGCAAAAATTTCTTCAAAATGCAAATATAAAATCAATTTACTCACTTTATTTAAGTGTTCAATCTAATATATTCTTCATTTGAAAAAAATCCCCAAATTATACATAGAATTCTCTATATTTAGGGAAGTTTACATTTTTCCACCACTTTCTCCATTTAAAGAATGTGACCGGGAATCTGTTGGGTTGAACATCAACCCAAATACCTTGAAAATCTAAATTTCTCTATTTTGAAGAACCTGTTGGAGATGCCCAAAGAAGGCAACCATAACGTACGAACAAAAGTCATAACCAAAGAAGCCTACTCATTCCACGTACTAAGTATGAATTAAATAAAAAGCAAACCCTGTCAACCAGTTTTTACTTGAGACAACACTTGTTAAACTAATGTATCCTTTAGGTACGATTGTAGCATTACGAGTAGAATCACAAGCTTGTTTCTTTATTTTTTTTCTCCGTCGGGCCTATTAGTACTCTCTTTTGGGCTTATTATTAAAAGGAAATCAGCCCATTCTCTTTTGGGCTTATTATTAAAAATGTTATTATGTGATTTATCGATTTTGAGCTGAAATTATATCTTGCTTGTCTTAAATATTTTTTAAACGACTTATTAGTGTCTTATATTAGTCGATAGTTAATTTATATATTCCTAACATATCAACCAATCTAAAACAATAGTAAATGATGAGTTATTATTTAATTTTTTGCATGAGTTATTATTTAATTTACACAGGAATCTTTGACTTACTGCGCATAATAATATAAGTAGAAGACTCCTCTTTTTTGGGGGGGATTTTTTCAACCCCTGTCCTGAAAAAAAATCATGGGTCCTTCATTTCAAGAAATAAAGAGTTTTCAAATTCGACTCTTTCGGGACGATGCTCTCAACCAAAAAATCCTCCAATATGGATGTCAAATATTCACTATCACTAAGGTAAAATCCACAGACTTGCATTGATAAGGCTGTGGTTGCACTCCATAGAGATATTTTGTCAGGAGCGGACCCCTAGATCCGTCCTCGTATGTTGTAACAAGAGATCGAACAAAAACAATAAATAAGATCGGCAGAGAAATTTACTTGGTTTCGTAATGAAAACCAAGCGGGAATGCGCAAAAATAATGCTAGAAGGCACTCTACCCAGTTGAGATTCGAACAGTAGATCAACATGCAAAACATGTAAGCTTGCTTCCTTCCGGATCCAAACTTTGTACATTAGAACTCTAATTCTCCTACTATTATTATATTAGAATTTTAGGGTGGGCTGGGACAAATCCTAGCCCACCCCTAGATCCGCCCTTGTATGTTGTAACGAGAGATCGAACAAAAACAATAAATAAGATCGACAGAGAAATTTACGTGGTTTCGTAATGATGTGTTAATTAACTACGTGCAAAGAAACAATGTATTATTGTGGAAGACAAAATTAGGATTACAAAACTCTAGCTAGGTATTTCGAAAACTTATATAGAGACTCATGAAACCCTAATTATATGGGTGCAGACCCAAAAACATATCGCGACCCCCGTACTACCTGTCACAATGTGTGATTCAGATTCAACACACGTTAACAAGATCTCATTGGAGCTCCCTATGATCAATATTGTAGTCCTTTGGGACTCCTTAATTATTTGTCATGAACGTAGCTCGCACCTACAAATGACGTGATCAAGCCGAATTTTGAGCCATGGTCCTAGCTAGGACGAGCACAGTTTGGTTGGAATAAAAGATTTGAGCTGAGATAAACGAATCAAACCGAAACCAATACTATTCAGTTTGGTTTTCGGTTAAAGGATTTTATAAATTTTAATTTCGGCTCGTTTTCATCTGAGTTTGAATCGTTGCTGAACCCTAACGTTGTATGTTGTTTCGGCCCGATATATCGTAGCATTACATTGATAAATTGTGGTTCGGTTCTTTTGGTCTCTTTTTACTTTTTTTTTTTCTCCATGCCTTGTCGTCGTATATTGCAAATTTTACTTTATTTCCTTTCTAATTATTTTGTACTTCAAGTTCCCTTGGCAAAAACCATGTTGTTTCGTGTAAGAAAAGCACTAATCTATGGACAAGTAACTTGGCATTCACAATTGACAGCACAATTCGGAAGAAAAATTAAAGCAAACTCAGCAAGGTAAACAAATCGATATGCTAAGTAATAAAACAATTGTTAAAACCAACATAGAAACATCAGCCAAACTAGACTAAAACACACGGCAAACGACGGTCCAAAACTAAAAACACATAACAACAACCATGGCATGGTCTTATAGACTAACAAGCGAACGTACTACTCGAAAGCCCACTGGTTTTCCCTCTTGACTTCCTCTTCCTCCTCGGGCGTGAAGTCGTTGACGATTCCGAACGTCTTACGGATCTCGTCCGGAGTCTTGTTCTTGATCATGTCCGCCACGGTCTGGCAGCCCAGGTCCAGAAGCCCCGGGATGTTGAGATAGTTGGCAGCCATGATGAGGTCAAACAGCGAGTTCTCGCCAATCTTGACCAACTCGGCGTCGAAACGCTTGAGCTCTTCTTCAGTAGGGCTAGGATCTTGGGCGTGCTTCTTGCAGTACTCGATCACCTTGGCCAGGACGTTGCTTTCCACGTTCGGGAGGGCGATCGGGTCCTCCGTGCCCACGTCCTCCATCATGTTCTTCACGGTGATTGATTTCGACGCCGCCGCCTCCTCCACCTCGAACTCGTCCCCGTCCTTGCTCTTCAGGATCACCACCTTCTTCGTGTTGTTGTTGTTGTCACCGGAAGTCGACATCTTCAAAAGGATCTTTCGGGGTTTTGGGAACGGAGGAAAAAAAACCTATAAGCAGGGATCGAAAGACTTGTACTAGTAGTAGTAGTTGTATGGAAATTGAGAGAACAAAGTTTGGGTTGATGGGTTTATATAGGGACTAATGTAACCTAGACTTGACGGGTACGTAATCTTTCGAGTAAGATCCTCCCTCTATATATCGAAGATATATTTTGTAATTTTTTTATACATATAATTGTTAAAACAAATAAAAAAATATTAAATGATGCATTGCTTTATTATTTTTCTGATAGATATATCATATATCACGATATAATAATCCTTCCATATCCTACCACAAAAATACTAAGCCTTCCATATATTGGTATGTGATATATAATATACAAAAAATATAGAGGGAAGGAGGCGGTGGATGCTCTTTTCTAACATCTATTACTATATACTAAAGCGGAAGCAAATTCTGCCACCATATTGCGCCACATCACCCCCCCTTATTTAAAAAATCTATCTTATTAAATCTTGATTTTATCATAATTTTATACATACTTAATTAAGATATTAGTTATATCTTAGAATTTGAGTTGTTTAATTTATAATTCTATCCAAATCTATAAATCTCTATCTTATCATTATACACATTTAGTTAATACATAGATCTACCATAAACATTTTAATCAAATAATATTTTTTGTAATAATCTATAAATCATAAACATGATCTTTTACTCATTTAATTAAATATGATATTAACTTTAAATTATTTTTCGTAATTTAAGTATGGTATTTTTTAAAATCATCAATGGTAGCAAATTCTACCACTATATTTAAAACAAATATTCATTCTATTAAAATAATATATTAAATACATTTTTACTATCATATCACATTAAAATATCAATAAGATAGATTTATTAATTAAGATAAAAATTTGTTAACATTTTCATTACATATTTATATATTTAATTATTTAATTATTTTTTCAAAAAACAATAATATATATACGAGATAATTTGGTTTTCTATTTATCTTATTAAATATTATCTTTATCTTTAATGTTATAATAAATTAATCTGAATTTTTATTTAAACTTATTGGTTTTATTATAAAATTTAGTTTACGTAATTTAATTTAAATGTCAAAAGATTTGTATCAATTGTTAATAGAATGTGATAATGCATCTTAGATTATGTCATTCTTCCTCAATTATTTAAATATATGTTTATGTATGTATAAAAAGTAAATATATAAATAAAATTAATATATATATATATGATGATATACAAGAATTATGTCATTTTATAATCCAAAAATAAGCTTCATTTCAAAACAAAGTATACATATGATAATACATGTAATTGTTATAATAAATTCATACACAAAGCAATAAATATATAAATAACACCCCGTACAAGGTACGGGTCATCTGCAAGTTTAGAAACTAATTAGACTCCCTTAAAAAAAATCACTACCTAATCGGTATAAAAATAATTATTTTCTCTCTCCTCTCATTTTTCTTCTCTCCTCTTCTCTCCCTTCTCCCTTCAATTTCAGATCTGGAAAAACCCTAGATCTGAACCAT
Source organism: Polygonum aviculare (assembly GCA_934048045.1). Taxonomy (NCBI): domain Eukaryota; kingdom Viridiplantae; phylum Streptophyta; class Magnoliopsida; order Caryophyllales; family Polygonaceae; genus Polygonum; species Polygonum aviculare. The sequence goes on from OW204025.1 coordinate 26,337,705, forward strand.
CTCCGTCTCCGTATCGCCTTTCTCCGACGGCCGAATTGCCCGGCCTCCCTCCTCAAGCGCCGACGGAATCGCCAGCCTCCTTGCGCCTCGAGAGCCTCAGCGTGTCCGGAGTCGGAGCCGGCGACGTCGGGTTCGGGTGGCTCTAGCGGAGCCTGTGAGGCGGCGGCCGGCTCAGGCGGCAAAAGCTCTCAGATCCATGGCTCCTCTCTCGAGGCCTCCATGGCTCCTCTTTCAGCAACGCGGTGCCAAAGCTCTCGGATCAGAGGTCTCTCTCGATCTCGAACTCTCTGATTCTCTATTAGTTTTTTTTTGGTGATCATTCTCCTTGTTCTTGGCTCTGGCTTTCGGTGTTACTGTCTACTTCCGCCTCTGGATCATCGATTACAAGATCTCCTCCGACGAAGCTGAGCTTATCAGGTTCTCTCTCTGCGCTTTCTTGTTCTTGTTGTTGTTGTTCTTCTTCTTCTTTCGTTGTCAATGGCGGATTTATTAGATCGTGTTTGTGGTGTCTGATTTGATCTCCAATTTGACGTGTAGCTGAGAAATATTTCTGTGTTAGTAGTTTGGAGCAAATTTGCTCCATTGAGCTGAATTTTGAGAAATTGAGCTCCGTTTATGTATTATTGATTGTTTGGTTGAATGTACGAAGTGTAATTTACATGAATTGAGATTCTAGGGTTTTGATGAAAATATGTTTGGTTGAAGTTGAGATTTGATGTATAAGGCAACTATTCGCTCTTGAGAATGTACGTATATATTGAATTGTTTGAGTGTTGTAGAGCTAAAATTAATTGGCCAAGTATATAATTAAATCATGATTATATGTTGTTCGGTAATTTACTGTTTTTCTTTGGCTTTGTATGAAATGATAGGAGGCAGTTTGATATTGCCCAAAAAGAGGCGGTGGATGAATCTGCAGAGTGGAGATTAAGGTTTGATGAAGAAAGGGAGAAGGCTTCTAAATATAAGAGGGAGCTTGATGAGGTATTCTCTTATCTTTTTGCTAGTACTGTGTCGGAGTTACTTGTATATCTGCATCTTTGAAAATGTGGTTTTTGTTGTTTGATGTTTTGAACATGTATTATGTAAGGAAGTAGTGAATTGCATTTATCATTGCTTCTTGGAAAAGTTATTGAACTGTAACACAAAAGTTCTAGCAACATGACTGCAATTTTGAACTACTTGGCTGATTGATCATCTTAGTTTCGTTTGTTGTGGATTTTCGTTTATGTCACTGTTTGCACTTCAAATATGCTGTCTTTGGGGATGACAAGTTGAGTTTACGGGTTTAGGGATGATCAATTGGTTTTTAAGGGTTTTGGTGATGACAAGCTAAATTTATTTTGCATTGTTAAATTTGTCTATATACTATTTTTAATTATGGCCTATTAGCTCAAATGGTAGAGCAACATGCTTAACGTACAGTAATGTGGGTTCAAATCCCACATAGGCATACTAATAAATTCCGATGACAAGTTGCATACGTGATGACAAGTTAGGGTAATGACAAGTTTTGTACGTGATGATAAGTTTTTTTGTACGTGACGATAGGTTGAGCGATGACAAGTTTTTGTACGCGACGACAAGTTTTTGTACGCTAGGACAAGTTTTTTGTACGTTATGACATGTTTTTTTATAAGCGATGCCAAGTTTTTCGTAAGGGATGACAAGTTTTTCATAAGGGATGACAAGTAATCTACGCAATGACAAGTTTTTCATAAGAGATGACAAGTTCTCTACGCAATGACAAGTTTTTCCGGTGACAAGATTTTTGGATGACAGGATTTTCGATGACAGGATTTCGGATGACAGGATTTTCGATGACAGGATTTCGGGTGGGACGCGGTGGCATGAGTGTAATTTTTTTTTTGACCAGGGGTATTTTCGGAAAAACGACTAGTTAGCACATAAATTTTCAAGGGAGCCTACCCGCTCCCCAAATGGCTTACTTACCAAATTTTCTCATAAATATATTTTCTATGCTGTAATAATTGATATATCATGTACATATACGCTAGCTACGTAGTAGTTTTTATAATAAATATATACTTTCCATATGTAAAAAATCCACAAGTGTAGCTAATTGGATATAAATATATTTAGGAAACAAGATTTGTTTATTAGTTAAATTTTTTTAGGGTTACCTAAAATAATTTTAAGCGGATAGTTTAGATGTTTTTCTAAAATTAAGCGGAAAATTTAGATGTTTTTCTAAAATTCCACAAGTATATGACTCTTTGGCCACCACTCCAATGCTGCGGAAACCTCAACTCAGCCTATGACTCTTTGGCGTCTTCCATCTCCGGGCTGGTTTCAAATTTGTGTTGACGGTGTCTCTAAAGGAAATTCAGGCCTTGCTGGGGGTGCGGAAGTTCTTCGTGATGCCCATGGTACTTTTCATGAAGCCTTTACTTTCAAATGTGGGAGTTGTGATAGTACCCGGGCTGAATTGCTGGCTCTTTTCCATGGCCTTGAAGCTGCTTCTCGAAGACCTGCGTCACAAGTTGTGTACTGACTCGCTTGAGGCTTACAAGTTGTTAACTGAAGCTCAGCCTTCCCCTCACAAGGATATGCTCCTCATCCGTCAATGCCGTACTATGCTCCAAGCTCGCCGAGATCGTCTCCAACTCACCCACTTTCGAAGATCTGCTAATAAAGTTGCCGATTCCCTTGCCAATTTAGCTTTAGAGTTCACTTCTGATTTTATGTTATTTTTGTTTCCTCCGGATTCTATTATTGACCTCCTCCATGAGGATTGTGTAGCTCATGTTGAGCATAATTTCGTTTAAGCAATAAAATTTTCGCAGGGGGAAACCCCGTTTCTTGATCAAAAAAAAAAGATCCAATCAACTTTTCATACAAGACTTAGTGCTTGTTTGGTTGCTAAATGAAATCACATGAATTTAGAAAATTCCAGGAAGTTGCCAAAATATATGTGTTTGGTTGAAAATTTTGTATTGAAAATCCCATGACTTTTAAAAATCCCTAGATTTTCAAATTCCTACGGAATTTAATTACTTAGGATGAGGTGGGTAAGATTTTCTTCCCACATAATTCCCAGGAAATAGATTTCTAACCAAACAAATTTTATGGATATTGTAGGAAATTAATTCATGTGAATTAAATTCTCATGAATTATACTTCATCCATTTAACCAAACAAGCACTTAGGCTTTACTACACTTTGGTATATGTGCAATATCCATATGGTCATGTATTTTGAAACAGAGGGATTATATTATTTTTTACCTCGGAATCTGTAAAAAGTAACTACATTTCACATATTTCGAGATATAAAAAGTATACTTTCTACGAAAAAATACTTTCTACATCAAAGTGTAGCAAACCCTTATTTTAGCCTTACGAAGATATGTGTTGGAAACTTGGAATTGAATTTTAGTGATTTATGTCTAGGACTTAGCATCATTGGACCGAAACCGAAAAAATTAACCGAACCGAACGTTACCGAACCGAAACCGATGGAGTTTGGTTCGGTTTTCGGTTCAAGAAATTCCAAGATTTCGGTTTCGGTTATTTTTCGGTTTTAGTTCAATTTTGTCAAAGAAAAACCTTATGTTTATCAAAACTGAAAAAATCGAACCGAACCGAATTTTTTCGATTCGGTTTGATTTACCGAATTCTCGAATTTCGGTTTCGGTTCGGTTCAGATTGAATTGATGCTCAGTCCTATATATGTCCCGACTCTTAGTCTTGCTCTTTTATTTTTCATTTTGAGGGTTTGTACTACTATTTCTATTTGATTTTGTTCCTGTGGTTTTTGTTCATCTTATCTTAGAAGTGGATCAAAGTTAACTTTATATATATACATTAAAACGAAGTATATTTGTATCGTTTTTTATAGGAAAATTGGACGAAAATAATCTCAAGTATCGACTTTCAAACAAAAATAATCTCAAGTTTAGAAATCACCGTAAAAAATCCGAACTATTACAATATTAACCGAAAATGATTTTCCGGTGACTTCTCCGTTAAAATGAATGACGTGGCAAACGGAAATCTGACGTGGCAAATTATATTTTATTTTTTATTTGACATGTCACTCAAGTAAAAAAACCAAAAGCCACCTCACATAGTTAGATTAGATTAGAATATCATCTTTATTAAAAACAATATGACAAAAAAAAAATCTTTATTAAAAACAAAAACGAAAAAGAACCCCTCACTTTGAAATTGAACAGTGAAGAAGAACAAACAATGGTGAATCCGACCAAAAAAAAAATAGAATGGTGAAGACTTGAGAATGGACATGCCCAGATCTGGACACCGGAGAACACTTAAACAAATTAACATGCTTTTGGCAAAGTCCAAATTGAAAACGAAGAAATTCCCCAGATCTGGACTTGACAAGTTCTTCGAGCCTCTCTGCGCTGCCTAGATCCGGCCGCCGACGCTCACCACCGCCTTCTTCGGCTTCGTTCTGGGCTTGCTCCGCCCTCCGCCGGCCTCGATCCGCCCCCGACGGCCTGCTATGCCCCCTGCGGCCTGCTCCGCCAGACTCTCGTTACAAGTTCTTCAGTCTTCACCATTATTTTTGGTCGAAGAGTTCTTCACCATTGTTCTACTGTTCTTCAGGGTTCAATTGGACTTTGAAGGGTTTTTTTTGGTTTTTGTTTTTAATTAAAGATAATATCTAATCTAACTATCTGATGTGGCTTTTGGTTTTTTTCACTTGGGTCATATGTCAAATAAAAAATAAAATATAATTTGCCAGATCATATTTCCGTTTGACACGTCATCTATTTTAACGGAGAAGTCACCGAAGAATCATTTTCAGTCAATATTGTAGTAGTTCGGATGATTAACGGTGATTTCTAAACTTGGGATTATTTTCGTTTGAAAGTCGATACTTGGGATTATTTTTGTCCAATTTTCCTTTTTTATACACATTCTGCTTCAGGTTCCAACCTTTTTTTTTCTGCCTAAATATGCATTAAAAGTTAAAGGTGTTTTAATACAATTCTATTACGAACTTGTACATATCTAATACCTTTTGATGCATATATAGCACAATACGTAAATACAGTAGTTTACTACAAATCCAATCCCTTGCAAGCTCATGGTCCAATTGTTGGACCAAACTGTATCGCCTTATAGTTTGGATTTTGGACCATTTGCACAACCCTAGACTGTACTATAACTATTTACACATTATCTTGGATCTTGGATACTGTTTATCCATTTTATTTGCATGACTTTTCAGCACCCCTCTAACGTTTCGATGGAGATGACAATTGCTTAATTTATTAAGAAAGTTTTGGTTTATTGTAATTAGACTGTACATGAACCGAACCATTCACTTGTTTTCGGTTAAGCCTCTATCGTGTTCGGATTGATTTATAGACGAGTAAAGCATTAGCACATAAACAATCGCAATCGAGTCAGGATGATCACACACAAATAAAACAAACGGTTCATGAGTTAAGCTCGAAGTCAATAAACCGAGTTAAAACAAGATTTGAAGCTCGAACCAGGCTCGAACTCGGTTCGAACTCGGTTCAATTGACCCCTACTTTTAATAGGCACTAGTATCAGTCTCGTGTCTTGAAGACACGATTTTAATTTAACTAAAAACTTACTTTAAATTTTATATAAAGTTATTCGAAATAATAGTTTGATACAAAATATTGTATTATTTTATTTAATTTGCTTCTAATGGGTTTTGTTTTAATGATATATTACCTCTGTTATAATATATTATTTTAATCAAACAAAGATTTATAAGATTATAATTTTTGTATAAGAATTGAATATTTGTTTTGATAAATAAGTTTTTTATTTTATAATAATAATTATTTTGTAGTTATCTTGGAAAAAAAATTCAAGTCTAAATCATATCTATATATAATTTTTATATACTCCGTATGTAGAATCTATAAATGTTTATGTCGTTTATTATATCTTTTATATAAATATTTTTTTTTAAAAAATAATTATAATGAAAATAAGTAGATAAGAAGAAATCTAATGTGGGGTCTACAATGCAATTTCAACCAATTAAACAAATTGAATTCTTTTATTAAAGATGGGTGATACGATCCAATGAAAACTAGTACAAATCCCGTACCATGTACGGGTAATGTAAATATAAAAATGAATTAATTGACGCGAGATCGAATTTTGATCGGAACTGGCTGGATTAACACAATTGACACGTCTAATATCGTAGGTTAAATATTTTCAAGAACTATCAATTTTATTAAAATAATTTATAAAGTTAATTTATAAAAAAACTTATTCTTATTTGATAATATATAATTTTATGTTTCATCTATAAATAAATAAATTCAACGAATTTGATTAGGATTATTGTGTAAGATTAATTTCTCAAACAATATTTATTTAAATTAAATTTTTATACTATTTTATAAGATTTATATTTAATAATATGCTTATTTGTATATTATCTATAAATAAATAAAATACAACCGCTTCAATTATGGAATCCATTATTGGGTAAGATATCAAGATTATTTTTAGTTCAAAATTGGGTAAGATATCAAATGAATATCAGGATTAATTTTCACAAAAAATAAAATCAATATTTTATCCAGCGTTGATGACATGGCGCAAATTTTAACACAGACTTGGGTTCTGCTATTATAGTAGACTAGTTTAACCCCCGTACTATGTACGGGTAATGTGATTATAAATCCAATTTAATATAGAGATGTAATGTCAATAATCTTGTTAAAATTATAGGATCATATATATTTATCTTCGTATTATGATTAGTTTTTTTTATCAATAGTACGTATATCATCCCATAATACAAATAAGTTGGATTTGTTTAAAATTTACTTTATGATAAATATCACGTTTTATTAAATAGTAATATTTATGAGAAGAGTATAATTAATTCTTGGTAAGTGATAATTTATAATTTTCAAGATAATTCATAATTTTTGGTAAATTTTAATTATTTTTTACGGGATAAGATTACATGAGATTCTAACAACCTAATTTGTATGAAGGAGGGCCCAGCTGAATATTTTATTATTGAAATGACACGTGGCGCAAATTTTTGTGAAGACATTGTCTCCGCTTTATACTATAGGTAGTATAGATGTGACAGGGCTAAATATTAGCCTTCATTTCTTTGCTTACATAGTTACATGCTCGGGTTCGAGTCCTAGTTTTGACACAGTGTAATTATACGGTGGAGTTGGAGTTATTACTTAGCAGATCTTCCCCGTCAAATCTGATCTATATAAGAACCAGAAGAATTTACAAAAGCTCGAATTCGTCAGACAAGTGATCAGATCCGACTTCTACACCCCCCGACATGAGTACTCCAGCGTTCTCCGGCGTAACTTTCTCTCTACTCATACTCTCTATAGATCTGCTTCTGATCAATTTCAAATCTCACTTGCTCATACAATTAGGGATTTTACCCCCATGTATTCGCCATCATGCCAATTTGTTGCTATTCGATTCCGATCCTTGTTCCTGAATCATAATCAATGCCAGATTTTGAGGTTCCACATTCGCGATTGCATCTGGTTGTGTGCTTACTTTGTTTGGTGTTTGATTGTAGGGCGGTGGGGGCTTGTTCACCGGGTTTACCAGGCTCTGCAAGGGTCTGGCTGTGGTGCTTATCGGTGGCCACATTGTGGTGCAACTTTTCCCTCAAGCTGTTCCTTATCTCGCCCTAATCCCTGCTAAGTAATTTGCTTCGACCTTTATGGTTTTTCTTTAATCAATTGGATTGGTTCAATAGAGATGTAAGTAATAATCACTGAAGATGCAAGGTTTTGCTTTTGCTTAGCATGTAGTTGGGTGTTTAGCCTCTTTACTTCTTGTTTGATCCTGGATCTCTACTGTTTTTGTTGAGGTTCAGTTGCCAATTTTGCTATCTATCAGGTGGGTCTGTACTCTGTAGCTAGAAAGGAGTGCTTGTGCTCAATTGAAGTGTGCAATTGTGAACTATATACTTGCTAATGTGTAGGGTGTTCTGAGGATTAGCCTTTATCAGGATCTAGTCTCAGTTCCGGTCATTTCTTCTGGTTATTTTCTTAACATTAGGTTCATTTCTTCTAGTAGAGGATTTATAGATGTATACTGCATAAATATTCGTTCGAAACATGCACTTTGTAGATGTCTCCAGCATTGGATTCCTGTGATGATTGTAAACTCATTTGCACCAAGTGTGAAGTTGAAGCAACATGATGCTTTTAGATGGACATTTTCTGTAGCAGGTCATCAGATCATACTGTAGGGTTAAAACTTAAAAGTGAATTACTGGGTGATTTAGGGTTTGATTTATAGCTATTTACCTTGATTCTAGTGTTCTTGCCAACAAATTATAGGGGGGGAACCTTCAAACTACTGGCCCCTAACATTACAAAATTGTAGTGAAGTGAAACCATTGCTGGATTTGTAGTAAATATCACAATAAATTTTCAATATGATAATAAAAACTGGTCTAGCAGGGGTGCCTGGACTTTGAAAGGATAGAATTGCCAATATCTATCTCACAGATGACTGAGAGTCTAAGCATATATAATTTAGTTTATGAAGTAATGAAGTGAGTTTTAATTACTGTTTTTTATGAATGTTGTTAGCATAATGAACTTCATGAAGTTACATGTATATCCTGGTATAGTGGTATGCAGATTTTCTTTGTGATATGCTGAAATAAATTCAATAGTTTACATAAATAAAATATGGGATGATAAGTTATAGCTTTGCATAGTGTTAGATAGGAGGATCTCAGGGAACAACCAAACCAGATCCAAAGAACCTCAGGGTATTCACAGTATTTCTGCGCGAGATATGATATTCACGTAACAATTCCCACGGAAAACACACTCCGGAAACAGGTCTATGGAGCAATGCCAAATTCCCACTATGAAACTGAATAAATCAAACAAAAAAGATGCTAATACCCCTTGTCTATATGACAAAAAAGTCTGTCATGTGCCTAAGCACACACTTAAAATGAGGATTACTCTAATACCCCCAGTGACTGCCTAAATGCCTTGTTTGGATTCTTCTCTGATGCTTGCTCCTGTCTATTCTTTCTCCTCATGGAGTCTATGATATTTCCTTGTCCTGGAATGCCAACACATAATGATTGAATTAGTTATAACTTGTTATTTGACTGACAGGACCATTCCTTTTGGGTGGAATCTCATCACAGCTGGGTACATTGAGCAGACAATCTACGGGGTATTATTCTATTTTCTAATGTTTCTGGGACATACTTCTTTTTTCCACATTTTCCCTTTGCCTGTTGTTGATTTGCATGTAATCCATTACCCATCACTTGTTTGTAGGTGGTGATTAGCACGCTTGGTTTGCTTTTTATTGGAAAGCTACTTGAACCTATATGGGGCTCCAAGGAATTCCTGAAGTTCATATTCGTTGTTAACCTGCTCACTTCTGTTTGCGTTTTCATCACAGCTATGTTCATGTACTATGTGAAGAGGGAGGAGAATTACCTGTAAGTTTTATAAACTGTTGTTTGAAATTTCAATCTATTGTTGTAGTGTTCCATGTAATTCTTTTGTCATGCTCTTTCCACATGTTTCTGTAAGTTTTATAAACTGTTGTTTGGGTTTTTAGTCTATGTGAAGAGAAAGGAGAATTCACATCTTTTGTAACAAATACTTCTGGTAGGAAGTCATATAAATTTGCTTGTAATTCAATACTCTGCTAGAACTTCCATCTTTCACTTAAAAGAAGTCTTTAATTTCTACTACATTGCTGACCTGATGATTTTTAATTCTTCAATACGTGAAACACTAATGCAAAGGCATTGATCTTCTAACCGTTTTTTCCTGCAGGTATATGCCTATATCTGGCTTCCATGGAATCCTTTTAGGGTTCTTGGTTGGTATCAAGCAGATCATGCCTGATCAAGAGCTTCCGATGCTGAAACTTAAAACAAAGGTGTCGAGTAGCATCTTGAGTTTGACTACTACGAGATGTGGTTGTATTTTTGAGCTGTAAATCTAATTTTATGTAAATTTTGGTAAAATTGCAGTGGCTACCATCCATCACGCTTTTGTTGTCTATAGTGGCTAGCATTTTTCTAGAAGATTCTGCCGCTTACCTCCCAGCCCTAGTGTTTGGAACTTACATGAGCTGGATATATCTAAGATTTTTGCAGAGGAGGCCTGAAACTAACCTCAAGGGAGACCCAAGTGATGAATTTGCATTCTCTACCTTCTTTCCTGAATTCATGAGGTACTCTAATGTCAACGAATATCCATCTATTGACCCCCCCTAACCTAAAAGCCCCAAATCACTCTCTAATGGGTTCTCTTGGCTGTTTTCAAGCAGACCGGTTATAAGTCCTATCGCATCTATATGCCATCGGATGTTCTGTGGACGATCCGATACTTCCACTGAGGCCAAAGGTTATGTATATGGAGGCAATCCCTTGTCAGGCTCTGACCCAATTGAGGCATCAAGGAGGAGGTATGATTCATACAATATGGTACCATTATCAGAAAAACACATGCATGTTGAATATACACTATATTTTTTTTTGAATGAAAAGGGTAATTTCATTCAAGAATAATAATAGTTACAAAAGGTCTTCTAGACAGCCTAGAAGAAACAAAACCTTCAAATGCCCACATTGGAGCACCATCTCCTATACTCTCTATTTTTCTTTCTCCATCTAGCTTTATTTTGATATACCTATTTTACTTGGCAAAACAAGCTACCCTTCTCTTTATGTGAATTGAGATGAATAATGCTTGAAACCGTCTCTGCTCTTATTCCAGAGAAAGAGGAGCTCGAGCACTGGAAGAAAGGCTGGCAGCAGAGAGATTGGCTGCTGCAAGGAGAGCTGATGAGCCCCATGAAGATGCATCGGACGAAGTTTAATTACTCGGCAAAAGAACATGACAGCTGGGGGTGTGGGGGAAGATTAAAACAGATTTGTTGTGTTGGCGGGCTGGTTTGTGCTAGTTTGAGGAAAATTTCAGGAGGTAACTTTTTGTGGATGAAAATTGTTACTCTCGTGGCTTTTGTTGGTATTTCATTGTGTTAATGTCTTTGTCTTCTACTTCATACAGCACTGTTAGTATCATTGGAAACGTTTAGGCTTACATTCTCTTTGGTCTATTAAGGGTGAAGAAACTCTTTATAAACTCACACATTGCACTTTTGTGAATTGATGAGAACCGATAGAATAATACAAATTGTATGGTACAATTGGGTAAGGTGTTTGTTTTATTTGGAAACCTGATAATTCGTAGTATAATGTATGTGTGTGATTTAATGGTGCGTGTGAATAAACGTTTGATACATGGCGCCTTATTTTGTCTAAATATGCTGAATTACATATTTCTGTTGAATGGCAATATGGCATTGTAACAAAAACAAGCAATATAAGGTTCTTTATTAGATTCTCGACAAAGAATACAGAGTGACCACCTTATTGGCTTATTGGCAATCGTTTACAGGTGCATGTAAACAACGCAACATTTATACACATTCAGTCTTCAACAAGCAACACTATATACCCTGTAAATTTCAAGTTGATGCGGAGCCTTTACAAGTCCAAAAGGACAAAATACTGATCAACTCTAGAACTGGTCCATTCGTCCACCACAATATTGATTTTGAACCATTTTCTTGTACTCTGCAAGAAAGAGAAAAAATGAACCACAACACTTTGTTAGAGAATATACGTTCATGCACTACTTCATTCTAAGAAGATTTTGATAACGAATACTAAAACTAAAAAGGATTAGCAACTTGATGACACAAACCTTCTCTTTGGCACCACAGATTGGCAGCTTGAGTGTTTAGGGGACTGTCGTTATTGGGTTCTGCAAGTCAAATCAGAACCATAGTAAGGCAAAGTTGAGCATACAAGAAGAAGAATTATCATTAAAGCAAACACAAACCTCCCAAGAGGCTTTGAATTGAAAGAAGGATGGTTCTGACATCATATGCTGAAGACCACTTGTCCTGTGGAAGAAAACCACAGAAACAATCATAATTTGCTGACTTTCTTAAGCATCAGCTACAAAAAAACTCTGGAATGCAAGCCAGTTTGTTCACACTACTCTAAATTCAGACTGTTATCACCATCAAAAGTAAAGACTATATTTTCATGTTTGTTATGCTATACCTGAAGAATGTCAAGGCAGATGTTGCCGTTCTGATCTATGTTGGGATGGAAGCACGCTGTCTCAAATCTAACTTGGGGTGGCTTGAAAGGGTAATCCAATGGAAACTTCAAAGAGAGCTTGTAAGATAAACCTTCGTATGCAGTTCCCTTCCCACCTTCTATTGTTCCAATCCAGGTAAATATGCTCTCACCTTCAGGGAAAGCAGAAACCCCAAGATCTCCATCGCTCATCTGTATAACATACATGTACATCAAATTCATGGGATAGATAAAAAAAAAGGCTCCAAAGTAACAAGGAACACAAATGACAAACATCAGTATGACTACAACTTAGCACTAGTATTGCACAAGCAACAAGAAGGTACTGCTGAAAAGTTAAATGCTGGTTACAACACAGATGATAGGAAATGGAAGAGCAATATGTTCTCAAGGCATTAATTCAACTGAAGCAAATCACTACTTAAGTAACAACATGTTAAATTGGCTATATATTACTAGCAAGAGTTGGGAGATTCAGGATTCAAAGTCTTGCCATGGCACCTAGCCATTAAGCATCATTCTCCAAGCTGACATATAAAATTTAGCAGCAACAAGATAATGAATGGACTCAGTGGGCTAAGGCAAACAACTTTGGATGAAGTTACACCTAAGTCTACTAGTTTAATCTTCAAAATGACAAGTAAGTCATTAACCAAAAAGAAATTAGATGTTAACCGATGGCATCAAACTTCCTAAGCATATACAAAGTATAACTTAATCCATACTGACCATACAGGTTCTTTTATACATCAGACCAACAAAGTAAACCGTTCAATATCTACTGTCACTGGAAAGGCCTCTATTCATCCCTTGTATGCCCATTCAATTTATAATTAGGTAAAGTTTAATTGTCCACTGCTTGAATTTTGACTCAGAGAGGCTAAATTTCATGCATTATACACTCAACCGCCACTATATTTCAGCACTCCATCTAAATTTCCAGAGAAATTAAAGACAACCACAGCTTCATACACACTGAATGATTGCAAGTTTGCCACAACTCATGACTTCTTCTGGAAGAAAGCATCCCAAAGAAAGAGAAAACCAACAAAGTCTATCGTCTAATCCAAATCAACCATCCCTTTTTTCTCATCTATGGCCAGTTCAAATGTGAATACATCATTACTGTGCTAAAAGCAATCAGATAGCAAGGAATCTGACAGTACAACAAATAATTTTCAAACAATTCGATTCTTGCGCAACAATCCCCAATTCAACAAGAACCAAACATCACGAAAGGACAAGATAAAGCAAAATTCTCCAATCCAGCGGCGGAGAAAGAAGAAAACGTACCATCAAAGACATCAACTCCTGTTGAAGCCTGCAACCAGGAACCGAAAGAGATTTTAGAAAGGCTTAAAAGCGTAGAATCGGAACGGAATAGGCAGATAGGGCAAGAATCAACCTCTGAGTGACGGAAACGCTGTCGACGACGTTCGGAGACGGCTTCGTTCGCTTCGTTGAGAGTGACGACCGTCGAATCGGAGAGCTATCCACTGACGAATCCCGGCGAACTTCCATGGCCGAATTCTTCCAATTGCAGGAAAATCAAAATTGATCTCGAAAGGGAACCAAAAATTAAGACCAGCGAGTTTGAGCGAACTGATCGAAACTTCAGGATTTGAGAAGTTTACAGAAAACGGAAAGAGTAATTTGGCAACAGAATTTCGTGTTCGTTTCAGGGAAAGAATTCGATTTTCCCCTTTTAAAGGCGGTGGCCGGTGAATGTATGGTGGCCGTTGGTCGTAATTATATTATTTTTTTGGTGTAGGTGAGAAATTGCTATTAGCGTTAAGCAATTGACACGTGGATTCCGTTAATTAGACTTACTTTGCAATTAGTGGGTACAGGTCAGAACAGCACAACGCAACGACGCGTTTCGGGGGGCGAGAAGTGGACAAAATGTGATAATTGCGAATCACTAATCAGTAATCAGTAATCACCAACCCAATAATCAGTGACGAACGCAGAACGGATTTAAAGGGGGCACAGCCGCCCAACTCGTGTACGAGATCCAATGATTCAAGAATAATCGATAAATTTAGCTACTTAATACTCTTAAATAGTAATAAAATAGGTACTTGTTTTTCAAAAAAAAAATTACGATATGTATGAAATCTAATTTATGCAATAAATAGCTAGTTTATAACCAAAATTTTGAGAGAAATGCATTAAATTTGAATAAAAAAGGTCTTATACCAAAAAAATTTGAATAAAAAACCAAAATGGTGCTATGGGGATTTGAACCTTGGTGGAATTAAACCAAAATTAAGCAAGAAACCATCTAGAACCAAAATTAAGCAAGAAACCATCTAGACTAGTTGATTTTCATGTCATACTAGTTATGACCCCGGGCCTTGCCCGGGATTTTTTGAAATAAAATTTAATGTATAACTTTATATATGATATAAATATTATAAATCAAATTTATAATTTATTTAAATATGAAAAGTATTGTGAAAACTGTAACATTTAGAATCGATTAATTATTTAATTTTAGTAATATGAACTTATGTAAAACAAACTGGAATTTGATGGTGTGAAATCTCAAATTATACTTAATAGGTTTGTTCTTGATATATAATATCCAATTGAATTTGATAAATAGGTTTATTCTCCATATATAATATCTTCATCTTGTACTTCATCCGAAAGCAAAATTACTAACTCATCAAACTGACATAATTAATAGTTTTATTCTTGATACATTGATATATTTTGATAAAATTATAAAATCATCTCCATACATATCCAATATTTTGGGTTATTATAAAAAATATGCATATTTAGAATTAAGAAATATTTTGTGTAATTAAATATTTACATATCAAAAGTATTAATTCAATATGTAAATAATTTTAATATTATTCATATTACAAATGGATCGGTACGATCAAGTTCTATCACTTTGGGTTGAGTGTAGGCTCGAGTCGATCGGATTACGGGCCAATTTTAAATCTTTCCTTAACAAACTATTAATCAAATCTAAAACATGATTTAATTTATTATTAAATCCTATGAAGTCCATATACAAGGGGCCGGCACAGCAACACGCACGATGCAAACTCAGGGCTCTTCGCCGGATGCAAGCCCTACGCACCCAGATGTGGGCCGGGATCACACGATGTCGTGTAAGATTTCAAACGATAGATTCCCTCTTCCGCCCAGTAACCGGCCTGTTGCTCTTGCTGCATATGATCCACGTCCCAATAGCGAAACCCAAACGCATTCTCCACGCCCACAACTACCAAGGGTTCCTCATATATGTCGTATCATGTAAGACGTACCTTGATGTTGGACTCCCGTAGTCCCATATATATGTACGTAGCGTAAGATACATAATGTTAAGCAAACCTATATATGTACGTACGTACTGATCATCTATAATATTGTGCGTTGGGAAAGAGGATATATGCTTAATTTCCAACCCTCACTTATTTCTCGATCTCCTATACACCTTATAATAAATAAACACTAGCTAGTTTAAAATGTGTTTTACGTGCATGGTTATGTGTATATATAATACAATCAGGCCCGGCTAATACCCTAGTCTAGGTAGGGCGGTGGCCCTGGGCCCCCAAACTATATAGGGCCCATCTTGGGATATTTAATAGGGGTAATAGATATAAAAAAAATTGGCCCATTAAGTTAAAAGGCCCATTCTAAATTTAGGGCAAACCAAATTTCTTCTTTTCGGTAAAACAATTGAAGCGTTGCTGAGAATCAAACACAACACAGCACACAATGCACACTACAACTTACAAGAAAAATCGCCTTCAATGGAAGTCAATTTCGACTTCTCAGTTCTCACACCATTCAATTTCGATTGGCAATTCCAATTTCAATATTGAACTCCAACCTAGATCTCAATCTAGAAATCCTATTATTTATATGGATTTCTATATTTTTCTTTTCTTCATCTTCCCATTGATCTTTCTCTTCTACTGTAATTCTTCATCACTGGATTGGGGATTTGTTATCCCTGCCTTGCCCTGCCTTGCTCACACAGCCACGCCGGTGACACCGTTCAATAATCCGTTCTCAAAATTTCCGACCTTCACTCGTTTGAAATTGCATTCCAGGTTACAGATCTACACTTTTTCAGGTAATTTCTTCAGTTTTTTACTCAATAAATTGCCTATATTTTATTTGTCTTTTATGAATATGAAATTGTAAAGGATGGGTAAATTGTAAAAGAGGTTTGAGCTTGAAATCGGTACACTTTGAAAGGAAATTAGTGTAGACTATTTGGCAATATCACAATCGAACATACAGTACATACTATTTGGCAAATTTCACAATCGAAAATGGGTAAATTGGTTTGTTTGAAAGTATTAAATTATTGCAATTGAAAATTAGAAGTGGTGGTGGCCGGTGAGTCATGCCACTGTCATGGAATCTAGGTTTGAATCCAATTACCGATTGCACAAATTTAGTGGGTTTATACTTAAAACTATTATTTATTGAAATTTATTAATTAGTTATGCTGTTTTTGTTACAGATTTACATGCTATTTGGCTGGAATGTTGGTCTGCTTTTCAACTGCGATTGATTTACAGTGTGCAATTTACTCATCTGCTTCTCCATCACAGGTGTTATTGTTCCTTCTCTAGTTTACTGAATTGTTGTTTTGTACAATGTTGCCTAGAAAATATAAATGTGGAAATGAAAAAAGGAAAAAAAGGAAAAGAATTGATCAACTTATAGAATCTCAAAAGGGAACTATTAACAAATTTGTTATTAGACAGGGTGGTTCTAGTGCTAATTCAGGGGGACTACATTCTGAATCTGTTGAAAACTTAGGCCCTGAGGCTGAAATTGATAACAATGAAGATATTCATCCTATAACTGAGGCCGAAACTTTTAACAATGAACCTGGTATTGTTGATCTAAGAGAAGATAATGAAAATCTAAGCAATGAAATTGATGGTAATGTGCAAATTAATAATATGAGTGAGCATGATGTGTCAAATACTGAGACTTTGGGGCTTAATCAACAATTTATCCCTCCTTTTGATATATATGATCCTAGAAATTGGGAAGATCTTGACAATAAAGGTAGAGATATTTTAGTTGAAAAAGGGCCTATTAGAGAATTAAATCTTGTGTTTCCTTTGGATGCTTCTTCTAGGCATTTTTCATATGCTCACTATTCTAGAAAACTTAGTAATGGCCTATTTTAGTGCGTATTATAGACATAAAGCAAAAGTTGCTCAGGTGGTTTATGCATTTAGAGCATTCACAATGGTGGAGACTATCTACATTTCTTAACCTTTAAAAAAAAAAGAAAATGTCAGAAAAAATCAGACTTGTATCAGGCAGAAATTTTTAATTTATGAGAGAACTCTCTTGCAGAAGAAATGTGCTCTGATATATTACTCTGTCAAAATTTTCTTTTGCCCAATAAGAAAGAGAGAAGAGACTAAATACTACTCAACTGTGTATGTAACTTTTTTTTGAGAATCAACTGTGTATGTAATTGTAATAGAGTAAGTCTGGAAATTTCACTAATTATATACATGCATGATCATCAAGATTATTATTTTTGATCATTAAAAAAAGATAGCATTTACATTTTCTTTAATAAAAAAAGGTATATAATATTAATAATAATTTATTATTATTATTATACAATTGCTTTGATCATGTCGGTTTATTACTAGCTTGTGCCCTCTCTCTCGAAAATCTCTGGCTCCGCCACTGCATATGAGTAAGTACGTACGTACTCCATAACTCATTAATTAGGTTTTTGAGTAAGGCCCAGCACATCCGCACAATGCAAACCCAGGGCTCCTCACCGGATACAAGCCCTACTATGCAACCAGATGGCTTGGATCTGTTTACCAATGATAGATTCCCTCTTCCTCTCGGTCACCGGCCTGTTGCTGTTGTTGCAAATGATCAACGCCCCGATAGCGACACCCATAGGCGTTTTCCAAGCGCTGACTGTGCTCCACAACCAAGGCTTCCTTACGGGTGTTGATACCAGGAACCGTCAACGTGATAAGGTACCCCCCCCAAAACAAAATATGACCAAGTATAGACTTCTCAAAATGGCGATCACGCCCTAAACTATGCGGCCATCGCGATCCAATACGTGGCTGACCGGGTAAAGCGTTCCCTTACGTGGCAGACTCCCTACAAGGCGGAGGCTCGGTCCTGGAGTTTATGCCCACCGCGCTCATCGCCCCGTCCCATCAACGCAAGTGGATGGGCGGCAACGTCCCATCAGGCGAGCGGTGGGCGGCAACGTCCCATCCCGACCCTTGATTGGCCCGCTCCGCGGCTGCCGCCCCAGAAGCCAACCATAGAGCGACACGTACCTGGGCGGCACCCGTCCCACATCGGCATCTCACCCCAGCCCAGCCCAAACCTCCACTATAAATAGCGGGCTCGATGCGCCAGAAGAGGGATAAAAAAACCTCGCGAATCACATACACTAGATCTCGAGCTAAGATCATTGTTGTAACCCGATACACCTAAACGCGATAGAGAATCTCTGTCTATTGTAATCCTGCAGCTAAATACAAAATATCCTTCACACTACTCTCATCGCGTTGAACACCACTAGCGACCACACTTTCCATCCCTTCGTCTGTTGACTCGGTTGAGTTCAAACCTTGTACTCTCATCGCGTTCACTACAAATCGGTGTTTTCGGACTTCAACATTGGCGCCGTCTATGGGGATCCTGCTCAAACTAAGTTGGCACCGCTTCAACCGACGCAGAGTGATGGGCGCTAACAGCAACAACGCTTACTACGCCGACGGTGCGGCCTTCGGGATGCAGCCGCCACCTCCGTGGTATTACGGGTCACCGCCTGTGCAGCAACCACAGGCCGTGCCAGGTTGGAACCCGGGTTTCCAACAGGGTCTCCAGCCGCAGGCCCCGTTCCAGGGGTATGTCCACGCGCAGTACTTCCAAGAGTACGCACCCGCACAGGAGCCCTACATTGAGGAGTACTCCACGACCAACGGGAGTTCGACGGGGCAGGAGGTGGAGCAGGACGCTCCCAACGCGTTGTCACCTCCCAACCCTCACTTCCAAGGCTACGCCCCTGCGTACCACTACGGCCAGGGTGCGTATCCCATGCAGCATGGCCAGGGTGCTTACCCAATGCCCCACTAGCCGTATGTATCCGCTTACGCCGCGGGCTACGGGCCAGGCCAGGCATACCACACCCCGCCTCCGGGGAGCTCGAGTGAGGACATGAGTATATCGCGGGGGCGCTCTACCTCTCGTCCCCAGTCCACCCGCTCCGGCTCCCGGAGTAACATGCTGGTGGACGATCGCGGCACCACCTACGACAGCCCCTTCGCCGACTTCATCCAAGAGGAGCCCATGCCGAAGGGGTTTCACAGCACTACAGTTCGACGGCACGAAAGACCCAGGAGAGCACGTCAGGCAGTTTTTCGCTCACATGACGTTCAACACCTACAACGACGCCATGTACTGCCGGGTTTTTCCCTCCACCCTTAAAACCGCCGGGATGAGATGGTTCACCAACCTCCCTGTGGGCTCCATCACGTCTTTCAAGGATCTAACGCGGCGGTTCATGTCCCACTTTAGCGGGTCCCGAACGCGCATGAAGACGACGAAGGACCTCATGAACGTGACACAGGGTGAGGAGGAGACACTGGCAGCCTTCTTCACCCGGTTTGTCAACACGGCGTCAGAGGTGCCTCAACTCAACGACACCTCCGCCCGCGATATGTTAATCCACAACCTCCGTGATAGAGCTTTCAAGGTCAAAATGTGCGGGAAAACCCTGCACACCTATGAGGACGCCTGCGACGCCATCACCAAGCGCGTCTTCGCGGAGGACGCGGCAGGAAAGCCCACGCAGGATCGCGGGAGGGGAAAGGCCAAAACCACCCCGGAGGCCCTCACCGTGTCCACCACGCCAACAAAGCCCCAGGGTGGGCAACGCGGCGGCCATAACCGTGGCGGAGGTCGTCGTGGTCGCGGGTATCAGGGATACCGCAGGCCACGCAATAATCGCGGTGGCAACGGGCCGTACAACAACCACCCATACACCGGGGCCAACACCACGGCCCTCGGGCCCCGCAACGACGGTGGGCAGCCGGCGCAGGCAAATACTTTAGCCGGCTCCGCGCCCGCGAGGGGGGAGGTCAACCAAAACGACCCCAACCTCTACATCAACACCATCGCTGGGGGTTCCACCCTCGCGGGGTCTAGCGGCGGGGAAAGGAAGCGTTATGCTCGCGCTTCGACCTCAGGTGGCTCCATCAACAGTTTGGGCGCGTCGGGAATCCCCCATGCTGACATCACCTTCCGACCCGGCGATTCCCGCGAGCTCATCACTCCGCACATAGATCCTCTGGTTGTGCACGCGGTAATTGCCACCAAGATTGTCAAGAAAATCATGGTGGACACGGGAGCGTCGGTGGACATCCTGTACTACGACGCGTTCGCACAGCTGGGCATCTCCCCTTCCATGCTCCTACCTTACGCCGGGAAGCTCACATGCTTTTCCGGCAATGAGGTCGACGTCGCGGGGTTGGTCACTCTGGACATGACCCTGGGGGACAGCAAGGACGCTCGCCGGACTGAGCCCATCGAGTTCACTGTCGTCCGGCTTCCTTCCATCTACAACGCGATAATGGGACGGACTTCGTTGATGAAGTTCCAGGCCATCGCGTCTATCTATCACCTGGTCTTGAAGTTCCCCGTGGAGGACCGGGTCGGCGTCGCCCATGGCCAGCAGATCGAGGCACGAAAGTGCTATGAGGCGTCAACCCGCGCTCGCCCTGCCGCGTATGCTATCACGGGCGGTGCCAGCGCGGAGTTGGACGTGCGACAGGAGCGGGAGCGTGAGCCCCTCGGTGACTTCGAAAAGGTCGCAATCACCCTTTTCCCGATACGGCCGAGAAGCTGTTTGCCGGGGACTGCATGACCGGGGCGGACGCCGAGAGTCTGCAAAGCCTCTTGACCCGTTCTCGCGATGTGTTCGCGTGGACAGCGACGGACCTAAAAGGCGTCCCTCCCGAGTGGCGCTCCACTCGCTTCGCGTCAGCCCAGGGTCCCGACCTGTCTGTCAAAGGCACCGGAAGACTAACAAGGAGCGCGCTAGCGCGGCAAATGAGGAGGTTGAGAAGCTCCTACGTGCCAACTTCATCCGCGAGGTCAAGTATCCTACTTGGCTCTCCAATGTCGTGCTGGTGAAGAAGTCCAACGGGAAGTGGCGGATGTGTGTCGACTTCAAGGACCTCAAGCAGGCCTGCCCCAAGGACAGCTACCCCCTGCCCTCCATTGATGATCTGGTCGACTCCACCGCCGGCCATACCGCGCTGAGCTTCCTCGACGCCTACTCCGGCTACAATCAGATAGCCATGGATCCCCTGGATCAGGAGTCCACCGCGTTCATCACTCAACGCGGGACTTTCTGTTACAGGGTGATGCCTTTCGGTTTGAAGAACGCGGGGGCCACTTTCCAGCGCCTGGTAGACCATGTCTTCCGGAAGCAGCTGAAGCGCAGCGTCTCGGCTTACGTCGACGACATTGTGGTTAAGAGCCACAGCGCGCAGGAGCACCTGGCTGATCTGGCCGAGGTTTTTCAAACCCTGCGCGCCCACCGGATGAGCCTAAACCCTGAGAAGTGTGTCTTCGGGGTGACATCGGGAAAGTTCCTCGGTTTCATGATCATCGCGAGGGGCATAGACGTCAACCCCGCCAAGGTTGCCGCGGTGTTAGGACTGCGCTCTCCGGCTTCGCGCAACAAGGTCCAGCGACTGGCAGACGCTGTAAATTATCTTGGGCGTTTTTGCTCCAGGTTGTCGGACCGCGCTCTGCCCTTCTTCGCCTGTCTCAAGAGCACCACCACCTTCAACTGGACAGAAGAGATGGAGAGCGCGTTCCAGGCTTTGAAAGTCTACCTCGCCAATCTGCCAATGCTCTCCCCGCCCATCTCGGGTGAGGACCTACAACTGTACATAGCCGTAAGCCAGCATACGGTCAGCGCGGTCCTCACCCGCGACTTCAGCTACCCGGTGTACTTCACCAGCAGGGTGCTCCAGCCGGCGGAACATCGATACTCACCCGCGGAGAAGATGTCCCTGGCCGTTGTAGTGGCGGCGAGAAAGTTGCGCCCCTACTTTCAGGCGCACCCCATCCAGGTCCTCTCGGACCTCCCTCTCCGCCAAATCCTGCATCAGCCCGCGCTGTCGGGAAGAATGACCAAGTGGGCGGTCGATTTGTCAGAATTTGACATCTCGTACCACCCGCGGACCGCGATCAAGGCGCATGCCTGGCGGATTTCGTGGTAGAAGTCACCTTCCCCGACACGGACGAAAGCCCCGACGAGTGGAGGGTCTTTGTTGACGGCTCGCATTGCGACCTGGGGTCGGGTGAGGGGGTGGTCCTTGAGGGACCCTCCTACGCGTCCGAACATGCCCTCAACTTCGGCTTTGAGGCAACCAACAACGAGGCGGAATATGAGGCGGTGATCGCGGGAATTGAGATGGCTTTGCTGGTAGGCGCACGAAGGATAAGGGTGTTCACAGATTCTGAGCTACTCGCGCGCCAAGTCGGCGGCCAATACGAGTGCACCACGGGGTTTCTGCCCCAATATCGCGCCAAGGTCAAAGCGTTGATCACCTGCCTCGAGACTTTTGCCATTGAGTCCATACCGCGTGCGGCAAATGCCAAAGCTGACGCACTGGCCAAGTTGGGTTCAACCCTCCCGCCTGAGGTCGGCAACAAGGTCGTAATCGAGAGGAAGATGCAACGCGGTGTGACCAACGCGGTGTTCGCGCTGGCCACGGAGGGGTGGATGGATCCCATAGTCCGATATATCCAAACCGGGGAGTTGCCCCAGGACGATGCCATAAGCGCGCGGAAACTCAAGCTCAAAGCCGCGCGGTTCTGCATTGAAGGCGACAAGTTGTATCGCCGCGGCTACGTGGAGCCCAACCTGCTCTGCGTAGACAAGGCCACCGTCTTCGAGGTCCTCGAGGAGGTGCATGAGGGCATATGCGGAGGTCACCCGGGTTGGCGGACTCTGGTCCACAAGATAGTCCGGATGGGGATCTATTGGCCTACCCTGCGCCGCGATGCGGCGGCATACGTACAAAAGTGTGACAAGTGCCAGCGCTGCGAAAACGTTCAACACGCTCCAGCACGAGAACTGCGCGGCATCCAACCTGCCTATCCGTTCGCGATGTGGGGCATGGACGTCCTAGGCCCCTTCCCTAAAGCCGCCGGGCAGGTATAGTTCATCCTAGTCCTGGTCGATTATTACACCAAGTGGGTGGAGGCCGAGGCCATGGCACGAATCACAAGCGCGAAGGTATGCGGCTTTCTCTGGAAAAATGTGGTTTGTCATTTCGGCGTCCCCATCGCGATAATGACAGACCACGGCCCTCAGTTCGACAGTGAGGAGACGCGAGACTTTTGCGCAAGTTTGAGCATAGAGTTGAAGTTTTCTTCGGTTGCACACCCTCAGTCCAACGGACTCGTGGAAAATGCGAACGCGAGAATACTCGACGACCTCCGCCGCAGGCTGGACGGCGTACAGGGCCGGTGGGCAGAACTGTTGCCTCTTGTTTTATGGACAAACCGCACTACGCCGCGCAGAGCAACGGGAGAAACACCCTTCGCGATGGCTTACGGCAGTGATGCCGTCGTGCCCATCGAGTCCATGCTGCCCACAGAGCGAGTCGCGGGGTACGACCAGTTCACCAACGACGAGGCTCTCAAGGTGGAGATGTACCTTCGCGATGAGCGCCGAGAGACGGCGGAGCTGCACTCGGCTGAATACAAGAGAAGGACCGCCGCGTACTACAACAAGAGGGTCAAGCCCCGCGGCCTCAAGGAGGGCGATTTAGCCCTCCGAAGAACCGACGGGGGCAAGCTTGACGCGAAGTGGGAGGGCCCTTACCGCCTCTCCAAAGAAGTTGTCCCGGGGGTTTTCAAGCTCACCGATCCGACGACGAGACAAACTCTCGCCAAAACCTGGAATGAGGCACGCCTCAAGAAATACTATGTGTAAATAAGCTAGTGTTATCACCGCGTGGCGGTCGACTGTAATGTCCTGATCCTACCTGTTTTTATGTGAATAAAACAAGACAACCATCGTGCACTGTCCAAATAATGAATCTATCGTTAGGGAAAACCCGAGTTGCCGTCCTCGCTCGGGGTTGTCTGCTAACGCGCGCAATGCGCATAGGCGCACTCGAGTCGGTTACGCCGCTCGCAGCTGCTTAAAGCCTTAAAACATCAAAACTCCACAGCCATTAGGGAAACCCGAGTTGCCGTCCTCGCTCGGGGTTGTCCGCTAACGCGCGCAATGCGCATAGGCGCACTCGAGTCGGTTACGCCGCTCGCAGCTGCTTAAAGCCTTAAAACATCAAAACTCCACAGCCGTTAGGGAAACCCGAGTTGCCGTCCTCGCTCGGGGTTGTCCGCTAACGGGCGCGATGCGCATAGGCGCACTCGAGTCGGTTACGCCGCTCGCAGCTGCTTAAAGCCTTAAAACATCAAAACTCCACAACCGTTAGGGAAACCCGAGTTGCCGTCCTCGCTCGGGGTTGTCCGCTAACGCGCGCGATGCGCATAGGCGCACTCGAGTCGGTTACGCCGCTCGCAACTGCTTAAAGACTTAAAACATCAAAACTCCAGTCGTTAGGGAAACCCGAGTTGCCGTCCTCGCTCGGGGTTGTCCGTTAACGCGTGCGATGCGCATAGGCGCACTCGAGTCGGTTACGCCGCTCGCAGCTGCTTAAAGCCTTAGCATCAAAAAACTTCAAAATTGCCATCCTCACTTTTGGATCTCTGCTAAACGCGCGCAAAATCTAAATTATACAATCCTTGTGTCAAGCGCGGTCCTAGCACCTAGCTTGGCATGGGGTTGGGTACGGTGAGTTTTCGCAAAATCTAAATTATACTATCCTGGTGCCAAGCGCAGTCCTAGCACCTAGCTTGGCATGGGGTTGGGTACGGCGAGTTTTCGCAAAATCTAAATTATACTATCCTTGTGTTAAGCGCGGTCCTAGCACCTAGCTTGGCATGGGGTTGGGTACGGATAGTGTCAAACAAATCAAAACAAATCAAAAGATAAAAAGGAAACAAAATTCGCGGTAAATTAATCACAAAGCCGCGCTGCGGCAAAAAGGTTTTGGACGCCTACTTCGCGTCAAAGTCAAGAACAATTACAGCCACATCGCGGCGATAAATATTGTTTGGGCCCCAAGGACCAGACAAAACACCAGTTCAACAAAAAAAACAAAAAATAAACAAGCAGCAGATCTTCAAGCTTGGCAGAGAGGGGCTTCAGGCCTCGGGAGCATTGACCGCGGTCTCGGAGGCAGGAGAGTCCTCAGGGGCTGTTTCCTTGTCGACCTCAGCGGCTGGGGGATCAGGGTTGGCATTCGAGGCGTCAGTTCCCTCCACATTGTCCTCCTCGACCCCCGCCGGCGGCTTCGCCACTCCGTTTTCCCAAACAACTCCCATCTTGCGCTGGAGGTCGGGGGCGAAGTACTTGACCTTGTACCTCTCCACGTACTGCAAGGCCGCGGTGATTGCACTAAGAGCTTGGACCGCTCTCGCGTCCTCAACGCGACGGTCCATGTACTCTCGCGACTTGAGGAACTCGGGCACCGCGTTCAAAGCCTGGGCCTGGGCCTCCTCCAGTTGCCGATGCTGCTTTGCAGACGTCGCCTTGAGCCCCGCCACCTCCTTTCTGGCCGCCGCGAGCTAGGCCTTGACCACCTTGAGCTCTTCTGCGTCCTGCTCAGCCCGTGCGTGCGCCTCCGCGAGGCTCGCTTCGGCCGCCTCTTTGGCCTTGGTCACTTCTCCCAGCTGGGTCTCCGCCGCGCTCAAACGTTCGGGGAGGTAGTTCATCCACGCGTTGACCTGCAAATGAAAACATATCGTTAGCCCGGGTAAAAGCTACAAAGGGTCGATACTAAGAAATAAAGGGGCCACATACCATATGGCCGTACTTCATACACTCCCCCCCGACCTCCTCCGCGTTGAGAGTCCCGAACCACTACTTCTCCTCCTCATAGGAGTACTGGCCCGCATCGAAAGTACCCCAGGCCGGCCCGGCATAGGCGAAACCCGCCACCTCGGCCCTCCGGGACCAATGGCGGCGACTCCCGGTGCCCGTCTTAATCTGGGCGGGACCTTTCTCGGCGACCTCGAGAGCTTGGTCCCCAATGCGGGCCAGTCCCTTCTTGGATTTCTTAGCGACCACGCCCTCGGCGTGGCCCGCGTCCTCCAGGCCCTTGCGCTTCGGGGCGTCCCCCATCGCACGTTTGCCCTTGTCTTCGGGGAGCGCTTTCCCCGATGGGCCGGGCGCGCCTTTCGCGGTTTCGCCCTTCCAGCCCCCGGCCTTAGCAGTAGTGGGCGTGCCGGCGGCTGTCGCGGTAGAAGGGGCAGTGAGAGCCTCAAATACGTCCATATCTGCAAAAACAAGTCACAAACGTTTAGATTAAGCGCGTTCAAAGCAATAACGAGGCATGCAATAAAATGAGACTAATGCAAGAAAGATAAGAATACCCTCGCCCTCGGGCACCGGGGACGGGGGTTCTGATAAAGGCACCACGTTCTCCCGGGGCGGTGCCGGCCTCAGGCTGAGCCCAGCGCGTTCAAGACGCTCTTGTGTTATCCAAACACTTTGCTCCCTTTTACGAGACGCGGCGAAGGCTTTCTTCGCTGCGGCGGCCCTTTTCGTCTCACCGCGTTTGCGCTTATGTGGGCGAAACTGGTCGGGGACAATCGGGCAAAGCAGGTCGTTGCCCGAGGGGTCGTAGATGATAAACCACTTCTCTTTCCATCGCGGGCCGACGTTGGAAGAAGTGATCAGCAGGTTGCAGTGCGTGAGGCTAAAATTCACGAGGCCCTTCTTGTCCGACTTCACCGTCACAATCTGTAGCATATGCGCCACGGAGGGAGGATGATTTAGCTCAAGGCACCGCATATGATAGGCCGCGATAACGCTCCAGCAGTTGGGCGCCATGGAGGCCGGGGCCAGTTCGTGGTGAAACAAAAAATCCGAGACATAGCGCGGTAGCGGGGCCCGAAAACCCGCGACAAGGCTCGCCGCATACATAACGGCACCCGCGTCGTAAACAGTGAGGCTATTTCCCCCGTCGTGCGGCAGTAAGAGCTCCACCCCCGCCGGCCAGGGGTATTCCGACGCGATGACATCCAGCTCCTCGAGAGTAAGGATGGTGGCACTGCCCTTCGCCAGCGTCGTTGGGTTTTCATACTCGGTCAGGCGTCCGGGCCTCGTCTGACGGAAGCGAGGTACTTCTGCCCTGACACTTGTAATGTATCGCGAGGGGAAGCTCCTCGCGTTCCCTGAGGTAGACGCCTCGTCTCCGAGGACCTCGTCATGAGGGTCGAAGGGCCGGCAGCGGGCCATTGAATGCGAGGACGACTCGCTCTTTGTGCGGGCAGCAGAGACGGTGGTCGGGTCGCTCTGGCTCAAACCGGCAGGCTCGCGAAAGTTGTTCTGGGAGTCGCTCGCGGACATCTCCAGGTGCTCCAACGAGGGGTCTGGCGCGTAGAACTCGTCCAAATTCACTATACGATCACCGCGATCCACGCCTAAAGGGCAGGTATCGTTGGAAAACCCCAAATCCAGGGCACGGAAGCAAAGAGGCTCCTGGAGAAAGAAAAAAGAAGGATAATATGTATGGGAAAGAAAAGACAAGCAAAAGAGAAACATGTAGCGCGATAAATACACAATGAAAGATGGTGCTCATAGGCGACAAAGCATGGAAAGCAAAAGAAAAGGCATTAAGCGCGGCACCCCAGCCCCGGGTAGGTGTCACTTCGCGACGGGGCGAGAAGTCCTATCAAAACAGAAAGCCTGGGGGCGCGCGAAATATGTCAGGAGAACATTCTGCCGTTCTCGGCACGCATCTCCAGGGGCGGGACGCTGATGGGACGGGACGTCGCGCTAATCGCGTCTTCTCCGACCTCCCGGGACGCTTCGTCTTCCAATGGCGTTTCACCTCCCCAAGGGGGTTTCTTCCCCCATTTCACCGCCCAGTTCGCCCAGAAACGAACCCCTCCGGCCAGATCCAGGCCGGGTTTAGGGCGGCGGCATGGCAACATTCCCCCCCCCTTTTTCCACCTGGAGGTCTCGAGAAACCCTAAGCCCACCCCCTGAAAGGGCGTTCTCTCGGCGAGAACTGTCCCGAACCCCAGGCGCCACCGGTTTCCAGCGACGGCGCCACCATTAAAATTAGGGCGTTCCCCCCCGGAAAAATCCCGAAAAACCCAGGAAGACCCAGAAAGCGAGAAAAGAGGAAGGAGAAGAGAGGAAGGGCGTACCTTGTGGTCGGAAGGAGGCGGAGGCAAACTGGTGACGTACGTCGTCGCTGGCGTGCGAGCGGCTTCCGGTCGACGAGTGAGTGGGCGAGTTCGAGGGCGAGGAAGAGTTTGCGGAGTGAAAACTGTGGAATGAGGGAGACGAAGGGGGGCAACCGCCCCTTTTGTTCAAAATCTCGGCGGGCCGTTGTTGAAATGGGCTTCGTTTCACATCGGCTCATAAAAGTCGGCGGCCCAACAATTTCCCTTGCCACTACGGAGTGAGATGGCGCGTTCCCCACATCGCGTTTCCGGTTCCAAATATTTTTTCTGGACCCGTCCTCAAAAGGAGCGTCGAGTCCCGGTCCATGGGGTTGTGTTGATACCAGGAACCGTCAACGCGATAAGGTACCCCCCCAAAACAAAATATGACCAAGTATAGACTTCTCAAAATGGCGATCACGCCCTAAACTATGCGGCCATCGCGATCCAATACGTGGCTGACCGGGTAAAGCGTTCCCTTACGTGGTAGACTCCCTACAAGGCGGAGGCTCGGTCCCGGAGTTTATGCCCACCGCGCTCATCGCCCCGTCCAATCCACGCAAGTGGATGGGCGGCAACGTCCCATCAGGCGAGCGGTGGGCGGCAACGTCCCATCCCGACCCTTGATTGGCCCGCTCTGCGGCTGCCGCCCCAGAAGCCAACCATAGAGCGACACGTACCTGGGCGGCACCCGTCCCACATCGGCATCTCACCCCAGCCCAGCCCAAACCTCCACTATAAATAGCGGGCTCGATGCGCCAGAAGAGGGATAAAAAAACCTCGCGAATCACATACACTAGATCTCGAGCTAAGATCATTGTTGTAACCCGATACACCTAAACGCGATAGAGAATCTCTGTCTATTGTAATCCTGCAGCTAAATACAAAATATCCTTCACACTACTCTCATCGCGTTGAACACCACTAGCGACCACACTTTCCATCCCTTCGTCTATTGACTCGGTTGAGTTCAAACCTTGTACTCTCATCGCGTTCACTACAAATCGGTGTTTTCGGACTTCAACAACGGGCAGAATACATATACAGACCCCTGTACTTGAACGTTTTTTCCTATCAACCCCCCTACTTTAAAATATGCAATTAAACCCCTTTACTACCCCTATTTTTTTCCTATTGAGCACAAATGGCAGACGGCCCCGATACGTGATTCAAACGCACGCCAAGTGTCTGCCACGTAAGTAAAAAAATGACATGTAATGGGAGGAGGGGATGCCACATTGGCCGACCGTTATGGTTTGGGGCCGACCGCTTTCGTCCACCACCGCTTTCGTCAGTGGATGCCTCGTCGGGTAGAAGCATAGGCTAGAAAGGGGAGGTGTCGGGCAAAGTCGGGCCGGCGTTATGGTTTGGGGCTCAGCTTGCTGGGTTATGGGAGGTGTGGTGAGGCAGGGGCCGGGTCCAGGGTGAGGGTGAGAGGGGCCAGAGGGTTGTCGGGTTGTGTGGTGGCCGGCGAAGTCGAGATGGAGAGAGAAGGGTTGGCTGCCGATCGGGAACGGCCGGTGAGCAAAAGATCAGATTTGGACAAGGCGAGAGGGGTAGAGGGAGATGGGCTCTAGATCTTGTTGTTGAAACCCATATCTGGAAGAAGAACTTGAGATTTTGAAACACAAATCTGGAATAATAAGGAAGAACAAAGAAAAAAACCCAGATCTGGAGTAGTAATAAGGAAGAAGAACTTGAGATCGGGAAGAAAAAAAATGAAAAAAGCACATGTTTTTATATAATTTAATATGTCAGCAAAAAAACCGAAACACTCGCTATATAGGGGTTTAATTAACACGCGCTTGTCCACGTATGATAAAAGTGTTCAATAAATAAAAATTGGCGTAGTACAGGGGTCTAATTGAACAATTTTAAGTAGGAGAGGCTAATAGGAAAAAACGTTCACGTACAGGAGTCTGTATATGTATTCTGCCCTTCCTTACGTATGTTCTATCACGTAAGGCGCACTTCATTTTATATACGTGTGTGTGCGCGTACGTACTACCTTCATGTTGGACTCCCGTAGTCATTATATGCCTTAATCTGATATCTAAACAAAAAGTTATGAATATTTGAAGATTGAAGATCCAATTTTAAGTCATTTACTTGTATAAGTTATAAATTTACTATGTTTAAGTAACATAGTCGGCCCCCTCAATACAATCGGTCCCCTCAATACTTCTATCCTGGCTCCGCCCCTGCCTCTGGGTACTACCTTTAAAGACTTAACCGTGTGTACGCATAGTAGTACGTACTGATCATCCATAATATTGTAAGTGTCGTGAGTGAATCTCGAACAAATAAGCTTGTCAAGACCCCACTGAGTATAGCGAAGTCGGGATAGTCCACGGGAGTTAGTAGAACTATAGTCTAGCAATCAACGTTGATGAATAAAAAAACATTAAAATCGGCTATAAAGTTGTTTAAAAGATAGATATTGGAAATATAAGATATAAAGTTGTTTATATCCATTTGAGTTGAATAAGAAAAAACATTAAAATCAACATTGAAGTGGGGCCAGAATCAACGTGGTAGCTCAAAATCGGCTAGCGTAGCCCGTTGTACCACGTACGATTGTATCTCAAATATTAATTTTATTTAAAATATAATATATTTTTGGAATTTATGCACACTTAGTTCACTTATTAATAAAATACATCTTGATAGTACTGTTATATTTAATTCCAATTAACTTATTTTTACAATATAAATTGTGGTCGTAGTATATTTTTTATTTATAAATTTCTTTTACTACTAGTACTTGATATGTCTACGTACTAAACCAACTTAAAATATAAAATCATATATTCTATGTAGATAAATATATAAAAAAAATATTTATCTTTACCATATAACTTTAGTTTGATAATTCATCAAACTTTATACACATAAAAATAATATTGATGTCCTAATAAATCATATTTTTTAAATATATAACTTTACCATATAGCCTAAATAATATTTAATGGATAAATATGTAATTTTATATATTTATAAAATATATAATTTTACCATGACGTAAATTTATTTATTCATATAAATAAATTCATTCATTTGCTAATATTTATAGTTTATATTAGGGTAAATCTAAATATTTTATTAATTAGTAGGGTATTGATAGATTGTGTAGATATATATTATTTGGATTGATTATATATATAGATATTATTTTGATAACTCTTTTAGGATAAATCTAAATATTTTTCTAATTAGTTCGATATTGATAATTTTCGGATATATATATATATATATAGATTAGGAGGAATATTATTTGAATAACATCTATTATAGATGGATATTGATGATTATGGAAAACAATAGTTAGTTCATGTGTAACCGAAATAAAAACACAGTTAATGTAAAGATGGATAGACTTGTTAATTAGAAATGAAACTTATAGGATACAACTTAAGAAAGGAAACAAAATTAGGTCTTGTTCTTTTTTTTGGAGAAAAGATATTTTTGGATGAAAAATATGGGTTTGGGTGAAAAAATTTTATTGGGAAATGTGAACAGTAGAAATAGGATGTGTGTATAAAAAAAGGTAAAAGAAATTTTTTGGGTGAAAAATTTTTTTAGAAGACAAGTGAAACAAGGCCTTTAGTGGATGAGGAATAAAATCAATTTTTTTAGCAAGATAGAAAATCAAATATAACAGGGAAGAAAAATGTAGTTTATCTTGTAAATATATAAATAACGTAAGTTAAAAAATGATAGTTTTTTTTAGGTAAATCAAATAATAAAGAGACAAAATTAGTTTTCTATCAAATATACGGTGGGGTTAGAATCAACGTGGTGGTTCGAAAACGGTCGGCTTTTATACTATACTAGTTGAAGACCCGTACATGATTATTTTTTTCGTTAATTTGTGTATCTACTATAATCTATACTATATATTAATTCTTATATATAAATAGATTAAAATGGGAATTGAAAAGTTAAGTTAATTAATATGTATCTTTTATAGAAGGAAATTTTAAAGATAGATAATATTGTTTAAAAGATAGATATTAGATGAGTAAGAAAAAAGATAAAATTAAAGGTTAGATAATTAAAGAAATTTTAAAGATAAATAATATGCCTTTAAAGATAGATATTTGATGGGTAAAAAAAAGATAAAGTTAAAGATTGGATAATTAGGAAAAATAAAACATATAAAAATGTTAATCAAGTGGGGCCAGAATTAACGTGGAGGCTCGAAATTCTCCGACTTTAATATATAGTATAGATATTGATCTGGTTCTCGACTCTCTCTTCTCCGACTCCTCTCTGGTACTCGCCGGCCGCTGGCCGACTCTTCTCCGGCTTCGCTCCTTGCTCTCGTCGGCCACCTCAGCGCCCCTCTTCACCCAGCCCCCGTCGCTCGAGCGCCCTCCGCTTTCGTCGGCTCCCCCTCTGACCTAAACCATCAACTGCCTCAACGACACCCCGTCGCTAGCGTCCACCCCCCGCCTGAGATCCCCCTCATGGATCTCGTCCCATCTAAACCCTCCTCTTCCACCCCGATCCGCCCGAGCTAGCCGCTCCGCCCAGATCCGCCCCTAACCCTCTGCCCAAAATTGTTAGGGTTTGAAAGGTATCAAGGGGATTTTTTCAGAAATTCATGGGCAAATACCTCCATCTAGATGGCACAAATCCGTCCCCCGGGGGGTGCGATAGGGGGCGAGACGCTAGCTGGTTCATCTCCGAATTCATCTTCATCTCCCTCGCTCATCTTTGCCGAACGACCCTCCCTTCTAGATGAAAGCCTTCATCTTTATCTTCATTTCCCTTAAAACGCTATACCGATCGGAGCCTTAGACTAGTGGCAGTGGATGGTCACCACATGAAGTTTTCATTTTAATTAAAAAAATATCTAACTGATATATTTTTGTTCTTATTAAAAAATTATATTCTCTATTTTTCAGTCACTATGCTTAAATGGTAATTTTTGTTTCAATAAATGTACATATATTTCACACTATCTAATTTATTGTTAGTTTATAAATAAATAAAAAACACCTTTCATCTAGTCAAATTACCAAGTTTCAAGATAGTATTCGAATACCTCCTAAAAAAATTCTTATTTTTTAAGGGGGAATTTGTAACTAACGAATATGTTCTCAATCAATTTTACTGGTGAACAATGAACGTGTGATGACCGGTCGAGAACGTGTTAACAGAACATATTCAAAGGCAATTATTAACATTGTTTCTTACCACGGTTCTCTTCTATAATTATATCAATGCGCAACGCATAGAACATGTAAACGATAGAATTGAACTTGCAGGTAGCACCGTAGCAGATAGCTAGCTAGGCTGTAAAATCCAACCGAGCAACATAAATAGGATGGATGAAGCTGATAAAATCCCCAGTAGAGAGATGATCAATCCACCTCAAGAAGAAGTACTCCCCAATAGAGAGATGATCAATCCACCTCAAGAAAAAGTATCGAGTGACGATCAACCAGGAAAGTTACAACTTCCGCCACCACCCGAACCGCCTAAGGAGCACCCTGTAAACCAAGGGGAGTCTGACAATCGTCGTAGGGAAGGAACCACAAGGATCTCGCCTCCAGAGACTCAACCCACAAGCCTTGTTCTCGATTCCAACCGCAATTCCCGCAAGACTTCTCATTGTTGCATCATGTATTGTATTTTGTAATTGCTTATTAATGACATATTGTAGCGGTTCAAACCGCTGCTAAAAGTGCCTAAACATCCCATAAAAGACCTAATAGGTCTATTTCAAGGGCCTTGGAAGCTATAGGGGAAGTTCTTATTGTGGCTTTAACTACTACTTCTACTTCTACTTTGTAGGTGGGTAATTTACCGCCATAAATAAGGATAATATTTCCGCCAGCCAGGTAAGCATATCTAATAAATATCTTTATTAGCCTATTAAATCCCGGTAGTTATCCAATAGTTGGAAGATTCTATCCTATTTAAGAAGATAGAATTATTGATTAGGCTCTAAGGAAGAAACTCTAGCCCTCTTTCTCCACTATAAATACATGGCTTGGCCATGTGGAAAGGATATACGAAAACTACCCTAGAGGGGCTAATAATCGCTCGCCCTGACTCTAGAGGGGTTGATCATCGCTTGTGATCGCCCTACCCTGCGCCTTTCTCTCTACTGTTTAC
The DNA here is from genome assembly GCA_934048045.1 of Polygonum aviculare. Lineage (NCBI taxonomy): Eukaryota > Viridiplantae > Streptophyta > Magnoliopsida > Caryophyllales > Polygonaceae > Polygonum > Polygonum aviculare. Next base: position 26,372,304 of record OW204025.1, read on the forward strand.
CCTTGCGAATACTCTACTGACTTAGGCATCGGAGGTGGATTAGGGGGTCCCCGCCCCCTTTGTCCATTGTTTTGCAAGTATAGGTCATTGAAGGAGGCTTGGAGAAGAAGGTCATTGAAGAAGGAATTGAGACCTGTACACCAACATATTTCGTGTACTAACATTTGGCGCCGTCCGTGGGGAGAACCGATCTGAGGAGGCTATGGATCGTTTGTCCACGAGCCCGGATCGAGACAGCCGCCGGACGAACCGGCGAGACAGCCCTAGGGCAATCGCGCCAGGCGAATCGCGCGATTCGCCTTCCGCAGCCCCAGAGCCGCGACCGCGGGTTCACAACCCGGGACCGCGGATCGCCACCCGCGACCGCGGATCGCCACCCGCGACCGCGGATCGCCACCCGCGACCGCGGATCGCCACCCGCGACCGCGGATCGCCACCCGCGACCGCGGATCGCCACCCGCGACCGCGGATCGCCACCCGCGACCGCGGATCGCCACCCGCGACCGCGGATCGCCACCCGCGACCGCGGATCGCCACCCGCGACCGCGGATCGCCACCCGCGACCGCGGGTCCGTCACCCGCGATAGCGGGTCGAGGCCAGAACACGCCATCTCCAAAAAACGCTCGGAGAACGAATCCCAATGCGCGTTGAACCCGATACTCGCTCGGGATGATAGACCACATCGCGATCGGACCTTGGATTGTCGATCCAAGAGGTTGCCCTAATCAAGAATCATTGTTGATTGTCGATCCAAAGAAAACCCTAGATTGGGGGCAACTCTAATCACAATCGCATGTACGTAACGCAGGGATATACGTATGAGCATACGGAACTGATCGCTAGAGCCTGGGGCGGGCGAGCGGTCGGTTCGATCCGTTACCCCAACCGAGATGGGTCACGCCGTCGACAAAACCCTAAACGATTGGACGATTGAACCTGCGGTGCGCGGTCCAGGGCCCTGCGAGTGCGGGCCCACGTCGTAACGAACTCGGCGCGAGTTCGGAAGAGGGTTTCGGGATCGGACACCTGGACCTGCGGTGCGCGGTCCAGGGTCCTACGAGCGCGGGCCCACGTCGTAAAGAACTCGGCGCAAGTTCGGAAGAGGGTCTCGGGATCGGAACCGATCCCACCGCACAAGTCTTCGCTCGTCGCCAGAAGCGAGCTGCACTATAACCGCGAGCGCGACGGCGAGGAAGGAGGAGCTCGCGAAGAATCGCAGTCTGGGGCAGAACCGCAGGCGCGGTAGCCCCTGCCGCGGGCGCGGTTTCGCTCCAAAGAACGTAACCTTTGTTCTGGGGCAAACCGCGACCGCGGGTCCATCACCCGCGACCGCGGGTCGGAGACTGACAGGATTACCGATCGTGCTTCCGACTCACTTTTCGGGAGCTACGCTTATCGGATTTGGTCGATCCACATATCGCCGGAAAGAGGAGGAAATAAGCTACAAATTATCTTCAGAAGTCGAAGCGAGAATCCTTCTCGAAGTCAGTCAAAATTGGGCACAAACTGCGCAGTCCAGAAATCGAGCCAATGGGTTGGAGGATCAATCAATGTCCTTGACCATTGCGCAAATCATCAAGACACCGCTTCGAGATTTGGCAGACCATTGACCTGCGCTTCCAATCTTGAGTTCATATTGGCAGACCACGAACGTCTGCACGGACGTTAGAGTGGTCAGGAGCAAGGCCCCTTCGCTGGGGCAAAGCGGCGACCGCGGTGCGCGGAGCCGTGACCGCACCCCTCAATCCGTGAGCACGGAATTGCAACAGGGGCAATGCGAGACAAAGATGATAAATCATCACCGCGGCCCATGCAGGCATGATGGCGGTATCACTATTGCGCACTCTTCATGAGGCCCTCGCGCGGATGTTGAGTTGTTTGAAAACCTTCGCTTTTTTGTGCTCTTTCGTTTTCTTAAACAAAATCCTGGCCAGGAAACTTTTCGTTTTATTCAATCGCTTTGTTTTCTTGAAATCTCAACAAGTGACACGCTCAAGGGTAAACGCAACGTTAGTTCATCATACTAACGGACTCTTGTGTATGCTATCTACGTAAGGGATTCCCGCGATATTCGCTCGCGGATGTTCCCGTGATATTCGCTCACGGACTATGGTTGGCCCCCATAGAGTTCCCGTGATATTCGCTCGCGGACCGTGGTTTCCCACGGAGTTTCCCGCGATATTCGCTCCCGGTGGTACTCGTGATCGCTCGTCACGGTGGTTCCCGTGGGGTTTCCCGTAACACTCACTTACAAAGTTTCCCGTGACACTCACTCACGGAGCTTCCCACGGAGTCCCCCACGGAGGTTCCCGTGGGGTTTCCCGTAACATTCACTTATGGAGTTTCCCGTGGAGTTTCCCGTGGTATTCGCCCACGGAGTTTCCTGTGACACTCACTCACGGAGTTTCCCACGGAGTCCCCCACGGAGTTTCCCGCGGAGTTTCATGTGATGCTCAATCACAGAGTTTCCCGTGATACTCACTCACGGAGTTTCCCACGGAGTTTCTCGTATTTACGCTCACGACGGTACCCGTGATCGCTTGTCACGGAGGTTCCCGTGTATTCGCCACGGAGTTTGTTCCCGCGTCGCTCGCGCGGTAGTTCTCGTGTTTACGCTCACGACGTTACCCGTGATCGCTCGTCACGGAGGTTCCCGTGTATTCGCCACGGTGTTTGTTCCCGCGTCGCTCGCGCGGTGGTTCCCGCGATATTCGCTCGCGGTGGTACCCGTGATCGCTTGTCACGGAGGTTCCCGTGTATTCGCCACGGAGTTTGTTCCCGCGTCGCTCACGCGGTGCTTCTTGTGTTTACGCTCACGACGTTACCCGTGATCGCTCGTCACGGAGGTTCCCGTGTATTCGCCACGGTGTTTGTTCCCGCGTCGCTCGCGCGGTGGTTTCTGCGATATTCGCTCGCGGAGCCCCCATGATATTCGCTCATGGGGGGGGGCGTGATATTCGCTCACGGGGGTTCTCATGATACTCGCTCATGAACGTGCAAACGTGCCCGTCTCCTAATCCATATAAGTCACGCCAAGTCAATCCTAGAGTACCTACATCTTAGTTACGCAACTAAGACGTAGGTGGAGCATTTGTAGGTGGGTAATTTACCGCCATAAATAAGGATAATATTTCCGCCAGCCAGGTAAGCATATCTAATAAATATCTTTATTAGCCTATTAAATTCTGGTAGTTATCCAATAGTTGGAAGATTCTATCCTATTTAAGAAGATAGAATTATTGATTGGGCTCCAAGGAAGAAACCCTAGCCCTCTTTCTCCACTATAAATACATGGCTTGGCCATGTGGAAAGGATATACGAAAACTACCCTAGAGGGGCTGATAATCGCTCGCCCTGACTCTAGAGGGGTTGATCATCGCTTGTGATCGCCCTACCCTGCGCCTTTCTCTCTACTGTTTACCCTTGCGAATACTCTATTGACTTAGGCATCGGAGGTGGATTAGGGGGTCCCCGCCCCCTTTGTCCATTGTTTTGCAGGTATAGGTCATTGAAGGAGGCTTCGAGAAAAAGGTCATTGAAGAAGGAATTGAAACCTGTACACCGACATATTTCATGTACTAACATACTTCTTGTAGCGGTTTTGGATAGATTTTTCGTAGCATTCTTATTGTGGCGGTTGTATGCATATAATTTGACATGCATTTTATGTAGTCTATTGAAATGGTTGTATGTGCGTTTTCTACACCAAGTTAGACCCGATCCGGATCGGACTATGAAATTTCAATCCAGTTCTTAATCCATAATGATCTAGTCATTTTTCAGTCTAGATAAACTACATTACAACAAATATTTATTAAAATATATATTTATATACTAAATTAAGACCTATCACATAATTAATATGTAAATTCCATTTTTTAAATGTTTGAGATTTTTATTTTTTATTTTTATAAAATGAGCATGGCCCAAACTGGACCAAGATTGAGGCCGGAAACTTGGTTCATCATCCGTTTATATATATTTTGGAAATTCTGTTCAGTATATATGGCCTTGTTTCATTTTTCCTACAAACAATTTTTTACTCCAAAAAATTTATTTTATTTTTTTTTAACCTCACTATCATATCTCTATTTTCATGTTTTTCAATACATATTTTTTATTTCAAAATATCACTTTTCAACCAAAACATTCTTTTCACCTATAAGTAAACAAGCCCGGTGATGACCCTTAAAATTGATGAATGTTATGTCTATCATGCTTAGGTCATATCATATATCACAATCGTTATTTATTAATGCACATGTTTTTAACTACATAATTAACATACATTGCCTTGCTAGCTTCATGTATAATCCTAAGAAATGATCATTAAATCACTCCCCTCCTTGCCAGCTGCCATACCTCATATCATATATACCCGCATTAAGCATCACAAAAGATAACGTTCAAAAGTAACCAGTGTCCAAGTTATACGATAAAGTGCATTCAACAATTAATAATGCCCAAAAAAAATAATTAATAATGCTTCTCCGACCAAAAAAAAAAACAATTAATAATGCTTCTCATGTTGCATATAATTTTTATGTTGCACATGATTCAAACTTACAATATTATTTGGTTGTAAACTTATAATATGTGAGATTAGTCAGATATATACTAGTATCTAGAACCGTCAAAACTCTATTCGGCCTGAAAAAAACTACCCAAAAATTCACCCTAACCAATCGAGAATTTTATTGTTGAAATCCAACCTAAACCAGTGAGTTAAAGAAAAAACCGAGTCTGGCCTGAACACATTGGATTGACCCGATTTACTATATTTGTATAACCAAAAAACTTATTTTAAATATTACTCCATATATTTTTTTATAACCGAGCCTGGCCTGAGCCTGATGAGGAGCATTCCGAGTTAAGAGCAATTAGTTGTTGGTGGTGATTTCAATGGTCACATTGGAAAGGATAGGGGCGGTTTTGATGATGTGCATGGAGGCTTTGGGTTCGGAGTCAGAAATGATGGTGGTCGAGCATTGTTGGACTTCGCAGATGCCTTCGGTTGTATAGTTGTGAACTCTTGGTTCAGGAAGAAGGAGGAAGAGTTGAACACCTTCTAGAGTGCATCGAGTAAAACTCAGATTGACTTCTTTGTGACCAGAAGGGTGGACAAAAGAGGGTGTAAGGATTGCAAAGTCATCCCTTATGAAGGTCTTTCAACGCAACATAAGCTTTTGGTTTTGGACTATAGGTGTTTAGGCAGGCAGAAGAAGGTTATCAGCAGGCCGAATCCGAGAATCAGATGGTGGCATCTGTCAGAATCAAATGAGCAGAGTTTGAAAGAGAGGATCTTTGAAGAAGCTGATGCAAAAGGGGCTTGGCATGAGAGGGGGGATGCAAATGAGATGTGGAGTTCGATGGCAGAGTGTATACGTCGAGCTGCGTGTGGAGTGTTGGGCTTGTCGAGAGACCGTTCGGGGATCAGGAAGTCAGTTGCATGGTGGAACGAAGAGGTTCAACAAAAGATAAGGCAAAAGCAGCTAGCGTTCAGAGCGTGGGTGAGGAGCAGTGACCCAGTCAGAGTGATGAGGTCGGTAGAGTACAGAGCAACGAAGAAGGAAGCGAAGAAAGCGGTGGCGATTGCAAGGGAGAAAGCTTTCGAGAGTCTGTACAAGGCGTTGGACGAAAAGGGTGGAGAACGAGTTTTGTATAGGCTGGCGAGGGAAAGGGATAGGATGAGCTCGGATTTGGACAGGATTAGGTGTATCAAGGATGAGCATGGGAATGTGCTAGTGGGGGATTTAGAAATCAGACAGAGATGGGAGAGATACTTTTACGGCCTCCTTAACGAGGGTTACGAGGCGGGGGAGAGTCTTCCAAGTGTAGGAGATCAGGCTAGTGGCCTTTTCTTCAGTCGTTTTTCTAAGGCGGAAGTGAGTGAGGTTATTCGCAGAATGGGCAATAGAAGGGTTGTGGGACCAGATGAGATCCCGGTAGAAATTTGGAGATGTTTGGGCGCAAGAGGCGTAGAGTGGTTGGCGACTCTTTTCAACGTCATAGCCAAGACAGCTAAGATGCCGGATGAGTGGAGACTAAGTAAGTTAATCCCTTTATTTAAGAACAAAGGAGATATTCAGCAATGCAACAACTATAGGGGTATAAAACTCCTCAGCCATACGATGAAAGTGTGGGAGAAAGCGGTTGAGTTGAGATTGAGGAGGTTAGTCCAAGTGTCAGAGAACCAATTCAGTTTTATGCCAGGGAGGTCGTCCATAGAAGCTATTCATCTGCTGAGAAGGTTGACAGAAGCGCACAGGGAGAGAAAGCGGAATCTGCACATGGTGTTCATAGACATAGAGAAAGCTTACGACACAGGGTCCCCAGGAAGTTGATTTGGGATTTCTTGGAAGCCAAAGAGGTTGCAGGCGAGTTTATCAGAATCATTCGAGACATGTACGAGGGGTCGAGGATGTGCGTATGCTCGCAAGGAGGAGACACAGAGTACTTTGAGGTGGGTATGGGTCTACATCAAGGTTCAGCCCTAAGTCCCTTTATGTTCACGCTGGTGCTAGACGTGCTGACTAGGGACATCCACGAGGAGGTCCCGAGATGTATGCTGTTCGCAGATGATATCGTCTTGGTCGAGAACTCTAGAGCTGAAGTGAACGACAAGCTGGAAGTGTGGCGAGAGAGGCTGGAGTCGAAGGGGTTTAGGTTGAGTAGGTCAAAGACGGAATACATGGAGTTCCTCTTCGATCGAGATACTGAATCTTCAAGCGATGTGCAGCTCGGAGGCGAGGTCATTGCGAAAAAGGAGAACTTCAGGTATTTAGGATCTGTTTTTCAAAGTGATGGAAGTATTGGTGAAGATGTCAGGTACCGGATTCAGAGAGGTTGGCAGAAGTGGAGGGCAGCTTCAGGGGTTTTGTGTGACAGAAAAGTCCCGCTCAAGCTCAAGGGCAAGTTTTACAGATCTGTTATAAGGCCTGCGATTCTTTATAGCGCACAATGTTGGCCGACGACAAAGGCGCAAGAGCAGAAGCTCGCAGTTGCAGAGATGAGGATGCTTAGATGGATGTGTGGCCACTCGAGAATGGACAGGATCAAGAATGACGACATCAGAGGTAAGTTGGGGGTTGCAAGCATAGGAGACAAGCTTCGGGAGTTGAGACTACGTTGGTTCGGGCATGTTCAAAGGCGGAGCCCGGATGCCACAGTTAGGAGGTGTGAGCGCTTGGACTTTGGAGTCTGCCGGAGAGATAGGGGTCGGTCGAAGAAGCGATGGATGGATAGCATTAAGCAGGATATCAGTCTGTTAGGGATTTCAGTGGACTTGGCTCAGTGCAGGAGAAGTTGGAAGGAGAAGATCAGAGTGATAGACGGCGAGGCATCCAGTTGATCTTCATTTATGTATTCATTTATTTTTTTTATTTATCCTTGTCTCTGTTTTTTTTTTAAAGCTGGTGGTTTCATGAGTCTTGGGTTTTCTCGGACGCTTTCCATCTAGGTCTGGATTGCCCCCATCTTGACCCCCCAGACCCTGCATGCGCGGGATTCACTGGTTAGTTGTTGTTGTTGTTTATATTTTTCTATAAACTATAAAAATGATGCTCCGTATTTTATTACTCCGTATTAAATATTAGAATTTAATTATAAAAGTGTTTTAATAAGCATTAAGACCCCAACATTCTTGACCCTTTGGATCAACCAGAACTCGCACAATAGCTGCCATGACCCGATCCGTATTGAATCTGACACGCACTCAACCTAAACCCTAAATGACTAAACCCGACCGAACCGACCCGTTAACAATCTAGCTAGTGGCTGTAGCCAATTGTAACTTTTATTTTCATTATTAGTTTTAAAAAATATCGTTATAGTTTGAATTATAAGATTTATCATTATAGTTTTTCGAAATTTTACATTTTGCAAGAATAGGCTTGTTTTTTTTAATCGGCCGGATAAAACAGGATATATAGGTTCTTTCGTGTGAAATTATAGGGGGAATGTATAACTAACGAATATGTTCTCACTTCTTATTGAAGCTATTAACAGAATATATGGAAAGCATTTATTCACACTGTTAGTTTGGTACGATAATATTCTTTAATTTGTAGCAATTAATTTCAAAACACTTTCTATATAATAAGACCATGTATATATTGAAGGTTGCAAGCTAGGTAGCTACTTAATTAGGTGGCTAAATCCGGCGGAGAAACGTACATAAATTGGCGCCGATTAATGAAACCCCAAACAGAGATGATCGATCCAGCACAAGAAGAAGCCTCCATTGATGACCAACCCGAAGGAAAACGACGAGTTCAGCCACCACCCGAACCGCCTGCAGGGTACCCTGTAATTCAAGGGGAGTCCTATAACTTTAGGGATGGAGTTCTAAGTTTGTGGCCATCGGAGACTCGACCCAGGTGCCTTATGGCTCAGAAGTCTCGTAACTCTCGTTGCTGCGCAATGTGTAGTATCATGTAATTGCTTGCTATTGAGTACGCCCGTCCTTATATTGTTTTTAACCTTTTAATTTTATACTATAGATGTGGGATACAAACCAATTGTTCGACCACCAACGCAAAAAATGTTGTTGGGTAGTTTAGTTTATTAGTTGAGACTGTTGAGTCAGTTATAGACGTGGTCATTAAGCTTTTTAGTGACTTCACTATGACAAGCTTAACACTTTCTACAAATAAATGTGTGCAAGGGTTTCATTGGGAGGTGCTATGTTCTACACATGGATGCACTCTTTGTTTGTTTAGCTGAAAATAAAAAGTCTTGTCATTCTTCTTTTCATTGGCTTAAGACAATTTACGTGATTCGTACCTCTTATTGGTTGGGTTGTGCTTGAGGCTCCGTTAAAAATGTGTATGAGTATTGTATTGAGCATTTTCAAAGCTATTAATAAAATTTGAAATATTAGATGTGTTTTTCCCTCTTCCTTCAATTTGTTCTGAGTGTTTATTGATCTTCTTAAATTATCATAATGCTCACCAAAGAGCTTGATTTTTTTGCTTAATTTTTCACTTTTTAAACGAATGACCAAGGGTACTTAGTTCAATTTAGAAAGCGACTATTTTCTAAGAGAATGGCTAGAATTATTATTTCATATCCTAAATTCCTAAAGAAAAAATTATAAACTCGTTAAAATAATTATAATAAATCACAAATATAAAAAACAAATGTGATGAATTATGTGAAGTGTGAGGCAACTAGGGACGGATCCAGATTCCATCTTAGGGTGGGCTATTTATCATAAAAATAATTTGGGTAAGCTAAATTACTTTAATTTAACTAGTTTACTACTACATTTACCTTATTTTTTATTGGGAAATTCTTTTTGGTGCCCTCGTGTTTTTGACAATTCCTTTTGGTGCCCCAAAAAAATTTAGTTTCCTTTTGGTACCCCTCTGTTATGGATTTGTACCTTTCCGTAACCAAATTCATTGATTTACACAAAATCCTTTAACTCTGTTAACCTAACCTCAAAAGGCAAAATAAAAAAAAAGGAAATTAAAATTAAAAAAAATAAAATCCCAAATTCTGACCCTCTTCCAAATCTTCGCCCGAACACCACCACCTCCGTTCCAAACCCATAAGCTAGGCCGGCGACGGGAACCAGAGGCGGAAACCAGACAGGCGACGGGGTGGTAACTTTGAGGCCAGCGAAGGGGAGGCGACGGAGGGTAAAATCCCTAGCGGAAGGCGAAACGGACCTGAAATCCGCCGCCGGAAACCTAACCTCAAAACAGACTTGAAGATCTCCGGCATAGTTTCGCCGTAGAAAGGGGGAATTTCGGCAATGGGGGCGTTGAAGGGGATGTACTTGGCTGAGAAGCCGTGGGATTTTGAGCTCCGCGCGAGCATTGACTCGACTGTTGCCGGAGGCCGCTGCCGGCGACAGGGAGCCATTGTCGGTTGTGGGGGAGGTGCAGGAGACGGAGAAAGGGCGGCTGAAGGTGGGCTTTTGGAAGAGGAGGGAGGTGGTGGAATGGAGGAGGGCTGAGGACGCCATCGGAGATGGATTTTCCGGCGAGACGATGAGGAGAAAGTGGTTGGTGGCGGCAATGGGTTTACGATTGGTAAAAGATTTTGGGTTTGTTTTATTTTTATTTTAATTCCTTTTTTTTTTCTTTTGTCTTTTATGGCTAGGTTAACAGAGTTCAAAGGATTTTGTGTAAATCAATGAATTTGGTTACGGAAAGGTAAAAATCCATAACAAAGGGGTACCAAAAGGAAACTAAATTTTTTTTGGGCACCAAAAGGAATTGTCAAAAACACGAGGGCACCAAAAGGAATTTCCCTTTTTTATTTTATTATTATTTAATTAACCCTATTTTTATTTTTCCTAATTTCTTAGGATGGGCTGGAGCCTACCCCAACCCATCATTGTGTCCGTGCCTGGAGGCAACGCGCTAGCATCTTTGAGGATGATCGACTTCAACGAGGTTGCATCAGGGGTTTCGATCAACGATAGATTCAAGACATCTAGATTGTACGTATTCTTGTGTTTGTTTCTTTCTATATACATTCACGTATGTAACTGGCATGAAAAAGGACCTTAATCAAATGATTAGTATGATATCTGATTGATATATATGTTAAGAGTAATTAGTATTTCCAAATACTAAATGGGCTAGATTGAAGGCCCAAAACTAATTGGGTAGTGAGATTGAAAGTGCAAGAAGGGAAAAGAGAGATCTAAAAACTATAAGAAATGTGTGATGAGATTTTGTAAGGATAGATCTAGAACTTAAGTAATTTTAGAGAATTTTAGGATATACTTTATAAATATCTACTTAGAAGGAAGAGAAAGTCGGTGGTATTAGCCAACTTTCTCTAGCTATATATATGTAGTGGTGTAGCTCATTTTAGAGCATCACTCTAGTCACAGCGATCAAGTGTGGGTGAATTAGATCGAGCATTAGTGTTGGGTAGGCTCGATCGAGAGTGTGTAGGTGTCTCACGTTATAAAGAGTCCCGAGTCACCCGTATAAACTAGTCTTGTACATTTCACTATATAATACAAAGTCACTTTTGTAATATTATGTCTTTGTGTCGGTTAGGTTTCGGTGGGTGTACAAGAGTCTTGGGAGGGGTCGATTTCCCAACAATGGTATTAGAGCCAGGTTGGTCATCAATGGAGGCTTCTTCATTAAAATTCAAGTCTTCATTAAAATTCATGCCACGCCATCTACGCAGAATAAAATAATAATTTTTTTTTATTATATCCTCTAAAAGTAATCCTCACATCACTTGTAATTAAAATAATAGATTCAATAATTGAAGTGATTAAGTTTTATTTATTTATAGATAAAATAGAAATACACATATTACTAAATTAATATAAATGAAAATATTAATAAATTAATATAAAAAACAACTCAATAAATAATACATGAGGAACTAATCACAAAATAATCTTACTTAAATTGATTAAATTTATTTATTTATATATATATTATATAAATTATATATTATCAAATAGAATAGGTTCTTCATAAATTAACTTATAAATTAAGGAAAATACTTTTTGGTACCCCTAAGTTTTTGCCTTTTTCTTTTAGTGTCCTAAGAAAAACTTTATTCTTTTGGTGTCTCTAAGGTTTTGATTTTTCCTATAAACACCTTTCTTAGGTTCAAACTAGTATTAGTCCCCGTGCCTTGAAGGCACGATTTCGATTTAGCTAAAGTCTTAGTTTAAATTTTATAAATTTATTCAAAAGAATACATTGAGACAAAATATAGTATTAATTTTATTTAATTTGCTTCTTCCGGGATTTATAATATTGATTAATTATTTGTGCTATAATATGTTCTTTTAATCGAACAAAAGTTTGTAAGATTATAATTTTTGTATAAGGATTGAATACTTGTTTTTATCAATAAGTTTTCTTATATTATAATTTTTTTTATTTTGTATTTATTTTACAACTAAATTGTCTTAATAAAGATGGTAATGTTGTACAATCAAACAATTTTTGATAGATTTTTTTAAGATTTGGATAGATAAGCTTAATTTAAAAGAAAATAATATATTTTGAAATTTTAGATTTGGCAATACATTTGGTTTGGATACAAACTAGAATTAGTCTCCATGCCTCGAAGACACGATTTTGATTTAACAAAAAATTCACTTTAAGTTTTATATAAGTTATTCAAGAGAATAGTTTGATATTATAAAATCTTGTATTGTTTTATTTAAATTACTTCTTATAGGGCTTATTTTAATTATAGCTTATATCTGATATCATACATTCTTTTAATCAAATAAAGATTTGTAGGATTATAATTTTTCTATAAGGATTGAATCCTTGTTTTTATCAAAAAGTTTCTTTATTTTTATAATAATAATAATTAATTAATATTTATTTGGAAAAAATCAAACCTAAAATATATATAATTTTTTTATATATGTAAAATCTACAATAAAAAACTTAACCAATAAAAAATAAGTCAGTTAAATGTTAACCGATCAAATTGATTTAATAAAATAGTTATGTGGTTTGTTATAGTCTTAATAATACGATTTTGATTTAATAAAAAAATTCACTTTAAGTTTTATATAATTTATGATAGGTTCTACAATTATTGACATACATATTCAAATATCATATAAAATATTGATTTTCTACAAATATGCAATTCGAACTTCACATATAGGATGTTTAGCTTTATTTATTGATATAAGTAAATATCAAATTTTTACAATTATTGTATAATAAAAGGATAAGATGCATAACATATTAGATAAGTTTTATGCTAAAAATATAACTAATTAAAAATATATCTATTCAAAATTATAAAGAGTGGATTTTCATTATGTGTACAATTTTGGATAGATTTTTCTAAGATTTTGATAGATTTGTTATGTATACAATTTAATGTGGGGTATATAGGGAAATTTCAATCATTTAAACAAATTAAATTATTTTAATAAAGATGGGTGATGCGGTCCAATGAGAAGTTGACATATGTTGTGCTAAATATTATTTTTAACCTCCACTTTAGTATATAGTTATGATGGATTAAATTTAGGGAAATTTCGTCCGGTAACCACGAGGTTTTACAAATTCCGCATGGTACACACTACTACAAAATGATTTAAATACCCCGGGCGTATTATATCAAATACACCGGATGATACCCGGGGTAAAGGTTGCTGAGGTATTTGATTAGTAACCTAATATACCGGGTCCAGTCCGAGGTAAATGCCCTCCTTAAAAATCCTCTCTAATATTTAAGTCCGGTGTATTAGTATCTCAAATACACCGGGTAAAACCCTATCCGGGGTATATTTGAGGTTTGTTTATCCGGGGTATTAGTAATTTAAATACACCGGTTATGGTTGTCAGAGGTATAAAGTTTATGATATATACACCGGATATTAAAGTCCGGGGTATAATGTTAATGGAATTCACCTCGATTATTAAAGTCCGGAGTATATTGATTAGGATATCTATACACCGGTTATTAAAGTCCGGGATATAAGCCCGAGTAGTATATTCGTATATATACACTGGATTAGAAACGTCTGAGTTAATTGCTCTAGATAATGTCAAAATTCGCAATTGGACCCATGTTATAAATAGAAATATATAATAAAAAACTAAAATATCATTAGAGAATGTCAAAAATCAATTCAAACAAAGATGTCCATCAATATTGTCACTATCTAATAGTACAAACCAACCAAAATATAAACTTCGATAACAATTATCAAAATCGTCCACTAACATTTTCTGACATGAATCACTGCACATAAAGACTCCAAAATATTATGGGCTCCAAAATCATAACGGCATGTACTATGTTCTGCAAAAAGGAAAATGCAAACAATAGTTAACATAAATCAAGAAAATTAAATGTTTCATTAATTCTTAAAAATTACCTAAATGATGAGAGAAATCAAATGCTCTAGTAATTTTTTTCTAGTTTAATCTATTTCATCACTTGAGAAAAATCTTGTTATTATCATACCAATGTAATTATGGAGAAAACTACATATATAAATATAACTTAACAAAGCATGTCATGAAAACAAGCTTTCAAATTCAAAGCAATTAATATTATTGACCCAAGAAAATAAAATAAAAATTCAAAGGCAATTGAAACTCTAAAATGACCATTGTGACAATTAATAAAAGAAAAAAAACACATTTCAGCATCTTAATCTTGACAATCATAATCCAATATGCACAGCCTAAATGGGTATCCTGAGCAAAAGGTTCAAGCACGCTCCTTTTCTTTCTTTGAGGTATATCTTTGAAACACAAATAGTAGAAGACGTACACAGCTTTTAGAACTGCTATATCTTTTTACTTTGAAACAAACAACATAGGCCTAGTTACCATGTGAGTATTTGGAGCAAGAATCACGTATGTACGGGAATTAAGGATCTAGACTAACATTCAGATCAAGACTGACTAGCAATGAGTGTGATAAAAACATGACGTTTCTTGAACATTATGAGTTACTTGTCTCCAATTTAAACAAGGAGATGAAGCATTTGCATAACATTTCTTAGTATCAAAGCAACTTGTCTCCCATTCATTTGCTGATAATTGCTGAAACCAGAAGAGTTTTATTTAAAGCTTAAAGCATACCTTCCATCCAAATCCAACAATAGATCTTGCACAGAAGACAAATGGCACCGAGCAAATGACCACTCTGAGCAAGTTAAATTTTAGGCAATACACCTGATAATAAACAAGCAAGAAATTAAGGTGTAAGAAAAACAAATCCAAACCAAACGTTCTTTTTTTTTCTTTTCACTATTGTATTCCTGAAGAAGATAAGATTCATTTGAGCCATCAGAATATGAAATATGAGAGTAACTCAAAAGTGTTTCACAGAAGACAAAAACATCATTAAAACCATAATTTACAAGTACCTAGAAAAACATTAACTTTTTGGCAAAATACTGGCTACATATGTTATGCATACCAGGCAATAGGTTGTCCATTTTCCATTGCCAACTGCATTAGAGGTTGTTTTATGCCCATCATCTATCATGCGTTCTATAAGAAATGAAACTTTCCATCTCCTTTCCAAAATATATAAGAAAGTTGCAATTAGTGATGCAGTTCAGGGCTATTGTAGCAGCATTGTAGTTCTGGAAAAGTGAGCAAAGTTATGTAAGTTTTACCAAGTGCTTACCTCATGAAGACAAGTTCCATCTATTGTATTAAACATGATGTCCGCGTTTTAGGTAGATTTATAGGGTTTAGATAGGTTAGTTTAAGTTGATTTTCGTGGTTGAGTCTTGTGTTTTTGAGTCTTTTTGCATAAGTTTTCGTATTTCCTTGAGATTCGGAAACTACGCATATTTGTGTCGTTTTGTAGGTATTTTGAAGCATGAAGACGGGTTTGGAGCGAGGCTAGAAGAGGATGGATGAGCTAGGAGAAAGATATCAAGATGAAGAGTCATGAAGAGGAGCTAAAGAGAAGCAAAATCAAGAAGAAAAGTGAAAGAAATCGACGCCAAGATCGAGCCCAAGGAGGTCGATCTCGAGCCATTTGACCAAACTTGGAACGCAAGGAAATCAGCACTCTGGATCGACCCTGAAGGGGTCGATATCGACCCTATGGAGGTTCGAACACGCGTGACCGACTTCTCTTCTATCCGGATTACTTGTGCAAGTTTCCTAGTTTGTATTTTAGGAAGGTGTTTTGTTTGTGTTTCCTAGTTAGATTAGGACTCCTTTTTGTCTATAAAAGGAGGTTGAACCTATTGTTTTTATTCATTCATGTTTTGGAGGCTTGGTGGAATTCAATCAATTAATCATCAAGACTTGGAGAGTTAGGAAGAAGACTTGGAGAGCAAGTTTGAGATTTGTAAGATTGATCTTTTGTTTAATTTGAATTCTAGTTTGGTTTTGATCATGACTTCTTCTTCTTCTTCCTTGTTTATCTTTGTCATGTGTGAGTAGTCTTCTTAAGTTCTAGGGTTGGGCAAAAACCCAACACAATCATGCATGTTTAAAACTTGAATTCATGACTTGAATGCTTGATGATCATATCTAACCTATCTTGTGCTTAATCCTTGGTGAAAGTTGAGGCATGTCTTGTGATTAACCCTAGCGAAAGTGAAAAGTTAG
Organism: Polygonum aviculare; assembly: GCA_934048045.1. Classification (NCBI taxonomy): domain Eukaryota; kingdom Viridiplantae; phylum Streptophyta; class Magnoliopsida; order Caryophyllales; family Polygonaceae; genus Polygonum; species Polygonum aviculare. The sequence goes on from OW204025.1 coordinate 26,388,363, forward strand.
TTGCTTGATTAGATCTAATAGGATTATTTGCGAAAGTTGATATTCCTAGGTTGAAGGATAGGTAGAAAGTTGTTTGATTTGCGAAAGTTGATTGAACAACTTCAATTGTTTGCGAAAGTTAATTTTTCTATGATCTAAATTACATGATAGTTGTGAATTCTTATTGAAAGCATGTATGGTTGTTGTTGTGGTAGCCTTAGCCCTAGGATTTGCCTTTTATATTGATTAAAGACTTGTGGTTTTTCCTTGATCTCGACCTCCCCTAGGTCGTGCTCGAGCTATTGTGTGTGTTTCGTGTGTCCCTGCTCTCAGGATCGACCCCCCTAGGGTCGAGATCGACCCTCTTCGGGTCGAGCCTGAGTTGTTCTGCCCTTGTTTTCTTTGTTCTTTTCGTAGTTTTCGACTAAACTTAGCACTACTCTCGCTCCCGTGGACGATCCTGACTTCGCTATACACAGCGGGGTCTTGAATATAAATTTATTTGTTCGAGAAACCCTTCAACAAAACACTCTCATAAGTGTTCCCTTAACTTACCAACAACGGCATCCATAGTGTCTCAAAAGTGCTACAACTGCAATTTCCTACAAGATCATTGGCAAAATTCAGCATTCAAACGAGAGGCACATGTATACGCACAGGAGTTGACAACAATATATCAATCTTGCTGGATGGAACACAACAAGGTATACACACAGGAACTCAGACGCGAATGTGCACAAGAATTCAGCATTCCAAAAATTATAGAATTCGAGAGGAACTCACACACCTCTCCTGTCTTACCTCTGCCTCCTTTCTTGCTACTTCCTGATTCCTCACTCCCGAGCTCGACCACCGTTCGCCAGCCTCCTCGAGCACACGTCAAATCACAGTCAGGCTAGAAACCTTCATGGGGCTGCACCAGGATGTGAGTAACAACACAGAAATCCGAGACCAACTTGTAGACTAAAGTCTCCGGGACTTCGGGATCGCCTTCTCCTAGACTTGACCAGTAGGAAGCTGCCTCATTGACTTCATCTCCAGGCACTAGAGTGTTGTCTATCCCTTCATAATAGTGATCAGTGCTTGAAGCCCTTATGGCATCTGAAACCAGCGGCTTTCGCTTCGAAAAAGGCGAGGCTACGAGCTAGGCACGCGTAAATGGTATGCTCCAGAGCCATTGCACCATCAGCACTAGCACTGTAGACATCAGACAGTTGGGGAAATATCTGCAGGCAAAGTAACTTGCAAAGACCGCTCTCTATCACTAAAACCAAATAGTGCAATTCAAATGCTTAACAATGATGCCATACGATCAACCAATGCTCGTGTTAATAATTTTGATCCTGTCATGTTACTTGAGACTAGGTTTTTTCGAATTGGAATTTGAATGCGGAGATATAATAATCAATCGGAGATCTAGATTAGTCAATTCAATAGCGAATTGACTCGAAATTAGGGTTTTATGTATAGCAACAGAAAGTCAAAATTGGAAGAAATCTGAAGAGGATAGTGGAAAGAGAGATCACCAAGATGGCGCCAAGAGGTGGAAACGTCGGAGGCATTGTTTAGATCAGAGGGATCGTCAAGACATCGGAGAATTTTGATAGAGATATCGTTTCCCAGAAGGTCTAAGAAATCACCGGCATCCTTCTCCCTCGCTTCTCTGGCCTCACGCTCGCTCCAAATCTGCAACCCGTCCAACCACGCCGCTCGTGGTCTCCGGTCACCTCTCCGACTGTAACACCTCCGACCCACCCGCTCGCTCCAAATCGCATGGACGTTCTGGACGATGAACAAGAATGGGGAGAAGGAGACTTGGGCACTGGGCAGAGATACGATGAAGGTGAACGAGAATTGGGTAAGTTAGGGTTTTTTATTTTTTTAAGGATTACTATTTTAATTTTTAATTTTTCAGTATTCCCGCCAAACATATTTTCGCTCCCACCAACATATATAATATAATGTACTCTATTAATTTTATCTATTTATATTTACTTCGATTTTTTAAAAGTTATGACTTTTTATTGGTTAAATTTAGGGTTAATCAAAGTCGATAAAATTTATATTTTAAATCAATTAATTAAATTACATAAACAAATGAACTACATAATTGATTAATCAAAGTCGATATCCAATAAACTATATACTACGTACTTTAACTAATGAACTACATAATTGGTTAAATGTAGTTTAATCTAACCTTAATGAACTATAAAGTTATGGACTAGGAATAAGTCATATATCATAAACTATTCATTTAAAATGTCATATAGCATAAATTATGAGTAAATTGTCATAACCCTAGACCCTAAACCCTAGACACTCTTTTTGATGTTTTAACAATAGATGAAGTAAGATGTTATTAATCAAAGGTCTTGACGGTAACTACGTACCGTGCCTTCCCATCGCCTAGACCAACGAGACGAGCCACGGCGAGCCCAAATGCAAGGATGACTAAAAAACAGGACGTTCCTAGCTAGGCGGTTTGGGATACTCCAACCTGGGTTTGAGGACTTAAACAGAATTTTTGAGAAAACCCCCAGCAGACATGCCCTACAGACCTGCCTATAAATCCACCTCGTCGAGACCTTCGAAACGACGTAAAACATGCCCCAATCCGACTCCCGAGCGCAAAGTTACACCCTTTTTCTCGCGCGGGCACTTGAATGGAAGTCAGTTTCACCCTCAATTTGAGACGTATACCAGAACAGAAAACCCGAAGTAACAACTCCACATTGTAGCTTACATCGAGACCTTCGAAACGATTACCCACACCCAAAATAGACTAGTTACCAATTTTTTTCTTAAATAAAAGTTTAGGTGATGCGTTGACATGGACAAATTCCAAATTAGGTGGCGTTGAGATGGAAGTTACTCAAACGCGTGAAATGCACGGATGACAACAAGTGTTCAATAGAATAAGGCTTTATTTATATAGGGGTTCAATAGATTATTCGATAGTAGGGGGGCCGTTTGCAAAAGAATGACAAGTACGGGGGGCCGTACATGTATTTTGCCTTTTATAAAGATAAATTAGATAAGGTGATTTGTGTAATTAAGTAGAAAGTATGTGTAGGTTTTTATATAATTTTAATTTTTTATAATAGGCCAAGGTTACCACGCAGATTTTGCAAAATCTCGTGGTTACCATACAAAATACCGGAAAACTTTGTGTATCACGCGGAGTTTGCAAAACCTCGTGGTTACTGGGCGGAATTTCCCTTAAATTTAAGCTCATAATTGTGTTTCTTACCCGTAAAATTGTATTATTCGACTCCAAAAACACGTGAGCTATAATTGAACCATCGCAATTTGAATTTTAAAACATATTCTTCACTTTAAGGGTTGTTTGGAATAAAGGTTAGAAATTCAAATTTGGATAAGTAAATTATAAATACGGGTTTTTTTAGTACCAGATCTTACTCCATGTATTTTTTCAATCCTTAAAATGACATGCCTTAAGTGTAAAAAAAATACAATCATGATTTAAATTTAATAATCAACCTTATTAGGGTAGTAAAAGGAAAAGTCAAAATCTTAAAAGTACTAAACAAGAAATAATTTTTTTTTCCTGGGGCACGAAAAAGAAAAAAACCTAGGAACACCACATTTCCCCTAAAATAAACACACAGTATTTTAACGACGAATAGGCCGATGGTGTAAAAACCCTAGTCCCTCCAACCCGAGTGGGCCGAGCCAGAGAAATTTCCTCACAAGCTGTTATTTTCCTATTTTCCATTTGCGAAATATCATTATCTCAAATGTACTCTGTCAGTCCCCGGTCCAACCTTAAAGAAAAAAGGTAAATCAAATAATAAATTCACGCCGGACGCGAAGCAAACAATTAAACTTCGCTAAATGGGGATTTGGGGTACAACTCTGCCTCCCATTTCCATCTTCCAAAGTCCAAACATGCCTCTCACTTTCACTCCCTCCGTTTGGCCTTCCCCTGTCACAACCCAAACCCAAAACCTGCTTTCTCCTCTCTCTCTCTCTCCGCCCCAGTTTCACCCTAATCCCGCCATCCTTTTTCAGAGAGAAGCCATAGACGAAGAACAGAAATTGTAGGGACAAACTTGTTTGAGCGATTGTGTCACCGCTTGCAAGCGCCCCCTCGCCTTTTTAGAAATTCTTGTTGAATCTGGTTTCGTTTTGTTTTCAATCGAAAACTGCTCCGCCGTCTAGGTTTTCCCTTTCTTTCCTCGGTTTCGTGCTAGCCTGGATAGTGCGGAAGGATCAATTGGAGGAGGAGTCTGTGATGGTGGGGCTTTGATTTTGGGGCCTTGCTTTCTATGCGATTGCTGGTGTATTTTAGGGGAATTTCATGCCGCCTGAGCCGTTTCCTTGGGGCCGAAAGGAGTTCTTCAGGGAGAGAAAGCACCAGAACGGCTACGATAGGGCGTCCGAGCCCTTAGTTGGCCCCGTTTCCAGATGGAGAGACTCGCCTTCTCACGGATCCCGTAATGACTTCGGTCGATGGGGTTACCCTCCCGAATTCCGCCGTCCTCCTGGTAATTCGCTTTCTAAATCTCTTTTCTTTATTGTTGGTCATTGGGATCCATGGAATTGCTAGAAATTTTAGGTTTTGAAGAGATTTTGTGTTGTGTAACATCCTATGGACCTCGTCTTTTCGTTGAATTGAAGGGGATTTGAGGTCTTAGGTGCCCCGTTCTCTTGTCGGCAGAGCTAGAGTTAGGGCTAGCGGAGGGGCGGTCTTGGATTGCCTTCTTATATCTTCTTAAGCTAGTTTTTGTTTCATGGCTTTAGATCCAGCGGTTTTGGGTGAAGAACTTCAAGCCTGTAGCTTTCCTTCTGCGTAGTTCTTCGCTTTGTGGTTTATTGTTTGGGGTTTTTGTATGCAGTCTTATTTCATGTTCTCATGGTCCTTCTGTGTTTTTGTTGCTGGAAATTTTCATGTAAAGGTCATGGGAAGCAAGGTGGTTGGCATCTATATCCAGAGGATTTGCCTCATGGATATTCAGCAGCTAGGTCTGATGATAGATTTTTCCAAGATGGTGGTGGTTTCAGGCCATCTGGTCCCTATAGAGATGGAAGGTATAACAGAAACTTCAGGGAAAACAAAGGCTCCTTTAATCAGAAGGGTTGGAGGTCACATTCATGGGACACCAATAATCACCATGGCATGCCGCCATATTGCCGTGGGAGGTCGTATGAAAGGAAAGATCAGAAATTAGCTGATGTTCCTGGAGCAAGGATATCTCATCCTCGCTCAGACGAAGCAAACACTTCTAATCAACTTTATTCAAAAGAACATGATGATGCACCTTACAATGTGAATGAATCAGTCACTAGCCAGAAGATTGGGAAAGAGAACACACTTGCTTCTGCAGATTGGAAACCTTTAAAAGAACAGGATGACGTGCCTTACAGCGTGAATGGATCAGTCACTAGCCAGAAGATTGAGAAAGAGACCACACTGGCTTCTGCAGATTGGAAACCTTTAAAAGAACAGGATGACGTGCCTTACAGCTCGAATGGATCAGTCACTAGCCAGAAGATTGAGAAAGAGACCACACTGGCTTCTGCAGATTGGAAACTGTTAAAATGGTGTCGTTCAGGGAGTTTGACTTCGAGGGGCTCTGGTTTTAGCCTATCAAGCAACTCAAAGAGTACAGTTGAATCTTGTGATATGAAGATTGAGTTGCCTCTGAAGATTGCTACACCGGATGAATCATGCTCTGGTGATGCAGTTGGTTGCTTAACATCTCCTGCATCATTAGAAGACACTAGCTCTAGGAAGAAGCCCCGTTTGGGGTGGGGTGAAGGGCTAGCCAAGTTTGAGAAAAAGATTGTTGAAGGTCCTGAGGATTGCCAAATGAAGAATTCAAGTATGTTATGCACAGGAAGTATGGAGTCCATGCTTTCACCTGCACCGCATTTGGCTGAGAAGAGTGTAAGGACTGGCAGCTCACTTGAATGTAGATCACCAGTAACCCCATCCTCAGCTGTTTGCACTTCCTCACCAGGTACATAATTTGTAATAATTTCTTGCCGAGGTTTATGTAACATTATTGCTGGGTCTTCTACTTGTTTGACGTTTATGGGAGCATTGGACATGGATTTTTGTGTGTCAAATCTCAATTTGTTGAGACAATTACCTTGGTTTGGTTTGCTGCATGTGTTGAGTAGTAAACTTGATGAGAACTAGTTCCATGCTGCCTATCTTTGCTAAAAATGGTAGGAATGCTTGTGATAAGATAATGAACAGAATCATGTGAAATGTTAGCATTTCATAAATATTTTGCCCTGCTGCCATTTTGATTTTTTTAGAAAATTTCTTGTCAGGATTGCTGTTCACAGTATAATATACTCTTCACACCCTACACTTTAATCATAAATGCAATAATCCAATCTTTGAAGCTGTTGCACTATGATTATCAGTTTAATACTGATACTGATGTGTTTCGTTCGCTGTTATATTTTTCTTACTTCTTTTTGTTTAAAATTAGGGTTTGATGACAAGTCATATGTCAAGACTGCAGAGATTGATAGTGATGCTAACAATTTGAGCCCCTCTCCTACGGCAAGGTCCCAGAATCACTTTGAAGAGCTCTCGCTGAGTCCTGAAAATATGGATTATAAATCACTTTCTAACTTGAATAGATTTCTTAATGAGCTGCTCCAAAATGAGGTCCAGGGTTTGGCTGATTCAGAGTTCAGAAAAGCATCAGGGCTAAATAAGTTATTGATGTTTAGGGGAGAGATTGCGAAGACATTGGAGTCGACTGAATCTGAAATTGATTCCCTTGAGAATGAGCTCAAGTCAATGAGTTCTCAGCCTGACAGCGATGCTCGATGTCCTGAGTCATCAAACTCAATGTCACTAATTTCCAAAGAAAAACCTTGTGCTGTGCTAAATATGGTTCAGAGACCTCCTTCACTGATGATTGTCTCATCTGGTGATGTTCAAGTAGATGGTAAGGTCCCTTGTGGTACTATTATTGAAGATGCTCCTGCTGAAGGAAAAGATGAATGTGTTGATAGTCCTGGTACTGCTACTTCTAAACTCATGGAGCCTTTATCTTCTGATAAGTTTTCTAGATATGATCAGCAGAGGCATGGCAGTTCTGGGGAATTATCTAAGTATGAAGTTTGTACTTCGGTTGAGAAACAGATTGTAGCTGGATCCTCAGCCCCTGGTGCTCAGAGTAAGGTGGCAAAAGATGGAAACACACCAGTACACAAACAACTGCGTATTTTTGATACTATGGAAGAAAATGAAGCTCTTGACATCTTCTCTTCCAACAAGGAAACTGCTGTGAGGACATCTAATGTCCTCAATAATTTATTGCCATGTTCTAGTTGTGCTATACAGAGTGTAGAGGCAATCAGTGATAGATGTTCCCCAAATAATTTATTAATCAAGGAGAAGTTTCTGACAAGAGAACGGTCAGTAAGATTTAAGGAGAGGGCATTGTGTCTAAAGTACAGAGTATTACAGTATTTATGGAAGGAGGACTTGCAGCTACTTTCGGAAAGAAAATACCCTGCAAAATCCCAGAAGAAGGTTGATTCAGGAAACCGCTCTTCGCATGGTGGTTCTCAGAAGCATCGTTCGTCTGTCCGCTTAAGGGTTGTTTCTCCAGGTATATGATAATGTCATTGATAGTACCGTATCTGATTATCTTCTGTAATGTGTGAGATTGTTTCCTGAGTTTCCTCTTGTTTATCTTGTTGAGATTATTGTTTTTCTATTGCCATTAATCAACTTGTCATTCTGTAGTTACTGAGATAATCACTGTTACATATGTAACATACATTTTCATTGTTATATGCATATATCATAAAATCTTGAAATGACAAAGGAAAACGGTTATGATTTTGAAGACTACCCATGTGGACTACTTGAAATTATACAGGTAACATACATAAGGGAATCTTTGGTTTTTAAGTGTTTCTGAAGAAACAATCCTGACTTGCAAAATCCCCAGTCAACTAGATTACAAATAGTTTCTTGTTTGATGTGCCATCTTTGATATGCTACATAATCTTTTGTTGACAACCATGCAAAAAATTTGGCATTTATAATGTATGACCATGTAGTGTTTCTGTGTGAATCGCTTGCGGTCATGTCACTTGTCCACTGGTACATTCTGGTAGATGCATGAATTTTATGGGGTTTGATGTGTCCGTCTTTGATATACTGCATAATCTTTGTTGACTACCATACATAAAATACATAGATTTTGAAATTAGTGTTACTGTCTGAATCTCTTGCATGTCACTTTGCATACACCGTTAAATTCTGGGAGATGCATGTGTAGGCATATGTCAAATGAATGCCTAGCATAGTTACAGGGAACCGGCATGAGGGTTTTATTTTTTCTATAATGGTTTAGAGTTTGCCTCTTTTTATTTGCTTCTTGTTTAGGATATGTGGAGGCTATTTTCAGTGTCTTGAAAAAGTATGGAGTATAATCTCTAGTAGCGAGTGAATAATGTAAAATTTTAATCCTTATTGGGTGCATTAATCATTTTGATGTGATGATGATCCTGAATTGCTGCCAACCATAAGACTTAGTATTTTATACCTTAACAATACCATTATCCACCAAAGTGCTCTAGGAAGCTGTGTTAATTTTGTGGAATATAATGTTCTCATATTTCAGCTGTCTCTTTTTCTAATTTTTCGAAGAAACATGTGTGATTTGAGCTTCTTTTCTATTCTGGTGATTGCACTCTGTCCAATTAGTCTATGGTGGAGCTACCACTTTCTTTTTTAGTTCATGGATATCATGGACAATTACGAAGATGAAGCACTTATAGCTCTTCCTTCTTTTCTATTTTATCTGTAGATGATAGATCTCTTCCATTTGGAAGGGAGTTATAATAATATAAAGTGCTAATATTTTTTGCCATTCTTTTCCTTTTCCAGCTTGCAAAACAAGCTTGTTCCCAAAATCAGAGGTGGTGAGGTTTACAGGCAAGCTGCTTTCGTCCCCCCAGATTGGCCCCTACAGAGGTGGTTTGAAGATGCCGTCTTTAATGTTGGACAAGCAAGAGAAAAAGCTGTCAATGTTTCCATCTAGTAACGGTTTAGTAGAGCATCCTCTTGAATTGGAGAAGGAAAGAGCTCTTACAAATCCTTGGACTACGGAGGAGAAGGAAATTTTCTTGGAGAAGTATTCTGCACTTGGTAAAGATTTCCAAAAAATCTCATCCTTTCTTGATCACAAAACTACCGCTGACTGTGTTGAGTTTTATTACAAGAATCACAAATCCGACCTCTTTGAGAAAACGAAACAGCAGAAAAAACTTAGGAAACAAGAGAAGTCCGCGCTCACTACAAGATATCTGATGACATCCGGGACAGCTTCTCTTGATTTGTTGGGAGCAGCTTCAGCTTTTGTGGCCAAGGATGAAAGAAAGGAGGTCAAACCTGTAAAGATTTTTTCAAGTGGTAGGAAATTGAGAATAAATGGTACTATTAGAGAAATATCAAGAAGCTATGATGAAATTGAAGATGAAAGGGAAACTGAAGCTGCTGATGTATTGGCTAGTATATGTGGCTCCTTGTCATCTGAGGCAACGAGTTCTTATGTAACTAGCTCTGCTGACCCTTATTCTGATGAAAGTTGTGAGTATATGGCAGACCATGTTGATTGGACAGATGAAGAGAAATCCAGCTTTATGCAGGCTTTCTCATCTTATGGCAAGGATTTTGTGATGATTTCTAGATTTGTTCAAACCAAGTCAAGAGATCAGTGTAAAGTTTTCTTTGGCAAGGCGAGGAAATGCCTCGGCCTTGACGGGTTGCTACGTGGCAATGATCAGGAGGGAGGGAGGAGCGATGCTGAAGATCCATGTGTTGTCGAGGATGACGTGGGTACTTGTGGTGACAGGGATGGTTTGAACGGCAATGAGGGTTATGTTGGGAATCCTATGGAATTGGATGTTATAGTGGAAGATGAATGTGTCATGCCTGTACAATTAGATGCAAGTGAGTTAAAAGGAAGGTTGCACAATTTACCCTCTCTGGGGATTGTTGTTCCAGAATGAACTGTTGATCCGAATTTTGTAAAGTTGCAAGCATTTTGTTGGTATTTGTTTAAATTATTAGTTTGAATAAACCTATGAAAAGCTGCGTTCTTTGTAAATCAACCAATTTGATGCATAACATACCAGAACCAATCTCTATCAAACCAACCAAACTAAATTTGCATGTGATACGGCGTTATTAGCCAGTAGTTTAGAACTTTCAAAATCAGGTGAAGAGAAATGAGCAAAAAACAGGTGAAGAGAAATGAGCTAAGGTTTTACTTCGACCATGTAATTTGACAAAATGCTCGTAAAAACCAAGTCTGCACGGTTGAAGTCAGATCAGTCTCGGGAATAAATAATACTCCATCCGTTTCAAAAAACATGGTCTTTTAGACAATTTAGGTTGTTTCAAAATACATGACCATTTTATATTTTTTCCCTCTTCTTTCCGGATATGCCCCTCATGATAACCTCAATTATTGAAAAAGTAGAACATGCAAGCATGCTTTTTCTTTTTGATAAACAACATGCATGACTTTTACAAGGGTAATTTAGGTAATATGAAAGTTCCTTAATATTAGTGAATTCTCTGTATTTTGAAACTGAGGTAGTAATAAGTTCGAGTTACAAAATGATTGAAAATATGAATGGCAAATACGAGAACTTATAATCACCAAATGTAATAAAATCATAAAATTAAATAACCCTGAAAAAGACTGAGAGTGCCAATTCAATCAACGCACTTAAATCGGCAGAAACTTCTCACGATTTGCAGGGCAGATACAACACACAAAATTATAAACCCTTGCTACTTTAGAGTGATATAGCAGAAGACCAGATTTCTAATACACCATACTCCACGTCACAGCACATAAGCACAAACCACATACTCGATAAAACCATAATATGTAGATAAAACTCCATTTATTATCAAGTCACAGTGCCCCAACAGTTATATAGCATAAGCATCTGGTTTAAAGAAGACACGCCACCGTCTATCCAGCACCCAATTCTGAGAAAGGGTACCAGAATCAGGTGACAATAAGCAACACAAATCTGGAAAACAATAGCATACCAAAAGAGCAACATTGGCAATAGACACCATTACTTTATTTTGATTGTAAGGTTCAACTTCCGCCTCGGACAACATCATAACGGTTCACTTGGCACCCTTCTTGACAGCGGCCTTGGTAACCTTGGCACCAGATGGTTCCTTCTTCTCAACACTCTTGATAACTCCAACAGCAACAGTCTGCCTCATGTCCCTCACAGCAAAACGCCCGAGTGGCGGGTACTCAGCGAACGTCTCCACAACCATAGGCTTAGTCGGAAGCATCTTGACCATCCCAGCATCGCCGTTTTTCAGAAACTTAGGCTCCTTCTCAAGCTCCTTACCAGACCGCCTATCGATCTTGGTTAAGATCTCACTGAACTTCACAGCAATGTGAGAGGTGTGGCAATCGAGAACTGGAGCATAGCCATTTCCAATCTGACCCGGGTGATTCATGATAATAACCTGAGAGGTGAAATTAGCAGCACCCTTGGCTGGGTCATTCTTGGAGTCAGAGGCGACATATCCACGCTTGAGATCCTTAACAGAGACGTTCTTGACATTAAAACCGACGTTGTCTCCAGGAAGAGCCTCTTGGAGAGCTTCATGGTGCATTTCAACAGATTTGACTTCAGTTGTCAACCCGGTTGGGCCAAAGGTCACAACCATACTGGGTTTTAAGAGACCGGTTTCTACTCTTCCAACTGGGACAGTTCCAATACCGCCAATCTTGTACACATCTTGAAGCGGGAGACGGAGGGGCTTGTCTGAGGGCCTCTTGGGCTCGTTGATCTGGTCAAGGGCTTCAAGGAGGGTTGGACCCTTGTACCAGTCAAGGTTGGTTGATCTCTCAATCATGTTGTCACCCTCAAACCCAGAGATTGGGACAAAGGGGATCTTGTCAGGGTTGTACCCAACCTTTTTCAGGTAAGATGAAACTTCCTTCACAATTTCATCATACCTTGCCTTTGAGTACTTGGGAGTAGTAGCATCCATCTGTCAACAAACAAAAAGAAGAGACGATGAGAACTAACAATGGGTTTGACACTGCTTACAATGTCACTTAACCATAAAACAGATTGTTTTGTCCAAGTAAATGCCTTTTTTTTTAAATCACATATAGCTATTTGAGTACTTGAGAGTTATTACTCACAAATGATTTTTACTGTATAATAGTCTCATGTAAGTACCAATGTGGTGGTTTTAGATATTTATAAAGTGTGATCTGATTAATAATAATGTACTTAAAAAACACAAGTACACCCTGTCAAACAAGATAAACAAATAAAATGTCAAGACAAGAGTAGCTTATCATGGTTCAGCATTATACCTTGTTACAGCAACAGATCATTTGCTTAACACCAAGAGTGAAAGCAAGAAGAGCGTGCTCACGGGTCTGTCCATCCTTGGAGATACCAGCTTCGAAACCTCCAGTGGTTGAGTCAATAATAAGCACAGCACAGTCAGCTTGAGATGTTCCAGTAATCATGTTCTTGATAAAGTCACGGTGTCCAGGAGCATCAATAACAGTGCAGTAGTACTTGGTGGTCTCAAATTTCCACAAGGCAATGTCAATAGTGATTCCACGCTCACGCTCAGCCTTCAACTTGTCAAGAACCCAGGCATACTTGAATGACCTCTTGTTCATCTCAGCAGCTTCCTTCTCAAACCTCTCAATCACACGCTTGTCAATTCCACCAAGCTTGTATATGAGGTGACCAGTTGTGGTAGACTTCCCAGAGTCGACATGGCCGATGACCACAATGTTGATGTGAACTTTCTCCTTGCCCATGTTCGAAAGGTGTCTGAAAAATGGCAGCAAAATTGGACAGATTTGATTAGTAATGAATGAATCTCAATCTATCTAAGCAAAGCAGTCACTTATGATGCATAATAGACCATTAACTATGACAAATAACTTCATATTCAGATTTCATGTACTGCTAAGAATTATAATACTGCAGATACTTATCACAGGTGATATTGTTAAAACACAAATCCGTTAACAACTTCATCCAGAACCTAGTAATCTAGCACAGCTTCATCCACAAACAGCATAGTATATAATCCACGCAGAGGATCTCCTAATCAACACGTCCACATAACAGGAAACTAATAATAAACTTCTTCAAAACTTATGATTACTAAAAAAATAACGAAGAAAAACGATCTACTCTGCATCGCTAATTTCATTACGAAGAGAAACTTCTGAATTTACGCAGAGAGATTAAAGTATACAACAACGGACACAATAACAGAGCTTTCGGGAACGAACAACATATCAGCCATCTAGATCGTCAAATCTACAATTCAAAAACTCAAAACAACATCCAACATGATACAAACGGAAGATCATCCACTTGATTACCACAACAAGCCGCGTGTACTCTCAAACCAACAGCGATCAAAAGCAAAAGCGCGAGCAACGATCAAATCTAATAAACTGAAAAGGAAAATCACTCTAATCTAAACAGATACAAAGAGATGAAGGTTAAGATTTGTTTCTTACGCGAGTAAAGTTTCGCTAGAACTTTGTCGCAGAGTACGGGAGAAATCAGAAGAGGATTCGCGAAGCAGCAGGATATGAGAAGAAGCACTGAGATTTTATAGTCAGGAGGGTTTTGTCATGTGACGGAAATGCCCCTGTGTACGCATGTTATTTTCCCGGGGTGAGCTCGAGCCCAAACCCTGGAACGATGGGCTAGTTGAATTCGGCCTGGTCCATCGGGCTACGAATCTACGACGTACGGTACAACTAGCAACTAATTTCCCGAGTTATAATACAAGCTGTTAATGCTAACGGTAAGGCAAAATGATTCCCTCTTTTTTTTTTTATCAGAAAACAAAACGGGGAGTACCCTGCGATTTATTTAAGTAAAAACTTAGTTATGCCCAAAAAAGGCTACAAGATCTGATAACAGGACACTAGAAATATCAATAGGGGGTTCACGAAAAACTAAATAGGGAGAACTAGTTTATAACCCCGCGCCTTGCGCGGAGTTTCATAAAATTTTATATGTAAAAGTAACAAACTATTATATAGTTTTTAAATTCAAACAAACTTTATTTATTCATTTATTCATTATCAAGTTTCACAATTTATTACTGTATTTTTAATTTTTAAAATGAAAATTAAATGAGAAAGTATTATATATATAATTAAACTTTGAAAATTGGTTAATGCTTTTAGTAGTTTGGTTCAGAATTTTAGATTTTTAAAACTTTCTTAAAACTAAAAAGTAAAATAGAAATATAAAATCATTTTTTCTAACCTATGTTCTAAGGGCATATGTTAAGACTACTAATAAAAGAAACTTCAACTCTAAATGAAAACTAATAAGCCCGTCAAAAGAAAATATAAATTCAAATTAGGAATATGTTTCTATTCTAGGGAGTTTAATTTATGCCCCAATAGGTTAAAAAATCGATATAAAATAAAGAGAATAATGATATTGTATGGGTTCAAAATTACTAAAATTGGTACTTCAAATTTTGTCTAAATATAATGAGTCAAATATTTAAAAGTAAAGTTAATTCACTCTATTGTTATTATAAAAACACTAAATATGATAAAGTATATAAACTTATATAACATATTAATATGCCATACAACATATTGGAGAGATGGAAATAAATAATTCTATTTTTAATAAACAACAAAGTAAGGTAAATATAATAAAAATAAATATGATAAAGTAAAAGATAAATTTACTCCATAGTAGTTAACAAACCGACATATTTCCCGTCCAAATGTTTTTGTGGATCAATTAATTATTATTTTTCAAGGATAAAACCAATACATTTGGGGTGGTTAAAAATTGATTCAATAATCATTTTCATTAAATATATCTTAATATATCAGTTTTTTTAGGGAAATCGTTATATATCTAAGATAATTTCACATATATGCTTGTTACAATGTCCTCATAGAAAAGTATGTACTTCGTATTTTGTTACAATGTCCTCATAGAAAAATATGTACTTCGTAATTGAAGTAAATAATTTGAAATGTAGTCCCTTGGACTTTACTTGCTCAGTCAAATGTAAACTAAAATATAGGCTTAAAAAATTTGTAGGAAAGTTCCCTCAACCCAAAAAAAAATTGTAGGAAAATTTGATAAATTTTGGAAGCATAAATATCCATAATAGAATGTATTCAGTAGAAGACACATAAAAAAAACTTGATAAAGATTATCTGATTGATTATATTCAAATTCAAAAATCATAATCAATTTTGTTTTTTAATTTGCAAACATATATTCATTTCTTCAAAACCTGAATAGATAGTAGTTTTATATTTGTGTAAATTACCAAAAAGAAAAATCATATTCTACTTTTTATGTTCAAATTGAATATTTCAAAAAAAATTCTACTATTTAAAAATTCAAATTGATTATTTGTAAAATAAAATCGTAGCCAACTATTATATATGTCCAACTTCCAGGCTTTCCTTAAAAAGAAATGATCACTAATTCACTATGGAATATCAAAGTATATTTTCACCTTCCTAAACCTCACTCATATCCTAACTATCTATCCTTATTTTACCTCACTCATATCCTAATTATCTATCCTTATTTTCACTTTTTAGGGTTTGTTACGATTCTTAGAAGATGTGAATTTTATATTAAAAAATATCATAAAAATATTTAGATATATATTCTAGTAGTTACATTCGAAAAAACAAAGATATTTTTTGTCTAGGATTTGTTAAGGATTTTAAAATATGTGAATTCAAATAAGAAAATAAGATATTGTATTTTTTTTTGGGTTGAAATTTAGATGTTGTATTTAGGTATTTAGCAAATAAGGATATATTATATGATGTAAGGGAGAGTACTTATGATATGATGCAAGGGAGAGTACTTATTTTTTTTTCCGTACTCTCAAATAAGAAAATAAGATATTGTTAAGATATTTAGATATTGTATTTTTTTGGTTGAAATTTAGATATTGTATTTAGATATTTAGCAAATAAGGAAATATGATACGGAGTATGATGCAAGGGAGAGTACTTATGCTTAGATTCATGCGTACAAAGAAATGACCGAGCTACAAAGACCATAATAAATTAGGCAAACCTTCTTAAATTGTGACAATGTTAATTGTTTTTGCATTTTCAATTGAAAAAAAAATCATGTTAGTTAAAATAATCTATAATGTGTAAATTATTAATAAGATTTCTATATTATCAAATTATGTTGTTTTTTGGTAAGTTGCTTTTTTGATACGTATTATATCCTAATCTCAAATCATAGATGCAATCTTGTTAGTTAAAAGTAAAAAGTATTAAAAAATATTAATCAGTTTGTTTATATTGCTTAATCGGAGTATAAGTTAGTTGAGATCTGATTTTAAAATTAAGAATTAAAATAAATAAGATAATTAATTAGAAAAAAGCTGTGAAGATACATGACAAAAAATCATAATACAATAAGAAGTTTAATCCTTCCGTGCATGTAAATTTCATACTCTTAAATATAATACTAGCTTAACCTGTCGTGCCATGCACGACTATTTTACTTTAAAATATTAAAATAAAATATTATATTTATATAGAAAATATTATATAAGTTTTGTTATATGAACATGTTTTTTATCTTTTAAAAAGAGTGATATTATTTTTTAAAGTTCATATAACCCAAAAAATATATGTAAGACGTAATTTTTTCACTCATTTGTATATTTTTATAAAAATTGATTATAAGATTATAAATTGATATTTTACTTACAATCTTTATCATATATTAACAACGACTATCATAAATGTAAATATAATTAAAAAAATTCATCAACTGATAAATTGATAAACTTTATAAAAGTTTAGTAGAATTTGTCAGAAACCACAAATTTCCTTGTAGTAATGCTTTAAGAGTTAATAATTGACAAAAGTTTTTTCTTATAAGTAGATAAGAAGAAATTCAATAGGAAAACCCTATATAATGTAAATAATTAAAATTGTTTTTTTTTGTATATATGAGGTAGGGTCAAAATTAATATGGTGGTTCAAAAACGACCACTTATTTGTTTGTATTAGAAAAATAAGGGACGTTTGTACAATTTGAGAAAAATTGTGGGATCTTCCAACAACAACGTGTAGATCCGTAGAACCAAAAACATCTCTGTAACTCAAAACTCCATATTCGTAATGCTCATTGGTGATTGGTTTGCACAAAATAGAAAGAAAAAATTGACGATTTAACAATATGGACTAAAAAAATACTCCGTATTTTCCGTAATGTCAACAAAAAAAAGGATAGAATTATATAGTGATTTTTTTTGGGTTCGAAAAACATGATTTTATTTTTTATAAAAGAAAGTTAAAGGTACAATTATTTAAGGAAAATAAAGTTAAAGATAGATAGTATGGTTTTAAAGATAAAATTGAGAATTAGATAATTAAGGAAAATAAAAAAAAAAGATAGAATTATATAGTGATTTTTTTTTGGTTCGAGAAACATGATTTTATTTTTTATAAAAGAAAATTAAAGGTACAATTATTTAAGAAAAATTAACGGTATAATTATTTAAGGAAAACAAAATTAAAGATAGATAGTTTGATTTTAAAGATAAAATTGAGAATTAGATAATTAAGGAAAATAAAAGATATAGAGTTGTTATTATCTATTTGAGTTGAATAAAAAAATTAAAATCAGGCGGGGCCAGAATCAACGTGGTGGCTCAAAAACGGTCGGTTTTTATAATATATATTGATGATTGTACATCAAACTTCGGTAATTAAACACGTTCACAATATTTCACAAAAAAATTAAACATTAAGATAAATACAATTTTTGTTACAGTGGATAGTTAGTTACAAATCTTATTCTTTTAGATTAAAAAGGAAATAAATTAATTAGTTAGGATTCAGATTTATTTTGCAAGATAAATAACAAATTTTAAATAGGTTAATGATGTGGCAATGAAATGGCAAATTTAAATAATATAAAAATTGAATTATATGGTATTTGAAAATAGCTAAATTGTGTCAATTAATACGGTTGCGACATGTGGCAAAAATCCGAGGTGGCTTAACGTATGAGCGACATGTGGCAAAAGCTGATGTGGCGCAATGAGAAGGTTTTATTCCTTAGTGGTTTTAAATATATATAATAGATTAAAATCAAGACACAAATTGGCCAAACTTAGTTAAGGCAAAATGACATTTGAAATGGATGGTTTTCAGACTTCAAAAATATGCGTCTTTCTCTAACTTTCTAATGAAAGGTACAAAAAGCTAATTAGGCTTCCTTGAATCACAATGGAATACCCGCGTTCTATTCATGTCCTCGGGGAAGGAAACTCCATGACCGAACCCCTCACTAGATGAGCTTTTCCCTTCCATTTCGGTTTTCATGATTTAGACGAGCTTTCTAAAGCCACACTTCCTTTGTTGTTTGATGATTTTGGGGATAGGGTTGCCCCTGCCTTGTTCGTTGTTAGTTTTTTTTTGTTAATAAGTCCCGATTGGGCGCATGGCCTTTCTCGACCAAAGAAATCTAAACAAAAGGTTTGGATTAAATAATAAATTACGTGTTTTGGTGATTGAACTATAGAAAGACTTTAGTAATCACACGTTACCAAGCCACATTTGCAGAAACTCCCTTATAAATCACTTGAAAACTGTACTTCTAAGTTCTGCCTGTTTTTATATTACTCATTGAAAATATTGCACTACAAATAGGGTAAATCTAATGCTCCATCATCGCCGGTTGAGCGAGCCGTTGAAGAAACTTATACTACCATCGATCTTTCAAACAACATGACTTGCATGATAAAAATTTTTGAAGATACCACACTTCATACAAAAAGTATACTTTCTCCCAAAAACTACTCATAAAACTCTTAAAATAAGTGTAATCACCTAACTTTTTAGGTTTTTCAAGACAAAAAAAATACTACTTTCACCCAAAAAGTATTTTTTCCATGAAAGTGTATCAAGGCCCAAATTGTCCATAAAACAAGTAACGACCCAGATGGCATATTTCACATAGTTAAATTGACACCATTCAGCCGGACAATTCCTTTGAATCACATATATGAACTCGCTCCATCAAAACTCAAAACCAACAGAAATAGCCTAATGATAAAGGGAACAGACATCCTGTGTGCGAATAAATATTTCCATAGAAGGGGAGAAATGATAATTCAGTATTTCCATAGATTTGACTATGTAAGCATAGTTCAAGAGCACAACAAAACATGACAATACATCTCAATGTTTGAGCAAAATTTGTGAGGAAATGCAATGGTATCCTCATGTTTTCAGCTTCTTACTAGCTGCATTTGCACTCGCCACTGTGGTAGAGTTTGAAGGTTGTCGCTTTCTTCTCTTCGACTTATTCTGCTTCCCTGAACTGCTAAGATACCAATTGCAAAACAAATGATATCAGAGAGATGGAAATATATGAACAAAGAAACCAAGATATGCAAATGCAAGAATCAATAGCTGTTTCCACATGTTTCATGACATGCAAGATACGCAAATGCAAGAATCCAGGGCTTATGTGCTATTATATTTCCTTCACATAAACTTCGATTTGTTACCAAAGCCACTGTTTTTACATGCATTTTATCGACAGATTTGGACAGAAGGCAATTGACATTGCAATAACAGAAACTTTATTCTCAAAAGACAAAGATTGGAATCAGCATTTTGGCTAGTATCCAATTACCTCATTTTGTCACCAACTATTGCATTCCTCGAAGTGGCCTTTTCAATTATGCTTTTGTAGTACTGAGAGAAGGCGGCATTTGCACCACTCTTCTCAACCTACACAAGAACCACACACAAGTAAGAATATATTCCCCCACAGTTTTAGAATAGAAAACTAAAGATAAGAACCTGAACAAATGATTTCACAGATTCTTGGTCTTTCGGTGAAAATGAGACAACATCCCTCTTTCTCTGCACAAATTCAATGTTCTTCTCCACCTAAAAGGTGACAACAGCAAAAATAACAAGACATCAAGCTGCAGTAAGAGAAACAGAGCTACGAAATTCTTCAAGTTATATGTTGTTGATTTACATGTAAGGAGATTTTTAAAAGGCAGGAGTATAAGCCCTGTGTTTCGCCTAGACTCAAAGTTCAGAGCAAAGTTCAAGCAAGTACTTCTAATCCCAAGATACTTACAAAACTATTTCTCTCGTACAAATACATGAATATACAGAACCTTTAGCCTAATTTTGTTGATTTTAGAAAATTTACCCCATAGTGGAGGATGGAGCAAGACAACCTCTAAAAAACACAAAATAACCGGAGAGGATGCACAACACTTTCTAATCGAGCAATATCTTAGCAAACTCTTCACAAATGCTGAATCCTTGTGAAGTGAATAATGGAATCTGCATGAAGAAAGAAAGTAAACCTGATCAATTAAGCGCTTCACAGCAGTACGCAAACCCTCAGCTGATATTATCTCGAGAAATTTCTTCAAGCGAACAACAGGAAAATTTGCCAGCTCAGGAAAGGATATGTGGTAGCTCCACTGAGCAAAATGTGCCGAAAGCAACTCCACAGCAGCAAAAACACACTCCTCCTGGAACATCTGTGCCTTTATACAACTTTTTGGCAGCTGGAAGAAGCAGACAGCATATAACGAGAGTATTAAGGACTAGGATAAAAATCATTTTTCAAAAACAAAGGTTACAAAAACAAGTTCAAACATACAATGTTCCTGCAAAGACTACAAGACACAACTATGTGTATGCAATAAAGCGAATTAGAGAACAACCAACAAGGTGTTCAAGCATGCAGCTTCTAATAAAACTTAACCAATTTTCATGTGACTTTTCATGCAGACTCAGACCATAACGGATTCTAGCCACATTTCAGAATAGCAAAGACAGCTGGATTAATTTGCAATAAAAACACCAGTTTTGTTGACCTACGTGATTATGAGGGTAAACGAAAGCAATATATGTTATGCAAGGATAGATGCTATAAATGCTTTCATGAATGCACACAAACAGGTACTGATTAGGGTTGGTTTCAATCCAAGAGCCAAATTCATATTGATTAAGGTGACTCAAAGTCTTAACACAAACTTAGCAACTATTTTTTCACAGTATTTCACAAACATTCAAATAATCATCTGAACCTTCAAAGCCTTCTGAAAGTTGATGGCTTCTGCACGTTTTCCACCTTCCTTCCCTGTATTGTACTCCAGAACATCAAAGATCAAAGAGGAAACAGGGATGAACATTCCACTAGAAGATGACAGCTGATTTAACCACTGAATACATCTGATTCTCAAAGGCATATAGTGTGGCCCAGGAAATAGGACATCCATCCCATTAATGATTTGAATGATAGAGTATGACAATCCTTGAAGATTGTTCTCTTTTATATTTGCTGATACAAACTGAACCCATAGGTCGATGCACATAACGTATTCCCAACTACAGATCTTCTCTTGAGCATCCTACGATGAATGCAAAAAGTAAATGTCTCTAGTCAGTACTCCTCTTAAGCTAACCTATACTAAATTATACAAGTATACCTTCACATACCTCACTCTTTGACCTTAAGCCTCGCTCAAATATTTTAGCTAGTCTTTGAGTAGACACTAGTGCCAGGTCTACTGACTTCTGCAGATCTATAGAGAAGAATTGTACTAATGCATCTCTAAGTGATTGCCTGTGATTTGAATTAACAGGCTCCGCAACCTTGCAGCATGATAAATAGGCTTTGTACATTTTCTTTAAACATTCATTATAGATATCAGATCCAAACAACGAAGCCACGTCATGAAGGATCTTGAAGGAGCATGATGACAAAGACTCCTCACCTATTGCCCACAGATGGACTGCAACCTGTAGCACATAGAGATAAGTTGCAGATTAGGAATAATACTATGTTAATAATTCAAATGTTAGAAATTAACAGCTTCAGTTCATAATTTGAGTCAATCACAAAATGCGTGATTTCAAGGAGTTCCACTAGGCCGGTTTAGGTCCTTAATCAAGTATGAAAATGCTTTAAGACAATGGCCATTGAACAAGTTGATTAATAGAGGTATGCAGCCAGATCTCAAGAAATTTATCATAATCAAATAATCCATTTCAGCATGCTAAGATAATAGTTTTAATTTTCTCAAATTACTACGCAAAATTACCTGTATCAGTTTGCGCAGAAAAAGTTTAAAGGCAGCAAAATATATAAGAGATGCTCTCAAGCGACTAAGGGCAAAGACCAATATCTCAGCATCAGTAATATGACTCAAGAGGAAAAGTGTACTCCTCAAGTATGACTGGATCATTCGCTTCACTTGTTTCCATTTTGAAGTTTTCTGCAACTCGAGTACTGTTTCTATCTTGCAGTTAGTGGAAGATATACCCAGCAGGTCCCTAAATACATTATCAGCTTCACGAAGCACAAATATTATCACACTGCAAAAAGTTTCAGAATTTTGCAGCCTCCATGATGGAAAAGAATCATGTGCATGGGAAGACTCGGCTCCAAAGTGGCATGCTGTACGATAAGCGTTCAGCAGACTAGGAAGTTCAGACATACTGCGCTGCTCCTTAACTAAATGTGACCAATTGTTCACAATGGAATTCGTTAATGGCCTTGAGATATTTCCATTCTCTTGCATTTTGTGATCACCAGCTTCTTCTTCTTCTTCTTCTTCATCACCTTCAGAATCCTGAGAGCCAAATGACATACAAAATGTGATGAATTGAATCTTGCAACAAATGTACCTATTCAAAATGAAAAAAAAAGCAAACATATGTAGCTTCACAATACAAGACATTGAGTGAGACCAGGAAAAAACATCCATCGTTCATATACTATCATTTAGGATAGTGATAAATATAGTCAGATAATATTGTTTTTAATACCCATGACGAATTTCATTCACAAAGATAAATTGGCACAAGTATTAAACAACTTTTAAAAACCTATGCAGTGTACATATGCTAACTATGGTTGAAGGTAAATATTAGACATGGAAAGTCGGCTGTGAAAAAAGACTAAAAGAGTACTCTACATCCAACTAATTTAGGAAAGCAGAGGTTTACTAGTAACATATAATGGTGGTAATATGCGCTCTGATTACTCAAGTTCAATATTTAATACGTTCTGATTAATTAAGTTCAATATTTAATAGTTTCAAAATCAAGGAACAGTTGAAACCAAATGAAACATTAAATATTCAAAGCTTATGCTACTTTCATTTCTTGTTAAGAAAAGCACTATTCTAGGTACTTGGGAAGTATACCCATTACAAACCTCATATGGAAAAAAAACTTCTCCCGATTTTCAAAAAAAAAAAACTTCTTGGAACCTCATATGTTTTCAAAGAATATAAAAATCTATTTATCACATTACATCATCATATGCTGGGTTGACACTATATAAGAGCATACACACCCTTTTATATTACACTTTACTCATGCTACTAGTGAAGATTTATTTGCAGATGACTAGGCATACATGCAAAACTGCTTATCACCAATTTGCTCATAGAAAAAAAAAAGCATATAGATGGATTACCATATCATCATCTCGAAGCGCTTCAGTGTTCTTCCTCTGATTCTCCAAGAAGCTTAAGAATCCAGGATCCTGAATATTATAAACATACTCTGTAAGACAGAAAATAATATATCATCTTCATCGAGAAAAAATAATGAACAAATTCTACAGATTAAGGATATGAGGAACAGAAGAAAATGATCCTGAATAGAAAAGTAAATAAGCAACTATAACATCATCTCGAAGCGCTTGATCTTCTTTGTATGAACGCAAATTACTGAGTGAATTAGAGAGCCTAATATAATTCACAGTATGTTTAGAATTCAGACGTGCTAAAAGATACAACTCTAGCATCTTGTGAAAGGATATAGATATAGCCTTAGTAGCTGTGAAGATCAAGAAGTTGTCCTGCTAAGTTTATTTACCTTCTCCTTAAGTTTCTCCAACTTTTTCTTTTGCTCCTTGATTTCAGACAAAATTTTCTGGTTCTGCTCTGACAATGAGCTACCCTTGCCATTTTCTGTAAAAAACATTCCACAGTTTAGGTAAACATTCCCACCATGAAGAACTATATAAATAAGTTCGGTATCAGATCACCTTCTAGATGGTTCTCACTATCATTCACACCAGCATGTAAGCAGCTTGAATCCTGCTAGTAACATTATTAGAGTCAAAGGTCGCCCATGCAAAAACAGAAAGAAAATGCATGCAAGAAATCACGAGCAGATCATAATAAGACCTCAGTAAGATATCCATCACTGTCTGAACCTTCATCAACCAACTTATCCTCTTCTTCACAAGGGAAAATTTCAAGAGACTCGTCTCCAATATCTTCATCCAATGGCTTCCTATAAGTTCACACATCACATAAGGATTGAATGCCTTAGGATAGTTTTCAAGTGCAACAAAGATTTCAAACTTAGGCAGGTTACAGGACTATTCATGCTACGCTACCTCAGATCATGTACTGATGCACTATCTTTCTTCGGGACTTCAGCAGCATCAAGCACGTCTCCTGATATGTGCCACAAGATCTTGGTATTAGAAACCACTTAGCATTTTAATTTGAACTGAACCTAAAATTCATCCTTAAAGTACCATTAGACAAAATATGAAACTGGTAGATTTTTCTTCTATGAGCAAATGCACGTCTTACTACTCTCCATCTACTAGAGCAAACATGTAAGTAGTACTAACAGAATCATTACTTGAACTGCAGATCAACTATCAAATCCCAAACTGAAAATTGTTCTCACATACATAAACTCCTTTTTTCCAGCTTCCAGTAAGGAATTACACCAGACATCATTGCAAAAATCAGAAAAGATTGGACTGCTTTTCGAGCAAAAAACGTCAAAATTATTGCTCTGCACTACTGCCATGGTGCCACTACTAGCACAATTTACGCATACGGAAGGCATAAATTCGTAACGTTCTTGCATTTACAGGAGCTATCAAAGTTGAAACGGTGAAAAAGCAGCAACATGAGGAAAATAGGTTAAGCATACTTGGAGACTTTTTCTTCCTTTTGAAGTTGATATTGTTCTTCCGCTTCTGCTTGTCGATAGATTGGAGGCCTTTCTTAGCGAACTTCCTGGCTTTCTTCCCAAGCTTCCCCATTCCGGCGACTCTGTCTGGTCGGTGTATTTGGCGGGAGCTCGGCGGCGTAGGGTGAGAGAAGTTGGAGGTTGTGGGTTTTGTGGAAGACCGTAACAAAAATTTTGTATTGAGGAAAGTGTTGGGTTTCTTCAGCTGCTTGGTTATATAATGGGCCGGCCCAACATGGCCCATATGAGGCCTGAACTTGCAATGCTGTCCGATTGATCAATGAGCAACTTTCGCAGACAAGAAATAAGAATGGTCAATTTAATACATTCGACCTTTATATATGTACAGTGAGTTTCGTGCACTATTTCAGTTTTCCTTAACTTGATTCAATTCCTTCTACGTTTTTTTTTATCCAAAACAGAGCTATATGCCCGTTTTATTTAATCATAAAATTATTACATATTAGTGCTCATCCATGAATCTATTTCCATGAACGACACGAGACCCACAGACGGGTCGTTAAACATAATAAAATCACCATTACAATCCTCACTAAACTTAGATAACCAATCCGCAGCTTGATTAGCACTACGAGCAATGTGCTTCACTTTGACGTTCCACTTAGCATCCTTGATCAACTTCCTGCAACTGTCAAGTATCTCCCAATACTCATTTGGCTGGCCATTCTCCTCTGTCACAGCACGGACCACTTCAAGGGCGTCCATCTCGACCTGCAGGTGCTCAATCCCTAAGTTATAAGCCATTTTCAGCCCCTGCAACAGGCCCCACAGCTCGGCTTTAATGGAAGATTTCCCCTGCGTCTTAGCCACAAAGGCCTTCACATAATCCCCTTCATCGTCTCTGATCAGCCCCCCAGCGTTGATGTGCGCATTTCCAATGGAAAAGGAGCCATCCACATTGAGCTTCTTCCATTCCGGCTCGGGTTTCGTCCAGTGAGACAGAGTGGAATTGTTGAGAGCCCGTTTCCTACTCTCCACAACCTCCAAATATTCCTTTGCCCTTTGTAAAACAAAGAGATGCTTATCTCCATGGAAGCTTGGCTGATGTTCAAAAGCCCTTTCATTCCTCCACTTCCAGTTCCACCAAGCACCGTAAGCAAAAACATTTGGCCAACTTCCTCCCCTGCTGATATTTTCCAGAAGCCACTCACTCAAATTACTGGCAAAGAACTGCGATTTCCTGCTGTCAATAAGAAGGCTATCCCAAACCTCACGAGCCCGCTGACAGTCACGAAGCACGTGAATTGTGGATTCCGGCACCCCAACGCAGACCCCGCATCTATTGTCCTCACACAACCGGCGCCTGCACCTGTTCACATTACACATGATGGAGTCGTGTGCAACAAGCCAGAGAAACGTCTTAACCCTTTCCACCACTTCCAAACTCCAAATCTTCTTCCACAGAGCTCCATTATCAGCATTCTGCTCATTCTTGATGATTTCCAACGCTGAGCTGAGCGAAAAATTACCCGAAACCGTTGGTTTCCAATAGAAATTGTCCCCAACCCCTTCTTCAGCAACCTTAAGATTAGCAATCTCCTCCAAGGCTTCAGGGGGCAGCATATGAGCAAACTGATCCCACAACCATCCATCAACACCCCAGTACTCAGCCACAGTCCTGCCAATATCCTCGTCACTAACCGCTTCGGAAGCCAGCTCGATCAGAGGCCTATCCACCGCCCAAACGTGGTCCCAAAACAACGTTTTCCTCCCGTCGCCAATCCTAGTCTTAACTCCCTGCAGCAACGGTTCTTTGGCCTTCACCACTCCATTCCAAAGATTGGAAGCCCCACTCTTGCGCTGAAACATGTCTCTGTCTTGTCGACCGCTGCAGTATTTGCCTCTAACCACTCTTGACCAAAGCGAATCATTATCCGTCATAAGTTTCCAGCCCATCTTAGCCATAAAAGCTGAATTGACTTGCCTCATGCTCCTCATTCCAAGACCCCCATCCTCCTTGGGTCTTTTCAAAGTCTCCCAATTGATGAGATGAATTTTCTTCCTTTCATCTGTAGAACCCCACACAAAACTTCTAGTTTTCTTTTCTAACTCATCACACACATGTAAGGGCAAGCTAGAAGTTTGCATAGAATAATATGGTATAGACGCAATCAGAGATTTAGCAAGAGTAGCTCTACCTGCCAAGGAGAGCGTCCTCGACTTCCATCCCGCAAGCTTTGTCTTGACCCTATCCATAATGTGTCGGTAGTTCTCTTTCGACTCTCTTTTCTTCGACATTTGCACTCCAAGATAGATGCCCAAGTCTTCCGTCCTTGGAATGCCGCCTCGGTCACTAATGCTCATAGCGACCTCATCGCTAGTTCCATTAGAGAAGCAAACCTTGGACTTTTGAAAGTTGATTTTAGCTCCAGCAGCCTTGCAAAACTTCTCAAGACAGAACCGAATGGTGTCCATTTGATCCTCCGTAGCAACGGCAAACAAGATGAGATCGTCCGCAAAGAATAGATGGGAGATAGAAGGCCCGCCCGCTGACAAGTGAATCGGCTTCCATGCCCCTGCGTTGACAGCTTCATCAATAATATGGCCAAGGCGCTCCATATAAAGTACGAACAGATATGGGGACAAAGGATCGCCCTGCCGAACTCCACGACTAGGCTTGAAACCATTTCCAACCCTACCATTCCACAGCACTTTCATTGAACAGGAAGTCACACTCTCCATGATAATCTTGATCAAATCACTCGGCAACCGAGCTTCACTCAAAGTATCCTGAAGGAACGACCACCGCACACGATCGTAGGCCTTCTCTAAGTCGATCTTGATTGCCATAAACGGCTTGCTCCGAGCATCCCTCATAGAATGCATCAGTTCTTTGGTAATAACTATGTTATCCGTAATTTGCCTCCCCGACACGAAGCTAGACTGCGAAGGAGCGACAATTCGGCTCATAACTGGTTTCAGACAAGAAGCAATGGCTTTGGTGGCGATTTTCATAGCCACATTGCACAAGCTTATCGGCCGGAGTTGGTTCATGGACTCCGGGTTCTCGACCTTGGGCAACAAAACAATCAACGTCTCATTCAGCTTCTCCGGCGTGCCTCTGCCTGCAAGGAAATCGAGGATAGCTGACTCCACTTCTTCCCTTATATGATTCCAGTTCCTCTGATAAAAGACGGCTTGAAATCCATCCGGCCCAGGCGCCTTGAAAGGGCTCATGGAGTCCAGCGCTTCTTTGATCTCCTGGGCACTGAAATTCTTGCTCAAAGAATTGAAATCCTCTTCATCTAGACTCGGGAATCTCCCTCTAGGGACATCGAAGGGACCATCATCCGGTTCTTCCTCCGAATACAACTTGTGAAGATGTTCAGTGGCCATAAGCTGTAAGGACACCTGATCCCAGATCCATTCACCTTCCGAATTGATTAGCCCTTCAATCCGATTTTGGCGCCTGCGGACCACTGTGCTTGCGTGGAAAAATCGAGTGTTCCTATCCCCCTCCAACAAGATCTCCGACCTAGCATTCTGTGTCCAGAAGATATTGATTTGGTCCATAACCACTGCCAACTGTCTACGAAGCCTCCTGTCAAGATCGATGAGCCCCCGGGAAGCATGGTCACACAAAGCACGTTGAACTCCCTCAATACGCCTGTAGAGCTTGTCTCGTCTTCGAAACAAATTACCAAAAACCTCTTTGTTCCACACATTCAGTTCAGCCGCCAAATTAGAAAGAGAGGAACAGAGGGGCACACCTTTCTCCCAATGATCTATTAAGAAGGCTTGAAACTCACTGTGGGTTAGCCACGCAGCTTGGAACCGGAAGGGTTTCGAGAGAAGCGATTGCTCCTCAAATCCGTTCACTGAAAGGAGCAGAGGAGTATGATCAGACTGGATTGCCAGTAAATGCATGATGGAAGCCTTCTCGAACATCTCCTCCCACTCCACATTACAAGTACCTCTATCAAGTCTGCCACCCGAGCTAGTTGAAGGATCACGCCCCCTTTGCCAAGTGAACTTTGGACCTGAAAAACCCAAGTCCATCATATCCATTCTCTCATCGATCCAACGCTTGAATTTCCTCGTCCTTCTCCACAGCTCCTCCGAGTCACCAGTCCTTTCTTCCATTTCCTTTGTTTCATTAAAGTCTCCCATGAGCAGCCATGGATGAGCCACGTGATGTCCGCATTTTAGGTAGATTTTTAGGGTCTAGATAGGTTAGTTTAAGTTGTTTTTCGTAGTTGAGTCTTGTGTTTTTGAGTCTTTTTGCATAAGTTTTCGTATTTCCTTGAGATTCGGAAACTACGCATATTTGTGTCGTTTTGTAGGTATTTTGGAGCTTGAAGACGAGTTTGGAGCGAGGCTAGGAGAGGATGGACGAGCTAAGAGGAAGATTTCAAGTGGAAGAGTCGAGAAGAAGAGCTAAAAAGGAGCAAAATCAAGAAGAGAAGTGAAGAAATCGACCCCGGGATCGAGCCAAGAAGGGTCAAACTCAAGCCACTTGACCAAACTTGGAGCGCAAGGAAAACGAGACTCAGGATCGACCCTGAGGGGGTCGATATCGACCCTAGGAGGGTCGAACCTAGTGGCCGACCTTCACCTATCCGGATTTACATGTTGAAGTTTCCAAATCTGTATTTTAGGAAGGTGTTTTGTTTGTGTTTCCTAGCTAGATTAGGACTCCTTTTTGTCTATAAAAGGAGGTTGAACCTATAGCTTTAGGGGAGTCAATCATTCAATCAATTAATCAATCAAGACTTGGAGAGCTATGAAGAAGACTTGGAGAGCAAGTTTGAGAATTTGTAAGATTGATCTTTTGTTTAATTTGAATTCTAGTTTGGTTTTGATCATGTCTTCCTCTTCCTCTTCTCTCTTTGCTATGAGTGAGTAGCCCTCTTAAGTTCTAGGGTTGGGTGAAAACCCGACACAATCATGCATGTTTAAAACTTGAATTTATGACTTGAATGCTTAATGATCATATCTAACTTATCTTGTGCTTAATCCTTGGTGAAAATTGAGGCATGTCTTGTAATTAACTATAGCGAAAGTGAAAAGTTAGTTTCTTGATTAGATCTAATAGGATTATTTGCGAAAGTTGATATTCCTAGGTTGAAGGATAGGTAGAAAGTTGTTTGATTTGTGAAAGTTGATTGAATGGCTTGAATTGTTTGCGAAAGTTAACTTTTCAATGATCTAGATTGCATGATAGTTGTGAATTCTTGTCAAAAGCATGTATGGTTGTTGTTGTGGTAGCCCTAGCCCTAGGATTTGCCCTTTTATATTGATTCAAATTCGTGTTTTTCCTTTGATCCCGACTCCCTTCGTCGTGTTCGAGCTTTGTTGGTGTTTTGTGTTCGTTTGTGTGCGTTCGTGCCTCTTTTGTACTCAGGATCGACCCCACCTAGGGTCGAGATCGACCCTCTTTGGGTCGAGCCTGAGTTGTTCTGCCCTTGTTTTCTTTGTTCTTTTTGTAGTTTTCGACTAAACTTAGCACTACTCTCGCTCTCATGGACGATCCTGACTTCGCTATACGCAGCGGAGTCTTGAATACAAATTTATTTGTTCAAGAAACCCTTCAACAAATTGGCGCCGTTGCCGGGGAGTGTGCAATAGTGCCGAGTTTAGTTGATATTTGGGTTTGGGAATAGCCCATACCCCTTGTGTGTTACTGATTCGTTTTCTTGTGTTTGTGATTGCAGGTGTATGCCCTCTAGTTCACGAAGGAAAATCGACTATTTTCCCTTTGATCCTGAAATAGAGAGAACCCTTCATCGCAGGCTACGAGAACGACGAGCAATGGCCGACGCTGAAGCTCTTGCTCAACAAATGGAACAGCTCCACGCTCAGATGGAGCGCATGCAAATGGAGCGTGCTGCTCAAGATGCTGCTTTGCATCGAGAGAGAGAGACTGCCGCCCGTCTCCAATAACAACTTGATGCTATTCCGAGGAACGCTAAGCAATACATGCATCCGGAGCTTAGAGTTCCCGAGTCCGCTATAGTGCTCCCGGCGATTGAGCGTGCCTTTGAGATCAAGTCCCACTTCATCACTCTCATCAAAAGGTCTCAATATGAAGGCAAGACATCCGAATGCCCTATGGAGCACATCAAAAATTTCACCGATCTTTGTGACACCATCGCCGCCGATGGCGTGTCATTTGAATATGTGCTCCTCAAGGCGTTCAAGTGGTCTCTAACCGGGAAGGCACTTCATTGGCTCGAAATTCTACCCGCTAGGTCCATCACTACATGGAAGGCTTTGCACGACTTGTTCATGACGAAGTTCTTCCCACCGGCCAAGACTACCGAGCTAAGGAAGCGCATCACTTCTTATCATCAACTTCCTAATGAGACTTTTGTTGAGACTTGGGAGAGATTCAAGGAGCTTCTTCGGCAATGTCCTACTCATGGACAACCTCCTTATGTTCTTCAAGAGATATTCTTTCAAGGGATCAACGCCGCTACAAAGGACCGCATCAACCTTCACACCGATTGCGGTTTCATTGAGATGGATCCCGATGAGGCATGGGCTCTATTGGACAAACTCACCAACTATGACGCCATGTATGGGACTCAACAACCCATCCGGATTCAATCAAAGAAGCTTTATGATCCGAATAGCGAGCCAATTGATCAAGATGTGAAGTTCCAATTCATGCAAGATAAGATCAACCGGCTCGAGAAGAAAGTGAGTTACTACAAGTCCGTTGCCCCCACTTGTCAAGAATGTGGTTCTCAATCTCATACCACCGCTTCTTGTACAAATGTGGAGCAAGTGCGGGCTGCCGAGGCATATGCGGAGGCCAAGTATATGCGAGGACCCTACCGAGGCCAAAACAATGCTTATGCGGGGAGGAACAACAACAACTACTCTCAATGGAATAACAATGGGCAAGGCCAAGGTTATCCCCCTCCTCCACAAGAGCAAAGGGCCCCTCCTTATAGACCTCCCGGGTATCAAGCGGAGCCATCATGGATGCAAGAATTGCAAGAAGGACTCATGCGGGGGATGCGGACCGAGCTAGATACAAGGTTGGGAGACCTCGACTCATGGAAAAAGAATATTGATTCCCAACTTGGTCATCTAGTTGCTCAAATCCCACGACCTCAAGGACAACTTCCGGGCCGACCCGAGGAGAATCCGAGAGGCCGAGCAAGCAATGGTGAAATCCGAGCCATGAACCTTCGGAGTGACAAAGCATTACCCGATCCATCGAAGCAAACGGCGAAAGAGACTGCCTCAGGATCGACCCCACCAGGGTCGAGATCGACCCCCTCCATGGTCGAGCCTGAGACCGCCAATGATGAGGATGAAGGAGCGATCGACCCCGATGAGGTCGAGCTCGACCACTCTGCACCCGGAACGTCTTCTAACCCTTCTCCTCCACTCATTCCCGATCCCACTCCTTCCTCTTCCCATTCTAAGATACTTCCTTACCCTTCGAAGAAGCCCAAGGACGCGACGGAAGGAAAGTTTAAGCGCTTTGTTAAGTTGCTTCAAGGCTTGAATCTTTCTATTCCTTTCGCCGAGGCCTTGAATGAAATGCCCGCTTACACCAAGTTCTTGAAGGAGATTCTGTCTAGGAAGCGATCGATGTCAGAACTAACAGATGAGGTGAGGTCATTGGACCTTCCCGAGAAGCTCGGTGATCCCGGGAAGTTTGCTATTACCATCGGTATTGGGGCTTATCGCTTCAAGGCATTGTGTGATCTTGGTGCTAGTGCTAGCTTGCTTCCACTCTCAATTTGGTCCAAGACCAACATGGGGCCATTAGTACCGGTGAACATGAGGTTATACATGGCGGATGGATCGTGCGTTCAGCCCACGGGTGTGGTTGATGATTTCCCCGTTCAAGTGGGGAAGTTCTTTGTGCCTAATGATTTCATAGTCATGGAGATGCCCGAGGATCCGGTCGTTCCTATCATACTCGGACGACCCTTCTTAGCCACCGCGGGCGCGGTCATTGATGTCAAGAGTGGACTTCTTACTTTCAAGATTGGTGAAGAAGTGGTTGAGTTCCGGTTCAATCCAACATTGAAGGAATCAAGTCATGAGGAGGTCAAGATGCTCTACACACACTCCGACTACATCGAGTGCAACAACCCGACGGGATGATTTTTGACATGGGAACCTCTACCACCAAGTTCGAGGGTCCCAGGATCGACCCCCATTAGGTCGAGCACGACCCCCCTGGAGGATGGCGAGGAGTCTTCCCTTGTCGTGGAGGCACTCAAGGCGGAGCATGAGGATGAAGTTAGCTTGCCCGAGCCCACCTCTGAGCTCAAGGAGCTTCCCGATTCTTTGAGGTACGCTTTTCTTGGTCCAAATTCTTCTCTCCCCGTCATTATTAATGCCAATTTGAGTGAGGACGAGGAGAACAAATTGCTTGATGTGCTTAGGACCCATAGGAAAGCCATAGGATATTCTCTAGAGGAACTTAGTGGTATTTCACCATCATTGTGCATGCATAGGATATATATGGAGGATGACTATAAACCCACTATTGAGCACCAACGTAGGCTAAACCCTAACATGAAAGAGGTAGTGAAAAAAGGAAATCCTTAGAATGCTAGATGCCGGTATCATATTTCCTATCTCCGATAGTAAGTGGGTTAGCCCTGTACATGTGGTTCCTAAGAAAGGGGGGATGACGGTTGTTGAGAATGAGAAGGGAGAGTTGATTCCTACTAGGACTACCACCAAGTGGAGGATGTGCATAGACTATAGGAAACTTAATAGTGCCACTAGGAAGGATCACTTCCCACTCCCCTTCATTGACCAAGTTTTGGAACGTTTAGCTCAACATGATTACTTTTGCTATTTGGATGGCTATAGTGGTTTTTGGCAGATTCCTATTCACCCCGATGATCAAGAGAAGACCACATTCACTTGTCCTTATGGGACGTTCGCTTACAAGAGAATGCCGTTTGGGCTTTGCAATGCCCCGGCCACTTTTCAAAGGTGTATGATGGCCATCTTCTCCGACATGATTGAGGAGATAGTGGAGGTGTTTATGGATGATTTCTCGGTTTATGGTTCCTCTTTTGATTCATGTCTTGTTAATCTCTCTAGGGTCCTTAAAAGATGTGAGGAAACGAACCTTGTGCTTAATTGGGAAAAGTGTCATTTCATGGTTAGAGAAGGAATTGTCTTAGGTCATCTAGTGTTTAAGCGAGGGATTGAGGTGGACAAGGCAAAAATTGAGCTTATTGAAAAATTGCCCCCTCCATCTTCCGTGAAAGACGTTAGGAGTTTCTTGGGGCATGCGGGGTTCTATAGGCACTTCATTCAAGACTTTTCTAAAATTGCTAAACCTTTGACTCACTTACTAGTGAAAAATGTAGAGTTTAGCATGTCTTCGGATTGTCTTGAAGCATTTTACAGGTTGAGGAGAGCTCTTGTGACGGCCCCCATCATGCAATCACCGGATTGGACACTTCCCTTTGAAATCATGTGTGATGCTAGTGACTATGCCATTGGTGCGATTCTTGGGCAGCGGAAGGACAAGAAGCTTCATGCCATTTACTATGCAAGTAAGACTCTTGATGAAGCTCAAAGTAGGTACACTACCACCGAGAAAGAGTTTCTTGCCGTAGTATTTGCATTTGAAAAATTCCGCTCCTATCTAGTAGGCTCTAAGGTGATTGTTTATACCGACCATGCCGCGATAAGATTTCTAATGGCGAAGAAAGACGCCAAGCCTAGGTTGCTTCGTTGGATGCTTTTGTTGCAGGAATTTGATCATGAAATCCGAGACAAAAAGGGAGCGGAGAACCTAGTGGCGGATCACCTATCTAAACTACCCCTTGAGCACATCATGGAGTCCGGCGGATCGATCCCCATCGATGATACACGCCCGGATGAGACCCTTATGCTAAGCAACAAAGATCACCATGAAGACATTGGAGGTGGAGCTGCCGAGTTCTCAGGCTCGACCCCACCAGGGTCGAGATCGACCCCCACTGGAGACAATGCACTCTCAGGTTCGACCCCTATGGGGTCGAGCACGACCCTTCCCTTGGGTCGACCGTGTACGTCCTCTTCCCCCTCTTCGGTTCTTTCAAGTTCTAATGTTCTTCCATCTCCATCTTCTTCTCCTCCTCCCTCTATTCTTGCTATACGTGGGTCGAAGACCCCTTGGTTTGCGGATTTTGCTAACTATGTTGTAGGAGGCATTATCCCGGAAGGATTGACGTCCCAAGCTAAGAAAAAGTTCCTCCACGACGTCAAGCGCTACTATTGGGATGATC
Source organism: Polygonum aviculare (assembly GCA_934048045.1). Classification (NCBI taxonomy): domain Eukaryota; kingdom Viridiplantae; phylum Streptophyta; class Magnoliopsida; order Caryophyllales; family Polygonaceae; genus Polygonum; species Polygonum aviculare. The sequence continues at coordinate 26,423,647 of OW204025.1, forward strand.
CTTACTTGTTCAAGCAAGGGAGTGATCACATCTTTCGACGTTGTGTGCCGGACGATGAGATAGAGGGAGTCATCCGACATTGTCACACTCTACCCACGGGTGGCCATGCTAAGGGCTTCAAAACAACCGCTAAGATCCTTCAAAGTGGACTCTATTGGCCCACTCTCTTCAAAGATGTGCAAGCATATGTGACAACTTGTGATGAGTGTCAACGGTCGGGGAACATTACATGGAGGAACGAGAACCCACTCACCAGTATCTTGGAAGTTGAGCTTTTTGATGTTTGGGGTATTGACTTCATGGGGCCCTTCCCCTCTTCGGGTCCCTACAAGTACATACTCGTGGCGGTTGACTATGTTTCCAAGTGGGTTGAGGCCATAGCTAAAAGGACGAATGATGCTCGAGTAGTGGCCAAGTTCATGAAGACCAACATCTTTCCCCGTTTTGGTGTCCCTCGTGTCCTCATTAGTGATGGAGGCTCTCATTTCATTGAGCGGAGCTTTGAGGCGCTTTTGACCAAATATGGGGTGTCTCACAAAGTGGTCACACCTTATCATCCTCAAACTAGCGGTCAAGTAGAAGTTTCGAACCGGCAAATCAAGAGCATTCTAGAGAAGACGGTGTCCCGCTCAAGAAAAGATTGGTCTTCCAAGCTTGATGATGCTCTATGGGCCTACCGCACCGCGTACAAAACACCACTCCGCACCACTCCTTTCAATCTAGTGTATGGCAAGTCTTGTCATTTGCCCATCGAGCTCGAACACAAGGCTTTATGGGCTCTCAAGAAGCTCAACATGGATCTCGATGCGGCCGGGGAGAAGCGTTTCATGTAATTGCAAGAACTTGAGGAGTTGAGGCTCAAGGCATATGAGAACTCAAAAATTTACAAAGAGAGGACCAAGAAGTGGCATGATAGCAAGCTTGTGCCAAAAACCATCAAGGCCGGTGACCAAGTGCTCTTATTCAACTCAAGACTCCGACTCTTCCCCGGAAAGCTACGGACCCGATGGAGCGGACCATTCACGGTTCACCATATTTACTTGCACGGGGCGGCCGATCTTATAGATGAGAATGGTGGGATTTTCAAAGTCAATGGGCATCGTTTGAAGAAGTACTATGCTAGGAAGGAACCCGACGAAGAAATCCGAGCCACTTGGGCTCTCACCACCTCGGACTAAGCTACACCACTCATCGTCAAGCTCAGGACGTTAAAAAAGCGCTTACGGGAGGCAACCCGGTTTCTAGATTAAATTTTTCTTTTTAATTTTTCCATTCTTTTTGATTTTTCAAATTTCTAGATTAGATTTTTGTTTTTCTTTTCTAACCTTCCTTAGATTAGATTAGGATATATTTTGCTTGGGATAGGATTTTTGTGATGATTTTGCAGGACTCTAAATGGCAAAACACGAGCTCAAAAGACGGGACAAGACGATCTTGCACAAGGACCAAAAGGGCGGCAAAATCAACCCAGATGGGTCGAACTCGACCCTAGTGCAAAATTCCGAAATTGCCCCCCTTGGTGTAAGGTATGTCTTTTTACCCAAATTTAATTCAAAACTCCTCCTCCTCCTTCTCTTTCTCAGCACGACCGACCCCCCCTCCCTTGCCTCCCCCTCTTTTGCTCGACCCCATCTCCAACCTCTCCTACCCACGAGCTCGCCGGAAACCGCCACACCACCGCAGCTCCGGCCACCACCACCCACTCCCCTCTGAGTTGGTTGCACCAAACCGCCCCCCCCATAGCCCCAAAAATTCAGCCCTCGTCTCCTCCTAGATCTAGCTCGAGATCGACCCAAATTTCTACTTCTTTCACTTCTCACAAGGCAATTTCGGTACTATGTCGGCTTCAAGCTCCAAACCTTCTAAGAGAACAAAGAGGAGTGACAAGCCCGCGCTAGATGACTACCGCATTAACTCCAAGTATGTTGAGGACTTCAATACCTACCTCGAGATGAAACACAAGACGAGGTGGTATGATGAGGCGGATGGGCAAAGGTTGCACATTCATGAGGATGTCAATGAGGCTTTCTCTTACATTGGAGCCGCGCACATATTAGAGTGGGACAATCATCATTACCCCATTCTCACTTGTGAGTTCATGGCGACTTTCTCCTCCGACATAGAGAGCCCGGATTCCAACAAGAAGATGGAGTTTCAATTGGGGAACAAATGGTTCAAACTCACTTTAAACAACTCAATGACGCCTTTGGCTTCCCCAATCCAACGGAGGACGACCCGAGCCCCATACCGATCCTCACCACTTGGAGCTATCTTTCCGGGAAGGAAGTGCAATCTTGCCATAACATGCAAGTCTCCAATCTCGCTAGTCCTCTCTTCCGGATCATCTTGCGCATTCTAGGGAGCGTCCTCTTCCCAAGAACCGAGCTCAATCGTACTTCTAGAAGGGAAATGATTGTGCTAAGAACCATGCTCTTTACCTCTCCGGCTCCTATCAATCTTGGCTACGAGTGGATGAAAAGCATTGAGGATTTCAAGGGCGGTTCGGGTGCTATTTACTTTGGTGGAATGATTGCCCGTCTTGCAATGAGCCTTGGGGTGAACATGAGGGCATACACTGCTGAGAAGCCTATCTTTGTGGATATTCCATACATCGCTAACGCCAAGTTAATCGAAAAACCTTCTAAAGGCGATTCCACCTTCTTCTCCACATTCAAAGGGATGAAAGTTGCTATTACTCGGGAGCGGGTTGACTTGCTTCATGTCCCTAATTGGTACGAGGTATGGTCTCCCGACAAATTTCCTTTGAGAGTTCGGCCTACACAAGATGCGACTTTGAGAGTCCGGCCACGTCGGTACCCAAGCCCCGAACCACAAGCCACCAACTTCCTTGCCTTGCCCCCACCTCCGACTAGCCCCAGGATCGACCCTATGGGGGTCGACCTCGACCCCTCTGGGTCGATCCCGCCACCCTTTCCTCCTTCTTCCGGTCCGTACTTTGAGTTTGGGGCATCTTCGGGAGCTCACTCCGGTCCTTCCTATACCGAGCCACCGCCTTATGAGGCCCCACCGACATATGACATGGCTTACTTAGCCAACGAGATGACCTCCATGCGCGTCTCGCAAAAGGAGCAATATGATGAGATTATGAGGGGTCAAGCAGCCCTAATGGAGTACCAAACTCAGACCCGGGAGATGATGACTCAACAACACCAACAATTCCAACAATTTCAAGGGTACTTCTATGCTCAACAAGATGTGGATGATTACCGGTGGGCTCAAATGGAGGAATACATGCGATGGAACCAAGGCAACTTCCCCGATCGTGATGCATGGGCTCCCCCGGAGCAACCTCCTTTCCGCCCACGTCGACCACCTCCTCCTCCATGAGGAACTCCATCTCCAATCAAGCTTCTAAGAGTTTTTGTGAGTCTTCTTCTTCTTTTCTCTTTACTTTGTCATATGTTTTCATGCATGGGGACATTGTATGATTTAAGTATGGGGTGGGGAAGAAGAAACCTCACATGTTGTACATAATTGAGTCTTTGTTTGTTTGCTTTGCTTGTTTGATAGATTTGCTTGTTAAGATAAATCTTGAAAAAAGTTCAAAAAAAATTGCAAAATGTCAAAAAAATGAAAAAAAAAATTGCTTGTTTGTTTGTTTTAGGATAGAAAAGCATTTCATCTTAGATGTCCTATGATGAAAACTAATTCTCATGCTTGTCATGTAATTCCTTTGGCATGATTGGATAGTATAGCCCATGTTTTTGAGAAATTGCTCTTGATTGTGAATATGACTTGTGATGAAATTGAGCATATGTGTTTTAAGTGAAGGTAATTGCAATCCAACAAAAAAAATTTTAACTAGTGAGGAATTTTGGCCTTATAGGGATAACATCATTGATTCCCTCTTCTTTATATGTGTGATTTTGCTCTCTTTATGCATATGTCTCTTGTCATTGATATGGTTATCTATTTCTTGAAACCGCTATGAGATTGTTCATGCATGTTGATTGTGATTAAGAACTTATTTATTTTTAGCCTATATTCTTCCATTCCTACCTTGAATTGTCTTTGCTTGAAACCCCGTTCTAGCCTTAGCCTTTTGTTTGAAGCTCCACAAAAGTTATCCCTAACCTATGTTAGCTTGACCCTATTCCGGGAATTGGACTTAGATTGTGTTGGGAATAAGTTTTGTTGAGTGCCATTTGGTTTGGGTTTGGAAGAGGTGACATTGTTAAAGGGTAGAAAACAACTTGTTGAAGTGTAATGTAAAAGGATTCTTGGCTTGGAATGCACATTGTTGAAAAAAGAAAAGAAAAAGAAGTAAAGAAGCTCGAGCAAAAATCTCAGGATCGACCCCCTAATGGGTCGATCTCGACCCTTACCAGCAATTTAACTCTCAGCTTCGACCCCCCAGGGGTCGACCTCGACCCTCAGTAGGCTCGAGCTAAAAAAAAAATAAAAAAAAATATAAGTGCAAAGTCAAGAATTCCTAGTATTTATTAGTTGTATTATGGGAGTTTGGGTTAGAAATTGAAGGGTGTGAGTTTCATTGAAGTGTTTGGTTATGAGTTAAAAAGAGAAGGAAGTGAGTGAGTTGTTTTGGTCTAAAGTGTTGTATTTAGGAGTTTGATTCCCGGATTTAGCACCACATGGCCAAATAACTCCTTACCTATTGTTATTACCGAGCCCCATTACAACCCGGCCGAATGAGTCTTCTATGAAGATTTCATTGAGCCTAAGTTCTTATGAATATTGATGTGTTTTGACTTCTCTAGGTAGAGAGATTGGTGATATAAGTCTCAATGATAAAGTAGATGTTGCATAAAGATTGAGATGAGAGTTGATTTGAAAGCCTAAACACATGAGAGTTGAGAGAAACACATTTATATCCCTTGTGAGGTTGGATTGTGATTGCCTGGCTTGAGATTCATACATATGTGATGACGTTAAAATTACTTGTCTTCTTTTTCACTTGTGTGCAAAATGTTTTGATAAGGGCTATGCTTGAAGATTGTGTTATTGGTCTTGATTTGCATGACTATTGCTTGAGGACAAGCAAGTCTAAGTATGGGGTGTTTTGATGTCCGCATTTTAGGTAGATTTTTAGGGTCTAGATAGGTTAGTTTAAGTTGTTTTTCGTAGTTGAGTCTTGTGTTTTTGAGTCTTTTTGCATAAGTTTTCGTATTTCCTTGAGATTCGGAAACTACGCATATTTGTGTCGTTTTGTAGGTATTTTGGAGCTTGAAGACGAGTTTGGAGCGAGGCTAGGAGAGGATGGACGAGCTAAGAGGAAGATTTCAAGTGGAAGAGTCGAGAAGAAGAGCTAAAAAGGAGCAAAATCAAGAAGAGAAGTGAAGAAATCGACCCCGGGATCGAGCCAAGAAGGGTCGAACTCGAGCCACTTGACCAAACTTGGAGCGCAAGGAAAACGAGACTCAGGATCGACCCTGAGGGGGTCGATATCGACCCTAGGAGGGTCGAACCTAGTGGCCGACCTTCACCTATCCGGATTTACATGTTGAAGTTTCCAAATCTGTATTTTAGGAAGGTGTTTTGTTTGTGTTTCCTAGCTAGATTAGGACTCCTTTTTGTCTATAAAAGGAGGTTGAACCTATAGCTTTAGGGGAGTCAATCATTCAATCAATTAATCAATCAAGACTTGGAGAGCTATGAAGAAGACTTGGAGAGCAAGTTTGAGAATTTGTAAGATTGATCTTTTGTTTAATTTGAATTCTAGTTTGGTTTTGATCATGTCTTCCTCTTCCTCTTCTCTCTTTGCTATGAGTGAGTAGCCCTCTTAAGTTCTAGGGTTGGGTGAAAACCCGACACAATCATGCATGTTTAAAACTTGAATTTATGACTTGAATGCTTAATGATCATATCTAACTTATCTTGTGCTTAATCCTTGGTGAAAATTGAGGCATGTCTTGTAATTAACTATAGCGAAAGTGAAAAGTTAGTTTCTTGATTAGATCTAATAGGATTATTTGCGAAAGTTGATATTCCTAGGTTGAAGGATAGGTAGAAAGTTGTTTGATTTGTGAAAGTTGATTGAATGACTTGAATTGTTTGCGAAAGTTAACTTTTCTATGATCTAGATTGCATGATAGTTGTGAATTCTTGTCAAAAGCATGTATGGTTGTTGTTGTGGTAGCCCTAGCCCTAGGATTTGCCCTTTTATATTGATTGAAATTCGTGTTTTTCCTTTGATCCCGACTCCCTTCGTCGTGTTCGAGCTTTGTTGGTGTTTTGTGTTCGTTTGTGTGCGCTCGTGCCTCTTTTGCACTCAGGATCGACCCCACCTAGGGTCGAGATCGACCCTCTTTGGGTCGAGCCTGAGTTGTTCTGCCCTTGTTTTCTTTGTTCTTTTTGTAGTTTTCGACTAAACTTAGCACTACTCTCGCTCTCGTGGACGATCCTGACTTCGCTATACGCAGCGGGGTCTTGAATACAAATTTATTTGTTCAAGAAACCCTTCAACACCACGGACTCCTTGAAATCCTCCAATCTATTCCAGAGAGCCACTCGGTTAGACGACATTGGGTCAGCATAGATAACTGAAAAGAGCCATTGCGCTTCTCTCGTTCTGTTGACCTTAACGGAGACCACTTGGTTTTGGATATCAACGGAGTCAATCGTAACTCTGTCTTTCCTCCAAAGCACCCAAATACCGCCTTTGAAGCCCCGTGCCTCAGTACGAATTCTACCATCGAACCCAATTCGATCACAGACCTTGTCAGCTTGCACACCACTGATTTTTGTTTCCAAAAGCACCAGGATAGCAGGGTCATGACGACGGATGAGGTCCTTCAAAGCAAGAAGAAAATCACGGCTTCCCGCCCCTTGGGCATTCCACGTTATTATATTGAGATTAGGAGCTAACATAACAAACAGATTGTAAAGAGTTTGATCCTCAACAAACCACTTATCGAGATTGTTTGCCATAGCTATCGACCATGACGGCATCTCTATCTTGTATGCTGTTGGCCTCCTTGGACAGCCCTCGTTGCACTTCTTGAGCAGCATCCTCCATTCCGGCGTCCATAGCCGAATCGATCCTATCCTCGGAGCCGAGGGAGGAACCAGCTTCCTCCATTGACCTGTCATCTCCTAAGGGGGGATCTTTGGAGTGTTTGAATACTGTTAATTGGGATGTGTGATTGATATCTTGTTTGGGACTTGTGACAGGGTATTTATCCCTGTTAGGAGACTTGGTTTGCCATGCTGGCCTAAGAGATATCTCTTTCCCCATATTACTCTCAGAAGCACCCTCAATATTTTCTTTCCTTTCTCTCGTATCTCTCGTATCTGGTCTTTCCTCTCTTACCACATCTCTTGAAATATTTCCTTGTTCATTGTCCTTAATTTTTGCCCCTGTGTTTTCGCTCTGTATCTTCTTTGAATTCTCCTTGACAGCCTCCACCGATTTCTTCTTTGGATTATCCGTAATTTTTATGCCCATGGCTTTGTAACCCCGAGATTCCCTCCCTGATTGATCTCTCCCTTTAACAACCTTCCTTGTTGGCGTTGGTTTAGCAACCGATTTTCCCTTAGAATCACCTTGTAATTGCGCCGATATTGTTTCTTTGATTTGAACTCTAATCTGACTGCTCTCTGTCTCCTTCTTTTCCGCATCCGCCAATTGATCCTGTTGTTCCGTGATATCCTCCAAAATTCCTTCTACGTTAAAAGGTGTACAAATTTGAGAAATATTCTCGAGAGTAACACTTTGCATGCAGCCCACAAGTTTCGAAGTAAAATTGCACCGTTGAGCAGCTATTGAAACAGGCAGGGGAAGATGTAACGATGTATATACAATTCATTATTACATAAATTACACGTCTAGCAGTTCTATTGGCAGTTGCACACCAAGTGTATATACATGCTTGTCCAAAACTCTCAAAATTCCATTATTAATCCAAGAAATTAAAATGTACACTTTCAGGAATGGCCCATTTTTATCGGTTTACGTTGTAATTTTCCACGCGCGAGCCTTTACGTATTCTCTTCCCACTACTATCAATCAGTATATTTATACCCTAGTACGTCCTTTCTTCTTGTTTCAAGTTATTTCCAGATCGTCTCAAGCAAATCCCACATAGTACTAGTGCTCATCGCCTTTCAGGTATTGATTGTTCCATCTGGGGTTTCTTTTTATTTTGTAGGATCAAGGCTTTTGTATTTTGTTGGTGTTGTTATTTTTGTTGTTGTCGCCTTCTATGCTCTTATTAATTCGTACTAGAAATCTCTCTTGTTATTAATAATATATGCATGCATGACTGAGATCTGTTTTAAGTGCATCAACAAGAATTGTATTCGCTATATACTCGCTTGATGCATGCATGATTTTGGATATTATTCATTGTTGGTTATTTTTTTGAACAGCAAAATGCAGATCTCTGTGAAGACTCATCTGACGGACAAATCCATCACACTTGAGGTGTTACTCTCCGAAACAGTTGGAGAATTGAAGTCCAAAATCAGGGACCAAAATGGCATCCCACCTCACCAACAGAGACTCATTTTCGGTACCACCAAGCTAAGAAAAGACAAGACCCCGGCTGACTACAACGTCCAGAACGGCTCCACCTTCCTCTTACTGCATAACCAAAAGGGCAGTGTGCAGATCTTCGTGGAGACCTTTACTGGCAAGACAATCACCCTCAAGGTCGAGAGTTCGGACACGGTCGAAACCATCAAGAGCATGATCTGGGACAGGGAATCGATCCCGCCTCACCGGCAGTATCTAGCTTTTGGCACAATGATCTTGGAAGACGAGATGAGCCTGATCGAGTACGACATCCCACCAGAGTCGACGCTAGACCTACTGCGTTGCTTCAGGGGCGTCATGCATTTGTTCGTCAAGACCCTCAAGGGGAACGCCATCAGGCTCGGACACGATTGCAATGGTGAAGGGAAGAGTTGGGGACATAGAGGGGATTCCTCCTCACCACTAGAGGCTGGTTTTCGATAGCGAGGTGTTGGACGATGACAAGTCCCTGGCCGAGTATGGCATCAAGAGTGATTGCACCGTCCTGCTAGTGCTTTGTCGTCCTAGGCTCCTTATGCACGTCTTCGTCAAGATGTGCACGGGTAAGACGCTCGCCCTTGAGGTGTCGAGTCGCGACACGATTGCGAACGTCAAGTTTGTTATTCAGGAGAAAGAGGGCGTTCCGGTTGAGCGGCAAAGACTCTTTTTTGAGGGTACGCATTTGTCCGAAGATGAGAAGATGGTAGCTGAATATGGCATCCAGAATGAAGTAACCCTTCACTTAGAGGAACCAAAGAATAAGAAATACCAGTACATTCCTTTTCATTTAAGGAACAAAGTATAATAAAATAAATTTATAAAGGGGATTTTTCAACAAATGTTAGTACACAAAATATGTCGTGTACAAGTTTCTGCTCCTTCTTCAATGTTCTTTCACTCCACGCGCTTCTCTCCCTTCAATGACCTACAAAACAATGGACCTAGGGGCGAGCGACCCCTAATCCACCTCCGATGCTTAAGTCGTTAAGGGCAATGTCGATTAAAGGCGTCTAGGCAGAGCGATAGCTTAGAACTTGACTTACCCGGCACATGAGCGAATACATGTGTATTTATAGAGGAGAGGGATAGGCGAGGGGGAGGGCGCGCGTCCCTAGGCCCGATCGGCCCATTAGGGTTAGGTTTGGGCGATATCTGGCTCCCCAAGTCAACCAATATCTTATCTCAAGCGAAGATAAGATTCTCCTCCATAAATAATATCCTAACTAGAGTAACTACCCTATTAAAGGATAAAGCAAAATAAATATGGATATCATAATAAATAAGATAGAGAAATAAATGCTAACTAATTGATATGGAATCTTGCCCGCCTACAATGCCCCCTCCGGGACCCATATACTCGTGTACCTTGTACTATCCCGTGTATAGGGACCGGAACTCAAAGCGATGAGTGGCCATGCAGATTAGGGTGCTCTCATTCGTATATTCGTACATTCGTACATTCGTATATTCGTAGATTCGTACATTCGTATGCCATGAATACGGGATCCGTGCAACTCCTACGCAAACGTCGCGTAGGGCCTTCATAGGGTGTTTTCCTTGGCCAAGTTATTCCGTTAGCGCACCGCGTAACGTTGATATTTTTTTTATGCAAGACACAATCTAATGCAAAACCATGCAAACTTTAATTAAGAATTTAAACATGAATGTCATGAACTTAGGACAAACTAAAAAATGAAAAACTAAGGGGGGGCTCATTAAAACCACATGGGAAAAAAGAGTACCGCCCCCACTACATAAAATTCTAAGGCTCGGCCGACTTATTTAGGGCCACGTAGGGCCGCAAGTCGCCGGAATCTCACCCGCGCCCGCGGGGGGTAGGCCGCGCTCGCGGCGATCGGCGCCGCTCTCGCGGTGTTCAGGGCTGCGCTCGCGGTGACCCGAGTCGCGCTCTCGGCCGGTGCCGGTGACAATGTCCACTCGCCCGAGCCCTTTGTCGCCATCCGCGATCCTCTCATCGGGCCGAACTCCTTTCGCGCACAACCTTGCTTGAAGCTGATTAGCCCACACCCGCACAATTGCACCCTTATCCATGAATTGAACCATTTGATGCAAGGATGAAGGTACCGCTCCCATGCCATGGATCCAAGGTCGCCCTAGTATCAAGTTGTAAGCCCCTAGGACGTCGACGACTACGAACTCGGTGGGATGCTCCTTTCCGGCGAGACTCACGCGAGCCTTTAGGACTCCAAGTGGAAAAGTGGGATATCCACCGAGTCCGGAAAGTTGCATCTTGACCTCTTCAAGGTCCTTTTTGGATTTTCCGAGCGATTTGAGCGTGTCGTACTACATCACGTCGACCGAGCTGCCGGAATCCACTAAGGCGCGGTGGATCTTGATATCTCCGAGCTCTACCGTCAAGACAAGCGGGTCGTTGTGTGGATGCTGGACGGTCGCCAAGTCTTCGTCGCGAAAGACGAGCCCCGGACCGTGCGGTCCGTGCGGGGGACGCGGCTCGGCATGCTGGACGCGCATCACCTCTAGCTCGTGGCACTCCTTGCGAAACCGACTCCTCGACTCCGGATCGTCTCCCTTGTAAATAGCCGTAATAGTCTGGACCACCTCAATCTGTTTAGTACTCGTTCCCTCGTCATCCGAGGCCTTAATGTATTGCTTGAGGTGTCCTCTCTTTACTAGCTCCTCGAGATATTCTTTGTAGGGCTCACAATTCTCGGTCATATGCCCCCGGGCTCGATGGTACATGCAAAACTTGCGCCCGCGCTTGTTTTCCTCCGAATCTTCCGCTCTTGGCGGGAACTTGAACCACTCAAAGTTCCGAATTCGGCTCAAGATACGGTAGATCGGGATGTTGAACGTGGTAAACACGGCTTGCACCTGGTCCACCCTCTTTCGCTTTCCGGCGCTCGGCCTCGGCGACCCGCACGTTCGGCGGGGAGGCGTGGGGGACCGATCGCCGTCGTCCTCGTCCTCCAATTTAGCATATTGATGGACTTGGTCCTGCAACTCGTCGAGCGTGGAGGGCAAGCGCAAAGTCAGGCTCTCTCGGAGTTTGAATTGGACTTCCTCGGTACAGCCCCGCGAAAGGCAGCTATAGCGGTCTTCTCATCGCACCCGTCGATTTGAGCGTAGCACTCCATAAAGCGGTTTGTGAACCGACGGAGGCTCTCATCCCTGTGTTGCCTTAGGCTGAGCAACGTATCCAAGGAGATCGCTTCTCGGCTGTTGGCAATGTATCACTTGGCGAAAGCCGAAGCCAACTGCCCCCACGACCGGATCGACCCGGGCTCCAAGCCTTGGGACCACTTAATCGCGCCCTTCCCGAGACTTCCGGGGAACATCTTACACATGATGGCGTCATCAGAAGTCCATAACGCCATCCTGTGAGTGTAGTCGGCGATGTGGTTCACTGGGTCCGACGCACCGTCATAGACCGTGAAGCTTGGTGGTGCGAATTTCTTTGGCGGCTCCGCCTGCTGAATAGTCCGATGGAATGGTGTAGAAGTCACCAAAGCCAACTTCTTATCCACTCGGTCCTGAGCCGACTGCCGTAGCCCTCCCTGGCTCTTGAGTAGGTCGAGCAGCCTCTTCTCGGTCCGCTGCTCGGCTCGAGCCTCAATCTCGCGACGCTCGTCGCGGTCAAACCTGTCCTCATCCTCGTCGCGCCGACTCCTAGGATGGTACCGATCACGATTACGAACTCTTCCGCGTTTGCCTTCCGACCCGCGGTTGCGGCTAGTGGACCCGCGGTCGCGGGTCGAGCCGCTCGCGGAGCCGCTCGATTCTGCGCGGTTTCCGCGCCCGCGGGGCTCGTTTCCGCGCCTGCGGGTTGTGCGCTTTTTGCGGCTCTTTTGCTCGTCGTGACCGTTTTTTCGGGATTCGTACCCGCGTCGGTTGTGGTCCCGCAAACTCTCCTCCTCGGTGGAACGAGAATCCTCCCGCGGGTCCCGGCTCCAGGTCCGCCTACCGCGCTCGCGGTCTCCACCTCTCTTTCGGCCCCTTGGGGCCCTCCGGTCGCTATCCGAACCGTCGCTCCCGGCTCCCGTAGGTTCCGGGGTTTGGCGGTCATCGGGTACATGGATGACACTAGCCAAACGCTGCGGTTGGTGACTTTCGTCGACCGGGCGCTTTCCCTGCATCTTCTCCAAAGAGAATTTCAACGCTGCAATCTCCTTCCTGGCCTCCTCGAGTTGAGACTGAAGGTGAGGCCTTTCCTCCTCAACTCCTCCTTCACGATCCCCTCTCGGCATATCATTCGTCGGTCCCGTGGTATTCCCGAGCTCGACCACCTCTCTCGTTCCGCGCGCACCGCTCCGGTGGGCTCGCGAGCTACCGTGGTCATGCGAAGGCTGTTGGATGCGGAGGTACGAACGATCATGCCTCCTTCTGGGAACGGAGTCACGCGAACTCCTGATTGCCATCAACTCGGGCTGAAACAAGTAGTCAAGGTCGGCCTGAGTGTTGATAGGCGGACCCGAACTACTCGCCACATTCGAACCTACGCGCTCGAACCGCAAAGCGTTGTTCGTGTCTTGTTGATTACGAGGCTCCTCGTAACCCTCACCCGCGCCCTCAGCAGGGGGGTGGTGATCGCGGCGACCGAGGTGATCGCGGAGATCCCCGGTCTGTGCGCTAACCGCGACCGCGGGGCTCAGATCCGCACCCGCGGCTCGCGTGGTACCCGCGACCGCGGGGCTTGCGCCCGCGCCCGCGGGTCGTTCCTGGCGACTGTCGCGCACAGCCTCGCGGCTTTCCGCGCGGTCGCCGGCGTGGTTCTCGGCCGCGGTCGCGCCCTGGATGGCGGGGGCGACGTGGTGGCCGGCGTCATCGGCCTGGTTGTTGGCGATGGCGTTGCCCCCAGCGTTTAGGGTTTCGCCGTCATCAACGAACATTGCGACCTCTTCTTCTAGGATAGATTCCAAAGTCATCTCGTTTAGCGGGAAACGCTTCTTGGATCGATAATCAACAAGAAAAACGTTCAATTTCTTCCCACAGACGGCGCCAAATGTTAGTACACAAAATATGCCGTGTACAAGTTTCTGCTCCTTCTTCAATGTTCTTCCACTCCACGCGCCTCTCTCCCTTCAATGACCTACAAAACAATGGACCTAGGGCGCGAGCGACCCCTAATCCACCTCCGATGCTTAAGTTAGTAAGGGCAATGTCGATTAAAGGCGTCTAGGCAGAGCGATAGCTTAGAACTTGACTTACCCGGCGCGCACATGAGCGAATACATGTGTATTTATAGAGGAGAGGGACAGGCGAGGGGGAGGGCGCGCGTCCCTAGGCCCGATCGGCCCATTAGGGTTAGGTTTGGGCGATATCTTGCTCCCCAAGTCAACCAATATCTTATCTCAAGCGAAGATAAGATTCTCCTCCATAGATAATATCCTAACTAGAGTAATTACCCTATTAAAGGATAAAGCAAAATAAATATGGATAGCATAATAAATAAGATAGAGAAATAAATGCTAACTAATTGATATGGAATCTTGCCCGCCTACAACAAAAATTGGGGATTTCCAAGTTTTTTTTTTCAATCTCCTTAATTAGGAATATCGTTGGACACTTGACCATTTGATAGATGTTTGCAATGGGAAATTAACGCTATGTTGTAGGTTTTGGTTGTGGTGTTACTTGTTAGGGTTGTACTTATGGTATAAGCCCAAACTTATGATTTATGATTTTATCAAAAGTCTTGAAAATCTTGAGCTTGGTGCATAAAGTTATGTTGATCGACAAAGCATCCTCTTTTAATCGTGTAACGTATACATATATGTCCTTAAATGTTTTATTTTATATTTATCCAACTCAACTTCTGTAAGGTTGTAAATTTAAATTTTTTTTGGTCGAAAGGTTGCGATTTAATTCATCAAACACTCTTTCTAACAAACTTATAAGAATAAAAGCGTATCAATCACTACTTGATCATGTTTTTTTTTTTTTTTTGCCTTTTGTGTGGGTGCAGGTTTAGAGAAAGACTGAAAGAGCAACTGTGAAGATTTAATCTGCATTATCCTAACATTGTTAGGATGCCCACTGTAATTTGATTTCAACAAGTCTTTTCTTTTTTAATTACTTTTAAATTCAATCTGATTTAGTTGGAGTTAATTATATTGGCTGTTAGAGGTTCTAGCATCGAAGATGAAGTTTTACAATAACAAAGTATGTACTTGCAGGTAAGCTTTCTAATAAACCGGCCGGTGTGAAAACTCATTATACTTGCGTTTTTCTTTTTATAATGATGAACTCAAATCCTCCGTCCCGTCCCACGTCCCCTTTTCGTGTCCCTTGTTTCTTATTGGTCGAAAGTATGGGTCCCCCTTATATTTTCCCTTTAATTCTACCGAAATAAATAACTTCGATCAATAAAAAAGAAGGGGACACGGGAAGGGGACACCGGAAGGGGACAGAGGATTTGGATCCTTATAATGATCTGGTGGTTATTTATTTTCATGTTAGTATTTTTATAGTTTTCACCCGGAGCTATGCATTGATATATGTTTGACAGGATGCTGGCGCTGTTCAACATGGTGTTTGTGTGGACAGTTGTGCAGTAAGCAATGAGTAGTATACAAACCTAGTGATTGATGCATGATCTTCCAGGTACCGAATGTTGATAGGTTATTTCACTTATTTGTATGACGATATTATAGTTATGCCTATGAATTAATGTTATTGTGATCGATGCATGATCTTCCAGCCTTCTAGGTACCGAATGTCGAATCATCCGTATTCCTTCAACTGTGTGCTATGATTAAGGACTTCGTTTGAAAATGACTTGGCTTAGATACGCTGCAAACTTTGATGCTTTTGATAACTATGCCATACTTTTCTTCCTTAACTTGGGAATGATTCTCAAGGAAGAAGCTATGGTTTCTGTTTTGGGCCGCGTAAACGTGTTACTTCGCTACAATGAGGGACTCCTAGTCACAAAGTCGTCACAACGCGTTACAAGTTACGAATAAGATGTAAATCAAGTAAAAACAGCAAGTATATATCGAATATAAATTAAGAAAAACGAGGATAGCTCTAGATCGCTTGTATTGCTTGTGTGTATATTGCTTGAACACTTGGATCGTTACAAAAGAATGTATTTTTCTAAGAATAATAAGAATAACAAAACGAATAATCTTGAGAGTGTTTTGGGGCGTAGAGAGTTGTCCCCCTCCTATGTACCGTTCCTTCCATTTATATTGAGATTTCCACCCACAATTGAGCCGTTGGCATTTATTGTGAAAGATCCCGGAAATCTCGCTATTATCTTGATGATTATGGAAATGTCCATGAATATTGCCCCTCAAGGCTAAAATCTCGGTGGTGGTTTGCAGTGAGCCGTTATGCATTTTAATGGGTCTTCTCCCTGCTTATTTTTGGGCTTTGGTTTTGTGAGGCCCAACAGTTTCCATACTTATGTTGTTCAATGCATGGTTTGGTGCTAGTGTCGTTCTCATTTATGATATTGTATATCAACATATATGACTATAGCTTCCTACCCCTAAACTCGTCCAATCAAGTTGTCCGAATCCTGTGTTACTTCTCTCTAGTTGGCATTAATTTATCTATGTCAAAAGAAATCAATTGTGGGATCTTTATGCAACCAGTGTGGTTCTTTCAAGTGAGAATAGAATAGTCATTTTCCACCTACCAGACGCATTACAATGAGCAATTGGACGAAAATTTCTCCAGGCATGCCCCTTTAAGTCTCGATCTTAAGCCGATTTGTACAACTTTTCAGTGCTGATATTTGTTATCCTTGTGTGTCTGCTTTTTTTTTTTCTAGTGGGGAATCTCGGAACCGAGGCTGAATTTAATTCTTTGTTCTTGATATTAATGGAGGTGATTATTGGAAGTGTTGATGCGTACGGACTTTGCCTTGGTCAGGTCTTTGCGGTGAGCATCTTTCATGTTGGGTTGTAAACATTTTCAGTTACATATCTATATAAATAGGGTCCTTGGAATATTTGTGAACTGCTATAATTGATCATCCTTGAACTCTGGAACTGCTATGAGTGATAAATTTGAAACTACACTCGTGAACATAATTAGTTGTAAAGAGCTTTGTACAAAGTCGGTCCCTCGGATTAAGTTGGTCACTCAGATTTTGGTTGTATAGTATAAAGTTGGCCGCTGGGATTGTCTAGTATAAAGTCGGTCCCTCGAAATCCCGAATTGAGTTGGTCACTTGGATTATAGTTGTATAGTATAAAGTTGGTCCCTAAGATTAAGTTGGTCATTCGGATTTTGGTTATCGTGTATAAAGTCGGTCCCTTGGTTTTCACTTGACTCATTTAATGTCGTAGTGTCGGTTTTTTTGGTTGCCTCGTATTAATTTGGCCCCTCGGTTTTTAGTTGCCTCGTTTTAAGTCGATCTCTTGGATTTGGATTGCTCATATTATGTCGGTCCCTCGGATTTCGATTGCCTTGTAATAAGTTGGTCTTTCGGATTTTGGTTGCCTCTTATAAAGTCTAACCTTCCGTTTTTGATTGCCTCGTATAAAGTCGGTCCCTCGATTATCGGTTGCCTCATATAAACTCGTACCTTCGTTTTTCAATTGTCTCTTATAAAGTCAGCTCCTCGGTTTTTGATTGCCTCGTATAAAATCGATCCCTCGGATTCTAACAATGCTTTGTATTAAGTTAGTCCCTCAGTTTCGGTTGCCTTGTATTTCGTTTGCCTCAAATAAATTCAGTCTGTCAGTTTCGGTTGCCTTGTATTAAGTCGGTCCCTCGGTTTTTGGTTGCCTCGTACTGAGTCGGTCCCTCAAATTTCGGTTGCTCCGTATAACATCAGTCCCTCGATTTTCGGTTAATCCCTTGGTTTTTGATTGCCTCGTATTAAGTCGGTATCTTGGATTACGGTTGTCTCGTATAAAGTCGGTCCCTCGATTTTCGGTTGCCTCGTATAAAGTTAGTCCTTTGGTTTTCGGATGCGTCGAATAAATTCAGTTCCCCAATTTTTGATTGCCTCATATGAAGTTGGCCCCTTTGTTTTCAATTACCTCGTATAAAGTCAGTCCCTAAGTTTTTACTTGTCCCATATGAAGTCACTCGCTTGCTTTTCAATCACCTTGTAAAAAAGTGGTTCCACGGTCTTCGGTTGCGTAGTAAGTCGGATTTCAGTTTTTGATTTTCGGTTTTCGATTGCCTCATATTAACTTAGTCCCTCAGTTTGCCTTGTATTAAGTCGGTCCCTTGATTTTTGGTTGCCTCATTTAATGTCGGTCCCTCGGTTTCATGGTTGCTTCATATAAATTTGGTCCTTCGGTTTTTGGTTGCCTCGTAATATGTTGGTATCTTGGCTTTTCGGTTGCCTTGTATAAATTTGGTCCCTCAATTTTTGGTTCCCCCATATTACGTTGGTGTTCAAATTTTAGTAGCCTCGTATAAAATCAGTTCCTCGATTTTCAATTAACTCGTATAGAGTTGGTTTCTCAATTTATGATTGCCTTGTTTAAAGTCATTCCCTCGTTTTTCGATTGCCTTGTTTAAATTCAGTGCCTCAGTCCTTGATCGCCTCATTTAAAGTTGTTCTATAGGTTTTTGATTTACATCGTACTAAGTCCGTCCCTTGATTTTCGATTGCTTCGTTTAATATCGGTCCATCGGTTTTCAGTTGTCTCGTATAAAGTTGGTCCCTTGGTTTTCGATTGCCTTGTATAAAGTCAGTTCCTTTGTTTTCGGTTGCCTCGTATATAGTCGGTCTCTCGACTTTCGGATGCCTCATATTAATTCGTTCTCTCGGTCTTTGTTTGCTTCCTATAAAGTCAGTCCATTGGTTTTTGGTTTCCTCGTATAAAGTCAGTCCTTCAGTTATTGGTTGCCTTGTATAAAGTTGGTCCTTCGGATTTTGGTCATCTCGTATAAAGTGGGCCCCATAGTTTTTAGTCGCCTTGTAAAAAAGCAGTCCGACAGTCTTTGGTTGCCTTGTACTAAGTCGGATTTCGGTTTTCAATTGTCTCGTATTAAGTCAAACCCTCGGTTTTCGGGTTCCTTGTATTATGTAGGTCCCTCGCTTTTCAATTGCCTCGTATAAAGTTGGTCTTTCAGTTTTCAATTACCTTGTATTAACTTGGTGCCTCGGTTTTCTCTTGCCTCGTATTAATTTTGTCCCTCAGTTTTCGATTGCCTCGTTTAAAGTTGGTTTTTCAGTTTTCAATTGTGTCGTAAAAAGTCGGTCCTCGCTCTTTTGTCTCCTGGTATTATGTCGGTCTATCAGTCGACGATTGGCTTGTATAAAGTCGGTCGCTCGGTCTTCGGTTGCCTCGTATGATGGTGGTTCCTAAATCTTAGATTGCCTTGCATAATGTCGACCTCTCGATTCACGATTGTTTCGTACAAAGTTCCCCTCAGATTATAACAATGCTTGGTATTCAGTTAGTCCATTAGCTTCGGTTGTCTCGTATTCAGACGGTCCCTTGGTTTTTATTTGACTCGTATATAGTCGATCTTTCGGTTTTTGGTTGCCTCTTTTTAGTTCAGCCTCTCGGTTTACGCTTCCCTCGTACAAAGTCTGTCCCCTGGTTTTCGGTTGCCTCATTATAATTCGGTGGTTCGGTTTTCAATTGCCTCGTATAAAGTCAGTCACTCGGCTTTCGGTTGTCTTGTAAAAACTCGGCCTCGGTCTTCCGTTGCCTTGTTTAAAGTCGAATTTCGGTCTTCAGTTGCCTCGTATTAAGTCGGTCTCTCAGTCTCCGGTTGCTTCGTATAAATTCGGTCCCGAGGTTTTATGTTGGCTTATATAAGGTTGGTCTTTGGTTTTTGATTGCCTCATATACACTCAGTCCTCGACGAGGAGTCAATGATTGTTATCAAATTTCAACTTTCGCATTACTATTTCCCTCAGTTTTTTTTAATCAATTATGGATTCCATAAGTTGATCAGCTACAACAATATATAGTTAATACAAAAAAAACAAAAGCTACAATGTATTTGAACAAAACAGGTAGGAATTGTGTGGTCGTTTTTACTTGACCTTCAAGGAATTATTTCTTCATCTTTAAGCCTCAATGTTAGATTGAGTAGAACATATAATTGATTTATTTTATTGGTTTCATCCGAATCGATAGACTGGTTGGTCTTCATTTTGTGAATTTGATATCCGTAAGGACACATATTATTTATAGTAGTGGGTTTGGTCCATTTGTTCGATGTTCAAATGACTTTATCAGAACACTTTTGAATATATTTGTTGCCAAGTCCACTTATAAACCATTCATATCCTAGTGTGTCGGAGGGGTAGAGGCCCCCGTACGCTATAGTGAGGAGTAGAGGCCGCCCGAAGAAAGGCTGGAAGGACAACATTAAACAAGATATGAACTTGTTAGGGATTTCAATGGAGTTGGCCCAATGCATGGCGAGCTGGAGGGAGAAGATCAGGGTGGTGGATAGCTAGTAGACGGGCTGTCGAAGCAAACTTTCTTAACCGGAAGGATAAAGTCGGGGTGTTAGATAGCTAGTTTGAAGTTTTCTTAAGCTTTCTTTTACTTTGAGTTCTTTTTTTTCAGTTTTAGTTTAGGGTCTCTTAGCTTGTGGTTTTTAGTAGCTGTTGGGTGGTTTGGAGCGTTTATCTTGGTTTTTTAGGGCGTATTCCGTCCACGTCTGGAATACCCCCATCTTGACCCCCCAGATCCTAAATCAGCGGGACTATCTGGGTAAATGTTGTTGTTGTTGTTATGATATCCTAGTGTGTCATCTTTGTTGAACGAGGCAAAGTTTGTATTTTAGGTTAGGTATTACCTTACGTCTTAATATTTTTGAATATCTTTTCATGCGACTAAACATATTAACCATTTAATTATAACCAAATAGTACATTCTATTTGTTTTTGTTATGCAAAAAGAAGTGTTCTAAAAATCCCTTCTCTAGACGCTAGGCGGTCCTCGTCTACCTAGCCTTTCAACCCACCTAGGTGGTGTAAAGGTGTTCGTCTATGCCGCCTAGGCAATCGTAATTTACGGCTCGGGTCAGTCCGGGTTACAGATGACCCGGACCGTTAGACAACCCTAAAATAGTGTTAATTGATGTAGCAAATTAGTAGGTCACATGTAAGCAACCTCAACCACAACATATTGAACACAAAATCAACAATTTTATAGCTGAAAAACAACTTTAGCACACCATTCTTCAAGCAACACAAACTTCAAGTTGTAAGCATTCAACGAACAATTTTATCGATGAATGCCAACATCACAATCAATTTTAATCAAATACATGTACAACTATGATTTATAAGACATAAACTAGATAATATATAATGTCACTTACTTAAAATCGTATATCTCTATGGTAAAACAATTATTACATTTTAATACCATATATAACTAGTTTAACCCCCGTACCATGTACGGGTAATGTGATGATAAATCCAATTTAATATAGATATGTAATGTCAACGATCATGTTAAAATTATAGAATCATATATATTTATCTTCGTATTTTGATTAGTGATTATAGTAAATCAACTCATAATATAAATAAGTTGAATTTGTTTAAAAATTGTTTTATGATAAATATCAAGTTTTATTAAATAGTAATATTTATGCGAAGATTATAATTAATTCTTGGTAAGTGATAATTTATAATTTTCGGGATAATTCATAATTTTTGGTAAATTTTAATCAATTTTTACTGGATAAGATTATATGAGATTCTAACTACCTAAATTGTATAAAAGAGGGTCCAACTAATTATTTTATTGTTGAAATGACACGTGGCGCAAATTTTTGTGAAGAAATTGTCTCCGCTTTATACTATAGGTAGTATAGATATACTACAAGGGAAAAAAATGATTGTATTCACTCCGATACACTGTATCATATATATATATATATTATTCTGACTAAACTTGTAGTATTGTAAGGGAAACCCTATTTTAGACTATTGATCAAGATCGAATTCCTATAAGGAAAAAATCAAATATTATTATGCGCTAATTGATTTCGCACTACTACAAGGGGAAAGACATATATAATTTAGGTCAATTATCACAATATATATTACTACAAGGGGAAAAAACAGATATTATATTTCGCTAATTAAAACTGTATCAGGATAATGAAAAAGAGAAAGATACGATACCAATATCCTATGGAAAAAAAGATTAGTGAAAGGGAGGTGCATTCTATTCAGAAAAAGCAAAGGGAGGTGCATATGACATAAGATTATTTCTTTACGACCTTGACGATTTTCTTCTCATAACGTGATGGCTATTACTTACAAATTTGTGTATTTATATGCAGATTCTCAAGGTATCAACACACCACAACTACAAGCACAAACACAGACACAAACAATGCCTTCCGTATTGGTGGTGGAAGCCCAGGATACTATGGCACGTCTGCATGAGAATTTCTTCCGAAGACACGGCTTCACCACTAAGGTTGCTACAAGTGGTCGTGAAGCCATTGATCTGGTCAGTTCAGGCAACGAGTTTGATGTCATACTAATCAACAAGTATATGTCTGTGATGAATGGAACCGAGGTACGTATATACAATATTATTGTTTAGTTAAATCATGCATTATGAAGTAGCATCACAATGTCATTTTCGTAGTAATCCAAGCATGCCCTTATCGCAATTTTAGATCTCATCCCTAGTCTAATCCTTGAATTATAGTAAGGGTCTATTTGGTACTATCGTCAATATGCTATTTGAAATGAGTTTAGATAGTCCATTTTAGACGCTATATAAACGTTAGACAATCTCCGTCTCTTCAAGGCCTTGCTTATCCCTACAGATTGTGTAGGTGCTAGGTGCTAGGCGACCCTTCTCTGTCTATTTGAATATCATAAGCATTAACACATATAAGCACACTATTTAGCACACATAATAGTGTGTTTAGATTATGGGTTTCAATAGGATTTTAATGGGATGTGAATGGTGGGAATCATTTTCTAGTGTTTGTTTAGTTTTATTGCGACTACTGTTGATCCTCTATTTCATTGTATTGTCATTTACAAGGCTACAAGGGTGCTGAGGTCAATGAATGTGAAGAGCTTGATAGTGGGAGTGACGGTTGACGGGGAAGCCGGAAGGGAGGCTTATAAGGCATCTGGACTTGATGAATGCTTGGACATACCTCTCAAATATGAAGACGTATCTATTGTTATTCAGCTTCTCAACGATTCCTCCAAGACAGATTGATAAGATGATCGAATCAATGGCTGTTGCAAGGCATTAGTGTACCGTTGTGACCTTGGCTTTACTTGTTACATTGCCCAATGCTTATATGATAATAAAAGTAATACAAATAAAACTTAATATTATTTGAGAAATGATTGCCTCAATTCATTGCGTGACTATTGTGATTTTAACTCAAACCAACACTACCGTTTATGTTGATTTGTATTGAAAGCAATATTAACACTTGTCAAAATGACGGACCTTTGATTCATTAAGTACTGCAAGATCTATTCACACAATTCAAATAAGTATTCCAACACAGGCCAATAACGCAAATCACCCACTACAAAATTCTTCACTCAAATTGAAATTATCAAAATAAACCAGTGACGATGTGAGAGCATACAACTACTAAGATATATTAAATTTAAGAAGACTCTATGAGAAGAACGAAGACCTTAATGTTTAGTTGTTTTCCTCCATTATTAGTATCTCAAGATTTATATACACGAGAATTTTGTTCTAAGCTAAACGATATTTATGTAGCAACCGTAGTGGCAAAACATAACTTTATGCAGAATCATCAGCGTCCGGGGTCAAACTTAAGGTCTCACCAGGAAATGGGATCAACTTGCTGCCTCGCCGCTAACCGGGATCGAACCTACTGCCTCACCGGTAACGGAGATCGAACCTGCTGCCTCGCCAATAACCGGGATCAAACCTGCTTTGTCGCCGGTAACTGGAATCAAACCAGTCCCACCCACCATATTGTAAAGAGAAATGACGATCTCTACGCTAATCAGTACAATGATCATCCATTCCAGAGAGTCTGACCTCCTGTTCTGAAGAATTTCTTGCAAAACCCGAATATTATGCTGCCAGGATAGAATAAGCAATGCCAATTATAATCAGTTGCCATAAAGAGTAGAGGTACTTCATGAAACACTCAATCAAAGGTCAGGCTAGAGTGTGAAACTATTTTACCTCCACAAACTTCAACTTGTAATCAAGACTAGCAAATCTCTGCGTCAATTCAAATTCATCACGGAGATATTCCCATATCTGAGCATATTTAGCGTCCTTCCAAGCAATCTCAGACCTAGAAATCCAATATATCACATCATTCTCAAGATAGGGATAGACAAAATAATACACGTAATCTAATACACTGAGGAAATTCATGATTTATATTACACCAAACCTATACAAGATTTCATGTCAAACGGCAAAAAAACAAAATTTTGAAAATAAGGCCCAGTAGACAAGCAGTCACCTTTCAAACAACCCAAGCTTAAGGATAACATCAGCTAGATTAGAGTTTGCCTTCCCCACCAACTGGAAAAGTTTTTTCCTTTTCATGGTGAATGTTCCAGTTTTCTCCATTCCGCGATTTATGTCAGTGAACTCAGCAACCATCCAATCAACCTAGTTTTGAAAAAAAACTCATAAGCATATGGAAAAGTAGGCAAATATATAACAGCTGAAAATAATGAAGCTTATCCATCATACCTGGCGCACGTAGTAATCAAGAGCTATACTCTGACCAAGAACACTGCCTATTGTGCGAATGCCATCAACATTCAGGTACTGCAACATTATATGATCAAGACCAGCTTGCATCCAGGTGCTTAATTCGGGTTTCTCCCGTACCTCATACTCTAGATCCAGTACAAAAGAATCAGTCTTAAACATGAACTAGTGAATGAAAATGACTGAAATTGAGTCACCAATACGTTGAAGAATCAATGAAGTCTTTACCATCTTTCCTCATTTCAGGAAGTAAGCCGCGTGCATGTTTCTCAACAATTTTCAAGTAGTCATCAACCTCAGGATCAGGGGCATTAAACAAGACCACAGATCCATAATGATAACTACCACTTAAAGTGGGTGTCGGTTCCTGCAATAGAAAGCTTACAGAGATAAATAATCATCTCACACATATGAAAATTAGTGAATGATATTAGGTGATGTCAAGAACAGACAATAAGTGAGCAAACCCACGCATGATGTAAGAAGTACACAGCACATTTCCATTACACACACGAAATACAACAGCAGAGTGAAATGCCACTTATCAACTCACAACAACATTCAACTCAAATTCTAGAGCAAATTCAAGGAAGCGATGAGCAAACTCCAATTTCATGTTCCAATTGAACAAGCAACTATCACCTTAATGCTTTCTTTCAAAATTATGAACTCACATTGGAGACAGTCCTGAGATCGCCAAACTTGAGGACCACATAATTGGTCATCCTCGAACTCGGAGGGATAAAGTACTGCTTGTTCTGATCAACCAATCCCTTCAAATCAACACTGCACAAATACAGAGAGAGGTCAGCAAATTCACAGATCACAAAGAAGAAGAAGGCTCACGAACCAAACCTGGTGGAGAGGAAAAACGCACGGACGGGAATAGCAGGGCGATTGGGATCGACATCGATGGGGTCGAATCGCGTAGAATCAGAGCCATAGCCGACCTCGGAGCAAGAAACAGGCGCGTTCCAGTCAACCGTCACTAACGGAGAAGCAACGAATGGAGACGATAAACCTAGAATTGAAAGCGGGAGGGGGCAGAGGGGAGGAGGATTTGCCGGCGAGGGAGAAGAGGTGGAGTCGCCGGAGAGGAGGAATTCCGGCGACGGAGGTGTGACCGGAGGCTACGGAGGAAGAACGGGAGAGAAGAATGGACCTGAGTTTGAGAGGGGAGGCGTGTCTCCACATTTCTTCTGGTTCGTGGTTGAAGAATCAGAGGGGTTTGGGGTTTTAGGTTTTACTAGTTGACTTCACTTTGGAGGGTTTTATTTATTTTACTTTTTTTACCGAATAGGGCTGTCTACCGTCTAAACCAATGGATTGTTTCACAAGACACGCCTAGGGTCAGCGGTTTGGTCCTTTGGGAAGAGAGTTATGTCACGGTTAACCGGATAGGTGGTTTCGGTGTCAGTTTCGGGTATTGAGAAACTTTCAATTGTGGCCGAATAGGTGGTTTCGGTGCTAGTTTCGATTCTGTCCGATTCGAGCTGGTTAACCGCATATATGCCCCGCGGTTTGAACATATTCCGAGCTGTAAATAGCTCTTTAAACTGTTTTAAAGAAAAAAACTCTTCAAACTGCGTTAACATTGTCGCGGGCTTAAGGGTGAATTGCAAAAAGCATAAGTTATTGTTAGCCTGTACAAATTATTTTCTCTATCTTCCACCATAAAGGTTCCAAGTTAAGTTATTTACCTCGACGCTCGACCAACAAGGTCCAATGTTTTACAGTTTTGCATTCCACCATAAAGGTTCCAAGTTAAGTTATTTACCTCGACGCTCGATCAACAAGGTCCAATGTTTTACAGTTTTGCAGGTTCAAAGTTAGGAAAACAGTCGGAGCGAGAGGTGATGAAAAGAGTGATCAATTAGTGCATTAAAGGCAGCTAACAGTTATAACAAATTCATCCTTTCAATTTTTTTTACCAGGTGTAAAAAAAAAATTAGAATTTGTATAAAAAAATTTAGAATTTGTTCTCCCACCGAAAATTTAGTGAGCCATTTTTTTTAGTAAGCCAGGTTCATATTCTTTGCTTCATCATCTATGTCGTTTTTATCTTACGATCCAATGGAAATAGAGGATAACCTACTCTTATCCCTAAGGACCAAGAGGTTTTTCGAACTCTTTAAGTGGAGTAGCTTTACCGAAACCAAATGCATTTCACTAATGATCCTCGGATTCAGTTTCAATTGAGTTACTCTACATAGATATAGAAAAAGTCCGGACCATTAATCTACAAACGAAGGAAAAAGATTAATAGCCAAGAATGCAAATCACCCAAACAAAGTCTGTACTCAAATTGCATTTATCAAAATAGACAAGTGACAGTTTGATAAAGGGTGAACAGCTATTAAATAAATTGAATTTATCATGGCATTATCTCTTCTACTTGCAAGTTGCAAAGCAATATGTTTTTTTTTTTTGGAAAGGGCTAAGCAATATGCATAGCTACATCTAAGAGGAATTCAGTCAGAATGAACTAGTCTGTTTTCTCCATTTATTTTATCTCAAGAGTCAAGACTCAAGATCTATATGGACGAGAATAGTGTTCTAAGCTAAGAACTATTTATGTACCAGCCAGTAGTGTCAATACAGAGAAATAATGATATCTACAGTAAGCAGTACGATGATCACCCATTCCATAAAGTCGGACCTCCTGTTCTGAAGACTTTCTTGCAAAAACTGAATATTGTGCTGCCAAGATAGAATCAGCAAAGCCACTTATGATCAGTTAGCCATAAAGAGTAGTAGTAGTAGTAGTATTTCGTGAATCAAAGCGTCTAAGTGTGGGCTAGAGTGTGAACTATTATACCTCCACAAACTTCAGCTTGTAATCCAGACTTGCAAATCTCTGCGTCAATTCAAATTCATCACGGAGATGTTCCCATATCTGAGCATACTTGGCGTCCTTCCAGGCAATGTCAGATCTGGAAATCCAATATATCACATCATTCTCAATATAGGGAAGCAAAATAATTATATTCAGGATTTATGATACATCAAACCTGAAAACACAAAAGTTGGTATCAAACACATAGTCAGTCCAAAGCAAATATACACTCACTACAAGACAGTAGTATTTCAAGTCAAACTGATAAACACAATATTAAGAAGAAAAAAGGACCAGAACTCAAACAATCACCTTTCAAAAAGCCCAAGCTTAATGATAATATCAGCTAGATTAGAGTTTGCCTTCCCCACTAACTGGAAAAGTTTTTTCCTCCGCATGGTGAATGTCCCAGATTTCTCCATTGCTTGATTTATGTCAGTGAAGTCAGCAACCATCCAATCAACCTAGGTGAATACAAACCCTTAAGCATATGGTAAATCCGACAAAAAATGTTATAGCTAAAACTAATGGAGCTTATCCCTACCTGGCGCACATAGTAATCAAGAGCTATACTCTGACCAAGAACACTGCCTATTGTACGAATGCCATCAACATTCAGGTACTGCAACATTATATGATCAAGACCGGGTTGCATCCAGGTGCTTAAATCAGGTTTCTCCCGTACCTCATACTCTGGAGTCAGTATAAAAGGATCAGCATTAAGCATGAAAGAGTGAATCTAAGCATATCCGAGTTTTGACAAGTCCATGTGGAGAGAATGGCACTCTGCAACTGTCCAGATTTCAAGAAGTGCATACTATTGACTAGAAGAAAATAAAAACTGGCACAATATGAAAATGAATGAAATCTAGTCAGCAATATGTTGAAGAAGAAACGAAGTCTTTACCATCTTTCCTCATTTCAGAAAGTAGGCCATGCGCATGTCTCTCAACAATTTTCAAGTAGCGATCAACCTCAGACTCAGGGGCATTAAACAGGACCACTGATCCATAATGATAAGCCACCACGAAAGTGCAATCACTGCAACTCAAAGTAGGAGCCAGTTCCTGGAATAAATAGCCTACAGGGTAAAATTTCATCTCACAAGTAGCAATATGAAAAACATTTAATGATAGCAGATCAAAATACTGAACTCTATGGCTCAATTTCACTTATTATGAAAAAACATGCATTGTATAAGAAAGACACAGCATAATCTCATCACACACATGAAATATAGCAGCAGGGCAAAATGCTACTTTTCAACTCAAAACAATTAAGACACAGTTTCTGTTGAATGGATATGAAACACATGTAGTTCTGCTGAATGGATAACCAATAAACAAAGTCAATACACTCCAACTCTAGGTTCCAATTGAGCAAACAATCGTCATTATAGGCATGTAACGTGGACGTTGCACAAAGAGATAATCCTCTCAATGGAGACACACGTTGATAAATAACCTAACTTAAGAGCCAAAACAACTCACATTGGGCAAAGTCCTGAGATGGCCAAACTTGAGCACCACATACTCGGTCATCCTTGAGCTCGGGGGGATAAAGTGCCTCTTGTTCTGATCAACCAAACCCTTCAAATCAACACTGAGCACAAACAGACAACAGGAAGTCGGCATAATCACGAATTGAACGATACAATGTCCGGAAAAATCACAGTTTAAAAGAAAGGAGGCGAAGACTAAAACCTGGTGGAGAGGAAAAACGCTTTGACGGGAATAGCAGGCTTGTGAGGACCAATAACGATGGAATTGGCGACGTCATAGCCGACATCGGAGCCAGAAAGAGGCACGTTCCGGTCAACCGATGAGTGAGTGTTGACGGAGAAATAACGAGTGGAGACGGAAAACCTAGAATCGGGGGTCGGAAAGCCATAATTGGTAGCGCGAGGGAGCAGAGGGAGGGACGATCTGTCGGCGAGGGAGAAGAGGTGGAGTCGTCGGAGAGGAGGAATTCCGGCGAAAGTGGCGGGAGAAGAAGAGGAAGAGCGGGAGAGAAGGATGGAAGGGAGCCTGAGAGGGGAAGTGTGTCTCCACATTTGTTCTGGTTCGAGACGGGGGAAGCGGGAGAGGAGGGTTTGGGGTTTTGGCAGGCTTTGGAGGGATGGTCGTATCGTAGGGGCTTGGAAGTGAAGTGAGCGACAATTCATATTACTCCCTCCGTCCCATAACGATTTTTGCGGTTTTTAATGCAAGGTATAAAGTGGTATTGGGAAATGAAAAAGTGGGTTAAAGTGGATAGAAGATATGATTGAATAGGGGTATTTTTGTAAGTTTGTAGGGGGAAAAAGTTGAAAAGAGATAAAGTAGGTAGAAAAGTTGGATAATGGGTGTAAATTTAGAGATTGGATAGGGGTAAAATTGGAAGAAAGTTATTGATAGAAAAGGAAAGTGGACAAACATTTTGGGACGACGGATTAGGAAAGTGGACAAACATTATGGGACGGAGGGAGTATTATTTTTTAATATTTTAATATTTAAGATACGGTTTGAGAGAGAAAAACCTAATATTTTTTTTTTTGAATGAAAAGGTAATTCATTCGTATGGGTAAAACTAGTTACAAAAAACTTCTAGGCAACCTAGAAGAGAACAGGGTATTCAAACTCCTATCTTAGAGCACCAATTCCTATACTCTCTATTACATTTGTTCCATCTAGCTTTAGCACAATTTCGCACATGGCTAATCACAATGTTAGAACACTCTTCACTAGAGCAATCCTCCAATCTAAACACTTTACTATTCCTGACTCTCCAGATGAAGTAACTTACAGCACAAATACAAGCCATCCAGATGTGGAACTTGAAGGTTTTCTTGTTGTTGATATTCTCCATAGCTCTTAACCAATCAACAAATCTATTATATCTTCTTCCAATCTTGGCCCAAGAAAGGACCTTGCACAAAACTTCTCTTGAGAATCTGCACTGAAACCATAAATGATCAATTGTTTCTTGAAGGTTTTCATCACAAAGAACACACTTGTCATCCTGAACAACTCCTATAGCTTTAAGCCTATCCTTGTTGAAGACCCCATTGCTTGCTATCATCCAAACAACGAAAGACACTCTGGGCGTATTGAGTTTGCCCCAAATGTAGCAGTTCCACTGAGTTTCTGGGCCAACATTTCTGAAACTGTCATAGACGGATTTCCAATCAAATCTGCCATTTCTGCTCATAATGATAGCTTGATGAGCTTCTTGGTCAATTCTACTTTTGATCTCTTCCCTTACACAAATAATGGCTTTCCAAATAGCACTTGAAGTAGACTTGCAATTCACATCCCAGAAGCCATCGTTTCTCAAAAGGACAGAATGAACCCAGACATGCCAGATTGAATCTGAGCTTGAAAGAATGTCATAGATAAGTTCACAGAAGCTGGATTTATTCCAAGCTAACACCTCTTTCAATCCAATGCCTCCTTCGCTTCTTGGCCTACTCACCCGATGCCAGGCAATTAGAGCTCTTCTGCCTTCAATTTTTCCTAACCATAGGTAATTTCTTAGAAGGTGGATGATCTTCTTCACAACAGCCTTTGGAAAGACAAAAATTCTGCACCAGTGTTGTAAAACACCATAAAGGACAGCCCTGATGAGTTCTAATCTCCCAGCATAAGAAAGGTGTCTGGAAGCCCAAGCATTAATCTTTGCTGAGATCTTTGAAAGCAGAGGTTTATAGTCATTAGCGGTTGCCTTGGCACTGCATAGAGGAACTCCCAAGTATGTGATGGGAATCTCTCCAATCTAGCTCAAGGCTGAAAATACTAGCAAGCTCTCTAGCTTTTTGCACTTCAAGGCCTGCACAAAAAAGTTTTGACTTGTTGAAATTGATAGACAGACCTGAAATGCTACAGAAATTGTCCATGATCTGCTTCATCTCCATAACTGAATTTTCATCTCCATGTGCAAACAAGAACAAATCATCAGCAAAACACATATTTGTGATTCCCACTGCAGCACAATTAGGATGGAATTTGAAGCTACTATTTTTGCTCATCTTCTTAAACATCCTGCTCAGAAACTCCATAGCTAGCACAAAAAGATAAGGGGATAAAGGGTCTCCCTGACGCAACCCTCTTTCCCCTTTGAAAAAGCCTTGCAATTCTCCACCGAAGTTAACTGTGTAAGAAACGTTTGTCATGACCTCTCTTATCCACTTGACCATGATCGGATGAAAGCCAAATCCTTCCAAGATCTGCAGCATGAAATTCCAGTTGACTAAATCATAAGCTTTCTTCAAATCAACCTTAATTGCACATCTAGGGCTAATGTACTTCCTGGAGTAGCTTTTCACTATTTCTTGGCACACGGCAATGTTGTGCTTGATATTTCTGCCCTTAATGAAAGCTCCTTGATTTCTATTGACCAACAAAGGAAGAGTGTCTTGGAGTCTGGAAACAATGAGCTTTGAGATGATTTTTCCCATGACTGAGCAACAAGAAATAGGTCTGAGATCATTGACAGTGGTGACATTATCCTTCTTTGGAATCATAGAAATAGTTGTACTTCCCACCTCTTTCAAAAGCCGACCACTATTGAAGAAATCTAGAACTGCATCGGTGACATCTTCACCTATGACATTCCAAGAGCTTTGGAAAAATGCTGCATTGTATCCATCAGGCCCTGGCGCCTTGTTAATGCCTATGTCCCAAAGGGCTCTTTTAACTTCTTCTCTCCTGAAAGGCATTATCATAGAAAGTCTTGCTTCTTCACTAACCAAGGGCCCTTCTTCAAACACTGAATTATCACAAGATCCACACACTTCTGATCTGCCTAAAAGATGCTTGAAATGATTAATGATAAAACTTCTTACTTCACTTTTATCTGTCATCAAATTGCCTTAGTGGTCTTGAAGAGCATTCACTGAGTTTCTGACTTTCCTCAGCTTCACTGAGTTATAGAAAAAGCTGCTGCAGTGATCTTGGTATTTCAACCAATGAATCTTAGCTTGTTGCTGTAACATAATACTTCTGCACTTAATAGCATGCCTGAGCTCTGTCAACTGATTTTCTTCTAGAAGAAGCAAATGAGGATCACAAGGCTTAGAGATGAGTTCTCTTTGGATGACTCTTAACTGGTTATGAAGCTCTTTCACCTTCATCTCTTCTACATCAGAGTTGCTGCTTTTCAGTTGCCTTAGAGGGATTTTCAGAGCCTTCAATTTAGAGACAACTTCAAACATTTTAACTCCATTCACTACCTTATCTCTCCAGAAATCACTAACCACTTGATGAAATAGTGGGTGTTCACACCAGACATTGTTGAATCTGAAGATCGAAAAGATCGAAAAGAATGTTATTTTCAATAATGTAACACTTAATGAGCAAAAGAAGTTTATATGCTTAATAAACGTTTCGTAGGAGCCTAACTTCCTTTCCGTGTTTGGGAAAGAAAATACTCCATCCGTTTCAAAATACATGATCATTTGGACACTTTTTCTCGTTTCATAATACTTGTCCATTTCACATTTTTTCTCATCTCTTTCCATTTATACCCCTAATAATTATCTTTATCATAATCATTACACTTTTTCATATTTCTCTAAATAAATGATTGACTCTACCTTTGATAGTGGTAATATAGAAATAACATTTTTTTCTTAATATATGTACAATGTCCAAATGATCATGTATTTTGAAACGGAGGGAGCATATGACAAGATTCAATTAACAACGGTAATGTATTAGACTCTTAATAGGGTTTTTGTATGGAGCTTATAGTATTAGGTGAATATATTATTTGTATATTCGTACGAGCTTAGCTCAAAAGGATTCTAAAGTAAAAAAGTAGGGATAGATGTAAGGATCGGAATCCATTACTAGACTCCTATGTACGTACTATGTAGTAGTTGCATGTGAGCAAACATGGCCATGCATATTGCTCGTCCAAGCTCCCAAACAAGATCATAAATGAGTAGCAAAAGTAGTGGCCAGTCACACAACACGCATAATAGTAGTCAGCCATACCTAGCCAGCTAGCCTGGACGTGCAATGTGCTAATGTGTTCGATTGGTATAGAGATGAAAAGGATACCAGGCTCGATCCTTACCCCTTAGTGCTGTGCATGAGATCGATTCGAAATTGGTCTAGTGGCCGAGCCAAAGCCATGTTCACACAAAGTATCTAAAACTTAAAATATAATGTAGGTAAGGAGAAAACCCGATGTAAACTAACGATTTGGTAAAACTCATGTACGTACGTGTGTATGTAGGGAGGAAACTCGATCAAATTAGCCGGATCATATACGTATCTTGTCTTGTAATAGAAATTTGACACAATTGAAATGCATAATTGTGTGTACATGTAAGTTTTTTTTTTTTTTTTTTTTTTGAAAAGGTAAGGATTAGGAGGACCCCCTAAGGGGGTCGTCCTAGAGCATCCCGACGGATGAGAGTAGATAACTCTAAGTGATTCAATATGTGATCGATAGGGAGATTGTGGCCCAGCTTTGCAATTTTATCAGCCACAGAATTGAGATCCCTACCCACATGTGACACGCGAAATGACTCAAACTTTTGGGTCATAACCAAGACGTCTGAGATCAGCATGTCAATTTCCCAAGGGGACTGACAAGTTCCTTGGGTCGCTCTAATGACTGTTAGGTTGTCACCCTCAATTAAATTTTTTTTAAATCCTCTTTGTTTTGCTGCTATAAGTCCTTCTCTTAAGGCTCGAGCCTCAGTTTGTATAACAGAACTAGATCGAGTTGTGTGTACATGTAAGTTGTCCTTGAGAGGTACCACACATAAGTCATAATTTCACACCATACTTTTTTTTTTTTTTGATGAACAAATTTCACACCATACTACTTCTAAATGAGAGCGTACAAGATGGCCCTCGCCCGCCCTATATATTGGGTGGGGCCTCATTACATACCATAACACAATCGATGGAAAATGACAAGTTTTGCAAGCAAGTGTTTGTTGCCTCAGTTATATATGATACAACAACAACAACAACATTTACCCAGCTAGTCCCGCATCCGCGGGATCTGGGGGGTCAGGATGGGAGCAAACCAGACCTAGATGGAATGCGCCCGAAATAACCCAAGAAAGACACAACATACCAACTCGACAAACTATATGAGACCAAAACATAAAACCACAAAAGCTAAAGCTAGTACAAAGGAAACTAAAACTAGGAACTAAGTGCAAACAAGCTCCCTACGCTTCATCCTTTCGCTGAAGAAAAAGCTCGCTACAACACCCAACCGACTAACCGTCCAACACCTTAATCCTCTCCCTCCATCTTTCCCTGCACTGAGCCAACTCCACTGAAATCCCTAACAGACTGATATCCTGTTTTATGTTGTCCATCCAGCGTTTCTTCGGACGACCCTTGCCTCTCCTGTAAGCCCCTAACTCCATACGCTCACATCTTCGGACTATAGCGTCCGGGCTCCGCCTCTCAACGTGCCCAAACCAACGGAGCCTCGTTTCTCGAAGCTTGTCTCCTATACTGGCCACCCCTAGCTTATTTCCGATCTCCTCATTCCTGATCATGTCCATCCTTGTGTGCCCACACATCCATCTGAGCATCCTCATCTCTGCGACTGCAAGCTTCTGTTCCTGAGCCTTCGTCGGCGGCCAACATTCAGCGCCGTAGAGAATCGCTGGCCTTATCACAGATCTGTAGAATTTTCCCTTAAGCTTCAGCGGTACCTTCTTGTCACATAGAACACCTGAAGCTGCCCTCCACTTCTGCCAACCTCTCTGAATCCGAGACCTCACATCCGCATCAATACACCCGTCGCTTTGCAAAACTGAACCCAAATACCTGAAGTTATCCCTTCTTGCAATGATCTCATCCCCCAGCCGCACCTCACTCCTAGAGTCAGTTTCCTGCCCGAAGCTGAACTCTACGTACTCTGTCTTGGTCCTACTCAACCTGAACCCCTTAGATTCCAGCCTCTCCCTCCACACTTCCACTCTGTTACTAACTTCCGCTTCGGAGTCCTCCACTAAGACAATATCATCTGTGAACAACATACACCTCGGAACCCCTCCCTGGATGTCTGCAGTCAACACGTCCAACACCACTGTGAAGAGAAACGGGCTCAAAGCTGAACCCTGATGGAGACCCATACCCACCTCGAAATACTCAGTGTCTCCTCCTTGACCTCGACCAAAGAAAAATAAGGAAGGATTGTACCATGAATTGCATATACAAAGTATTGTTAAACTTTCGATTCAATTTTACCATTCAAAATGGACATTAAACTTCGCCCCCTAGGTAGATTGTAGTTAAAGTTAAGATCTCTAGCTATATGCTTGAGATGAAATCAATACTACTCCTCATATGTAGGTTTTGTTCTTATGTACAAAGTTGTGTAATAATGTAGCTAGGATATATAAGAACCCGTGACAAGTCATTCATTTAGCTTGAGAACCGGTTTTATGAGGCCAAGGTAAATGCGACCCCGGTTTAAACTATTTAGGGTGAACCCGCTAAAACCGAAGTAGATGGCATTTATTTAAAGTCTTGTAAGATTGGGCGTATTCGTGAGTTGGACTTTTGGGCTTGATTTGTGTGATTGGAGTGGCCCAAGTGTTGAGCTGGTAAGTCCATCTTGGTGTGATGCAGCGCTTTGATAGCGTCTTTAGAATTTCGATTAAGAGCTCATGTATGCTCTTAACTTAGTGACTGTGACCTCATTCAAGTGGAAGAAAAATCCTAGCGCGGAGAGAGAGAGAGAGAGAGAGAGAGAGAGAGAGAGAGAGAGAGAGAGAGAGAGAGAGAGAGAGAGAGAGAGAGAGAGAGAGAGAGAGGGGGGGGGGCGCCATCTCGTCAATTATTTCTCTGGCTTGTTGAGGTTTGTACGTAGTTCTTGCTTCCTTATTGCATGACTTGTGCCTGAACGTCTCTGCCTTTTGACTAATGTGTATTTCGAGTCGAGTCTCCCCAACTAAGACTACCCGGACGTAGAACTCTTTGAGTTCAAACTAGGTAACCAATCTTTGTGTCAATATTATTTTCGTTCTTTACTTTTCTTACATCTCGATTGTGGGTGGGATATTTTGGATATGTTGACTTCTCTGATTGATTAGTTCAATTCGCGTTTACAATAATAGTACAATTTTAGTGACTGATTATGTGAACGATTCTTTCGGTACTACCTCGTTACGAAATGTCTATTACATGGCATCATCTCATTATGAAAAGATTATATGTATACATATATAACACATAAAGGATTTTATCAAATGAAAATACCTCTTATCAGGTAAACTGTAATTGGTGAACAACAACTAAAAATACGTGAACATAATACATAAATATGTAAATGTCGAAAGGATATTTGTAGTTTTGTGTTTTCATGTCTTATTATGTTACCATGTGGAGTAATATGGTCTCTAACTAAGAATGTTTTGGAATTGTGTTATTAGTAAGGTTCACACATTTGTTCTTGTTGCTCACATATATACTCTTATTATCTCTATTGTAAAATAAATATTACATTTTTATACCATATATAATATGCTACAAGGGAAAAAATGATTATTTTCACTCCTATACATTGTATCATTTCAATATATATATATTTTATTCTGACTAACCTTATTACTATATGGGAAACCCTAATTTAGTCTATCAATTCACACCGAATTTCTATAAGGAAAAAAATCATATATTATTTGGCGCCAATTGATTTGGTACTAATACAAGGGAAAAAACATATAAAATTTAGGTCAATTATTACGATATTACTACAAGGGGAAAAAATAGATATTATTTTCAGGCAATTAAAATTGTATCAGGATAATGAAAAAAGAAAGATACGTTACTAATATCCTAAAGAAAAAAGATTAGTGAAAAGGGAGGTGCATATGACATAAGATCATTTCTTTACGACCTTGACGATTTTCTTCTCATAACTCGATGGTTGTTACTAATTTGTGTATTTATATGCAATTTTCTCAAGGTACCAACACATCACAACTACAAGCACAAACACAGGCATAAGCACAAGCAAAAACAATGTCTTCCGTATTGGTGGTGGAAGACAGCAATTTTGTGGCGTGTGTGCATGAGAATATCTTCCGAAAACACAGCTTCGCCACTAAGGTTGCTACAAGTGGTCGTGAAGCCATTGATCTAGTCAGTTCAGGCAACAAGTTTGATGTCATACTAATCAATAGGTATATGCCTGTGATGAATGGAATCGAGGTACGTACATTAATATTATTATTTGGTTAAATCATGCATTATGAAGTAGCATCACAA
Organism: Polygonum aviculare; assembly: GCA_934048045.1. Lineage (NCBI taxonomy): Eukaryota > Viridiplantae > Streptophyta > Magnoliopsida > Caryophyllales > Polygonaceae > Polygonum > Polygonum aviculare. The sequence continues at coordinate 26,460,841 of OW204025.1, forward strand.
TGTCATTTTCGTAATAATCCAAACATGCCCTTATCACAATTTTAGATCTCGTCCCTAGTCTAATCCTTGAATTACACTAAGGGTCTGTTTGGTATTATCATCAATATGTAGTTGAAATGTGTTTAGATAGTCCCTTTGAGACGCTATATAGACGTTAGACAATCTCCGTCTCTTCTAGGCCCTGCTTAGCCCTATGGACCGTCTAGGTGCTAGGCGACCCTTCTCTGCCCATTTGAATATCATCAGCATTAACACATATAAGCACACTATTGAACACATATAACAGTGTGTTTGGATGATAGGTTTCAATGAGATATTAATAGGAGGGGAATGGTGGGAATCATTTTCTACTGTTTGTTTAGTTTTATTGCGACTATAGTTGATTGTGTTTCATTGTATTGTCATTTACAAGGCTACAAGGGTGTTGAGGTCAATGAATGTGAAGAGCTTGATAGTGGGAGTGACGGCTGACGAGGAAGCCGGAAGGGAGGTTTATATGGCATTTGGACTTGATGAATGTTTTGACATGCCTCTCAAACATGAAGATGTCTCTAGTGTTATTCAACTTCTCAACTATTCCTCCTCGATCGATTGGTAAGACGATCGATCGATGGCTGTTGCAAGGCATTAGTGTACCGTTGTGACCTTGGCTTTACTTGTTATGTTGCCTAATGCTCATGTGATAATAAAAGTAATACAAATAAAAACTATATTATTTAACTAAGAAACGAATGCCTATATTTTCAGTGCGTGACTATTGTGACTCAAACCAACATTACCGTTTATGTTAATTTGTATTGAAAACTATTTTCAATTGTCAAAATGCTCGTCCAAGGTCATAAATGAGTAGCAAACGTAGTCGGCCAGTCACAGAACACGCATAATAGTAGTCGGTCATGCTATGAGGTCCTCCGTTTCTCTATACAGTTAAACCTCTATAAATTAATAGAGTCGGGACCGGAGTATTTTATTATTTTATCGAGATATTAATTCATCGATAAATTAATATTTATTAATTTATAGAGATTTTAGCGATAAATGCTGATGGTTAGAGCTGATGAAGCTGAAGACGATACAATTCCTTTGGAACCAATCTCGCGAAAGGAAGCACTTATCGTGTCCAGGACTCTTCACAACTTTTTGGTGCAATTTGAGAATACAACGCCAGAAATGTTAGATACAATGAGACAAATTAGAGATATGCTTCAAGTAGACTTAAGTTTTAAGAAAAAACAATCAACAATAGAATCATATTTTACTAAGTTTTGATGGTATTATTCGTTATATTTATGTAATTTTTAGATAATTATTAATTTATGATTTTATTGGGACCTTTATACTTCTATAGTGTTTTTTTTTTATTTATTATCTTATTATCTTATCGAATATTCTCAAATTTTACACTGGCCCAAGTTGAGACCGGAGAAAAATATTAATTTACCGAGTTTATTAATTTATCGAGTATTAATTTATGGAGGTTCTACTGTAATTTTTTTGGTCGAGTCCTCCGTTTCTCTATAATAGGTTGTTTCTCTGGATTCAATTTCAATATTGATATATTGGTCAACTACGAACTATCGCACATACCCGACCTGGACGTACAACGTATTAATGTGTTCGATTGGTATAGTGATAAAAACGATACGAGACGTACTCCTTAGTGTTGTGCATGAGATCAATTCGAAATTGGTCTAGTGGCCAAGCCAAAGCCATGATCACACAAAATATTTAACTTAAAAAAAGGTGTAGGTAAGGAGTAAACTCGATGTAAACTAATGATTTGGCAAAACTCATATACGTGTGTATGTGGGGAGGAAACTTGATCAAATTAGCCGGAACGATCATATATGTATCTTGTCTTGTAATAGATATTTGACACAATCGAAATTGGCATTATTGTGCTCATGTAAGTTGTCCTTGAGAGATATACCACTCATAAGTCATAATTCCACACCATACTACTTCCAAATGAGAGCGTAAAAGATGGCCCTCGCCCACCCTACATATTGGGTGGTGCCTCATCACATAGTACACAATCGATGGAAAATGACAAGTTTTGCAAACAAGTATTTGTTGCCTCGGTTATGATACTAAACTGGGATATTTTATGCTTTACCCCCTCGGTCAGACCCTAGAGGATTTAAAAGGCAGCATTGTACGATGTATTATCTATGGAAAGTATTGTTAAACTTCCGATTCGATTTTACCATTCAAAATGGACATTAAACTTCCAACCTTGGGTAGATTATAGTAAAAGTTAAGATCTCTAGCTATATATATAGTTGAGATGAAATCAATTAATAGCAATCCTCATATGAAGGTTTTGTTCTTAAGCGCGCAAAGTTGTGTAATAATGCACGAAGTAATAGCTACGATAAGAAAACGTGACAAGTCATTCGTGTAGTTGAAGAACCTGTTTTCATTATGAGACCAAGGTAAATGCAACCCTGATTTAAGCTGGTTCAAGGTAACCGGCTAAAACCGAAGTAAATGGCATTTATTAAAAGTCTTGTAAGATTGGGGCTTATTCGTGAGTTGGACTTTTAGGCTTGATATGTGTGTTTTGGAGCGGCCCAAGTGTTGAGCTGGTAAATCCATCTTGGGGTGATGCGGTATACAAGCTCTTAACTTGGTGATTGCGAGTTCATTCAAGTAAAAGCAAAATCCGAGAGAGAGAGAGAGAGAGAGAGAGAGAGAGAGAGAGAGAGAGAGAGAGAGAGAGAGAGAGAGAGAGAGAGAGAGAGAGAGAGAGAGAGAGAGAGAGAGAGAGAGAGAGAGACGCCATCTCAACGTCGACGATACTTGGTGATTTCGTCGATTGTAGCTCTGTCTTGTTGAGGTTTGTATGTAGTTTTTGCTTCCTTATTGCATGACTTGTACCTGAACGTCTCAACCTTTCGTCGATTGTTGCTCTTTATTTTGGGTCTAGTCTGCCCAACTAAGAATACCCAGATGTAGAACTCTTTGAGTTCAAACCGAATAACCACTCTCTGTGTCAGATCAATATTATTTTCATTCTTTACTTTTCTTACATCCTGATTGTGGGTGAGATCGTTTGGAAATGTTGACTTGTTTGACTGATTAGTTCGATTCTTGTTAACAATAATATTACAATTTTAATGATTGATTATCTGAACGATTCTTTCGGTACTAGCTAGCTCGCTATGAAATTTCTATTAATTACAATGCATCATCTCATTATGAAAAGATTATACGTATATATAATACCTAAAGGATTTGATCAGATGAAAATACCTCTTATCCTGTAAATGGTGAACAACAACTAAAAAAACGCGAACATAAAACAAAAATATGTAAATGTCGAAAGAAAATTTGTATTTTTGTGTCATCATGTCTTATTATGTTATCATGTGCAGTAATTTGGTCTCTAACTAATAATGTTTTTGAATTTTGTTGTTACTAATGTTCACATATTTGTTTTTGTTGTTCACATATATACTCTTATTGTCACATTTACAATTTACATGATAAGAGATATTTTCACGGAATGAACCTCACACCTATAAATATATGAAATCTTGGATGACTATATCGATAGATTATACTAAAACATATTATAGCAAAAATAACAATTTTCACATTTGATTTCAAATTAATGTCTTAGTGTATTCTATTTTATTATACTGCATTACCGTACCCCTTATAATCTGATACAAGAATCTCAGTCTCGATCTTAATAAAATTGATCAAATCCATTGTAAAATCATAGGACGAGATATGATTCAATATGCACCTGATTACCTGCCAGTGTAGCTAGCTTGGTATGCATATGAACATGGGCAGTCCGAGACAGGATTTTTGTCAGAAGGATCAAAGATAAGGATCGCGGGATATTTAATTTGATTTGCAGGAGATTGAATTGAATTGAACATGCCTCTTTAAGTTCTTCAATTCGTCTTTGTTTGCTCCCTCATGTCATGACAAATTTTGCTTGGTCTGCCTTGCTCCACAAACCTACTCCACACATTCTTTCGTTACGTACTATACTGTATATTTTGCTTTGACTCGCTGCAAGTACGACGTACAACCTCATTGTAAACTAATGAGTGCTCAACCAGTGAGCTGATACGTCAACCCCGTCACTGTTTCTTCCTTCTTTTTTTTTTTGAACCGGTAAAAATTAGGAGACCCCCTCAAGGGGGACGTCCTAGAGCGTCCGAAAGGACGAGAACTTTCAGTTCTGGATGATTCATAATGACATTAGTAGGGAGGCTATGGCCCATTTTAGCAATTTTATCGGCCACAGCATTACACACTCTACTGACGTGGGTAATTCGCACATTCTCGAACCAGTTTAACGAGACTAGGATATCTGCAATTATTATTTCAATGTCCCATGGGCTTTGTCCCTTTTTGTTGACTGCATTAATTACTACCAGGTTATCACCCTCTATCTCTAGTTTTCTTAGTCTCAATTCTTTGGCCATCCTAATTCCATCTCTTAATGCCAGCGCTTCAATTTTTGGTACTGATATATTTCCATACTGATTCGTTCTTAATTTGATTACCTCCGCGTTTTGATCACGAATTACTATGCCGGAAGCGGTAGATCCGTTAGCTAGTTTCGATCCATCGAAATTTAGTTTGGCAAAACCTGGGCTTGGCCTATGCTAATTGATTGTTTTCCTTTGCTGACGTTGTCTTATTGGTTGTTTTTGTAGTTGATCATTTTCTTGTTCCGTCCAGTTTTTGGCTTGAGCCCAGTTGAGAATCTGAGATTTTATAAACTGACCTAGGTCAGCTATAAAATCATTATCAGATTGTTGGAATGCAAGTCTATTTCGTTGATACCAGATTCCCCACCATACAAAAGTCAGTTCCGCAAATTCCTTTTTTCCAACTATTTGGCCAATTTCTGTAATGATTTGCCTTGGTGATTTATTTGATGAGTTGTAGCTTTGTAGAGCATAAGCAGTCTTTGGATTGATCTGTTGTAGTATGTTCCGGGTGTGGTCACACTTGATAAGAAGGTGTTCAACGCTCTCATGCTGGCAACTACACATAAGGCATCCTCCAGGAACAACGACATTTTTCCGTTGTAATCTGTCCTTTGTTGGGAGACCGTCGTTGTCAACTTTCCATAAAAAGTTTTTGACTTTCGGAGAAGTATCTAATTTCCATATCCAAAAGTTTGATGTACGATTGTGGTTCGTAATTTTAGTGATGTGATCAACTGCTGAGGAGGTTGTGAACCAGCCATGCTTACTAGGGGCCCAGTATAATCGATCTGTGATTGCATTTTCCGATATGGGGATGTTCTCTATTTGTTTGACTTTCTCGATTGGTAGATATTTTCTTAACTCGTCAGTTTTCCATTTGCCTTCCCTAGAGATAAAGGAATGAGCCGAACAATTCTTATTAATTTCACGGGGTGTAAGGGCATATTTCTCCAGCGGCTCGTTATCCACCCATCGATCTGTCCAGAACTTAACTGTTTTGCCATCACCAATTTGCCAAATGAGTCCTTGTTCAAATCCTTTTCTTAACTTCATTATTACTGTACCGTACTTGATGCAATGTTGGCTTTGCTAACTTCGTGCAATTTCATTATTACTGTATCATGTTTGAATTTAATAATGGTCATTTTGATCACATTTTTATTCACAATATTGGTCAAGATCGATCACCACATTGTTTTTACAAATAAATAAAAGCGCAATCACGCATTTAATTTTAGATCTAACAATAGCAAACTTCAAACTCAATCAACCCCCTGAATAAAATGAACATAGCTTTTTAATCATAACCGTACCATACAACACATAGTAGTAGTTTTTTAATCATAACCCGTACCATAAAAGGTATCAATAAACAATAATCGATTAACCCTAGTGGATTAGTGGCACATAAAATATCAGCCTCGCCCGCATAAAATTCCACCAACGATAACCAATCTTAACTATTAGGACATATGATAGATACATTATGATGAAGTTATATTACATTATCTTACTATATATATATATTTGTAATTTCCTACACACCATATAAGTACTCCCTCCGTCCCATAATGTTTGTCCACTTTCCTAATCCGTCGTCCCAAAATGTTTGTCCACTTTCCTTTTATATCAATAACTTTCTTCCAATCTTACCCTTATCCAATCTCTAAATTTACACCCATTATCCAACTTTTCTCTCATTTCAACTTTTCCCCCCTACAAACTTACAAAAATACCCCTATTCAATCATATCTTCTACCCACTTTAACCCACTTTTTCATTTCCCAACACCACTTTATACCTTGCATTAAAAACCGCAAAAAACGTCCTTTTGACAAACATTATGGGACGGAGGGAGTATAACATAACAAACAACAATATGTAGAGTACATCACAAGGTCCACAACGTACGTACGTTCTCTGTCATTAAGAGCTTCAAAACGTGCACTGTACCAACGTTTATTTCATGGAAACAGCAAAACAATGCACATGTTATGAACCCATAATTACTGCAGGCTTCAAAAGCTAGCAATAGTACGTCTACTGCTAAAAACCAGAGTTTGGTAAAAAGCAATATATCGAAATTAAACCAGATTGACATCTCTCCAAACATCCCACAGTTTGACATGCCTAATCAACAAAGAATTTGAATCATTGGCATTTGGCAGCAGCATCATATATACTTTTCTATACAAATTGGATGCTTCTTCTAGCTCTAGCGAGTCAACTTCGGGCCATTGTAGCTTACAGCTTCATTTCATGGTCATTACATTAGCAGCATTGTACATGAATTTGTGCTACGTATGATCGACGCAGTGAGCAGCACAAAAATGGCATACTAATGCGTCGTCGACCAGCTTCCTCGCTACGTACCAATCGGAGATGAAGATCCGAGCGTTGCATTCTAAAATGAGAATCCTGATGATGCTGCTGCTCCAGAGAATAGCGGGACTACTTGGTTAGCACCACCTTGAATGTTCCAGGCTGGGTTCGGGAACCTTGATGAAGGTACGGTGTCGAGCTGCCTCTCTTGTGTTCCTCTTTCCTGTTGAAAATATCTACATTTCAAATTACAGATTCAACTGAAAACCGAGTGAGTGATCACTCTATGGTATCTGAGCCTTGCATTCTAAGACTGTCAAGGTTATGCTTTAGTACCAAACACGTCCCCAGGGAGCAAAAGTTGTGGCCAATGAAAATCGCCAAGCAGACGAGTCCCACACAAGATACAGGAAAAGCTAGAAATTAAAAGCATCTTTCTTTTTTGAATGTGCTTGTAGCTAGGCTTTAAACTCAAGTAAGTCAAGCCAGACGCGAATAGGAGGAAGGGACATGGTATGATTGCGGTACGTTAAAGGAAGTAGTGACTCATCCTAGTTTGAGGTGTGACTTAGGTATCGAGGACAAAGATATAATAAGATTAAGACTTGTGTCTCATCACTTGTGGTTGAGAGTGCTGAATTCCACTTTGTGCTAAACCGTTTCAATTAATCATTCCTATTGAGACTAGAAACTGTGCTATGTACATGGATGATGCATTTCCCATCAAAATATTCCGCAATATATGCTGGCAAGATGTCAGGGGATCCATCAACTATCCATGAAAGTTATACGATGAGGGCATTGCCGTCCTTTCTAGATCGACAAGTTCTATGCCACTCAGTGTTGAAGTCTACAAGACATTCATTTTAGGTAGGGACTCAGAGCATGAAAATATATGTTGCTCAATTATAATTTCCAGCTGAATCATTATTCAATGTGGTTTTTTATGCCAAGGCTCAAGATTAGACTACTTAGAGTACATGACAGATTTGCACATGTATTGTAGAAAGAAGATGATGTACCACATGAATTGCAGAGGACCCAGGTCCACCAGGCCATATTGCAGGTTGACTGGAGGGAGTCGGTTGACTGCACAAGGCCTGTCCATTAGGAAGCAAGTATGGGTTCCCAAGCTGTTTGTATAATAAGAGGAACGGTCAAATCAAGATTATCAAAACAACCGATTAGGGTAGAGAATTTTTGTTGGCATGAGCACTTGAAAGCCTTACCATAGCTCTCCTTCCATCGGCAGGGCGGTAGAAGTGCGAGTGAGGATTGCCTTCTGCTGCATTTCTGTTCCCTCTTGGACCGTCCGCTGAGACTGACATGCCGAGATTCAAATCCAGATTATGGTCATGTTCTGCAAGAAACATGTAAAGGGTTTATAAATACCACAAATGAGCTTCAAACACAGGCGAGTAGAATCAGAAGTGAGCTTGTAGCTAGTACCTCTGTCACTGGCTTGAAGTGGCATCTTCATCTCGTAATTGTTAGGCTGAAAACCGTTGATTGCTTCTCTGCCATTGGGATAAGGCCTGTACAAATTGCAGATTCTACTTTAGTCTTGAATAAACTGAGGGATAAGCATGTCTAAACCGAACACTAAATGCCACAGCTAAAACCCAGCTCCAATACAAACTACACACAGTATCAAATAATCTGTATGACTTGTAGATAATAAACAAGCTTCAACTAGTAAAGAGTGCGATAATTTGCGCTCACCTATTCCCGATATATTGACCGGTCTGGGCTTCCCACCGGCCATATTTCTGCAAACTCACTCCTCTATAACGCGAGCTTCCCCTCGGGAAACCAGTACTCTGACGACGAAGGGTTTGGACGAACTCTTCCTTGGTCAAATTTTTCATCTGCACATCACATTTTGTGGCCACATTTAGAAAGCAGGGGATGGACCACACATTAAACCTAAAGAAGAAGTGTCCAATTGAGGTGAATTATTGTTCCCCCACACCAAAACCATCCCACTTCGATCATGTACCTGCTTCATATCTTCATCGTAATCGCTTATAACGAAATTGATATCGGCTTCAACCCCTCTGAACTTGATAGCTGCTCGATCGTACGCTCTGATACACATCATAAGCGAGAATTTTAACTCCAAACAGACAAACAAAGAGCAACTTTGCAAATTATTCATCACCAATAGAAAGTCTCCTCACCTAGCAGCTGCATACGCAGTATCAAATCCGCCTGTTAACAACCACAACCACAACAATCCAGATCATCAGCACAAAACTCAGAAATTACTGTATCAACAAACCAATAATGAATCCTGAATTTAAAATCAATTAATCTGCAGACTACTGACTCACCGAGATACACCTGCTTCCCACAATCCCTACACAAACAAGAACAAAATCAGATCCAATACTCCAAATCAGTACAATAATTTCCAAAACGCCTAAACACAAAATCGCCGAAACGGATTTGTTACCAGATGTGAGATTCCCAACGGCCAGTCCTCCGGTAGAAGGTGACTCCTCTGTATTGCGAGCTTCGAGATCTCGGCCCCCTCCGACTCCGCCTGACCTGCTGCTGAGGCGGCGGAGCCGGCGCCGGAATCCTCATCTCCGGCCGCTCAAAATCGCCGGAACCGGACGCCGAGCTCGAAACCGAGAGGTTAAGCCACTGAGTCTCCGACGATCCGACTCGGTGGCCACTCAAGCCTCCTCGTCCGCCACCACCACCACCATCGGAGTCTCCTTTCACCGGAAACAGCTGCCAGGTGACGAAATCCGGCGGACCGGCAACATCGTTGTCGTCGTCGTCGGGGACTCCGTCGGCCGGCGACGTCCGGAGCCTCCTGAAGACGTCGAAGTTGAGAGCGGAGGTGGAGTTGTCGGAATCGCGATCGTCGCCGGCGACGACGGTCGCCGTAGCGTTGACGACGGAGGAGTCCGATGTTCCGGAAGCCTCCGTGGCCTGGAAAGCTCCGGAGCCGTCTCCGGAAGCCGTGTTGGCCTGATTACTGTCCGGATTCTCCGCGTAGAGCCCAATGTTGAGATCGAACATCGCCTCCATTCTCGAATCTTCCACCACACAACTCCCCCGCCTTGAGCGATGAGAAACAAGATCTGGATAAGATCAAAGCTCCGAAATCACAGAACAAAACAGAAACGGGAGCTAGGTAGCTAGGAGTCTCAGAGTCTGAGGCACCTGCTGAAAACGGACCGACAAGGAATTGGCGGAGAAGGAACTTTAGAGAGATGGCATTGCAAGCAAGAAGGAAAGAGAAAGAGAAGATTGAGATTGTCTGAAAATGGAGAAGCGGGAGGGAGGAAGATAAAGGAAGGGTGAAGAAGAAATGGGGGGCCAAGTTACAGTAAAGTTAAGGCCACCGGCCTGATTGGACGTTCGTTTTAGGAGAGAGAATCAAGGGAGGAGTAGAGATTTTTTTATTTTATTTATTATAAGATATTTTTGGTTATTTTTATACGGGCCTTTTTTTTTGGTTTTATTGACTAAAATAATAATGTAGTATTGTTGTTGATAGTGTAGTTTTGCCGTTTGGGGCAAGTCTGGTGTTTGTGCATTTTGGGGAATGGGGGGGAGTAGTTTTGAATGTTCACACTTTACACTTGCTGGAACATGAGAATACCATACAAATCTGACCCTCCCCAAAAAAAGAATACCATTCAAAGGTGTCTAAGGTCCATATTTGGTTAATCTTGCTAAATTTGTCACTCCGTCTACATGCAACCTAAAATAGCAACATCTATATTGAAAAATTGGACATGGCGGAGTTACACACAATTATTTTAGGGTTTAAAACTAGTGTAATTACCCGCACATTATGCGGACTTAAATAAAAAATATTTATAGTATTTTACATTATTATTAAGCACATGATCATTTAAAGAAATGTAATATATATTTGATGTTTGATAATTAATCATGTTTAAGCGGTAAACATATAAATTTTTAATTAAAAATGTGTAAGTTTAAAAAAATATACAATTCAACTATATATATTTAATTAAGAAATGAATTTTTTATTTCAACCAAAAAAAAGAAATGACTATTTGATAAGAATGTCTTTTGTCTAATTTATACTTATCAAAATCTTTGCTTTCTTAATTATTATTGTGATTAATATGTTTTATATAAGATCTGTACAGCTACAAAAACTAGAATGTTTTATAACAATCTCTACATACCTATTTGGTGGAACAAATATTTATATTACCTAATTGGAAGGAAAAACCTCCACATTTATCTATTTAATTAGTAGCCAATAAAAATTCAGGTGTACAAATATACATGTAGATCTATATGACATAGATAAAAAGATATGATTTGGCTTAATAAAAAATAATAATAATATGTGACATGGAGCAACGATAGACCAGCATGTGTCAAAATCTTAAGTGACGAATGTGAGGACAACACGTAGAAAAATCTTACGTGGAATAATGTGGTGGCTCTAAACCTTACAACTTTTATATATACGCATAGATCAATAGATCCTGACTCTAAACCTTACGACTTTTATATATATATACATAGATTAATAGAGATGAACTTATTTATTGCCATTTCAAATTGTTGCAATCTAAGTATTAATATATTAATTCTACCTGAGGAATGAAGAAAATTCATACGAAAGATTCACTATGTATATACATGTAAAAAAATTAATAAAAAAATTTCAAAGCTCATCAATTAATCATTATATATTTTTTTAAATAAAGTTTATTATACCTCTTAATTAATTAGTTTAGCTATACAATCTTTCTATAGGCATATAGGTCAAACTTGTGTGGACACGAAAAGGGAAGGCTCCAGATCAAGAGTTAACTACACTTTCAAGTTTCAAATTATGCATTTAATGACGATGGAGTTTGGTCTCTCTAGTAAGAAAAGTATAAACGTGTGAGTGGTATGCATGGCATAATAAAGTCAAGAATTACATATTCAAAAATGTTGTTCTATACTACCAATACTTACGAAAGCATTGGATTAATCCATTTATGTTATCTTTACTTCTAGGCTGCTAAATAGGGGAATGGTTTGTGATAAAAAGAAACAGCCTATTTTAAGCCTAACCTAGGTACCAGCTACTACGCTTTTGCAACTGGCAGCATAAGTTTCAATCGATGTCAAGCTTTAGAATAAGAGCTATTGATCTCACATGTAAGCCATATATTCGACTAGGACCATCAATGTATACACATGGATTGTGGGGTAAGTGTTCAACCTTTGTTTAAATGTGGTACATGATTTGGTATTTTTGGAAGGGTCGATCATAGATGAAATTCACCTGTTATGAAATGGTGTTTCCCCTCACTATTGAAAGGGGGGCTCTGCAAGGTTATTGAAAGGGGGACTCTGCAAGGTTGAAGTGGAGGGAGGAATTGCAAGGCAAAAACACCAATTCGGCACAGGAATTTGTAACAGACGAATTCCACCGGGTCGATCATACCCCTCAAGGGTTGCTAGAACCTGACTCTCCTACAAGCAATGTAATTTGTGACGGTCAGTTTGATTATGTCGGGAAGATAATGCAATAAACGGCTCAACGGGAGCATGAGGATTTTTTCGAATAATGGATGAATCGATTGATACTATCGTGGGCGTTTTTTTTGTTTTAAAAAAGGTTAATGGATTTTTTAGACCGATACCGTATAGAAAGAGAGAATACAAGTACTTCGAGCATTTCCAACTGTAGGTTCTTGATCATCATGTAAAAAAGACATTAAAAGAAATAATAAATTGGATAAAGTGGGTGAAGACCGATCATAAGGATGACCAATACTCAACTTAATTGGTCTTTCAATATGGTAGCTAGTGACAAATGTACAATTCCTTTCTAGAAAGTAGTTTATTTTTAGAAAATAAAAAAAGTAATATCATATTATCATGATCAAGAAACTTGGATTTACCACTATCTAGGTACTTATAGCGATAATAATTCAACTAATATATATAGGATTTGAATCAAATGAAAAATTTTCTTAACCTATAAACTAAAAATCATGAACATGAAATAGATATACTTGAACACAAAACAGGAACGTGAACACAAAACAATAAATACGTTAACTCCAAAAATGCTTGTGATTTTGTGCTATTATGTTATTGGGTGTAATAATCTGATCCATAACACATGATTTTGAGAAAATTTGTTAATACATATATTAATACGTTCCATAATAAAAACATGATTCTATTCACATATTTCTTCCTATTGTTCACATATTTATGTTTTTTGTTCACATTTTTAGTTTATAGGATACAAAAAGTTTTCACCGAAATCAATCTCGTATATATGAAATAAAATGATATAATATAAACTATCCTAATAGGAGAGATAGCATATTTTTATACATATGATAAGTATATTCTAAATATAGCTAGGGTTAACATGATTATGTTAAATGTCATTTGTATATTGGCCTTATTTCACGCTTGGCGCTTTAACTCACTGGTTGAGCTCTCATGGTAGTACCATGAGGTCTCGGGTTCGAGACTCTAAGGCGGCGGTTTGCCCTATTATCTTTAGAGCTGGTTAATAACCAATTCTCATCTCTTGCGGATGCTCTAGGCGAGCCTAAGTAGTACTTGTGACGACCCTAATACCTTTCCTTATCAAAAAAATATTTATATTGGCCTTATTTCACTTTTATCATAAAAATATACTTTTATTAGGAAAAAATATTTTAAGACTTTTAAAAATACCTTATCGTATCTCAATAATTTTAAGACTATAACTAAAGTACGTTTGCATGAATCACATGGCCGTAAAATTTGGGTTTTTGTAATACTACAAAATTGCATAGCCAAATAACTAAAATCTGGTCGAATCAAACGTACTGATACCGTGGTGCTTTTAATTAGTTGTAGGACAACTACAGATTAGGGCGATTAAAATAATTAAACTTACAAATTAAATTATGAATTTATTGTCCAACGCTTTATGCTAGAAGAGAACTCAATTCGAAAAAATGACATGACTTGTCGTGCTTTAACACAGGAGAACAAGAAAACTATTATTGTGATATACTATACGTGAATCATGTGATTGGTAACAAGTTTGAATCATCATTATATATTATACAGAATGGTTTATATATGTATATACACATTTGATATTATTAAATTACATATATTACTAATTACATATGACAAATTACTTCAGGATAATAAACGTGACAATAACGTACGCTATCGGGGTTAATATTCAAGTTCGTTAAATACAATTTTAATACGTGTAAAAATGAATACGGAGTAGAATAGAATAGAATATGTGTGGTCTAAACCTAAAAACGGAAAGAAAAAAAAAAGAAAAGGAGAAGGGCTAAGGTTTCTCCCTGGTCTGCAACCACAAACGTTGGGAACGTGACGTACACAGTTACGTTGTCAGATCCCTCTTCTCTTATTACACCAATCACGCCGTCTCCTGTCCCTACACCATTTACCATCTACTCGTACCTTATTGTTATGCCTTTCACCCTTTCTTTTTTTTTTGGTTATCTTAAATGTTTCTCGATTTTTATTTTAATACTTTTATTCTAATATTATCTTACAAGTCGGTCAAGATGCCGAAAGAGTGGAGACTCGGTAAGTTGATCCCGTTATACAAGAACAAACGGGATATCCAGCAGTGCAACAACTATAGGGGTATAAAACTCTTTAGCCATGCAATGAAGGTGTGGGAGAAAACTATTGAAATGAGACTGAGGCAGCTAATACAGGTGTCAGAGAACTAATTCGGTTTTATGCTAGGGCGTTCATCCATAGAGGCTATCCATTTGTTGAGGAGATTGGTAGAGGCCCACAGGGCGAGAAAGAAAAATTTGCATATGGTGTTCATCGACCTCGATAGAAAAAGCCTATGACAGGGTGCCAAGGAATTTGATTTGGAAATGTCTGGAAGCCAAAGAGGTGTCAGACACTTATATCAAGCTTATCCGGGACATGTATGAGCGGTCGAGGACAAGTGTTAGCACGCCAGAAGAGGATACAGATTATTTTGTAGTAGGGATGGGTCTTCATCAGGGTTCATCTCTGAGCCCCTTTCTGTTCACGCTAGTGTTGGACGTGCTGAGAAAGGACATCCAGGGAGAGGTGTCGGGGTGCATGTTGTTTGAAGACGACATCGTTTTGGTGGAAGATTCTAGAGAGGAGATAAATCGAAAGTTGGAAGTGTGGAGGGAGAGATTGAAGCATAATGGATTTAGGTTCAGTAGGACCAAGACAGAATACATGAAGTTCATTTTTGGTCAGGCAAAAGAGCTCATTAGTGAGGTGCAGCTGGGAGGTGAAGTGATTGCAAAGAAGAATTGCTTCAGATAACTGGGATCGGTTGTGCAGAGTGATGGGTGCGTCGAAGAAGATGTTAAGTCCCGTATTCAAAGAGGTTGGCAGAAGTGGAGGGCGGCTTCAGGGGTTTTGTGCGACAAGAAGGTTCCGCTTAAGCTCAAGAGAAAATTCTACAGGTCCGTTACAAGACCGGCGATCCTGTATGGGGCAAAAATGTTGGCCGATGAGGAAGGCTCAAGAACAGAAGCTCGCAGTCGCAGAGATGAGGATGCTCAGATGAATGTGTGGGCACACGAGGATGGACAGGATTCGAAGCGAAGAGATCAAAGGTAAGCTCGGGGTGACTAGCATAGGAGACAAGCTTCGAGAAACGAGGCTGCGTTGGTTTGGTCATGTTTAGAAGCGGAGCCCAGATGCCACAGTGAGAAGATGCGAGCGTCTGGATTTGGGAGCTTTCAGGAGGATAGAGGTCGCCCGAAGAAGCGTTGGTTGGATAACATCAAGCAAGATGTGGCCTTGTTAGGGATCTCAGAGGATATGGCTCAGAGCAGGGAGAGATGGAGGGAGAAGATCAGAGTGGTAGACTGTTAGCCAACTGGGTGGTGGAGCAGGTTTCTCCTGTGGAGTTTTGCCAGTTGGAGTTTGATTTTTATTTCTCCATTTTTTTCTTTTTCGTTCTCTTAGATAGTTGGTGCTTTTAGGCAGTTTAGTTATTTCTTTTGGGTTTTATTGGGCGTGTTTCATCTAGATCTGAAATGCCCCAATCCTGACCCCCCAGATCCTGCTTTTGCGGGATTTTTCTAGGTAAATGTTGTTGTTGTTATATTATAATATTATCCTATCTAATCTTGTGTTTGTCCTTATTATTTATTCCCTCCATTTTTTAAATAGTTGTCCAAATAATCAATTGTTTCTTGATTCATAATATTTGTTCATTTCATATTTTTTTTCATCCATTTCCATTTATGCCACTAATAATTAATACTCCCTCCGTCTACTTCTATTTGTCCATATAGCTCAAACATCTTTTCTACTTCTAATTATCCATATAGCTTATTTTGTCCATTGACGTCCAAATATATCTCTAATTAATTTGTTTATTGAAGTCTTGGAAATTGTAGAGTTCATATTATGTGAAGAGATTTAATTACATTAGTGATGATTTAATAGGGGTATTTTTATAAAGATAAGATTGTCTTAATATTTATGCAAATTGCTATATGGACAAGTAAAAGTCGACGGAGGGAGTATTATCATAATCATATACAATTTTCCATGTTTTTTTATACTAATAATTAACTCTACATTGATAGAGGTAAAAAAAATTAAACCATTTTATACAATTTCAAAAAAAAAAAATCTATTTGTTTGGTTGATTAACAATTAATGGAGAGAAGCATAAGTATGTAACTATGTTAAAGTGTTATATGTGATTATATTAAAAAATTAAGAAGTCATTTGATTTTATAAAAATATATCCTCCAACCCTCTAGATTATATATGTAATTATATTAAAAAATGATAAAATATATTAAATGATAAAATATTATTGAAAAAAAACAAGACTACAAAAATAAGTATATTTGAATGGGGGATTATTATATCTTCGTGTCAAGGAAAGAGAGCAAAAGTATCTCAATTACTGTATGATTTTTTACGATCCGGATTTTATTTTAAAAAAATAAAGGTCTAAGGCAATCATTACAAAAGGTCCAACCGTATTTAAGGCTTTCTTACACTTCAACACAAGGTATATCAAGGCCTTAATTCTTTTTTTATTTTATTTTTTAACGGGTGAGAATTAGGGTAGCCCGAGCCTAGAGGCCCTGTGAACAGGGGAGAGCTATATATATATGCTCTGAAAATTCAAATTTGTGGCTTCGTCACCAGTGAGGATCGAACCGGGGACATCGGATTCTCCCCATTGAGGTCTTACCGCTAGATCAAGTGCCCTTTTGAATTAATTGCTTAACAAATAATAAACCTATATTTAAGTATAGGTCAAATGCTTCAACTTTTGAATTAAGCTAGCTAGCAAGTTGCAGGCATTGGATCTGGCTACCTAGCAAGTAGCAAGTTTGTGGTGATTCCATGTAACAACTGCCTCTCATGGAGAATTAACTCCATAAACAATAATGCACGTGAGAGAAATCGATGAAGGTGGATTTCCACACAAGTACACGTACAAATCACGTGTTTGTAGTTTATTGTATTTTGGACAAATGGCTCTCGAACGACCACCCATGCATTATGATTTATTCATGTCATCAGCCTTATCTCTTCAATTTATAGCCTGTGGGTTCACTCCCATTCAAGACCATCAAATGTGGATCTGTTGAGAGTTTGAAATTGTACGTACGTGCATGAGAGTTCCCGTATCTCCCAACACAACACACGAAAGAAATGCCAATATTCGGTTTTAGATCTTATACTCTTAATTAATTATTTTCATATAGATAAACCAAGCAAATTTCCTCATTTTTTGTACTATCTGTTGGTACATAAAATATGTCTGTGTATAAGTTTCTGCTCTTTCTTCAATGATCTTTTATTCTACGCGCCTCTTTGTCTTCAATGACCTGCAAAACAATGGATCTAGGGGCGAGCGGCCCCTAATCCACCTCCGATGCTTAAGTCAAGAAGGGCAATGTCGAGAAAGGCGTTCGAGGTGGAGCGATGTACGCTAGGCTTACCCGGCACATGGCGAATACATGTGAATTTATAGGGAAGAAGGGAGGCGCAGGGGGTCGATTCCCCCATATGGGCCGATCGGATGGGCCTAGGGCGAGGGCGTGGCGATTACTTGTCCCCTAAGCCATTCGATATCTTATCCCATCTAAGGATAAGATCTTCTTCCATAAATTACCCTAATCTAGAATAACTAATCTAATAAATAAATAAAAGAATAGAAGCAAAATAAATAAGGATAAGCATAGTAAATAAGATATGACAATTAATAAGATACTGCTATCTAATTGATATCATAATCAATACCCGCCTACAATTGCCCCCTCCGGGACCCTATACGCGTGTGCCCTGCACTATCCCATGTATAGAGACCGGAACTAAAGCGGTGAGTGGTCATGCAGATTAGGGCGCTCTTATTCGTATATTTGTATATTCATACATCCACATGCGATGAATGCGGGATCCATGCAACTCCTATGCAAACGTCGCATAAGGCCTTCGTCCACCGATGAGTTGAGCGTTCGATTCTCTATGTTGGAAAAAATCACAAAATCGATCAGTAAAACATGTGAAAACAATTCCCGGGGATTTTATGAAAAACGAAAGTGTTCGTAAAACAAGAGAAGTCTATAATGATAAAGCGGGCCCTTGTCAACATATCGAATCTAATACTCGCATCACGGGTAGAACTTCCTAATTTTGCTATATTCCATGTGCGCGGCACTGGTCGACCATCCAAGTGCTTCAACATGTATGCCCCCTGCCCCAATGCTGCGGCTACCACGTAAGGGCCCTCCCAAGTTGGTCCGAGCTTTCTGTCCATGGGATCGCGCGCGCTTCCCATGACCAATCGGAGCACTAAATCGCCAACTTGCAGGCTCTGTGGGCGTGTTCCTCGCGCGACGAATCGCTTAGCGGCGCTTTGGTAGGTTGCAAGGCGTATGGCCGCGACTTCCCGTCGTTCCTCGGCGAAGTCGAGGCTCTCGGCAAGGGCTTGGTCATTCTCGTTCAGACTGAGGGTCGTTCTCAAAATCGGGAGCCCAACCTCCGATGGGATGACTGCCTCGGTACCGTAGGTCATAGCGAAAGGTGACTCGCCCGTCAACCTTCGGGGAGTGGTGAGATACGCCCATAGGATGGCTGAAAGCTCTTCCGCCCAACGTCCCTTCGCTTGGTCATGACGTTTCCTTAGTCCGTCCACGATGATCTTGTTGGTTGCCTCCGCCTGTCCGTTCGATTGGGGGTAGCCCACGGATGAGTAGATGTTTTTGATGCCCTAGCCCTTGCAATACTGTTTGAAGTTTGCGCTGTTGAATTTAGCACCGTTATCGGATATAAGTGCCTTTGGAATTCCGAAGCGAGTGATATATGATGTTTTCCCAAACAAACATACGCGTATCCGAATAGCGGATGTTGGCTAAGAGCTTAGATTCTACCCATTTGGTGAAGTAATCGGTAGCGGTGATGAGGTACCTCACATTACCGGGAGCTTTCGGGAATGGACCGACAATGTCCAACCCTCATTGCGCGAACGGCCAAGGACTTGTGATGGCGTGGAGGTCCTCGGCGGGCAGGTGTGACATCCGGGCGAACTGTTGGCATTTTTCGCACTTCTAGGCGTAAGCTTCCGCATCCTTTTGCATGTAAGGCCACTAGTACCCTTGGGTACGAGCGCGCAATGCGAGGCTACGACTTCCGGCATGCATTCCGCAACTTCCTTCATGGAGTTTGTAGAGGAGAGGCTCGACCTTCTCCGGAGGGATGCATCACAGGTAGGGACCGGAAAAAGACCTTCGATACAAGATTCCTTCTGGCGATATCCAGAATCTTCCTACCCTTGCGCGAGTCTTTTGGTCTTCCTGCGGATCCTGCGGGAGTACGTTCTCCTTTAGATAGCGGATCAGAGGCTCTTGCCATTCTAAGTTCCCAATCTCTCCATCCCCCGGGAGCTCATCCGGAGCGGAGTCTTCTCCTACCATCACTAGGTCGGGGTCATCGTGTATTAGGGGACACCTAGACACTTCCACTTTGATGGTTTATGCGAGCGAGCTTCTTGATTGGGAGGCTAGGGTGGCGAGCGCATCCGCGGCTTGGTTCAACTTCCGCGATCTTTGCTCGAGCTCGAAGTGCTCGAAAGATGCTAATACAGACCTGGCTTTCTCTGCGTACCTGGCTAGCCTTACGCCCTTGGTCTCGTAAACTCTGAGCACTTGATTGACAATAAGTTGCGATTCGGATAATACGAGCATGCATCGGACTCCTAGGCTAGTCGCAGTCTCCAGACCGAGAATCAAGGACTCGTATTTGGCCTCGTTGTTGGTGGTGTCAAAGTTGAGTCACACTGCTAGATGTAGTGTTTCTCTAGTTGGTGGAGTCAGGACAACCCCGACGCCGGATCCCTAAGCGTTGCTTGCTCCATCTTTTTTCAAAGCCAAATTCCTTATAACCGGATCCGAGCTCGCGCCTGCGGATCTCATTCCGGAACCAAACAGAGCATTTTGGGTGTAAACCGCGCCCGCGGCCCCCAGACCCTCGCCCGTGGGATGATGTCAGAGAATCGCGCAGGGCGTTCTGTCGTGAAACCGCGCTTGCGGGCGATGCTAGAGGGCCGAGTGGGGTATTCTGCCATTGAACCGCGCCTGCGACCTCAGCCCCGCGCCCGCGGTCTTGCCTGTTGGCTCGGTCAACTCAGCGATGAAGTCGGCCAAGACTTGTCCCTTCATAGCCGTTTGTGGTATGTATTCGATCTCGTACTGGCCAAGCTCGACGGCCTACTTTGCGATCCTTCCGGATAGGTCAGAGTTGGCAAGGAGAGATCGAATAGGATGAGCGGTCACCACCTGGAGCAAGTACTCATGGAAATAGTGGTTCAGTTTGCGAGATGCTGTAACCAAGGCGAGGAGCAATTGTTCCATAGGTGAATAACGGGTTTCTACATCGAGCAGGGTCTTGCTAGTGTAATAGACCGGGCGTTGTTCCCTCCCGACATCTTTAACTAGCACGGCGCTTACCGCTCGTGATGATACGGCCAAGTAAAGCCTAAGGACTTCTCCCTTAGTTAGCATTGTAAGGACGGGTGGTGATTGGAGGTACGTCTTTAGCTTTTGGAGGTCTCGCTCACAATCATCGTCCCACTCAAATGTCGTCTTCTTCTTTAGGGCTTTGAAGAATGAGTGACACTTATCCGATGACCTACTAATAAACCGGATGAGGGCGGCACCCATTCCGGTTAATCTTTGGACCTCCTTCACGTTTCTAGGGATGACGAGGGAGTTTATGGCGCGAATCTGATCAGGACTTGCCTCAATTCCCCGGCACGTCACTAGATGACCTAGAAACTTCTCTGAACCGACCGCAAAGGCGCACTTTGCAGGGTTTAGTCGCATTCGAGCGGCTCGTAAGACGTTGAAGATCCGTTGTAGGTCTTCTAAGTGAGTCGACGCTCGTCGAATCTTTACGACCATATCGTCAATGTAGGCCTCAACCGTTTTCCTTAGATGCTCGCCGAACAACTTGGTGACGAGGCGTTGAAAGGTTGCTCCCGCGTTCTTTAATCCAAACGGAATCACTTTGTAAAAAAAGATCCCTCGTGGAGTTATGAACGCGGTCTTTTCTTGGTCTTCTTCATACATGGGGATTTGGTGATATCCCTTGTAAGCGTCCAAGAAACTCATCCGCTCATGCGCTACAGTGGGGTCCACTAATTGATCGATCTTCGGGAGCGGGAAGAGGTCCTTAGGGCATGCCTTGTTGAGATCGGGAAAGTCCACACAGACTCTCCAATCTCCCGTCTTTTTCTTGACAGCTACGGTATTGGCGAGCCAAGTCGGGTACCATACTTCTCGGATCGCGTCGGCTTCCTGAAGCTTCTTGATCTCAGTGATGACGACTTCGGCGTGCTGGAAAGACGATCGTCTGGCTCACTGCACCACCGGCTTCATGTTCGGACTTACGTTCAGCTTATGACGCGCAAGTTCTGGGTTGATCCCGGGCATCTCGTAATGATTCCACGCGAACACATCGCGGTTCCTTTGCAGGAGTTCCGTAAGGTCCGAGAGCTCTTGCGGGGATAAGCCCTTTCCGACATGAAAGACCTTTTGGGGATCCCCACCTGCCGGAATCTATATTAGCTCGTCGTCGGATTTGTCCCGAGGTTGCGATCCTACGTCGGTCATCTTTGGGAGAAAATCCGAAGACAAGCCCTTAACGCCCTCGGGGTCGGCTCCGACCTCGAGACCTTCTCCCGAATTCGCGCAGAATTCGGGGTGGGACGGTTCCGCGCTCGCGGGTCCCTGAACTGCGCCCGCAGGTCCAGTTGTTGGATCGAGTAGGGTTTCCGAAAGGTAAACCGCGGCGGTTGCCCCCGGTCCCGTGCTCGCGGGTTCGACTGGATCGCAAAAAGGCTTCTAGGGGCGAACCGCGCCTGCGGGTTGTGTTGATGAATCGAGTGAAGGATCTGAGGGGAAACCGCGCCCACAACCCCCTAATCTGCGCTCACGGTTCGCGTCGCTCGTGCGAGGGAGCGTTCGGCGATCGCGACGGCAGTCGGGCGATCCAAGTTGCGATCGCCCGTTGATCCGGCCGAGCGCTCTCACTTCCGGTTTGGTGGAGCCGTGCCGTCGAATGGCTCGGTGTGGTGGTCCATGGAACGCGTCCAATATTGGGGCGGACCGGCCTCCCGCTCGCCGCGAGGAAGGCTCTGCCGATCGTTGCGCATTTGCGGCATTCGGTGGCGGTTGTCGTCACGCCAGTAGGGTTGGTGATGGCTACTCCCACCCAAAGATCTAGACTGATAATCCATATTACTTCTCTTCTCGATCCAGGGATAGACGAAGGTCGAAAACCTAGTTTGTTCCCCACAGACAGCGCCAAATGTTAGTACACAAAATATGCTTGTGTACAAGTTTCTGCTCCTTCTTCAATGATCTCTTCTTCTATGCGCCTCAGTCTATATATAGCCTTATCCAAACCCCTTTTCTATTGAAAAAATTAAATCGCTTCTTTATATGAAATATTCTTAGAGCATTAATAAAGGAGAAATCGATGCTCTATTTATTATAAACGAGTCTAGTCCGTCATATCATGTATAAATATATATTAAATATTATAATTATTTTGAATACATTATATTATTGAATTTATACACATTTAATTTCACTTAGTAATAAAATACATCATGATACTACTATTATATTTAATTCGAATTAACTTGTTTTTGCTATATAAATTTTTATCATGATATATATTTTCTTATTTATAAATTTGTTCTAATATCAATACTTGATTTGTCTTATAAACCAGATCCAGCGTTTTGCGAGATACACTGGGTATATGTTGTTGATTTGTCTTATAAACAAGCCTAAAATATACTATTAAATATAATACCGATGGGCTAGAAATCATATTTTCTTATCAAACTTTACACAAATAAATATAACACTAATGTCCTAGAAGATCATATTTTCTAAATATATAACGTTACCATATAGCCTAAATATAACACTAATATATAAAGTTATATATTTCATGTAGATAAATCCATTCATGTGCTAATATTTATATTTTATTTTAGGGTAAATCTATTTTTTTAATTAGTATGATATTTGTAGATTGTAGAAATAGATATTATTTGGATGGATTCTTTTAGAGTAAGTCTAAATATTTTCTTAATTACTATAGTATTGATAGAATGTAAAGATAGATATTATTTGGATATTTTATAAGTATAACACATTATTTTCATAGATTTCGGATATAGATTTTTTTTTTGACATATTAGTATATGGTAATTTGATAAAGACATCTTTTTAAGATAAATCTAGATTGTATAAATAGATATTATTTGGATAGTTTATAAACATAGGAAATTATTTTGATAGATGATGAATATAGATATTATTTTGATATATTAATATATTGTAATTAGATAAAGATATTTTTTAGCTGTAAAATCAATAAAGATATCTAATTATTAAAGTATAATTGATTTATAATAAATTTAATATGAGGTGGAACCATAATTAATGTGAAGGCTCTAAAGGTCTCGAATTTAATATATAAACTAGTACAAATCCCGTACAGTGTAGGGTAATATAAATATACATCCGACATAACTGATCTAAACTCAAGTTTTTACTCAAGCTAGATGTTTACTCGATATTGTCCCAAATAAGTTTAAATCTTATTTGATACTATTGTTTTATGTTTTATCTCTAATTAAATAAGTTCAATCAATTTGATCAAGATTAATATGTAAGATTACTTTCCCAAGTAATGTTTATTAATATAATTATTTTGTATTATTTTATTAAGATTTTAATTTATATTTTATAATATGCCTATTTGTATGTTATCTATAAATATATAAAATACAATCACTTCAATTATGGAATCCGTTATTTTAATTAATAATCTAGAATCTTCATAAAAACAATTTTAAAAATCTCTTTTACCTAAAGTGAGAAATGCGTTAATTGTTTAAATGGAAATTATATTTTATGAAGATAATAAAATTAGTTAAGATACCAAGTGAGAATAAAGATTATTTTCGTAGTACAAAACTAAAAAACTAAAATCATTACTTTATTATATTACGATGACGTTGCACAAATTTTAACAAATAAATAGATTAAGCTTTGTACTAGTATGTTACAGTAGATATAGTATAAAATATAGGTAAAACTAAAGATCTTTCCAACTTTATTTTTTACGGTAAAAATGTTAGCCGTCTTTACAATTATGATTTTATCAGATTTTCTCTTTAATTTTTTTTTCATTTTAAATCAAGAAATTCTCTTAATTTCTACATTGTGATGCTCTTATATACTCCATGTGTCCCATAATATTCGTCCAAAAGGATGGTTCTTGAAATTATTAAGAAAAGGTATAAAGTGATATTGTAAAATGGAAAAGTAGGATAATGTAGGTAAAAGATGTTTGAAATGATGCGGATGGACATTCAAGGTTTGTTGGGTAATTTTTCAGAGTTGGATGTTCTCGCATGTCCCGCGTGAAGCGAATGTTGTTGTTGACTGCGTTGCTAACTTCTTCTACTGCGCTTTGACGTTGTCGATTTGTTCTGATCTGGATGTTCGGGACCTCATCTGTAATGATGTTCTAGGATAGTGCCTTTTTATGTACAGGGCCTAACCTAATCTCTTTCTTTGTCGAAAAAAATTTAGGTAAAAGATGTCATTGAATAGATGTATATTTGTAATTTTCTAGAGGAAAAAAGCTTAAAAGAGAAAAAAGTAGTAGAAAGATTTGGATAAAATATAAGATAGAGTAAGAGTAATATTGGAAGAAAGCTATTTATACTATCTCGGTTCAAAAATATTTATCGTTTTAAGATTTGTCTCTAAAATCAAGGAGTTATTTGAATGTCCTAATATATCATCATTCTTGTGAAGATCTTTAGCCTGTTAGTGTATATTTGTGTAATTATTTTTAATCAATGAGGATAATATTGGAAAAATTATGGTAAAATATTTTAAATGACAAATATTTCTGATGGGAAGGAGTATAAAATGAAAACGGACAAATATTTGGAGACTAATAAGAAAATGGACAAGAAGATCACTAGTATATGGTGACTAGTGAGGTAAGAAGAAGTTGTATAGTGCAAGTCTTGTAAGTGTGGAACTGATTTTACCAAAGGTGGCTCGGAAAAGGTGAAGTTTGAAAAAGAAAACAGTGGATTTACTGACCCAATAATTCAGCATGTTCACGGATTCATACCCTAAAACATCCAGCGGTCGGGGTTTACTCTCATTTACTCTTCTTTTTTTTTTTTTTACTTTTTCAGGTTTTCCCTCCATCCCATGCAAATTAAGTTTTGCAGTCAACTTTACTACGTACGTAGTACTAGCTAGCTGCTGCTTCTGTGCACAAAAAGTCTACTGTATTGTTTTTACTTTAAATAGAGTGGTGCAACTGTTTATTCCTTATTCCACAATGTGGATGCCACCACTATCACTATGTTACCCTTTTCTATCTTGCTTACCTTCTTTCCAAACTTTTACAGGCTGGTCGAGTTATGTACGTGCTCTTTTTAGTTAACCAATCATTTTAGATTTTTTTTTACCTTGTTCACTTTTCATCAATACAATTCTTTACTCCGAAAATTATATATATATTGTTCTAACATATATATTACGTCCGTACTTTTATGTTTTTCAAGCCAATTTTTTGCCGGAAATTTCACTTTTCAATCAAAAACTATTTTGAACCCAAAAAATAAAAATGAGGCCTTTATCGTTCGTTACCAAAATGGTCTGGGTAAACTTTTTAAAAAGGTGTTCATTAGTACTGTATATAATACAATGCCAAAGTGTTTTTTTATAAAATTCGTACACATCTATTTATCCTTCGCAAACATTCTATTTTATTTACGCGAAGCTCTTTTTACTATGATATCAGTATCCGACCAATGCCACTCGGAATATACGTAGTGATAAATTAAGGTGATCGAGGGTCAATGGCACGTGGTATCATCAACAACAATCCACTCGTATATAAAGCCTTCTCTTCCTTCACCTTGGTTTTTTCTAATTAAGAATAATAGATGCACTTCGAGCTTGATTTAGCTATTTTCTGTGAGAATTTATGGTGGTCATATTTATTTTGTTCAATCTCATTTTAATTCACGTGTTTTTTCATGCGTTTTGCGACCTTCTTTAGATTTGAATGACTGAGCCTTCCTAGCTCGGTTGGTTTTGAAGGGTGCGCATGAGAGGTAGTTGGTGTCATTTTTTTTTGATAAGGTAAGGATTAGGGTCGCCGCAAGTAGTTGGTGTCAATTTGAAGGCTAAAAGCCTCGTATTGACATTGCCCACTTGAAGGTCGGTTAGTTTGTTGCTTGGTTCAATATAATATGTGGAGGATAAGACAAAAAATAATACCTGTTGATTTATGAACCATCAACATCGATAGGGTTTGATTAATCATAAAGAGAAAGATAGAACATAACTAATGGACATCCAAATAGGCCCTTATGGTTCGCAAAATATCGAACAAAACAAAATGATAGGAAAAGGGTAGTACATAACTAATGTGGACATTCAAACTTGTTTTTGTTGATTTGTAACGAGATCAAATGGGAATAATAAAGTAAAGAACGATATAAAAATTTATGTGATTAACTAACTTTGTATTAGTTACGTCCACGAGAAGAATCACAATATATGTGACGTTAAATTCCCTAACACCTTGCGGAATCCGATCAATAACAGATTCAAGGCATCTTAACAATTTTTGTGCACCACCCTTCAACTTCTTTCCTAAGTTATGCGAGCCACTATCATATTATCTACATAGAGGAGGATACAATTAGTTTAAACTTCTTTCCTCGTCATTAGAGTGGTGTAGTGGCTCGTACATAACTTAACAATGGTATCAAAACAAGTTCTCACTGCCTTTAAATATTCAAATTTTGAGCCAAAGTTTTCGACGACATATTTTTTGGTCTTGATGATGCAAATTATGTAACGCCTATAGAAGGACAATAATCAACTGACAAAGGGAGACTTTTCCACTACAGCAAAGTCGAACTAGGGATTGCATGCATATACAATTACACATCCTTGCACATTTCAAGCAATTTATAACGCCTATAGAAGTACATACTAGGTTCTATAATCTTTATTGGCATAAATACATCAAAATTATTTTGGATCCGTTTGTTAACCATAGCAATGTAGCATACATAGCTAGGTTGATGACTTGGTACACGACACATGCCCAAACTACACGAGCTCGATTCGTGCAACATTTGTAATACTGTATTATGCATTTATGCCCTCCTATCTTGTTACAAATGAACTCGTTTTGGATAATATACATGTTTTTATATCGCCATATATCTAAAACATTTCAATCTTGTTACAAATGGCCTTGTTCTGGATGACGTACATGCATGTGTGTCTCTATTTCATCGGATATCTAAAACAACATTCGTCACACTTCATTAGCTCTAACTTATTCTTGTGTTTAAGAGATATATATTATATACTTTAGGATTTGAATCAAATAAAAACTTTTCTTAACCTATAAACTAAAACCATGAAAATCAAACAGAAATACATAAATACGTAAATATGAAATAGATATATATGAACACAAGAAAAATACGTGAACTCCAAACATGTTTGTGATTTTATGCTATTATGTTCTTGTGTAGCAATTTGATCCATAACACATGATTTTCAGAAATTTTGTTATTACATATAAATCCGAATTTTTCATTGTCCCTCTTCAAGGCCGGACCTCAAATAATTGAAACGTACTCTCCTTTCCCTAGTTCTTTTCATAAGTTACAAAAGCTCACAATTTTTCTTCCCATTAAAGGGTGAAAATGATACAGTACGTAGAAGCATAGACGGACACAGGGGGGTCATGCGTGGGCCCGTGCCCCCCCTTCCGTCGGGTATTACTAGTATATATATGTGTATTTTTAGGATATAAATATATTTTAACTTAATTGGTATTAATATGACATGAAGATCAACTAGTCTAGATGGTTTATTGTACTATTTTGTTTTTTACTCCACCAAGGTTCAATTCCCCATAGCATCATTTTACTTTTTTTATTCACATTGAATGTATTTCTTTCCAACTTTTCCCTATAAAGTAGTCATTTTTTGCATAAATTAGATGACATACGTAATATTATTTTTTTGATAAATAAGTGACTTTTTATACTATTTAAGGTATTAAATAACTAAATGTATCGGTTATTATTGATTCGATTGAATCTCCAAAACAAGTTGTGCCCCCCCTTTAAATTCGTTCTGCGTCCGTCACTGCGTAGAAGGGATTGGAAATATGGAATATGGCATAGGTGGACACAGGGGGGTCAAGCATGGCCCGGCCCTACTTCCCTGGGTAAATGTTGTTGTATGTTGATATAATTTTAAATTAAATATGAATATATTTTAAATTAATTTGTATTAGTATGACATGAAGATCAACTAATCTAGATAATTTATTGTTCAAATTTGTTTTCATTCCATCAATGTTCAATTCCATAACATCATCTTACTTTTTTATTCACATCTATATAATATATATATATATGTTAGGTGGTGTCCCCATTAAATGCTCCATTTAGTGTTGATTGTAATCCTCCTTATATAATCATCATTATGAAAATTAAAATCCAAGAAACATCATTAGCTTAGTGATAGTAGTGTTGCTCATTAACCCAAAGGTCTAAGGTTCAAAACTCTGTGATAATGAAACTGATACCAATAATAAATGTTTTGTTTCCTTTTTTTTTTACTATAGAAAATCTTAATTCATGTCTTAAAATGATTTAAAATTAATTTACCAATAATAAAATAAGGTTAATTTATAATAACTTTTTTCATCCATCACTATAAATATATTAAGAAGATACATTGACTATTTATATTCATTTTTAGTATTTATCATTTTATTCTTATTATATAATATTATAATAAGATATTTTGTTATCATAGGTCCCTAAAGTATGTCATACAAGTATGTTAGATACTATTAATTTGTAATTATGATATTTATTATATTTGATCATCATTATAAGTTAGATGACAAATTTAGACTAACAATAATGCAAGTATAAAAACAAATTGGAGAAATGTCATATATATATATATATATGCATTCATATAGGATGACAATTCCCAAACTAAATTTGTTAGTTAGTAATTGAAAACTAAAATGATGACATATAAAATAAATTAGAATTCTTTATCAATGGCCGAAAAAAATAAAAAACTTTATATTTGTCTTTAGTTATAAAATATATTATTTCTATTGTATAATAATATTGGTTGAAAAGATGGAAAAATAATAAAATTTTAACATTACAAAATACAATATTCATGCAAAAAATAGCAAACTATTTTATTAAAACTTAAGAATATTTTGAAATTATTTTCTATAAATTAAATAAATAATAATCAAAATAGAGAAAAATAAAAAAAATGTTCCTTGTGTAGCATGGAAAATCACGCTAGTTTAATGTATTCCTCCCCAATTTTTATTTTTTCCTATAAAGTAACTAAATTGATCGGTTATCCTACTATATCTTTAAAGCAGAACCTATTCAAGTCTCATCCTTCCGCCACGTGTCCTTAATTCAGCCCTTTTTTTTCAACCAAAAAAAATAAAATAAAATTCAACCCACTCTCCATTTTTCAGCCAAAAAACTTCCACATTCATTGCCTTTTAACTTCCACACACCACTCTCCTTTAACTTTCACACACCACTTCTTTTTTAACCTCTCTCTTATTCTGCACACCACTCCCCCTTTAACTTCCACACACCATTCATTTTTTAACAGCTCTCTTATTTATTTTTTTAGCCATTCTGTTTTGTTATGAACTTTTGAAAACTATCACGTTCAGAATCTAAGCGTTTTTTAATTTTTCAACTTTTGGTAATTACTATGTTGATCATTTACAAAGATGGTTTATAATTGTATAGAATATATAATTACAATATATAAAATAAATTCAAGTTGGCAAAATAATATGTAGGATAAAAAATTGTCAACATTATTTCTGATTTACATACTCATCTAAAAGATAAATGTTTTCAAATATAAATAAATAAAAAATGGTATTGTGGTCTCAAATAAATTATTGTTGATTATCTTCCATCAATCAAAGTATTATCACGTGCTTAGCACGGGACTAACATAGACTAGTTCTTAATTAAGTTGAATCTCCTAGACAAGTTGTACCCCTTTAAATTTGTTCCGCCTCCGTCATTGAATATGAGATTAGTCTGATTATAAATCTATATATATATATATCATTCCGAAGAGAATCTTTACTGTTTAAGCTCCCACGTAGGACTTTTCCCGATACGGAACCAAAATATTGTTCTTTAGCAGCTTAAATATAACTTTAAAATTATACAAATCCAGAAACATTTTAATGGGGGTGTGATTTACCGGCAATAACCGGTTGCGGCTAGCTCGTGATCCTCGTTGTAAAACGAGGTCGCCATCAATTGTAATCAGACTCCGAAGAGCCATTGACAAATCAAAATGTGCCACGTGTTGATTTCGGATCTTTTTGTGGCTGCTGGATAAGATTACTGGGTCCATCTCAGTGCAGCTGCTGCCTATCACTCGTTCTATTCAACCACTATGAATGCATAATGAATGATGATATATATCTAGATGTTAATGTTACTTCAAAGTACATTGTGTCACACCTAAAAATATTATACGCTGTTTTAGGCCTTGGTCATGAAAACTAACTAGTTTAACCTCCGTACCATTTACGGGTAATATGATTTTAAACCCGATTCAATATACATATGTAAAGTCAATTATCATATTAAAATTATAGGATTATATATATTTATCTTCGTATTGTGATGAGTTTATTTTTACCAACGATAGTAAATCAACTCATAATATAAATAAGTTGGATATATTCAAAAATTACTTTAAGATAAATATCATGTTTTATTAAATAATAGTATTTATTAGAACTTACTTATTATGACAAAGACAATAATATAGATTGCGAGATATAAGATTGGGATTAAGGGCACTTCTTATTTTATAGATTAGGTTACCCGTGCAACAATATCTTCTTTTCAATTAGTTACAAAGGCAATGGATATCCTATAATCTCATAATTGCCTAATACAAAAAATCAGGTTTTGGTTCAAGTGAGGACTACTCTTATGGTAAGGACTACTCCTTATGGTAAGGAGTGATCTCATTCATTAGATTTACCTCCTTATTATATAATGAACGGTCCAGATTTTTTTTTTAAAAAAATATTTTCAAGATAGACTTTTTTTTTTAAACGAAAACGATATTTTTTTTAACTATTAGTTCAATTTTTTGTTCTATGAGTTCAACTTTTATATCTTTTGAGTTCATTTTTTGTATAATTCGATTTTCACATAAATAAATTTGTTTTAGTTTAATAATTTATTAATTCAAAAATATTTTTTCTACAATACATAAATAAAAAATTAAAAAAATACCTTTCTTCACAAATACAATGATTATAACCCTTAAATGTGGTAGTTCAATTTTTATAACAAAAGTGTTCAATTTATTATATTAAAAGTTCAATTACGTGTACTAGAAGCTCAATTTTGTAATTTGTAGTTTTATACGGGTTCAATTTTTTGTACAATAAGTTCAATTTTTTCTTAGTGTTAGTTCAATTTTTATTAAAGTAAGTTCAATTTTTATATTATTTGATTTTTTCGAAAATGAAAATTAATTAAAAAATTGAATTTTGATTTTGATTTTTTGAAAAATATAAAAATTAAAATAATATGGATCATCCATTATAAAGTAAGGAGGTAAATCCAATGGATGAGGTTACTCCTTACCGTAAGGGGCTGTCCTTACCATAAGAGCAGTCCTCACCAGAACCTAACTCCAAAAAATCATATATATTTATATTTCTATTGTGATGAGTATTTTTTATGTACGCAAGGGCCCGGTTGATTATTTTATTAAAGATATGACACGTGGCGCAATTTTCTGTGAAGACTTTGTCTCCGCTTTATACTATAGACAGTATACATAAGCCATATTTTATGTAAATATTCATCATCTTGCAAGGGATCAACGAACTAGGCAAAGGAAATTAAACAAACAAGTAACGAACAAAAACACGAGCAATTCGAAATCAAATTTGCAATTCTTATTACTCAAGAGTGAAATTACAAACGCAGTTCTTAGTCCCTAGGTGTACACAACCCCTAATCGCCAGACTTCGATCCCTCAACGTCGAACACCCCTTGTAACTCGACAATGCAAACTCGACCCACACCTTTAGGCTCCGTTCGGTATGTCTTGATTTTCAGCAAGCTTGAGCTTTTTCGTAGCTTTTCAACTAGCTTTTAAAGAGTCTACCCCCTTAGATTGTGAATGTTTAGGATTCGTTCGGCATATCTAGCTTTTTAGGCTAGCTGGAGCATTTTTTAGCGTTTTCAACTAAAAATTCACAATCTAAGGAGGGGTAGATTTTTGAAACGCTAGCCGAAAAACTACGAAAAAGCTCAAGCTAGCTGAAAAGCTAGATTGGCCGAACGGAGCTTTAATCTTCGTACACAACTAGAATAAAGTCTCTGTGTGTTCTCCTAGATCACACACAACTCTCTAAGCCTTTCTAAGCTCGTTAGTTTTAACTTAATACATCAATCTCTATATATATTAAAAGCTAGGGCAAAATCCTATCTTTTAATATAAAATAAAGATTAATTAAAATAAATCTTATCTTAAGAAATAGAATAGTTCCAAGATAAAATCTATCCTAATGAGAAGATATCTCGTCCTCCTTAAGATTTTATCTTCTCTCTATAATCGTCAACTAACGCGTCCTTCCAAATAAGGAAAGATCCATCTTTGGTGCCCACGCGTTGATCTAGCTTTCCATATATAGTCTTAGGCATTTGTGTTGATCCCATGGTATTACAATCAGGAATCAACGAGCACGTCGACTATAACTTTGTCAAATTCCAGGATAGGATGTTGGCTTTGATGGAAGAGAAAAGGGCACCTGGGGTAGTAGACATTGATGAAGATCAACTATGTTTTCAAGTGAGTGAACTTCTTACACTTGAGACTGACATTCGAGAGCGTGTCACAAATGAGGTGCGAGAGTCTTTTGAAGAAAAAATTACTGAGCAGAATCGAGTACTTGTCAAGATGCAAGAACAGATCTCACAAATGGCTAAGCTTCTTCATCAACAACAGCAACAAGATGGCCCGCGAAATGATGCTTGATGACTAATTTCAATAATCAAACAAGGCTGATTTTGGTTTGTTGAATATTTGAACATGTTGAATGCTAATTAGTGTAATTTCAGTACTCTTAATTAATTAAATGTCAGCACTTTTGATCTTAATTAATTAAATGTCAGTACTTTATTTTAGGATTGAATATATTAATGTTTGTAGGTATATTAAATAATATAATATTTATTTCATTGAAAATGATTTCCATTAATTACACTACCAAATTGCCGAGGATAGATTTTCTCGCTAATTAGCGAGAACATGATGTTCTCGGCAATCTCGAATACTACTAAATTACCGAGGACATGATGTTCTCGGCAATTACCGAGGACATAGTGTTCTCGGTAAGTGTTCTCGTTGAAGTTGGCAAGGGGTTGCTTTTGACGACGAAATACCGACAAAATTAGCAAGGACTAGGGTTCTTGGTAATTACCGAGAACATTTGTTCTCGGCAAATTTTGCTAGAGCCCAATCGCCGAGAACCTATAAGTTCTCGATAAATGAGATTTACTGAGAAAATTTTAAGAATTACCGAGAACATGGGTCCTCGGTAATTCACAGTTTTTTTGTAGTGAATGATCCTGAAACACTTAGCAAAGTACATTAAATATTTCACAAGTGTTCAATCATCATCAAAACCAGTTGGGATCATTATTGAGATCAATCACTATCCCAACAATTTTCCCATTTTTTATGATGAGAAACACTTGGGAAAATTTAAAGTAAACGTATGTAAATAACAACTATGTACAAGAATTCCCCCTGAGTAGGACCTTCGTAGTACCTACTTACCAGTTAGCATAATTTCCCCTCAGCATGTGGTTGATCCTTTTATACCAAGAACTAGTCGCATCTCTACAATTTTCCAAACTTTTCCCTTTTGGTATCATCAAATAATTCAATTTGATCCTTAATGAAACATTTTTAACACTTAAGCACATAACGCAACATAGAACTAAGAGTTATATCATTCAATGCATAATAGTGTGGATTACATAGCCTGGGAGCGACAAAGGTTAGGTTTTGAGATATCAAAATAAGAACAAGAAAACAGAAAAAGATCAAACACTCAAGCACAACAATTAATGGGTTAGGGATCAAGAAAGGGATTCCACTCATGATTTAGGGTCAAAGATATTGTTCCCTTCCTTGCTCAAAAAGTGATTGAGAAGAACTTAGTTGGTATCATTCATCTTCTCCAATTTAAAAAATCCGAGCACTTAAACTCCATCTCGAATTCATCCATGTATCCTTTCTCTCTCCTTTTTTTTCTTTTTAATCTCCTCTCATTTTTTAACTTCCTCTCCTTCTTTTTCTTTTATCGATACAGAGGGATCGATCTCCAATTTTTTTTGAATTGAGCATCAAGCTTCTCCTTTTAAATGTTGCACCACACATCTTTTTCTTTGTAGCTAAATCGACCAAAATTATACTCACTGATCCTTTGATACCGATCAGTCAACAAATGTCCTCTTTTCTTGAGCTCCGGGATCAATAATCTTTACCACCACCATGAATGGAATAAAAATGCCAGTTTTGGATAGCATAAAGGGTGTATGAAAAAAAAAATCAAGCATATCCAAAACA
Source organism: Polygonum aviculare (assembly GCA_934048045.1). Classification (NCBI taxonomy): domain Eukaryota; kingdom Viridiplantae; phylum Streptophyta; class Magnoliopsida; order Caryophyllales; family Polygonaceae; genus Polygonum; species Polygonum aviculare. The sequence goes on from OW204025.1 coordinate 26,495,945, forward strand.
AATAAACAAACATGGCAAGGAGAATTCAACTGATCTAGACAAGTAAATCTCGTAAAAATAGGGTATAAACAAAATTGGTTCATAGGAAACGTTTACCTGGATCAAGGTTTGGGAAGACTTATGATTAACTATCATATCGGCTTATAACGAGGGATAACAAGATCAAGTTAGTCATTTTGGGATCAAAGAAAGAGTTTTCATGCTTCAATTAATGATATCTCAAAAAGTTGAATTGAATGTGTCAGGGATCAATAATCAAAACAAGCAAATCATCATGAACTCTTAGTCTCTCAAAATCAAAGAAGGTATCACTTATCGGTATTGTTCCCCTGGATCAATAAATTATTCTATCCGTGCTTGTCACATCAGCTCACTGGTTGAGCACTCATGGTAGTACAATGAGGTCTCGGGTTCGAGACTCCAGGGTGGCAGTTTGCCCTATTTCCTTCAGAGCTGGTTATTAACCAATTGTAATCCCTTGTGGATGCTCTAGGCAAGCCCAAATAGTACTTGCGGCGACCCTAATCCTTTTCTTATCAAAATAAATAAATTATTCTATCCAATCATCGAGGGAATAGTGGACCGGGACTTGACTAGTTCATGGTGATTATGCCTAAGAGAATCATAAGATGCTCATTGGTTTTCTGTCCAATTCCTTGGTGAAAATGTCTGTCACTTCGTTTTCGGTCCTGCAATGATCCTTCTTAACAAAACCTTTAGCAACATTATCTCGTAAAAAATAGTGATGAATGTCAATATGTTTAGTACGAGAGTGTTGGACAAGGTTCTTAGAAATGTCAATTGCACTAGTGTTATTATAGCGTATGCTAATAATTTCAGGAGACATACCATAATGCTCTAATTGTTACTTCAACTAAAGTACCTAGGAACAATAGGTTGCGGCCGCCACATACACCACTTCGGTCGTAGATAAGGTTAATGAGTTTTTTTTCTAGATACCTAGGAAACAAGACAAGGACCAATGAATTGAGCAATTCCCGAAATGCTTTTTCGATCCACCAAATGCCCAACATAGTCAGCATCTGTGTAATTTACACAAACAAAGTCGAAGATCCTTCTTTCTTGTTACGAAAAGAATTTGTTTCCTTCGGCCCTTTTGTAAAGTGAGGGGAGGTTGTCAATGTTTTCTTTGAATCTTCTTATTCCCCCTCACTCCAACCTGCATAAGAAAGGTTAGGTTTTGACAATCCAGGCAAGCTTACCTTTGCCTAGTCATTTTTTGTAGTAAATATGATGATCCCTAGGACTAGCAACATAGTGTTCAAGTAAGTTCAAATCATTACTATCATTCCTAAATAGATTTTTCTTGGTTCTAGGTGAGCCTTGCTTAGCATGCTGAAATTTATTTGAGGACCTATGAGCATTGTTCTTAGGGGGTGACTGGGAGGTACTAGCATTATTGATCCCAGACCTAACCTTTTCAGATTGTGTCTTACGTTTTTCACAATCCTTCTTTCTATGTCGCCCATTACCACGATACCAGTAAGTCATCAAATAATCTCCCATGTAGTACTTGGAATTGCTTTTCTGAACTCTCCTCTGATTGATCTTGTCCCTATTAAGGTCCTTAGGTTCACTACTCTTAAACTGCTTAATAAATATCCTATATGCTGGTTGACCCACATACCAACACTCAGAATGATCCTCCTTGTTTTTCTCCTTCTAGAACATGAATTCTTTTCATCAAGTGCAAGTTTTTATCTTTCAAGTTTTGGAGTTCCCTAACACATTGTTCGTGTAACTCAACAATATCAAAATTCATATGATCTTTATCCTTGTCCTTATCTCCAGTAAATCCTATTCCAAATCTTTAAGGAACGAAAGTGGGACCAATATCCACTAGCTCCCCCTTACTAGTTGTATTAGCTTCTTCTACAGTTTTGAGCAAGTTCTCTTTTTCAATTTTAAGCGCAAGAATATCGGAAGCAAGATCATCATTAGTCGTTTTGAGATTCAAAATTTCAATTTTAAGATTAGGACAAGTAGTGCAGGGATCAACAGATTTTTCAATCATGTTCTTCAAAGATAATTGAAGATCAGTGCACAAATCATCAATTCTAGTAAACTCAACCCGAACATCATGATTTTCATCATGCAAATCTTTAATAATCTCAATCAAGCCCTTTTTAGACAAAGACTTTAAAGAATCAATGAATTCAGAGTCATATACATCCTCATCTTTCGAAGGCATAGCCATCAAGCATATCTTCGGATGAATAATGAATTCGGATTTTTCATCATCAAGATTGCCCCAAGCTGCCATGCAGGCTTTGTTGTGGTTGTTGGGCTTTCCATCATGATCTCCCTTTGAGCAAGAACGAGTATAGTGACCCTTCTCATGACACTTGTAGCATGTGACGTTCCTTAGGTCCCTTCTTTCAACATTGTTTCCACGGTAGGAATTAAAAGGTTTGAATTTTTCCTTGTTGAAGAGAATACGCATTGCCATAGTGAGAAGAGCCATCCCACTATCATCATTGATTGTATCTCTTTCTCCTTCTAGGATATCATAAGGAACCTTTTCCTTCTACTAGTTGATCATTTTAACATCCTCTTCATTCACCTTGGATTTGTTGCAACATGATTTCTCATTCAAAGAATTCATCTTTTTTTACCTATTTGAAAAACATACAGTCTAGAGAAAACTCTCTCTGATACCAATTGTTTGATCTACATGTGTTAGAATACAGACGTTGATCCTTTAGAGGGATCAACGAAATGGGCACCGGAAATTAAACAAACAAGTAACGAACAAGAACACGAGTAATTCCAAATCAAATTTGCAATTCTCATTACTTAAGAGTGAACTTACAAATGCAGTTCTTAGTCCCAAGGTGTACGCAACCCCTAATCGCCAGACTTCAATCCCTCAGCGTCGAAAACCCCTTGTAACTCGATAATGCAAACTCGACCAACACCTTTAATCTTCGTACACAACTAGATTAAAGTCTTCGTGTGTTCTCCTAGATCGCACACAGCTCTCTAAGCCTTTATAAACTCGTTTGTTTTAACCTAATACATCAATCTCTATATATACTAAAAGCTAGGGCAAAATCCTATCTTATAATATAAAATAAAGATTGATTAAAATAAATCTTATCTTAAGAAATAGAATATTTCTAAGATAAAATCTATCCTAATGAGAAGATATCTCGTCCTCCTAAAGATTTTATCTTCTCTTCATAATCATCAACTAACGCGTCCTTCCAAATAAGGAAAGATCCCTCCTTGGTGCCCACGTGTTGATCCATCTTTCCATATATAGTCTCCGGTTTTTGCTTTGATCCCATGGTGTTGCAATCAGGAATCCACGAGCACATCGACTATAGCTTTGTTCCCTTAGTTGGTTATGATGATTGGTCCTGCTTTTTTTCTTTTGCTCATTTATACTTGAATGATCTTGAAACACTTAGCAAAGTACATTAAATATTTCACAAGTTTTCAATCATCATCAAAACCAGTTGGGATCATTATTGGGATCAATCACCATCCCAACATATTCTTATAAATGAATGAGGTTAATACTGAAACCGATGCAAGGAAATATGTTAAATGAAAAATACTCCTACTATTCTGGAAAAAAAATATTTAGAATGAAAAGTGTTTCTAAATGGATAGCGTACGAAAGAATTGAAGAGAGAAACGTGTGAATTTGTATTGAATGTATGTGAATGCGAATAATGTGTACATTGTGTGTGATTTCGTGACCCCCCCTCTATGTATATATAGGGGATGCCTAGAAGATAGAGTGTTTACAATATAGAACACTAACTAGATAGATATGCATCTACTAGATAGAATTTCCTAAATATGATATAATTCCGCCTATACAAGATAAAAGGAACCCTTATAAGATAGAATTGTCGACTATCTTATATCTTGGCGGCCAAATATGCTGATTTCGTAGCTCATTACTCGGACTGCCTTCTAGAACCTCGTTACTCAGCTCTACGGGCTTCTCATGGGCTGCGCTAGAGAGCTCTGTGGGCTTTTAATGATAGGGCCCAACACTTCCCTAGATAAGATAAGATTTTCTTCAATATGGTGGAATGTTCCATGTAACAACTTCGGATTCTTCAGATCTCGTCGTTTCTCGTGGGCCTATCTAGATACGCGTGCGGGTTCAGTAAGGATTATGGGTCTCAAGCCTTGGGTCCAACAATACCCCCGGATCGGGTTGCAAATCCAGATCCGCTATGGAGTTGGAAGCCGATTCGTAATGTGTCGTCGAAGTCTCTGCTGTCTTAAAACCTTGTTGACTTGTCCAGAACCATCGTCAAAGAGGATTCTAGAGTTTGAACACTCTTGGTAGATGTCCAAGAAACTGAAGAACATATCTCAGCTTGAAAGCTTATGTCTTGAGAACCGCGTCCCGAAGTGACTTCTTAAGGTAGTAAAACTGGTTGGCCTTGCTTGTCTTGAGATGTCTTGAGATTCTACTGATGAGAAGTATGACTACTAGGACGTAACTGGTCATTAGAGAAACTCTGTCAGGTATCTCTAGTCCAGTAACCTAGTACTAGGAGCTTTCGTAAGACCTTGTCTCTTGTAAATGTACCCCAGACGGAATAGCGAATATAACGTCGTTTGAGGCTTCCTAAAATGTACTCGAACCCCGGTCTTAGGTCAGAGATGATCAGCTAGGATGGGAGTACTTCAATGGTTTCCAGTTTGCTGATCTAGAAGAACCGGCTAGCAGCCGTACTCCTCTGAATTCAAGTACCCCTGTGTTGTTATTATTCCGTGTGTTAGAACACTTGTCTTGAATTGACTTCGTGGTGTATCATATTCCTTAAGCCAAGAACTTTTGTTTTTGCGGTGTCGTAACGTCTCCACCTTGTAAGAGTTTCCACGTACCCTTGTCTGGGTTCGCGTTCTTGATATGAGATCCAGAAGTGTAATCCTTCTGCTTGAGGAAACTCTCTTGCGTAACCTCGTTTATGTTCTCCTTTGCTAGCACTTGTTTCTTTCTGTTAATAACTTCGTCTTGTTGATGTTGATGAGGCACTTCCTGGTGTGGTACTAATACCATTCCCTGTGTTGTGGGGTGATTCTCCATACCCCATGTATCTTGGATTCCATGTCTAACCATGTTGGCCCTTTGTATGGCCAGTTAAGCTTTGATGCGTATGTGTGTTTCGTGACACTCAAAAAGTACTTTATGATCTTAGAGTCATAGCGTATAGGCTTAGACTAGAGGTAACCATCGATGTGTCGCCAAGGGTGTTTCCGTGGCGCTTGTCTAGATATTGTATCTAGAAGCGACCGTTCGGTCTTGTGTTACTATATCGTCTTCTAGTTGTATGGAGTGAGTCGATGTCTTAGTAATGAGAAGGTCAATCAGTATTACGATCACCTTTCAATAATATAGGCAAGCCATGTCTAATGGTTCCTATTTCGAAGCAGAGAGGTGTATCTCTAGAGTCTGTATCTAGAAATGATTGCTTCGCTTTTGTCTTTTGTTGAACGGCACACTCGTTCTTTGACGGCAGGGTGTGGGTCGATGCATGTTTCGAAAGTGTTTTTGTAAGTTCGGTCCAGGATTGTACCCCGGACGTAAGTGCGATGCGGCGTCCCGCAATAGTGGTTACTCGATGTGAGTATGCTCTAGAGCTTTGTCAGTACGCAAATCGTACCAGAGGGAACTCCCTGGTTAGATGTTCTTGCGACCATACCAGGGGGGAACTGCCTGGTAATATGTATGTGAATTCATACCAGTGGGAACTGTCTGGTAATATGTGTTTGTAACCATTCCAGGGGGACTGCCTGTTTGGATATTTCTTGACCGTTCCAGGGGGAACTGCCTGGTAGGATATGTTTTATGGATCCATCGTTTCGTGCGAGTTTTGTCGTGCGAGATTTGCACCACTGGCGATACATGCCTAGGTCAACTTATGAACCTAACCGTAACGTCCACGAGATTTGTGGGATAATCTGGCGATAAATGCCTAGGTCAACTTATGGGCCTAAAATATCCTTTCTCGCGAGATTTGCGGGATATCTTCCGCGAGATTTGCGGGAACATGCGTTTGCAACCGTACCAGGGGGACTGCCTGGTAGGATGTGTTTTGTAACCGTTCCAGGGGGACTGCCTCGTAGGATAATTTGTAACCGTCCCAGGGGGACCGCCTGGTAGGATATGTTTGCGCAATAACGTTGTAACCCGTTACTAGTCTGATCAGGACTACTGGGTAGGTATCCTAGGGGGGAAGACTTTGTGTCGTGCTGGCTTTTGCACGACACTGTCCATGCTAAGTTTGCAAACAATCTTCAGGTATGTAATATGCCGAAAGAATTGCAAAGAAAGGAAAGAACAATAGTGTTTCAACTAATGCTAAATGCTAGAACTGTAATCTAGAATGCAAAGCTGGGTAAATAGTGTACCACTTTCTTGTGAACTTTGAAGTTTTGTGGATAACCAGTGTCTGGTGCTGGCACGAGCCTTTCTTGTGTAGTCCATGTGTAAGTATTCCACCTGTAATGCTTGAAATCATACGAGCATTAGCATGGATTGCTCTTAAGGCGTTATTAGAGAGCAACGTAGCCATGAGTATGGAAGTCAATCTTCAAGAATATAAGGACTAGCAAGTGGGTACTAGATAGGGGAAAACTTAGCCAGCTTCGGAGTCTAGATACCGAAACAGGAAAAGTACTGGATTAGTTCTCAAACAATGTCACGTGATAGTGGTAACTCTAGATAATTTGTCAATAACAATGGATGGAGAGTATGCACAGTCCAGATCAGATCCAGAAAAAAGGAGGAAATTAAAACAAGAGTCAGAAAAGTGTTGGTTAAAGATGCTTCCCTGAGCATTGAAGATATGGAACTCCTGCTAGGTCATCTAGGTATCGCATGACCTGAGAGCACGGATCTTTTGTTGTCATAAAAGGTCGCGAGCTTCCGTATGTGAGGTTCCTGTCACTTTCTTGGGTATAAGAGTGAATGTAAATCATTAGTACGTCTAGGAGGAGTCTAGAATATCCTCAAAAACATAGATCAAATAATCGTGTTCCAATCAAGCGATTTATCATTGTGTCTAGCAATTAAAACTAGTGAGCAGTAAATATGTATGAGCATAAAAGATCGATGCTTGTAAGAAAGAGAGATGATCTTTTACCAAAATAAAAGTATAGAATGAATTGTGAGATAAAGGAACGAGGAAACCAGTATATGAAGGACTGGAACTTGATCCTGACTCCAGAAGGGTCGTCTAGGTCGATTCGTCCCGTTGTGTCCAAGTTGGCTTCACGTTGTGTTTCTCCAAGATATGGCGTCGAAGTCGTTATGTCCCTTGATGCTTCTTTGTGACCATTAAGGTCTAGCTTTGAGGTTACTTCTGTGATTTTTCTAGGAGTATCTGGAAGTAATCCAGCGATCGACTGGATTGGCTTGCTCTCCAAGCAAGACAGTTAGATGGGTGTCGCGGCTAGATCTGGCGTCTAGAAACTCCGATTGCGTGTAAAAACTGTGATCGCATCTAGATACTCTGTCCAGAAACTCCGAGCGCGTGTAGAAACTTCGATCGTGTGTTGAGACTCCGATCGCGTCTAGAAACTCCGCCCAGAAACTCCGAGCGCGTGTAGAAACCCTGATCGGCTGTCTGGAAATTCCGATTTTGCCTAGGATCCTGATTAATTGTCTCCGGTGTGGAAGCGTTCGATGTCAATTTGATTTCTTCCGGAGAATCTTTGGATGGCGTCGATGACTAGCCACCTTGTACGCCCCGAGCTTTCTCCTATTGTTCCTTGTACTGGGCGTTTCCAGCATCGTCTTGATTTTCGATGTTGTCTTCTTGCTTCCGACATGGATGTTAATTGAATCGAAAGTTATTTGCTTTCGTTTGGAATTAATCTTTCGTCTTCTGTCCATACGTAGTGCGATCCGGGCAGTTCGTCACTCCGGTAGGCCGGTCTGGCGGCGCAACCCGGAATCGCCTTCTGGTTGAGAGTCGTTGGATCGTGTCGAAACGAGTATATGATGTCAATTGTGTCGAAAGTTTGTTGCTTTTGTTCGGAATTACTTCGTTCTCAGCCCCACGGTGGGCGCCAAATTGTTAGAGCCAGGAATCAACCAAGCAAGATTGGTGACCCCTTGACCTAGATCGGGCCTGAACAAAGTAAAAAGAACGAAAGAATTGAAGAGAGAAACGTGTGAATTTGTATTGAATGTATGTGAATGCGAATAATGTGTACATTGTGTGTGATTTCGTGACCCCCCCTCTATGTATATATAGGGGATGCCTAGAAGATAGAGTGTTTACAATATAGAACACTAACTAGATAGATATGCATCTACTAGATAGAATTTCCTAAATATGATATAATTCCGCCTATACAAGATAGAAGGAACCCTTATAAGATAGAATTGTCGTCTATCTTATATCTTGGCGGGCAAATATGTTGATTTCGTAGCTCATTACTCGGACTGCCTTCTAGAACCTCGTTACTCACCTCTACGGGCTTCTCATGGGCTGCGCTAGAGAGCTTTGTGGGCTTTTAATGATAGGGCCCAACACTTCCCTAGATAAGATAAGATTTTCTTCAATATGGTGGAATGTTCCATGTAACAACTTCGGATTCTTCATATATCGTCGTTTCTCGTGGGCCTATCTAGATACGTGTGTGGGTTCAGTAAGGATTATGGGTCTCAAGCCTTGGGTCCAACATTGGCCATCTAGTAACTCTAGTTCAATGGTTAATGCTTCAAGACCCGTTGCTCTAAACCTATAGGTGATGACACCTTATATGTGGAACCTAGAGTTTTAAAGTAGTTCACAGGTACTAGGATCATAGATGTACCTTCTAGACTAGTTCTCAAGTGGTGTTTGAGCCTACAAGGCCATCCGCAATGGTGAACCCGAAGACGGATTCTTAACCCCTCCAAACCTTCTTTCTCACGCCTATATCTTCTTCTCTTTTTATAAGAAAAGAATTAGGGTCACCGCAAGTACTAATTGGGCTCGCCTAGAGCATCCACAAGAGATGAGGAATGTATACTAACCAGCTCTAAAGGAAATAGTGCAAACCGTCGTCCTGAGGTCTCAAGCCCGAAACCTCATGGTAGTACCATGAGGTCATGCTCAACCAGTGAGCTGATGCGTTAAGCGCCTCCTACATCTTATTTTAAAACCCATCTTCACTTTATTCACACAACCCCAATTCATTCTTTAAAATTCAATAACTTTATTACTTTCTATTTTTATTTGCCTAACTACACCATTTGATTTAGGCATAATTTGAATATGTATATCTACTTAAATTGACTAGTTCATATCAATTTTTTTTTTTTATCAAAAGTTCATATCAATTATATAATGTCTTATAATATCTCTACTCATCTATACTACCTATAGTATAAAGCGGAGACAATATCTTCACAAAAAATTGCACCACGTGTCATTTCAATAGTAAAATATTCAATTGGGCCCTCCTTTATACAAATTAGGTAGTTAGAATCTCATATAATCTTATCCCGTAAAAATTGATTAAAATTTACCAAAAATTATGAATTATCCCGAAAATTATAAACTATCACTTACCCAGAATTATTTATAATATTCCCATAAATATTATTATTTAATAAAATGTCATATATATCATAAAGTAATTTTTAAACAAATCCAACTTATTTATATTATGAGTTGATTTACTATTGATAAAGAAACATTAATCATAATACGAAGATAAATATATGATCCTATCATTTTAACATGATCATTGACATTACATATCTATATTAAATTGGATTTATAATCACATTACCCGTACATGGTACGGGGGTTAAACTAGTTTTATGGTTTAAAACCTTATAATGGGTTAAATTACAAACTAAGATAACCGAATCTTAGTTGACCAGTACCCGATTAATCGGGATTGACATATATGTTACGGTCAGTGATTTAAACTAACGAGATCACATTTAATCAAACTTCAGTTGACCAAATTCGTAATTTCCCGTGGTTAGACACCCTAGCCAATCATAACTTGACTTGGAAAAAAAATCGTTGAATACTTGTTTCTTATCAATCATTGAGTCTGTCGGTAGAATTCATCTGAATCAATTTAATAACGAAACGTTCGTACACTATGTATATTGCTAGAGTCTCAACAACGTTACAAGCAAATAATAATGTATCACATACTTAAAGCATCTCCAATGGGAGAGACTTAGAGATCCAAATAAAATAAAATAAAATAACAATAATGATATTTTTCTAGTTGTTTTATAGTAGAGATTCAATGGGCATCTACTCCCTTCATTAGTAGAGATTCATTTGGATCTCTCATATTTTTTTTTTTACATTTAGTATTTGACCTAAATTAATTTTATACTTTTAAATAATATTATAACAATTATTGTGTTATAAATAATACTAATATAATATATAATACTTTTTTATAATAAATTTTTATAATAAAACATAATCTATTACTATATACTAAAGCGGAAGCAAATTCTGCCACCATATTGCGCCACATCACCCTTTTTTTTTAAAATCTATCTTATTAAATCTTAATTTTATCATAATCTTAAAATATTAGTTCTATATTAGAGTTTGTGTTGTTTAATTAATTATTCAATCCGAATATATAAATCTCTATCTTATCATTATACACATTTAATTAATACAAAGATAGATCTATCATAAACCTTTGATTTAAAAAAGTATTTTTTTCGTCACAATCTATAGATCACAATCATATCATAATATTTTACCCATTTAATTAAATATCATATAAATTTTGCATTATTTTTCGTAATTTTATTATGATATTTTTTTAAATCGTCAATGGTAGCAAATTCTACCACTATATTTAAGAAAAATATTTATTCTAATAAAATAATATATTAAATACATTTTTACTATCATATCATATTAAAATATCAATAAAAAGTATATGTTATATTTAACATATATATCACTAATATTGCATATTGATTACACTTTAGAAAAAAAGATAGACTTCTTAATTAAGATAATAGTTCGAGATAATTTGGTTTTCTATTTAACTTATTAAATATTACCTATATATTATATATTATAATATAGTAAGCCGAATTTTATTTAAACTTATTGATTTTATTATATAAGTTAGTTTACATAATTTAATTTAAATGCCAAAAGATTTGTATCAATCATAAAATGTGATAAAGCATCTTATCTTAAATATATGTTTATGTATGTATAAAAAGTAAATACATAAATAAAATTTATTTATATATGTGATGATATACATGAATTATGTTATTTTATAATCCAAAAAATAAGCATGATTTTAAAACAAATTATATGATAATATTTTTAATTCTTATAGTAAATTCATACACAATAAATAAATAAATAACACCCCGTACAAGGTACGGGTCATCTGCTAGTTAATAACTAAAATAAGAAATAGAAATGTATTGTTCAAGTGCACACCATGCTTAAGCGTACAATTACACTTACACATGTAAAATGGGTGTCTAAAGATAGGTAATTTTATTTTATGTATTTTAAAAAATAAAGATTGAAAAAAATATATTAAAAATTAATTTATAGTTTAATAAATAAAAAATTGAAATTAATATAATTTATATCCAATGGGGGGTTGTCATGTCATGTGTCCAATAAAGCAAGGGCTCTCACAAGAGAGTCGTCCCTCATCAATTCTGGGGCTTTCTTTTCATTTTTTTTTTTTGGCTTTTTTTGGATGAGAGACTCTCTTTGGGACCCCTATTGGAGATGCTCTTATAAACATTGGCCAAGGGAGAGGGGTGTGAGTGGGGGATGTCGCCCTGCTGACGATTGGAGAAACGTAATATATAAACTATCTCATGGTAAGGGTGAGTTTGGAGTTTGGGGACAAAAAAAAAGAAACACTCGGTGATAAGGATCAGACTGTAATTTAAGAAGGTGGATGGTAGATAATGGATGACAAAGGTTGTAAATGGGATGAGGTCGGTGTTAGCATGCTATTAAACACACTTTTTGCACCACGTCGTTTAAAGGCGACGCCGTTTAAAGGCGTCCAATATAATAATAATAAAATTTGAGTCGGAAATTGTAATGTCGTGGCCGGACGCCGTTGGGAGGCGTGGCCGGACGCCGTTGAGCAGCGTGGCCGGACGCCGTTGAAAGGCGTCGGTTGTTATATTTAATTAATAGTATATAAATTATCATATGTGTTTATTAGCACAATTGGTAAGTGGCCTTACTTGTCTTACATGAGGTTCATGGTTCAAATCCCACCACCAACACATTTTTTATCAATTAAAAATGATAATAAATGCAAATGTAGTTAAGAGGATTTGAACCTTCAACTTAGAGGTCCTTTAAAAGAAGTGAGTAATTGTCAACTGGACTAAATAGACTTTATGTATTAAAGAGGTTCTCTAAAAATATATTTTAAACATAGATACCATTAATGACACCGTCCACCGGCGTCCACCCAAGCCGTCCACTGGCGTCCGGCGGCGCCGTCCACCGGCGTCCGGTGGCGCCGTTCAATGGCGTCGTGTGACGCAAGCAAATTTTCGGTACTTCTATTTTCCCACAATTTAATTAATATAATAATTGGACGCCTTTAAATGGCGACGCCTTTTAATGGCGTGGTGCAAAAAGTAAAAAAACAGTGTGCAAAAAGTCGGGGCGTTAAAAAGGTGCATAATTGAAGATTTTAACATTTTGAAGTAGATAAAGAACGCCACGGCTTTTTGCACACTGTTTTTTGACTTTTTGCACCACGCCATCCAAAGGCGTCGCCATTAAAAGGCGTCCGAATATTATATTATTTAAATTATCGGAAAATAAAAGGACAAAATTTTCGTCGCGTCGTGGGCCGCCGCCGGAAGGCGTCGTGGGACGCCGCTCGATGGCGTCGTCGGGCGCCGGAGGGAGGTGTCGTGGGACTGCTCGAATCTGCGCGAGAGTGGACGAGATTTGCGGGATGATACACAGGCGAAGTAGAATGGACTAGAGTTGCGGGATAATACCAATAATGAGTATACCAATTCCATATTTATTTTTGGAAGCAAATCTTTTTTGGTAGAATTTTTACTACTATTATTTTGGAAGTAAAATTGGAAGCAAATCTTTTTTGGTAGTAGAATTTTTGGAAGCAAATCTCACGTTTCCTTTTACTATTATTTTGCATGCTTATTGTGATAATTAATGTATAAGGAAGTTTAATCTTTCTTTGGTAAAAAACAGAGGGTGATCTCCAATTTTATCTTGTGTAAAAAAGAGAGGGTGGGCTAGCTAGTTCCACGACCACGTCCAAACGCCTCACCCTTAGCAGTTCCACACTTCCACGACCGCTAGATGGCGTCATCAATCATCACTGGTCGCTCCTCTCCTGTCGTCGATTGTCGCTCGTCGGTCGTCGTCGCCGCTAGAGTTCCGATCTCGCTCGTCGCTCGTTGCAGTTCTGTTTTCGTCCGTCGTCGCTAGGGTTCTATAATCCGATGCCCCCGCACGCAATCGATCGGCGCTCTACCACGCCTCCATATGGCGCCCCGCCACGCCTCCGATCGGCGCCCCGCCACGCCTCCGATCGGCGCTCCACCACGCCTCCGATCGGCGCTCCACGACGCCTCTAAACGGCGTCCGCCGACGACATTAGATTTTTCCGATCAAAATTTAAGTAATATTATATTTGACGCCTTTAAACGGCGACGCCGTTAAATGACGTGGTGCAAAAAGCCAAAAACGTTGTGTGCAAAAAGTTGTAGTCATAAAGAATCGAGTAAGGCCGAAAATTGGATTTTTAATCGTTTTGCTTTTTATGACGAATTAGATTTTTTTTAGTTGTAACAATTGGATTTATTAACAAATATTACCATCTTAAATTGATTTTCAAATTATATAAACCTTCTTGACATAATATACTCGGTACATTTTATATATACTGATTAAATGTTTAATTAGATTAATTTATCTAAAGTATATCGATATCATGTTCTAAGTCAACTCCTCTCCAAATAAATCCCGATAGAAGACTCTATCGCTGCGTATAAATTATGATTTTGTTATTTAAGACGGAAAGATCTTGTATTATGATTAAAAGACGAAAATGGGTATATAGGCTATGGGCAACCAAAAATGAAGCAAATAGGCTACAAGGAAAAAAAATGAGCCCCCATAGGTTTTTTTCCAATTTTGCCCCTACCTTTTTTTTAAATTTACAAGATGACGTCACCAATGGCATATGATGACGTCAGCACCCCTTACCACTATCGACGTTGACCGGCGTTGACCCATCGTTGACCGGCGTTGACCAGTCGTTGACCGGCGTTGACCAGTCGTTGACCGGCGTTGACCGCCTTGTCATTAGTGATGACATGTAACTTGTCATCAGATGACAAGTTACTTGTCATCAGTCCACGCACAGAAAACTTGTCATTTCATTCACGTACTCAACTTGTCATCTGATGACAAGTCGAGGTAAAAACCATCATTCACACAAAAAACTTGTCATCAGTGATGACCAGTAACGAAATTGACCTATGTGGGATTTGAACCCACATTATTGTGCATCAAGCACATTGCTCTACCATTTGAGCTAATAGGTCATAATTATAAGTAATATATATACAAATCTAACATACCCAAACCCATAAAATCATCCAAAAACATTAAAACAGACCTGTCATCACCCCCCAGATCCGTAAAACAACTTGTCATCACCAAAACACATTAAAAAGGGACTTGTCATCGCCAAAACCCATAAAAACGGACTTGTCATCACCCAGAACCATAAAACACACTTGTCATCAGTCAGATCCGTAGAACAAACTTAAATTGCTCAAAACTCATCAAAAATCACTTGTCATCACCCTAAATCATAAAATCGTCCCAAAAACACTAAAATGAACTTGTCATCCAAAAAACCCACAAACTCAAAACCCCTATACCCGCAACAAAACTTGTCATCACTTAAATCCGAAACACAAAGTTGTCATCCAAAAAATCCAAAAACATATCCAAACCCATAAAATCATCCAAAAAACCTTAAAACAAACCTGTCATCACCCACAAAACCGTAAAACAACTTGTCATCACCAAAACACATTAAAACGGACTTGTCATCGCCAAAACACATAAAAACGAACGTGTCATCACCCAGAACCATATACCACAACTTGTCATCACCCAGAACCTTAAAACGCACTTGTCATCAGTTTGTTTTAAATTGCTCAAAACTCATAAAAAATCACTTGTCATCGCCCCAAAACATAAAATCGTTTCAAAAACCCTAAACTCAACTTGTCATCCAAAAACCCACAAACTCAAAAACCCTAAACCCACAAAAAAAACTTGTCATCACTTAAATCCGATAAACAAACTTGTCATCCAAAAAATCCAAAACCCTCAAAAATCCAAAACCCAAAAATCCCAAAAATCCAACCGGTTGGATCCGGCTCGTACGAGCCCAGATCCGGCTAGATCCGGCTCGTTCGAGCCCAGATCCGGCTAGATCCGGCTCGTTCGAGCCCAGATCCGGCTAGACCCGGCTCGTTCGAGCCCAGATCCGGCTAGACCCGGCTCGTTCGAGCCCAGATCCGGCTAGACCCGGCTCGTTCGAGCCCAAATCCGGCTAGATCCGGCTCGTACGAGCCCAAATCCGGCTAGATCTGGCTCGTAGGAGTCCGGATCTTGCTCCAACGAGCCCGGATCTAAGAGAGAGGGAAGAGAGGGAGAGAATGGAGAGAGGAAGAGTTGTTGGGCGAACCTGAGGGCGGACGATGGCGGCGACGGAGAGGGAGGGCGCGCGACGGAGAGGGAGGGCGGGCGGGCGTCGGCGGGCGGGCGTCAGCGGGCGGGCGTGAGGGAGGAAGGAGAGGGAGGGAGTGTAGGAGAGGGAGGAAGGAGAGGTGGGGAGTGTAGGAGAGGGAGAGAGTGAGGGGAAGGAGAGAAAAAAAAAATGAGGAGGAGAGAGAAAAAGAGGGTGGGGAGGGGTTTTATACTTGAAAAAAAGCCTACCTACTTCATTTATTTTTCCCTTAGCCTATCCTCTCCAAATTCACTCCCAATTCACCCTCTCCACCTCAATCCCTCTAATTAAAACCCTATACATTCTTTTAACTTGTTATCATCAATTATATATGAAGCCAATTTATAGTATATACTTCCTTCATGTTAACATAGGGAGTAATTGTATTTCAACCTTTATTACAGTATATATGAGTGAGACATGATGATTATGTTGAACGTGAGTTGTTGAATTTACATTTACATTAGTCCTAAGTGCATGTGTTGATCAGAAAAACTACTAAATTAAGTGTGTGCAATGTGCTTTCAACATCAATTAAAAAGATGGAGACAAAGGATCACATAATATAATATTAACATTAAAAAAGATACGAGCTTTCGTTTGCAATCAGTGAGGGGTCCCGGCCATGAAAATCGACATCATAAACCCTAGCTATTAATGCATCAGTCCAATTTTCAGGCTTAGAATTATTATTAGCGTGGACCAACTTGTGTTTTTATATCTCGATTGGTGATCTCAAATTATCTTTCTCTTTTTTGGTCGAAATTATCTTTCTCTTTCAGTAATAGGTAAAATGGTAAGTTATACCTTTAGTTTTTACCTTTTAGAATATTTTTCTTATTGATCCCTAAATTTTATGTCCTTCTAAATAAACCCCAAAACTATTACATTTTTGCATCGTTGGTCTTTTTATTAATACAAACTAGTACAAATCTCGTACCATGTACGGGTAATATAAATATAAAAATGAATTAATTGATGCGAGATCGAATTTTGATCTGAACTGACTGGATTAACACAATTGACACGTCTAATATCGTAGATTAAATATTTTCTAGAACTATCAATTTTATTAAAATAATTTATAAAGTTAATTTAATAAAAAAATTATTCTTATTTGATAATATATAATTTTATGTTTCATCTACAAATAAATAAATTCAACGAATTTGATTAGGATTATTGTGTAAGATTAATTTTTCAAACAATATTTATTTAAATTAATTTTTTTATACTATTTACTAAGATTTATATAATAATATTCTTATTTGTATATTATCTATATATAAATAAAACACAATCGCTTCAATTATGGAATCCATTATTGGGTAAGATATCAAATGGATATCAAGATTATTTTTAGTTCAAAATTGGGTAAGATATCAAATGATTATCAGGATTATTTTTCACAAAAAAAAAATCAATATTTTATTCAACATTGATGACGTGGCGCAAATTTTAACAAAGACTTGGGTTCTGCATTATAGTAGATGTTAAATCACATTTAATATTATTATACGACATCTTTAATTTCCTCCACTCTTCGATCACATCTCAAACCTCATTCTCACATCCATAGGTTTGTTATAGCTCTATCCCTTCTAATCACATTTTCATTTGGTAGGTTTTTGGGTCGGGGAACCCTTTCATGATGCTCTTCTATTGTTAGTGGAGCCGCATTGGTTAGCGGGTATTTATTGTATTTTTTTTGTACTTCCTTCGAAAACGCACTTATTAGGGTGAATTTTGCTAATGAATCACTTTCGATAGTTTTTTTTTGAAGGCCCGTCCCATGAGCATATCAATGGTTGTTTAATGTACTTGTGTTGGAAGGGCAAAAAACGTAAAAAAACACATAGTTTAGAGACTTATTTAGATTTATATAAAGTTTAGGGACTAACAAGAAAAAAAAATCGAAATTGAGGGATCCCTTTAAAGCAATGTAAAATTAAAAGACCAACAAGAAAATTATTTAAAAGTTTAGAGACCAAATGTTTAATTTACCGCAATTTATATTACCAATTTTGGAATTTCTGAAGATTCACAAGAATATCATTAAGTATCATCTAACATATCAACTGCCACTATCCAATAAAATATTAATTGTACTTCTACCAAAAAAAAGTATTAATATTATTTTATTTACCGGTGAAAATTAATATGGCTAAATGAAATAGAAATATGGATTATATTGTTATACAAATATATACTTATTGGTGAAAAACTAATGTTAATATCTCAAATGCTAATGGCATTTGTATTTAATTAAATAAAAATAGCATCAGTTCAAATCATAATATTATAAAAAACAACCGTTCTGAACCTATACCTTAAGATTATAAAAGAAATTTATTAATTTTATAAACTAACTAAAATCCTATAAGAACATGATAAGTTTGTTGAAAAAAGATCTAAATCATTAAATAAATAAAAATAACAAATCTTTCTGAATTAAGTTGTTTTATAGGTTAGAAAATTTGTATGAAAAATCATGATGGGTCAACTTATTTCTTATCTCAACCCAATACATAAAGCACTATACGTTAATTATTCGAAAAGTAGTTCATATTTCTAGTTTTAAATCAAATGTAACTTATTTAGACCTTATAATCTTTGTTAAATTTATTCTACTCCGTAGTAAAAATGGGATATAAATAAAACACTAATTTGTCTCTATTTATTAAGTAATAGTATTGTCATTTCAACTTCATTGGATTTTAAAGAACTATTCGTATATTTTAACACAATTTTTATTATAGTATCTTTATCGATTCAAAATAATTACTTATAGTAAAAAATATAAGATATATTAAGAGTATTAAATTAAATTAACTATACTTCTTTATTTTGAACAAATTATAGAACGATAATTTTTATATTATTTTTGGTCAAAAAACGATGCAATTTTTATTCAAGATGTTGGAGAAAATTTAAAGGATTGTTCTTGCGGTAGATGGAAAGAAAGCAATTAAGGCAAAGATAACAGATTTGTTCACCCACCTCATCACAAGGACTACGTCTGTGAGCACTACCAAGCAAGAGATTCTCCGTTAGATTAGAGGACTCAATGGTTAGTTGGTTACAACTTACAAGTATACAAATCTTCAGATCTACCCTGATCAAGATCTTCCTATGTTTACCCTCTCAATCTCGCTTTTCTAGATTTTCTCTCAATGCTTTTGCCACACACACGATGACAATAATTGCGTCGAGTATGGCCATCCGCAATGGTGAGCCCAAAAACGGGTTTTTAACCCTCTCAAATCATTTTTCTCACTCTTCCACCTCATTTAGCATCTCATTTCTACTTTATTCCCACAACCCTCATCCCCATTTCATTCTTTAAAACCCATTTTTTAAAATTCACCATATTTTTATTTTTTCCTTTATCTTCATTTATCTTACTATACTATTTGGTTTTGAGTATTATATTATATGGTTATATTATTCAATTCAAATGTGTAATTATATTGTTCACACAATATGTATATAAAACTAATTAAGCAAAAAAACACAAAGATTATATTTTAAAAATTATTTTATATTTAAATATTTATTTGTAATCACAACTTATGCAACATGGGTGTTCATGGGTAGAGACAAGTAAAATAAAAATATTAAAAATATTTGTTTTGATTGATTTCACTTTTTGTGCAAGAAAAAAGTGTATAAATTAATTTTTATAAAATGCAAAAGTGGGTTTTTTGTGGCCATTGGATGTACAATGCATCTAATGGATTTGGGCTGTCCTATCCACGTAGCCACAATTTTTTAGAAACCTGTTATAGAGTGGGCTCTTGTTTGAAGGTCAAAACTAAGTTCTTAATTTTTTTTCAACCGTACAGAAGAGCTTAATTAATTTTATATTCTAAAAACCCACAATTGTGGGTGACCTAAGAAACATTATCTCTCGAAAAGGATAAAATCTTCCCGACGAAATCTCGCTAACACGGCCCGAAGCGTGGACACATGGCCTGGCACGGCAAAGCGCGCCCACGCTTATGGGAGGGCTGACCGCGCTTTGCCCAGATGTCTCAAACCACGGCCGGCCTGCTACCACCAGGGGCGGACTTACACGGGGACGAGGGGGGGCACTTGCCCCCTCTTAGATTTTGTAAATTTTTAATATATATATATCTGTCTCCGTTTCAAAATAATTGTCTAAATAAGATTTGTATATATATTAAGAAAAAATGGTTTTCCTTTATTATCCATATCAATGTAGAATTAATTATATTAGTATAAAAAATATGAAAAACGTATATGATTACGATAAAATTAATTATTAGGGGTATATATATGTAAAAAGATGGGGAAAAATATAAAATAGATAAATATTGTAAAAATAAACAATTTTGGTGTTATAAACAACTATTTTATAAAGAAGGGAATATCAAAAGCATATATAAATAAAAATATTAGTCATACACCTTAATTGAAATGAAGTTATGGTGGTCGTAAAACAAATTATAAAAAAAAGATGGTGAATGTATGTTTAGTGAAAAATATTAAATATTAGCTAAATTTGTAAAAAAGAGATGGATTTTTGTGTGTAATATTTCCTGAAATCCACTTTGAGTTTAATAAAAACTTAAATTTGCATAATGTTCTTTACTCAAATTAAGACTAATTTTATATTTAGATTAAGCTATTTCGGGTTTATTCCAAGCTCCAATATTAACACATTGATTACATTTCTAACTTATTTTAACGATTATACTTAAACTAAGCTATGCTCCCCCTCTGAGATAATTTCCTGGGTCCGCCACTGGCCACCACCAAAGCACGCCTGCGCAATGGCCACTGACATCTACTCGATCAAGCTCTCAAATGTGATCCGATTCGCCCTCGATCTTTTCAACTTCTCTTTCTTGTCTTCGATCCTTTCCTTTCTATCTAATCGAAACAGACTTCATACACAACCCAAGGAACAAGGAAGAGAGTAAACCCAATCATATAAAGTGCATGCATGTGTAACAATTAATGAAGGATAAAAAAGATTTGATGTCGGCAGGGATACGAGGTTCGCAAAGTACCCAGTCGACGTGGCTTCTTCCCCTCCTTTCACATCGAAGAACCAACCCCTTTTTCTCTTCCGCTTTTGCCCTTCTGCTTTTCCCTAATTAATCCCGTGCCACTCATGTTTATCGGCACGTGACGCCTTCTCCCACTCACATCCTCGCCGTACATTTGTCCTTCCAGCTGGATTTTGATTCGCGTGGGTCCCACATTTTATTTTCTTTTTCTTTTTCTTTTATCTGGCATATTCTTTGACATGCTAGACTTACTAGTAGAAGATTAACGTAAGAGCGTGGCAAAATTGTCGATTGTAACGTCGAAACTCGAAAGACATTGCATTTGCCAAAGCCCCCCTCCCTAAAAAGTCATTTTAATGAATAACAGCAACATCAATGGTTATGGGACCAACCATTTAACATGGACCAGTAGATGTTTTTTATTCAACTTACTCGTCTTTTTATTTTTCTAATGCAATCACATAACAATAAAATTCCATAATTTAATCTTATCTATAGTACTTAATTAATTAACTACGGAGTAATATGTTTGGAGAAGGCTCATAAATTATCCTTAAAAAATAAATAGAGCCTAACTACTCCTTATTACTTTAAATGATCAAAGATTCTATCACCATCAAATGCAATAATAATGTGGTATACTATATCAAGAAAGGACGATGTGCAACTACTATATTTGGTAGCGGGTCTTACTTTTGGTCGTCCGAAATACTATTAGGTTGTTGAATCGACAAATTACTTCAACAAGACGGTGATTTATAAGAGCATCTTCGATAGTGGTATTTGAATTTTTTAAAATTATTTTTTAGAAAAGATAAATTTAATAAATGTCTGATTTTTCATATATTTGTAAGAATAAAAAAATAATACGAGAGGAGTATTTTATTATATTTAAGAGATTATGAATATCAAATAATAGTTCACTGATACCGAATGCTCTAAACTTACAAAAACTTTTGATGATTAATGGATTAATAATTTGACGTAATTTTTCAACAATATCTTGAGCATAATTACTTCGGTTGGTAGGGTGACACAAATATATATAATGGGTCCTCTAACCCCAAAATTTCATCAATGGCGGCAATAATCGAACTACTGAATTACAAGTTGCTCAAACTTCAAAATAATATCAGTAATTTGGTTTAACTAATCACTCACTAATCACAATTACTTCAAAACACATCACAATATTTACACCGAACGTCACATAAGTTTGTTCTTAAGTGGGTGATCATTAGTTGCCAGATTAGTACGTTATTGAAAGCTCTAGAATGAACGTAGGAGTGGGATTAAATTAGGTGCCCAACGTGACAAATTGAAAGTAGATGGCGAGTTAAAAATATCAGTGGGCTATACGAATATATTAGTAGATGAAAAATGATGGGTGACGAGAAAGTAGGTTGGAACTAGACCTGTCAATCGGGTCGGGTGGGTCGGGTACGGGTCAAACACCAGGTCGGGTCATTTCGGGTCACAATTTTAACGGGTCAAAACGGGTCGGGTCACTACGGGTTTGTTGCGGGTTCGGGTCAACCCAACGGGTTAAAGAACCTGATTTTTCAAATTTATTTTTCAAATTTATCTATTATTTTTTTGTTGATATTAATTTATAACTCTTGTATTTACTTATAAAGTTATAATATAATTTAATTGACACCTATATGTAAGGATTTAAATTTTTAATACAAGAGTTACACTTCGTCTTTGTACTCACTATTATAAATTATTAATCATAACGTGATATCTACCTATTTTAACAAGATTTTTGTAATCAATCATGTGCTAGAATAAGTGGGATGAGTAACACAAAGACAACAAAAACAAGTTTCAATTTCACATTCATGGTGTTTTCTAAAAGAATTTCAATAAGAAATGATTAACCTTAAAGTTCAAATCCTAGAGATTCAAAATTGATTATGAAGAAAAAAAACAAACACGTTAGATAAAAAGTAATTTGTATGAAAACTTAAATATAATCCTAGAGTTATTGTATGCATATATCATACTAGAAGCAGAAGCTTGTAATTTACATATTTTAAAAGTATAATATTTCTCATCGTTTACATATTTTAACTTTGATAAAACTATAAACATTAATGTAACCTAGAACAACTTTACAAATCAATTCAGAACTTAGATTCTAGTTCAACAAAGCAAAAAAACATTCAAACCTTGAGAAGTATACATCAATTTAAGAGACAATAACTTAGTACATCTTTAATCAATTGGTATATTTCATGTTCAAAATCAATTACTCGAGTCGATTTTCTTTTTAAAGAATCATCTTTTAATCAATCAATTGGAGTTGAGTTCGGCTAATGACGAGAGGAAGACAAATCATTACAATCGAAACCAACAATGTGTGAATTTTTTCACCATTCCCGTTTTTCGTTCGACCCAACGGGTTAACCAAAACCAGACGGGTTTGACCCAGAAATTTCCCGGGTCATCGGGTTCGGGTAAAATCGGGTTTCGGGTTTACTTTTCCGGGTTATGACCTAGACAATTTCGGACGGATCGGGTCGGTTTTTCGGGTCGGGTCAGATTTTGCCAGGTCTAGTTGGAACCATATGTGATTAGAAGAGATAGGTTTAGTATTTTAGGGTCCTACTTGCACTTGCATGTGGTTGCACACACAGAAATAGCTGGTAATGTTACTCTTTAATTATTTACCAACTGTGGAGATTTTAATGTATGATTGGTACGTATATATAGCCATATAAGGTTGGTGCACGTTTTATATGTTTAAATCGAAGCATTTGCATTCATATACGACGTACGTTAACAGGATGGGGGTTCGGGACGATAAATAAAATGTCATAGATCTTGTGGCCAGAAACTTCTAGCCAGCTAATTAATTGGATCCATGCACAAAAGATATAAATATATATACGTTGGGAAACTTGATTTAATCACCTCCGGGTTATCTGGATAATCGGATTAACGTATGCTTAGCGTCCAGTTTCATGAAATGAGGTAACGCTTCGTAAGGTCTCTCTCGACGCACTTGTACGACCCAGCAAACATGCTCAGCGTGGGATTAGTCGGGTGCTTGTAGCCCTATATATCCACAATAAAGTTAAAAATAAAGTTGGAAAAGTTTGAGGAAATTACCTAGCTTTGGTCTATGGGGGATGACTATTTGAAATTTTAAAAACAAGTAAGGTAGATTTACAACCTAAATTATAAAATTATTATTTTTTATTGTAAAATAAGGATTTATATATATATATATATATATATATAGTCACGTGATAAGCATACCAAAAACAGAAATTAAAACCCTAAAATGAAAATAGTGAATCCGTCACAAAAAAAATAAAAAACCAAAATTTAAGATAAAAAAAATCTTTCTATTATAAGCCTCTTATAGTGTGTATTTAGGGCCTCTTATAGTGTGCATTTAGGACACTAGAAAAATTCATATAGTCTTTTAGATATTATCGGTGGTTGTGGCTAGTAGCTAGTCAAATTAACAACCTTAAATATGAGATTTTTTTAACGTTAATGGACACATCACACGTGACATTGCAATCATTAATTTTTTAATTACTTTTCGACAAAAAATAATAATTAATTTTTAAATTACCTCTAGTCATATTAAAGTAAACGATCACAAGATTCACGACTCGTCTCATAATATAATAGGGTTATTCACTATAACTTTAAAAGTTAAGATTATTTGTTTTTGGGCATTTAGTCAAAACGGTTAAGCCTCCAAGGGTAGTACCCAGAGGTCACCGGTTCGACTCTCATGAGCAGTGCCCTAACAAAAAAAAAAAAAAGTTAAGATTATTTTCTCACTAATTTTATAATAGTAGTTTTTCGCTGTTGTTTTCGATCCCATGTAAATTTACAAGGGCATGGCCTAAGGATTTGTGATTTTGATTGGTAAATCAATTAAACATGGTCAATTTATATCGATCATTATTTTAACCTAACAGGTCAGTATTCATCTTCTTAAAAATAATTACCCGACATAAACAAAAAGTAAATCCATATAAAAAAAGGTAAAAAAAAAAACTAATTACTATAGAATGTAAAATAATCTGTCATCAAGGGTCATAAGTCATAACCTATGCAAAAAAAATGCTATATCAAATAATAGGTTGCACTAATGCTCTCTATAAGAAAACTAAGTATAGAAGTTCATTCAAGCTTTTTTCTCAAAATTGAGAAAGGAAGAAAGCAGTAGATTTTAAGGCTTCGATACTTGTATTGAAATGGGTGGAAAAGAAAGGGCTCAAAAGATATACAGTATAATGGTTCGAGTGGGATTATTCTATTCTCAACATTAATAATGTCACGTACTAGCTAGCTTATATCAAATCTTCAGGTTCTTGTTCAATGGAGTATATTGTACTTAATTGATTCTTCAACCTTGGCTGCCCTTAATTTGGACCTGGTAATATATGCCTTTTTTATCTATTCGTATCTTTTTCTTTTCCCAGATATATATGTGATGCTAAATTCCCTCATGTATGAAATACCCATTATTATTTATTTATTTATTTACTAAAACGTGAGATTCATTTCGAAAATTCAGTATTATAATAAACTTTGAGAATATTGGCTGGGTACGTAAATAGTTGGAAACCATGACAATTGACAATTGATGTGATGAATAGAATTCGTATGATTTCTACTGATTGCATGTTTGGAACTTTGGATGGGCCGAACTCAGCTGAAGAATTTGGGCTATAATTGGGCCATCCCTTTCTTAGGCACGACCTAAATTGATCTTCAATGGTGACGTCTTTTTGAAAATATTATAAGGCAGCAACTTCAGTCTATTATTTGTAGCAGCCATGTTGTAGATACCTGCAGTTCATTAGGCATTTAGGCCCATTGCTCGGGATCCTATTATCACAATTCTTTTAACGTGTATTTTCTCTTATGACAAAATTGATCGATTATGAAGTAAAGGAGTTGAGATCTAGTGCGACGCAAACGTTACGTTGGAGTGTGTCATAAGTAAAAGTGCATCGTAAAACTAAAAAAAATATTTTGTAAAGTATCAAAAGTGCATGATAAAATAACATTATTAAGGTATATCTTACATAATCCAAAGTGCATTATAAAAAACTTTTGATACTTGATGATGCATTTTTATTGTGAACCGTAGATAAAATGTATCTGATGACCAATAATAAACTGTATATTGCACACAACTGTTGTGCCTTATACGATCCATATTATGATGGTATAATCAAATATGTATCTCAATTCATTAGATTCTTGGAGACCGAGTAAAAACAAATGGAAATGCAAATTTCATTCCAATAATAAAGTGGGCTATCGACAAAAATAAGATTATTTGAACATAACCATCAATACATCGTATTATAATCTCACTCAAAGATAATAACTCTTGATGAAATAAATTAATGGGTTTTTTTTTTTATCGAATGCCCTAAGAGTGTAGACTTAAAATTCATATAAAGAAATTAAAAACCTAAGAATGAAAGGTATAAACATATTGTAGAAAAAAACTAAAGAAAATCAAGATATAAAATCATGATTTATTTCAAATTTTAGGCTATGATTAGGATAAAATAATAATACACAACTTGGTTTGTCAAAAACGCACAACTACCACTATTTAAAGAGTTGATAGACGTCCAAGCCAAATCACAAATAGGGGAAAAACATACTATAAAATGAACTTGGTTAGAAAATGAATTCGTTAAACTTAATTTTAATGGATCTAGATCAACGAAGTGGTAGAAACATTTCGATGGGTAAAATTATTAACCACCTAGCAAAACTAATTGCATACGTGTTGACAACTTCTAAAAACATTAAATCTCGATGGCAAAGCCACACTCCACACAAATGATGTCATTAAGAAACGTACCTCTTCCATGGGGATTAGGGGCAACATTTCCGTAGCAATTTCGTGTATTTGGAGTTGTCCATGAGAAATTGTTCTAATTTTTATTGGCATTCTTTTTAATCTTTGGCAATTTAACCATGGTGGAGTGTCATACATTTGAAGAGATAAACATTTTCGTATTAATTTGAAAAGATATATTAGATCGATTGAGTAGGCGGTATCTACAAGATTTTGCCGCTGAACGCTGCCATGCATTGTCCAACTTAAATAGAGTAATTCTTCGATTCCACATTGACTTAATTCAAAAGGTTAGGAAAAACGAAAAAAACACTATGTATATTCTTCATGTGTAAATTTGTCCTCCAAAGATATGTTTGTCCAAACTAAAGCAATAGTTGCTTGGTTTGAATATCGGTGACCGATACTAACCCTTGTAGTTGAATTGTAGGCGATTTTCTATGGTTTGAAGCTGGTTTCCGACTTCAAAGTCTATCCGGACTACTTCTTGGTTGATCAATATCGCGACCTAATTATGCATATGGATCATGGGAAGTTCGGACAATTCTTTGGACCGAATCGGATTGGATCGGACCACAACTCGGGAAAAAAGTATCGGTCCTGCCCTTTGATATAAGATAGGACCGTGAAATTTGGATTCAATTTCTTGATATAAATCTTTTGAAACTTGGTGGCTTCTGAATTTAGTAATAGTGCATTAATATACGTGAGATACCTCAATCATTGAAGGGCGATCCAAGAATCAAACTAAGAGAAGGATGCGAATGTTACACGTTTTGGTCGGCATTTCCTTTCATTTAGTGTCGCTATTTCAATCTCCAAAATAGTACTACTACCACCACGTATATGTGGTTTTTGTTATCGCATGCAATATGTGTAATTTCATTCTTCATTTTTAGGAACTTGTGGAAACTTAGTTTATGGTCTTCAAATAAAATAACCTTTTTCAACGTGTATTGAAACCTTCAAAAACGAACGTAATATTTTGGTGTGTTATTGTTTGAAAACAATGTCAATTGGAAGACTTTTTAGAGGAAAAGGTCGCACGTTTTTTTTTCCCATAACGAAAACTTACAATTAGAGTTGCTTATACATTTGGTCAAGTTGAAAATTGCACGAAAACTTAGTTTAATTTGTGTACTCTTTAAGGTCAAGGAGTATAAAAAAGTGTTTTAACTCCATCCTTCCATTTAAATAAAATTACTCTATTTGTTTGAATCCGTTAACACAGACTGGTTTACCAACCCCATCAACTATCCATTATGATTTTTGAGATTTATCAACGAATGTCAAATTTTCGCAAAACAAAAATGTCAAAAATGGATATTACAAATCCAACATTACACTCCTATGAAATTTTCTTTTTCTAACTTGAAAGGAAAATAATTTATTGAATGACATTTATTTATTTAACATTTTAACGTGAACTTTCCGTCAAGAATTTTGTTATCGCCAATGCACTGGTCTGTGTTTGATGTTGTTCCTGCTTGGGTGATATTGCTAGATATTGATCCTATTTTCCTCTCTTACCATATGCTCAACATTATAGGGAGCATGATAGGGAAGCCTGTGTGTATGGACTCATTTACAGCTTCAAGGAGAAGGCTCTCATATGCTAGATTGCTTATTCTAGTATCTGTGAAAGATGCTGAGAGAACTGAAGTGGTGCTTGAGGGACAGGATGGGAAGAGATTTGTCCAGAAAGTTGAATTTGAATGGTTACCTTGGGCTTGTCAACGTTGTAATGTCTTTGGTCACCTACCTAAGTTTTGTGAGCAACACAAGAATAAGGAGAAACATAATGTGGTGAAAGATCAGAAAAAGTCTGAGAAAGCTTGGGTTAGGAAAGATCACTAGTACATAGACAGGGGGTAGATACCGAAACCTCCATACCGGTCAAAAAAAATGGTATCCGTTTTCACTCTCGCACACCAGTTTTTTTAAATTATCGGTATGTGTTGTATTTTTTATTAAAAAAATAAGATGACCATACCGGTTTTACGAAAAAGTGGTATGCATACGCAAAGTCGCATACCAGTTTTGCGAAAAAGTGGTATGCATATGTAAAGTCGCATACCATTTTTATGAAAAACCGGTATCCGAGAAAAACAAAAAACCACGCATACCAATTTTTCAAAAAACTGGTATGCGAATTTTATAATTTTTTTTCAAAACCCTCGATCCTCCGCGATCTTCTTCGTCAAACTTGGGTTTGATAAAACCGTCTCTCTCCTTCGTCAATACCTCTCTCAAAATTGGGGATTTGACCTAACTCCTCTAGATGGCAGAAATCATCTCCCACCTCATCTCAATTATAGAGTCCTCCTCTTCAGCCTCCTTGTTTGAAAACCCGCTTCCTCTCCCGAGCACCTCCTCGTCTGAAGCACGACCGGCTATTGTCTCAACCGCGTCCTCCTATGAAGCCCTGCGATTGGATTGTTTGACTGATGGTTATTCGATTGGTGGCTATTTGACTATCTGACGACCTCCGACCATCTTCTCCTGCCATCCTCTATAGTCGGTGTGCCATACTCCAATTGGTGGATTTTTTTTTGTTATCTAACTATAGTTTTTTTTTTGTCTGCTTCCTTCAACTATAGTTTTTTTGTGTGTTAATACAAGTCGAGATGTACATAACTTTGATCTTTGTTGAGAAATTATTCTCTCTTTTGTTGAAGGCTGAGTTGCTCAATTTTTGTTTTTTGGAGTGTTCTTCTGTAATTGTTGAGAAACTCTTTTTGTTTTGAGTGCTTTTGTTTTTGTTGATTGGTGTGTCTTGGGTTTGATTTTGTCTTTTTGCCTCTTGATTGTGTTTAGTTTTGTTTAATGATGAATGACCTGATTAATTCTTAAGAATTGAGAATAGCTATGGTGGTTTTGCTTCTCAAAGATAACATGAATCGGATATTCAGCGTATAAATTGGAATGGAAAAAAGAGAAAAAAATATAGATACCGGTTTTAAAAAAAACTAGTATGCGTTTAACTCTTTGTGGATGAAAAACATAGATACCGGTTTTTAAAAAAACTGGTATGCGCTCGTTTCACATACCACATAAATAAAAACCGGTATGCGTAGGGTAGATACCACCTCCGTTTATACCAGAACTAAAACCGGTATCCGTTTCCTACAAAAACTGGTATCCACCCCCTACGTGTGTACTAGTGGATAAGTCTATTCTTGGAGAAGGACCTAGTAATAGCAGAATTGAGGTTGGAGATAAAGTTGCAGTTGTGGGAAAGAATAGTGTACCTAATACCATAACAGCTACTGCAAATGTGGTACTTCCTAGAGCTGATGTTGAGGCCTCTAGTGCTGTGGTTAAGAATGTTTCTCCTTCTGCAATTATGATTACTTCTAAAGAGGTCTCTGGTGTAGCTAATGGGAAAGAGATTGAGTTAGAGTCTGAGGAAGAGGAGGAGGATGATTCAGAGAGGGACTGGATTGAAGCCTCTAGAAGGAAGCATAGATCTCATTCCCCTCCAGCTTTTGGCATGAGATTGAGGAATAAGAAGAAAGAATCTCCTCTGAAAATTGTGCCTCTCAAAACTAATTGCAAGGGGAAGGCAGGAAAGGGTCCTAGCAGCCCTTTAGGCCGGCCAAATGACTGAAATCAAACTGGGATTTTGGAATCTTAGGGGATGTAATAAGGCCCCTAAGATTAGCCTAGCAAATAGATTTGCTAGGAAAAACAATATCTCTATTATGTCAATTTTAGAATCAAAAATTGATAAGAAGAATGAGGGATGGGTGGCAAATAAATTGCTGAGAAATTGGAGCTATATTACAAACAGTACTGATGAGCATAAAGGGAGGATTTGGCTAGCTTGGAAGAGGGATATTTTAGATCTTGATATCTTGGAGAGTTGCAGGCAGTTTATTCATTGTAGAGTGAAGAGTAAAGATGGACAGGTTCAGTTTCTTCTAACCTCTGTTTATGCCTTCAATTCTGTAGGTGGTAGGAGAGAGGCCTGGGCTAACTTGAAACGTATTAAAAGGCAAGTTTCAGAAGCTTGGCTAATAGCTGGTGATTTCAATTGTATTCTTGATCACTCTGAGAAGCTTTCGTTCCGAGGCAATGACTTTGGTTCAGCTGATGAACTAGTGGAGCTTTGTGATCAATTGGAGGTTAGTGATATTCCTTACTCAGGGGCTAGGTATACTTGGAGTAATATGCAAGAAGGTATTCATAGAATTGCTTGTAAGTTGGATAGAGCTATGAGTAATGATTGCTGGATGAGAAATTTCCCTCTCTGCACTGTTTTCTTTGCTGATCCAGAGTTGTCTGATCATTCTCCTGGGATTGTCAATATTAATCCTTCTTCTGTGGCTAAGAGAACCCCTTTTAGATTTAGAAATTACTGGACAGCTGAGTCTGATTATGACCAGGTTCTGAATAATGCTTGGGGTTATGATTGTGGAGGTACAGCCCAGTTTCAACTAGTTTCTAAGCTGCAAAGAGTTAAAGCTAGTTTGAAGCAGTGGCAAAAAGGGAAAATGCTTAGTTTAGAAGTGCAAGTTGAGTGTTGTCTTCAGGAACTGACAGATGCTCATTCTGAGTTGCAAGGAGATATGTTTAACATGGAGAAGCAGAGAGTTGTTAAAGATGCTAAGTTGAAGCTCAACCAGAGAATGGATCAGCTGAATAGTTTTCTTGCCCAGAGAAGTAAAATGGATTGGATTAAGCTGGGAGAGGAGACTTCTCCCATTTTCTACAATGGTATTAAGAATAGAAGAGCCAGTAACAGTATTTTTGTGTTGAAAGATGGCAATGGTAATCTTCTTGAGGATAGAGCTAGTATTGACAATGAAGTAGTGCAGTTCTATACTAACCTCCTTGGGAAGGAATCTGCTCTTGGTCCTATCAATTTTCAGGGTGTGAATGGGAGGAGAGTGAGTGAAAGAAACTTGGTAAGGTTGAGAGTCATCCCTACTGAATTTGAGATCAGGAAAGCAGTGTTTGACATTGGTAATAATAAAAGTCCTGGCCCTGATGGGTTTGGGAGCCACTTCTTTAAGCATAGTTGGACCTTGGTGAAAGCTAATGTTGTGGCAGCTGTGCAAGAGTTTTTCAGGAATGGTAGACTCTTAAGGCAGTTCAATACAACTTTTATAAGCCTTATACCTAAGGTGGATAAACCTTTCCTTGTCAAGGAGTTCAGGCCAATCTCTTGCTGTAACACTATTCTCAAAATTATTTCTAAGATCCTTGTGGCTAGAATTAGGCCCTTATTGGATGATATTGTTGCTTGTAGTCAGGGAGCTTTCGTGCCAGGGAGGAGCATTGCACATAATGTTGCTGTTGCTCATGAACTTGTTAAGGGCTATGAAAGAAAAGGTATTTCTCCTCGGTGTATGATCCAAGTTGACATTCAAAAGGCCTATGATAGTGTTAGATGGAAATTTTTGGAAGAAGCCTTAGTGTTCTTTGGCTTTCCTGGGAATCTGATAAACTGGATTATGCAATGTGTAAGCACACCTTGGTATTCTGTTATTGTGAATGGAGAGCCAAGAGGATTCTTCAAAGGGGAAAAGGGACTGAGACAAGGTGATCCCCTTTCTCCTTTTTTGTTTGTGATTGTTATGGAGATGCTGAATAGAAGACTTTACCTTACAAGCAGGGAGAAAGGTTTCACCTATCATCCTAAGTGCAAGCAACTGCAGCTGACTAATATTGTCTTTGCAGACGATCTTCTTATCTTTTGTAAGCCTAATGTAAGGACTCTCCAGCTGATTAAGAACTGTCTGCTGAACTTTGGTAGAGAATCAGGTTTGTTAGCAAATGCTGCTAAGAGTAAGGTCTTCTTTGGTGGGCTTAGTGCTACTGTTAAGGCAGATTATGAGAATATCCTTGGTATTGCTCCTGGTCAGTTCCCTATTCGATATCTTGGCATTCCTCTTCACTCAAGAAGGCTGAAAGTGGGTGAGTATTTTCCTCTACTAAACAAAATTATGTCTGTACTTCAGAGGCAGAACATGGCTAAGTTGTCTTATGTGGGAAGAAGCCAGATTATCAAAGCTGTTATTGAAGGGATTATATCTTTCTGGATGCAGTCAATGGTGCTTCCTAAGAAGGTAATAAACAAGATTGTTTCTCTGTGTAGAGCTTTTCTTTGGTCAGGATCTGTAGATGGTAGAAGATGTTTGGTTGTTTGGATAAATGTCTGCAGGCCTGTTGATGAAGGTGGTCTGAATTTTAAGGAGCTGCTGTCTTGGAATAAAACTATGTTGTTCAAGTTAGCTTTTGATGTGATCTTACACAGAAGGAATCTCTGGACTGAATGGGTTACTAAGAACATTCTTAAGAGGAGTGGTTTTTGGCTGATTAGGAGCTCTTCTAGTGACTCTTGGCTGTGGAGATTCTTACTTAAGATTAGAGATCAGATTATTGAAAAGATGCAGCTCCATGATGAGATTCGAAGAGATTGTGATTTGATTCCTATGAGAATTGTGGATAAGAGGGGCAAGCTCAATAGCACTGAAGTTTATGATCTTCTTAGGCATAAGACTCGAGTGAAAGAGTGGAATGTCCTAATTTGGAAGGGAATCCAGGCAAAAAGATGGAGTTTCCATGCGTGGTTGGTTACCTTGAATAAGCTGCCAACTGCATCTAAGCTTGCCCAGCTTGGATTTTTAGAGGATAATCTTTGCTGTTTGTGCAAGGATGAAGCTGAAAGTGAAGTCCATCTCTGGTTTAGGTGCAGATTTGTTAATCAGGTTGCTGAGACTGTCCTCAGATGGATTGGTATCTCTGTGAGATTGGACTGTGTTAAAGATTGGTGGGATTGGTTTAAGCAATGCAGAAATAAAAGCTCAAGTTTGTATTTGACTAAGCTGTTGGCAGTCCTTGGTATTCTCTATCTTACTTGGATGGCCAGGAATGATGCTATTTTTAGACAGGTTCAGCCAAATGCTAATGCTATTGCAAGTAGAATTATGGAAGAATGCAAGTTGAGAATCACTGTCAAGCTCAGAATTGACGGAAGGAGAGGCACTGCTCTGAGGAATAGATTGAGACTCTAACCTGGGCCTGCTGAGAGTGTTTTGGGTGGGGTTGGTTTGTTTGTTTGGCTTTGAACTCTACTCCCCATCTCTGTCTTATGTTGAGTGTGTTGGCTTGGCCAAGCATGAGGACGCTTAGACAGGTTGGACCTTCATATATGCATCGTGACCTTAGGGGGATCCTCTTGTGCTGTGACATCAAATTGAGATTTCCCTTAGGCCCTTGCAGGGTGCACGGAGTAGTTGTTCTTCTTCTAGTTTTTTGCTCGTTTTGAGCTGGGTTTGCTTTTGAGTGTGGGTAGTGTGTTTGTTAAGAAAAGTTCCTCTCTCACTAGCTTTTGAGCAAGTTCACTGAGGTGTTCTTGTGATGAGATTGCCTAGTGGTTTGATCCTCGCTTTGGCATCGAGATTTCAGTGGAAGTGAGTATTTGGTTAACATTTGGACCTCCCACTTGAAATCCTTACTGGATGTTCGAGCTTTTCATAGGCGTGGTGTATTTTCAGTTTGTTTTGTGTTTTGGCAGCCTTGCCTTATACTCTTTTTTTTTTGGTGAGGACCTTGCCTTATACTCTTGTCTCCTCCTCTTTGATATAAAATTTTTACCATTTGCAAAAAAAAAAAAAAAAAAAATTGTTATCGCAGTGAAAAAGTTGCGTGTTTGGAAAGGTCGCCATCCTCGCTTTTTCTCCGATCCTTGTCGTTACTGTTCCTGGCCGGCCACGTGGCATCCACGCCATTTCTCTTTTTTTTTTGTCTGTCGCGTTAAAGGCTTGTTCTCCTCCTCAGTCCACGGGATTTCACAAAAACCACCTCCAAATCTCCTTCTCACACCGTCCACGCCCATGGCGGTTTTAGGTCGATTTCTCCGCGCCAGGCCTCCGATCCCGACCTCCATCCTCTCTCCCATGGCGATTCGCGCCTATTTCTCCACCGATTGCTCCGCCGTTTCCGCTGCCGATACCGCTGTCCAGGCGAGGGGCCCCGTGGAAGGCGGGAGGAAGATTCATTGGGTGTTTCTAGGCTGTCCCGGCGTCGGAAAAGGCACCTACGCTAGCCGTCTCTCCAGACACCTCGCCGTTCCTCATATCGCTACTGGTGATTTGGTCCGCCATGAGCTCGTCTCCTCTGGTCCTCTCGCTTCCAAGGTCAGTTTCTCGCTTTCCGATTGTTGAGATTTGTGTTTATTGAGTTTGATTGATTTCTCGATCTCGGCTTTACAAATTGGAGGTGAATCTGTGCTTTGTGTTTTGCGAAATTTTGAGATGCTGTGGCTGCGAGAGAGATTTATTGGCTGAAATTGTGGTCTGTGCCTACATAGAGGTATTCATGTGTTAACGGATTGTTTGCATGCTGTTCAGCCTCTTTGGAGCTGGTCTGTTGTGCCTATTTGTTAAGGTCACTCTATGAAACTTGTTTAATGTGGTTGTCAATTTGGCAAGTATCATTGCAATACCTTGCTGTTCAAATATGGAATGTAAATGTCGCCTTGCTTTCCTACCTCCATATAGTGGAAGTGGTTTCTCTTTTTGAGTTGATGTGTTGTATGATTGAATCTGTGTACTGAATATGTCTAAAGACAGACAGTTCACAAATCTGATGCAATATGCAATCAAATCTTAGATCATATGTCTTGATAGTGTGATTAAAAATGCTCTGTAAAACGATGAGAGCTACTGATCATATATCCTCAATAAATATGCAGCATTCGCCTAAGCCCCTTTTGAATTGCACTTGTCTTTGTTTTATTGTGTAGGACGTGCTAGGGAACAATTGACTATTGTTTCATTGGTAAAAAATGTGATCATGGTGTGGTTATTGCAGCTAGCAGATATCGTTAGGCATGGCCATTTGGTTCCAGATGAAATTATATTTGATCTGTTGTCCAAGCGTCTTGAAGCTGGAAAATCCAAGGGTGAATCTGGATTTATTCTTGATGGCTTCCCTCGTACTGTAAGACAAGCGGTGAGCATGTGTATTAGATAATGGTTGCGTTATTCTTTTTCTAATTGCTTGTTGTCACTTTCACAATTCATTACCTTTTTCTCATTAATATTGGCTTTGATCTGTACTCCCCTAAGCTGCCTGCTAATTTGTGCACCTCCTTAGACATATATTACTCTAACTTATGCTCAAGCAAAGCAATGAAGCTTACAGGCTCATGGTTTCCTTGCAACATTGAATAATTTTTCTTCAAATGGAGTTCCTAACAAAGTACAAACTCATTTACAGATTGATGACAATACAGGCTCATACGAGTTTCCTTTTCACTTTGAGTTATTTGTAGCTGCTTGGTAAATAATATTGTTGCCATTTAGATGTACTTTTAGTTACATATAGTGTAGTAGCGCGTTTGAAATTTTCAAATGAATCCATTTTCCGCTTTTCTCTGGTAATATGTTTTTTTGCATGCAAATTAAGTGGGTGTAATGCTTAAGGAAAGCTATATCCGAGCACCCTGTCTCTATATTTCACAAGTAAATGAGTGTTGCAACAGCAACTATTATGCTCATAGTGCTGATCTGCTGCAACCAATCTTCCATTAGCAGCTTTTACAAACATTTTCTCTCAGCATCATCAAATTGAACATGTTGCTTTCAGGAAAACAAAATCAGAGATTGTTCAGATAGGTAAGTTTACTCACTGTAGAACTTTTTGTTGCATTAAGTCAAAAGTGCATTAGATCTTCTATTGCTAACTGTTATCATTTGCACTCTTGTTTGACCTTGTATAAGGGATGAGTTTCCTCTTGCTTAGCTGAACTAGTGGGTGATTGGTCTTAACCTTCTTGTTCTCTGAATGGACACATGTGCATAACTGTATTACCTTGTGCTTTTCCAGGAAATTTTGGAGGGAGTAGTTGATATAGAATTGGTGATCAATCTGAAGCTAAGAGAAGAGGCACTGATTGCAAAATGTTTGGGAAGAAGGATTTGTAGTGAGTGTGGTGGCAACTTCAATGTCGCTAGCATTGACCTAAAGAATGACAAAGCGGGCCGTGCTTTGTCTATGGAACCTCTTCTTCCTCCTACAGAATGTGAATCAAAGCTTATTACTAGAACTGATGATAAAGAAGAAGTTGTGAAGAAAAGGCTGGAAATTTACCATGAAACAGTATGTTCCTTCTCAACCCTAATGGCTTTCTTTAACTTGCTAGATTATGCAGTTGCACTGTACTTCACTCATATGGTATAGATCATATTTATCTATGTTCATGACAAGATGTCATTTTAGCTTTTGAAGTGTTGCTAAGAAATAGTTGTGTTTGTCATTGAAATTGTACTTGACTTGGTGAGTTATGGGGTTTGTCATTGAAAATTACACATGTGAGTTCTTTTCGTGCAGATCTTGTTCTCCATTCAGCCAAAAAGTGGTCTGTATATTAATGAATGGTTAACTGTAGAACGACTGTAATACTGTAGTTCCATTCATGGATACCTTAATAGTTGTGCAGAAGACTAATATGATACTCCCTCCGTTTCAAAATACATGACCATTTAGACATTTTTTCTTGTTTCATAATACATGACCATTTCACATTTTTTCCTATCTCTTTCCATTTATACCCCTAAAAATTATTCTTATCATAATCATTACACTTTTTCATATTTCTCTAAACAAATAATTAACTCTACATTTGATAGGGGTAATATAGGAATAACATTTTTTTCTTAATATATGTGCAATGTCCAAATGGTCATGTATTTTGAAACGGAGGGAGTATAATATAGCGAATGGAGTTAGTGATAGTTAGACAACACATGAGTATTCATTCAGGATCTGACTGATGTTAACCTTAGTGTTATCCCAAACGCCAAACCCGAAATGTTCTTATGCTAACATTGATCATTGATTTGTGTTTTCACGGTTTAACTAATTCTTGGCTTCTTGCAGACTGAGCCAGTCGAGGAGTTCTATCGTAAACGCGGCAAGTTGATAGAATTTGAACTTCCTGGGGGAATTCCAGAATCTTGGACTAAATTGCTTCAGCTTTTAAATCTTGATGACAATGACCACAAACGGTCTGCTGCTGCCTGAGAAGTCAACATGGTATATTCATCATTGTGGTTTGATTTTGGTTACACCAACGACTTTGATCAATGATCACGCAATTGTTCATGTGGCTTTAGCTCACCCAATCAAGCATAATGTATCTATTCTGCGTTGGTCAATTCATTTGTCATGAACATGTAATGTTGCGATAAATAATAATAATTGTATGTTGTACATAATGAATCTGAACCTGTGCTAATTATGGTTCCTAGCATGTGCACGAATGGCTTAGGAACATTGTATCATGTAAATTGATTGCTCATTTCCTATATCCTTTTGAAAATTCAACTTCGATTGCGAAAGATCACAAACAATGCTATCCATTTATGTTATTATGCGCATGTTTGGTCTCAACATTAATTGTATTATATCCTACATTATAATGTAGATCTAATGAACCATCCTATATCTTTTGGTATCAAAATACCACTACATATAAAAGTTTCGAAAAATAACACATCTAAAAAGGGGATTTACGATAAACTAATCGATTAAAAATGACAAATTATAACAAACCAAAGAGCATTTCTTAGCCAAATGCCACCTACCTAGAATATTCCATCGGTCAAAGACCAAATTACCCTCTATTCATAATCTTTATCCGAAGATACAGATCTATCCTCATTTTCTTCAACATGCTTTCATAAACATAAGAATACAAACTAACATTTAAAACTTATATCATATGGGAATGAAATTGTCTTCTCACCCATACTCAACACTCTCCCAACGCTCAAAAAAAAAAAAAAACACTCTCCCAACATTGCTACAACAAAAAACAACAACGAAAAACAGTCTTTCGACAAGAAATGTGAATTAACAGCATAATTATAGCAAAAAAATCCGTTTAGTGGAGTATTTTATTTTATCTTACTTTTTCCCATGAAAATGAAATGAATTATGATTTCTTTCACACACACGCACTCCCTCTATCTTCCCGTTCCCGAAAAGAGGTCGGGTTTGGGTCCGCTTGGGTTGGACTTTTCGCCCATCTCCATCCCCCCATTCTCTCTCTCTCTTTCTCTCACAGCAAGAAGCGGAAGCAGAGCTCCCCTCGAGCACAAGAAACCCAGATTAGAGAAATTGAGATTCTTTCTCCAGAGATACGCAAATGGGTTGGTTCCCTTGCACGGGCACAGGGATGGGCGCCGCCAAATCCAACGACACTACTCCAAAGAAGAAGGCCAACACCAAGCAAAAGCCCAACTCCGATCAGATCTCGTCCGCCACCGGTTCGTTTCTCTTCCTTCTTCCCCATGCCGAGTTTTGAGCACCAAATTGCGTGTGCCCACCTGGGTTTCTGGTTTTTCTGGCTCCGTTTTGAGGATTTGCCGTTTTGGGTAGGGGAAAGAGTGGTGCTTGGTCATGGGATCTGATTGTAGTGCTTGCTCAAGAGGATGGTATTAGCTGGTTTTAGTGAAATTTTGCTGTCAGCTGAAGATTGTGGTAGGAATGCTAATGTAGGTTTGGATTGTGATGTGATGTATTGATTGGCTTAATTTTTTGGAGATGAATGAATTTTGGGGGTGATAATTGTGTTGGGCAATCATTATCCACTAGTAGGGGTGATTATAAGTTGGTGTAATTATACCCTCGGACGTTATACTGTTAACTAAGACCTAATTATTAGTTGTGATAGATATGTGAGGTGAAGCTCAAGCTTCTGCTTATGAGTAAATTGGGTGGAATTTGTTGTTTGGTTTTATGTTGGTTAGAATTTTTGTAGCTCATTGCTTGGTTGGTTATTTTA
Organism: Polygonum aviculare; assembly: GCA_934048045.1. Classification (NCBI taxonomy): domain Eukaryota; kingdom Viridiplantae; phylum Streptophyta; class Magnoliopsida; order Caryophyllales; family Polygonaceae; genus Polygonum; species Polygonum aviculare. The sequence continues at coordinate 26,535,417 of OW204025.1, forward strand.
CTGTTTAGATTCTTTTGCATCTAAGCTGAGCTTGTACAAATGCATCTTTGTATTGTCTTTCTTTCTAGCTGGCATAACTGTAGAGCGTTGTTTGGAATATTAATTGGTTAGGTGAAGTGAATGTCAAGCAGTTTAATGTAAGTGAAAGAGAATTCTAGATATTTTGTTTCATGTCTTTTTTGGGGGAGAGAAGTATATGGAAGGGATTGGTTTAAGCTGTTTGTTTTTTTTCCATCAACTTTTTTGCTTTAGTCAGAGGTTTTTCAACAGGTTCGTTTGTATGATAGATTAATTTAGCCTCTAGATAAGATCTCAAGTTCCGAAGTTCTGTCCTGATCAAATGAGGGTCAAAATGTTCTTTAGATAACTTGATAGGCACATTACATGTGATTACTATTTCAGTTATTCGGTTAAATGTTGTTCAGAATTTGTAACTTTTTGTATCACCCCAAAAGAAGAACTTTTTGCAGTCATATTGACATTTCATGTTTATCCAACTAATTGTTTTTCCTTCTTTGTGTTGCAATTAGTTTTAGTTTTGCTCATCCTCTTGTTGCTTCTTTTCAGATAAGACAAAGGCCAATTCTTCTCATGATGGAAAAACAGAGAGCCCTAAAGATGGAAAATCTGAGCATATTCCAGCACATACATTTACCTTTCGGGAATTGGCAGCTGCTACAAGAAATTTCAGAGCAGAATGTCTACTGGGAGAAGGAGGTTTTGGCCGAGTGTATAAAGGGAGGTTGGATAGTACAAATCAGGTTAGATGTAATTCTTGTAATCTATATGAGATGTTAAACTTGCGCCTATATACATGTGTCAAATGTTCAACATGTATAGTTCCATGCCTAGCTAACATCTGAGTCTGTTACTTTGTTTGCTAATTGAGCGAAGTCAATTGACTCAGCTTGGATAGTTGGACTTTAATGCCTTCATGGCTGATTATATGTAACAGCTATAAGTAGCATGTATGAATACACAATTGAATCAATACAGCAAAGTGTCTTTTCTGTTACTATTTTTTTTACTCTCTTTTCTCTCAAGTTCTTCTCTTCCTGATCTCTGATTCTCCATTGATCATATCATAAAGTTTCATCTTAAATCTTATTTTTAAATGATGCTTGCTACTTTTGAATAGAGATCTTTATTTATATATCTTTGTTTGTTTACTGATGGTCTTTTCACTAATGATCCATTTGATCATTTATTCTCGATTTCATAAGATCTAATAATGTTTACCCTTATCTTGTATTTGGATGCAAACTGAAATTTGTAAAGATGTTTCATTCAGGTTGTAGCTATCAAGCAACTCGATCGTAATGGGCTGCAAGGGAATAGGGAATTCCTTGTCGAAGTGTTGATGCTAAGCCTACTTCACCATCCAAACCTTGTCAACTTGATTGGGTATTGTGCAGATGGAGATCAGAGATTACTTGTTTATGAATTTATGCCACTGGGATCACTAGAAGACCATCTGCATGGTAAGTTGGTATTCTGGCGAGTGAGAAATTCTTATTAGACTACACCTACAACTACTAGAGTACTAGGAGCTCAACAAACCCCAATACTATTAATTAAATGGCGGTGTACCATGGTATTTTATCACTGGGGATTCACTGATTCTGGTGCTGTCTAAAATTATTTGCTCAGTGTTATCTTCAAACTATGAATTTATCACACCCAAGATCAAGTATTCTGGCAACTTTTTGTTCTAAAAGGCAACCTTTTAATCTGGTCTTATGATCATTTTAGGAATTATTCCAGAAGTATATAGTGATGAAAGTTTGTATTATCATGTACCAATTTCACACATCTAAGCAATTTCTATCCTCAAATTTCAGCAAGCCTGGACTTCTTAAGATAAACAATTTTTTAAAGGGTATTTTAACAATCCTTGCTAAAATGCTTCTGGGTAGAAATCTTCAAAGCTCTACAAGTTTGGAGCTGTTTTTTCTGTTGTAAAAATGTTATTACTTGCTTTGTCTTTAGTTCTGTTTCAAAAGATAACATATCATTTATATAATTTGGCAGCTTATCTCACTCTTCCCAGCTTATTGTGGATCTTCTCAAAAACCATTATTTAGTAGGTTCATAGCTGGATGTGCTGTTGATGTGATATAATGCCATTGGAATTATGTGAATTAGTATAGGTTCATAATGTGACAATTTTTGGCTGTCTTATATACTTTCTGTTGCGCTTTTTGTTGCAAGGTTAAAACAAGTTATACTAAGTCTTAGTTGCTTTGCGTATTTCTTGGTGCAAATTTTGGTCATGAGCTCATTCATCTCTGTAGATATTTGGAGACCTTTTCTAATTGAACTGTTTGTACTTAATTTGACAGATCTTCCTCCTGATAGAAAACTTCTTGACTGGAACACAAGAATGAAGATTGCTGCAGGTGCCGCCAAAGGGTTGGAGTATCTGCACGACCAAGCAAACCCTCCTGTAATCTACCGTGATTTGAAGTGTTCTAATATATTGTTGGATGAAGGGTATCACCCAAAGCTGTCTGATTTTGGCTTGGCTAAATTGGGTCCAGTTGGTGATAAGACTCATGTGTCAACTAGAGTGATGGGAACTTATGGATATTGTGCCCCCGAATATGCAATGACAGGACAGCTTACACTGAAATCAGATGTATATAGCTTTGGAGTTGTTCTTCTTGAGATCATTACCGGGAGAAAAGCGATTGACAATTCCAAAGCTGCTGGGGAACACAATCTAGTTGCATGGGTAAGAAAGCCTATTTGCATTTTCTTTATGGCCTTTTGAACCATTTATATCCAATCTTGGCATAAGAGAATATAAACATTCTGTTAGTGCGGCAAAAGAAATTGCTACCTTCATCTGTTTATGTTTTGGTACATTTATAATCGTTAGTTTACATCTGCATTACATTCTCCCATTATATATCTGCTACCTTGATTTTAGAAGCCATTTTTGTTGGAGATCAGTTGAATAATCATGGGCTAGGAAGAGAGACTTTAGAGGGTATTTTTCAGAGTTGCTGCTCTTTATTTTCTTGATTTGATTTTCAACATAAATTTTTCCGTACTATGTTTGAAGTTAAGTTCCACAGTATCTCATAGGTTTCTGCTTAACCCTTGTTAGTTTTTACATACATTGCGAACTCGTAGAAAAAAGCTTTAGCAAATACTGGAAGGAGGGTATCCACATTGTTAAAACAGCCTCTTTTTTTAGTTGGCTAATGAAAATGTGTACTTTTCCCCCCTGCAGGCGAAGCCGTTATTTAAGGACAGGAGGAAATTCTCGCAGATGGCTGATCCAATGCTCCAAGGTCAATATCCGCCTAGAGGCTTATACCAAGCCTTAGCAGTAGCTGCGATGTGTGTCCAAGAGCAGCCCAGTATGAGGCCTCTCATTGCTGATGTTGTCACCGCCTTGACTTATCTTGCTGAACAGAAATTCGACCCGGAAACCCAGCCCGTACGAAACTCTCATTCGGGATCTTCAACGCCAAGGAGCAGAAGAGATTGGTGATCAAAAAGGTTTAGTGCACATAAAAAGAGTGATTGGTGATCTAAAAGGTTTTTCATGTATAATAGACAATGCAGGTTCACTCAAGATGTGCACTCTGTTGGTTTTTTTTATATAAAACTAGCAACAAAGAATCTGTTCATAGTGTCATATAAGTTTTATCCATGTGGTTCTCTCATCCATTCGGTTTTCTTTTCTTCTTGAAAGAGGATCTGCAGACACATGTAAGATTTGTTGTTCTTCTCTTTGTATCTATTCGCCCTCGAAATTGTACGTTATGTAATTTGTTGTAGGCTAGAAGGTAGAAACTATATTTATATCAAGTCTTTTTCAGTTGAAGGTTGCTGTTTCTGTCAGAGTAATTTTTGTTGATGAATGTTATGTTATAATTGGGGAGGATAACTGAAACTGCTGATTTTAGTATCTGTGTGGTGCATTCATGTATAAGAATCGACCTCTTCTCCGTTTTACTAGCTGAAATTTGTACTATGAACGGGTTGTTTAGAACTTTGAAGGGTCTGGTTAAAAAGCAGTCATATCAAACTCAAAATTGATGCAAATATCTAAAAAACGAAGCTCTAAAATCTCCCACTTTTAACCTATGTTGATGCAACGGTTTTGCATTTTACACTTTTAATAGTTGCTTGTGAGCCAAGAATTCTAAAAACTTAGAGTTGTCGCAAGATCTTTCACAACTTTCAAGCGTGTATATGAAATTGGTTGGCCTCCACTTGTTCTCGATTGGATTAGGTTAGTTCAACCGATTTTAAGCTGATCATTGCTAGCACCTAGTAAGGGCATTTATGACAAACAAGTTGTTTTGATCTCTTACATCAAAAGTTCTCATCTACTGACTTCTTCCCCCAAGATATCCCCGTACACACAACCCCTAACCCCATCAAGGATCGTTACCGAACATATAGTAAAGCACCAACGATAAAGTTCGACAATAACGCAAAAGCGAAAGGTGGCACAAGTTCCATCCCTGGTTTGACTCTGCTCTCGGGTTCGAAGTCGGGCAACATCAACGTGAAACCAACGAGGAGACGAGTTCATGCATGTTGCTGTGGAAAAATCGAACCCCAAAAGACGAACACAGAACTTTGGAACTTGGAAGGATGTGGAAGTGTGGGAAGCTTAGAAGAGAGTAGGGTAGAAGATAAAATCAGGTCAGAGGCCAAGTCATGAGAGAGTTGCATAGGATTTGGATCTATTTATTTAGCCACGTAGTTCATTTATTACACAGATTACACTTCGTGGAAATTCAAGATTGGGATTCATCTATACGAGTTTCAGCAAATCTATGGACAAAATGAATGGCGTATATGATGACAGCAATTTTCAAATTTCAACATGGGAAAGCAATTGGCAAATCCCAGGTGGGGAATATTACATTAAACGTATTGGCAGTTTATGTCCTTTGTCTCTATATGGCATCCTTTCAAAACCTATACTGAATCTATAGCTGGTATGCTATCGACAAACGAATAACGTAGATGGAGACATTTACATACCATGTCTAAGAAAGAACGCAATCAAAGAAATTATGAGCTCAGGTTATGCCATACCGGGATCTCTTGTCAGCAACTACAGCGCTGTTGTGTTGGTTCAGCAGCTTTCTGATTTCTGAATATTCATGGTTACAATGCGAAACGATCCTTGTGATCATCACGCCTCGGTTGGTTGCTGTTGCTTGTTCACCTGAGCAACGGCGGTTTCTTTCTGCTGCACTGCTGGACTGAGCGCCTCTACAGTCGGACTCTTTGCCCCGTTTAGGTTTAAATCCTCCGTGTTGTTGGGTTTTTCCTTTGAAAAGAGAAGAAAATTGTCAATTGAAGAAGAAGTATATAATATAAAATATGAATGATGAGAAATTCATTCATCAGAAACAGCTATCTCAGTGGATTAGATTGAAAATTTTCTAACAATATTCTGTAAAGATGGTAACGAAGGCATTCTGAATAGTTCAATTGGCAATAGAACGTTATTATTATGGATTATCCTGAATGAAATATGTGGAGAGGCAAATCCAGGGAAAGATATGGATAAAAGGAAAACATCAGATGTTACATTTACAAGGAACCGAAGAGGCATAAAAAGTGATCACTAGGACCTCAAAGGCTACAAACATGTACGTCTAATGTTTGAATGCACAATTTCTACCAAAAAAAGGCTTGAATGCACAATGGATTCTCTATCTGCTAAAATTTGATGAAATATGGGTTCAACTATTGGATATTCTTTTCCGGAAAAAATTGCACGGCAGAAATGCTCAAGATCTAACTATATATTTCATTTCCATTACAAAGAATGTGAAGTTACCTTGTTTCTATCACGCCACCCAAGTCCAAATGGTCTAGATAGTAGACTAACTTTTCTGGCTGGTATTTCTGATGCAAGTTCATGGTTGCTTCTTCCACCTGGTGAATCACTTTGAACAGACCTACAATGAGATCAAACAATAAAATATCATGATTAACTTATAAGTAGGCACAACAACTATTGAAACTAAACAGAAATTTAGCTCAAGTTTGTAACTCTCCACCTTCCTTATAGTGCCAAATGGGCAACCACTAAAAAAAGCAATGAAGTATGCTTTTTATGTTAGTTTTTTTAGCTACATACCTCGGAGAAGCTTGTGCTTTAACTTGGCCAGACTGGTATTGCAAGGTTGCTTCTAACATTGATTCCGCCATTATGGCCCTTCTTTCCATTTCAGCTAGTGAAGCTAAGGCTTCTTCATACTTATCCTACATACAGAAGGCAAGTTCAATTTTCAATAATTCAGCAATATTCTTCCGGATCATATCAGATTAATGTGACATGTACAGAAATAGATCATTTAGTTCATCATGACCAGTCAAATACTTAAGTCCACCACCCATGTCAAATCAACAGTCAGGTCAATTCTCCAGTGCCTCTGCTGCAATTGCCATTTGTCCAACTAAATAGTCCTATCCACTCCAGACTTTTGTTAATTATAAGCATCAGATATCAGGATCCAACCCAAGGCACCAGTTTTGTGAAGGGATAGTCAATAGTCCATATGCCAATGTTTCACCTGGAGCAGAAGTGATTGGAATATCTAGATAGGGCCGTGGTTTACATTCATGTGGGGCATTACTGAACCACCCAATAAACAAAGTCCATTATACCCCCATATCCTCAAATCAGAAGGGAAGGGATACAGCATTGGTGCTTCAAGTAAAATAAATTAGGAGAAAATACTAGGAGCGAAAATTCGCTGATCTGGATAAAAAATATCCAATTATGAGATTAATCCATCTTCAACTTACAAACATAAAAGTTAGTTTGTTGGTATTATGGCTGTCATTCTCTTAATAACAATTTCCTAACTTCTTGTCTCCTTTCTGGGATCTGACTGATGGAAGACACCCTCGCTCTTAAAATAAGAACATACATATTGATTATCCACTGTGCAGTGTGCACTGATATACTGCCTGGCGACCCTTGCCCATGCGAAAAGAAAATAGTTGGGATGATTTATTTAACTTGTCATGAGAAAGAATTTCCTCCTAGCTCCCACTCCCAGGATGCGGTACTTGATATCTCATGATACTGATAATCTCAATGAAAATTAAACTAGCCTGCCTTGTTTTTTTCTTCTAATGAATAGCTTTTAGTTCTTTCACTTCATAAGCATCAACCCATTACAGCAGTATAGTCATTTGAAAACTTTTGTATTCTAGGAGCTAGAAGAGGCTTGTTGATACGTGGCATATAAAAAACACCAAGCTGAATATATTTACAGAATTCAGCTACATCTTTACAAGACCAAGGATTGGAGTCAAACCTGGAGAATTTGAGAAGTGTGTCTCTGTGCTTCTGCATCTTGCTCAGCATATCTACGAGCATCTTCTGTTACTTTTTGTTCTTGCTCCACCCTCATAAGAACCTGAGATGCATAACAAAGTAGTCACACTAATGTACACAAGAAAATCATGAGCTGTAAAATATTCAGCCAAATGAATGTGATGAACACCTGAAGCATAGCCCGTTCTTGCTCCTGCTTGTCAGAGAAGACACGTCTAAGATCTGAGGCCTCCTGCTCAAGTTGTTCAACCTGTGTGCAAAGACACAAACTTAAGACATTATCCAACTAGCTATAGCAGAATGATTCACTTTAGAAATTAAATTTTCATAATTGAATCAACTCTTGAGTTTTTCATCAAGGTAAGGAAACAAACCCTTGCACTTAATTGCCGGCGATTATCTTGCTTGACCATCTCCATTAGTGCTGACTCAAGCTCCTCAGCTCTAGCATCCAAAGACACGCAGAAAAGGGTAAACACGCGGGTTTTCAAGATGTACGAGAAAACACAAATCTATATCCATTTCTTTTAATCATATTCTGTCTATAACTAATTTTCGAAAAACAGCTTTATCAGGGTAACAGTGCTATATTCAGATTAAATCCACACATAATGATTAACAAGTCTGAAGTCAACTGCAAGAAAGCTACAAGTTCATTAATCAAAAACCTTAAAGTACATGTTCAACAACAAGTCTAAGACAGGCCTTCCATTGGATCAACTGGAAGAAGGAAAATGTGGCCAAATCATGGTTTGCAAGATAACTGTTGCTAGCAAGTTCACTAGCATCTAACATTTGGTTCAAAATGCCTAAACATGTCATATCAGATATCACAGTTCTTAAAAGCACTAGATTACTAGATTCATCTCCAGCCCCAAATTCCAAAAACCCTGATAGAGAGGCTTCACCAAAAGAGCATAGAAATTGGTATCAGGCTTTGTCGTTTTTTTGGGGATGAACTAGGCTAATGACAAATCCGTTGTTTGAAATGGACTATACTCTTTATAATATACCTTAGTTCAGCAGAAGTTTTCTCCTCAAGCAATTTGCATAGCTCAACCTTCAACCAAATCACCTGCAAGTATTGGTCAGAAAATGCAACTCCATAAGTCAAGTTTCATATTGTTAGCATTTATATACAATAAATAAGAGACAGTGAGTGGAAGACCACGGATAGGAGCAGCTATCATGAGTATGCAGGCTTCATCTAGGGATGAATATTCACAAGCGGGCACATAAGAATGGTCTGAAGAACTAAACTAGCACATACGCTTATGAATTTGCAACACGATATCAAAAGAAAGCCCAACAGAAAATAAAAAGAACAAGAAAAAAAAACTTGAGAATGACCCTGACATCTGACATACACAAATTATTAAAAGGGATCTCCTGATGTTAGTTTAAAAAAAGAACATAAAATAGATGAAAGAGGATGACAAGCTACCTGCTCCTGAAGATCTAAACCAGGGTCAACTTCCACGTCTCCTGCTAAACTGGCAGGATATTCATCTGGAGAGGTGGAACCAGATTCCAAAAGTGTTGTCTCTCCATTGCTTTGTTCGTCAGCTACTTTTGACTTATGTGGTTGTATAATTGACGAGACAGCATTGTTCTTGAAAGTATACAGCTTAGATGCAAGACCCTTGGAATTTTTCAATGCATGTAGTCCTTTGGATCTCTCCTCAATTGCTACCATTATAGAAGGCCGATGTTTATCTCTTAATTCTTCTAACCTGGCTTCATTCACATTTTGAAATCCCATGCAAGCTGTCAAGACCAGTTGACTGCTGTCAAATGTAGAGCCAGCAAGAGATTGAAGCAAAGTTACTGCATCTCCAGCATCCTTTGTCGTAACCAAGGCAGGTCCTGTAAGAAACTGGCAAAACCTGAGTACACCAGAATTCCATTTGGACAACCGAATTTCGTATAACAAAAAATCAATATTTAGATAGTAATCACACTTCTACAGAATGTATTGCATTGACCATTTGGACTGTCAAGACCATTTGGACTATGTAGTTCTCACAAGCGAAAGTTGTCCACCAAAATGTAAAGTACTAGTGAGGTAAGACGTACCATACAACTCCATCAATGCGAGTGCTGTTCTGAAGAGCATAACACGACCTCCTTCAAAGAGAAGCACATCCCAAACTCGAAGAACTGGTGTCAGATGAACGCATATTGTGTCAAAATAAGGTAAAAACAACTAAGAGATGAGCCATTAGCAAAAATAGTTCAATGCAACAAAATAGTCCTACTGCGTCACGCTTTCTATAGCAGCATGCCATTATGTCACTTCTTACAAAATCATGTCACTATATCCAATAGCCTATGTTTTCAAACCGTGTTTTAAGCAAGTCTATCATTATATTTCCTAAATTAAAAGACCCTCAACATAATATGACAGCGCTTAATGAAATAAATAGAAAGTTTATAGATAACAAAATAAATAGAAGGTTTATAGATAACTATAGGCAAGACAACCAAATTCCCCATTCAACATAAAAAATAATGAGAATAGAGCCTGACCAGTTTCCCAAGGGAGCATGTTCATAAATATAGAAAGAAACCATGGTCCTGTAACCCAAGCAATTTGAACTCCCAAGTAATCCAGATGGTTAACTGTATTGAAGGCATGTACAAATCAGTTTCAGAGAAAAGAAAAAGCTTACAAGAAACAGATAATAAGAGACCTGGCAAAATATAATGATAACAACCTAACTTGGGAAATCTTTCACGCACCAGGTCCTCAAAAACCAGCTGATCCACCTGAAATGAAGCACAAAAGAAACAGAGTATAACCTATAATGTAAGGAAAATCAGTTTCCAAAATCATAATATGCAACTGTATTTCAGCAATACCTGACATTCAATCATATCCTCTGAATAGTAACCTTCAAAGTAGTCATCCAGGATACCCAAGAGAGCCCTGACAAACATTGTTACATAGAAAAGCCAACAAAGGCATGTCATCACGGTGACAGTATTAAATTTGAATATAATATAATCCAGGGACTAAGGTATATGATTGAGGTGTTCATCTGTTGCATCAATAGAATAACTGACAATGAAGTTTCTAACCTACCAAAAGGCATTTTCCTCAGGCATTAGAAGCAACAATAGACCAGCAAAGAAATTCATAGCCTGCACAGGTCATATGTTCGGATTTAGTCAAACCAAGAATAACAATATGCTCAGCCAGATAATATAGATAAGCCTTTGTAGGGAATAATGGAAGCTTTTTCTTGAAGGTCAATCACACGAAGGCCTCAAGACATGTTGTTAGCCAAAGGTAGGGGCTAACATTCCACTAGTTTCATCTCCTTCAAGGGAGATGGGATAGAGATTTCTGTCACAGGTCTGAAATTTAGTACCTGACAATAACCGACAGAAGGATTATGCCGAGCATATGCTGTAAGTAAGCGTCTCAAAGCATTTCTACCATCTTCGTCCAAAGCAGGATGGCCAGGAAAAGTACGGGGTAGATCCTGCATTACATGTAAACAAATACTGACTAAGACAATCTATTGATGAGATAATGCTTACAACATCAAATAAAATACTTCATTAGAACCTTTTCAATCTGCCCTTTGTATTTTTCGTGAAAAGCAAAGCCTTCTTTGCTTTGCTCATTTCCATTGATGACTTCTTGTTGCTTATTATAACCAGAATCACTTTCTGAAGATAACAAATCCTGGTAGTACTTTTCTTGTCGACGTGTCTTTACACCCACAAAGGCTTGCCAAAGCTGGAATTGAGATGAAAAAATATACACGAAGGTAAATCAGAAAATCCTAAATTTTCAAAGAAGGGAATTCTTTCAGTGTCAATCAACAGTATAATGAGATGGACATAAGTTTGTTAAACAAGAATCTCACTCTAGATGAAACAAATATCAAACCTTTTTTTTTTGGGTATGATATCCAATGCAAGCTATTGTAAATAGCTAAATTTCCAACAAACTGCTAACACGCCTATGTATTTATGTAGTTGGGTTTGTATTAGCGTACCTCGCCTCTGAGAGCCATTGGCACCCCTCCACGAACTAGGACTTCCAACTCTTCTTTCCAAGGACAAGTACAGTCTGACGAAGATATATCATTAGTTCCACCATTCAAGGGTAAGCTTGCATTGTCACCTAAAGGAACATCCTGAACAGAGTCTGATCGCTCCACATCATAAAATTCTTCTTCTGAATCCTCTTCAGACGCCCCTTTGGTGAATCTAACTTCTTCTACCACTTGAAAAGACTTTTCAGCATCAGCACCATTGACGTTACATGATACATTGCCCATCTTCTTCACACGAGTACCCATCATATCCTCTATTGCATGCAGGGATGGCCTGATATTAGACCATATTTGTATCCGATGTACCTTTTTATCCTGTACTGGTACCGGTTGCGACATTTTTTCAGGGATCTCTTCACCTGAATCACATTTTTCTGCATTCCGCTTGTCATTATCACTAGCCTCTTGATGATTATCAGCCTTTTCAAGGGTGATATCATCTTGCAAGGGCAATACGTTATCTTTTTCACTGACTTCATCTGAACTCACGTGAGAAAGAGGTACTTGAGCAGGATCAATTAACTGTTCTAGAAAAATGTTCCATCTATCTGATCTTTCCTCCTCTTCCTCCTGCAAATAGTCCAACAAACTACATCAATAAACAACAACAATAGCTTTTCTAATGCAATTTCTCCATGACATAAAAAATTCTGTGATCCAAGCAATTGTGGCCAATGAAAGATCACAGCAAAAAGGAACCAGACTCAAATTACTATCACTTTCTCACTATCACTTATCTCCGACAAAATTGAGCAAAGAATGACAGCAAGCGCATAGAGTAAGGAAATACCTTGTAGATGTTTGCATACTCTCGATATCTCTGCACATGCTGTGGTCTAACAGCAAATCCATATGAATCCCTGCGAAGTTTCCACTCCATCATTATCAATTGCAGTCAACAATTAACACTAACACCCCCACTCAGCAACTAGATTAGCGCAAAAAAATTCACCACTTCTAGACAGTAGCATCTCCCCATCCACAAATCCACAAATTATTGAAACAGACACAAATTCAAAACAAACAAGTAGAAATTCATGCACGCACACGTAAACTAGCCACAACAAGCCCAACCACTCCACTCTCAAACAAAACAAGCAGATGACCAGCACGATCTACCAACAGTTGAGCGAAATCGAACCACATTTTCGCCTTGCAGCAAGCACGAATTCGCCACAAGAATTCCTACTAGCAACAAGCAGATCGGCGGAGATTCGCAATCGACAACAAGAAAACCGCTAGATTCAAACTGAAAACAATCTCGCACCGAAACGAACGAACACAGACAGAAAAAATCCGAGTACCTCTTATGCTCGAGAGGATGTAAGGCTTTGGATTTCATCGGATTGGAATCCGATCAAGATGAGAGAGTGTGTCGGTGGTGGTGGGAAGAAGATCCTGAAACAGTTCTTGCACAAATCGAATTCCACGAGAGGAGCGAGCGAGGGAGCAAGCGAGCACTTACTAGGAGTTGAGGGGAGAGAGATGGGAAGTGGCCAAGTGGGGGCACATGGAACGCGGGGGGTGGGGTAAAGGGGGTAAGAAGTTGATTAGATGGGAGGTAATCCCAACGTTACCATGTGATGCCGAGGGTTTGTTTGTTTATGTGGCACGCACTTTCTGTACGTTTAGACGGCAGTCGGTGTTTCCGGCCTCATCTTGACCGTTGATCTTGATCATCGTTTTTAGACATATGCTGTTACCATTTTTACCGAAGAAGTAATAACGAAATTTCCACTTTTAGGCCCCGGAAATTATGAAAATTATACATAATGAAGTTATTTTATGATTTGAATAATGTCATACAAATGACACTTTTTTATGCTTTTTTATTCGGAATAAATTTTATGAATTTATGTTACTAGAAATGTAAACGGGTCTTTAGCTTTGTCAATGTGTGATAAATCATTCTGCAAGTAACTGAGATCGTGAAGATACTTCAAATCAAATTAAAGCTTTTAAGCTGGCAAAAGATGCTGAATATGGAGTGTAATCTTGGAATTGACCCTTCACGTGTCATTTGATGACTATAGTGAAAGTGAGTCTAGATCTGTAATATCGTTTTGATAAAAATATGTTACTATCTATCTTCTTAAGTTGTGGCCTTATTATGGGTATATCATAATGCCAATGGAAACATCTTTGCTTGATTATTAAAATTGCAGAAGATCTACGTGATTTATGGTAAGGGGGCCTACTAGAAAAGTTTGATTTTATTAGATGAAATTGCCATTTGCTTTTTGATGAATTTGCACCTAATCATGTCATAATTGCTTTGACCAAAATTGTATGAATAGATTTTTTGTTGGACCATGTGCTCATTTTATGTCCATAATGTTTTGCCAATGTATCAAAAGGGATCTCATGATGTTTACTTCTTTTGATTAATGATTTCATGATGTTTATATGTAAAACTTTAATATGATAATATAAAGTAGTATCACCTATATAATGGCTCACTTATACTGATGTGAAATGTATCGATCTCGATTGTATGAGGCTGATGAGTTTTACATTATATTAAAGTTGTGAGTCACTTCTAACACATTCATTATCGGTGGTCGAAGTGAATTAATAGGACCAATTAGTTTGATACCACAACAGTGGATGAATGGTAGTGTAAGAGATTCCCTATACTAGTGCTCAACTTGACACCAAAGAAATTGACACTCTCACCTCCCAAATCACTGGGCCCGTGGGACTTCTCTGGCGACGTATCCCTGCACAATGGAGGAGTTGTGGTCATTGTTATAGCAGTGAGAGCAACTCCGAGTCATCGCCGAGTAATGGTTAGATATGGAGATTTGGAAGGAGAAGGGCTTGCATGTGACAGTTATGGGTGGTCGTTGATGGTGGTCATTCTGGTGGCGAATAATGAGATTTAGGAAAATGGAGAAACCGAGCGAGGAATAGACAGAAATGATAATATAGCTAGGGACATAAATTAGATTAAGGATTCAAGGGTATGATTAATTGAACATATTGTACTTTTGTTGGTGCATGTGCAAAGGGAACATTTTGATTAAGCAATGTAGGCTAAAGTGGTTATTAATTCATACAAGGTAATACACATTTTAACACAGGGACACACATCGGTGCCCTTGCCTTTATAATTTTTCATATGTTCGTTGTCCAATTTCACTCTATGACCGAGTTGGACAATCTATCTTCTTGTATCCATGCTTAAGTTTATCTCAATGCTTCCAAACAAGAAAATCCTAATAAACAACAATTATAACACCCTTTGATTTCCAAAATGATGGTCACCATTAGCATTGTCTATGGAGGTGAATGTTTGAGTTAAAACATAACAATCACATTTAAGAATAGTGTATCGTCAAATGGGGTAGGTAGGACAATCAAATACCTATTCAAGCAAACTCAATGATGTTTAGGCTACAAAATATTGGCACAATTCTATATGTTTTCTCTTTATAGTTTGTTCAAAACAAAAATATGCCATAAAATGTTGACCTAACTCTATATGTCCTCTCTTTATAATGCGTTCAAACTAGAGATATGACCTAAAATATTGACCTAGCTCTATATGTTTTTCAAAGTCACGACTAGTGACTATATATATCCTAAAATAATTGTTTTATGCGTACGTGTCACACTCCTTTTAAATTAGAATATGTGTCAAACCTTGATATATACGTTTGATTTTTTTTTTTTAATTCTGCTTCCATGTCAATATGTCACACCCTTTTTGATTTAACATATATGTCAAACTCTGATATTTTTAAATTATTTTTAATCAAAATTTTGGATCCTAAGTGTATATTGACCAATTATTTATGATACTAAGTAAAATAGCGATTCCTATATCTAAATTCATATCTAGATACTAAAAACCCTAAAAAAAACACAAATACATCATTACAAATTTAAAGAAAAAAATACAAAATCATGATTTATTTCAAAATATGGATTCTCAATTTGAATTTTTGTGAAAATAATAATACTTAATATTCCAAAAAACACTCGTTATTTCAAATATCATCATAACTATATATTAAAGCGGAGGTTAAAAATAATAATTATCACGACACATGTCAACTTCTCATTGGTGATCCCACATTATAATTTTCATATCTATTGATTTTCATTTTAGTTTTTTTTCAAAATAAAAAAAATCAACTTTAGATTTTATGCATAATTTTTCTAGAAATCTTCTTATATACTAATTCACATTTTATTTTTTTCTAAAATAATTAAATTTCAAATTTTATACATACTTTTTTCTAGAATTCTTCTTATCTACTAATTCTAATTTCAATTAAATCTTATTTTTTTAATAAAATCATACCTTGATTAAAATTTTAATTTCAATTCAATGCCTTTTATTAGCCGCATTAGATTATTGTACTAAAAAAAATCTTAATTTCCAACAAATCCAACCACATAACCATTAATCTAACTTGTTGACAGTTAATTGCCTTATTTTTATTGGTTAAATTTTTTATTATAGATTCTCGATATAAATAAATTATATATATCTATATGATTTTGATTTCATTTTTTTTTCCAAAATAACTATAAAATATTAATTATAAAATAAACAAACTTATTGATAAAAACAAGTATACAGTCCTTATTGAAGGATTTGGCTATATGGCATTTGGAAAATGCCATATAGCATGAAAATACCACAATATGTTAAATTTGCACACATAGCATAACCCCTCTCTCCACCAGTTGACCGACCGTTGACCGGCGTTGACCGGCCGTTGACCGACTGTTGACCGGCGTTGACTGTCACCACAAAGTGACAATGTTCACACCTAATTGTCACCACAAAGTGACAATAGTCACACCTAATTGTCACCTCAAAGTGACAATATTCACACCTAATTGTCACCACAAGTGACAATATTCACACCTAATTGTCACCACAAGTGACAATATTCACACCTAATTGTCACCACAAGTGACAATATTCACACCTAATTGTCACCACAAGTGACAATATTCACACCTAATTGTCACCACAAAGTGACAATAGTCACACCTAATTGTCACCACAAAGTGACAATATTCACACCTAATTGTCACCACAAGTGACAAAATTCAGCAATTATTCACACCTAATTATCATCACAAGTGACAATATTCACACCTAATTATCATCACAAGTGACAATATTCACACCTAATTGTCACCACAAAGTGATAATATTCACACCTAATTGTCACCACAAGTGACAATATTCACACCTAATTGTCACCATAATTGACAAAATTCAGCAATTATTCACACCTAATTGTCATCACAAGCGACAATATTCACACCTAATTGTCATCGCAAGTGACAATATTCACAAGTGACAATATCCAATACAAATATACAATACAATACAAATAGTAAACATGCCAAACAAGTCTATAGCTCGATGACTAATTTTGATGATTCACAATTTCATCCTCAATTCAAAATAATTTTTTATTCATGGATTATATACACTTGACTCCATGTTAAGACTAACCATTCATCTCACTATTACAAATCAATAAAACTTCCCGAAAGCATGGAATATAAGCAAACACCAATGGAAGGAAAGTGGAAAACCATTCATCTGAGCAACGACCAAGGCCTACCACAAACCTCCACATTGTACCTTTGTCAAACGCCTTGTATACAAGGCCTTAAATAAACAAGATGAGAATCTAAATCATGCAATGTTTCATAAAACAGATCGTAACGACCAGTTTTAAAATCAACAACTTGTACGGTCAATTTCCACATCAAAAAAACGAAAGCATATTAATCTGCAACTTCAATGCCACAGTCCAAATCCTACACGAACAGAATCAAGGATCAAGCAAAAGAAAAGCAAATTTGCACAACACAAAGAAGGAGAAAGAAAGACCTTTGAAATCGTTGTTGATTTGAGCGATGTTGACGGTAGTGTGGTCTTTGAGGGCGCCATAGGCTTTTCTCCAAGTCTGCAGAGTCGCCAATAGTTACTGGCACCATAGTTATCGCTCTAAAACGCCCTCGCTCACACACAGTCCTCCGTTGGTCGTGGAGATGAAGGAGCCGCCGCGGACGACGGAGTGGAGGAGGAGGAGTTTGAGAGCGAAGGCGCCGGAGCGAGTGTGGTGGAGGCGACGGCAGAGGGGAGGGAGAAATTTCGCTGATCCAATTCTTACCTTTATCGCCGCCGCCGTCAGAGGCGGAGGATTTCTCGGCGATCGGAGAAATTTCGGTGGCTTTGCAGAGAAGAACGGGGAAGACGAAGAACGGCGGCGAACGGGGAAGATCCCTTAGTGAAGACGATGTTTCTTCAGAAGGAGAGAGAAGGCGAGGCGGCGAACGGGGAGTAGTAGTGGAGCAGCGACGGCGGTGAGGATGGCCGGAGATGGTGCTTGACGGTGAGAGTCAGATGGAGGTTGAAGACGGCGGCGAGGATGCCATGGAATCAGAGAGTGGAAGAGCGCAAGGGAGTGGGGAAATCGAGAAGGTTCCCGTAGGTATAGAAAAAAGAAGAGACAAAATAAAAAAAAAGCCTTAAATACTTTTTTCCCCAATGCCAAATAGCAAAAAACTCTCATTTACACCATACGTGTAAATACGGGTGCAAAGTCAGACGCTTCACCTAAATCTTTCGTTACAAAATTATAATACTCCGTACTATATATCTTTGACCTGGATCGATTAAAAGAATATATTATAACATAAATAATGTATCATTAAAGTAATTTCCAAAATACGCAAATTATATAAAGTGATACAAAATTTTATATGAAACTATTCTTTAATTTTGAATAACCTTATATAAAACTTAAGTAAATTTTTAGTTAAATCAAGAATTACAACAATAGATTGTTTAAGCATGTTTAAATATAATAACTAGAGCTAATAAAATACAAAACCTAATTAACTCATTCTTTTAACTAAATCTCAATCGGATTCGACCGAAAATAAAAAACTAAATCTCAATCGGTCAACTACGGAACGAATATGGAAAGGTGAAGTTATGCAGTATACACTGGAAAGAGAAGAGAGTCTCACAGCCTGGCTTCCCGCTAAAAGGCTCAAAATCAGCGTCGCCTTTGAACCGATGTGTCCAAAAATTCCGATTCCAAAACCCCCAAATTCTCCGTCGTCAATGTCGCCGAAAATCAATCCCGTTCTCCTCCCCCATCTCTCTATTCCATAACCCCCTTCATAACCCCCCTTTTTTCTTCCCGACCTGCCATGCCAGCTCTCACACTCAAACCCTCACTCTCTCGCGCATTCTCCACCGCCGCCGTCGCCGGACCGCCGATCCTCCGCCGGAACACCGCGGGAAATCACCGACCGCCTATGACGGACAGAAACGAAATAACCCCAATTAATATCAGGCGCACGTTAGATACGAGCGCACGATTAGACAATGGGGCGCACGTTAGGGCGCCAAGGGGAATAAAGCCCCACTCTCCCTCCACCTCCTCCTCTCTCTTCGCCTTTCGCTCTGTTGGTGGCTCCCTCCTGATTGCCGTTCTCCCTCAATTCCACACACGACCGGTCTTTTGCCTTTCGTCTTCGATTTCTACTTCTACTTCTGAAGGAAGAGGAGGGGAGGGAGGGGATTCGGCTTCTTCCCGGTCTGAGGGACTTCCGGGAATGGGTCACGAGCACCAATACGGCGTGGATTACTGCCAAAACGACGACGGATCGCCTCGCTTGTCGTTGAGCCGATCGGAGAAGGAGAAATCGGAGGAGGAGAAGGAGCGGTACGCCAGATTGCTCACCTTGCCGACAGTCTTGACCCTCGCTCGTGTCGCCGCCGTCCCTGCCTTCGTTTGCAGTATGTTCCGTTTTGATTTCGCACTTTTTGTTAGTTGTCTCGGTATTAGGGTTTTCAGAATTGGTTTCATGTATTGTGCGAATTCGATTGGGAATTTTTTTTTGCCCCAGTTGGTCAATACCTGCCTGAAAGCTGATTAATTTATTGGGATTGATGATATTGTGGTTGAATTGAATAGGTTTTTGATTGCAACGGTGATGGATACTGGAGTGGATTTTCAATTTAGGTGGGGTTTAGGATCAATTTGGTGTTTGCGTAGGGAATTAGTCAATTAGGAGTCAAATTGCAAGAAAGTTGGAGTATAAAGTTTGGTTTTTTCTTCAAATATTTTGCAAGGAGAAGAAGATATTTCATGCTATGATTTCAAGTCAGGGGCTTTTGTTGAATTTTCTATATCATCCTGTGTTGCAAAACACTGGGAATAGTCAATGAGTAACTGTTTCCTCTTTCAATGGCTTTTTACCATTCAAAAACAGATTTTTTATACCTACTTGTGTTTCTGCTCTCCTGGGTGCTTCTAGGGTTTAGTAGACTCTTGGATTTGTTTCCTTATTTGCTTCTCAAACTGAGAAGAAGGAACTCCCTGATTGTTTGAATGTGCTATATCAGTCAGTTGTCTTAGCTAAAACAGAGATTGACAACTAAATCCTTTGCGTCTTGATGTTGTAGGCTTGTAGCTTCATCGTTTGAAAAGGGATTCTTTTTTCCCTTTATGATATGATACTCCTGATGGCGGAATAGAGGTAGAAGATGACATTGAGCAAGTATATATGACTCTTAGGAACTCATAAAGAACTTATCTTTATTAATATCCATCTGGGATTTAATCCTTTTCCTGTAAATCTTCTTGAGGATTTTATCTATTGGCCCTTCTTTTGCCTGCACTTGGTCGTAGAATAGCAAGCTTTTTTGGAAGCTTCCTACTGAAAATTTTACTCTGGATGGATAAGCTGATTACTCATATACCTCGGTACTTTTCCATTCTAATCCATGAAAAGAAAAGCAATCAACTCCAGGGAATCCCCGCATTCAAGTTTGACTATAGAACATGGATAAAACTATCAAATAGTTTTCTGTATTCTAAACCTTTGCCAAATCCATGTTTGTCCTACCCTATGTCTGATCTCCTATACTATATGCTAGTTTGCAATGCCTTATCATCTGGATTTTTCATATGTTTCGTGTAATTCTGCCTGCTTTTAACGTCTAAAACTTAACACACTTGTTTACTTTTCTCGCCAGCCTTTTATGTGAATAGTGGGTGGGGCCCAACTACTACAACTAGTATATTTATCCTTGCAGCAATCACAGATTGGCTTGATGGATATCTTGCTCGAAAGGTAAATGCTACTCCTTTGGGCCTTAACTGTTATAAAAGCATGTATATCATATCCTGTTCCTGTTTCATACATGTAATGCTTATATTGACATTTTCAGATGCGACAAGGAACAGCCTTTGGTGCGTTTCTAGACCCTGTGGCCGATAAGGTACGTTCCTCAATGACTCTTGTTCAATACTTATTCAAGTTTTCAGCTACAGAGTGGAAAAGAAACCCATTTATAAAAATCTTGATGTTTCCTTTTTCTCACAATGCAGCTTATGGTCGCTACAACACTGGTTTTATTGTGTAGTAGACCTTTGGAAGTCCCTTTCTTTGGAGATGCCCCGTGGCTGTTTTCTGTGCCTTCGATTGCAATAATTGGGAGAGAGGTTCTTTGTTTGTTCCTATCACATATATCTCATTTTTAACACTTTCATTAATAATAAAGAAAATTTGATATAGACTGAAAAGATTGGACCCATCTAATTGTTTAATTGATATGGGTGAGAGACTGGGAAAAATAATTATGTCATCTTGTCCTTTTTCTCAAAAATATCAACTCAATTATTCTCGATTTTGAATGGCTTGAGTTTTCATCTTTCTTGCAGATTACTATGTCTGCTGTGAGGGAATGGGCTGCTTCTCAACAAGGCAAACTATCAAAGGTTTTAAACTGTTCTCTGATCTTACAACCACACATTTTGTGATTTATGGTAAGTAGGTAACAGGCTAATGAAATTCATCCATTCCCAGGCTGTCGCTGTGAATAATCTGGGCAAGTGGAAAACTGCCACACAGATGATTGCACTAACCATCCTGCTCGCTTGCAGAGACGGCAGGTTTGTTCTTCTTACCTCTTCACAACATTTTAGTTCATCTCAGATTACTAATATTTTGTGTATATACTCTCTCTTATTGTCTCACCATCCAATTACTTGGTAACTATACGCTGCAGCTTTGGCAGGCCAGACGCCCTAGTAGTATCTTCTGGTGTCGTATTACTTTACATCTCAGCATGGCTTGCTGTGTGGTCTCTATTTGTATATATGAGGAAAATATGGAAGGTCTTGCTGAAGTGATTCCCGGTTTTCACACTTGTCGAATATACCTTAACAGAGGGAGGGGACTTTTGGCGAATCACTCCAAAATCCTATATATACTACATTAGCAGCTTTCTCAATTCTCTTACCTGAAGTTTTCAGATGATGGAAGAGTTTATGGCATTCTTCCAGATAGTTATTAGATCTCTTCGGGTGTCAATCTTGCCATGGTGACTTCCTTCTGTTTTGGTTTTTTACTGAAGCAGTCATTTGGTGCTTGTAGTGACTTCTGGCCTATTATGTATTTGATGTTTGTGGAATGATGATCTCTTTTTCTTCTTCTCCTATTGTTACTAGTGGTAGTGGATGGTGGTTACGTGATAGTAGATTGCATGATTTCAGTTGAAGTTACAATAATATTGCAAGAAATAAAGTTGAGATTACACTTCAAAGCATTCTGTGCTCATAAGAAAGTCATGTTTAATTAGTTTAAAAATGAACCAAGTACTTTCATATCTTCATACTATACCAAATTACTAAATAGTTACATAAATGGTTTTCTAAAATATGAGGTAATTAATTGTGTTTCATTTTCTTTCAAATAGATTTAACATTCAAGTTTTATAAACTATCAAAACGAAAATAACTGTAAAATATATACACAATTGTTAATAAAATTTTGATGTTATTTGATTATATTATAGTTTAAATTACATTTAATATAATAAAATGCAATTAGACAAAAATCCTGTACCAAGCGACACAGAATATCACATGCAAAACAAAAGAGCCAACAGTTGAACAAAATTGAATAAAAACTCGCTCAAGTTATTCAATCTCAAACACAAAACATAAAGAAACAGTCTCAAAAAAGTAAAATAGTTGATTATTCAAAATAAAAAAGCTAGGTCTACCAAAGCATCCATGAAATCAGATCTGAATGATGCAAGCCTAACAATCCTCAGATATATCTGTCTTCAGTGACACCAATCTCAAATTGTTTCATTCCTCAAGGTTTAAAGCAACACCCATAAAGGAATCATTGTGCCAATCACTAGACAACTTGTAAGCAAGTACACTTCGCCTGAAACCGCCATTATCCGTGTCATTCGTGATAGTGGAAGCCATGGATGCAAGTAGACCGTATAGAAACCTATACACTTGCATGGATTTGATTCAAACAAAACAAGGACGTTACTGTCTTTCCCCTAGTAAGCTAGGGTTTAGCCGGTTCACATGGTGTTCAGGAATCCAAGTATGCCGGAAGGCACCCGGCTCCCCGTACTGATGCCAGAGGACCCTGGTTCGAGTTCTGGCTGATGAGGTGGAAGTCGAGGAACAATACTACAACAGTGATGTCGTCATGAAAATGTCGTCTTATTCCTCGGTCAATCTTCTTGAGATCAGAGTATCTCATTTCTCTCTTCTTTGCAGCTTCACACATTGCAGCTTTTACCAGTCTCTTTGCTATGCCCTGAGATGCGATTGGCATGGTTAGATGATTCTTACAAGAATTTTTTCTCTCAGTTCTTTTTAGTTTGCCCCTGGACACAAGCTAATAATCCATATGTAGATAAAAAGAATCATTCTATTTAATTATTTATTAGTTTTTACTTAATAGGATTCATCCAATCCAATTTTGAGCAGACACTAGAAAACATCCTTCCTTTTGGTTAAAGTAAAAAAAGTGTCAAGAAAACTTACATTACGGGGATTGGTGTTGACCATATCAACTGCTTCCTGATTGCTAAGGTGTTCCCACAAGCCGTCTGAGGCGAAGATGACAAACTGATCTTCAGGACAAAGCTTATGCACTACTATTGACGGCTCAGCTGAAAGGATAGGCTTGTCAAACGAATCAGGTAATCGGAACTTCTGCAACAGAGGCGGTTTGTTGAATTCAGATCGCTTAAGATAGGCATCACCGATGGATCTTGAAATCTGCAAGAGGATAAAATTGGTGTTAAGCGAGATATTGGAGTATGATTGCGGAAATTTGAATATTTAGGCCAGCTGCAGTTTTATTATTTCTTGTTTATTAGCATAAGTTAATAGCTTTTGTACAATGATATAGGTCTCATATGCAAAACAAGATTTGGTTTCCCAAAACAAAGCAATACAAGGAACAATCCTTTAGCATAACAACTGAGGAAATGCAAGGAAGGAAGTAATACAAAAGAAAGTACATAACATGGTCAAAACATTATTAACTGTACAGTTTCTCCTTGATTCTTGTAACTTGAAGCATATTCATATAATGCTCTGTAGAAAATATCAATATGAGATATATAAGGCTTATACTGCAAGTATTTATTTTACAAATAATATGGGACTAAAACCCAACTCGATCCAAGAAAAGAAAAAACATAAAAGAATATGAGAAACATAAACATAATAACAAGGAAGAACACAAGAATGATTTGCAGAACTTAGTATGTAAGAACAGCAGAAAAGTTATGAAATGATTGTATTTGTAATATAGATCAAATAGCCAAACGCCTCCTTGGGGGCACATTTTCAGCTTATCCGATTCATGAATGAGGACTGCCAACCCACTTTTCCAACAAAAGGGAAAAATGTACAACAGAGCATGACTACTTTTTGCAGGTATTAAGTACCCATTTCCTGATTCTGTAAAGATTGTTAAAAAATCAAGAAAGAAATTTTTTTGGGGATTTGGTCAAGTTTCTGTCATTTACAGCTAAACCTCTGATAATCCCCAAAACCAATCTCAACCAGCAAAACTTTCCTCAGCTAGAGAGGTTTTACCAAGAAAGCTTAAACCTGAAGAAAAAATGTCTAACAATCATAAAGCAGTGTCACATTTCAATCTGATCGAAAAGAGAAGGAGCAAGATACCTGTATAATGCCTTTTACTCGCCAAACCGTGTGCTTTTGAACAACAATGTACGGGTCATCAGGATGTAACCTATGCAACTCCTCCCTCACAGATTCTTCACTTGCATTGTGTTCTGATGATAGTTGGATGGCTTTAACAGCTTTCTCAGAATAATCTAATTTTCCTATGACGGCACGAGAATCGCCAGCATTTGCAATATAAAGTGCTCCATCACAAACTACACCCACTAAGCAACAAGCACCTACAGAAGCAAGTTGTGGTTTCTGACTCCACTCTTTCTTAACTAGACCTAGAAATGCTTCTTCTGTAGCCATGTACGCTTTTGAGATCACATCTGCAGACATTCCTTGATTTTCTAATGTAAATTCTGCACCATCAATTAATCTTAGGTTAGTGAAGGCCCATAATACATTAGACACCCAAAGAAATGTCAAGTGCTCAATGATAAAAGCTAAGAATAAAGCTAAACACACAAATTTCTCCATATTGCTTTACATTCCATTCAGATTTACTATGACCCGAGATACATTGTGCAGTGATAGAGAATGAGCTTAGTGAGCACCTCGGCATTGTTGCACATTCTCCACAAGTCCAAAACATTGAAAAACTAATATTAAAAAGATAAACTTATCAAGGGTCAAATGCTTCCACTTCTTTCCAATTCACTAGAGGATAATGACTCCATGACAAGAGTTCCGATGCTAACTCCTTTTGAGAAATAGAATGTCATTAGAGCTAATACATAAAGGAAAAAGCATTGATGAAACATAGTGGAGCAGAAGCATACTCTTCAAGTTGTTGTCGAGATTATCATTAACAAATCGAGCTGCTTCAGGACCTCCATGTCCGTCATATACTCCCACAAATGTGCCTGCAGGGCCCTCTGTGGCTTCATCAACCAGTGGGCCAGATTCGACTTGACTATGATCTTCCAGTAAATTGTTGGCTTGAACTACAGCCATTGAAAACTCTCCATAAACATGTTGTGCAATATCTTTGTGCCACAACAAGCCACTAAAACGGCTGTTTGTTTCTCTATTCCCATTGGAGTTCTCGCCCGCAACTGAAGGCTTCCAACAGGACACAATCCTCATGAATGTTGTAGTAACCATTGCCTTACATCTCCTCAACCAAAAGATCCGGCTATCGGTATATTAATCAAAGCGAAATCTATGTTGATGTTGGATACTAGAGCTTGTTGGTGTTTAAATTCAAAAACAACAATAGGAGAAGCTAGATGAACATTGATATCCTCAGACACCATTAATCTGCAATATTGAAATGAACACCCAATTATAATTCAGGGAATATAAAAGATCAACGGTAAGATGAAGATAATACGGAGTAACATGCAAAGAAGACAAGGCAACAAGCAAAGCTGGTCTCAAAAAGTTCAGGTCTTTAGAACTACTATAATAGAAATTTCCTAGGGTTTACCAAGTTGACAGCAAGGAGATTATGAAATGCATAGATTCTAGAATTGACAGCCAAGGTAAGGAATGTAAATTTGAATGAAATTGAAAAATACAAACATGAAAACGTGAAACCGAACACATGAGAACGTGAGGAGCACCTATATCACTAAAAACAAGGGCCAAATAACATCACAAAATTCCAATACAAGAATTGAAGGTGCGTTTATACATATATATGAAATTGGGCCATGAAACCGAAAAGTGGAGAAGAAAATTCATTTGGGTACATACCTTAAACCAATTTAACGAATGAATCGAAAACCCCTTCGTTGAACATGCACCAATTGAAGAATCAGCCGAGAAATCCCATCATCCAATCGATTGAACAGCGTGGAATATATGCAAAAACAGTACCAATTGAAATCCAAGGAGGGTTGTATCAGATCTATCCGAGAAGGCAAAAGGGCTGAGAAAAGAGGAAAGCGGAAGGAGGGATGATATTGATATCTGGGTTTTCACTTTTTCCCCTTCTGCAAATATAAAGGGTTGGACAGAAAATAAATTAAAGAATTGTTTTTTCCATTTTGTTTTTCTTTTTTCGCCACCTCCTCCCACCACCAGGCCATAAAGACAATTGGTCAATTTGTGAGCTGAAACGCTCAAATTGGGGGTCCCTTTTATAATTCGAAGGATCTTCAAATTTAATGTTTATTTTAAAATAGGATTATATTAGCAAATGGAAGGTTTTGACTTTGACCCTCAATAACCCATCTTTTTAGGCAACTTTTCCTCATTTTGTGTATGCCTATTCTTCATTTTTGCCTTATTTCCTTCTTTTATATAGTAAATTAACTCAATTCATTGTGTTTAAAATGAATGAATAATTCAATAAATAACTAAAAAAATGCAAAAAAAAAAAAACGTAATTTTCTTTTTTGAAAATTTCAAATAATTGTAGTAGCTAATAGGGTTTGTATCCCTAAATATTCTCCAAGATCTTATCCTGTTTTCTCGAAGAAATTGTGGAAGCGGACAATATATATTTCTTGATTTTGAGTTGAATGGTACTCCCTCCGTTCAGTATTGTTTGATGTTTTAGCTTTTTAACCTGAAATTAAGAAAGCATATAAATTTACTTAATTAACCCTAGTGAGTTATTTTAATTTCTTTAACTTCAAATTGATTCTTCACTATTTCACTTTTAAAAAAATCCATAAAAGATATGGATGGCATATAAATAGGTGTATCTCCCCAACTTCCTTTTTTTAAAAAAAATTGATTTTCCCTAATTTTGTATTGGAGGTAACTAAGAAGAATACTCCTATATGGACTATGGTGTTGCCGTAAAAAGAGGAAAAGAAAATCATTTTGATTTTTTTTATCCGAAGAAAATCACGTTAATTAGAGTATGTTGATTAGTTATGCTGATCAATCATCGTAAAAGAAGAAAAGAATTTTGCATTAGGAGGGAAAAAAAAAGAAAGAAAAAGATAATTATGTTGATTGGTTATGGAGAGAATTTATTTAGGAGAGATTTACAAAGGGCAAATCTGGAACAACTTGTGCACAAAAGTCTATAACATCAAACATTTCCGAACAAGCCTAATTGGCTAAAACATCAAACAATACCGTACGGAGGGAGTATGTTAGTTTTGAGATATTTATGCCATTATTGTCAACTTGAGGAAAATATGCCGACAAAAATAATCGTGGCAAGTGATTTTATAGCCACGTGAGTGCCTTGTAAGCCAACAATACACATTGGTTGCCTAAATCAAAATTCAGAATATTTAATGTTTTTGGAAATGGAAAATACAGTATCTAAATGGAAAACACATGTACTATACTACTATTCTTACTAAAAATTACGTACATGCCAGCTATGTCTGTGTTTATGGACCGTTGCTTGTGATATTTGTTAGGGAAAAAGAATACCACGTTGCCATGTTGCTATATGATAATAATAAAGATGGAAGGATGTATTGTTTTTTTTGCTTTCGCGTTTGATTCGGCTCGTCCCAATGGGTCGAGGCCCAAGGGTCAGACTTCTAGCATCGCTAGCGCAACGGGCCTACGTCCAAACCGGGAGTGTGAGTGGAATTACGGTAGCTCCCTCCCAACGACGTTGTGGGGAATCGAACTCTGCAGCCGTCCTACCAAGTGTAGCTCCACACCACTACGCCCCTGCACAATTGAATTATATCTAGACGGGGTCAACGTATATTTGATAATTGAATTATATTTAGGACGGCCTCTGTACAAGGTGTAAGGTTGAT
Organism: Polygonum aviculare; assembly: GCA_934048045.1. Classification (NCBI taxonomy): domain Eukaryota; kingdom Viridiplantae; phylum Streptophyta; class Magnoliopsida; order Caryophyllales; family Polygonaceae; genus Polygonum; species Polygonum aviculare. The sequence continues at coordinate 26,563,525 of OW204025.1, forward strand.
CTCATAAGGAAAACACTCTATGATGCCATAATTTATTGTCAAATGGGGTATTTAATTTGGGTGACCTAAATAATTAAATGAGAAATCTTGAGTGAATCATTACAACGTGCGTGTGCTTTGGAAGATGTCTTTGATGGAGGAATTGGATCGTTGAGTTGTTAATATGATCTATTTACAAATGTTAATTTGTAAGTTGTTATAGTATAATCTATTTACAAATAGACTAGTGGTATATATATCTAGACGGGGTCAACGTGTATTTGATAATTGGATTATATATAGACATGTACATATCATACATAAATGCGAAGTTTCATGATATGATGATGTGAAAATGTGAACATATGTCTCTTTGTAAAACCACAAACAAAAATCCATAGATGATAAGAGCGTACTAGATAGTTTGGCTAAGCACGCAAAGAGGACTAGGGAGAGAATTTACTTAAAAAGTAGCATGATGTATTTTTTTAATGTTTTTCTAACGAGGTCTTATCTTTTTTTTTCGTTCAATAATATCGGTTATTTTATATATTTTCACTTATTAAGTTTTAAAATGTAAACAATGTATTTATTTATTTTGAAATTATCGTGGATATTCGGAGCTACTAGCACCCAACTAATATCACGACAATTGTGCTTGTTTTGGTCACGTGAGTGTGTCATTCAACTCTCTCCCTCCCTTCAGGTGGACCTTACGACCTAGAGCGTGAACTCATTCCGTGAAGGGGGACTCAATGACTATAAAGGAGTATGATTATGCTATACCCGTGTTCTGTGAGAATCGAACGGATGGTATTACCCAATTAAGTTGATTCAAGGGAGCATGGGTTGTGATATTTTGTATTACTGGTATGAAAATAAGCTTGAGTCCGTCTGATTCCACAAAAATAGTGCATAATCTTATTTTGAATCAAGGGAGTAATATTTTGTAATATTCCTTTATAAATGGCGTTAGCGTTCTCTTTTTGAGCATTAGGTTTTATTTACACGATCTTTTCTTAATCAAGATTACAATTAATGGACGTTGCACTTGATCAATATCAAACTTTAGTTCACCCACATACATACATATAGTCTCAATCTTCCAATTTTTATCAAAACAAAGATAATATAAAAAACCACACCCTAATTATCCTTCTTATTATCCTGCTTATAATGTAATTTTGGATGTGATCTAAGCAAATCCCAAATGGAGAAGAAAAACTGGAGAGATTTTCATTGGTTGTGATTGCACTATCTAGCTTTGACCACAAAACTTGTTTTGCCTTACCTCCTTTCCCACCTCATCAAAATACCAACACAATCATGTTTTTTTTGTTTTAATCATGTTTAATCGGTCTTGTATGGGCTTTTTCATGCATGAGACTCATCTAATTCACAGATAATCTTCATTTGTTTGGAAAATAAAATCATGAAATTTTGTCGAGCTTAGATTAATTGTCCACCAAATCGAGGTAAAAGATCAATCAAACTGGGCTTCACCACAAAGTCCACCCCTTCAGCTAGCGCAGGGTACTCAATAGTCATGTGCTCTTGTTCGAGATCCGGAGCACGTAATTGCCTGATCGATTGATCGGCCATCCTGTCTCTTAAAACCAACGACAACACTTTGAAAAATAATCAGTAGAAAAGGTGTGGACCGTAAGATAGGTCCACACAATAGTCAATACAAATATCACACTAGATAGAACCTAAGTTCCCCGGCAACGGTGCCAAAATTTGACTCGGCTAAAGTCGTTGTGCCAAGATCAAAGATAAATAATCCAAACTGCAAACTAGTATAGCATGCAAGTAAGGGATCGAACCCAAGAGAACTATGACTTCTAGTATCAATATATCTATTAACTAAAGATAAGGGGGATTTGAGAGGAAGATCTAAACTAAACTAACCTAGGAAACAAAGAATAAACAAATAAACAAATAGATAAGAAGCAAATTCATTCAAAAGATCCACTCCAATATAATCACCTCAATCATAGATTCATTCATTGATTCCATTCACACATATGGTTAATTCCTATCTTGATCATTAACAATCGCAAGTCCACGGTCCAAGCAATTCTATAACCCTAGGCAAGGACGCTTAACCTAGAATTAACATAGAGAACAAGGATATGCAGGATATAATATCAAACAATTAAGCTACGAGTCAATTGCAAGATAAAACAATCAATTCTCTTCTTAATCCTAGTTGCATAGACAACTGGTCTAGGTTAAGTTGTTTTCACAGATTAGTTTTGTCCACGGTCCAAACCTAATCAAACAGTATAAAATCAATCAATTCAATAGGTCGTGAATCCTAAAGAAACAATCAACAATAATAAGACGAAGCACAAGAGAATCAATATTAACCAAAGGATAGAAATCAATTACCAAAACCTCACGAGTTCATACATCAGAGCTTCTCCCTTGAACAAACCCAAGGAGACTAGCTCTCCATAACTAAACTAAGCTAAAGAATTAATTTGAGAGAATTGGTGATGAGAAAGAAGATAGAAGATATCTAAAACCTAAGGAGGCTCCTCTTAAATATAGACCCAGAGAACATGCTCCCCTAATCTAATTAGGAAAGGAGAAAAGATAGAAAAGGAAAGAGGAAATATAAGAAGAAGAAAAGAAGATAGATCTTCGGCCCGTCTCGGATCCCGGCATCACCACGGTCGCGTCGTCTCCACCGGGCCCGCGCTTTCATGACAGAACAGAACTTCGTCTCTGGGCAGCCACCGCGGTCGCGTCGGCCAATCTGCGGTCGCGGAATCACGACAGAATCTCTGGCGTCACTTCGGAGCCTGTTTTAACCCTTTTTGGCTTGGAATCTGACTTCATTATAAACATATGAATTGAAGCTCTTCGAGTTAGCTTTCCAATGGAACCAGAATCAACTCAATCCGATCACTACAGCTCCAGATATAGCCTTCCCAAGCAAGTGGTATCGGGAAGACAGCTCAAAACGCCTTAAAACTCTTGATTCTTGCATTCCTGTGTCTTCGGCCTAGATATTACAATTAGCACAAACTCTAACCTAAACACACTCAATATAGCCCTAAAATACAAGAGTTGCACCATACAAAATAGGGCGAATCAGCATCCATCCTACATTCAATGTAGCGGACCTATCCCTCTATGTCCCCCAATAATGACTCCGACGACGAATCGAGGACGCTTCGTAGCCAAGTGGAGGAGAATGATGCAGACCATGCACCAATGAATCCGTAAGAGATCGAGGACCTAGCCCGAGTTCCCTTCGACGGACCAATCACTAGAGATCGAGCCCGGAAGCTAAGAAAAGTGACAAGAATTCTTTTGGCGCGCATCCCAACTACGCTTAAGTCATATGGGCCACAATGGACCACCCTCATCTCTCATGTCCCGAATTGATATTTAGGCATGCTTATCTTTTTGAATTATTTCTAGAATTAGAAGATTTGCTATTTTTGGCAATTGCCTTTTTCTTCCCTCTATTTTATTTAAGTATGGACAGATTGTGGCACAAGCAATGCCAACGCCTTGGACGCGGCCTACACACTCCTTGCACACGCTTTGGACGCGACATGGACACGCCTTGTCCATGGGGCAGCCGAGTTCCCCCTTACTTGGGCCGCAATCCACACCCATTCAAAGATAGATTAGAGTTTGTTAGAGTTGTTATTTTTCACTAGTTAAATCTTAGTTTCACTAGTAACTTTCTAGGTTGTTATTTTTCACTAGTAAACTTTGTTTTCCCCTACCTTCCTTTTCAAGCTAAATTCTATCTTAGGAACCATGTTAGAGGTAGAATTTGGGCTGCTTGTTTGTCTATATATTCGAACCTCATGAATGAAATAAAATCATATTTGTTTTTTCCTGGAATTTGACTTGCGTTAAAGTTGAATTCCCGGGATAAAATCCAACCAAAAACTCGTGTTTACTTGGGAGAATTTCGGACCTAGTTCAAGCATTCAACCGATCATCATCAACAACAATCCAACTTCATTCATTCAGCAACATCATTCGTTCATACTCATCACCAACCGAGAAGGATTGGCATTCGTCGATCCCTTCTCCCTCTCGCAATCTCTTCGCTCTTCTCTTCTCTCTCTCGTTTTCTCTTGTTTCAATTCATCACCATTGCATGACAAAATCTAACATCACTAAGCTTGGTGTTCATCGTTGTGAATATCGCAGGTGACCTATAGGGAGGCAGTTCGCTAACCGACCCTATCTCCACACCTCTAAGGTTTCAACCCTTGTTGGATCATCCAATTCAAGGGCGAGCCTTCAGAACCAATGTGTACCATCTTAAGAATTTTATCTTGAAGATAAGCCTATGGAATTATAGAGGGATTGGCCGAATTTTTATCTTGATCTTTTGATTTGGAAATTTTGGCAGAATTGCTTGTACTTTATTTGTGTATAAATTTTTGAAGAACAAGAGCTTTATTGGATTCTTCGGACCGAGTTGTGCTAGGCAGGTTGCTTGGTGCTTGGGGCCTCTGAAGATCCTTCATCTCGGTGGAGGGAACGTCAGTTGTCCATTTTGCACACCCCAGGATGGGTCGACTTGATGTCTGCGACGCTAAGTTCTCCTTAGTGTTTGACTCACCCCAATTCCAATCTTTTTGCTTTTGTTTTTGAGAATTTATGCTATCCTTAGTACATTCTGTCTGCCTTGTAGGCCTTTTTGACCCTCCTAGCCATTCTTGGATGCCGTTTAACGGCCTCTCGGACTACCAAGCTTACTTGGCACTCCGAATTCTTACATTTTCAAAAAAAAAAAGGGCGAGCCTTCAGTTTGTGAGACGCGAGAAAATTGATCAAGGGCAGCAGGCAAAACATCCCATAGATCATGTTAAGCTTCCGCACCCTTGAGCGTAGCATATGACGCTGGCAATCACGTATCACATTCCTCATTCCCACGGAATCATACCAAACGAGGCCTAATGTCATGACAACTCTAATAAAATAATATTAAGTGTAATAAAGTGATTAGAGTCCCAATAAAGCTGGTTTTTGTTTTACCTTTTCTTAAGTAAGTACTAATCCGAACCCGATACCGAAACTATAGGTTCGGAGATCCTACATTTTAGCTTTGTGTTTCTGTTGGGTTAGGCCTTCGAACCGGGCCGATTTTTTAGCGGGCTTTTAATTGTTTTTTTGGGCATGCCGTTTGGGCATATTTTTTTATCTGATATGTTTCAAATTAAATAACACTTAAGCCCAAAATTTACTAGATAATGGTGCATTTAAACTCGAATTTCCTTTGATTAAGCCACATTAACTCCATTTGAACGTTGTCACTAAGCTCCTAAAAAAGTCATTCATATTCTCTAAGCAAACGGATTCAAAAACCAGCTAAGTGCTTGACCAAACAAATTCAAAGCTCAACTAAGTGCTAGTAAGTATTTCGATTTGCTTTGTGTATGAATAAAAAAGTGTCGATTTTATATAACTAATTGTAATGATTTTATATTTTTTTGGGGTTTAGCTCAAATGGATTTCGAAAAATCCTTGATATTTGATTTGAATTCGGAATTTGTGGAGATAAACTCTGATGAAGTTGGTGGTTTTGATGAGGATGTTTCAAGGTGATGGCGCGCCTTAGATGACGAGGATGGTGATTTGGAAAATGATGAAACCAACAATGACTAAGTTCAAAACGTTGATGATGTTGAGGAAATTGTCAACAACGAAACCCTTGAAGCACCGGAGTAGATTGATGAAGCTGAAATGGAAGATGTGCATGAGTCAAGTGTCCATATAGTGTTCGAATCGGCTGGAGATTTGTTCTAATTTCTTCATGACCATGGTAATTCGAAGGGATTCCAGATCCAGATTCGAAGCTCAAAAAGGAGAAAGGGAAAGGAAACCGAGAAGGAAAGTGAGGCAGATTCTTCTCACAAAGATGCTTTATCTAGGTACTTCATCTTCCGGGTTGTTTGTACAAAAGAAGGTCAAATCGCATCACAATCTAAGAACCCTTCGAAGGCACCAACAAGTGCTTGATGTAATTGCCCGTTTGATGCTCACGTGTGTGGCAACGATAGCTCGTGGTATATCAGGTCACTAAACCTCAATCACAACCATGAGTGCAACCCGGAAAACTTGAAGTTTTTGTCTAGCTATGGACACATTAGTGGAGGCAATCGGATCATACTGTTGGACAACGATAAGGCTGGTATTCCGGTGGCGAAGAATTTCAATTCTTTCGTAGCTCGGTACGTAGGCCACGATAAAGTCCCATTCTCCGAGAGGGATTGTCGCAATGCAATCAGCTTGGACAGAAGATTGAAACTCCGGAAGGGAGATTTTGCAGTGAGGAAGGACTACTTTGAAACAATGATGGCAAAGCCCTCAAACTTCTTCTACAGTTTCGATACAACGGAGAAAGGCGTATTGAAGAATGTATTTTGGTCCGATGGACGTGCTAGGGCTGCATACAAGGACTTTGGTGACATTATATCTTTCAACGCTATATATGTCAAAAACCGATATAGAATGCCGTTTGCTCCGTTCATCGGAGTCAACCACCACGGACAATCAATAGTGCTAGGGGCAACATTGTTGGGAAGTGAAGATGCCGATAACTAATATGGTTGTTCAGAAAATGGCTCACGTGTATGGACAACAAAACACCAAAGGGTATTATAATGGATCAATGCAAAGCAATGAGTAAGTTATCTAGCCATATTCTATTTCTAAGTTTTGTTAGACTTGTTATTTATAAATTAAGTTCTCTTTTGTTCTGTTTTTATCAATAACCGGTTACAAATTTGTTTTCCTATCTAATATTGGCATATGAAATCGATGCTAGACATAGGTGGATATTAGGGTGTCGTCATTATTTTATCCCTTATTGCTAGATAGAATCTTATGGAGTGATCCTAACCATATACATATCTTAGGCCGAAATTTTTATGTCCTTTAATGTTAAAGATAACCACCTGACACATGCAACCGATCCTAACCATATATATCTTACCTAGGATGAGATTATTATATTCTAAATACATAATGAAAATCTCACACATACGTTAATTATCTTTATGTTTTTATTCAGAGATTGCTATCCTTGAGATGTTTCCAAACACAACACATAGGTGGTGTTTATGGCACGTTATGAGGAATGCTAAGAAACAGGTACTAAAACATATAACACGGAATATAGAAACAGGTACCAATATTATTATGTTTAAATCTTAGGTGGGCACGGATAATTAGAGGAAGGGTACCTGTTATCCATCAGGTGAATTTTTTACCTTTTTCACAATAGTAGAGTCTTCTAGTTCTATCATATACTTGGTGGTATTGATAACTCTATAATCTTTCTTGGGATATCATTGAAGTTTCTCATGGTATAAATAGCCCCTTCTTCCAATTTGAGTATGAAACAATGAGCTATGTTGCTCTTTGCGAACCAATGGATGATAGATCCCTTCAGAAGAATGTAATATAAGAACAATTATAGTCAATTTATATATCTTTGTACTATTAGCCATCAGTTGAAATTGATAGCATTATACCTTGTTGTCCGATATCAAAAAGTCGGTGCTAAGATATTTCCCATGATGATTGACCGAATCCCACTTCCTACAAAGCATGACTTTGAGCCTAGCATCCTTAATTCTTAATAAAACCTTATACCATAAGGTTTGAATAATACCATATGTGAATTGCCCTTTTAGTACCACGAAACATTTTTTGCTAGAGACATCACTATTATTAGCATTGTTGCCATATATATCTTTTTCATCTATATATATATATTATACACAGGCACCTGTTATCGTCCACCACGGGAGCCACCGCCATGTGAGCCACCAACACCAACACCCTCTAGTTGGGTGTTATTTGTTGGCACGAACAATATAGATCCACACTTCAATCTGAGCTAATGGTCGTTGGTGATGGTTGAGTCTGAACGAAGTTGGATGAGGAAGACATGCATACCAAATTGTGCATTCAGATGGTGAACAAGGTTTGGTGGGAAAGGCACAACAAAAAATTCCCCACATCAACTAACAATATATACGGGAGTTGGAATGAGACATTTAGAAAGTCATGTTTACACATCTTTTAACTCGTCATTTAGCTATTTTATTTCTGAAATGTATAATATGGCAAAAATATAATATGAATTTTTTTCAACCGTTAATTCTTTCACGTATTCATCGCAGGTACAAATTTGTTTCTTTCTAATGTTGATATGTCCTTTAATTTTTTGTTAAAAAATAATCCTTTCATCATGATTAATGAGTCAATTTTTAAATACGGTGAAAGTGACCTCATTTTTAAATATTAATATCTAGAATTTAATAAATTAAACTTTGATATAGACGTGTGGATTGAGAATAGAAAAAAATGAGTAACTTGTAATGTAAAACGATGTGGATGGCAAGTGAAATATTTGAGCATGGCGGGTCGTGTTACCCTAGCTAAGTCGGTTCTCTCGTCTCTCCCTGTTTACACGATGGCGACCGTGTCTATTCCGACTGAGGTTTGCTCTAAGATTGACGAAATTATTAGCCGGTTTGTGTGGGGTGGCTCGGATGATCATCGCCGCATTCATCTCCTCCCATGGGACGATATCTGCTTGCCTAAGAGTGCAGGGGGCCTTGGTTTACGACGCATGGCTGACCTGAACGCGGCGATTTCGGCTAAGCTTGCTTGGCGCTTTCTCACCGATAAGGACAAGCTTTGGACCGACGTAGTGCGCACCAAGTATGTGAGGCCGTCTTTGAATGATCGTCCTAGCGCGTCTCATATCTGGCGTGCTATCAAGAAGGGGGTTGATGGGGTTGTTTCCTCGGGTTCACGCTGGTGCATCAGAGGGGGCTTGCAAACTCGATTCTGGGCTGATGTGTGGCTCGCTGATGTGCCGCTCGAGCAGGTCGTGGTGGCCCCTATCATGCCGGCTGATCACTCCAAGTGTGTCCGCGAGCTGTGGCTTCCTGGCGTGGGCTGGAACTGGGCAATTCTCAATCCGTTGCTGCCTAACCGTTTCCTGTTGATGCTGGCTGCCGTTGTTATTTCGGAAGACCCAACTGAAGAGGATGTGTTGAGCTGGCGGGGGTCCGCTTCGGGGCAGTTTACAGTACAGTCGGCCTTCCAGGCTGTGATTAGCTCTCGCCTCCCGCGTTCGAGCGACTCTAGCATTTTTTAGCGTCTTTGGAAGTTGCAAGTCCCTGAGCGTCAAAGATTGTTCCTCTTACTCTCTCTCAAAGGGGTTATTCTTACGAATCAAGAGTGGGTTAGGCGTGACATCGCTGATAATGCCCTTTGCTCGAGGTGCACAACTGAGGAGGAGTCGTTGATCCACATTTTACGGGATTGTGATATCACCTCCCGTCTTTGGAATGATCTTCACCCTCCTCTTCCTAGGGAAGTCTTTTTCGACTCCGACTTTGCTTACTGGATTCGTATTAATATCACCTGTTCTCGACGTGTCCATGGGAATATTGTCTGGGTTGACATTTTTACTATTGCCTTATGGTGGATATGGCGATGGCGTAATCTATTTGTTTTTCAGTAGGAGACCTTCAGTGGAAATAGAGCGTCGTTCGTCATTTCTTATGCTCAAGAGTACGCCCGTGCAATGGAGGCCAGGTCGACATCAGCTCCATGTCGCTCTGAAGTGGTGGAGGTGTCCTGGACTAGACCGCGCGAGGGGTGGGTCAAGCTCAACACGGATGGTTCGGTGAGAGATGGGGGCCTGGCAACGACGGCTGGTGTCATACGGGACAGCGCCGGCTCGTGGCAGGTAGGGTTTGTCCACAATATTGGATTATGTACTGTTCTTATGGCAGAGCTCTGGGGTGTTGCTCAGGGGTTGCAGCTTGCTTGGAGCAGGGGCTACAGGAGGGTTTCTTTGGAGGTGGATTCGCAACTTGTGATTTTACTTCTAGGACGGCCTATAGATCGTAGTCATCCTTTAGCTAGCTTGGTATCTAGGTGCCAAAGCTTTATTCGTAGAAACTGGGATGTTCAGTTTTGTCATGTTTTTAGAGAGGCTAACTCTGTTGCTGACTATCTTGCATCTTTTGCTTTTTCATTTCAAACTGGATATCATGTATTGTGTGACCCTCCCGAGGATATCATGTACTACTTAGCCCATTTTTCTAATTAATAAAATGCCCCTTGAGGGCACGGAGAGTACCGCCTCTCCTTCGACAAAAAAAACGATTCTTAGAAAAGGACGATTTGTTACCTAAGATTAGAAAAGGACGATTTAGTGGCCGAGATGAGGATGTTGAGATGGATGAGCGGTCACACACTGTTGGACAGAATCAGAAATGAAGTGATCAGGAGTAGGGTGGGAGTGGCCAGCTTAGAGGATAAGCTTCGTGAGTCAAGATTGCGGTGGTTTGGGCATATCCAGAGGCGGGGCCCCGAAGAGCCAGTCCGAAGGTGTGAAAGTCTGGACCTGGGAATTATTCACAGAGGGAGAGGTCGACCACGGAAACGATGGAAAGACAGCATAAGACAGGATGTCAGACACTTGGGGATTTCGACAGAGCTGGCTTTATGCAGGGACAGGTGGAGGGAGGAGATTCGAGTGTTGGATGGCTAGACCCTGTCCTGACCGGCAATTTTTAGTTATTGGTTCTGTTTGTCGTTCTGTTTCGGGTTTTGTTTTGTTTTGTTTTGCTTTCTGTGCTTGGTGTCCTGTGTGTTTTTTTGTTTTTTGTCGTGTTCTGTGTTGGCCTTGGTATGCGTCTTGGTATGCGTCTTTGGTGGCCTTGGTATGCGTCTTTGCTTTTATACTCTATTGTTGGGTCTTTTGGACGCTCCCTTTTTGCGTTAGCCAGGGGAGCCACCATCCTGACCCCCCAGATTCCCCGAACGGGGAATTGCACTGGGTTATTGTTGTTGTTGTATAAATAAATTCAAACTCTCATTTAGGCGGGCCAGAAGTAACTATTCAAATACTTGAAACTTGAAAGTTGGAGTAAAATGGTTAAGCAACCCGGGTTAGCAGACTATGGTTAAATCGAATAGGGCTTCAACAGGTCGCCTTCTTCTTCCCACTATATAAAGCCCCTGTGACCGACGGACGACCACAACACAAGCCATATTGAATTCTCAGTGTAGAGCGTCTTGATAAACGCTCTCCCTTTACATCTCGCCTTCAGCTCTCTTTCCTTCGCCAAATTCACGCCTCTTCTTCTCACCTTCGAAAATGAGAGAGTGCATCTCCATCCACATTGGTCAGGCCGGTATCCAGGTCGGCAATGCCTGCTGGGAGCTTTACTGTCTCGAGCACGGTATCCAGGTATTTTCCCCCCCTCTCTTTCTCTGGAGTTGCGAAATTAGTTCAGATCTAGGGTTTATTGTTGAATATTTTGAGAGATCTGTAGGATTGCGCAATAGATCTGTAAACTTGGCATGTTCTTCTACTGTGTTGCAAAATTTATGGATATTTGTGTTTAATATGCGGAGTCTGCGTAGTTTGATGTTGAAAGGTTCAGATCTAGGTATTTTCTTGAAGAAATCGTATGTGTCAGCCATAGATCTGTGAAATCGTATGTATATTTGCTATAATTCTGTAATTACATTAGATCTAGGATATTTCCTTGAAGAAACTTGCAGATTGGTAGTTTCCATGGGAGATCTATGTGTTTGATGCGTCCCTATTGTGTTGCGAGGCTTAGATCCGTAACCAGTGTAGTTGTTTGACTGTTGATTCTCTCGTAATTACGGCATATCTAGTTGATTTATGTCATAGAGTTCGTCTTTGAATGTTAAATTAAAGATTCACGTTACATCTGCCCTTGAAAAATAATTGTAAATTGTGTTTGACCTACCAGCCTGCGTGATATTTGTTGCATATGTTGGCACTATATGCTGTGTTCTTCCCAAGTTGTGAATGTTTTGGCGCATAATATCTGTTGAAGATATTTCTTCTAGTTGTATTGTTTCCATTTGTTGATTTTGATGATGTACTTTGTCTTAATCGTACTTCTTTTGTTTGTATCAGCCTGATGGCCAGATGCCAAGTGACAAAACTGTTGGTGGAGGTGATGATGCCTTCAACACCTTCTTCAGCGAGACTGGAGCTGGGAAGCATGTTCCTCGTGCTGTCTTTGTAGATCTTGAGCCTACTGTCATTGATGAAGTAAGGACCGGAACTTACAGACAACTCTTCCACCCTGAGCAACTCATCAGTGGGAAGGAAGATGCTGCTAACAACTTTGCTCGTGGTCACTACACAAGTAATTGCGCAATCTTATCTGCATTGCAGAATCTCTAATATACTTGTATTTGTTAATTGATTCTCTTTTATATAGTTATACTAATTTAAATGCTTTCCGTGTTTCAGTTGGAAAGGAGATTGTAGATCTCTGCTTGGACAGGATCAGAAAGCTTGCTGACAACTGCACTGGGCTTCAAGGTTTCCTTGTATTCAATGCTGTTGGTGGTGGTACTGGATCTGGTCTGGGGTCCCTTCTTCTAGAGAGGCTCTCAGTTGACTATGGAAAGAAGTCAAAGCTGGGTTTCACTGTCTACCCATCTCCACAAGTGTCAACCTCTGTTGTTGAGCCCTACAACAGTGTTCTGTCCACCCATTCCCTACTTGAGCACACTGATGTTTCAGTGTTGCTTGACAATGAAGCCATCTATGACATCTGCAGGCGTTCCCTTGACATTGAGCGCCCCACCTACACAAACCTTAACCGTCTTGTCTCTCAGGTCATCTCTTCCCTGACAGCATCTTTGAGGTTTGATGGAGCCCTGAATGTGGATGTGAATGAGTTCCAGACCAATCTTGTTCCCTACCCAAGGATCCACTTTATGCTTTCCTCATATGCTCCAGTCATCTCTGCTGAGAAGGCCTACCATGAGCAACTCTCAGTTGCAGAAATCACCAACAGCGCCTTCGAACCCTCGTCCATGATGGCCAAGTGTGACCCACGTCACGGCAAGTACATGGCTTGCTGTCTGATGTACCGTGGTGATGTTGTCCCCAAGGACGTCAATGCTGCTGTTGCTACTATCAGGACTAAGCGCACCATCCAGTTTGTTGACTGGTGTCCTACTGGCTTCAAGTGTGGTATCAACTACCAGCCACCAACTGTGGTTCCTGGTGGTGACTTGGCCAAGGTCCAGAGGGCTGTCTGCATGATCTCCAACTCTACCAGTGTTGCTGAGGTGTTCTCTCGCATTGACCACAAGTTTGATCTGATGTATGCTAAGCGTGCCTTTGTTCACTGGTATGTGGGTGAGGGTATGGAGGAAGGAGAGTTCTCTGAAGCTCGTGAGGACCTTGCTGCTCTTGAGAAGGACTACGAGGAGGTTGGTGCTGAAGGCGTTGAAGGTGAAGATGACGATGGTGAGGAGTACTGAAGAGGTTCCTAGTCATTAGTGTGTGTTTTAAATTCTGGAAGTATGTTTTCTTTTCCCTAAAAGTATGGAGCTGTATGATCTCCGTGCAGACTTAGTGAGTAATGTGATGTTTCAGTGTGGGATATGATCTTTTGTTTCAGTGTTTTCCTATGATGCATTTGGATTGAATTTGAAATATGTGTTTGCAGTTAAATGCTCTTCTATCACTAGTGGTAGCATTTCTATCTGGTCGTGGTTGACTCAACCACATGAATATAAATGCAACTTGGCAAATTATCACTAGTGAGACATTAAAAATTTATGGGTACTAACTTATAGCAGCATTAGAAAATTCCCAAACCTGGCAGAATAAAAAACCAATATTAATTAGACAAACTTAATGCTACTACTATTACAATATGGAATATTGTGGTTGAGGTGGTTGTTTTGAAGGAGTCAGAGACTGAAGTGGACCTTGTGATTCGTTCTGATTGAGGCCATGAGTTCAAAAATGGGTGCTATGCTTCTAACATATTCGTCTGAGCTCTTGATCAAAAAAAACAACATATTCGTCTGAGCTCGAAGATGGAAATCCGCTTTATGTTTCATACAACTGCCTTCCTTTCAAAGCACAATATGAAACGGCAGGACACTCTTTTCACTCAGCACAAGTACCAGAAAATCGAAGATGTTCAAGCCAAATAACAAAGTTGAGATTTACAAGCCATTTCAATGATTTCTAAATATAGCAAAAACACAAACCATAACGAAGGAAATATGCTCAGTTGTGAACCACTAGTTGATCAGAGCAATCCATTTTGCAGCACAGCAAGGTGTGAATGAGAGATCATTTAGGCAATTTGAGTGACAAATGGTGTCTCATCACCTCATCCATAATCTGTCACATTACTCATTGAGCTTGCTGCAAAAGCATCAGTGACTCCATAGTCTGGATAGATCACAGCATCTTCTGAGATCAAGGGTTCTTCAACGAGAAAATCATCCATGCTTGGCGAGCTAAACTGATAAGAAGGTTGATTTACAAAAACAGCGTCGATCATGTTTTCTCCGTTTCCGCAGCTAACTCTTTGAGAAAGGGACTCTTGACCGAGAAATGAGTCGAAACAAGAACCGTGTTCCTCAGTAGCTGCATCAACATTGTTAAAGGCTCCATCCTCCGCAGTTAGTGTGTGCTGCCAAATGGGTTCTTGCTCAAGAAACTCATCAAGGCCAGGTGAGCTCAACCAAGCTGGGAGTACATTTACATCATCTGCCAAGTGTACAAATAGTCGAAAACTCATTTCTCGTCTATCTCTTTCTATTTCTATCTAGAATAAAATAAGTTAAACAATTCTCTTATAATACTAAAAAGATGACATATAAAATAAATTAGAATTCTTCATCGATGACCGAAAAAAATAAAAATATGTATATTTGTCTTAATTTATAAAATCTATTACATCTATTATATAATAATATTGGTTGAAATGATAGAAAAATAATAAACTGTTAACATTAAAAAATACAATATTCACTCAAAAAAATAGCAAATTATTTTATTAAAACTTAAGAATGTTTCGAAATTATTTTTTATAAAAATGATAATTAAAATAGAAAAAATAAAAAATGCTCCGTGCATAGCACGGAAAATCACGCTACTAAATGATCAGTTCCAAGAGAAGTGTGCAACATTTACAATTGCCAAACATGAAAGGGACTATTTTTGAGTTGGTAATTATTGCATGTTTGCGTAGTTGTCCACTTTTCAATACAATATAATAACTTACTTAAAATTTCTTTTATTTTAAATCGAGATTTATTATAGCAAAAACTCATGGCATGGAAAATTTGATATGCAAATCGAAGAAGAATCAACAACCAAAATGATACTAAACGCATAAAAACAATCAAAAGTCTAATCCTATTAATTTTTTGAAGGATTTTTCTACACTATAAGATGTTAATATAAGAAAGACTTGATAAATCTTAAAACTTGAGATTTTTTTAATTTTTTTTGGGATGTATTCACCATTTCTTCTTTAGGGTTTAGTTTCTTTCGGACACACAATAGAAAAACCTATTTTTAAAATAACCAACTCACTAAAAAAAATAAGTAAATAAGGAAGATGAATTTGGGCTTGCCAAAGTTGCTCAAGCTAAAATACTACGTGCTCTAACAAAGTAACAACATTAACAGAATATACATTGTTGACCATATTGGACTTGGTTTGAAGCTTTTACAAGACGTAATTAGGGGTAGATAATGTACACATTTGATCATGTGCGGCCTCATATGTAAATACCTCAAAACAGAAGAATCCCCAAAACGGAAACAATCAAACCCAACAGAACCCCGCCTTTTCATCCTCTCAAATCTCCTTCCTTGCCAACTTTTTGAATTCGATTTTCAAACACACAAATCAATCGATTCGCCCGCTCGCTCGCTCGCTCTTCCTATATGCACAGATTTACATCCAATCGAGTAGTAAGC
The DNA here is from genome assembly GCA_934048045.1 of Polygonum aviculare. Classification (NCBI taxonomy): domain Eukaryota; kingdom Viridiplantae; phylum Streptophyta; class Magnoliopsida; order Caryophyllales; family Polygonaceae; genus Polygonum; species Polygonum aviculare. Next base: position 26,579,315 of record OW204025.1, read on the forward strand.
GGGAAATCGCTTCGAGTTTGAACGAACGAATTCTTTTCCGATCTGGTGTCTTCATTGTTGAGGTTTGATCTTCGATTCTTCCTTCTTTTTCGCTCTGATGTTCTTCGATTTTCGTTGAATTTCCAATCAGTTTCCTGATTCCATGATTTGATGGAATTGCTGCTTGCCAAGTGTTTGATGATTGGCTTCCTTTTACTTTCTTGTGACGTAGTTCTTTCTTTTGGTAGGCTTTTCTTTCTGATGAGATGATTGTTCTAACTCCGTTGTTTTATCTTGCTTCGTAATGATGATGATGATGATTTTTATTTTTTTGGCATTTACTGTTTACTCATTGGTGATTGCAATGGGTCCATGAATCATGATGCTCTTTCTGTTTCCAATAAATTTGCTGATTATGGGAATCTTGTTCACAAACCACTTTTCCTTTTACATTTTCTGTTTTTTTTTGGTCGAATTTTACATTTTCTGTAGATTAGTGTAATCCTGCATTAATTAGCAATTTCCAGGGGCCTAATCGTACTAATCTTGGTTCTCATTAGCCTTTGTGTCAGCACTGAGCATATAGCCTTTCGCTTTTGGATGAGTTTGTTTGTCTTGTTCTCATTTTAGAATGTTGTATCCGTACAATGTTTGCAATTTTTAGGAGTTTTTTCAGCTTTATGTTTAAATGATATGCTTTGCGGAACTTGTAATGTAAGGCTTTTCATGACTAGTCCTTGAATCAGTGAGTTTGTTTCTTATCAAATTTCTTACTTTTTGTCTTCTGAGATTACCTGTATAGACACAGAATGCAAGCTACACCCAATTGAGTAATGTATGGCATGTAAGCTGTCATTGTTTTCCATTCTTGATGTGTCGATCCTTGCTCTCTTCAGGATATGTTTCATCTGTTCGAGTAACAATTTCCTTGGTTGATTGGTATCATGTACAAGATGGAAACCAAGAGACATACAGAGAGCGTTTTAGAAAAGCTGATGGGCTTTGAGACCCACCAGCCTAATAAGCAGCAGCTTCAACGTGGCCAGCAAAGAGTTCTTTCTGAAAAATATCATCACAACATTGTGTCTATCTGTCGGCGTGAAAAGTGGTCGTTTAACGGATCCAGTATGGACACAGACACTGAAATGCTAGACGATAACGATCCGGATGAAGAAGGGATACAAAGTTCTTCTAGCTCGTATGAAATAGAAGCTGATAAACTGTTTTATAAGATTATGTTACTCAGTTCAACTCAGAATGCTAACACAGACTATGCCAAGCCTCTTAGGAGTTCTTACTTAGAAGGTGGGAAACCCAAAATGTCATTCCATGTGAGAAGAAGAGGTACTTGTTTGGAGAAAAGGGAAAGAAGGGTTGCTTGCCGTGGAGTTGCTAAACAAGTTGTTAATGAATTGCAGCAAAGTGTGTGGCACGATAGTTCAAAGGAATTCAGATGTATTAGTATGAGAGATGGTGGAGAGTGTGGTTTTAAGAAGTTGAATGGTTTTCCTGGAGATATGAGCACATGCATAGTGAACAGAAATTGTTTGAAGAAGAAGTTTATTGTTCACAAAGATTGGTGTTTGAGCCTGGTGAATGGAGATGGTTCCAACTGTAACAACGTGGAAGAAGTGGATTCAAAATCTGAAGAGGACTTGTTTGAAGATTGTCTTTCAGCTCCTTTGTCGCCTGTAAAGAACTCTGATTATTCAGATATAGAAAGTGAGACAAACAAAGCGATGGAGAGGGTCTTGGAGGAATTGCCTGATATGCTTGAAGAAATTGACAATTTCAGGAATAGAGAGAGCAATAAATTTGATGCAAGACAAAAGGTGTGTTCCTACTGTAACATTCTTTCACATGTTCTTTTGATTGACAGTGTTTGATTTAAAGCTTTTCACTGATGCCAATTGTGGAATGTGCATATCCAATTATTTAAGGAAAAGTAAAAAACTGATTGGCTCTCTTTGTGTATATCTATCATCTATGATGGATGGCTTTTGAGGTTAGATGCTCTATACTTGATTAATCTTTGATTTCCTTAAGTGATCATTGATTTGTACTGATTGTAATGCACTTGTGCACTACTAGTCCAGCATTTTTATTTTTGGTTTAAAGCTAATTTTCTTCAAAATGATCTGACAAACAGAAATCTTTCTTGTTATTACCGTATTTGTCCTTAGCAAAGCAGAGATTATTGCTTCATCAGGTTACCATAACTAGATAAATCTGATCATTGAAGATAGAACTTTAACATATTGGCCATTTTGTTCACAGGTTGCAGATGATTTTTTGATGCATATGGACGAATCTCAATTACAGGCCGTTCAAGGTAAGTAAGGATGACGAAAAGACTAGTTTTGTTAAACTTCTTAACTTATACTAATCTCCATGATTTATGTTCTTAATCTCCCTATGTTGTGCAGAGTCTTATCTCATTGACATGTTAGCCGAATTGGGTCATCATCCATTGGAGGATTTAGCAAGCCTTCATGTCTTTGATATACTGGAGAAGAAATACGGAAATGATCCATCGTGGCTTAGATCCGAACGAAGACTCTTATTTGATCGTATAAAATGTGGATTATCCGACATCCTAAGCCCACCCATGGCCATGAGTATAAGTACAAGGTATAATCCCTTGACAAAGAGGCATCTTCTAAACTGGGATCAAGAGGTAATCAAGGAAGAGCTGCTGAACTTGCTTGTTGATCAGGAAAATACAGCTAAAAGAAACTCATCTCAGTTGATGGTTGAAACAAACAGAAACTGGCTTGATTTAAGTGAAGACACTCGGATTGTGGCAAAGGAAATAGAGGAAGCTTTGATTAGTGAGCTTTTGGAGGAGATTTTATGAACATAGCTATACACTAGTAGTATTCTTTGTACATTGCTGATTTTTTAGGAAATTTTGTAGATTGTTTCACAATTCTTGTAGCATTCTTTCACGAAGAAGGCAGTGTTTTGCACGTGACACCTTTTACATTGTCTTGGCAAACTTTATGCTACTTACATGAATAATAATTCAAAGAGATAGAAGCCACAAAAAAAAAGTCACAATCTTAATTTAATAGTCATAATTAAAGCGTATGCTAGTCTACAATTGCTTGCTAGCTTGATGAGGCGTCTTTGTCTTGAACGAGCTTCTTCTCCTTCTCGATCCTCGCACTCTCGTCCATGGTCGATCTCTCGTCTAGCCACGCGATAATGTCAGCGAACACTTTGTCGATGTTTCCAGGCAACTCGCCGTATGTAAGAGCATGCCACATTCCGTCGTACAACTTGAAGGTCTTGTCGGTGCTAGAGGCGGTTTCGTAGAGGAGCTTGCTTATGGCCGGGTCGGTCACCTTGTCAGCGCCGCCGTGAACCACCAGGAAAGGCAACGTGACCTCGTTGAGGCGACCCTCAAGGTCGATGGTCACGTTTAGTAGCTCGTTGGCCGTCTTCAAACGAGGTCGGCCGGTGTACCAGTAAGGATTGGCCCTGATCTGTTAAGCAATTGAGCAAGGCTTATTAGATCAACTTAATGAACAAGTTTATTAGTGTGTGATTAGAGTGTATAAGTTGGAGATTAATTTACTTGTTTTTTGACTTCTGGGTCTCTAACGGCTGCTTCGATGATATCTTGGCCTGGGACAATCTTCCATGTTGGTGCCACTTTGCTCAGTTTCACTAGGAACTTGGTCACCAAAGGACTCGGTTTGACATTGTCCGCAATCTGAAATACAATTAATTAATTAATTAATGCCCACATGAAAATACGGAGTAGTTACCAATGAAAACTGTTTCTATAACTGTAAATCGTACAAAAATATTATGAGCAAGTGGACCACTAATGTTGGGGTGAATGATTAACCACTGGGGTGCTTAACCTATTTAATACTCCCTCCGTTTCACAATAAGTGTCGTTTTAGCTCTTAACACAGTTTTTAAGAAAAGCAATCATTCACTTTAAAACTTACAACTTTTTCTTAATCTTACCACTCATTACATTTTTTTGGTCAATGCATGAACAACTTTAGTCAACAAATACACATTCCAATAAAAATTATCATCATTCACCCCTATTAAATCACTTTGAAAACCTAAAACGACACATATTATGAAACAAATTTTAAGTGCTAAAACGACACTTATTATGAAACGGAGGGAGTATGCTTAATTAAATTATCTAAATCAGTACTAAATCAAAGTGCTCTGACAAATTCGACCAACAAATCAAGTGTTCTGACAAATAATTTAAGGCTCCACAAGCTATGATGACTTTAAGCATGCATGCCGTCAAGATCAATTGATTTCATGCTTAACCTTTCATATGTATCCACGTTTTTCTTGGGTTAGAAAAGTTAGCGTTCTTATATTGACCCAAAAAAAAAAAACTTGGTCGATCTGGTCACCATTATTAAGGTAGCTTTTTTCTAGAAGTTTTACTCCTCAAATTATGTAAGTCAAAGGTTACACATCTTAAGCAAACCTGTCTGTAAGGTTCAATGCATGTATAGTCAAAGGCCTTATTAGCTTGAACCTAATCTAGATTTCAATCAATTAAATAGACGTACTATGGCAACATGGCAACATGGCAACATGATCGACATATATCACTATCTAGTACATTAAATTTTAATCCACACATTACCTGATACGAATTTGATTGTAGTATAAGATAATTACTGTGTACTAACTTTATGGCATTAAATTTGATTTGGCATTATTTTATAATATCTTAATTGTAGACTAGTGTATAATAATTTTGGTTGCAGGGTATTGGGATAAGGCCATCGTATTATAAATTCAAAGAATGGGATAAATTTTCCTTAATACTGGAGTACTTGTTTTTAGAAATTTTAGTTGACCCAAAACGCTTTCGTATGAAGCTACCGAATAATTGGAAGATCTTAACTTGCTTCAAGGTAAACTAAATCACACTTAATTAACTGATTGCAGTAACATGGCAGGCGCTGGCAAGATCTAAACCACACATATTAATCTTAACCTCAAGGGTAAAGTCCAAAACTACCATTTTTGTTTCGGTGTTTTCTATTGATTAATTATAAACATGGAATTGCAAAACTACCATTTTTTATCTTTTACTTTTCTATTTATTCATTTAATAAATAAATAAAATTGTTATATGAAAAGCCAAAGGGAATCTTTTAAAATAAAAGTGGGCCCACTTTCTGGTAAACTAGGCCAAACGAGTGAGAGACGGAAAGGCCAAGCAAAGTGCGTGGGACCCACTCCACGAAGTGCACGAAGTGGAGCAACGGTTTAGCCACAATCGGGCCTAAAAAAGGGCCAAAATGCCCGTGGCCCCGCCTAAACCCAATCAATCAGCAAAGTTTCACCAAAGAACGAAAATACCCTCGATCAAAACGCGTTACCTTACACATAGGAGCGACCAAAACGACGCCGTCCCAAAACCCCGGCATTTTCCTGTGCAGAAGCAGAGCCAAAGCTCCTCCCATTGACTCCCCCATTATAAACCTCTTCTTCTTCGCGTTCTCCTCCATCTCTGTCACATTTGTTTTTCACCCACGTGTGTCAAAAAGATAGGCAAGTAAAACTGGGGTTCGGTAACAGTAACAAATCGGAGAAATTTTTACCGCAAATATCGGCGTAATGAAGAGAGAAATCTTCAACAACATCGTCGAAACTTGGGATGTATCCATGGAGTCCGTCGGATCTTCCATGCCCGATACAATCAAGCCCGTAGACTCCGAACCCGGCCCGGGCTAATCGGCTCGCCGTTCCTGTAATCATCCCCACCCACACATAAAACCATTAATCACTCTGTTAATCGACCCTGATCACTTCTCAAAATCCTTGATTGAATCCAATTAATTAATTAATTAATTACCTTTCATGGAAATACTGCACTCCATGGCGTACCCATGGAGAAGAAAGACGAGGCCTTTGGGCTCTGTTTTCTCCGGAAGCCATTTGCAAGTGAAGAGTTTCAATCCTCTTTTGTTCGTTATAAACCCCTGCAAAAGAAAGATCGTAACTTTTTTCGTCCAGAACGGATTTAAAGTACGTGAAATTAAATATATATATATATATATATATATATATATATATATATATATATATATATATATGGGTTGCTGAAGTGATCGAACCTCGTCGTATTTGATGTTAGCGTAATCCATTGGGTTGAAGGGCTCTATCGAGAGCGAGAGATTTACGCGTGTAGACGGAGGAATCGATAGTTTTTTAGATAGGGGAGAAAAACAGAGTCACGGAAAGAGAAAGGGAGAAAGAAGATGGTGAAGAAGAAGAAGAAGACGGTTTCTTAGGAATGGGGGTGATGAGTGGCTCTCTCGATCTTTATCTTCTTTTTTTTTGGGTGTGAAAATTACTCCGTGGAAGATATGTATATATATGGGATTATTGTATATTTTTTTATTATAGGTTTGAAAAATGATGCGCTATTTATGATATTTTGAAAGTTGTGATTGGTTGTGTACTTGACTACTTGTGTAGGATCTCTTCAATCTTGGCAACATGTATCATTCTTAGAGCCGTACCTGACCCGATCCAAAAAAATACTTACACCGAGATAAAATTTTAGGGTTAAAATCCGACCCGAATGGTGAACAAAGGAAAAAGTTGAACCCGATTAACCCGAATCCGACCCGACCAACATGATTTTTTTATATTTTTCTTTTAAATATTGTAATATATTTTATTATAAAATTATTATAAATAAAATATTATTATAAAACCTGTTATAAAAACCTATTAAAATAATATTTTATTATTAAATATTTGGGAAAATTTGGGATCAGTTCTGCAAAACGACGGGTGTATTGACGAGGATGTTAGGTCTCGGATTCAAAGAGGTTGGCAGAAGTGGAGAGCGGCTTCAGGGGTTCTGTGCGACAAGAAGATCCCGCTCAAGCTCAAGGGAAAATTCTACAGATCTGTTATTAGGCCTGCGATTCTCTATGGAGCAGAGTGTTGGCCAACGACGAAGGCCCAAGAGCAGAAGCTGGCAGTCGCAGAAATGAGAATGCTCAGATGGATGTGTGGTCTCACGAGGTTGGATAAGATTAGGAACGAGGAGATCAGAAGCAGATTGGGGGTGGCTAGCATAGAGGACAAACTCCGGGAAGCGAGACTCCGTTGGTTTGGTCATGTACAGAGGCGTAGTCCGGATGCTACAGTTAGAAGGTGTGAGCAGTTGGAGTTAGAGGTGTTCAAGAGAGCCAGAGGTCGTCCGAAGAAGCGTTGGATGGACAACATAAGGCAGGATATAAGCTTGTTAGGCATTTTTGTCCAGTTGGCGCAGTGCAGAGAGCGTTGAAGGGAGAAGATCACGGTTTTAGACAACTAATTTGCTTGTTGGTGGCGCTTTGCGTGGTTTTTTTGTAGTCTTAGTCTTATTTTCTTTTTTTCTTTACATTTGCTCTTCTTTTTTCAATTTAGTTTTGGTTCAGTGCTAGTTGCTTTGTTGTGTTTAGGCCTTTTAGTTTAAGTGTATTGAGTGTTTACTTTTGAGTTGTTCTGGGCGCATTCCATCTAGGTCTGGAATGCCCCCATCCTGACCCCCCAGATCCTGCGTTTGCGGGTTTCCCCTGGGTAAATATTGTTGTTGTTGTTTATTATTAAATATTATTATTGAATCATAATATTATTTTAATAACCATTAAAATTCAAATTCTTGACTTGTTAGGTCGACCCAAACCCGTACAATAACTTGTCAAAACCCAACTCGACTTGACCTGTAACCTGATTGACCCGAACCCGCACTCAACCCGAACCTGAAAAGATCAAATCCGAATCTACCCAACCCGATCCGTTTGACACCTCTAATCATTGTACATATATACTTTGAATATAAATCCGACTTAATTGATTCGAGATTAAATTTTAATAAAAACCAATATAATATTTAGGAAAATTATATAAATCAATAACTATCAATTTTATTTATAATACTTTATAAAAAATTATTCTTATTTAATAATGTCTTTTTAAACAAACATTGGGTGGTAGAAAATCGCATCTAAAATTATATCCCTATATATAAATATATGTAAGATCGATCACATAGAATATAATAGAAGTTTATATTGATTAATATTAGTTCAAAGATCACGTCGATATGATAGAAATCTACGTTTTTGGTATGTGATATAAATATAGATATGACAAATTTTTATTAAATTATAATATTTGTTAAAAGTTCTCATAAAAGAAGGTTTAATAAATTATTTAATTATATTGATTTTATGCGAGATAAGTTTCTATGAATACTTTGATTCCCCTTTATAATATAAAGTTGTTTCTACCATGTGACTAGGAGCACACTATAAAACGCTAATAATGGTAAGAATTTAAAAATTTTAAATTTTTGGTATTTTTTATGATGGGTTCACTATTTTCTTTTTATGATTTTAGTTTCTATTTTTTTGTATTCTTATCGATCATGTGCCCATAATATGAAAACCGATAAAATAAATACAATATGAAAGATGTGAATTGTGAAGCATTCTCAATTTAATTAGTAACTAGTTTAACCCCATACCATGTACGAGTAATGTGATTACTAATCCAATTTAATATAGATATGTAAATGATCGCTTTGAAATTATAGGATAATATATATTTATCTTCGTATTGTGATTATTGTTTTTTTACCAATAGTAAATCAACTCATAATATAAATAAGTTGGATTTGTTCAAAAATTACTTTATGATAAATATCATGTTTTATTATATAATAATATTTATCAGAAGATTATAACTAATTCTTGGTAAGTGATAATTCATAATTTTTTGGTAAATTTTAAGCAATTTTTGTAGGATAATATTATATGAGATTCTAACTACCTAATTTGTATGAAGGAGGGCCCAAATGATTATTTTATTATAGAAATGACACATGACGCAAATATTTGTGAAGACATTATCTCCGCTTTATGTTATAGGTAGTATAGATTACTTTTTGCACAAATGCTGAATCAAATAAAGAGTGCCCCCTACTTAGTTGACCTTACAAATATGTTGTTTTTTCAAGATTTTTGACGGGAAAGAAAAGGTATTTTGACCGGATATAAATATATAATTTGAGATCAAGATATTGTATTAATATTCCTCCTAATTGTATTTCTAGGGTTTTGCAAAAAGAAAAGGGAAATATAGTTTATTTTATGTAGAAAAGTATAGCCTTTTTCTTTTTCTTTTCTATACAAATAGTATTTTTTATATAAAACACTTACTAAGTAAACATATCAAAGCAATTTCTGCAAAGTTAACAACAAAAATATTCTAATTAAAAACCATTCCCTAAATTCCAATAGATGATAAGAAAGAAGCAAGACCATTTTCTTTGTGCCTAATCACTTTTAGGCCAGTGATAGATTGATTAGCTACAAATCACAAACAGAAATTACAAATAGTGTCATCCATGAAATCAATTCAGATATAAATATGGCATTGTGTATGAGTCCGTAAGCATGTTTGACTTGGTACTTTCTAGGATATGCGTTACTTAGAGATGTGGTTGGCATGTACGTATGCACAGTAATATCTTATCAATACTCCGGCCGAGTTGGTGTTTGTCAATTTTAAATCCGCAATAGAAAATATGGCTAAATTATTAAATTATGGATTTCAAGAATGATTAATTATTATCGACCGAGGAGACCATGTGATAACACTCGTCATTTGGCCGTGATTTCCTCCCTTCATATGCATTTGTTTTTTAATATTGTGTCGTGGGTATCCGGGTCTATTAGAACCCGACTAATCTCACGTCGATCATGTTTGCTGGGTTGAAAGAAACATGCGTCCCTCAACAGACTCCCTACCGATGGACCCTACGACCCAAGGGTACATGGGTCATTTCATATATTTCCTCCTACATATATGCTTTCTAGTTGATTACTTGCAAATTAAATAACCATATATTTACATTAGATGATAAATTATGTCTATTTCGAAGGAAAGTCCTACTAAATCATATATATATAGGTGTCTTAAATAAATGAAGGTGGCCCCATTGAAAAGATACCAAAATTGGAGGATACTCATCCAGTCACAAGATGGCAAGATTATGATAGTTAAGCTCAATGTGCTTTAAATACCAACTAAAAACTTACTTTGTCGTGAATACAAATTTGATACTCTATTTTTGTTTTCTTTTTCAGTCTGGAAACATATTGATCTTATTTAAGAATTAGTGACCTTCTAGACTTGGGCTATTCTGTTGGGAACTCTATCCCACATCGGAATTCATAATCTAAACAGTCTACCGTATAAGTATATGAGTTACTCCTCCTATTGTCAATCGGTTTTAGGATGGAACCCCATGGGCTTATGTGGTCAGGCCCATTCGCGCATGTGCGCACGACGATCGCCCCCTCCGTCTTCATCTCTCCGGTATCGGGCCCACCGGATTCCGACATGATATTTCGTTCATGGGTCTCCTGGGTTTGATCGGGTCTGGGCCAGGTTGTCCCTACCCGTTGTTGTCTTGTCTTGTCTTGTCAAGTGCCAACTTGGCCAGGCCAGTTGCCATTTGAGGGGGCGTGTTGGGAACTCTATCCCACATCGGAATTCATAATCTAAACAACCTACCATAATCTAAACAACCTACTATATAAGTACATGGGTTACTCCTCCTATTGCCAATTGGTTTTAAGATGAAACCCCATGGGCTTATGTGGTCAGGCCCATTCGCGCATGTGCGCACGACGGTCGCCCCCTCCGTCATCATCTCTCCGGTATCGGGCCCACCGGATTCCGACATGGTATCAAAGCACCTGCTTGCCATGTCTATGAAACGATAGGGTTGTTCCTGCTCTGATACCATGAAACGATAGAACTTGGGAAAGATTTTCTCATCTCATTATGACCTCTCTAGGGCACAATATATACAAGTACAAGATATCTTGAGGGAAAAGATAACTATACATAAGGAAATAATATACATGCTTTACATAATAATAATATCTTCTAATATCTTCTATAAATAATAAATAATTTGGAGTTCATTATTTGTATAAAAAAACATGAGATAACTTCATGAATCCAAAAACAGTACGTTGTGCAATTCCTTAAAAAACACTATTTATCTGGTGGAGTTCTATTTTTAGAAAACATACTTGCTAGCTAGTAGACATATTCATATTGTTGTGCAACTCCACTTTATTTTATGTAACAAAATAAGAAGACATGTCCTATATACGTAATTTTTTTTGTATGTTATTAAATTTATAGACCCAATGGTGCGTTGAATATCTAAATTTATCATATAAGTCAAATGTGACACAAATAAAGTCCACCAAGGTTGGAGAAACCGTGTAAGTGCCGGGTCGGCTTTGGTAACGGACGTTATATATATATAAATCAACTCGGATAGTTGTATTAACAACTGCTTATATATATATATATATATATATATATATATTCTAAATTGGTCACTAATTACCCAAGCCTTTTCAGCTTTATTAAAGGGCATGCATTCATAAATTTTAAAGCGTATCATCATTAATTTGTGGTACGTGTTGGACCAATTACACACGTAATTCACAATATTAATTATCGATCCCACCATATACTGTATAATTGAGGTCATGCATGATCAACCGGCGCCGGCCCTTATTTTTTTTTTGCCGGCCCTTATTAGATGCATGTGTTCATACAATAATGTCACACCTCTCTGTAATGATATTTTCTGGGGTTTAAACATTCTGCATGATTTTTATTACGGTCAATTTTTTTTTTTTCAATTCACCATTTTTTGCATTTGACTTTTGGAAAGTTTCACGCATGCATGAAACATGGTTTAATTTAAGACGAAATAAGGGCATAAGGCATATATTTGTATGCTCCATTCCATAAAGAAATCATATATAGTAGGAAGAAGGCAAATCACCCTTCATTTGAGGATCCACACTTTTAAATTATTACGAATATAAAATGTAGATACAGGAAGATATGGGTTTAATAATAAATACAATAGATTTTTTGTTCGGATTTTGTTCTTTTGATTTATTTAATGTATTGGATTGTTACATTGAAAATGACTTTACCATATGAGTCGATCACTAATCAAGCATTCAATTATATATCAAGATCTCAGAGGAGATATCATGTGAATACGATTTTGAGAACGATTTTTACGGGAGAAATGAGAATAAATTTGGAGTGTTAATTTATTAAGTATTCTGATTGTGCATTATTGTATCGAGTGTGTGTTTTATGATATGAATAAATGTGCCTTCGGCCCTTCGCGCATCTAATCAATTGCCCGGTAACCTCGAAGGATAATACCTAGATGTTTCGAATCTCGTGGAAAGTGTCCTCAATCAAAACTAAAAAAATAAAAAATGATATCAATGAGTGTGCATGTGGATTCGTACTTTGCATCACTAATATCCTTTTTTTTTGAGCAACACTAATATGCTGGTCGTGCACACTAGTAAGAAACTAAGAACCATACTAATAGTGATGCACAATCAATTATACGTTGGTGACTGTTCTCACTCAATTTGGATCTTTTAGCATCAGCATAACCTATTTTTCGCTACATGAATTACAAGTTAGCAAGAAAACTCATACTCCGTATTTTAGTATATTTTATATGCTAAGAGAATTTCACCATTATTTTCGGTTTGAAATTGACGTACCAAATGTGAGTTGAAATATTTTAAATATAAACCCTCATAAACTATACACTATACGACGGTATAGCAACAAATGCATTCTATATAGTTTAGCTGACATGAACGATCATGCATAATGTAGTATAAATCCATCAATTTCTATATAGTACTTCCAACTTTTTTCTACGAACCAAAAGTGATGCCATCTTTCAAGCACAAGACGAAATTGAATTTATGGACATGAGATAAAACTTCAAACCAAGGAAATAGCAGCCCAATATCAATTAAGAAGCAATCCGGCCCAATCCACTCAACCAGTCTACATACAACCCCTACATATTTAAGTAGAGCGAAAATTGGTGAGCTCCTCTTTCTCGCTCGCAAATTAGGTTTTCAGTTCTCACTCGCCGTTCTCTCTCGGAGGCAGACAAAAGCATCAGCAATGGGTAAAATCCGCGATAAACCCTAATTCTCTCTCCGATTCCATCCATTTCTCGTCTTCCTAATCCAATTGATTTCTCATTCCTTGTGTAAATCTGTCATCACGCAGCGAGAATCAAGGTTCACGAGCTCAGGCAGAAGTCGAAGGCCGATCTGTTGAGCCAGCTCAAGGAATTGAAGGCCGAGCTCGCTCTCCTTCGTGTCGCCAAGGTCACCGGTGGCGCTCCCAACAAGCTCTCCAAGATGTACGTCTTTTCGATTCGATTTTTAGGGTTTCGGTTTCCGATTTTCTGGTCGAGTTGTTCGTGTTTCTAATTGCTTTGGGGTTTTAATTTGTGCGTGTTGCAGAAAAGTTGTGAGGCTTTCAATTGCGCAAGTGTTGACTGTGATTTCGCAGACGCAGAAATCTGCGTTGAGGGAGGCGTACAAGAACAAGAAGCTATTGCCCCTTGATCTCCGTCCTAAGAAGACTAGGGCTATTCGTCGCCGTCTCACCAAGCACCAGGTAACCGATCTCATTTTTTCTCACCATTTCTGATTATTGAAACTGTATATGGAGTGGTTTTTGTTATTGTCTTTTAATCGCATATGCTTTATGTATAATTGTTTATACATCAGTGTTTAGCTCAAAGCATAGTCTATGTGACTAGATTTATCATTGTTGTAACTGAGAAATTGTAAAAGATTGAACTTTGATGTGATGACAATAAAACGATGACTCTTGAGCTATTCACTATTGCTGCTTAATCAAAACTGTGTATGATTGGTTAGTAAATTGGGATTTAGTTAAAAGCATGGTTGTTATTTTAGCTCCAAATTGGTGTCTGGGAAGATTCATGTTTGATGTAACTGAAAGTGAACAAAGTTGCAGGCCTTGAGCTATTGAGTTGTGCTAGCTAAAAGTTTAGATAGAAATCGACATTAATGAACGGAGCAAATGTCTATACATTAGTAGTGTCATGTGATATGTCTGTTAATGAAATTTGTGTTCTTGGTTCTTTTTGTTTCTCCAGGCCTCTTTGAAGACAGAAAGGGAGAAGAAGAGGGAGGTGTATTTCCCCATGAGGAAGTTTGCAATCAAGGTCTAAGATTGGAGTTTTACTAGTAATGTTGGATAAGAGTGTTGATTTAGAATTTGGTTCCATTTCGTTGAATGTTTGTTTTATCTTTGTTCTGTTAGATTCAGTTCTATGCGATTGAGCTTTTGTCACGAGTTCCCAGAAACTCTTCAACTTTTGCTTCCTTTTTTTCCACCTGAAAGAAATTTCATTTAAGAGGTCCAATTAGCTGTCTTGATTAATGGTACAAGGCTGAACTCGTATCTCTTAAAAAAACATACACCATTTTGGCTTTTGGCTTGGTGAAGAAGACGATTCAACCAACGCGGCTTACTTACGCACCCGTTTTTTTCGTTTTCGCACCCACCTTGCGCGCATCCTCGGTTCGCGCGAAGCCTCGTTTTGCGGAAGGGTAAAAACGAAATCGCGAAAGTTGGGGCACGGCGGCTGGCGCGCAGGCTGAAAGCGCGCGCGGGGAGCCCTCGCGCAGGCTAGGGTTACGCCATTGGGCCACCGTCTTGTTTCGCGCATTGGGCCGACGTCGCAGTTGGGCCGCGCAGCCTACCTGCGCGCGTAGGGTTTCCAGCCGAAGGGTAAACAGTGCACCGTCCCGAGTCGTTCGGTCGTTTCCATCCCTGCTCGTCCCCTGGTTCCCGTCCCTGTCCGACATCCGTCCCGAGCCCGCATCCCGTCCTCGGCCGCCCGTGCTTCCCGACCGGCAACTCGCCAGCCCTTGCTTCCCGGCGTCGTCGCCAGCCCTCGCTTCCCGGCGTCGTCGCCAGCCCTCGCTTCCCGGCAACTCGCCAGCCCTTCCTCGGCCAGCCCTCACTTCCCGGCGTCGTCGCCCTCGCCAGCCATCCCGTCCTCGCCCGAGTTGGTCCTCGGCGCCACTCTTGCCTGCTTCCCGTCTCGCCCGAGCCGACGACACCATTTTAATACAGGAAAATACTAGATGTCTCGCACCATTTGCGAGAAATTCATGTCGCTGCTGATGTGGAGTGGGCCCCGTCAGCCAGCGTGTGAAAACCAAAAAAAATAAATCCCGCAAGAGAGATCTGGAGACGAAGACGCTCATCTCCGCGTTCGTCTCTAACCTTTCTCCAGATCTTCGCCCTCCCTTCTTGTGCGACCTTCAACTCTCCACCCTCCTTCCCGACCGCGTCGCCACCGTCGCGCCGGACCTCCGCCGTTCCGGCCGCCGGCTCGCTCTGCCTTCGTCAACTCGGCGCCATCGCCCGTCGTTGATTGGTCGCCTTGGCTCCGGACTTCAGCTTCGCTCCGCGCTCCGCCCTCGCGATTTCCGCCGCCCTCGTTCCTCACTCCTTGCTCCTCGCTCCTCCGCCTCCGCCCTCGCCCTCGCTCCGCCTCCGCCTTCATTAGCCTCTCAAGAAAAAGGAGCAATGATTAACTTCTGCTCCACAAGCTTAACTGAGCCAATTGATTTACAAGAGCCACAGGTATTGAAGAACAAGACCCCTAGATGGCATGAGCCATGACAATGCTGGTGTTTAAATTTCAGAGGACGAGTTACAGTTCCATCAGTCAAGAATTTTCAGCTTGTTGCCGCCGTTGAGCCGTACCATAACGTTTCAGAAGCTAAGCAGGAAAAGGTGATTTTGCAATTTGGGAAGATAGGGACTGATATTTTTACCATGGATTATTATTACCCACTATCTGCATTTCAAGCCTTTGCAATCTGCCTCAGCAGCTTTGACACAAAGGTTGCCTGCAAATGAATGATATGATTGTTGTTTGATTATCAAAATCCAATTAACACAAGAAGAATGCAGTTGGAACTCTGTATTTTGCTTTCAATTGTACTCAAACCCCCAAAGGGGCTCCTTTTGTATAAGATCTATTTATTACTTTCATCCGACTCTGTTAGTCAGTTTATATGGCTTCTCGGATCTCTCATGCCTTTGCATCTATTTAACATGTCAAAGCAGGTGGAGTTAAACAACTATTATCTCAAATTTAGATTTTTCCCTTCAACACTATCATGTGAAAGGCTTATTATGCAACCACAAATTGTCATATTCACATCCATCTCATTTTTATCAACAAACCCCATCACAGTAGAAACTGGAAACTCAAATTTGTACATCACAGGTTTCATGTCTTGTCAATTCAAAAACACTATATGGAACAACATTGCAAATCCATGACAAAAAAATGATCATTCTCTTGGGAAATCCATGTCGCAACACATGTGATTGAAGCTTGAGTCAGCATCCATCTGTGCAAAATCTCATCATCATCTTGAAATGCAAATGTTTACAACAGGAACAGCCTAGCCACGCAACTCTTCATCTAATAGCAGAGCACATGATGAACTCTGAAGAAGTGAGCTGAAATGGCTGGGGTGGAATGGGATTCCTGTATCAAAGTGATTGATGTTAAAAGGGCAAGCCATGAACAAACCATATGTAGCAGAATTCATGGAATGCATCACATAGAGTCGAGGGCCATAAATCTGATCTGGCGCACATGGGTGTCTCTTCCATTAAGATGATTCGATAGTATTGCATTTTGCAACATGAAGGTGTTTACAAAAGTTTCCCTACAAAACACATAAAAGTTGAGCAATTATTCAGAAATCAGGTTCACAATATCTAGAAACCAAATGCCACCTTCTTAATAATGCAATACATCATCTCTATGAAAAAGGGTAACTGGAAAAATATAAGGGAAAGTTGCTTCAAATCATTCAAACTTCAGGAGTAGTTACATTTTCAAGCATCATCTTTGCAATCTAGTTTCAAATTACTCCAACTAGAAAATATGCTGAATTTGAAATTATATATACCTTCAAATTGTGAAACCCATCACCAGCTCGGACAGAAATCTTGCTAGGTGTGTAGCTCTCATCGAATTTGAAATTCACATATAGAGCAACCAGCTGAAATTCACAAGCCCTGATAGCATTATTAAAGACACACAAATTTGAAAAACGAAAATGGCAACAAAATCAAGTAGAGGAAAAACTTACATACTTGCAATTTCACTTTCTTCTGAAATCAAGTAAAGAAGAATTCAATTTCAATGAGGCTCACTTCCAATTGCCTCTGCACAGTTCTAGGTCTCTTCTTAAGTCTGCGAGGACGTCTAACCCCAACCATAATCAGGTAATCCAATTCAACCTCTTCTTTAGACAACTCAATCGAGAATTTCTCCCTCACTCCTTCTCCGAATCCCTAATTCTCCTACTCCCCTTCTCCAACCTCACCGGCGAAGCCGACGACTCCCGATTCCGATCTCCACCGGCGCGTCCGCTGTCTCCGGAGCACGGCAAGCGGCTCGCCTCGTGCGGAGGCTCCACGGCTTGGCAGCAGTGGACTAGTCGTCTTCCTCCTCTTCTCTGTCGAGAGCGGGGCTTCTGGCGGCCGCCATGCGCAGGTCGGAGGAGCGAGGGCGACGGCGAGTCGAGACGCCGGTAGAGTGGGCGATTTCAGCGATGGTCGGGCATAGAAGAGTGAGGGAGGAAACGGCGATTTTGTTGGAGAAGGACATCTGTTTTATTTATTTAAAAAAAATGCTGACTGATGTTGAAGGGTTTCTTGAACAAATAAATTTGTATTCAAGATCCCGCTGCGTATAGCGAAGTCAGGATCGTCCACGGGATATAATCAAGCAACTAACTTTCACTTTCGCTATAGTTAATCACAAGACATGCCTCAACTTTCGTAAAGGATTAAGCACAAGATAGGTTAGATATGATCATCAAGCATTCAAGTCATGAATTCAAGTTTTAAACATGCATGATTGTGTTGGGTTTTTGCCCAACCCTAGAATTTAAGAAGACTACTCACACATAGCAAAGAAGAACAAGGAAGAAGAAGAAGAAGACATGATCAAACCAAACTCAAATTCAAATAAAAACCAAAGATCAATCTTACAAACCTCAAACTTGTTCTTCAAGTCTTCTCTCTAGCAAAGCATCCAAAAGCATCCAAAACATAGCATAGCATGCCTCAAACTATAGGTTCAACTTCCTTTTCTAGACAAAAAGGAGTCCTAATCTAACTAGGAAACACAAACAAAACACCTTCCTAAAATACAGATTTGGAAACTTGCACAAGTAATCCGGATAGAAGAGATCGGTCACGCGTGTTCGACCCTCCTAGGGGTCGATATCGACCCCTTCAGGGTCGATCCTGAGTCTCTTTTCCTTGCGCTCCAAGTTTGGTCAAATGGCTCGAGATCGACCTCCTTGGGCTCGATCTTGGGGTCGATTTCTTCACTTCTTTTCTTGATTTTGCTTCTCTTTAGCTCTTCTTCTTGGCTCTTCCACTTGAATCTTCCTCTTAGCTCATCCATCATCTCCAAGCTTTGCTCCAAACTCACCTTCAAGCTCCAAAACACCTACAAAACGACACAAAAACGCGTAGTTTCCGAATCTCAAAGAAATACGAAAACTCATGCAAAAAGACTCAAAAACACAAGACTCAACTACGAAAATCAACTTAAACCAACCTATCTAGACCCTAAAAATCTACCTAAAAACGCGGACATCAACTGATCACGTGGGGCCCGCGCCACATCAGCAGCGACATGAATCTCTCGTAAACGGGGCGAGACGTCTAGCATTTTCCTTTAATGCAACACGTATGAACCTTCCCGTCTCGCCCGAGCAACTCTTTTTAATATGATTTGTTTCCATTTTAATACAACACGTATGAACCTTTGAAAAAAACACATTCCATGTATATTGTATCTTTTCCAATTTTTGTTCGGATACAAAATATTTTCCAATTGTTTGATATTGCTCAATCTCTCAATCTCTATGGATGGTAGAGCGAGCAAGGAAGGCATGCATAAACTCCACCAAAGACAACGACGGATCCGAAAGCATAGTGGTTGTGGTGAATTGTTTGAGAGGATGGTTGTTTTAGGTCGAGCAGGACTTTGTATAGATAGCACAATTCCTCGATCAATGGAGTAAAACAAAGATGTGAGGAGTATGAACACATAGGAAAAGAGTTGCCATGTTATGAGCAGAAATTAAGCAATTTCCGTATCATAGTTCAATGAAACCCATGAATTTAAAACCTAGAACCAATGTGGGTCAAGCAAATGATGCAAAATAATTACATAATACCTCTGAATTTGTCAAGAAACAATGAACCATTGACGGAAAGCTAGCAAGATTTTGCATTTGTCAACGTCGTCGGAGAAAGACGGGAATTTGTATAATAAAATTCAAAAGGCCAATTTTGTGAAGGATATATATGTCACTTAAGAAACAAAGTGTGACATTAGAGTAAAATAAGTGTGATGTTGCATTGAACTCGAGTTGGGCCTATGGGCCTATTAGGCCTAATATGAAAACCGAACCGAGATCCAAACCGACCTCAACCGAGTCTAAAACATGAATCGAGTACTAAACCGTACTCGATTATGGTTACGGTTAGGGTTTAGGGTAAGGGTCATGGGTTAGGGTTTAGGGTATAAGGTTTAGGATTATGGTTATAGGGTTAGAGTTTATGGTTAGGGTTAGGATTTAGGCTTTAGGATTAGGGTTAGGGTTGTTTGTCAAAAATAGTATTATTATCATTTTTCGATATTTGAGAAAAATGATTTTATAAGTTATGTTTAAGTTAATTTACAAGTGATTATGATTAATGATCAATTATTGGTCAAAACACATCAATATTCATAAGAACTTAGGCTCAATGAAATCTTCATAGAAGACTCATTCGGCCGGGTTGTAATGGGGCTCGGTAATAACAATAGGTAGGGAGTTCTTTGGCCATGTGGTGCTAAATCCGGGAATCAAACTCCTAAATACAACACTTCAAAACCAAAACAACTCACTTCTTCTCTTTTCAACTCATAACCAAACACTTCAATGAAACTCACACCTTTCAATTTCTAACCCAAACTCCCATAATACAACTTAAAAATACTAGGAATTCTTGGCTTTGCACGTAAACATTTTTTTTTTCTTCCTTTTTGTTTTCTCTGCTCGAGCTTAGATAGGGTCGAGGTCGACCCCTAGGGGGGTCGAACCTGAGACCTTTTGTTCTTCACAATGAGGTCGAGATCGACCCATATGGGGTCGATCCTGAGACTTGTTATTCGAGCTTCTTTACTTCTTTTTCTCTTCTTTTCATCAACTTTTCAACATATTGTGCAATCCAAGTCAAGAATCCTATTACATTACACTTCAACAAGTTGTTTTCTACCCTTTAAAAATGTCACCTCTTCCAAACCCAACCAAATGGCACTCAACAAAACTTATTCCCAACACAATCTATGTCCAATTCCCGGAATAGGGTCAAGCTATTATAGGCTAGGGATAAATTTTGTGGAGTTTCAAACAAAAGGCTAAGGCTAGAACGGGGTTTCAAGAAAGACAATTCAAGGTAGGAATGGAATAATATGGGTTAAAAATATAAGTTCTTAATCACAATCAACATGCATGAACAATCTCATAACGGCTTCAAGAAATAGATAACCATATCAATGACAAGAGACATATGCATAAAGAGAGTAAAATCACACATATAAAGAAGAGGGAATCAATGATGTTCTCCCTATAAGGCAAAAATTCTCACTAGGTAACAATTTTGTTGGATTGCAATTACTTTCACTTAAAACACATATGCTCAATTTCATCACAAGTCCTTTCACAATCAAAAGCAGTTTCTCATAAACTTGGGCTACACAATCCAATTATGCCAAAGGGATTACATGATAAGCATGAAAATTAATTTTTATCATAGGACATCTAAGGTGGAATGCTCTTCTATCCTAAAACAAACAAGGAAAATATTTTTGGATTTTTCGACATTTTTCAATTTTTTTTGGATTTTCGAACTTTTCTCATTTTTTTGGATTTTTTCAAGATTTTTTCCTTATCAAGCAAACTATCAAACAAGCAAAGCAAACAAACAAAGACTCAATTATGTACAACATGCGAGACTCATCTTCCCCACCCCATACTTAAATCATGCAATGTCCCCATGCATGAAAACACATGAAAAAGTAAAGAGAAAAGAAGAAGAAGACTCACAAAAAACTCTTGGAAGCTTGGTTGGAGATGGAGCTCCTCATGGAGGAGGAGGAGGACGACGAGGGCGGAATGGAGGTTGCTCCGGGGGAGCCCTTGCATCACGATCGGGGAAGTTGCCTTGGTTCCATCGCATGTAATCCTCCATTTGCGCCCACCGGTAATCATCTACTTCTTGCTGAGCATAGAAATACCCTTGAAATTATTGAAATTGTTGGTGTTGTTGGGTCATCATCTCTCGGGTCTGAGTTTGGTACTCCATGAGGGCCGCCTGACCCCTCATAATGTCATCATATTGCCCCCTTTGCGAGACACGCATAGAGGCCATCTCGTTGGCTAAGTAAGCCATGTCATATGTCGGTGGGGCCTCATGAGGTGGTGGCTCGGTGTAGGAAGGGCCGGAGTGAGCTCCCGAAGACGCCCCAAACTCAAAGTATGGACCGGTAGAGGGAGGGAAAGGTGGAGGGATCGACCCAGAGGGGTCGAGGTCGACCCCCATAGGGTCGATCTTGGGGCTGTCCGAGGGTGGGGGCAAGGCGAGGAAGTTGGTTGCTTGGGGTTCGGGGCTTGGGTACCGACGTGGCCGGACTCTCAAAGATGCATCTTGTGTAGGCCGAATTCTCAAAGGAAATTTGTCGGGAGCCCATACCTCGTACCAATTCGGGATGTGAAGCAAGTCCACACGCTCCTGAGTAATAACAACTTTCTTCCCTTGGTAGGTGGAGTAGTAAGTGGAATCGCCTTTAGAGGGTTTTTCGATTAACTTGGCGTTGGCGATGAATGGAATATCCACAAATATAGGCTTCTCCGCCGTGTACGCCCTCATGTTCACCCCAAGGCTCATTGCAAGACGAGCAATCATTCCACCAAAGTAAATAGCACCCGAACCGCCCTTGAAATCCTCAATACTCTTCATCCACTTGATTCGCTCTAATTTGTATAGGTTAACTCTTGTATTTTAGAGCTATTTTGAGAGTGTTTAGGTTAGTTTTGAGCGTTATTATAATATCAAGACCGAAGACACAAGACATGAAGAATCAAGAGTAAAAGAGCTTAAAGACGAAGAATCGCCACTGCATGATTGCCGCGGACGCGTTACCTATGGCGCGGGCGCGGTGGTGTGGAGGAGCGAACCAACCTAAACCGTGAAGGCCGCAGGCGCGTTGCCTCCGGCGCGGTCGCGGTAGAAGCTGAACCCGGTTTGACCATTTGAAGGCCGCCGCGGGCGCGGTTCTGGTGCCGCGGTCGCGGTGGTAGCCGACTTCTAGACGGGCGAGATTTCACCGTTTCTATCTTGTTTCCTTTCTTATCTTTCGGTTTCCTACCTTGTTTAGTCCGAAAAGGTTGATCCTTGGGGCTATATAAGGGGAACTTTTCTAGGTTTTTAGGATATCCAATATTTGTCAATCAATTGTAATTCAATAAAGATTAGAGTTTTCTTTGTAATGGAGAACTAACTCTCCTCTGGAGTTTATTCAATCAAGGAAGCTTTATTATGAAGTTGTGAAATTCTGGTAACCTCTTTATCCTCAGGTCTGTATTGATACTCTTGTGCTTCATCCCATGATCTATGTTTGATTTTATGAGCCTGATCAACTTGTTTGATTGACTTAGATCTATTGTTTGAATTAGGATTGGTTGTTGTCTATGCATCTTTCCTATTCTCGAAACAACTCTATTCTAGGACCGTGGACTAGTTTAGGGAGGAGTATTCAATGGTTAAATTATGCATGAGACTCGTAGATTGATTGCATGATTTGATTTCCTATTATCCTTGTGCTCTATGCTAATTCTAGGTTAAGCGTCCTTGCCTAGGGTTATAGAATTGCTTGGACCGTGGACTTGTGATTTCTAATGATTGGGATTGGAACTGACCTAAGCATATAAAGAGGTGGATGAATTCATGATCAC
This sequence comes from Polygonum aviculare, assembly GCA_934048045.1. Classification (NCBI taxonomy): domain Eukaryota; kingdom Viridiplantae; phylum Streptophyta; class Magnoliopsida; order Caryophyllales; family Polygonaceae; genus Polygonum; species Polygonum aviculare. The sequence continues at coordinate 26,602,330 of OW204025.1, forward strand.
CGGATTAATAAAGTGGAATTGATTGGATAAACTCTGCTTGATAACTTTGATTGAAAACAACTTTCAAAACCCCCTTTGATTACTTGCATGAAAATCACATAAAATCTGAATAAAACTGATTCCTTTGGGTTCGACCCCTTGCTTGCCTACTATACTTGTGTTTGCATGTTTGGGATTTATTTTTGATTAGGGAACAACGACTTTGCCCGAGTCACCACTCGTAGCCAAGATTGACGGGAGCCGGAGAGGTGAAGAGCATGGTTCTTAGCACAATCATCTCCCTTCTAGAAGTACGTTTGAGCTCGGTTCTTGGGAAGAGGACGCTTCCTAGAATGCGCAGGATGATCCGGAAGAGAGGACTAGCAAGAGTGGAGACTTGCATGTTATGGCAAGAGGACACCTCCTTCCCGGTAAGATAGCTCCAAGTGTTGAAGATCGGAATGGGGCTCGGGTCGTCCTCCGTCGGATTGGGGAAGCCAAAGGCGTCATTGAGTTGCTTCAAAGTGAGCTTGAACCATTTGTTGCCCAATTGAAACTCCATCTTCTTGTTAGAATCCGGGCTTGCTATGTCGGAGGAGAAGGTCGCCATGAACTCACAAGTTAGAATGGGGTAATGATGATTGTCCCACTCTAATATGTGCTCGGCTCCAATGTAAGAGAAAGCCTCCTTGACATCCTCATGAATGTGCAGCCTTTGCCCATCCGCCTCATCATACCACCTCGTCTTGTGTTTCATCTCGAGGAAGGTGTTGAAGTCCTCAACATACTTGGAGTTAATGCGGTAGTCATCTAGTGCGGACTTGTCACTCCTCTTTGCTCTCTTAGAAGGTTTGGAGCTTGAAGCCGACATAGTACCTACATCAATTCAAACACCAAAACCACATAATACACACCATCCACCCCATACTTAAACAAAGGCAAGGATCTCAACCAAACACTTCATAACATGGATAGGAGAGGATCTATAATAATGGAACATGAAGCACAAATTCATATCTCATCCTATCATGCAACCTAAGCCCAAAGAAACACACCCATCAAGAGCAAAAAGTACCTAGGCACGACCCAGGGAGGGTCGTGCTCGACCCCATAGGGGTCGATCCTGAGCACATCCACAAAATCAGCAAGAATACAAATGTCAGGTTCGACCCCAGGGGGGGTCGATCTTGACCCTAGGGGGGGTCGATCCTGAACATGCAAGTCGTCTTCTACCTCTAGCTCAACCAAAAATCGGGTATGGAACCCATTGGCACCAATCCACAATTTTCTATCAAAATTAGCTCATGAAGATCAAGTCTAAACATACTCAAGCATGCAAACTTCAACAACAACACAATCAAGCAAGCAATTTGCAAATTCATCAACCTAGGTCAAAAACCCCCAAATATGCATATTCAACCAAAAAATCCAATTTCACTCAGGCTCAAGCAATATTGAGAGTAGAGGATGAGGAAGCATACCGAAATTGCCTTATAGGAAGTGAAAGAAGTAGAAATTTGGGTCGATCTCGAGCTAGATCTAGTAAGACACGAGGGCTGAATTTTGGGGATGTGGGGGGTGGTTTTCGAGCAGCAACTCAGCTATGGAGAGGGTGGTGGTGTGGCTGAGGTGCGGTGGCGGCCGGTGTGGCGGTTTCCGGCGAGGGCGTGGGTGGAGGGGTGAGAGGGATGAGGGTCGAACAAAGAGAAAATGATGGGGGGGGGTCGGGTTGCTAATGTTGTGAAGGAGGGGGAGGAGGATTTTTTTTGAATTAAATTTGGGTAAAAAGACATACCTTACACCAAGGGGTAGAGTCGGTATTTCGCACCTAGGGTCGATCACGACCCCCTGGGGGTCGATCACGACCCATCTGGGTTGATTTTGTCCGCCGTTTTGGTCCTTGTGCAAGATCGTCTTGTCCCGTCTTTTTGAGCTTGTGTTTTGCAATTTAGAGACCTGCAAAAACATCACAAAAATCCTATCCCAAGCAAAATATATCCTAATCTAATCTAAGGAAGGTTAGAAAATAAAAACAAAAATCTAGTCTAGAAATTGGAAAATCAAAAAGAATGGAAAAGGAAAAATCTAATCTAAAAACCGGGTTGCCTCCCGTAAGCGCTTTTTTAACGTCATGAGCTTGACGATGGGTGTGGTAGCTTAGTCCGAGGTGGTGAGAGCCCAAGTGGCTCGGATCTCTTCGTCGGGTTCCTTCCTAGCATAGTACTTCTTCAAACGATGCCCATTGACTTTGAAAGTCCCACCATTCTCATCTATAAGATCGGCCGCCCCGTGCAAGTAAATATGGTGAACCGTGAATGGTCCGCTCCATCGGGTCCGTAGCTTTCCGGGGAAGAGTCGGAGTCTTGAGTTGAATAAGAGTACTTGGTCACCGGCCTTGATGATTTTTGGCACAAGCTTGCTATCATGCTACTTCTTGGTCCTCTCTTTGTAAATTTTTGAGTTCTCGTAAGCCTTGAGCCTCAATTCTTCAAGTTCTTGCAATTCCATGAAACGTTTCTCCCCGGCCGCATCGAGATCCATGTTGAGTTTCTTGAGAGCCCATAAAGCCTTGTGTTCGAGCTCGACGGGTAAATGACAAGACTTGCCATACACTAGATTGAAAGGGGTGGTGCGGAGTGGTGTTTTGTAGGCGGTGCGGTAAGCCCATAGAGCATCATCAAGCTTGGAGGACCAATCTTTTCTTGAGCGTGACACCGTCTTCTCTAAAATGCTCTTGATTTGCCGGTTTGAAACTTCTACTTGACCGCTAGTTTGAGGATGATAAGGTGTGGCCACCTTGTGAGACACCCCATACTTGGTCAAAAGCGCCTCAAAGCTCCGCTCAATGAAATGACAGCCTCCATCACTAATGAGGACACGAGGGACACCAAAACGGGGAAAGATGTTGGTTTTCATGAACTTGGCCACTACTCGAGCATCATTTGTCCTCGTAGCTATGGCCTCGACCCACTTGTAAACATAGTCAACCGCCACGAGTATGTACTTGTAGGGACCCGAGGAGGGGAAGGGTCCCATGAAGTCAATACCCCAAACATCAAAAAACTCAACTTCCAAGATACCGGTGAGTGGGTTCTCGTTCCTCCATGTAATGTTCCCCGACCGTTGACACTCATCACAAGTGGTCACATATGCTTGCACATCTTTAAAGAGAGTTGGCCAATATAGTCCGCTTTGAAGGATTTTAGCGGTTGTTTTGAAGCCTTTAGCATGGCCACCCGTGGGTAGAGTATGACAATGTCGGATGACTCCCTCTATCTCATCGTCCGGCACACAACGTCGAAAGATGTGATCACTCCCTTGCTTGAACAAGTAAGGATCATCCCAATAATAGCGCTTGACGTCGTGGAGGACTCCTCGCCATCCTCCAGGGGGGTCGTGCTCGACCCAATGGGGGTCGATCCTGGGACCTTCGAACTTGGTGGTAGAGGTTCCCATTTCAAACATCGTCCCGTCGGGTTGTTGCACTCGATGTAGTCGGAGTGTGTGTAGAGCATCTTGACCTCCTCATGACTTGATTCCTTCAATGTTGGATTGAACCGGAACTCGACCACCTCTTCACCAATCTTGAAAGTAAGAAGTCCACTCTTGACATCAATGACCGCGCCCGCGGTGGCTAAGAAGGGTCGTCCGAGTATGATGGGAACGACCGGATCCTCGGGCATCTCCATGACTATGAAATCATTAGGCACGAAGAACTTCCCCACTTGAACGGGGAAATCATCAACTACACCCGTGGGCTGAACACACGATCCATCCTCCATGTATAACCTCATGTTCACCGGTACTAGTGGCCCCATGTTGGTCTTGGACCAAATTGAGAGTGGGAGCAAGCTAGCACTAGCACAAAGATCACACAATGCTTTGAAGCGATAAGCCCCAATACCAATGGTAATAGCAAATTTCCCGGGATCACCGAGCTTCTCGGGAAGGTCCAACGACCTCACCTCATCCGTTAGTTCCGACATCGATCGCTTCCTAGATAGAATCTCCTTCAAGAACTTGGTGTAAGCGGGCATTTCATTCAAGGCCTCGACAAAAGGAATAGAAAGATTCAAGCCTTGAAGCAACTTAACAAAGCGCTTAAACTTTCCTTCCGTCGCGTCCTTGGGCTTCTTCGAAGGGTAAGGAAGTATCTTAGAATGGGAAGAGGAAGGAGTGGGATCGGGAATGAGTGGAGGAGAAGCGTTAGAAGACGGTCCGGGTGCAGAGTGGTCGAGCTCGACCTCATCGGGGTCGATCGCCCCTTCATCCTCATCATTGGCAGTCTCAGGCTCGACCGTGGTGGGGGTCGATCTCGACCCTGGTGGGGTCGATCCTGAGGCTGCTTCTCTAGCCGGTTGCCTTGGTAGATCGGGTAATGCTTTGCCACTCCGAAGGTTCATGGCTCGGACTTCACCATTGCTTGCTCGGCCTCTAGGATTCTCCTCGGGTCGGCCCGGAAGTTGTCCTTGAGGTCGTGGGATTTGAGCCGCTAGATTACCAAGTTAGGAATCAACATTCTTCCTCCATGCATCAATGTTTCCCAATTGGTTTTGAACGCCATCAAGTTTGCGGTCGAATCTTTCAAAGAAACCGTGAGCCCAGGCCGGTGGTTCTTCTTGATAACCGGGAGGTCTATAAGGAGGGGCCCTTTGCTCTTGTGGAGGAGGTGGATAACTTTGACCTTGGCCATTGTTATTCCATTGAGAATAGTTGTTGTTGTTCCTCCCCGTATAAGCATTGTTTTGGCCTCGGTAGGGTCCTCGCATATAGTTGGCCTCCGCATATGCCTCGGCAGCCCGAACTTGCTCCACGTTTGTACAAGAAGCGGTGGTATGAGATTGAGAACCACATTCTTGATAGGTGGGGGCAACGGACTTGTAGTAACTCACTTGCTTCTCGAGCTGGTTGATCTTATCTTGCAAGAATTGAAACTTCACATCTTGATCAATTGGCTCACTATTCGGATCATAAAGCTTCTTCGTTTGAATCCGGATGGGTTGTTGGGTCCCATACATGGCATCATAGTTGGTGAGTTTGTCCAATAGAGCCCATGCCTCATCGGGATCCATCTCAATGAAACCGCAATCGGTGTGAAGATTGATGCGGTCCTTTGAGGCGGCGTTGATCCCTTGGAAGAATATCTCTTGAAGAACATAAGGAGGTTGTCCATGAGTAGGACATTGCCGAAGAAGCTCCTTGAATCTCTCCCAAGTCTCAACAAAAGTCTCATTAGGAAGTTGATGATAAGAAGTGATGCGCTTCCTTAGCTCGGTAGTCTTTGCCGGTGGAAAGAACTTCGTCATGAACAAGTCGTGCAAAGCCTTCCATGTAGTGATGGACCTAGCGAGTAGACTTTCGAGCCAATGAAGTGCCTTCCCGGTTAGAGACCACTTGAATGCCTTGAGGAACACATATTCAAGTGACACACCATCGGCGGCGATGGTGTCACAAAGATCGGTGAAATTTTTGATGTGCTCCATAGGGCATTTGGATGTCTTGTCTTCATATTGAGACCTCTTGATGAGAGTGATGAAGTGGGACGTGATCTCAAAGGCACGCTCAATTTCCGGGAGCACTATGGCGGACTCGGGAACTCTAAGCTCCGGATGCATGTATTGCTTAGCGTTCCTCGGAATAGCATCTAGTTGTTGGAGACGGGCAGCAGCCTCTCTTTCTCGGGCAACAACCTCTCTTTCTCGATGCAAAGCAGCATCTTGAGCAGCACGCTCCATTTGCATACGCTCCATCTGAGCATGAAGTTGTTCCATCTGTTGAGCAAGAGCCTCAGCGTCGGCCATTGCTCGTCGTTCTCGTAGCCAGCGATGAAGGGTTCTCTCTATTTCAGGATCAAAGGGAAAATAGTCGATTTTCCTTCGTGAACTAGAGGGCATACACCTGCAATCACAAACACAAGAAAACGAATCAGTAACACACAAGGGGTATGGGCTATTCCCAAACCCAAATATCAACTAAACTCGGCTTTATTGCACACTCCCCGGCAACGGCGCCAATTTGTTGAAGGGTTTCTTGAACAAATAAATTTGTATTCAAGACCCCGCTGCGTATAGCGAAGTCAGGATCGTCCACGGGAGTGAGAGTAGTGCTAAGTTTAGTCGAACAAACTACGAAAAGAGCAAAGAAAACAAGGGCAGAACAACTCAGGCTCGACCCAAAGAGGGTCGATCTCGACCCTAGGGGGGTCGATCCTGAGAGTAGAACGGGGAACGAACGCACACAAACACACAAGCAACGGTTCGAGCACGACTTAGGGAGTCGGGATCAAAGCAGAAACACGAATTTCAATCAATAAAAAGGGCAAATCCTAGGGCTAGGGCTACCACAACAACAACCATACATGCTTTCAACAAGAATTCACAACTATCATGCCATCTAGATCATAGAAAAGTCAACTTTCGCAAACATTTCAAGTTATTCAATCTACTTTCGCTAATCAAACAACTTTCTACCTATCCTTCAACCTAGGAATATAACCTTTCGCAAATAATCCTATTAGATATAATCAAGCAACTAACTTTCACTTTCGCTATAGTTAATCACAAGACATGCCTCAACTTTCGTAAAGGATTAAGCACAAGATAGGTTAGATATGATCATCAAACATTCAAGTCATGAATTCAAGTTTTAAACATGCATGATTGTGTTGGGTTTTTGCCCAACCCTAGAATTTAAGAAGACTACTCACACATAGCAAAGAAGAACAAGGAAGAAGAAGAAGAAGACATGATCAAACCAAACTCAAATTCAAATAAGAACCAAAGATCAATCTTACAAACCTCAAACTTGTTCTCCAAGTCTTCTCTCTAGCAAAGCATCCAAAAGCATCCAAAACATAGAATAGCATGCCTCAAGACTATAGGTTCAACCTCCTTTTATAGACAAAAAGGAGTCCTAATCTAACTAGGAAACACAAACAAAACACCTTCCTAAAATACAGATTTGGAAACTTGCACAAGTAATCCGGATAGAAGAGATCGGTCACGCGTGTTCGACCCTCCTAGGGGTCGATATCGACCCCTTCAGGGTCGATCCTGAGTCTCTTTTCCTTGCGCTCCAAGTTTGGTCAAATGGCTCGAGATCGACCTCCTTGGGCTCGATCTTGGGGTCGATTTCTTCACTTCTTTTCTTGATTTTGCTTCTCTTTAGCTCTTCTTCTTGGCTCTTACACTTGAATCTTCCTCTTAGCTCATCCATCCTCTCCAAGCTTTGCTCCAAACTCGCCTTCAAGCTCCAAAACACCTACAAAACGACACAAAAACGCGTAGTTTCCGAATCTCAAAGAAATACGAAAACTCATGCAAAAAGACTCAAAAACACAAGACTCAACTACGAAAATCAACTTAAACCAACCTATCTAGACCCTAAAAATCTACCTAAAAACGCGGACATCAACTGATCACGTGGGGCCCGCGCCACATCAGCAGCGACATGAATCTCTCGCAAACGGGGCGAGACGTCTAGCATTTTCCTTTAATACAACACGTATGAACCTTCCCGTCTCGCCCGAGCAACTCTTTTTAATATGATTTGTTTCCATTTTAATACAACACGTATGAACCTTTGAAAAAAACACATTCCATGTATATTGTATCTTTTCCATTTTTTTGTTCGGATAAAAAATATTTTCCAATTGTTTGATATTGCTCAATCTCTCAATCTCTATGGATGGTAGCGCGGGCAAGGAAGGCATGCATAAACTCCACCAAAGACAACGACGGATCCGAAAGCATAGTGGTTGTGGTGAATTGTTTGAGAGGATGGTTGTTTTAGGTCGAGCAGGACTTTGTATAGATAGCACAATTCCTCGATCAATGGAGTAAAACAAAGATGTGAGGAGTATGAACACATAGGAAAAGAGTTGCCATGTTATGAGCAGAAATTAAGCAATTTCCGTATCATAGTTCAATGAAACCCATGAATTTAAAACCTAGAACCAATGTGGGTCAAGCAAATGATGCAAAATAATTACATAATACCTCTGAATTTGTCAAGAAACAATGAACCATTGACGGAAAGCTAGCAAGATTTTGCATTTGTCAACGTCGTCGGAGAAAGACGGGAATTTGTATAATAAAATTCAAAAGGCCAATTTTGTGAAGGATATATATGTCACTTAAAGAAACAAAGTGTGACATTAGAGTAAAATAAGTGTGATGTTGCATTGAACTCGAGTTGGGCCTATGGGCCTATTAGGCCTAATATGAAAACCGAACCGAGATCCAAACCGACCTCAACCGAGTCTAAAACATGAATCGAGTACTAAACCGTACTCGATTATGGTTACGGTTAGGGTTTAGGGTAAGGGTCATGGGTTAGGGTTTAGGATTATGGTTATAGGGTTAGAGTTTATGGTTAGGGTTAGGATTTAGGCTTTAGGATTAGGGTTAGGGTTGTTTGTCAAAAATAGTATTATTATCATTTTTCGATATTTGAGAAAAATGATTTTATAAGTTATGTTTAAGTTAATTTACAAGTGATTATGATTAATGATCAATTATTGGTCCAAATTATGAAATTTATCCGGTCCGTGTCTAGTCCGTTCTAATATTGCACAACCCTAGTAAGAACATAAACCAAAACGATACTCGAACACGATGAAGAATCGAAACTAAGGACCGAAATCTACTTAGGCGTATGGGCCCATTAGGCCGAATACGATCCAAACCGAATAGAATTCTCAATCCAATGCAACGTCCATAAAATAGTAAGAACATAAACCGAAACAGTAGTGAACTTGATGAAGAACCGAAACTAAGAATTTGAACTTGATGAAGAACCGAAACTACTGAGATCTTTTGATTCAAATCGAAACATGATTTTTTTTGTTGAGATATTACAAATGGAAGTTTGGGGTTTAATAATGTAAATGACATAAATTACATGCATACTTTATTCAGGTAAAGACAATATCTGTTATGACACCGAATATATTCCAACCACCTAAATTTTTATCATTTTTTTTATTTTACAAACAATAAGGAAAATTAGTTCCGTATTGATTTGCTCAAACTTATATACTCACAATATTTATCATCTTAATATTTTTAACCACTAATTTCATACTTATTAATTCACCTTAATATCTATATTGGAGTCTCACTAGAGGTTTTTTTTCCATAATTAGTTGCATGCGTTAAAATTTTATTAAAATTGTAGCCTACATTTTAGTGTGATTTTTAATGAGTATTATCTTCTAGATGTGATCCTATCCATATATATACATATGAGATTTGCAATACCAAATCAATAACATCATTCTTTCACCTTTAAACTAATAAATATTTACTTTTCACTTTTTTTTTAAAATAATCATTAAATTTTTTTTGATCAATACACCTTAAAAATATCCAAGTAAGTTGTATTTATACACCAACTTAGGATCTAAAGGAGCTATAATTATTAGCTTTATATATAATCTCTATTTATTTCTATATATCAAAGCAACTAGATTATACTTAATATTTTAAATCAATATAAACACATTATAGTAAAATGTCAATTTTTTATCAATATAAAATATCTAATTTTACCCTCAACCATTCAAATAACATTTATATATTGATTTAACTTTTAAATTTTATTTTATCCATTAATTTGTAGGGGTAACTCTATATCTATTTTTATACAGTATTTCAAACCATTTTCTTCTTGAGATTTTATTAAGTTTCTTATCTCATTATATAAATTAATTTATGAAAAATGAAGTTTTACATTGGGTCATTTTTTTTTATCGATGTATAGATACTCTATAACTTTAAAATCTTAATGTACTACCCAACATTTGAAATGGTTGATATTTTACTCTAATTTTGATTAAAAAAATGTAACATTATTTTTTAAAATAATATTTAATATTTTAATGTTTAGTTATTGATAGAAATGTAATATCCTTTTATATTTAAAAGTTGTACTATTTTTGATATTCTTATTTTTATTTATAAGATTGGCTATTGTAACAAAAAAATAAATTATTTTCAAAAATTTATTAAAATTCTTACTACAAAAAAGAGATTGTTTGGAGCCCGTGCCTTACACGGGAATTACACTAGTTTCTTCTAATCAGAGAAGCACATCATACTATAATCCAGGCAAATCAGAGCATCCAATGAGTGAATGAGAGCAAGCCATTTCTTGTTGTTATGTAATAGGCAAACAGAGCTCCAAACCAAATTATGTGATGCAAAGCTTTATGCTACCCTCGAACATCCATGATGAGTTAGACAAACTAAATAGGAATTTTTTTTGGAACAAAGGTGAAAACCATAAACCGCTCATAGGGTGGGATAGAATATGTAAACCAAAAACCTATGGAGGATTAGGTATAAGAAAGACAGAACACATGAACAAAGCACTTCAAATGAAGTTGCTGTGGAAAATAATCGCAGAACCTTGCAATATTTGGGTCGAAATTATAAGAGAAAAATACCTTAAACAAGATAGTCTATTCTCATACAAGACAAAATCCAACACATCATGGCAATGGAAAAAACTAATGAATTTAAGAGCCGAATTTGAACAAGGGCTTATTTGGCAAATTGGCGATGGCAACACTGTTAAGTTTTGGACAGATCGATGGGTGGGCGACGAACCTCTGCAGAAATATGCCCTTAGGCCCCAGGAAATTGATACAAATTGTATAGTTCACCACTTTATCGATGGGGAAGGAAAATGGAAAATTGAGGAATTAAGACGACATCTACCAATTGAAAAAATTGAACAAATACAAAATATTCCCATATCTGAAAATGTAATTGCAGATCGGTTATACTGGGCCCCTAGTAAGCATGGTTGGTTCACAACCTCATCAGCGGTCGATCACATCACTAAAATCACGAACCATAACCGTGCACCAAACTCTTGGATATGGAAATTAGATACGTCCCCGAAAGTTAAAAACTTTCTATGGAAAATAGACAACGACGGTCTCCCAACAAAGGCTAGACTACGAAGGAAAAACATTTTTGTCCCAGGGGGATGCCTTATGTGTAATTGTCAGCATGAGGATATTGAGCACCTTCTTGTCAAGTGTGACCACACCCGTGACATAGTTAAGAAGACCAACCCAAAGACTGCGCGTGCTCTACAGAGTTATAACTCCTCAAATAAATCACCAAGACAGATCATTACTGAAATAGGACAAATAATTGGAACAAAGGATTTCGCAGAATTGGCTTTTGCATGGTGGGGAATATGGTACCAGCGAAATAGGCTTGCATTTCAACAATCAAATAATGATTTCATAATTGACCTAGGCCAATTCATAAAATCCCAAATTCATAGCTGGGCCCAAGCCAAAAATTGGACGGAACAAGAAAATGATCAACTACAGATGCGACCAAGGAGACAACGTCAACAAAAGAAAGCAACCACTTGGCAAAAACCAAGCCCAGGTTTCGCCAAACTAAACTTTGATGGATCAAAGCTAAATAACGGATCTACAGCTTCTGGTGTGGTAATCCGTAATCCTAATGCTGAAGTGATCAAAATAGGGTCGAACCAGTTCGGAAGTATATCAGTACCAAAAATTGAAGCTTTAGCTTTAAGAGAGGGAATTAGGATGGCAAAGGAATTAGGAATAAGAAAACTAGAGGTAGAAGGTGACAATCTTGTCGTAATTAATGCAGTTAACAAAAAAGGACAAAGCCCATGGGACATTGAAATAATAATTGCTGATATCCTAGTCTCGTTAAGATGTTTCGAGACTGTGCGAATTACCCATATAAGTAGATCGTGTAACGCTGTGGCCGACAAAATTGCTAAATTGGGCCATAGCCTTCCTATTAACGTCATTACGAATCACCCAGAACTTAAGGTTCTCGTCCAATCGGACGCTCTAGGACGCCCCCCTTGAGGGGACCTCCTAATTCTTACCTGTTCAAAAAAAAATAAAAAAATAAAAAAATAGGCAAACAGAGCTTATGGATAGAAGTCTGTACGTCCACGAGGCTTTCGTCCAATTTTTTTTAGCAAAACGCTGCGTTCAACGCATCGTCTTCTTTAGTCCTCCCCTGGCCTCCTGCAGATCGACCTCGACTCGTCCGGACTACAACGACTCCAGATCTAGTTTTTCTACCTCCGGCCGCTTCACCTCCACCCCGCTCCTCCGCCCGCTCAATCTCTGCACTCGACGGGGACGTACCGGCTGTCGGGGACGTGTCGGGTAGCCAACGAGGATGACGAAGACGACGGCCTCGCGCGCAGCCAGCCCTCGCGGCCCAACAAATCACGTGACGGCGGCCCAACACATTGCGTGCCGCGCTTTGAACCCTAGGTCGTGCGCAGGCAGCCCTCGCGCGCAGGCTGGCCTCGCGCGCGCCTCGTGCTCTGTGCCCACCCCGGTTTCTTTTTATCGGTATTTTTCATAATGACTATTTTGCCCTTGCGCGAGTCCTGGATGCACGCGAGCCCTAGATGCGCGCAAATTCGGGTGTAATTACAAACTTTTGCGGGTGCGCATTGAAACAGCCTAATCAAAACAATTTAGAAAATAGTTTTCCAATATCTTTGGCTCACTTTGCAACTTATAGCAAACATGAATTAGATACAACAAAGATGGCAACACTAATGTAAGATTATCAATATAAACCTAGTCAACGATTATCAAATAAATGACTAGAACCTCGTAAAGTTTTGCTCATCCAGTTGAAGATTAGACTACGGGAATCCATTGCAACTAGAAGCAAGCTCTCCACCCGAGACACCGCTCCTGGGAATCCATTGCAACTATGGTCGGGTCAAGAAGCAAGCTCTCCACCCGAGACACCGCTCCTGGCCGCCGTACTCGGTATGTATGTCCGTCTCATATATAAACCTATCCAAAACAGCGACGCGGACGAACTCTAGCTCGATGCCTGGCCCAACCTCAGCCTCAGCCTCGCTTGCTTTTTTCTCCAAGAGATCCTGAATACGAGCACGAACACTATCACAATCAAGCAACTCCACAGAGAAAGTATTGACGAAAAGATACTCCATCTCTCTATAGTCTTTCCATCTGGCTGCGCTAACCACCGAGCACAAGGTTCCCTCGCCAACATGGATCACGGTGGCTGCCATCTTGTCACGGGGCTGCAACAACTTATCATTGGAGTAGAAACCCCGCACGTGCTGATAGCATAGAACCTGCCCCGTCAAGGTCACAAGGTAGGCTACCGCAATCCCAGCACAGGTCAAGTCTTCAGGGTCGTAATCCCCGTCCACTATTGCAAAGAGGACGAACAGGTCCTCTTCTCCATGTGGAGTCGAAACCGAAAACCCACCAGCACACCTCCCGGTCCCAAGACACAGAATCTCACACACTGTCTTCACCTCAATGGCATACAGCGGAACCCAGCCTGACAGTCTTCTTGGCAGTCTTCCCCACTGCCCCACCCGGGAGTCGAACTCAAGAAAGTAGCCTCCGTCACGTCCCTCGTGAGAATCCGCATAGATGCGGTCCCCAACCACAACATGGTTAAATATGTGCTCTGTAGCCTCACCTGTCGGGATTTCTTGCCAGCTGCCGCCTCTGTTCTCATCGTCGACCTCACAGACTTCATGGGAAAAGGCGAACTCTGAAGGATGGTGCATGAGGTAGAAAGGGAAGCCGTCTATGACATGTAGGTTCCTACCAATCTTCTCAACTATAGGCCAGAATTTGGGAGTGTTGAGTGGCTCAATGTAGCCCATTGAGCTAGTGAGAGCACCACCGACCAGCAGCAAGCGATGCGAGGAACACGATGAGCCCTTAGGCCCCCATGTCAAACAGAGTTCTCTGTAAAGTAAATTACTCTCGAGACCAGCTCGCTGTAAGGATGTAGGAAGGCTTTTCCCGCCAATAACGTATGCATCTGGCCCCAGATGGAGGTCCCAAAATCGTCTCCTAGCAGACTCCGAGTAGTGATTATAGGTAAACGCCCAGGCCCCTTTTTGGTGGAGGACAACTTGAGATCCAAGCACCAAATCTCATACCCGTTCGATAAGCAAAGATACTTACCCTCAGTTTCCTTCTTTATGTCCAACCTTAACCGCTCCAATGCCTCCTGAAAATATTACTATTAACATTTAGTAAAAAACAAACTTACACAACATTCATGCAAAAGATCAAAGCAAGCAATTCAAGTAAGTTTTCAAGGAAATTATACCATCTCTTGCTGCCCAGCGGATTCTGTTCCTTCATCATCATCACCATCGTCGTCATCAAGATCCCCCTCAGCAACCTCATCGGCTGTGTTGATCAGCATCTTGAGCTGAGACACAACAGTGGAGTTGATACAAAGGACATTTTGCCGCTTTTCGTCGAGTGATTGGCTGCTGTGAGGAAGAGATTCATGAATTTGGTACATGAGGCATTGCATAAGGGAGAGTTGTTGTATGCAATTGGAGATGGTGCGGAACGCAGCCTTAATGGTTGTGAAGCCACGGGGGCTTGCTGAAGTGGTACTAGGGGAAGTGGTTTGGTCGTCGTCTTGGCTGAAAAGAGCTCCGAGACAAAACATGACCTCAGAAAGGACCTGCTTGTGCTCCTTGTCTAGAGTAATAACACCCCTGGTGGGAGGACGGTTTCCACACTGGGCAATGCCTGGTTGGACGGCCATGAGTTTTGTGATACATTGGGATATGGAGTCCTGTGCAATGTCTGTGTCTGGGAAATTGCAGATTGAAACTGAAACTTCCTCCATTACGCACGCACTATTGATTGAGGAATGTCAAAATACAAAAAAATGCATTAAGAAAGAAATCACCAAGAACACGGACAGGTAGTCGATCAATCAAAATGACATATTTTGGGTTTTAAGACTAAACATACATGTGCAGTTGTGCATAATTGGTTGTATGCAACTTCAAAACTATACTAACTAGAGAGCATGATAACCCTAACTAGAGACCATGTTACTCAATCTCGATTACAATTTACAAGGAAGCTAGATATAGAGTACCGTCGAAGTAATAGCGAAGCCGAGGACGGTTCCAGTGCGGGGGCGAAAGACACAAAAGATACAACAACGCATGAATGATTTTAATAGCCTTCACGTTGAAATGTGTGGGCTTCCAAACAATGCTGTATATGGGCCGGCCAAAACAATGCTTATAGTCAAGCCCTATTTTAATGTGATTAGTTGTTGGCCGTACTACTCTTGCAAAACTTGTGCTAATGAAAATCACAGTGATTACTGATTACACAGCTCAACAAACATAATTGAGCTGTATGTGCACACCAAATGGATGTATATCCTTTGTAACATACTAGTCTAGTTTCCCGCACCATGCGCGGATATTATTAAATTTTTTGTATGAATTAATTTCATATCAAAAGTGTATCATATTATATATTGATTCCTCAAAACATATATAAAAAAACTCGTTCATTTATCTACTATATCTACTATAATACAGTATAAAGCGGAACCCAAGTCTTTTTTAGAATTTGCGCCACATCATCAAGCCTGAATAAAATAATGATTTTATTGTTTGCATTGATTTTCAAAAATAACTTATATATCTTCTTGATATCTTATCCAATTTCCTTATGTATACTTAATATCTTACTCAATTATATATCCTTATACAAATAAGGAAATTGAAGTGATTTTCTTTTATATTTCTTACATTATTTTCTTATTAATTAGTATACATTTTTGTCATTATTGAATCTTGAAGAATAGTGAAAAAATTTCACATGTGTCAATAGTATATTCATTAATAATATAAATTTGAATAGAACTATTCTAGAATTAAAACTGTATGAATAAAAGTACATATACAAGTTAATAGGTTCGGAATTTGGTCTATCGGATTTGGATTATAAGTTCCCGAGTTAAAAGTGTATTCGTATCAAAATTCAATCTCAAATCGATTAATTCGGTTTTATATTTACGTTACCCTTACATGGTACGGGGTTTGTAATAGTAATTATATTAAGAGAAGTTCTTTTTGCTATCTTCGTGGTTTTGACAATTCTTTTTGGTGTCCAAAAAAATTTGGTTTCCTTTTGGTACCCCTATGCTTTATACACTTTCCTTTTCGTAACCAAAACTCTATTTAAACCCATTTTCCATTAAAAAAAAATATAATTTCTGTTTAAAATTTAAATAAAAATGAATTTACTATTGTTTGCAAAATGCTACCATTTTTTGTAGGCTATATAATCTACAATTATTTTTAGATTATATTTCAATAACCTTCATTTTTCGGGATTAATTTGGGTCATTCTCCATTTAATAAATCGGGAAAATACTACTCAAAATATATTCTAATAACATTTATATGTGATATTAACAAATTATAAATCCTAAAAATCATTCGGTTCAATATTCTAAACTCGTGTTTATTTAACGTTTAAATAAAAATTATAATTTTTGGATGGTGTTGGGCCTCATAAAATAAGCCGTTAACCAAGAGAGGAGAAGCCCATCAATAGCATTCAAATTGATCTCCCAAAAAGGAAGGAGATAATCTTGGGCATTTATAGTAAATATCGCCCAACAATTATGAAGAAAGAGGCAAGATCTTCGGCATTTATTCAGTCTTGGACCAACGGTCAGATTGACCAAATCAATGGCCGGAAATCTCGCCCATATCAACGATGATATCGGGCACATTATAACGCCATAAAGTCAAAGGCGAAAATCAAGGGATTGCCTCATTGATTGCCAACGGCCTTATTAGAAGAATGACAGCGCTATAAAAGGCAAGGAAGACACTCAAAGCAAGGAGAGGAACACAACGATCAACACAAGTCTCTCTACGCCCCAAAACGACTTTGTGACTAGGATTCCCTCATTATAGCGAAGTAACACGTTTACGTGGTTAATTCGCCCAAAACAGATGGAAAATGGACTTAGATAGAGTTTTGGTTACAAAAAATATTTATATAAACCAAATGGGTACCAAAAGGAAAAACATTTCTCTTATATTAAATAAAATAATAATAATCTAACGAGGGGTTCACCTTTTTGAGTGCCTAGTTAGAATATCTTAAAACAAAGACTGCTAAAAATGAAGATAAATTATTAAAATAAGTAATACTCCCTCCGTCCCGGAAAGTTTGTCCATAAAGCACATTTGCACGCGGATTAATGAAAAGTGAAAAGGTTTGATAAGTGATGGGAAAATGTGTTAAAGTGGATAGAAAGGGTATAAAAAAGAGTAATTTGTAAGATTGGTTGGGGATAATTTTGTAATTTTATAGAAAAAAGTGATAAAGTTGAGAGAAAAGTTGGATAATGAGGGTAATATATGAGATTGTATGAGGGTAAGATTGTAAAAGCATAGTGATATAAATGGAAATAAAGTAAAGATGGACAAACTTTCTGGGACGCCCGAAAAGGAAAGGCGGACAAACTTTCTGGGACGGAGGGAGTAATGACTAGTATATTTTAAGTATATAAGAAAATTCTTTAATATTTGATATTATACATTACATTAACTAATTATACCTTTTATGTCTTGCTTTGTACAATATTGGGAATTCGATGGGAATTAAGAATGGAGTTAGGATAAAAATAAAATAAGTATGACTCGTGCTCACCTCCGTACTAAGATATGAAAAGTAAGAGAAATTTGGAATGTGAAATGGTTAATTTCCAACACTAAGTTAGATTTGAGTGATTCCTAAGCCGATTTGTATAACCCTTAGTGTTCTAGGGCAATGTTATTTTAATGAAATTTACTACTTAGAAAGACAAAGGTAAGGGTTAGATGGAAACATGTAATTTACATGTATTATAATTAAAAATTTCCAAATTATAAACCTGTAAGATAATACAAAGATTTTGTTTGAGTTAGAAAATTGTTTTAAAATTTTAGTAAGCTTTTCTGATATTATTTTATAAAATTCTTTATTTTTTAACTAATTCGTATAAGATGTTTTCATATTATCTTGACAAATCCTTAAAAAACCTTAATCAAAGTTATCTAGAGTTATGTTTATAAATTATTTATCAAAGTTGTAATTATTTTGTTCAAATTAAGAGACAAGAGTATTTATTTTATGGTTAAAATAATCTTTCAATTGTTTTTGAAGTTATTTACTTTTCCGGTGTGCACCTCCTATTGGTTGGGTTGGAGAATTAAAACCAATTAGGATATTGCTGGATGTGAGTATTCTGAACAAAATGTTGAACAAGTTCTTCAAAAAATACTTGTCCATGTAACCAATGAACTTCTTTGAATCCCTAAGCAATGGGGAAAGCCCAATCCTCCCAACCATCTTGTTGTGTTTTCTGTTGAGGTGATATGCGTATTTGCGTAGGAAGTTGCATATTTCAAATACATTATTTAGGACTTTTTGCTAGAATCAGTATTATCCCAGACTGCTTTGATGGCATCATCTTTTCCCTTGATTGTTGACACCAATTTACTGCCGTTTGTTTTCACTCTCTCGGCCCAACTCTTAAACTCAATAGATGCCCACATGGCGATATACAATTTAGTGAGCATAACATATACCTTCTCATCATCGGAAGCAAAAAAAAGTGCTTGAGTGAGACGGTCTCTCTTCACTTGTGAATCGGCATACTCCATGCATGTCAGAAGCGCATCTAAGTCGTGGTTCTTTGCCTCGTGAAGCACGCTCACGCGATTCCTTATCGTCTCCTGAAGCTTCTTCAATTCTGAATGGCGGACGTGGTTATCTTGGGCTATTCTTCCTCCTACAGATAAAAGGATAAAGCACCCTTGCTTGTTATCATGCCCCATAACAAAGGTGTCACAACAGATGGAGGCTGGACCATATCCATTATGTTGGAGATTGATGAGGCCCCTCATAACTCCTCTCATAAAGGCCACAAAGGAGGGATCGGTAGTGGGACAATGCTTCAAGTAAATGTGCATTGTCTGGAAAGGAGGGTAAACCAGAGCAATGATCGGTCTGTTCTTTCTTCGATTAGAATGCTTACCTTCCAAGTGGGCAATAGGACAAATGAGACCCGATGCCTCGCAAATCGACCTCAGCAGTTGAACATCAATAGGAGGTTGTGTCTGTGGGGCGATGACAATAATGTAGACGATGCTGGATTTGTCACGGTCTAGCATATCGTATATCGCGATCTCTACCTCCATCGGGAGATCGGGAAGTTTATGCCCTGACAAGACGCTTTCTCGAATAGACATTCAACCTGATCGAGTGAGATTCGAGTCGGATTACACTTGTTTTCAAGCCAATGAAAATCACCTGCACATAATTAAGAAGAAGGTGATTAGAAAACAATCTGCAAAGAATCAAAAGAATCAAAATATTTTCACACTCACAAGTCTGTGGTGATGCTGGGTGTCCATAATTAGTGTTTTGCAAGGTCTTACAAGACTTGGATTTGAGGGAGAAAGTTCCAAGTTGCAAGGAAAGTTCCAAGATTCAATAGGAGGTGCACACCGGAAAAAAGAATGAATGTTTTGAAAAGAAAGAAAAACAAACACATAATTAAGGAAACATAACATGATTTAGTGATATTCTTACGAGATAGCGGTGTGTGCGGGTCATGGTTGAAACAAAGACTCCAACATGCTCCAATAGGCCCTCTACAAAGACTTCGGGGTAGTATATTAGACATCATCACAAAGACTCCAATTTGCCCTCCGTATCCATAAAAAAAAAGTGGATGCATGTTTAGATTGTAAGGAAATGTAAGAAGTTTTGGGATGAGAAAGTGCAAACGAACAACCGTCAATTGGTTAAAGAAATCAATGGAAAACACAATGTCTTTAGAGAAGTTTGGGATACTACTAAATCTAGCAAAAAGGTCCTAGATGATGCATTTCAAATATGCAGATTTCTACGCAACTGTGTATATCACCTCAACACAAAACACAACAAGATGGTTGGGAGGATTCAGGTTTCCCCATTGCTTAAGGATTCAAAGAAGTTTATTCACTACATGGGCGATCTTTTTTGAAGGACTTGTTCAACATTCTGTTCAAAGCTACTTTCCAATGTGACAGACCTATTTTCCTATTTGATCCTTTCCGTTTGCCGGTATGTCTCACTTTTATTATTTTTTTTATCAGAGTTACATTATTACAAATAATCGATACTTAATATCATTATATGCAGTCTGTGCAGTAGGTCAACGATGTGTTAGAGATGATGAAGAATGTCGGATGACTAAGTGTTAGAGGTTAATTAAAATTTCCAAGTGGGCCTCTTGCATGGTTTAAATTGGGTCAAGAGTCCATTATTTAGGAGATATACAAGAAAGATATTATTCAAGGACAATTATAGAATATTATAGAAATTAAGGTTAGATGGACAAATCTAAAGAATTCTAGGGTATGTTTTATAAATATCAACTTAGGAGCAAGTGAAAGTCGGTAGTGTTAGCCAACTTTCTCTAGCTATATATATATGTATTGGTGTAGCTCATTTTAGAGCATCACTCAATTTAGAGTGATCAAGTGTGGGTAGGATAGATCGAGCAATAGTGCTGAGTAAGCTCAATCGAGTGTCGATGTGGGTCGTGTCACACGTGCAAGTTAGAGTGTCTAAGTATCCCGCGTTATAAAGAGTCCTAAGTCACCCGTATAAATTAGTCTTGTACATTTCCACTATATAATACAAGGTCACTTTTGTAATATTGTGTCTTTGTCGGTTGGGTTTCGGTGGGTGTACAAGAGTCTTTGGAGGGTCGATTTCCCAACAGTGGTATCAGAGCCAAGGTTGGTGAGCGCGTCGTTGTTGGAGATACAGGTAGAACTCGTTGGTGATGGATCTCGTGTTGGCATGAGGATGGCTAACTTGTTGAGGATGTGTTCAAGATCTCACTCTTTGATGGAAGATTAACTTCACGTCATGGCAGATTGAAGACCTATTGGTGTTGTGGTTGTGGAAGGAACCGGTCGAGTGAGCATGGTGACCGAGATGGAGTGAAGGGTCACATGCGAGTGAGATGTCCGCGATTAACAGAGGACCTAGAGGAGACGAGAGATCAAGCTCCTTGCGGAAGAGTGTTGATGACCGACACACCAATATGGTAAGTGTTGTTGGTAAGGATGATGTTGTTTGGTTGACAACGAGTTGAACGGTTGCCCAGATTGTGTGGTTGATGGATGTCGCCTCGACGCATGTGGGTGGAGATCAAGCTTATATGACACTTTGATGAGAGATGGAGAGTTTGGTCACCGCAACTTAAATGATGGAGAGAAGTTGACTGGTTGTAAGTATCGCAAACGAGGAAGTGGTTTGTAGGATCTACGTGTGTCAGTATACAGACGTTGATCCTTCAAAGAGATCAACAAACTGGGCAGCGGAAATAACAAGTCAAACAAGTAAAGTAAAACAACGAAGTTCCAAATCAAGCTCGTCTTTCTTATTACCAAGTATGAACTTACAAACGCGAATTCTTCCCAAGGTATACATAATACCTCCTAACCAGACCTAGACCCCTCAGCGTCGAACACACTTGTAATTCGACTCAAGAGACTCGACCCACACCTCTATCCTTCGTACACAACTCTAGTAGAGTACTTCATGTGTCTCTTTCTCCTTACACTAAGCTCTCTCAATTCTCTTGAAAAAGCGTAAGTTGAAACCCTATACAATGGTATCTATTTATACTACTCGGCTAGAAAGAATCCTAACCAAAAATATAAATATCCACCAAATCAGATTTATCTTACTTAGGGAATAAGATAAAATCTTTCACAAACTAACATATCTCCAATATCTTCATAAGACACGTTATTTGTTTCAGCCGACCCTTCCACGCGCGTTTCCATATATAGCACACGGCTTGCGCGTTGATCCACCTTCCATAAATAGCTTCTGCTCGCGCGCCAGCTATTTCATAATCCGGTTGATCCCATCGGTTGTTCTTGCTCCTGTTTCACGCTCAACCAAACCTGTTTGATCCTGAAACATGTAGCAAACAACATTAAATGTTTCTCAAATGTTCAATCATCATCAAAACTCTTTGGGATCGATTGTCGGGACTAGCCACCATCCCAACATGGTTTGATGACGGTACACACCACTCTTCATGACGTGAGTGGAGCAAGGTGTTTGAGAGAGGATGTGCTTGATCACATGGCGGCGGTAGAACAAGAGCGTTTGTGCTTTAGAAGGCGTTGGGTCATGCATGAAGTAAATGCATTGACGGAGGAATGAAAAGAAGGTGAGATGTTGGGTACGAGAAAGGCACTTGAACATATTAATTAAGGGAGGACTTGTTAGAGGTTAAATAAAATTTTCAAGTGGGCCTCTTGCATGGTTTAAATTGGGTCAAGAGCCCATTATTTATGAGATATATAAGAAAGATATTAGTCAAGGAAAATTCTAGAATATTATAGAAATTAGGATTAGATGGACAAATCTAGAGAATTGTAGAGTATATTTTATAAATATCAACTTAAAAGTAAGTGAAAATCGGTGGTGTTAGCCAACTTTCTTTAGCTATATATATGTATTGCGGTATTGGTGTAGCTCATTTTAGAGCATCACTCAATTTAGAGGGATCAAGTGTGGATAGGATAGATCGAACATTAGTGTTGAGTAGGCTCGATCGAGTCTCGATGTGGGTAGTGTCACACATGTAAGTTAGAGTGTCTAAGTATCCCGTGTTATAAAGAGTCCTGAGTCACCCGTATAAATTAGTCTTGTCCATTATATAATATAAAGTCACTTTTGTAAGAATGTGTATTTGTCGGTTGGGTTTCGATGGGTGTACAAGAGTCTTTAGAGGGGTTGATTTCCCAACACTGAGTTCTTCCGGAGGTGAAGATTGTCTGATGAACCGTCATTCTCATTCTCAACATTAGTGATCAGAAGCTCTCTTGCCTTTATAGTTCTTGAAATTCAATGTGCACCCTATTATCTTATAGCATATCCCCTTTATGTGGCCTTGTCTCTTACATTGCTCATAAACCATGACTGATGATGAGGGTGAAAACCTTTTTGAATTATCATTTTTGCTTCCATGAACTGTGAACTAGCTTTCACTTCTCTTTGTTTTTCATCTTGAACCAACAATGAGTAAGCTATAACGTTAGGTTAAGGGATCATGAAAATATTCACCCTGCTGCGGTATATGTCTCGTTTAGGTCCAACAAGAATTGCACTAATTTCTGATTCTGCTCAAATAAGCTTTGCTTTGCTACTTCGCCTTGTCATCACTACAGGAGGTGTTAAATACATATATAATAGATTAAACGCACTCTTTTTTTTTGGATCAAGATATTCATTTGTTTTTTTTGGTTGAAAGCATAATCATTTGTTTTCAGAACACAAACGTGACGTTTTTAACTACAGAACTGTAAATATCTCAACACTCTTTTGAGTATGTACATCAAATTTTAAGTTGCCTCAAAATCTTAACTTTGTATCCTAGTAGTAAAACGTTCTTTCAAGGATCAAAACAATGAAGTGTCAAGTGCTTAAAAAATGATAATTCTTAGCAATGACCACCTCCTTTTACATAAACTGACAGCATATATATATAGAAGACATCACAAAAGGCAATTGTTAGGAATGAACCCATTAGCAACTTTCAGGCTTAAATGGTTTCCCCAATTTCAAGTGTTAAGATCCAAACAGCACCATGAACGCACACATTGAAGTATTATCTGTTGTAATAAAACAATGGACATACATGTTCAGACAGTTTAAGTGTTCTCTTCATTGAACTGTTAAATATACAACAAATGAACCTAGTGGCCTGTCAGGCAATTACATCTAATTCCTTTTCATTTGCCACAAATGGAGTCTTTCAATGAACCACAATCATAACAGGAAGGATACACTTCACCAGTAATCGCCACAAGAGCAGATCCCATTCTTGAAATGGTGGAAACGGTGCGTATCCCTCACAATAATCTCCCTCTTCGTCACAAGAGAAATGTACTTAGTCGCGTTATGACAATCCCCACAAACACGAAGATTCTTCCTGACATGTATAGGCACACCAGGGCTCGTATTCAGAAGCCCAAACGAGATAGCCAGCAGCTTTTATCACGAGCCACCGAACCTCCGCTTTTCCTCCGCCGTTGGCCACTTGTTGTCCTCCGTCGGCTGCTCGTCCAGCCACACGAAACCCCGAGTCGAGTTCGGAGCCCACTAGAGCTTCGAGTAGTGGAGCCGCTGGTGCCACTTGGCCGCGGATCCGGCGAGCCTGACATGATATGGGAGAGGTCGGTGGCCCTCGCCGTACGACCGGCTGTTCTTCGATGTCTAGGGTTTCGTTGGAGGCGGAGGACGAGGAGAGCCACCAGTGGATCGAAATCGGGCTCGGAATTGGAGGCAAGCGGGTCGGAGGGACTATGTTAGAGTGTGGTGTGACCGGTCGGAGAGAAGCAGCGCCGGTAGTCTCTTAATTTTGTCCGAACAGAAACACGCTGGTGTAAACAGCGTCTTTAGGGTTAAAGTGCCTATCCAGGGTATTAATTTTGCCCCATGCCTAATTCAATAAATAAAAATTTAAAACTGCTTATTTTCGAAAAAAAAAATCCTTCATCTTCCACATCATGTATTGAATTTGTATCCGGCATGTACCCAGCAGCTTTTATCTTCTCCACAAGCTCATCTAAATAACTATAGATCTTCTCAGATTGAGGATGAATTTTACTTCCTGAGTAGAAACTATGCACCTCGTTTCTTAACTCTACCAGGCTACAGCCAGGAGTTTGTCTAAGCCCCGTGCTCTCCATCTTTGACCTGACTTCTGCAACCTTATCCCACATAGAAGAGGTAGCATATATATTTACCACCATCATCAGGTTTAAGGGCAAAGATTGGGTTTGCTGCCTTCTCTCCAAGATATACATTCTTCTGGATCTTGCAAGCGCCCAGCATTGCACCATAGACATTAATCCCGGGTTCAATAGGCATATCCTCTATGAACTCCCAAGCCTCGTTTAGAAGTCCAGCTCGACCAAGAAGGTCAACCATCGCTCCGCAGTGGTCCATTGTTGGATCTATACAATAAACTTCCTTCATCATTTTAAAAACTGGTCTTCCTTCCTCTACAAGCCCGGAGTGGCTACAAGATGAAATGACACAAAGAAACGTTATGCCATTTGGCTTGATGGGCCCTTCTTGCATTTTCTTGAATAGTTAACCTGCTTCTTGACCGAGTCCGTGGGTCCCATACGCGTCTATCATGGCATTCCATGTGGTTACATGTTTTTCACCCATTGTGTCAAAGAGGCGTCTTGCAGGGTGAACTGCTCCACACTTTGCATACAAGTCAACCAGAGCTGTCATGACAAACACATTGTTATCCAAACAATTCCTTACTGAGAGTCCATGAATCCACTTTGCTTGACACAAGACGGACAGCTCTGCTAAAGCGGAAATCACACTTACTAAAGTGAATGTGTGAGGTCTGATATTTGTTAGTCGTAGCTTAAGAAAATAATGCAAAGCCTCGCCCGTTCTGTGCAAAGCCTAAGATCATTGCGTTCCATGAGACAAGGGTTTTGGCTCCTAGGTTGTCAAATAACTTTGCAGCGACATCAACAGCCTTGCATTTGGAGTACATGGAGATCAAAGAGTTGGTTACTGAAACGTCAGAGCTGAGCCCTATTCGATCTAACAATTCATGAACGAATTTCCCCTTTTCGAGCATTTGTGGGTTCAAACCCTTGATCTAACATTCTCTGAAAAAGTTCCAGTGCTTCTGCAGAGTGCCCACGTCCTGCGTAACCGTCAATCATAGAATTCCATGTAACTACACTCTTCTCATCCATGCCATCAAAGACCAACCTGGCAGTCTCCAATGCTCCACACTTACAATACAAATCCACCAATGCGGTTGATATATTCACATACGAGTTAAACCCGGACCTTATAGTAGTATATCCATGAATGGACTTCCCAACCTTCAAAGAGCCTAAACTTGCTGAAGCAGGCATAACGGTTACGATGGTGACCGAATCAGGCCTCCGGCCCTCCACCTGCATTCTAGCAACCAACTCCAACGCCATCTTGGCACGCCCATTCTGAGCAAACCCAGCAATTATCGCATTCCAACACACAATATCCCTCTCAGACATTCTATCGAACAGCTCGTAGGCATTCTGAAGCTCCTTACACTTGGCGTACATATTCATCGCCCCGGTCTTCGTAAACAAATTCGACCCAAACCCATGAACAATCAAATGTCCATGAACCTCCCTACCCCTCCGAACATCCGTTTCCTCTCCACACAACTTCAGCAGGTAAGTAAAATCGTACACGACGGGCTCAACACCATCACATTTCATCCTGGAAAAGAACTCCAAACCACCGTTCTGTGAATACGCCTTCAACAACGTGTGATAGAGCGGGTCGATTTTCTCCTCAATTGGCTCGAACAGGCGAACGGCTTCGTCTAAGCACCCGAATTTGCACAGTGGGCTGAAAATCTTGGTCTGAAACAGATGCTCATTGTAGAGCTCATGCTTGTAGACAAGAGGAATGATCTGGAAAAGCTCCTTCTTTGATGTGCAAAGCTCGAGGAGGACAGCGGTCGGATGGGCGTAGATGTGAACTCGTTGGGAAAGAGGTTGGTGGTGGCGTGAAGGCGGCGGACGACGTGAGGTGGGTGTCACCGGTTGTTGTGGTGGTGAACGGAAAGCTGTATGTAGATTCATTCGCTTCAAGATTTGATCTTTTTCAGTGACTTTCTGGTTCTGGGCCTCTGGCTATGGCTTCTTCTCTATGTGGACGATTTTAGCGGGAAGAAGCCGATCAGACCGGTCGAACCGGTGTGGTTTTTAATTTATCCTTGAACCCGGTCTATGAAAGCTTTTAATTTAAGCCCTTCTTTCTATTCTACATCCTGACTTGTGCTTGGGAGGGTTGACGAGCGACGAACATCATGGGGCTTGGTCGAGCGCAGATCCGGCCATCGTCTTTGTCGTGGTGAAGGTAAGGGATACCATTCAATCTCCATGATCTGTCTATTTATGGCCCTAATTTTTGCTGTGCACCTTTTGGCCCATTTTTCTATATCTTTCTGGTATATAGTTGGAGAGGTATCACTGGATTTTTAGACCTAAGTGCAGAAAGTGGTTAGGATGGTATTCTATGCTTAGTTTTGGTTATTTTATGGCTACTCTGTCTCCTTCAGTCCTTTTAGAGGCCTTGGTTTGTCGTTTGAGGATTGGATGAAGAGTTAAATATTGCACAATTAAGAAAATTTTCAATGCATGATATGTTTTGAGATTCATTAGCTTGGCTAGGTTGGCATGGAACATAGAAATGCTCATAGCAATTTGTATGATATAATGCCAATGCTAGTTATGTTTCTTTTACTTTTGTCATTAGTTGTTCTCAAAGGTGCTTTGTGATGTATATGCTGTCCTTTTCTTGCAAAAACGTAATTCTTGTTTCCATTATGCAGGCAACTTCTGAAAAGAACCCCATTTGGACATCAATCAACCTGCTATCAGTCTTCAAATGGATATTCTGCCCAAAAGCTCAAGAAGCAGACCTATCAGTAAAGGTAATGTCCCATTGCATGAGCTTCCTTATTTTTTTTTTGGGCAATAATGTGCTGACTGTGTCTCTCATCAGATCATGCTTCAACCACTTGAAATTGACTTCAATTTTGAGTTCTTCATTAATATGTTGGAGTTCAACAGCGTTTTTGAATCTGCTGGCCTTCTGCAGGACCGGGTACGCAGTTTTCTGTGACAAGACTTATGGTCATAAAAATTCTTTTCTACTTGTCTGTTCCTGTAATTTTTTCTCGGCTTCTCATATTTTACTAAATCTTATCATGGATTTGTTTTGCCGTAAGTTGGGAATGGGCTCCATTAGTATTTTTTTTCAATCTGTATCAGCGGTACTGGTGATCAAGAAGCAGGATTTGCACCAATTTGTTTGGTCTTGTGCTGGCTGGTTGGGATGATCAAGGAAAATTCTGAATGAGTGTAAAGTCAATACTGGCAACAGGACAAGTTTTGATTTTATATAATTTGTCCAGCTTCATTTAATCCAATGAATTCAAAATTGGAAATGAGATGAGCTTCAGTTTATGGTATTCGATATGGTGGGAGTAATAAGTTGATGTTATCTTATTTTATATAACCTAACCTATTTATAACTCATCATGAATTTATTGCCTAGAAAAATGTATGACGAAGAGTAATTTGATCTTATGTAAACGTTTGTTGTATGAGGATTCATTGGGTTGTGTAATTTACTATTTTAGGCGCTGTATTGTAGACCCTTAAATCACTAAATGGAATCTCAGATCTCCTGTCTCGACTATCAGCAA
The DNA here is from genome assembly GCA_934048045.1 of Polygonum aviculare. NCBI lineage: Eukaryota > Viridiplantae > Streptophyta > Magnoliopsida > Caryophyllales > Polygonaceae > Polygonum > Polygonum aviculare. Next base: position 26,630,496 of record OW204025.1, read on the forward strand.
AAGCTGAGTAAGTTTCTTATTTTCATCAAGCAATTCGTATTCTTTGAACTGTATGAAATTTCTTTGTCAAACTCATTAGATACTCAGGGTTAATATCATGCTTGCAAAATTGCTGTGGTATGGATGACTCCTTCACACTGAAAAATTACTGTAGTTCCTTTGGATATGCTTGCAAATTCTCATCATGAATAGGAATCCAGAGCTTTCATTGCTAACCTTCTATATATCATTGAAAAATGCTCATTTTTGTCAAACTTTATTTTGTAGATACATTTTTACAAGCAAGCAAAGAGTGATATGGGATGTGAATTTTACCAACCTAACCATGCGTACCTTTAAGTACTTTGGACATGCTTACTTGCAGCCTGGTATTTTATTTCATTTTCAGTCCTTTCTTTCATTTGAATTGATGGATGTTCTCATTGTTTATGATTGTGAATTCTACGGATCAGTTCCGACGGTTGTATGTTTGTTTTATGTGGATCGATATCATATTCCTAATCATTAGAGGATGATGTTGTTGCTTGAAAATTTGGTTACCTCCTACTGCCATTTAGAAGTAACATTTTGCTGCTCTAGCTTTGTAATACATTCTTGTGATGTGCTCTTGAAGTAGCTAGCATTTCTTCTTTCTCAACAGGTAATCAGAGCTGCAGGCTTTCACATATCATCATTCAATCCAATGATTTTAAGGCGATGCCTAGGGAACTTGTCAGCAAAGTCAGATAGTGCCATCGCTGTCATTGACAAAACAGCGCGCTGGTGCAGTTAGTGCATGAACTGTGAGAAATTGAGCATAGTTGATCTCAAAGTTCTCACTCAGTAGGATCTCTCTGTATATCTCTCATTTCAATCAGTTTATTACACACTGCAATAGTTGAATTATCAAGCAATACACTGACTCAAGTGATATTGCTATGCTGGCTTGATATGCTTTAAATCACATCGGGATCAAATGTTAAATCGGAAGTGATATGCTATGATGGACACATCATTTGGGGCATCTCTCTCTCAACAGGAAACAACATCTATATAACTATAGTCTTCTTCCAGAAGACTGCAAGTTTATGGCGCTCGCTTTACAGAGTGGGAATTTTCATGTGTTCTTGATATATGAAGGGCAATGATCCCTACTCATCTCTCTCAACACAGTTTATTTACACATTTCCTTTACAGCCTTCCAATGATTCATAAACTAAGTTAGACATCTCCAGCTCTTAAATTTGACCTTCAATTCGTGTGTGCTTGTGTAAATTATATTCATTTGTTGGTTCTGAGCTCTACTCCATGATGTAAATTTTTTTTCCCAGGAAACCAGGAAAATGATAAATCTTTGAAACGTTTTGATGTACTAATAATGGAGAAGGTGCCCACCATATACACAATCATGATATGCAATTAACAGTACATATACCGTAATCTTATAAGTGAGTGAAATTTTTTCGGATGTAAATTTGAAATCTTGGTCCATGCAAACAAAGGTATCCTCTTCTATAAAGGACGATTTCGTCTTTCTTCATAAGCTCATACTCTGTATTTTAGTTAGACGGGTAAAGCTCGACAACCTTTTTTTGTAATGTTACAAACAAGTATTGTACAATTTAATAGTCCTTGACTACTTATATATATGGTTTACATCATATGCAAATTTGGATAAGCACTTTATTACTAATAAATGATTTTTTACGCTTGAATGGTGATCAAATTTTAACCATTTTATATCATTTTAACTATTGCTTTCTGATGAAACATAACTTTGGTACTCCATATCAATCAGAGTAGTTTATATACTCACTTTTTGTATTCAAGATGAATTCTTTTACTCTATTCTTGTAAAGCAAGTTTAACCTCAGAATTCCACAAGCTAAAACATGCCAACAAAGACAGACAAGTAGGAGGAAATAGAATGTTACAAGATGTTGAGCTTAAGACAACAGATCATCCTGTTAGGACCCTAACAACTTTCATCAAAACAGCACATAGGAACAGAATTAGCATAACAATTATCAAAAGACTAGATCATTGATAAGTAGGAAAATGTGATGGCTGGCCATGTCTACAGGGTTCCCTCATCCGGTTGAAGACTAGACTGCTCAAACTCATTGCAACAAGAATGGGAGGGGGTCATGAAACAAGCTCTCCAACTGAGAGCCCGCCGAATGCCACACGTTCTTGTGTCCAAGTCCGTTTCGTATATAAACCTATCCTTGACAGCAACACGCACGAACTCTAGCTCGACGGATGGCCCAACCTCAACTTCACTCGCCTTATTCGCCAAGAGATCCCGAACCTTGGGGGCAGAAGAAGCAAGCATCTCCACGGAGAAAGTATTGACGAAAAGATACTCCTTCTCTCTATCATCTTTCCTCATGGCCGCGCTAACAACCGAGCACATCCTCCCCTCCTGATCCTTGTCAACATGAATCACGGTAGCTGCCATCATGTCACACGGCTGCAGAAGCTCATCCTCGGAGTAGTAAAAATCCGGCATGGGCTGATAACAGACCACCTGCCCTGTCAAGGTCACAAGGTAGGCTACAGCCAATGTGGCAACAGGGTCAGTACAAAGATCATCACGATACCTCTGCGCTATCGCGAATAGCACAAACGCCTGCGGCTCTCCTTCTTCGCGCGGAAATGGGAACCGAAACTCTCCAGCACACCTTCCAACTCCAGCAGACAGAACATCCCACACCGTCTTCGCATCAAGGCCACGGACCACCCGTTCCCCTGTTGTACGGAATCTTTTCCATTCCTCAGTCTCGGAGTCAAACTCAAGAAAGTAGTCCCCGTCGCTACGCTCACAGGTAATCGCATAGATGCGGCTCCCAACCACCAAGTGGTTAAACACACGGTCTCCCGTCCCCTTTGTTTGGACGGTTTTCCAGCCGCTTCCTCTCCCCTCGCAAACTTCATGGGAAAACACGAAGGCCCTGCACATAAAATCGCAAGAATCGAAGAAAGGACAAGAGTCCATGACATGTAGCTTCCCGCCAATGTTCTCCACTATAGGCCAGAACTTCGGACTCTCGAGTCTCTTAAAGCCACCACCGCCCTTACGAACAGAGAGCGCACTGCCATCATCATCCATGTTAGCATCCAGAGACAAACGACGGATCACACGGGACGTGCCCTTTGCGCCCCGAGTATAACAGAGGCCTTTGTAATGATCAATACCCTCTGGCTGAAAACCCCAATTCCCCGCACATGTGGGATTGCGATAGTCCTGTTTCGTAATCGAGGCTGGAAGCTTTTTCCCGCCGATAATGTATGTTTCCGACACGAAATTGAACAGACCTACTGAGGTGGCGACGTCTCCCCCAAGCAGATTCAGAGTAGAGATTATAGGTAAAGGCCCAGCTCGATCAGTATTGCCCGAGGACAGCTCGAGGTCCAAGCACCAGAGCTCATACCCGTTCGATAAACAAAGATATCTGCCCCTAGTGTCCTTCATTTCATGCACACCTGAGCACCTGAGCACAAGGTCTTCATCATCATTCTCATCATCATCGTCGTCGTCGTCAGGAACAAGAGCATCATAATCATAATCATCATGAATAGCAGTAGGAGGACTCTCAGGAACTTTACTGGTTGTTTTGAAAAGTTTATCGAGTCGAGAAACAATCCTAGACTTGATGCGAACCACATTTTGTCGCTCCTCGTCTAGCGATTCGCTTAGGACAATTTTGTGGATGAGCTGTTGCATCAGCAGGAGTTGTTCAACGACTTCGGAGATGGTGCTCAAAGTGGTCTGAATGGTTGGGAAATCCCAGGAGTCCGGTGGTGGTGCCAAACGGATTGTGGTGTCGGTTTCCTCCATGAAAAGCCTTTCGAGACGTTTGACGACATTGGACTTGGTGGAAAAGATGTCTAGTTGGTCTTTGTCTAGATCAAGACCTCTGGTAGTAGGGCGGTTTCCGCAGAGGATAATGTCAACTCGCATCTTCATGAGGTCGCTGATGCATGTTGGGAAAACGACCCCTCCAACGACTCTTGTACACCCACCCAACCCAACCGAGACAAAGACACGATTTTACGAAAGTGACTTTGTATTATATAGTGGAAATGTACAAGACTAAATTATACAGGTGACTCGAGACTCTTTTATGGGACACTCACACACTCAACTCACACTTGATCTCTCTTAAGAGATACACCTTACTCACTTCACTTGACCAAAATGTGCTACACAAGCCTATATATATACTTGCATAGAGCACCTACTTTCTCCATAATCTAGGTAGATATCTTAATACAAGATCCTAGATAATTCTAGACATTAAACCATCTAATCCTCCACAATATTCTAGACCAATCTACTAAAGCATTTTCTACCTTAATCTAGAATCATCTTCCTCCTTGCTTTTTCTACTCTTTAATTGGGCCTCTCACCCTTAAATGTCCATTAGCCCAAAACAACTTGATTTGAAAATATGAATTAGTCCAACATTTCCTCCCTTAATTCATATTTTCAAATATTGTAAATCTCACAGTCTTCGGCTTCTTAGTTCCGACGCTGCATCCACCATTGACAGCATGTCCATCTAAGATGCAGATATTCTTCGTATTCTTCTGACCTCGCATGATCAAGCGCCTCCCTTTGAACACCTTGCACCACTTGTATGTGCCAACAAGCCTATACCCTTTCGACATCATCGCACCCAGCGAGATAATATTAACTTTGCTTGAAGGCACGTACCTCACACCGTGAAGAGTATGGCTTGTACCGTTATGAAGCTTCATCGTCACGTTTCCGGTACCCTCAATCTTCAACTTCTCTCCTCCAGCTAGATTTAGTTGGCCAAACTCTTCACCCATCTTCAAGGTGTCGAACATCGCTTGATCTCCACACACGTGCACTGAGGCGGCACTATCCATCACCCACTCTGGCTTAGCAACCTCTTCACTTGTTGCTAAGTACACATCCTCATAACCAACGTCATCGACCACATTCGTATTTGAGTCACCAGCCTTCGTCCGCAGCTCTCTCAACTTCTTCAAGTCCTCCCTCACTTGGGGACACCTAGACTGTATATGACCCTTCTCCCGACAATAGTAGCACTCCACGTCACTCCAATCCCTACTCGGACGTGAGCTACCTTTACGTCTCGGGTCATCTCGCCCTCTTGACTGGTTCCTCCCTCGCTCCCGCTCCCTCGCAACTAGTATGCGATCTCCACCGGCATCATTGGCGTCACTCTTCATCACTCTCTCACTCTCCCGCAAAGCGGTAGTCACCTCATCTAAGGTGAGGCCTGTCCTTCCTACAAGTAACGTCTGCACCAAAGACTTGTAGGACTTCGGTAGTGATGCTAATAACAGCAACGCCTGTTCCTCATCTTTAATCTTATCTTCTGCATTCATCAGTTGGCATACTAGTTGACTAAATGAGTTAATGTGGTCGTGAAGATTACCTCCTTCCTCCATCTTCAGTGAGTACAACTCCATCTTCAAACACAACCGATTCGTCAACGACTTCGATGCGTAAATGTTCTCGAGCTTCTCCCACAACGCCTTCGGGCTCGTCTCCTTCAACACATTGAACTTAATCTCGGGAGCTAACGCCAACCGGATTGCACTCACCGCCTTTCTCTGGATTTTGCTCCATTCTTTGTCGCTCATGGAGCCAGGCTTCTCGTCCTCTAAAGCCTGATCAAGACCCTGCTGCACCAAGAGGTCTTGCATCGTACTCTGCCACAACGTGAAGTTCATCTTCCCATCAAAGAGTGGGATCTCGAACGTCTTCGACAAGCCGGCTGCCATCACACTAACACGAGATCCTTTCACTAACGAAATCTACCCGTATCTCCAACAACAACACTCACCAACCTCGCTCTGATACCACTTGTTGGGAAAACGACCCCTCCAACGACTCTTGTACACCCACCCAACCCAACCGAGACAAAGACACGATTTTACAAAAGTGACTTTGTATTATATAGTGGAAATGTACAAGACTAAATTATACAGGTGACTCGAGACTCTTTTATGGGACACTCACACACTCAACTCACACTTGATCTCTCTTAAGAGATACACCTTACTCACTTCACTTGACCAAAATGTGCTACACAAGCCTATATATATACTTGCATGGAGCACCTACTTTCTCCATAATCTAGGTAGATATCTTAATACAAGATCCTAGATAATTCTAGACATTAAACCATCTAATCCTCCACAATATTCTAGACCAATCTACTAAAGCATTTTCTACCTTAATCTAGAATCATCTTCCTCCTTGCTTTTTCTACTCTTTAATTGGGCCTCTCACCCTTAAATGTCCATTAGCCCAAAACAACTTGATTTGAAAATATGAATTAGTCCAACAATGCATTCGTGGATGCAGCCGCGTGCAGTCTCTGCGGTCGGGAAATAGGAGATTCGAGTTCCCTCCTCCATTGCTCCTGCTGGCTTGGCCGAGTTTTACTACGGCTATTGCCAGAACTACAAAGAGCATCCAAAACAAACAAACAAAGAATTTGTTACTTGTACTGTGTGATCCTTCATCGCATTACAAAAAACGTGCTAAAGCTATCATCCAATTGCAAAATTGGGGGCATCAACGTACTCGTAGAAACCCTAACCATATCAAAATTTTGCACATAACACCACAACGATCACATTTAGCCCTAATGTAGATAGCATACCGGGATCAAATAAAACCTAGATAATTTTTGCAAATTTGCATATATGAATGTAGTACACTTCATAGAAAGATCGAGCCATGGATAACTTTTCTTACAACTTCAAGTCTTGAAAGAACAAATCAGGAGAGAACAAGAGCGTCTAAGATACTTATCGTAGAATTGAGTGTTGGGAAGACTGAATCTGATACGGTAGAATTGTTTAGCCTCTTTTTCTGATCGAAATTGTCTAAGATGCATTCGGTTATCAAGCCCACCATCTTTGATGAAAAAAACTTATTAAGCCCATTTTTAATCACACGAAAAAATTTAATACTCCAGTAAGTTTTTTTTGTTTGTAAGTTTGGTTAAACGTAGAAATTGAAATTTATAGGAAATTAATTTGCATGAACTTAATTCCCACGTATTGGATTTCACATGATTTCATAAAATATGTTTGGTTACAATTAATTATCTAGTGAATAAAATTCTATATATATTTTGTTTGGCATGAATTGAAAAAACATGGAAATTTACCTAAAATTACACCATCAACCCTTACCAATTAAAAACAATAATGTATATCAAGGGTATAAATGAAATTTGTAATTTATATAAAAAAAATTATTTTAAATATAAGGGAATGGAATCTTATCCACCCCCACCATGGTAATTCAAATTCCTCAATTTTGGGGAAGTACAATTCATGGAAATTTAAATTCCCATGATTTTGATGTTAAACAAATATAACCAAACACATGTTTGTAAAGTCAATTCCTGGGTTTTTTAAATTCCCATGATTTTGAAAGTTAACTAAATAAGCACTAAGATGCATTTTGTTCGTTTAACTTGTAACATCTATATTTATACTATATACTAAGTTGTACCTTTTTGAGCCTTCATGTTAATTTTGGTCTCGCTTAATATTAAACTACTTATATTTGATAATAAAATATTCTTATTTATTTTATAATATAAAATATAGATATTTTTATGTTATTTATATATATATGATCATGTCACAATATTATCTTTCCTATTTTTATAAATAAAAAGTATAATTATCTTTATCTTATCGATATAGATATGTTCATGTAAATATAATATTTATGATTTCTATTTTATATTAATTTCATCTATAGATATTAAAATAACAATTTTAAATCACTTATATCTATTTTATATAATATCAAATCAGTTTTTATTTATATAATATTTTATTATTTCATCTATTATTTTAGAGAGAATTGAGTGGGAGGGACTCAAATGGTGACAATATAGGGAAAATAGGCTCAATGTGAAATTAATGAAGAGAATGGGCTCAGCTGGTGACATGCGGTCATTAAAACCCCCACTCATGTTCTCCTTTCTCTCTCCTCCCATTATTTTCCAGCTCTCTCTCTCCCTCTCCCTATTTCCCAGCTCTCTCTCTCCCTCTTCCACCCTCTTCTCATCTCTCCCCCTCTCCCTCTTTCATCTTCGTCCATATTTAATGACGACAAGGCCATGGTGACCAGCTTTTCGGGGGTGAGCGACGAGGTGGCCGACGAGGATACCCGAGCTTGGCGGCCGACGAGGCGAAGAGGTGGCCGACAAGGTGGCCGACGAGGTGTCCGACGACGTGTTTCATGGTATGTATACCAACTTTAGATCCAGATCTAGTTTCTTTTTTAGATTTTTTAGATCTAGGGTTTTTTTGAAAGTTCTAGATCTAGAAATAATCTAGGGTTTTTTGAAAGTTTTAGATCTAGAAATTCTAGATCTAGATCTACAAGGCTGTCATCGGGGTTTTCATTGGGTTGTCATCGGGGTTTTCATCGGTTTCATCGGTTTTTCTTGAAAGTTCTAGATTTAGAATTTCTAGATCTATGATTTTTTGAAAGCTTTAGATTTAGAAATTCTAGATCTAGGTTTTTTTTTGAAAGTGTCTAGATCTACGGGTTTGTCATCGGGGGGTTTCATTGGTGTTTCTTGATCATAGATCTAGATCTATGATTTTTTTTAGATCTAATGCTAAAATCTGTATGTGGTGACAAGTTTTTAGGTTGGTGACATAATCTGTAGCAATGACATGTTGAATGTAACCAATTTTCTTTGTGGTGACAAATCTGTACATGTTTTAGGGTTTTTGTGTTTGTCACCAAGTTTTGTTCGCAATCTAGGGTTTTTCGGATTTTCAGTTTGATGACAAAATCTATACGCGGTGACATGTTGAATGTAAGCAATTTTTCGTTGCGGTGACAAGATCTGCACGTGATCTAGATTTTTCTGTTTTGTCACCAAGTTTTGTGTGTGATCTAGGGTTTTCTGTCTTCTAGTTTGGTGACAAAATTTGTACGCGGTGACATGTTGAATGTAATTCAGTTTTTTATGCGGTGACAGAATCTGTATGCGGTTCTTTGTTTGGTTTAACATGTCACCACATTTTGTGTTGGTGGCAGCTTTGATTGCTAGGTGATGATAAGTTTTCATATATTACTTTTAATTATAGCCTATTAGCTCAAATGATAGAGCAACGTGCCTTGCGTACGATAATGTGGGTTCGAATCCCACATAGGCTTACTAATAAATTTTGATGACAAGTTTGAGTGCAATTTGGGGGTGGTTCTAGGTAAGGTGACAAGTTGTAAACGCGATGACAAGAGTTTGTATGGGGGGGTTTGTACGCGGTGACAAGGTTTTGTATGAGGGAGGGGAATTTTCTGTACGCGGTGACAAGTTCATACACGTTAACATGTTTGATGGTGACAGGGTTGGGTGTGATGACGTCATGTTCTGACATGTTTTTGTAGTTGTCACCAAAAAAGCCTATTTACCTCATTTTTTCACCGTGCGGCCCATTTGCCCTATTGTTGTCACCATCTGCGTCTACTTACCCAAAATCGCCATTATTTTATTTAAGTAATATTATATAAAATATTATTTTTAATTTATTTTTAACATCAAATCACGATCTTAATTAAAACAATATTATCGTGGTTTTGGATATAAAAATGTTATCAATATCTAAATTCTAAAAAATATTATTATATATTATTTTATCAATTAGATTATACTTTAAAAAACGTTATTCATCGTATCCCGTACCTTGTACGTGTAAGCCCGAACTAGTTTGTTCCATAAAATAAATATCCCGTACCTTGTACGTGTAAGTCCGAACTAGTTTGTTCCATAAAATAAATTGGTGACGGATAATTGTGCTAAATGATTCTATTGACAAATGTAATTGAACATAGGGAATATGTACGCACGTACAGTAGTTTTTTGGTCGAGGGATTTGGAAAAATGACAAGTCCAAATTTAAGTATGATTGTTTGTTTGATATACATAGAGAACACTATACGATTAGACTAGTACACATATATACAATAAACCCTTAACCCACTTGAGGCCCCACAACACTAACAAAAAATAAAATGATTAAGCAAATCAACAAAAGGGCTTGAGGTGTATTTTTTGTAGAAACCAAATCTCAGTGTCTCAGATACTCCACTATTTAAATCTCCCCTTTCTAAGTTTGGTGGCAACTTTGGCCAATTGCTTTCTGATGAAACATAACTTTGGTACTCCATAGCAATCATATTAGTTTATATACTCCCTTTTTTGTATTCAGGATGATTTCTTTTACTCTAATCTTGTCACTTGTTCGGCTGACAAGCTCAAGAACTTGAGCATTTTCTCAATTAGTACACCTACAATCTGTATTCATTCATTACCAAATGCATTGAAATGGTGAACTTAAACAAACAAAAAGATATAGGAAGAAGAACAATCATATATAAGCTAGGGATGTGATTGTAAGGACTAATCAGACTTAATCTGATGAAGCCCTTAATATTCTTCAGAACATGAACTTATATGAAGAACTTAATATTTAATTTATATATCATCGTTAAGAAGCATTATACATTCATCAAACAAAAGTACAAAATAATAAAAATAAAAATCTCGTTCAAATTTTGTTCACTCTTGACAAGCTTCAAACCTCATTGCACCAAAATTCTTCCATGATTTGAAGGCACGGTGAGATTGAGACTGTTTGCAATGAGCAATAGCTCCATCCACCGAGCTCTCGATCTCCGACATCCTTAAGCTGTTGCTCCTCTTCAACGCCACCGATGAACGACTCGAAGTAGAAGACGACACCATTTTAGCCTTAATCGGTCTAAAGGCCCCGGAAAAAGACTTTCTGTGAGAAACAACGTCCGTCTTCTCATCATTATCCACATTGCTTGGATTATGACTAATCTTGGAGGAGCTGGATTTGGCGCCAAACAAGGACTTGAAATAGGATTTAGAAGCCTTGATCTTGGAGGTCCAAACCGAAGATGACCGCGGTTTTATGAGCTTAAGCTTCTTGGCCCAAGTAGACTTCTTGGTGTCGACGTTATTAGTAGTAGTGCAATTTGATGTTGAAGATGATGTGAACAAGTAGTCTTCGGGCGTGAGCTCCCTGCTGACGTGGCATGATGGGTCGGGTGACACGTTGCAGGACTCGAACGGGGTGGTGCCCGAGGCGGGAGTGGTAGCGAGTGGTGTGCTATAAGAGCAATGATCCTCGTAATGATTAGGGTCGTCGTAATCGTAACTAGGATCGGAATTAGGGTTTGGTTGGAGAGGGAGGAGCTTGCCGTTGGAGAAGAGCTCGTCGGCTGGGGAGGTGGCGGGAAGCTGGGGTGGCTCGAGTGGGCCCGAGGAGTGGAGGGGGAATTCGAAGTCCTTCGATTGGCGGTGGTGGCGGTGGTGGTTATGGTGGAGGAAGGCGGTGTAGAAGGAGGTGATCTCCATGTCTATGTATTCATCGTTTTCGTCTTCGTCGTCGCGAAATTGTTGGATAGGGTTGAAATATGAAGAGTAAGTGTAGTTAATAGACATGGTCTTGAGTTTTTCTCTTGTTGGATTGATGGATTGGAATGGTAGTTTTGATGGGTTTTTTGAGGTAGAATGGAAAGATGCTAAACCTATATATAGAGCTAGAGGAAAACTATTGCGTGTGGAGTGGGACACGTTCATGACTTAGTTAAGCTGAAAGGGTTTGATACGTTTATATATGTGGTCGTAATTAAATTGGTTCACTTTCGATTGCCTTGCATGGTCGAGGTTACCCTTGCTCGTTGGTGAAATGTTCTCCCTAATTTATCCTATACGTTGATCGATACATTCTTACTTTACAACTCCTTATGTAGTCAAACCTCAGGAGCATAATTGATAGAAAAGTGGCATTTATGTACTAAATCTATTTCTCTTTTAGTTTGCTATGCTTTTTCTTTTAGCCTAGTAATTCATATATTGTTTCAACCAAAAAAAAAAGTAATTCATACATTGTTTGATTCGTTGAAGGTGTTATTTTTTTCAATTTTTTTTGATGCTATAGGTCGGAATATCCCGTATTTGTTAATTACACTTTTTTTGATGAAAACATTTGTTAACTACTTAATCCTCTTTCTTTCACTAATAAAATGCTCCATAGAAGATGTAATGATATGGGCTAGTTGAATAGAATAAGAAAGTTGTGGGCATATTTTGTAAATATGCTAAAGCATATAAATGCCTAAGTGTGTTTTCCGTATAGTTATCAAAATATTGCTAATGACACATTAGTCTTGTTCATCTCTATCTAACTACTTAATCCTCCTTCTTTCTCTCCCAAATCTCTCTTCTTTCCTCTTAATGTTCCTTAATCCTTCTCTAATTTGTCGGATCGTGATAGAAGAGTTTTAGATTGTAACCTCCCACAAATACTCGATCTATTAAATAACCCAAATATTTATATTTAGTGGTGCTTTTTTGTATTTTATATCCATCCGTACGAGGGGTGGGATCCTAAATACTCCAACTTTGCTTAGCAAAGAATCATTACCGGTGTTAGAGTACCTTTCTCTTTCCAAACACATTTATCTTTTAGTACCATCCTATTTTAATATGGTTAGAACTAAGAAGGCAGCTTTCTATTACCCTGTGTTTTTTTTTTGGTTGAATTTCTATTACCATGTGTTAGAAGTATCAAAATATAAACAAAATATATATGCTCAACCAAAAAAAATATAAATGTATATTTTTAGACGCTTGACCACATTAAAGTCGGGAAAAAAAAGGAGAATACTACTAATCAATCATCACACATTCACAGTCAAAGGTGGCTCCGTTCGGTTGCATTAGCTGGAACTGGAACTAGAATTGTACTATATTACCTAAACTCAAGAAGCAAAAGGAATAAGAAATTTTTATTAACCGAAATTTCTGTTTACATCTAGCAAAATTAATTCCAAGTTAGTGAATTTATATATATATATATATATATATATAGAATAAAGATCAATAGTGGACACCTAAATATTGGTGAACTAGTGGACAATTATAGGCCATTGGATGTTAAGCTAATGGAGGGCTCAGATTACCCCTACAAATTTGACACAATTTCAAAATTAAACCAATCCCTTAATTATAGGAAGTGGAGATTAATTTTGAAAATTTGGAAAAATCAGAAGAATTGTTTGGATTTTCTTGGATCCCGTTCTTCCATCGTCATCTTCATCCTCTCGCCCACACAAAACCACCGGCCCTACCTTTTCTCGCCTCCAAGTCGCCGGCCGCCTCTCCACAGCTTCCGCCGCCGTCGGTTTCTCTCTTCTTTTGCGCCGTCGGCTCCCCATATCTCGTTCGTCTCTTCGCTAAACGGTTGCCCAGATCCGGATTTGGGCTAAGTGTGGGATCTCGCCGCCGCCCCTCGCACACCGCCACACCTCCACCCTGCTGCTGCTATCGCCGGCCCCATAGTCGGCTTTGCTCGTGTCATCGCCGCCATCAAGTGATGTTGTTGTCTGAGTGTTCCGGCGGCGTCGTTCCCGTGTTCGAAATCTCAACAAGTTTCGTATATACATTTCTTAGGTTGTCATATACAATATATTATACATATATACATCTTATTCTGTAGGAATAGGTCACAAACAATCCAACCACAACAAATTTCGTATATACATTCCTTAGGTTGTGATATACAATATTATTTTACATGTATACATCTTGATAAGTAGATTAGGTCACATTAACAATACAACCACGAGAAATTTTGTATATACATTCCTTAGGTTGTCATATACAATAGTACTGTACACATATACATCTTGATCTCTAGAAATAGGTTACATAAACAATCCAGTCACAACAAATTTCGTATATACATTCCTCAGGTTGTCATATACAATATTACTATACATATATACAATAATTGACAACGTGGTGTTAGTGGTGACTTTGGCGACGTGGTGGTTCAATGTGGTGGTTCCGACGGGGCCTTCCAGTGAATTGGTGGTTCAGACGGCCGGCGAAATGGGTCACCTAAACAATCCAGCCACGTCAAATTTCTGTATAAATAGGTCACAAAACAATCCAGCAACAACAAATTTAGTATATACATCCCTCAGGTTGTCATATACAATATTATTGGACATATATACATCTTGATCCGTAGAAATAGGTCACAGAAACAACCAAGCAACAACAAATTTCGTATATACATTCCTCAGGTTATCATATACAATATTACTTTATATATATACATCTTGATCTGTAGAAATAGGTCACATAAACAATTTATACATAAATTCACGACATATACTAAATCCAATCAATCATATACATAATAAAAAAATTATATACAAATTTACCTGATGCATTATACGACTAATAATTGGAAACGTTGTGGTTCGTGGTGGATTTGGCGACTTGGTGGTTCGATGTGGTGGTTCCGACGGGGGGTGGTTCGTTGCCGTGGTTTGGACGGGGGCTCCGACGAATCGGTGTTGCGACGGCCGGCACAATGGTGGCTCGATGTGGCTGGCGCAATGGTGGTGGCCGGTGAGCAGGGGATCTATCGCCAGTCACCGGAACACTGGTGTCTGGTGAGAACACGCTGGTGGTCGCCGGTAAGCAGAGGATCTATCGTCGGTCGCCCTGGCCGCCCGCTATTCGCCATAGCCGCGATGAACGTTGGGCGGCTCGCCGGCGGCTCGTCGGCGGCTTGCACGATCTATCGTGGTGGTGGTCGTCGGTGGCTTGCGGGATCGGTCGCCGGTATTAATCGTGGGGGCTCGCCGGTATTCTGTAGCGATGGAGGAGCAATGGCGATGAGATTCAATAGCGTCTGCAGATGCGTGTTTTGATTTGGCAATTTGTGATTTGGGTGGTTACAAATATGGGAGAGAATCTCTCCAATATGGGAGAGAATCCAGCCATCCATTACAAATCTCATTCTACGGATGAGATTTGTACACTGGTTCTCTATAGAAAGCTGTCCACTATAGAACCTGGTTCTCTATAGAAAGTTGTCCACTATAGAACCTGACTCTATATATATATATATATATAGTCAGGTTCTATAGTGGACAGCTTTCTATAGAGAACCAGTGTACAAATCTCATCCGTAGGATGAGATTTGTAATGGATGGCTGGATTTGTGTCTTCAATAAGAAAATAGAAATATAAAACAAATATTGGAGAGATTCTCTCCCATATTTGTAACCACCCAAATCACAAATTGCCAAATCAAAACACGCATCTGCAGACGCTATTGAATCTCATCGCCATTGCTCCTCCATCGCTACAGAATACCGGCGAGCCCCCACGATTAATACCGGCGACCGATCCCGCAAGCCACCGACGACCACCACCACGATAGATCGCGCAAGCCGCCGACGAGCCGCCGGCGAGCCGCCTAACGTTCATCGCGGCTATGGCGAATAGCGGGCGGCCAGGGCGACCGACGATAGATCCTCTGCTTACCGGCGACCACCAGCGTGTTCTCACCAGACACCAGTGTTCCGGCGACTGGCGATAGATCCCCTGCTCACCGGCCACCACCATTGCGCCAGCCACATCGAGCCACCATTGTGCCGGCCGTCGCAACACCGATTCGTCGGAGCCCCCGTCCAAACCACGGCAACGAACCACCCCCCGTCGGAACCACCACATCGAACCACCAAGTCGCCAAATCCACCACGAACCACAACGTTTCCAATTATTAGTCGTATAATGCATCAGGTAAATTTGTATATAATTTTTTTATTATGTATATGATTGATTGGATTTAGTATATGTCGTGAATTTATGTATAAATTGTTTATGTGACCTATTTCTACAGATCAAGATGTATATATATAAAGTAATATTGTATATGATAACCTGAGGAATGTATATACGAAATTTGTTGTTGCTTGGTTGTTTTTGTGACCTATTTCTACGGATCAAGATGTATATATGTCCAATAATATTGTATATGACAACCTGAGGGATGTATATACTAAATTTGTTGTTGCTGGATTGTTTTGTGACCTATTTATACAGAAATTTGACGTGGCTGGATTGTTTAGGTGACCCATTTCGCCGGCCGTCGGAACCACCACATTGAACCACCACGTCGCCAAAGTCACCACTAACACCACGTTGTCAATTATTGTATATATGTATAGTAATATTGTATATGACAACCTGAGGAATGTATATACGAAATTTGTTGTGACTGGATTGTTTATGTAACCTATTTCTAGAGATCAAGATGTATATGTGTACAGTACTATTGTATATGACAACCTAAGGAATGTATATACAAAATTTCTCGTGGTTGTATTGTTAATGTGACCTAATCTACTTATCAAGATGTATACATGTAAAATAATATTGTATATCACAACCTAAGGAATGTATATACGAAATTTGTTGTGGTTGGATTGTTTGTGACCTATTCCTACAGAATAAGATGTATATATGTATAATATATTGTATATGACAACCTAAGAAATGTATATACGAAACTTGTTGAGATTTCGAACACGGGAACGGCGCCGCCGGAACACTCAGACAACAACATCACTTGATGGCGGCGATGACACGAGCAAAGCCGACTATGGGGCCGGCGATAGCAGCAGCAGGGTGGAGGTGTGGCGGTGTGCGAGGGGCGGCGGCGAGATCCCACACTTAGCCCAAATCCGGATCTGGGCAACCGTTTAGCGAAGAGACGAACGAGATATGGGGAGCCGACGGCGCAAAAGAAGAGAGAAACCGACGGCGGCGGAAGCTGTGGAGAGGCGGCCGGCGACTTGGAGGCGAGAAAAGGTAGGGCCGGTGGTTTTGTGTGGGCGAGAGGATGAAGATGACGATGGAAGAACGGGATCCAAGAAAATCCAAACAATTCTTCTGATTTTTCCAAATTTTCAAAATTAATCACCACTTCCTATAATTAAGGGATTGGTTTAATTTTGAAATTGTGTCAAATTTGTAGGGGTAATCTGAGCCCTCCATTAGCTTAACATCCAATGGCCTATAATTGTCCACTAGTTCACCAATATTTAGGTGTCCACTATTGATCTTTATTCTATATATATATATATATATATATATATAGGCACCGGTTCAAATGAAACTGCAGCTTATCCTAAAAACTGCGGATTATTCTAGATCGTCCGATTACGCACATCAACGGTCCAGATTAGAAGCTCATTTTCATTTAAACTTAAATGGCACGGGGGCTTTTTGGTAAATTTACCCCTTTTCACATTACACCTGCGTCTTCCTCATTCCTCTGGACACCATCACTCGCGAGTTTTCTTCAAGCGACGCCATCGTAGTGCTTTCGCCTCCGACGCCATTGCAGTGCAGTCCACCGTCTCCTTCGACACAATCCATCTCCTCTCGTCCGACGCCATCGGAAGTCTTCGATCTTCAACCTCTCGCCTTCGAGCCTTCGATCTTCAACCTCTCGCCATCGAGTCTTCGACGCCATCGCCTCGATTCCCTGTTCTTCATCGCGTTTCTCCCGATTGACTCCGATCTCGATTCCGTCTTCCTTCCGGCGGCCGAAGTTCCCGGAGCGAAGGAGGAGTTGGAGAGGCTGATTGCAAAATCGTTGTTGCCGTCAACGATGGATCTGTGCTAGGGTTCCATTGTTGAGCAAGTTTTTTTGGTTGTTGAATTTCAAGTGTAAAAAGGTTCAATTAGCTTGAACAATGGATCTATACTCAATTAATTGGTCGGTGTGCTGTTAGGTTCAATTAGCTTGTATTGAAAAAGGGGTTGAATTGAAGTATTAGTAGAACTTGTAGCTTCAAGAGTACTGTAATCAAAATTAGCCTTCCATGATGGGTTACTTGCAATTGCAATTGTGAACCACACGTGAACGTTGTCTGCTTTAACGTGAACATACACCATTATAATGTGAACATACCTCCATTTCACGTGAACATAAAAATATGCGTCTATCTATGATTTTAGTTTGGCTCATTATGAACGTTTTATGTTTTAACGTGAACATGAACCATTTAGATGTGAACATACCTCCATTTCACGTGAACGTAAAAATATGCGTCTATCTATAATTTTACGTTTGGCTCATTATGAACGTTGTCTGCTTTAACGTGAACATGCCCCAAGGACTCACATTTTTTCTAAGGTGTGAACGCCGACATGAAATAAGTGAACATATGCATAAAATATGTGAACATACTATGAAAAGACGTGAACATGCAGAAAACTTGTCAAAAAAACGCTTCCGAATTGCTCCTCACTTGTAAAGTCGCCTTTAGTAAAATCCATCATGATCTACACTGATAAGTTGTACATCACAATTAAGATGTTCATTCTTGTATAGAGTCTGTCATACTCTATTGGTTCTCCCACTTTAGATGATTGTTAGTAGTAGATTTGAATAAATGGTCATATCTCATATCTGCATTACAAACAAAATGTCTACTTCAAAATGTCCACTTCAAAATGCAATACTGAAATCATGGGTTCCATCGACACATCCTTTGTTTTCTTGTTAACTGTTCTGCTCTATAATTATGAGTGTTTCTTCGGTTTTTCGAAGTGGTAAGCAAATTGATCATAAAGCGTAGCTGATCTGAAAAATATATGTTACCCACCCTATTACTTGATTTTGAAGTTAAAAGACTGAAGAAAGAGTTGGCCTAACTCATGTTGAATCCTACTTGCAGAACATCTACTTCATACTTGAAGATCAGCTTACAATTGAAATGATCTTTTCCAAAGTTGTGCATTGAGATTCATTAAAGCATCTACCATTTTCAATTTGAAACATTTTTCCTAAGGACTAACATTTTTTCTAAGGTGTGAACGCCGACACGAAATAAGTGAACATATGCATAAAATATGTGAACATACTATGAAAAGACGTGAACATGCATAAAACACATTAGATTGATGAACCTGTCTGAAATATCATTGTAATGTCAACAAATAGTATCCAAAACGTAAGTCAAAATACATCATCAAAGTATATAGTGCTAATGTCTATCCATGGACGAGCGGCCTCATAATTTTGCGTCCTTTTTTGTAATGCTCCAAGGTTTTTACCACGCTGCTCCTCAACTCGTTCACCTCAGAGTGTAGGATAGCACTCAAGTATTTCACCCTCAATTTCTTCAAAGAACCAGCTGCATTATTGCTCGTTATCTCAGTCTCCCACTGCTTAAGATGTGCTCCCATGTATAGCTCCATAGCTCTCATTGTACATATGCCGGTTGCTTGCCTTCTTGTCTTCGTCCATGGAACATTTACAATCTTGGGTTTTACTTTGACATCTGAAATCTTCCTCTTCTTGACATGCAACGATCTCATTTCCAAGTAGTGTTCAACAAGTTTTCTCTGAAAGGACGTAAAAAACATGAACAAAGTGTTAAAATATATGAACATATGTATAATATAAATGAACAACTTATATATAAGTTCTTACCACTACTTGGATCACTCTCTCATACAGCTCTTCCCCTTTGTCATTCCCTAAGAAATCAATGATTTCTATCCCTGGGTTCTTCAAGTTAAAGGATATGAGAATGTAATGGCCATTCTCCAATAACACTGAGATTAGAATCTACATTTAAATTAGAACGAATTAGATCCTTAACATGTGAACATAAACATTAAATATATGAACAGAGGCTTAGAATAAGTGAACACAGACATGAAATATCTGAACACAGACTTGAATTTATGTGAACACAGACTTGAATTATGCGAACAGAGCATGTGAACACGTGCATGAAATATGTGAACACAGGCATGAAATATGTGAACACATATTTGAAAGATGTGAACACATACTTGAATTGTTTTCAACAAAATTTGTGAAATACATGAATAGAGCATGTGAACATAGGCGTGAAATATGTGAACGGAGTCATAGAATATGTGAACAGAGTCATAGAATATGTGAACACAAACACAGAAAATATATGAACAGAGGCATGAAATATGTGAACAGAGGCATAAAATGCGTGAACAGAGGCATAAAATGCGTGAACAGAGGAATATCTTTAGCAATCAAAGTCTTCTGTTTCTTACCATTTCAATTTTCTTAGTATCACCATCAACTAAGATTCAATTTTCTTAGTGAAGGCCATCAAGCTCCACACCGAATCCTAAGCCACCAATTCACGAAGTTGAAGTCGAGAGCAATCATCATATAAAAAAACATCGCCATCGTCCCAGTGTAAAACGGAACACAGAACTCTAAAATTGAGGTCTTCAAAAACATTATATATATGTGCGCAGTCACACAGAGGACAAAACAACTCAGGGGAAGCATTTCATTGACAAGCTTAAGATTCAAATTCCAAAACTAGAGAAATTGAGCAGCGAAATCGGGATTGCCCTTCAAATAAACCCTAAAGTCACCTTTGTGTCTTTTGCCCTTCAAATCTAGATGCTTACTCTTCAATTTTTTTGGTCCAAGTATTGTCTGGTGTGGCAAGCCAAATTTGCTCAAGTAATTTGACAGGCACGACTTCTTAGCTACTCAAGTACCCTAAACCTTAGGTCGAACCCAACAACAAGCACAAAACCTAGATCGATTTGTAAGAACAAGAAGAAAGAGTTTCCAATCTCAGGATTTGCCTGCTTAACCCAAAATAATACACAAGTTGACAGCACATGAGACTTCGGATTTACTTTGGACACCCAAAGCCGAGTCCACATTCAACTACTTCGGATTAAACCTATGTGGTTTCCAATTGACTAAAACACGACTCGACAATGACCACAGCTTCGAACTAATCGAAAGGACGACGACAATAGCATCAGAAGAGACACCAAAACCACAAGGACGGCGATTACCTTGACCGATCGATTCCATGGCTTCCTCCGATTGCTTCCTCCGATTGACTTTCTTCCCCATCACCGCTCGAATCGCACTTCGCTCGAATCCTTCGAATCGCAAATCGCCTTGTGAAAATCGCAAATCGCCTTGTGTGAAAATCGTGTTTTGTGAAATCGCGTTCGAATGGCGTCGCCCTTCTCTATGGCTGATTGCTTTTTTTCCGTTTTTGACGTTTTTACCCTTAATGTTCTCTATATTTTCAAAATTGCCACCTTCCCATTTTAAAGCCTGATTTTCACATCTAAGTTTCTAGATTAATCTCAACCGTAGATTCGAAGAATCTAACGGTTGTAATGTATTTACAGTTTATATCTTAAGGCATATTTTCATGTGAATCAAACCCATATATATATATATATATATCATCCATTAATTCATTTTTACAAATCTTTAGATGTGTGTAATAAATAAAGAGGGTCAGGAGAAAAGATTGAGTTAAAAGAAGCATCATCACAACAAGAAATTCTTTTCCAAAACAAAAGTTCCAAAACTTTGTTCCTTGTGTCTTTTCCATGTTTTGGACCCAACAAGAAACACCACAAATAATCAATCCCACACTTGAATGATCAATCATCATCACGAATTTTTGTGTCTTTTGCTCCTCTTCTCTTCTTGAGAACTTACTCAGCACTTGATTAGTTCATGTAGCAATCGGGCTTACCTTTGTGCATTACATCTTGTGGACATTGTCATTGTCATACAATGTTAGACGGCAACGACTTGATCTTTAGTCATGTTGCCTGCATGTGAAGTGCAAGTTTTTGAAGGTTCAAGTACATGGCAAAGATTCTCGACGGGAAGCAAAGAACCTTATTTGTCTCGTTCAGTCGATTGACATGAGCCCCTTGAATTGAAAAAACGTTACACGTACCGAAGTTTAGAATGACATCTTAATTCGAACTTGACCCCCACTTTCAAAATTTATCTAGGCAAGTAGTCTTAAGCCGACGTAATTAGTTTCATACACTAATCCAAAATAGGGTGAAGTTCTTGAAAATGGTATTTGGACCTTTAGAACATGTACATAAATTAACATGAAGTTTATATGACAAAAACGAATAGCTACACAAAAGCATCAAGAAAAAAAAAATTTGAAGTGAGCTTTGGCTTAGCTATTTTCTGCCCATCCTCTTAGAGCTCACATTATTTTCTTATAATTTGTCTTGATTATTCATTGAACACAATTCAAAGCATAATGACCCAGAATCCCAGGAAACCAGGAAAATGATAATCTTTGAAACGTTTTGATGTATTAATAATGGAGAAGGTGCCCACCATATACACAATCATGATATGCAATTAACAGGACATGGAGTATAATCTTATAAGTGAGTGAAAATTCTTCGGATGTAAATTTGAAACCTTGGTCCATGCAAACAAAGGTATCCTCTTCGATACAGGACAATTTAGTCTTTCTTCATGAGCTCATACTCCGTATTTTGGTATGCATAAGACCTTTTTACATGGTTTCCCGTGAATTTACCTTCCTAGAATATAGTATAAGGCTTTTCAGTTGAGCATACAGCAAGGTTGTTAGGATCGCGACTCGGATCGTACGATCCTACGATCCAAATTTGACTAAATGATTCGGATCGTGTATATAGAATCGTATGAAGTAGGATCGTAGGTAGGATCGTATAGGATCGGTAGGATCGTAGGATCGCAAGTAGGATCGTAAGATCCCATAAATACGAGTTGTAGAGTACAATTCTTATATTTTAGGCTATTTAGGCCCATTTAAATGGTTAAAATATGGTTACTCACTAGCCCATTTTAAACTAATATTTTTTTAAAAGGAAAAAAAATATAAGTTATATCATATTTTTAATTTAATTCTTTTTTAAATGTCCATTTATCCAATCCCCTTCTCTTTCATTCTTCCTCTTGTTTCATTGTAGGCGGAATTATTATAAAAGTTAATTTTATTACTTATTTCATAAACTTTTATATTTATAGGTAATTGTTTTTATTAGTTGATGATTATTTGATAAAGTTGAACTTTACTATTAATTTATTAATACTCATAGCACTTGTGTCCTAGCTACTACAAACTTATTTAGGCTATAGTGTTATTGTGGTATTTTTTTAATCATATTACTCTTTATAATGGTATCATTGCACATCATTCTATTTAATTATGGATACTTAATTAGGCAAAAAATGACATTATTTCCTTCTCATTTTCATGTACTTTCTTGGTATAAGAACATATTATGGTCAATTATTTTTAATGATATGGAATGGTGGATGTGGAAAATACATACATTGATAACTTATTTTCTTGTTTGATTGATATGTAACATATATTGAAGTTGAATTATTTATAACTATATCAAGTTAATAGGATCTTACGATCCTATCGATTCGATCCTACGATTTGATCCTGCTACCCCCCTACGATCCGATTCAAGGATCCCGATCCTAACAACCTTGCGTACATGTCATTTTATAGGGGAGAAAACGCTTCGAACCCATGACTTAATGATTGCGAACGTCATCGTCTGGGATCCCATCGTCTGCTAGTTATATGGTTTACATCATATGCAATTTTGGATAAGCACTTTATTACTACGTACTAAATGATTTGTATGCTTGAATGGTGATCAAATTTTAACCACTTCCTATCATTTCAACTATTGATATTCTTTATAATTATTTTACATCAAATTTCAATTAATGTTGCCTTTATATAGAACAAAGGGAAAAAGTAAAAAATACTAAGTAGAATATGACATGTAGTTGTTACTAATTAAATTGATTTTTTGGGATCCAAATAAACTGAATTTTGATCACATAATTAATACCTAAATTTTAATCTAAAATCTAGTATAAAATATCAAATTCTTACAAATGGTAAAGATAGCACCCATTAATTTAAACAAGTAACAACTTCTCAACAAATACCGAAACAACTACTAATAAATACGGAGTACAAAATTACAAATTAAAAAAGTCGTGAGGAAACGTTGACCAAACGTTGAGCTGAATAACCGGGCCGATAACGGGCCTGTCGTTAAAACAGGCCCAATTTCATTCAACCGATACACAAACCTACCATTAGCAACCAACCGGAGAGAGAATCTTCATCGCCGGCCTCGCACCTCTCGTCTGCGTTGTCTGCGTCGTCGGCCTCGCCTCCCCTCATCGTCACCGAGTAAGTCGCCACTCACCACTTCTCTCCCTTTCTCAATTGATTTTCTATTCCGTGGGTTGATATTGTACTTGGTTCGATATGGATTTAGAATGATCCTAATACTAGTTTACTTAGTGAATGATCCTTCCTCAATTGATTTTGCTTTTGCTTGTGGATAAGGGATGTTCAATTTGATATCTGAATTGCTCACTTGCTGTTATGCTACTGTTGATTATGATGGAGATGAGTGTTTCCTGATTAGTTGGCTCAAGATGTTATTCTCTTTACGATTATCTCAAATGAGAAAGATCACCTGTGCTTGTGCCTGGCTAGCTGATAAAATGCACTAGTCTTAGTGAGAATAGTCCTCATTTCCATCAGATCTGAAGAATTTTCAAACCTAATAGCTCAATGTGCTCTTTGAGACTTGTTATAAAGCTAACATTTGGGAGTGAGTATAGAAGAAGAACTGAATGACAAGATAAATTCACTTTAAATGAGTCCATCATGTACAATAAAGGAGATGGAATTTTTTACCAAGTCAAGGAAGAGGCAGGTTTTGTTGCTCAACAGGGGTGCTGTAGCTAAGTACTTAAGTTGTTGTGATGCCTAATCAAATGTGTTTTTCTAGCTTCAAAACACTTGCTGTCAAATGAGTGGATTATGTGTTTGATTCTGGTTGTCAAATGTGTGATCCTGAAGTATTTTATTAAGAACTATACTTTTATTGTCTTGAGAGGAATTGCAGATAATTTTTACAAAGCAGGGTTGTTTACAGATCTTGAACTATATATGCCTGGCATAGATTCATATTGCTGACATTTAGTTTCCAAACCCTTGCTTAAAAACATTATAGCAGTATATATACCATCTTATTCCAGCAGCTGATTCTTGTGTTATTAGTTTCTTGGCAGATAATTGCTGAGTTTGGAGTTCAAGCAAATGGCGGCTTCTTAAGTCATTCACTCAAATCATCTCTAGTGTAGACAGCTGCTTCAATCCAGATTTTTACCAACTACTTGAGTGCGACTAAATGTCAATTCTCAGGCCTCCAACTCCCCGGTTGCTTCTTAACAACGTTTCTTGCATGCGAAACGCGCAGCAAATCTTACGCCATGTAAATGTGTCCCTATACGATGGAAGTGCTCTTGTTCTCACCGGTGCCAACGGCTCAGGAAAAACAACCCTACTACGGATGTTAGCTGGCTTCAACAAGCCTTCTGCTGGCGAGGTCCTGTGGAACGGGCATGACATAACGAAATCAGGAATCTTCCATCAGTACAAGCTTCAGCTGGGCTGGGTTTCTCTGAAAGACGCCATCAAAGAAAAGTACACGGTACTTGAAAACTGTCAGTGGTTTGAACTTCTTGAAGGGAAATTCGGCAGGTCAGGTCCCGCCGTCGAACTCATGGGACTTGGTAGACTGGCGAAAGAAAAGGCGAGAATGCTGTCCATGGGTCAGAGGAAAAGGCTCCAGTTGGCCAGGCTTTTGGCAATTGATAGGCCGATTTGGTTACTTGATGAACCCTCTGTCGCTCTGGATGACGACGGGCTGAAGTTGCTCGAGTATATTATTGCCGAGCATAGAAAGAAAGGCGGAATCGTGATTGCGGCGACTCATATGCCTATTAAGATTGAAGATCCCTTGTATTTGAGGTTGCCTGCAAGGTTCCCAAGAAAGATGACGTTGGTAGATATGCTAGATCGTAGTGATTTGATATAATGAAATGCTAGCTTGGTTAAATGCTGATCTAGAGTTTATCACTTGTAATTACAAGTTTCTGGATTGGTTTATTTTCCATTAACAATGACCAGTTTGGATTATTTCAAATGGTTTTGTATGAGTTATGGAGTGAAATACACTTTGTGATGTATGGAATGACATGAAACATACTGAACTTTTCATCATATTGGTTAATCATTCACGTTTGATTATAATTGGGCAAACACAGGATTGATTTACCTTTGTCGTGACAGAACAATTACAACATCGAGAATTTGATCATTAGATCCTACAGGAAATAGGCCCCAATCTAGAGTAGGAAACTTGCCAGAACTTAAGAAAGAACAAATAAAGTTTCACTTAATTAAGTAACTCAATTATTGTATTGTTTAAAGAGGGTTAGTCAATAACTGTTCTTTCACAATCATTCATCCTTTTAGAAGAAATGAGTGATTGATACACTCAATTCTATTACTTTCTTTCGTGTATCTTGGACCTTAGGTGAGAGATTTGAGGAATTTTTGTGGTCCGAATATTTGTTGACTGTGCTCCCTTAGATTGCAAAGACTGTATTATTGTTCTGATTTTTTTATCACTAAGTCTGCTCAAGTGATCAATTCACCAATGCCAGACTTTTCACAATTCCCCCTCACACCAATCCAGATTTGTCAATGCAACACTTTTTTAAGTGCTGATAGTAAGGTAAAATTGAGTTGGAATAATACATTCACAGCCAGAAGAATTGAGTTGAAATGGAAGCAAAAGAGCTTTGAGACATTTAATTCACTGATTTGACGGGAAGGAAAAGAATTGATTGCATGAACAAAGCAAGAGGCATTTACATAATGCATTCATGCAACAGTTTCACACCAACTTTAGCCCTACCCTGTCACCAGTTCATATTGTTGTATTCAATTCCTCAAAGATAACAATAAGTTCATGGACAACACACTGTTAAACACTCACAAGTTTCAACAATGAGAGCAAATAAGACATCATTAGTTTCATTATATTAATCACTTCTTAATCAATCATGCTTTCTACATTTTTTGCAGCACAGACAGTATCCTCCCAAAATCTAGCATATTTCAAATGACCAATACGAATAGCATGATTACCTTCTAATACCTTTGTCGACGAAGGAAGCATATAGTTTGAGCGAGCTAAACAATTTAATATGACGCGTGAAGTATGGTATCAGAAATTAACCCTATCCATCTAGCAATCCAGAGTTGGTATAATGTTACAGAGAGAATGTACAACAAACAAGAACAGCTAACAACAATTTGTAGTGTTTCAATCTTACCAATCAGAGCACAAGCTTGATCATTCCAAAATACAACTAACAGTTTTTTATTTGCTGGTTTGCAGCAACACCAACAGAACTGAATAGTACAATTGGTTTTACAACAACAGATTCTCAAGCAGCAGCAGCCAAACATAACAGAAAATGTATTTATGCAACAATTTTACACCAACTCTATCCCTACCACCACAACTCCACCCACATTTCCAACAACCGAAGTTAAAAAAAGAGGAAAGAATACTTGAACTAATAATCCGAACCCAACCCAAGCAGTGTTAAAATATAAAATTTCCCGCCAAAACAACAAAATCCACAAAATTCAAATCACCTTCTCTTGTTCTTGCTCCCGATCAAGAGAGCCAAGTAGAAGAGGATCCTGAAGAAGAAGCCCCAGGCGACGGTGATCCAGAGGCAGCCCCACTTGCTGAGGTCCGTGACCCCCTGTTGCGACAGAATGTTGTCGCCGGTGGTCAGGCACGTGGTCGGAGTGATGGCGACTCCGAGCGACTGGCTCATTGAGTTCAGCAGGTTGAGTTTCATGGCAGTCGGAACGGCTCCGAGCGGGGTGCTGTCGAAGATCTGGACTCCCCTGACGAAGCAGGTGGCCTTGTCCTGGAACTCGTTCCTGAGGACGCCTTCGTAGGGGTACTTGACTAGCGAGAGGTAGTGGAACCAGATCCAGTAGTTAGGGATTCGGTCTCGGTTGATGAAGAACCCGCTGAAGAGGAGGAAGTAGGCGAGGATGGCGACGACGATCGTGTAGCCGAGCATGACGTGGGGGACGACGCCGGAGAGGAAGGAGACGAAGGAGTTGCCGGCGAAGAAGGAGGCGAGGATGATCCCGAAGTAGAAGAAGAAGCCGGAGACTCCGCCGGCGAGTCCGACGGCGAAGAACGTGGCCGCGGAGAAGGCGAAGGAGAGGAAGACCAGCCCCGGGAGGGAGGTGATGGCGTGGGAGAGCACGTATGAGGATCTCCGGTAGGCGTTGTAGGCGGTCTCTCTCATGAAGATGTAGCGCTCCTGGAGGAAGACAGGGAGCGCGTCGGCGCACGTGTAGAAGGTCGTCGACATGGCGAAGGCGAAGAATCCGAGCCGCTCTTGGACTCCTTTGGGGGAGTTGTCCAGCTGCCAGAACATGGTGGCGAGAATGAATCCGGTGACGAGGACGGCGCCGAGGCGGATCCCGAACAGCTCCGGCATCCGGCGGGAGTTCTTCACCGATCTGCGAGAGAGGACGGCGATCTCCTTCCACATCGGATTCGCGAAGCTCGGCACCATCGCCGCCGTGGCGGCCCCCGCTCCGGCGCCGGACACCAGCTTCCCTCTCGAAATGCTCGCGCTGATCGCCTCCTTGAGAGAGAGTCCTTGGTGCTGGAGATTGTCGCCTCCTTCGGCGGTGGATTGTTGTTTCTTGCTGATCTGCCATTGGAGGTTGAACTCGACGAGCGATTTGGTTCCTCCTGCGGAGGTCTCGAGCTCCCTGATGATATCGAGCGCGAACTCGGTCCGATTCTCGGACTCGGGGATGGGATGGCCGAATTCGGAGAAGAAAGGCTGGAGGTTAGAGGGGGGACCACTGAAAACCGTCTGTCCGCGTGAGAGGAAGATGAGGCGGTCTAACAGCCCCAAGATCCGCCAGCTCGGCTGGTGTACGGACATGACGACGATGGATCCGCTCTGCGCGATCCGTTGGAGGACCTTGACGACCATGAAGGCGGAGGTGGAGTCGAGGCCGGAGGTCGGCTCGTCAAGAAACAGGACGATGGGGTCGTGGATGATGTCGATCCCGATGGAGACTCTCCGGCGCTCCCCGCCGGAGACTCCGCGGTGGCCTTCGTCGCCGATGACGGTGTTGGCGGCGTTGCGGATGCCTAGCTGGTCGATGAGCTGCTGAACGCGCGCTCTCTTCTTGGATTTGGAGAGCGTTCTTGGGAGGCGGAACTCGGCGGCGAACATTAGGGTTTCCTCGACGGTGAGCATGGGGTAGAGGAGGTCGTCTTGCATAACGTACGCCGAGATCGCCTTCAGCATCCGGCTCTCGAGCCTCTCGCCGTTGAGCGTGACGGACCCCTTGAGCGAGCCCTTGGCGATCCGGTTCGCCAGGGCGTCGATCAGCGTCGACTTCCCGGAGCCGCTGGCGCCGAGCACCGCCATCATCTCGCCGTCGCGCGTCTCGCCGGAGATGTCGTTCAGGAGCGTCTTGGTCGTCGGCGAGAAGAAGCTCTCGCCCTCGCAGGGGCGGAGGACGGACCGGAGGCTCAGCTTCGGCCGGATCTTGACGCTGTACGTCAGGTTGGAGAAGGAGAGCACGAACGGGATCGACCGAGGCTCGCCGTCGCCGTCGATCTGGACGGCGGCGTGATCGTGGACCGGCGTCTCGTCGCCGGTGACCGCCTTCCTGACGTCGCCGACCTCCTTCAGGAGTCTCCCAAGGGTGGGAGACAGGCCGTGTCGGCGGCCGCTGGAACCCGAACCGACGCCGCCGTCGGGGGAAGGATCGGCGGCGATGGAGTCCATGTATCCGGCGGTGGTTGAGGAGCTGTAGGGTAAGAGCCTTGCCGGAGAGTTAGTGGGGTAATTATCGTCTACCACACGAGACATTCGTGTTCCTCTGAGGAGATCCAGCTTTATATACGGGCAGGTGGTGATTATCCAAGATGGTTAACCTTCGAAAACCCTAATTAACCCCCCTTAAATTTAGGCGGCTTTTTTTAATGCGGTAGGAGTAATTGTGTTCGGGGGGGTGTATACCAAAAAGAGGGGATAAGCGAATTGAAACGGAATTGGGAGTGTGTGAGAGTATATATGATAGGGAAAACCAAAAAGTGAGGGAGAAGTGTGAATACTAAAATAAAATTTCTTGGAGGTGGCGGGAAGGTGAGAGAAAGGTGACCTAAAACTTCCTAATTTCGGTTTTTAGCTTTTCTACTATTGCTGACGTAGGGTAGGGGACACGTGGCGTAATGGGTCTAAGGCTTTGCCGTTTTGGATGGTTTTTGTACTAGTCGTATGGGTTATTGTTTTGTATCTTGTTAATTTGGGTGATCAAATGTATTAGTCTAATGGGGGATTAGGTAGGTGTGGGGTGTTTATCTACTTGAATCTGTTTTTGCTTCTTTTTATTTGGTCCAAATTAAATTGGTGGAGAAGGAACCTGCCCGATCGATCACTAGGCTTTGCTAGATGTAAGACCAAGTAAAGACTGTTTTATTTTTCTTATATATTGGTATATGGTTGAGGAGTGGATATCTAACAAGAAATAAAGTGTATGGGAAGACTATGCATATTTTTTTATGTTCATTTACATGACCAACTCACAATATTTAAAGATTTTGGAACACTTTGGAAATGACTGAAAATTACATACAACCTATTTGAAATCAAAAAAGCGAATCACGTAATGAGACAAACTCTTAGCCCATTATACTATGCCATACACGTACATAAGCCATGGTTAATCATGCCAAAGGAGCACGAGCGTGTTTAGTCGTAAGAATGGATGGGATTTCATCTATCTATATATGCATCAGGCAAAGCTGGAGCCAAGCAAAAAAAAAACCTGGTTTTCTGATTGTGAATTTACCATTGTTAAGTGAAGTACGTATTACGGAGTACATGTTAGAAGCATATACACCTTCCACTGATCATTGTGAATAGACAGTTGCGAAAAGTTAACTAACAACGACATTAGCAATGGTCAATTTCTTAATGTAAAATAATCACTGCGGAATAATTACGTTTAAGCTAGAGCCTAGAGGCAAGGAGGTTAAGGAATGATTTATAACACCACCCTTTTCTTTCGTCTTTTTTTTTTTTGGCAACTTAATTTCGTCTAATTTTGGTCTGTCCATTAACCACTTTCTTATATGTTAGGTATTTAAATCGCTTCGAATTAACACGGTTTGCTACACTTTTGTGTAGAAAGTACTTTCTTGAAGAAAGTATACTTTCTATGTCTCAAAATGAGTGAAGTTTAATTACTTTTCACATATATCTAGGTAACAAAAGTATAATTTTTGCAAAAAGTACTTTCTACCCCCTAAGTGTAGCAAGCCCTATAGGATACCCCATGTATAAATGATGGAGTATTTGACCAAAAATAAATAAATGATGGAGTATGAATGTATAATAATCTCCATTCAATTTTTTTTTGGTTGAGGGCACTATTCATGAGAGTCGAAACGGTGACCTCTGGTTTAACCGTTCGACTAGATGCCCGAAGCCAATAATCTCCATTCAATAATACAACGATGAATTTAGAAGACGTTTTATCTTTGATGATATATATAATTGTTTACATAAAATGTCAAAATCAATTATAGAATAACCCTTGTATAATAAGCAATCATATACTCTTTACTCCTTTGAATACTACGATTCCTTAACAAAAAACTACTAATAGAGTACAATCTCAGTCGTCGATCGTTTGCTTTGATCCCCAAAATCCCAAGAAATGCAGAATCTCTGAAAACAGCCTACAATATCCGTTTTTTGGCTGAAATAGTACGTATTACAGCAATTGTATGCCTTACAAAATCTTAATCATGGTTTGTAGGACTACATATATACAATATCGATCAGTTTGTTTAATTTTTCATTTTATAAATATTATACTTTTAATAATTAATCTAGCCCAAAATCGTCGACATGCTAGATTTTCTTATGGTCCCGTTCTAGCCATTGTTTGGTTTAATTAATGAAAGTCCACAAAATGTTGGTAACCTCTTAAAAAATTACTAAAAATTATGTAATTTAAAAATGTTGTTTGGTTCAAAATTGTTCAATTTTATATTTGTTTAGAAAATAAGTTTTTTTTATTTAAAATTGTCAAATATAATTGTTCAATTTGATATATAACTTGTATGCAAATTCTACAATATAAAGAATTTGCAAATTCCTGGAAAATAGATTGCCGAAACTTTACCGTGAATCAAACATGAACCAAACGAGGATATAGTTTGGCCTTGGACCGATGCTCAACTCTACGTCCTATAACCAAACAAGCCCTTAAACGATTAAATGCAGTCAAGTATTGCGAATTGGGATGGCACAAAGCCTCGTAAATAGTCAAAGTTTGCGTGTTTCGTATTCGTATGATTCTAGAGGATCGGGTGTATAGTGGCACATGAATATATCGTGTACATAGAACCAGTTTTCGGTGCATGAGTGCATTGCAATTGATTAATTTTATTACTGTAATTAATTAGGTTCCTTGTCATAATCAAATTCATATGACGTTCATCAACATTGCGTACAAATCGGCATCAATTATCTGCAATCAATCAAATTATTACTGCATTTTGGTTGTTTGTCATTGATCGACCATATCGTGTAAGTTGTCCTTATCCTTGTTTTGATCATATCATTATTTTCAAGATTGCATAACCATGAAACTTCTAGCATGTGGGGATCTTGCAAAGGCCTACATACGTTGTAGGGTTTCTTAAGTAAAGTCATTTCTAATTAATTTGCCGGGGTTACTATAGTTTGCAACAAGGCATAAAAATTTCTTCGCTTAGCATTTCATTCTCGGTCTTAATATTTTCCGTCTCCATTCCCGTGGATCCTTGACCCATGCATGGGAATTCCCATTATTGTTTGTTTTTCTCCATTTAACAGTTATACATATTTTTCCAACTACATAATTTTTAATCAGTCAATTGTTAATCTATTATATATATTTAAAACCACTAAGGATTAAAGTCTTCTCATTACGCCACATCAACTTTTTCCACATGGCGCTCATACATTACGCCACATCGAATTTTGCCACGTGTCGTATTTTCATTAAGCCATGTCATATCATTTTTTCCATCTCATATGCCACGTAAGATTATGTTTTTTTTTATCATTTACATGTCATATTTAACTACAATTATAAAATAATAATACTTTAACTCAAATTGCTTTAAAAAACGCTTATTACTAATTTTGAACTCTTTTAATATTTGTTATTGCTTTTATTCTTCATCTTCGTCTTCCCACATTGTTACTCTTCAAATTGATTAAACGAGTCTTCATTGAAACAACATAAATTGATCGATTTGTCACCTTCTCAAAAGTCATCAGTCAACCATTATGAGAAGCCGATGATATCGAGATCGGTCAACCAACGAGTTCCTCCTGATAGCCTCGATGAACACGCCAACATATCCAAGGGTTTTCTACCGAGTATTCATCGTATTTATTTCAAGGGATTGAAAGTCCATCTGATCTGATCGATTGCTCTTCTTGCAATTGCTAAACATCGAATTTCTAGCACTAACCAACAAGCCTCGGAGTGAGCGGATTCCAAGGCTAGAAAAATTAACAGCTTCTCCGGCAAGTTAGCTTATTCACCCGGCCATAATCAACGATTCTAAGCAAATTAACAATATCCATTAGCTCTTCTTTTTTTTCTTTTTTTCGATGAGATATCCATTAACTCTTCTGATTTGCCTTTCCTTATACTTTGATATTAATAATGGTAACAAATTAACAATATTGTAAATCAACGATTTGTTTTGCTCAAAAAAATAAAATCAACGATTTGTACGTCCAAATTCCAAATCATCATGGTAACAACTTATTCTTTACCTAATGAGATCTTTTTGGGTTTCTCTAAATATTCTTATCAGATTAATACCCCACCTCTCATCCCAAATTGAATAACTTTTTACATTAGGAAATAAATTGATAAAAAGATTGTAATTGTTTTCCAAATATATATTATTGTTTCACGAAAACGTTTTTTCCCCTAATCCATCCGGATCAAATGTTTTAATCAATCCCTTTAATTAGGAAAACTTTTTACATTAGGAAATAAATTGATAAAAAGATTGTAATTGTTTTCCAAATATATATTATTGTTTCACGAAAACGTTTTTTCCCCTAATCCATCCGGATCAAATGTTTTAATCAATCCCTTTAATTAGGAAAAAATATATTTGTAGACAAAAATTCAAAAGAAAAATCAATCAATATATATTATAAAAACCGACCGTTTTCGAGCCACCACATTGATTCTGGCCCCGCTTGATTTTATTTTTTTTTACTCAAAAGTTAATAAATATAAAAATATTTAAAATATAGATAAGTTATTTCTTATACAAAATATTTAATTTTTTGTTACAAAAGCCGACCGTTTTCGAGCCACCACGTTGATTCTGGCCCCGCCAAATATTTAACCAAAATAATTTTTAAAGTCTTTTAATTAACTACCATAATTTTGCTACGTAAATTTTCAATCTTCTAATTAACTACCTTATCAACAATATCTATCCATACAATATCTAGCCGAAAATATAATATGTAAATAAATCATATACAATATCTATCCATAAATATAGTATGTAAATTTTCAATATCTTTTAATTTTACTACAATCTATCCATACAATATCTAGCTTTTAATTTTCCTACGTAAATAATTCAAGGAGAAACATCGTTATCTATCCATATTTGCATATCTAGCTTTTAGTTTTGGTAGTTTTATGTACCGTTGTAAGAAAAGAAATTATTCATCAATGTGATAGTTGCATTGACAAAAAATAGACACCTGGTACACATATCAATTACGCACACTTGCATTGACCTAAAAATAAATTTTGTCACTTTATTATTTGATTTATTTATATAAATTTATCTTTTGATACCAAAGTTATTTTCTATGAAATAGATTTAAAATTTATTTGATTTTTCTTCAAATTTATGTATCTTTAATCAATTAATTAATATCAATAGATATTATAAAAGTCGACCGTTTTCGAGCCACCACGTTGATTCTGGCCCCACTGCATATTTGATGAAAATAGATTTATTTATATTATTTCAATTAATCTAATTATATTTCTTATTATCTATTTATGTAAAAGGTATGATCACAATTTCAAACTTTGTTAAGACTTTTTACCTTTTAAATATATCACTTATCTTTTCTAAAGTTGATTTTGGACCCACCATATTTTTGATAAAAAAATATTTAATTTGTGGTATTTCGATTAATTTGATAACATTGTATTCTCTATTATTGTGAAAGATATATTCAAATTTTCGAATTTTGGTAAGATATTCTATCTTTTTTAATATATCACTTAATTGAAAAACATGATTCTAATATATATCTTGAATTTTTGAAATATAATTACTACGAACTAATTATATTTGATTTACTTTATTATATTTATAATTTTAAGATAAAATTTTAAATTATTTTTAACAAAAATACTAATTTTGTTACTTTATTATTTGATTTACTTGAATAAATTTAGCATTTTTAAGCTTAAGTTAATTATTTTCTATATTACATGATCTACTATATTTTTTTACCCATTATATTTGATTTTTTTTCTATCATGATAACAAATTTGATTTTTTAGCCAAATAATAATTTCAATTTATATCTTGATAACGTACATCTTTTTCATATTTTTTACTTATTTACAAAATAATCCTACAATTTTTCTGAAATTATACAAACGCCGCTTATTTTCCTAATACAAACATATAAGTGGTCGTTTTTGAACCACCACATTAATTTTGACCCTAGCTCATATATAAAAAAAAAACTAATTTTTATTATTCGCATTATATAGGGTTTTCCTATTGAATTTCTTCGTATCTACATAGAAGAAATTAAAAAGCTTTTGTCAATTATTAATTCTTAAAGCATTACAGGGAAAAATCTTTCACAAACAAATTAAGAAACATCTATGAATATTGGATTCAACTTATATCTGTAATACAAGTTAATTGGTGATTTCCGACAATTTCTATTAAATTTTTATAAACTTTATCAATTTATCATTTAATGAATTTTTTTAATTACATTTACATTTATGATAGTCGTTATTAAAATATGATAAAATTTGTAAGTAAAATATCAATTTATATTCTTATAATCAGGTGTTATAAAAATATACAAATGAGTGGAAAAATTATGTCTCATATATATTTTTTGGGTTATATGAACTACAAAAACAATATCTCTCTTTTTAAAATATAAAAAACATGTTCATATAATTAAACATATATAATATTTTCAGTATAAATATATAATTTTATTTTAATATTTTTAAGTGAAATAGTCGTGCATGGCACGACGGGTTAAGCTAGTAAATATAAACTTAAACAAAGAACTTGTTGTATTCTAATAGAAAGTGTAGCAATAGCAAGGCTTGAGTAAAAAAAAAGCCACTAAATTTGAGCAAGTTAAACTCATAGGCTCTCTCGCTAAGATATACTCAAATTTTCGTCTTCGGTTGAGCACCAAAAAAAACTACTAAAAAAAACTTATTACTGAATTTGAGCAAAAAACTACTAAATGAGAATGTCCTCATGACCATTATTTCCATACGAATAATTCCCACAAAAAACAGAGATTCTCCATCAATCCATTATTAACCCTAACTCCTAAGTAGTTCAAGTAGATTTAATTTGTTGCATTTCAGTTCATCATACTCAAAATCCATTTGGGCTCTTTCAATATTAATTCTTGTTCTCCTAATTTTTGTTCTCCTATCAAAGAAGCCAAGTAGCTAGGTAGCATCTTTGTGAAAAAAAACATGCAAAAATGAAGATGAAAAAGAGAAAGATCAAGAAAGTAATATCATTGTGAAGTTGGATAAAAAGTCATATTCGGTTCCTAATAAGACTAATGGGGGCAAGTACCAAAAACACAAGTGTGTTAGGTCAAGTTGGCATCTACGTACATTAAGAAGAAAAAGAAACAGAACACCATTGGTTAAAGCAAGGAGTGTGAAACGAGTACACTCTTCTAGTCATTATCATACAACAAAATTAAAACCCACAAGTTTGAAACAAATAAATCAACCAAAAACAGCCTTGACCTATACATTAACATTATACAACAAAATTTATAGATATGAAGTTGGGAGGCATGTGAGAGCTAGCTATTGTAGGAAAGGTCAACATGAAGATATGGAGATGGGCTTACAAGTTGCCTTCCTTTTTAGGGCATCAACATGTATTTTTGTCAAAATTACCCAACTTATTGTAATATTTACTGTTTATCTTGTTCTTCCATTAATGTAAAGTGGGAATTTGTTGGTTACAAGTTACCATCCATCACCCATTCACCCTCCATTTGATGTTTTTTCACCAATTCTTATATTGCCCATGCTATAATTGTTTATGAAAAAAAAAATCTTAAAAAGTATATTTTTATATCTTAAAATGCGTAAAACTTGATTAATTTTTTTATTAATTTGAGATGAAAAAAGTACTATATTTTTTTATGAAAAAAATACTTTTTGTTCAAAGATATCAGCATGTAACAAAATTGCATCATTTACATTTTTTTTTGTGCTGTTTATACTCTATTCAGTTTGTTCGACTATTCATCATTTCGGCCTCCTATGCCTAATATGTCAAATTTAAGGTTTCAATCACGATTAATTAATCGACTACAAATTAATTAAAGGTATGATTAACAAGTTAATCGCATGTTCGGATGGCAACGATCCAAATAAGCCCTAAGGCACATGCCCCCGTTGATTTTATGTGCATTGTGTTTGCGTTTGATGCTAACACTTCCATAACTGTTATATTAAAGTATGTGGCACTGTATACATATACTAGACTACTAGTCCAAAAAAGTCTGCATCATCCGATTATAAAAATTCAATCCGCCTAGGGTAACTATTCTCACATCAATAACTCAAGCATACTCAGTTCAATTAAGCTTAGTGTATAAGACTGATGCGCTACTTTAATTTTACGAGTACCAGTCAGTCATATAGACGAACTAGGTCATCTATATAAGTGGTCCATCAAAATTCAATTAAGGATAAATATGCATGTATTGATTGTTAAAAAAAGATGTATTAATTTTCTTTCACAATGATTGAAAGTTCCACGGATCTAAAGGAGAAGAAGCAACCTAACTAAAAAAGGGGTTGGCTGAATCCACCCATTGCAGGTTGCTTAGGGCACCCGATGGGACGAAAGGGTTCTGGGTCCGCAGACCGGAGCTGGTGTTGCGTGGGGTTCCGGGGTGGGAAGCCGGAGCTGATCAGCGTATTTGAAATATATGATTTGAGTTTGCAATATGCAATGCCCAATTGGGCTGATTAGTCAGGAATTTTGGGCCTTTTCATAAGGCCCATATTAGCGAAACAAAAGCCAAGCAGTGGAGAGTGAGTATTTTTGAAAGCCCTCTATCCGTTAGTAATCCACCAGGTCGTTATAATTTTGGTACAAGTATTACGCTGAGCAGCTCCGGCTTCCCACCCCGGAACCCCACGCCACACCAGCTCCGGTCTGCGGACCCGGAACCCCTCCGTCCCATCGGGTGCCCATAACAACCTGCAACGGATGGATTCAGCATTAGCCCTAAAAAAGTCTAAATTCCGCGAGTGTTAAAATAACAAATATTTTACAATGCCAATATGAGGGTAAACTTTAACATGACTTTTGCCTCTCTGGATGTATATTGAAGTTTGTAGAGCGAGATGTTTGAAAATGGTTCGTCCCTCGTTATCCAAGTGATTTAGACACATAGTAATTTCATGGGCAATGCGAATAGTTTCTCAATGCTTTGTTACGAGTGTGATTTTCCATCATGAAAAACCACCTTTGAGACTGTCAAAGACAATCCATGTATGGTCTTCAACTTATAAACAAAAATATATAGCTTGGTTAATTATTGGAATGCTAGTTAAGTAGTTAGTGATCTAGTCATTAAATGTCATGGTTTTTTTTAGAATTTGGGTCATTTGAATATGCCTTATACATAGAGAAACACATAACATAATCGCAAAACCATTGCTTTATTTTAGGTTTACATGTCTTACAAAGTTCCTATAGATTTTAGTTCTGAAATTTTAAGGGAGAATGCAGGGGAGTTGCATACTGACATGTTTTTTATGTAACCACCCCCTCTTCCTTAATAAATACTTTCGCGAGAAAAAGTCTCTCTTTGCTTAACAATT
Organism: Polygonum aviculare; assembly: GCA_934048045.1. Taxonomy (NCBI): domain Eukaryota; kingdom Viridiplantae; phylum Streptophyta; class Magnoliopsida; order Caryophyllales; family Polygonaceae; genus Polygonum; species Polygonum aviculare. Next base: position 26,669,380 of record OW204025.1, read on the forward strand.
TTTTATATATTAGAATGCTAGTTCAAGCTCAATACCATCTATTTATATACTAAAAAAATGACCATATGTCATCATTAATTATAATCAATTCATTTATATTTTTTTTGTTGTATTTTTTGAATTTTTTTTATCAATATTTTAGGTCTCATTTTAGGTCAGCAAATTATTTTTTACACTAATAAACTTAGATGATCAACCCATCAAGATCCCATCTTAAATTTGTGTAATAATCAATTTACTTTCAAATTTCATTAACAAATGTTGAAATTTAAGCCAACTAATAAAATTTAACAAATTTACTTTTTGATTTTTTGTTCCATATTTATTTTCATATTCTAGCAAATGTATATTGAAATTACTTTTAGAGTGTTGACATAAGTCCTTTTTATTTTTATTGATTATTTATTAGTACTTTTTATTCACCCAAAACCGCTTACTAGTATTTTGTAAAGTTACATGGCTATCATATGGTGTAGTCAAATTCTTATATTTCAAACTTCTAAAATACGAAATTGGTATTTAAAAATATCACCTTCGAACATTTAAGTATTTATAAAAGGAAATTCATTTATGTAGTTTTTGATTGAAAATTTTGACTTTCATACAAAAAATCACTTATGTTACATTTAAGCTTTTTTCTATTAGGCGAATACATGTACGTCTCTTCAACTTGTAACTTTTTTTTAACTAGACCCCTCAACTAAAAATGTTCTATTAAACTCCTCAACTTACTAATTTTGTTCTTTTGAACCCCTATTACTGACGTGGCATAGCGCGTGTGATACACGCCGATCTTGTGCGATTGAAATATTATTAAAACAATATTTTATTTAAATAATAATATTAAATAATAAAGTATTGTCATTATTTTTATTTATTTTAATAGTAAAACATATTGTAATTTTAAAAATAAATTTTATAATTCTTTAAATATACTATATCAGTCAACCCAACGGGTTTCGGATTTAAATCCATTCGGTTTCAGGTTCGGGTTCGGGTTAAAACGGGTTTAGTTCATTTTGGGTTTTCTTTTCAAATTTTCGAGATACAACAGTTTTCGATCGGTTCAGGTCGGCTTAGCAGGTTTGCTTAAGTTTTGACAGCTTTACTAATCAATCATGTAAGAGTAATCCTAGCTCTGTTCGGTAAAAAAGTTAACGTCAATGTAGTGCGACTTAAAATATTATAAAACAATATTTTAATTAAGTAAAATTATTTAATATTAAAAGATATTTTTATTTTAATGATAAAATATAATGTAAAAAAATTATTGTGAGAGCTAAATCTTTTATTGAGTGTTTCGCAGAACAAGTTGGATAAAAAAAAATACATATAAATTAATAAAATAGTTTTTTCAACAATGCCACGTCAATTCTACGTGGCAGTGACATGGCGTTGATGTGGCGCTGGCACATAGCGCGTTATGAGGGGTTCAATCGAACAAAATTAGCAAGTTGAGGGTTTAATAAAATATGTTTTAATTGAGGGATTTGGTTGAAAAAAAAGTTATAAGTTCGGTGGACCGCACATGTATTCTGCCTTTTTTTATTTCACTTTTTAAGTACGTAAATAATACTCAACTTTAAAATTTTCAAATGAAGTTAGTTAGTACATGTTATTAATAAAAATTTAACGATATATTCACATTAGTTTAAAAATAAAATTAAAAAACAATTTTTTTTTTATAAATATGTTTTTAATTGTTTGCATGATGGTATAATTCGATTGGACTTGTTACAGTCATATATGTCTATGCAACAACATCAAATCATCATCGTAAATAAAAAAAATCTAGTTTAAACTTAACCTTTATATTAAATGCTTCAAATCCTTCAATACATGACATTTTTGGCCAAGTAATCAAATAATGCTTCAATACATGTATACTTGTCAAAAGCTGACCCGATATGTAAACCCGACCCGATTTGAAATTTCTGGGTTTCAATCCGAAAATTTGAACCCGAAACCCAGTTTGAATCCCAATCCGGTAAACCCGAAAATTTCTGGGTTAGGGTCGGGTCAAACCCGCTGGGTCAAGAAATCTATTAGGCGGAAAACTTATTTTAGAATACACTCTAATATAATGAAATGACAAATTGACTGGTAATTGTGCACCCAAAGGTTTTAATTATATTACAATATATAAAATTAATTTTAGAAAATTATGATATATTTATTATTAAAATATATAAAAATAATATTTTATTATTTAAATAATATTTTATTTAAATTTTGGTCAAAAAATTGATACTCTTGACCGGTTGGGTTGATCCGATCCGAAAACCCGAACCCGCCCGATCCGACCCAATTGACAGGTCTAAATACATGACATTTTTTTTCCTCTAAGTATTTGATTAAATGTTTGACATGCACTTATTCATGATCTGTATTAAGTATAGAAAAAAAAAATCTAGTTTAAAGTAAACTTTTTTAATTAGTACAGAAGTGTTTTGTCACTTTTGTTCTTGTAAATTTGATTATTTTTATAAAATTGTGTTAAAATAATGAATCTTTGCTTTTTTAATACGAATTTGCCATTTGAACCAATTCCAAACATCATCATTGCAAATTGCAATGGATCCCTCCGTCTCAAAAAGGAAATGCGCTGTTTGAACTTTGAAGAAGAAGATACGTGTGTAATGTGTGAGCTCCAATGCTACCGAGGAAGCAAAGCTTCAACATTTGGTTCCACCATCGCCCATCTCTGTGTCGTCGTCTTTCCGCCACTCTTCTCCACTCCATTCCCAATCATAATACCAAGGTTTTTCAAACCCAGAACCTCTCTTTTACTACCATGTCTTTGGTTTCCCCCCATTTCGTTGTTTAACTGTTCAATTGATTGCAAATTGTGAAGGCATTGCTTTCCGAAGACCGGGATTGCGACAGTTTCTTGCCGTGGCTCGAGAAGAAAGCTGGAATTGGGGTTTCTTCTGTGCTTTCAATTGGAAAGTCTGCCGACTATGGCAGGTACGCTCGATTGCTATCCCTTGATCAAATTCTATCGACTGTTAATTGGAGCTGAGTCTTATAAATAATTTGGGCTTATTCATTTTTATTGGACAGATAGAACCCAGTTTTCAGCGAAAACCCTAGTTTTATATATTCAATTTTGGTTCTAAGAAGCATGTTATGGAATAAGGCTATCCCAGGGAGGAGTTCTTAGGTTAAACTTCAACAAGAAAGAAAACCGCTGAAATAATTTATGGTTATGCAGCATTTTGTTTCTTAGGGTTGGCTGTCTAGATAGAGGACTTTTTGGACATTAAGTAGAAACCAGGAACAAATGTGATGTTCAAGGATTATCTAAATCTCTTGTGTCCATTTCAAATGCAGGGCGTTGTTTGCTTCCAGGTTCATACAAAGTGGAGACTGCATTTTAAGGGTTCCTTATAGTGTGGTAAGTGGAGACTGATCTCCTAGTTTGATCACTTTGATGCAAGATAATGCAATCTACATATTGTTCTCACTGTTTCGTTTACCCTTTTTTTGTTTGTTTGTTTTCTTGCCTGATGTGGTCAGCAAATATCTCCTGATAACCTTATTCCAGAAGTTGATACTATACTTGCTAATGATGTTGGGAATTTAGCCAAGCTTGCCGTAGTTATTTTAGCCGAGCGGATAAAGGGTCAGGTGCTGTTATGAATAGATTTTTACATTGCAATGCAAATTCCAAATAGTTATCTTGTGAAGCTTTTGTTGAAAGATGAATAATTCAACCGCTGATTTTCCCTTTTGTTGTAGGATTCTGAATGGGCCCCTTACGTTGGATGTCTTCCTTGCCCTGGAGAGATTCATAGCACGGTAATACGGTATATGTTTTTCTGTACTTGATTCTGGCAGGGATTGAGTGACTTGGAATTTCTTGCCTGTGGCCCCTTACGTTGTTCCTTGTAGCTTTTGAAATTCATGATTTGTGATTTCTTTTTCTTCTTGTCAGATATTTTGGGAGGAGCACGAGCTCAAGATGATAAAGCCAAGTTTTGTATGTCATGCAACTATCAACCAGAAATCTCAAATTATGAAGGAATATCAGGCTGTGAAGCCAGTAAGAGCTTTCTTGATTCCTCACTTGCAGTTGTACTGCTTAACTCTGCATACCTTACGCTATACTAATTGTTCAAAAATCACTATCATACAGATTGACATGTTATTTGTCACCATTAATCATATGAATCTTAAATGTGTTTCCTTGATTTATATATATAGCTTAGTAATCATTCTTAAACCTAAATAGGCCAGATCTTTATAAGTGAATTGGGTTTTATATACTCTTTGCCATTGTTAAGCGAATAAACCCAGTCAATTAGGCCATGATTTAGAGGATGCTATCTAGCTGATGCTGTTGTACTTTTCTATGTACTTCGTGAAATGACAACACCTGAATATGATTTGTGAACTGAAATCTGCTCTCGGTTGACATCAGGTCTTGGATCGGTTTCCAGCATTTTTTCAAGATTGTACGCTAGAGGATTTTACACACGCCTATGCAATAGGTACATATTTAAACCATGAAACTTTTGAATGTAGCACCATTTATGTATATATAAGTTCATTTTTGTTCTAATATGGAACCTGCAGTTGGATCACGGGCATGGGGAAGCATGAAGGGTTTATCTCTGGTATTATGTTCTAATGTGTATATATATTGCTTTATCCAAGGTGAAACGCACATTTGAACCTCGTGCATTTTTACTTTATTTTCTTTGCAATTAGTTTCTGTAGATTCCATTTGCAGACTTCTTGAATCATGATGCAACTTCACAGTCAATTGTGCTGTCTGATGACTTAAAACAGATTTCAGAGGTAACATATCAAAATTTCTTCTTCTTTTACCTTGATTTTTATTTACCAATACAGACTTTAGATCATCCTGGTGTATTCAAATATTAATCCAATATTTATCTCTATTTCCATCCCTTTCTCATCTACGTACAAATAATCACTTGGACTGTGTGTGGAGGGAAAATAGACATACAATGTTTTACTTATATGTAACTTTAATCAATCTTTCTTTAAACTGTTGGGATTGCTTTTTGGTCCTCATTTTGCAGGTTGTTGCAGATCGAAACTATGCTCCTGGAGAAGAGGTAATCTTAGGCTTTTAAGATGATCTTCTTACTGTACAAGAGAGCTAAGATTTCCAGATCATGTTACTTTCACTTGCTGTACTTGCCTACATCAGCTAAATACTTTGTTTAATGTTTTTCTCTAGGTTGTAATAAGATATGGGAAGTTTCCAAATTCGACTCTTCTCATGGATTTTGGTTTTACACTTCCCTATAACCTCCATGACCAGGTTAGTTTCGCACTTACTATCTGTACGGGTCACTGTCATATGTGGTTGTCTTGTGTTGCTGATGACAACACATGTTGTTTTACAGGCTCAAATCCGGATGGATATACCTCAAAATGATCATCTATGCGGAATGAAGTTGGAAATATTGCATAGACATCATTTTCCAGCCATCAAAGACGCCACCTTCAACTCAACAGGCGGTTCCTTTTTGATAAAGTTTGTCTTTCTACAAATCCTTGAACCATTTTTTATAACATTGTTAAGAATGTCATAAAAAGAGATTGAAATTTGCACCTTCATCCGTTATACTGTGTTAAACATTTCAGAGAACTGAAGAGTAATAAGGGGAATGGAAAGGGAATTCCCCAATCACTTCGCGCATTTGCTCGGGTTATGAGTTGCAGTTCTCCTGAAGGTGATTCCCATCTCAATTTTTCCTTTCAACATTCTTTTGATTGACCAATTCTAAAGAAAAGAAGTAAACTTACAGAATTGAATGAGTTGGTGAAGGAAGCTGCTGAAACTGATGGTAGGTTGGCGAGACGCCCTTTGATCAACACCAGCAGAGAGATCCACGCCCATCAAATCTTGCTATCCAAAATTAACGAGTTGATCGACGAATACAAAGCATCAATCAAGGTAAAAATTTCTTACCTCTCACCATATTGTCAAATAAAATTGCCAGTGTATTTAGAAAATGTGTCGTCTTTCTTGCAGGCGTTGAGAGACTCAAAATTGAACAACAAACTCTCCCTTAGGCAGCAGATGGCTTTAGATCTTCTCATGGGCGAGGTTCGAGTTCTAAGATCCGCCTCTGAATGGCTGAAGAATTACTGCATTTGGTACAAAGAGCAGTTGTTCTAGCTTCAGTTACACTTACAATTGAAACGCAATGTATGTTACACATTGATGTAAGATGATATTTTGTCTTGAATTTTGTATGGGAATCAGGTTCCCGTAATTCATCAGATGCAAAAAATTTTGTCAAGACTTTTGGCGGGTTTGCAGATATTTGATTTGTTGAATCAATTTGTTAAGACTCTTTTTTACCAAAGAAAGATAACCACAATAAGCATGCAAAGTAATACAGTAAAATTTTACTTGAAATGGAAAATTACCACTTGAATAAAATAATTTCAGGCTTTTTTTGGCCTATGAGAAAATATTTAGTGGTCCAGGCTCGACCCCGAATTAAAAAAAAGTGCTCCATAAAAGCTGTAAGATTTTGCGTAATTTGGACTAAAAAAAAAGTTTATCCTTTTTTATATTAAAAGGGATATTTTTTCAATACAAAAGGGAAACGTGAGATTTGCTTCCAAAAATAAACAGGGTATCATCGCGCAAATCCGAGCCGTCCATTCTGCTTCGCCCGTGTATTATTATTGCCAGAGAGATTCAGAGATACTACTCTCTCGCACTTCCCTCTAACATAACCTAGGGTTTTCTGCTTCTCTCCCTCCTCAGGTTCGTACCCGTACTTCGGCACTTATCTGCTTCGCTCTATCCTGTTAATCCTCTTCAGTTTCTGATTCTATGTCAAATACATGGATTTCAAGTCGATAACTTTGTCTGGATTGAGGAAAGCTTCGCTTTTTATTTGGCCGAGATCTAAAATTTTCGATTAGTTGGTGTACCAGAGAGTCCGAGAAACTCGAATCTCAGGGTATCAAATGTTAAATTTTAAGTTTGGGTTTCGTGTTTTAACTGTAATTCACTATCGATGTCAATGAAGAATTGTTCTTTATTGACAAAGATCTAAGCTTTTGGTTGTTTTGCCTCAATTGAATCTGTGTAATGGGCTGCATGTGGTACTTGTGATTATTGATATCAGGAAGAAGTTATTCGTGATGTACACAGAATTTTTCCTAGCTGCGTGCTTAGTATAGCGCTTTTGTGGTCAAATTTGGTTTGGGTTGATGTATTTCTTACCTGGTTATGGTATAATTGAGAATGAAATAAAGAGAGATTTATCTGATTTTACCAGGAAATTTCTGCTTTGAAAATGTGAACTACTCGTATGTACATTGTTTCTAGACTAAGGGCAATTCCTCTAATTTACTTGTTGCTTTTGCAGGCAACATGCCTCGGTATGAAGATCGCTACAGTACTCGCCTCTATGTTGGCCACTTGTCTTCACGAACCCGATCTCGTGACTTGGAAGATCTCTTCAGTCGATATGGGAGGTAAATGGCTTTAAATTGCTAGATATAGTTCTGTTTTGTGTAATGTGCGCAGAGAGATTCAATTGTCTAGTGACTCTTTTCTCCCTTTTAACTCTTCATCATTCCCCCCTTTCACCATATGTAGTGTTTTTTCCCTCCCGGAGCTTGTAGGCTTGTGAATTATGAACCAAGCAATCCTTTTCCTTTCCTTTGCAACTTAGGCATCTGTTCAGAACTATAAGCCCTCCATCATTGTATTTTAAAGTTATTTTCAGTTGACCTGACATGCCAAGGGCATAACATTTTTGCTTGTTTATAAACAATAGGTGTGGTTTTTATCATATGTTGTGGATATTTATTTCATTGGAGGTGTGACTGTGTGAGGTCTATTACAACTGAATAGTTGGAATATGGGCCTTCAGACTTTTGAATTTATATGTGTAAGAGTGCATGTTAAAAGCGTTGCAACCGTCAACCTGTCATTTTGTTTAACTTGAGTATCTTGTTGAAGGTTTTGTGGCTTTTGCCGAACCTGGAGGTCTGTGGTGAGATGTTGCCCTTGGTGAATTGGTGGTCTAGGAGACTTTGGCGATACTTTCTATAAATTTATAGCGTGTTTTAATCGAATTGGCAACTCTCAAACTGGTGTTTAGTTCATCTATGAGGGGGCGAGGTATCAACCCTTGGGTAGTTTTGTGATGATGATGGCCTTACTGTTTATGACAACCGTTTGCGCAGAGTACGTGACGTGGATATGAAGCGAGATTATGCATTTGTTGTATGTCCTTCCCTCCTTAATTCCTTCAATATATAATCTTTGTATCATTTTTTCCCGTTATGTGTCATTCTTTTTCAACTATGAGTTTCTCTTGGGTTATCTTTGACAAATTGGAAACAGGATTTTAGTGATCCTCGGGATGCAGATGATGCAAGATACAGTTTAAATGGGCGGGACATTGATGGTAGTCGGATCATTGTTGAATTCTCAAGGGGGGTAAGTATTCTTAGACAGGAATTGTCTCAATTTTTAATACTGTTACAAGCTGAGCTTCATGTGCTGCACATTTAATCAAGTGTTATGTGTAGTATCACAAGTACTGACATGCTTTCTTTTAATGATGTACTTTTAGGTGCCTCGTGGAGCAGGTGGTTCACGTGGTGAGAGGGATCATGGAGGAAGCAGGGGGCCTGCTCCGGGATCAGGCCGATGCTTCAACTGTGGAATTGACGGCCACTGGGCTCGTGATTGCAAAGCTGGTGACTGGAAGAACAAGTGTTACCGCTGTGGTGAGCGTGGCCATGTTGAAAGAAACTGTCAGAATAGTCCTAAGAAACTTAGGTATTGTTTAGCTGTTTAATTTCTTGTGCAAGAACAACCTTATCTGATCATTTAACAATCCAATCGCCATTCCGTTTTGTAGCAGTAGACGTGGTAGGAGTTACTCTAGGTCACCTTCTCCTCGTCCTCGCCGTGGTGGCCGATCTCCTAGCCGAAGTAGGAGCTACAGGTATTATTTTCTGTCGGCCTTCCTTACCGAAAGATGCATATTAGAATTAGTACTCTAGCTTATGAAATCTAAACCCTAGTATAAAGATTTTAAGTTCTGAAATTTTCGGTCCACATAATCTTTCCATGAATGGATTCTTACTCAAATCTCGTGCCAAATTGCCAATTTGGCATTTCATTACAAAATCCATGTAGATGCTGCAATCCTGATCTCTGCTTGAGAATTTGCATTATTGGCATAATATTTTCAAATGTTTGTTTTTGTGCATAAAATGTTTGAATATTTCTGCAGCCGGTCTAGGACACCACCTAGGAGAGAACGTGGCGTCGACCGATCCAGGAGCCCTAGACGCAGCAGGAGCCCAAAACGCCTAAGCCCATCACCCCCAGTAGCAAGGTCCAGGAAGCATAGCCCGACACCAGATGACAGAAGCCCCCGAGGCAGAGTGAGCCTCTCGCCCAGGCCCAACGGGTCAGACTATGGCGAGAGTCCCAGGGCCAAGAGCAGAAGCCCGGTAGCAGTTGAAGCTGATAGAGACATCAGCCCTCAAGAAAGAGGCGAACGCAGCCCTATGGAGATGGTGACCAATGGTGGAGCCGAGCATAGCCCAAGTCCGGCCCCCAGGAACGAGAAGAGCGCGAGGGAAGATGAGGAAGACGATTACCGTGCCGCCTCTTCTCCAAGAGGCAGTGAATGATCTGGAATATGCTTATGGAGGTGGAAAAAGGATCTCTGTTATCAAGTTTTATTTGTTTTATTGCGGGAATGCCTGAAGTACTTGCCTTTAACCGCATTTGCAACTTTCTTGGCACTTGTTATGGATTTAATCTTTGTTTTATGCTTAGTTTCTTACATAAATTATGTTGGATGGATTCATGGACCAAGTTGAGTTCTTTTTTTTGCCATGGATGATATGTAGTCTTTCATCCCCTAAATTTGTCATCATTGAATGATGACAAGTTTTAGAGATCTCTTATAGCACAATCTTTTCTGTTTCGTTCAAATTTTTATTAATTTCACAATGAAAACTATGGATTGAGTATGGCTGTGTTTATCTGCTTATTTTGAATTAACGTGATAAAAGTTCAACAGGAATGAGATCTTGTAGGGCCCTGATGTAATTCTGTCTGGATTTCAAGTGCATTCTAGATGATTAGATTTAGATTTAGAATAACTCCACTAGATACAGACCCAAATCAAAGGCACCCGCAAATGTATATTTCAAGAAAGAAATACAGCTGACAAAATTTGATTGAGCCAATTTTTCTCTACAGAAATATCCTCTTTAACATGAAAAAAGTTATTGACAAAAGAAAATTAACAAGCCAATGGAGTGATACTTGAGAGGTTGTGGGCTTTCTGGATGGGGTTTAAAACGGAAAGAATCAACATCATTATAATTCCCACTATTCATGAATTATTGTATCATCAAAGAAAATGAAAGAAGAGATGATTGTGACAAATACATGGAGCTTAAGGACAGATAGCCCCCACAAAATTCCATACATTTCTTTGGCTTCATTTATGACAAGTAAAAGCAATAAACATCACATCCAGTTTGTTTGTAGGTGCACCAAAGTAGAAAGAGCATGGAAGAAGACACGGAAAAATGAAGAGACAAGATGCAAGTCGACAATTCATCACTCTCATTGATGGTATACCTTACTCAGATTCCTTCCTCCCCACTTGCTCTCTCTACTGTTGTTTCAACCAGACCCATAATAGATTATTTTGTGTAAGTTGGTTGATCATTATTTTTCTTTTGTATAGTTTTTGTAGGAAGGAGAAATTCCAACTTATGATCTCAGTACTAGTCTAACAGGACTTAGTTTAATCATGGGTAGTTCATAACAGAAGAGCACAAATGAGCTAAAAAATGAAGAGCTGTTATCCCAAGATCAGTAATTTCATAGCACACATATACTCAACACATACTTACATACACACATATACACACACACCTTATTGAAAACCACAGCCTTATTTCTTTTTACAAATTTTCCAATTAGATCAGCAAACCTCCCAAGAGAGAAAGGCACAGCTAATTTGATTGGAAAAGGACTGGTTCTAAGATAATAATATAATTAAACTACAATGAAAATATGAGAAAGATGCATATGGACCATAAAAGAACAATACAGTTACATTATGAGCCAGTGGAGACCACAAAAATATACATTCTACCTCCTTCCCCTGTGTTTGGCTCCTAGTGAGGGAGATGCTGCATATATATTTAGCTATACAGGTGGCGAATTTCTTCCTCGAAATAAATTATACACAAATACATATACATGACATATATGTGTATACCTTAGTCATCAGAGTTGTCCTTGGATGAATCAGCGATCATCTTCTGAATCAATTCGCTTGTTTCTGCTTCTGACATGCGATCATCGTTGGATTGCGATCTTTCATACGCCTCAAAGAACTCCTTGTTCTCTTTCTCCAGCTCATTCCACACTGCATGACATATTTTGATCATCAAATGTTAGGTTGACTCCATATATCATGCTGACCAATTGAAATCAAGATTTGTGTACACTCAACTAAAACTTGATGGTAGACCAAAAGATTCACATGAATCATGGGTTGTCTCAAGGCCAAAAGATGTCACATCATTCAAGGACGGGCGATTAGAGAGAGAGCTTTCAAAACACGATCAAATCTTTGGAATCAGAGGAAACACCTGAAGACTAGGTATTCTAGTAATAGGTGGAGCATGTCTTTGAAAAGGATAGTTTTTTTTTCCAAGCCTTTTTAAAGATATGATCCTTGAACATGGTATAATCTTCATAAGTTTTTATGGACATGTGCATGGTTGATCCATGCAAATAAGCAAAATAGGGATACGGAATCGAACCAGTGGAGGTGATAACTGGCTTGATATTTGCATGGTTAGACAAAGCCTCCATGCACTCTTCTTTACTCATACGGTAGATCAAGCACTTCTCGATCAAGTGTTGCACCTACATATACATATAAATACGAAAACAAAAAACATGATCAGTATTAGTGGCTGGAAACCAAGATTGTTCAAGAAAAACAAAAAGCCTCAAGTTGAGTTGAGATAACCATGTGTATGTATGAAGCAGAAGGGTCATCCATGATGGGATCCGGATTCTGAGTGTTGCACAACAAGCAGATGACTAAGAGGAGATCAGAGAATGAAGCTTGTATGGAAAGGGCAAGGGAGAAGTATATGGTACAATTTAAAAAGAGGAGAATAATAGAGGGAAAAAACAGGAGTAATTGGTGGCAGAGTGGGGCCAAAAGTCCCACGTGGGAGATGGATGATAATTGGTTGAGAAAAGATTAGAGTAGATTTACAACTGATCAGGGCTTTTGTCATTGTGTGAGTACCATTAAGCAGCCACCTCCACGTGATCAGTGGGGTCTTGACAAATCTGAGCAAATGCCCACATCACATTTTTACTGTGATTATTTTCCATGCCAACAGCAATCCAGCATGTGGCTAATTAAACTTGGCATTGTACATGTAACATGCTTCAGCTGAGTCATCTTCATCTTCCTATTGATGTTTTTAATCTCATTTCATCTCCCTATACTGATGCCAGAAGAGATTAAAACATACCCATGATTCGATTCTAAGGACACAGATCGGCCATTTACTGGGTTTTGTTTTTATGTAATCATGTCATTAAGATATGTATTGCTACAAGAGAATTACAACCTGATTAATAAAAAGAGGTATTAGATAATACAAGCTCTTACAAACTTGATCAGGCATTCAACTCACCAACATTTTGATGCCAAGCATGAATTTACAGCTGGCACTCAGCCAGTTGAGTTGGTTCTTTTGCCCATCTGAGATCTTGAGGGATTCTGAGTATATGGTCATATTTTTTCAAAAATCTGGAACAGTGGTTACCGTTGTATACATTTCATGGCCTGCCACATATAGCAGATCAGGTTTGCTATCTGTATAAATACATTTAAAAAAATTGCTATCCAGTACAAAAGAATTTTTTGAATAGGAAAAGAATGTAGCAACAGAAAGTGGTAGTTGCTAATGGACTTATCTGTATATGTAGCGACAGTATATTATACGTACACAACAAACAGGGCAGAGGAAGGTAAGATTGAGGTCGATGAGGATGATGATAAGGCATCTTATCTTTTGTACTACACTAGTAGAGTTAGAGGTCACAATTCACTCACTTACCACAAATGAGAGGCAGAAGCGGTAAACCATATCATGCACCGTTTTTCAGAAACAGAATGGATCAGTTCTGAACATTTGATTATTTTTATTAGGAGGAGAAAAATACAATGAGAGGGATCATGCCATGGACTGTTAGATTTAGTTCATTTTCTGTCCTTCAGCCAAACATACATGAGAACGGAATGAGTCATCTTGATTCCATTTCCTGATTGTTCTCTACTTTGGATCTCCCTAACACTTCATACATGTATGGCAACTCTAAATCCATAACTGAGTGTTTTCTCTCTAAGACAATTCAAAATAAATGTTTAATTTTATTAATGTATTGTAGCAGATCCTAATTTAACATCAACACTCAATCATAGGAAATAAAGATATTTATTTTTGGATACCAAACTCACCATAAATATCTCAAGCTGCAGAGGACAGGAGAAAAAACAAAGATTCTGAAAAAGAGATGATTGAAGAAGGTAACATTACAAATATGTATAGCAGAGTGACAGAAGGAAAAACAAAGATTCTGAAAGAGATATGATTAATGAAAGTAACATTACCAATTTATATGACAGAGTAACAGGCTATGCCTAAAATATTCATTTCATAAAAATACATCAGATATCGAGCACAAAACATACCACAAATCATCTTCCCTAGACAGACCGGATGCCATAAGTCTCATTTAATTAGCAAAATTTGATGTCAATAGCAATTAGTCTTGCCATTCTTGTCATGTAAGGCGAAAGAAACAAATAGTGTGGAGGACCATGAAGTTAGAGCAACATATAAGCAAAGACAAAATTATGTTGACAGCTCTGCAACCGGAAATCAGAGGTGTACACTGCAAAAAAAAGGTGACGTATAATCAACAATTTTACCTGAAATATTCATTTCATGAAAATGCATCAGATATTGAGCACAAAACATAACACAAATCATCTTACCGTAGACAGACTGGATTCCATAATTCTTATTTAATTAGCAAAATTTGATGTTAATAGCAATTAATCTTGTCATTCTTGTCATGTGAGATGAAAGAAACAAATAATGTGGAGGACCATGAAGTCGAGCAGGTGATAAGCAAATGCAAAATTATGTTGACAGCTCTCCCACCGCAAATCATAGCTGTACACTACAAGAAAAGGTGACCTATAATCAACCGACTTATGTTTTACATCGTCTCATCAACATACAAATCGTTACATCATACAAACTGATATTTGCCTGCAAAAATGTTAGCATTATCATCACATATTCACATGGCTAAGTTTCATACAATTGGAATACAGGTAAAGTTTTAACAAACTATTCTTGAAACTAGAAACTAGCAAACAGATAGGAAGTGTTTTAGTTTTACCATGGTATCATTCCTCACAACTTGCAAAACATATGCATGTGAACCCCACGTTTCAAGTATTCCAAGTCCAACTGATGAAGATGAATGGCCAATTGCTTGTTTAATGCACGATATACCAACTTGCATAAAAATATGCTCAAGGAAGAAAAGCTTGTTTCTTGCAAGAGACCAAGCTGACACAAGTCTCTGTCAGCTAAAAGCAAAGTGCAACTAGACTTCCCTATTCCTAAACATCACTACGAAGCAAGAAGAAAGCAGCCAAATTTCCAATGGAAAAGAGGAAGAATTCAACAGCGCAAAACAAGGATCCATCGAATCGCAAGGAATTCACACATGCCACATTCGAAAATCATGTCATACTTTGCAAGCAGAAGTAACTAACAAGCCCTAAATTGGATGGAAAAAAACATACCCAGAAAACAAAAACAAGTAGCAACCCACAAAATTGCGCAATCGGTAGGCAAAACGAGCAAGATTAATCAGTTCGTTATGGGCAATTGTACAGGAAAGGCAAAAACGATGTTGCCTTCGTTCTGACAAGTTCTACTACGCAGGGTAAAATGGCCCCAAGTGTGAGAAATTGTAATTTGGTTTGAATCCCACATCGGAGGATCAGGAATGAGGAAGGGGGGAGGACGGGTATAAAATGGGAAGGAGGGGCTAGAGAGCAAACTTGCCTTAAACTAATGAGTAAGGAAAACAAAGCGAACGGTGAGAGCCGGTCGCCGCGCCTATCAACTAATTGTGCGCACGAATTTATGGAGGGGTGATAGGCTGGCCGAGCGTTGACGCTGCTTACTTCGCAGAACTCGCTCGAGCGGGCCTCCCAAAACCCACTATTCACAGTCCAAAATTACACACACAACAAAACCACACTTTGTAATTATTATGTCGCACGTTGTTCAAATTCGTAATTTTGTGCACATCAAAATCACATTTCAGGACCAGAAAACAGCATTAAGTGTTTTTGGGCAGAAGTGGCTCTTCAAGTTGGGACTCTATGTTCTGATCACCAGACTCCAGCTCAACGCTCAACAAATCGTCCCTTCTTTGTTTCATCAATCTTTGCACAAGACTCAGCCTGTGATCAGTAGGCCGGAATTCGGGTGTCGAGGAGGACATTTCGTCGGTGAGGTTTTGCACCTGTTGCAGGCAGACTTGGACGGCGTCGTGAGCTCTGACAAAGAACCACTCTCTGCCTATGAGCTCGACGACGCCTCCTTGTGTTAGTGTCTGAAGAACTTCTCTGTTTGGATTAGAGATCACAACCTGAGAAGGGAACAAAGGGCCATAAGTTCAAAGATAAGACACATTTTTGGAGGAATCCAGAGGATGTTTTGGAAGAGCAAGGTTGTTAACCTGAATGTCGCGAGATTGGTACTCCTGGTGCAAGTCCTTCAAAGCTTGTACAGCACTTGAGTCAATGTATGTAACAGCTGTTGTCACACAGCAAGTTCAAAATGAACATAAGTTTTTCCATTGGTGAGAGTTCGAGTTACAAAAACTAAATGCAACAACTCACGTGAGAGCTCCAAAATCACAAAGTATGTTCTTTCCACTTCTGGCCCGCGTCTTGTGGCTTTGTCAGCACTGAATTCGTATTCGCGAAGACTAAGAAAAGACAGTACTCATTTCAGTCTCATACATCAAAGAGTCGAATCAGGATTTGAACCAAAATGGCAACAATAAAGAAGATATGTTAGACATGTAATACCATACCTGTCTTTTACTCGGCTTATATTTGCAAAATAGATAGGAGCATCGACACGAACCATGACAATTCCATAGTAAGTGTAGGCTTCAGGGTATTGTTTTATGTTCCTATAGATCGTAGTGCCGGGAAGACGGCCCAAGACAGCTGCAAAAGGTAAATTACAAATCTCTGATGAGCTTGAAGGTGAAGAAGACCGAAACGTTATAAGTTCTTGGAATTAAGAGAGGGTACACTTTTTTTTTTTAAATTTAAATGTTAAGACATCACTCACCAATTCTTGGGTTTGCTGACTCATGGATCACAAATGCAAGTGAAACACCAACCTACAAGATGCCCTGATTAGATTTTTTTTCATTCAATGCAGTTCAGCATTAAGAAAACAATATTAAGAGGACATAAATTTCCTTCAGAGACAAATGCTCACTCCCACAAGGACACCAATCTCTATTCCGAGGAACAATGTAGTTGCAAAAGTGATGACCCAAAGAACAAAATCTTTCTTGTCTATGCTCCATAAAAGTTTAGCCTCATGGTAATCCATCTGCAATGATAAATATGAGAGCTGAAGTTGAGAGAGGACAAATGGTTAATGGCTATAGCTTCATATTGTACTTACCAAGCCGATAACAGCAGATGTCACGATGGCAGCCAATGCACACTGCCAAGTCAGTGTAAAAAGAAGTAAGAATCTTTTTTTTACCAATACAAATCGTAAGTTTTTGTTTTCATTTATGTCCTCAGTAAAATAAAGTAGATGAACTATAAAGCACACCTGGGGTATGTCTTCAAATAAGGAAGTCAAGAACAAAAGAACACATCCCATTAACATTCCTGTCATAATACCAGCAAAGCCGGTTTTTGCTCCACTCTCATTGTTCACAGCTGATCTAGAAAAGGAACCTGGACAGAGAAAGAAAATTGAATTTGTATGTAGTAAGAAAACCAGTTGACCTCATAAAGATAAGCTTGTAAATACACCATCAAAACAATCAAAAAACTTTGGTTGTTAATAATATTCCAAATGTGAACCTGTAGCTGGGTATGCAGAGAAGAATGAACCCATTATGTTCGCCACACCAAGACCGAACAACTGTAGATTGAAAGGTTTTGGGATCATTGTCAAAACTACTTCTACCCTACAATTGATAATCATAAACAGAACAGGCATAAAGTTTGAATACCTCTCGATTCGCATCCAGCTCATAACCTTTCTTTGCCGCCAATGCTTTGGCTATCCCAACAGATTCCTGAAAAAATTCATATATGATGCAAGTAATTTATTTTCAAAGCTTAACTTGAAAGAAAAAGCTTCAGGCGCGATCCAAGGCGAAAATCCTTACCAGTATAGCTACACCAGTTATAAGAAATGCAGTTGGAATCAAGGCTTTGAAGTAAGCAAAGCCTTGAGGAACCGAAAACGGAGGTAGGCCTTGAGGAATTTCTCCAACCTTTTAATCAACAAAAATTGTATGTCATGTAGAGCTTTCATCATATAAAACAATTTTTCATGTATTTGGAAATTCAAAATTCATGTTATCCTCACCACACTGATGGAAGATGGATTAAATACTTTCACTATAAGTGTACCCAAGACAATCGCTGTAAGAGGACCTGCTGCTTGAAGAACGCGCAGATTCTTTCTTGTTTTGCCCTACACATAAACAATGATCATGGCAAAAAATCAATACAAATCAGCTCAGATTATAAATCTCACAGAAAAAAAATGTTATGTCTCAAGTTCTTACCAAATGCTTCATAACCAGGAGCAAAGCAAGGATACATGATCCCATGACAAATGGTTGCCAAGTGAACTAAATAAGGTTAAAAAAGGAAACTGTCAAAGATCCTTACGGAGATTACAAAAGTAAATAAACGCTCAGCTAAAACATACATCACTTATCCCTGAGATGATGCTTTCGATTAGAGGCACGATTTCGGTAGTACTGTCTATATCATATCCAAGAAAATACTTAGCCTGTGACAAGGCAATCACAATGGCGGACGCGGTTGTGAAGCCAGAGATCACAGCGTGGCTGATGAAGCGAATAATCCATCCCAATCTAAAGTGATATTGAATAGGGAAAGAATGGAATTAAGTGTTGAGATAAATCTTTGAACTGATTCACAAAATGCACAATCTGAGTACCTTAGGAGGCCCATCAAGCATTCCAGAACGCCAACCATGAGAGCTAGTAAGATTGCAAGCTCGGTGTACAGCTCATCGGAGGAATCAGCAATTCCGCTTAATACATTGGCCACCAGGAGGGAGACCAAAGCTACGGGGCCCACAGCGAGCTGTCGTGATGACCCAAAAATGGCGTACACAAATACCGGCATTACACTAGTGTCTGCACAAAGGAAATATCCTCCGAGCTAAAACTATATCTCATACATGATACATGATGTGTACAACAAAATTTCATATCGGTCGAAAAGTATACAGTAGCTAACTTACAGAGTCCATAGATTGATTCAAGCCCGGCTAACTTTGCATAAGACATTGCCTGGAACAACAAAGAAATCAATCAAGATAAATCTCAATTGAGACCAGTTTGATTTAACCTTGATATAAATTAACTAGTCAGGCAAGTACAATACTGTCAGTGCAATTCTTATCATAGATTTTTTTGGTAGAATAAACTTTATCATAGTAAGAAGCATGGCGGCAAGTCTTGCAGCAGAATTTGGCGGGCAAAATTTATTGCTTCGTGTAACTTAAATAAATAGCTAAGGTCAAATAGTATCACATAAAAACATATTTAATATTTATTGTCTAAAAATAGATTAGTTAATTAACTAAATTGTATTTAAAAATTGCTCCGGGGCCCCTTGAACTTGATTGACATGCGCGCCTCAAATTCCATTTTTTAGCCAAAAGGAGCAAAACGCAGTGTTGAGCTGCTTTTCAAGAATAAACGGCGTCGTTTGGTTCTTTTTTTTTGTTCAAAACAAAAAAGGCAACAGGACACGCCTTTGTTGTGATAGTTCGACAATTTCAACTTCCACAAGAAGAAAAGGCGAGATTCTGCAAAATGCATTCATCACATTACGAGTTTTGCTAGCTCCTTTTCAAGGCTTCTTCTAATCAAAGAGAAGAATCCAGAGATTTTCATTTTCTTCCCTCCGTTCCTCAATTGAAAATCCAAATCCGTCAGAAAACCGAAACAGAGATCAATCGATCTATTAATCAACCAATTCGAATCGATCGAAGAATTTCACCTGAGGAACGAGCATGACGCCGACGGTGAGACCGGCGACGACGTCGTTCTGCAAGTAGTCCTTCAATCGGTAAGCCCTAATCCATCGATAGCAAGGGAGGAAGACGGAGATCCAGTCCGTCGTACTCATCCCCTTCATCTCCGCCTTCCAATTTCCGATCAGATCGTTCGACTTCGCCTCCAGCAACTCCACCAGCCCCGGCGGCGACGACTCCGGATGCTGAAGAGGAATCACCTTCGGCGTCCGCGGCGACGACGGCATTAGCGAGGCGGCGGAGCTGGTGACGTTCGCCATGCTCGCCAGATCGCCGGAGCTCGGCGACGCGAAGTTTGTTTCCGATGAGCGCATGTTTGAATTGCGCTCGCGCGCACTTTAGTGGTGCTCTGTCGGTTACAGCTGTGGAAAAAAGTGGAGCTGAGATTTTGGGGATGGAAATAGTGGGAATTTGGGTTTTGGTGACCCGAATTGTTTGGTGTAACGGTGAGCCGGTGCATTATATAAACGGAGTATTTTGAATTTGGCCTTTGGAATTGTTTTTTAGTTCTTTAATTCTGTTACGTTATTGTAAAACATTATCTGTATTCCCTGTGATAAAGATTGAAGGTGATTATTTACTTTTAAAAAAAAGTAAATTATAAATTAGTTCGATATTGGGATCGAGAAGATGTAAAAGGCTAAAAGCTATGAATAGGGACATAAATAGTGCATTTGTACATTTTTAGTTGATTGTTTATTTTTCTAATAGATACTTGCAATGTTTTACAAGATTTATTAATATTTGATCCATTAACCGGCTAACCAAGCACGTTGACATACTATAATAATATGCATAATGCTAATATTATAATAATATTTGACCAAAATATTCATAATGCTAATATATATCACAAAATGAACCACACCTGAATTTATCTACTTCTAGTGGTAATGCTTTGTTATTTTTTAAAAGTTTCTGAGATTTAATTTAGCTGCAATTGAAATAGAAGAAATACATTGAGAGTGCATCATTAATGTATTGTTGATTTTCCTTATATAGCATAAACAGTTTTAAAGATTTTTGGCTCCAAAGCAGTGTTCTAAAGAACGCTAGGCGGAGAGGGGCCGCCTAGCCCCTAGGCGGCCTAGATGGATACCTAGGCGGCCTAGATGGATACCTAGGCGGGTTGAACCGGCGGTTCCAGAACCGCCGGTTGACCCGATCTAAGACGGGTTTCGGAACCGAACCGAACCAGATCTAAGACGGGCTCAACCATTTCCCGTTCAACCCGCGGCGGATTGAGCCGGAACCGCCGGTCCGGTTCCGGTTTCGACCGGTTTTGACCCGGTTCCAAGGGAACCGGACCCAGGTCTAGGCGGGTTGAACGGCTAGGCGGATGGGGACCATCTAATGCCTAGACGAAGCTTAGGCAGGGCCTGGAAGGGAATTTTAGAACACTGCTCCAAAGCATCAAAAAGTAAGAGTCAAAATCACTTAGAAGGAGTTTATATTTACTGTGTGTCCTAAGGACACGTGATAAATATACCAAAAATAGAAAAGAAAATCTTATAAAGTAAATAGTGAATCCATCACAAAAAAAAACTAAAATTTAAAATTTATAAAAAGGGTCCATTATTAGACTCTTATAGTGTTCTCATGTGGCACATGTTAGAGAAACTAGTTGAAGACCCATACCATGTATGTGTAATGATCATTTTTTTCGTTAATTTGTGTATCTATTATAATCTATACTATATACTAATTCTTATATATAGATAGATTAAAATGAGAATTGAAAAGTTAAGTTATTTAATATATATCTTTTATAGAAGAAAACTTTAAAGATAGATATTGTTGTTTCAAAGATGGATACTCCGTATTAGATGAGTAAGAAAAATAATAAAATTAAAGATTAGATAATTAAAGAAATTTTAAAAATAAATGATATGCCTTTAAAGATAGATATTTGATGGGTAAGAAAAAAAGATAAAGTTAAAGATTAGATAATTAGAAAAAATAAAACATATAAAATTGTTAATAAAGTGGGGTCAGAATTAACGTGGAGGCTCGAAATTCTCCGACTTTAATATATAGTATAGATTCTTATATTTATAATACGGATTAGTAAAACAGAAGGTAATTTTTCTAAAAGTTACTCGTGACAAAATTACCACTCTAAGAGTTCCCCATCTTCATCACTCAATAGTCAGTAATCATTCATGGCTGAAAAGGTTAAGTCTTGTAGATTTGATGGACCACTATTTGCACAGGCTGCTTTTGTTTCAAGCCAAGCAAGTTTATCAAATGTAATTAATTGTTTTGTTTGATATGATTGCTCGATCTATTGGTTTATCACTTTGCTGCTAAGGCTCATCCTAATTAAAACTAGTACGGCTTTTTGAGTGTTTGTCAATGCTTCATAAAATTGTATTCTTAATTAAGTTCATATTAATTGTGTTATGATTAGAGCTCAAAAAAAAAAAAATTGTGTTATGATTCATATCTCTTAGTTCATGCTACCTATTGTTACCTTCATTGTCGTACGTCGATGCTTCCAATTGGTTGAGGATTCCTTTTTAGATTCGGGCAAAACAAGCACAACACTTGACTAAGGATTAGGCTACCGTGTTAAGGGGACGTGTTAAGAAGACAAAGAATTTGACTTGCTTGTTAGTCTCTTCCAATTGGTTGAGATCACTAGGATGCTCCTTTAGATTAACACTCGGACTTTTAAATATCAAGTTATTGGTAGTCTGGTAGAGGAATGTGTAGTAATGTAGTATGATGCCTAAGAGATGGCCTTAAAAGGGTAGGTCTTTGAAATGGTAAATCAAAAGAGGTAGGTTGAGTGATTGGGGAAGGGGTATTAGTGTCCTTAATTAAGATTGAGCCGCGAGCCAAAAGTCTCTCTCTTTTTTTTTTTTTTTTGCTCTCGCATCCGGTTCGGCTAGTAAACCCCGCCTACATCCGGACCGGGTACTGCAGTGGCCCTGTGAAGGGGGCGACCCTCCCAATTCGAGCCAAAAGTCTCTGCACCCTTTATTTTGGTCAAACTTCTTCTCTTTTACGGAGTAATTACTAATAGCCTTATAATTAAGCTTTTGGGTGTTAAAGACATGTATCACCCTTCGTCACATGCATGTCATCACCCCCTCCTTTCATTTTTTCGTCTTTGAAGCATGCTAGAATCAGGCTCCAAACAAAAGGATTATTACACGAGAGAATACAACGATACGTAATTAGTCTGAAAAGTACAGTGGTAGAGAGCAATGACATAAGGGGTTACCATTGTTGGGCCGTCCAAATCTCAAACCCACAAGCATTGAACGGATAAGCCCGTGAATGCTAGTGCCAACGGCAAGCAAAGCCAAGCCCGTGAATTTCGCCTTCACATTGAAAGCGGGCGTTGACTGTAGCATGGTGGAGATCTTCTAACGCCAAGTAGTAACTGCAGGTGCGATATTTCCGGGATTTGCTAGATGATCATCAACGGCTCAATTGAGAAGGAAAATCTCAATATAAAAGGAAGGACAAGGCTCCAAATAAGGACATTCGGACTACGCTCACAATCTCTCGAACAACACTTCTCATTTACGATCTCACAAGCAATTCTTACCATACTCATCTCATTCTCGTCAAATCGCAATTTCTTTATTTTCTGAAGCTTATTGTACTCAAGATCGAGCTACTGTACCCAAGAGCAACACCTGCTGATCAATACAAATCAATCACAAATCTTGCCATTCCTTCCTTTTCCTTACATTTAATTTCTGTTATTATTTTCTGTTCATCATCTCTAACTCGTCGTGACGACTTTGTGACTAGGAGTCCCTCTTTGTAGCGAAGTAACGTGTTTACACAGTTAATTCGCTCAAAAACAATTGGCGCCCACCGTGGGGCCCTAGCCAAAAAAGAAGTCACGACCTAGCGAGCCACCAAATCCTCATCAAGCATGGATGCAACTCACAGCCACGTCGGAGATCTCGAGCTGAACAACAACCAGACCATCGACTCCGGCGACAACCAAAATCTCAACAACGACAACAGCTACCCTAGCAACGCCATCAACAGCGGCGGTAACGACAACCAGAATCAAGAATTGCCTCTCCAAGAAGAGCCACCAGCCAACAACAACTCCGAGAAGCAGACGGCTGAATCCAGCGCCATTGCGGAAATCCGAGCAACCATGCTTGCGCTCCAGAAAGATCTAGATAGCCAAAAAGAGGCTAACTCTAAAATTACTGAAGTTTATGGAAAACAAATTGAGGCTTTAACTAATGAGCGTAATTTGCTTCGATCTCAGGTCCAATCGGCTCCGGCTCATCATCAAAGGAGCGACGTGGTTAATGACGTAGCTCGGCGCCTGGATATGGAGGATCCCAATCTCGTCACTCCAAACGGCGCCGGACCATCAACGGGTACTCAGGTAACTGTTAACACGTTGGGGACAACTCGGGAGAGTAGTGAGGTCATCCAACTCAAGGAACGCCTCAGAGCCTTGGAGGACCGAATCACTCAGGTCCTGGGTGCTCCTCAACCGATAGCAGTAGAAAGGCGAGACGGTTACACCGACTCACCCTTTGTACCCGCTATCGCAAGAGTTAACATATCTAGAAAATATCACGTTCCTGAAATTCAAAGATATGAAGGGACTACCGATCCCGACCAGCATATAGCCGCTTTTAAGCAAGCTATGAATATTAGTACTGTCCCTTTTGAAATGAAAGAAATTGTCATGTGTCGATGGTTCGGGAACACGTTGTCTGGTCCCGCGCTAAACTGGCACTCTCATTTACCACTTGTAAGTATCTCATCCTTTGCTAAGTTAGTTGACAGGTTCAGAATCAGGTTCGCCAGCAGCCGCCATGCAAGGAAACGGTCTAGTGATCTATATCGTTTAGTCCAGAAGCCGCGTGAATCGTTAAAAGCGTTCCTTAATCGTTACAACGAGGAACTAGTAACTATTGAGGGATGCGACGCAGCCACGGCAGTGGAAGCTTTTCGGCGAGGGATATCGTCCCGAAATCCTGAATTATACCGAGAATTAACAAAATATCCTTGCTCTAACTTTGATGAAGTGCAGGTTAAAGCATTGGCTCATGTTCGCCTTGAGGAAGACGACCTCTATGCTGAAAAGGGATCAAGCCCTCAACAGAATGATCGACGGTCGGGAAAACGGGAGGCTCGGTACGCCCCCTACCCCTCGGCCGCTCATCATTCCCCACACAACAAGCCAACTGTTAACACGTCATACGTTAAAAGAAGTGAGAACACCCAGCTGCCTCCAGAATCGTCTCATCACAACTTTCGAGTTAGCGCGACAGAGATAGTCAGAACCCTTAGCACGATGGGAAACGCTGTCAAGTGGCCACGGAAGAAAGACATACCACATCATCGTAAAGATGAGTCAAGGTGGTGCGACTTTCATTTCGATCACGGTCACACGACAGAGGAGTGCATCGCGCTAAGGAAAGAAGTCGTCGACTTGCTAAGGAAGGGCTACCTCAAAGAGCTGATCTCTGAGCGCGACAGGGAGCATCTGGCCCGGAATGAGGAAAGAGCTCGAAAACCTGAATCCCCCAAGCATGCAGGAGTTATCAACGTTATCACCGGGGGGTCAGACGTTTATGGCGTGACCTATTCCGCGGCTAAAAGAATCGCAAGAGAAGCCAGACGAGAGAACCCCAAAGCTCCCATGCGTTCCAGCCATGCCGTCATGCCTATCACCTTCGACGACGTCGAAGAAGAGGAAGTTCATCATGATTGTTTAATAATATCCTTGACAATTGCAAATTTCCTTGTTAAACGTGTTTTGATTGATAATGGAAGCTCCACTAACTTGCTTATGTTGGATGCGTTGTACAGCTTAGGTCTCGGACTTAACGACATAGTCAAAAAGTCTACGACTTTGGTAGGATTCAACGGTGAATCACGCAACACGCTCGGGGAAATCTCCCTTCCAACTATTGCCCAGGGAGTAAACTATCAAGTAAAATTTCAAGTGCTAGATTGTCCCTCACCTTTTAATGTTATCTTGGGCAGGCCGTGGATCCACGGGATGAAAGCAATCCCGTCGACATATCACCAATGCGTAAAGTTCCCATCTCCTTGGGGGATACAAGAGATTCAAGGGGAGCAAAGACTCGCAAGAGAATGTTACTCAGTCACCATGAGGGCAACGACTTCCACATCCTCGAGGGCGGGAACCAGCAAGCAAATCTCCGATTAGCAATTAAAAGACTGTAAGACTTCGTCCTTCTACGTAAAGCCGGAGGCCCCTGACCTAGAGGAAGTAACTCTTGATCCGTCCGAACCTTTGAAAAAAGTCCGGGTCGGGGCAGATCTGGAGCCAACTTTGCGAGAGGGGCTGGTGGAGTTCTTACGGTCTTACAAAGATATCTTCGCCTGGGGGAATGAAGATATGATCGGAATAAATCCAAGCGTGATAACTCATGCTCTGAACGTCAATCCCAAGATGCCGCCCGTAAAACAGAAAAGGCGTAAGTTCGCCCCCGAACGAAATCAGGTAATCAACGATGAGGTAAAATCTTTACTTGAGTCAGGAAAAATCAGAGAAGTCAAATACCCTGAGTGGCTAGCAAACGTGGTAGTGGTTAAAAAGAAAAATGGTAAGTGGCACATCTGTGTCGATTTTACTGATTTAAACAAAGCATGTCCTAAAGACTCGTTCCCATTGCCTCACATCGACGCAATGGTGGACGCAACAGCAGGACACGAGTTGTTAACTTTTATGGACGCGTTTAGTGGCTATCACCAAATAATGATGAATCCTGAGGATCAAGAAAAAACGGCATTCGTAACTAATCAAGGAACTTATTGTTATAAAGTTATGCCATTCAGATTGAAAAACGCAGGTGCTACTTACCAGAGATTGGTTAATAAGATGTTTCAGGAAAAGTTGGGGGATACTATGGAGGTCTACATCGACGACATGCTCGTCAAGTCGTTAAAGGCGGAAGACCACATCGCTCATCTACGAGACGCCTTTCAAATCTTGAGAGAATACAGGATGAAGCTGAATCCAACCAAGTGCTCATTCGGCGTCACCTTAGGAAAATTCCTCGGGTATATAGTCACCCAAAGGGGGATAGAGGCAAGCCCGGAACAAGTCAAAGCTATAATGGAGCTTGAGTCACCAAAATGCGTGAAAGACGTTCAAAAGTTAACAGGAAGAATAACAGCATTGAACAGATTCATATCCCGCTCATCAGATCGAAACAAGCTATTCTACGACATCTTAAAGAAGAATAAGTCGTTCGAGTGGAAGGAAGAGCATGAGAAGGCGTTCAAAGAGTTAAAGCAGTATTTATCAAATCCGCAGGTACTATCAAAACCACGGCAAGGAGAAAAATTGTATGTCTACCTCGCCGTCACAGAAGTCGCAGTCAGCGCCGTGCTAATCCGTGAAGAAGATGGTAACCAGTTACCAGTATACTATGTAAGTAAAACATTGCTTGACGCGGAAACCAGGTATTCTCCTACAGAAAAATTAGTTCTTTCTTTAGTAATGGCTTCCATTAAGTTACGTCCATACTTTGAAAGTCATTCTATTATCGTAAGAACTAACTATCCTATGAAGAAAATCATGTCCAAACCAGAATTATCAGGTCGCTTAACGCGTTGGCTAATTCACTTGAATGGCTACGACATCTCATATGAGCCTTGAACAACGATAAAATCGCAAGCCTTGGCAAATTTTGTGGTCGACTTCACCCCTACCCCTTCACAAGAAGAAGAACAAGAAATGCTGAATGTAACAAGTAATAGCAAGTGGCTGATGCACACCGACGGCACATCAAATCAAGTTGGTGTCGGTCTGGGGGTAGTTCTGAAGTCACCAGAGGGGGATAGGATAGCCCAGGCTGTGCGATGTACATTCAAAGCTACCAATAATGAAGCAGAATACGAGGCGCTCATAGCAGGCTTACTCGTTGCCCGAGATCTTAACGTGCAGGAAATCGAGGTAATCTGTGATTCATTACTTATCGTGAACCAAGTAACAGATTCATATGTTGCCAGGGATTCAAAGATGAAAGCATACCTAGAGAAGGTGCGCGAGATTGTGAAGGATTTCAAGCATTTCGAGATCAAGCAGGTTCCTCGAGACGCTAATACATAGGCTGACGCCTTAGCTAATCTTGGATCCGCCATAGACCCACGAGAATACACTAAAATTCCCTTCGTGTACCTCGATGCACCATCAATAGTCAAGGAAGCTGACGTATTAGCAGTAAGCAGTTCAGACAGTAACCCGTCCTGGGTAACGCCTTACCTGGAATGGTTGCAGCAAGGTGTCCTGCCAGAAGACAAGGAGGAAGCCAAACGACTTAAGGTAAAAGCTTCCACATTTACGGTTAAAGATAACATTTTGTTCAAATGGATGTCATCAGGAATATACGCACGATGCGTACAAGAAAACGAAGTACAGGTGGTGTTACGAGACATACATGACGCCGAGTGTGGCAACCATGCAGGGGGTCGGAACCTGGAAAAGAAAGCAAGCAGGATGGGATATTACTGGCTCACCATGAACAAAGATGCAACGGAGTTCTCTCGTAAATGTGACGCGTGCCAGCGTCATGGACCGATTCCACATTTACCTTCAGAGTTACTTCATCCCCTTACTTCACCATGGCCATTCATGAAGTGGGGGATGGACATCGTTGGGAAACTCCCACCAGCTTCAGGGCAACGCGTTTATCTACTTGCCATGACGGATTATTTCTCTAAGTGGATCGAGGCCGAAGCCTTCAAGGAGGTCAAGGACACTCAAGTTATCTCGTTTATCCGCAAAAACATCTTAAGCAGGTTCGGGATACCATCCACTATAGTATGCGACAACGACTCCCAATTCATCAGCGACAAGACCAAAGCCTTTTGCCAGCAATACAACATTCAACTTGTCATGTCTACACCTCGCTACCCACAAGCTAATGGTCAGGCGGAAGCAAGTAACAAGGTTATCCTTAACAATCTCAAGAAGCGGCTTAAAGATGCCAAGGGAAAGTGGGCAGACGAGTTACCACTTATATTATGGTCAGATCGCACTACACCTAAGACCGCAACTGGACACACGCCTTTCTCCTTAGTCTACGGGTGCGAGGCTGTGTTACCAGTTGAGGTATCCTTGCCCACCGCTCGATATGGTCTTACTACACAAGAATCCAACATCTCTAACTTGTTACATCATCTCGACACGGTGGACGAGTTACGAGACGAAGCCTCAATTCGATTAGCAGCATACAAGCAGGGGGTGGCACGGAGTTACAACAAACGAGTTAATTCCAGAACATTTCAAGTCGGAGACTGGGTGTTGAGAAAAGTTTTTCAAAACACTCAAAAACTAAATGCAGGCAAACTTGGAGCAAATTGGGAGGGACCCTACCAGATCACTAAAATCGTAGGGCAAGGCGCATATGAGTTAGAGTCGCATGATGGCAAGACGGTGCCCAGGAGCTGGAACGCGATGAACTTGAAGCTCTATCATTTCTGAGCAAGGTATACACTTACAACATTACTTTTACATTCTTACGCGATACTCGACTCAATTACATTACGGCTTTACACAAGCCTTGACATACACGGTTCTACAAAAACTAACAAGGGACGCCTTGTGACGTTACAGGCCAAAGACAAAAGGCCCAAGCCTTACAAACAGGCAATAAGTGCACGCAAATTGACTAGTCAAGAAAACCAGATGCACGAGGCGAATGAGACAAACAAGAGTTTTTTCATACAAAGACACTCTTTATTCATATACTTGTACAATTAGTCATTATTAATACAAGTTACGACTTTTCTTTACATCTTCGCCCTCATGAGTTGCATCTTACACACTTAGCGCTATATAAATTACACTGAGATCTCTACACTAAGCTGAGTCTTCTACTAGGCTCTTACGCTTCCATCTTGACTCTAAACCTGCAAAACAAACGCAGACAAAACAAAGACAAATATGCATAATAGTGATAAGTAAGACAGGCCCCAAAAAGCACAGGGCAAGCAGTCAGGAGGCCCTAAACTAGTGGCCAAAACACTTAAAGTTTTACAGACCAACCCCAAATACGTAAGGGGTAAAACAAGTTCAAAAGCCCCAACACACTGGGGGTAGAGTACGAAGTCCTTAAAAACGTAAAACAAACAAGTTTAATCTTCCAAAGCCTTCAGGGAGTCCTTCTCCGTCGCTTCCACTTGCGCCACTTCTTGCGCCACCTTCAGAATATCATCCATCGGAGATGGATTCTTCAGCGCCTTGGCCGCGTCGGGAAACATTGCTATAAAGTCTGCTTTTTCCTTGGCAACGTCCCAACCAGTAGACTTCCCCGCAAAGTGCTCCTCCATTGTTTCCACCCGAGCCTTGAAAGAATAGAAGTGCAGATTCCTCTATCTCGCTCGCCAGGGCGGCAGACTTCTTTTGCTCATTATCAAGTTCCTCTTGATAAACCTGGGACTCTTGCTGGGCCATCTTCAACTCCTCCTGCAACTTGACGATCCTTGCCTCCATAGACGCCTTCTCCCCGGCCAACAGAGAAGATTTGTTTTTCTCATTTTGGAGATTCATATTGCAAATGGACAGTTGGTCAGGTAGGTCCTTAAACTTGTCGAAGGCAGCAAGAGAGACTTGAAGGCCCTGGGGAGGAACATCAACGCGTTACAATTCAGAATTAGAGAAAGTCAGGTAACACGCGAAAGTTTGTATTCAACTTATACCTGCCACTGAGCGGCAACGATTTCACTGAACAACTCGGAATAAGAAGGCTGGGGGTGCGGGCGCCCAGAGAAGCAGTCAACTTTTAGAGGGGTCAAGGAGTGGAGGCATGTAACGGGATCCATATCCGGCGACATCATGGTTTTAGGTAGGTGGTTCATCTTGACGCCCAAATCCTTCTTGAACGAAGCAGACTTCTTAGTTTCTGGGGCCTTAGGGGGGAGCGAGATTGCGGTTTCAGTATCCGCACTGGAAGCTGTCTCGGCCTTTCTCTTCTTTCGCGCCTCCAAGCACTCAGCAGTGGTAAGTGAAGCCGTGGAACGCGTAGCTCTGGAACCTACGACATAAAGACGTAAACGCGTTATACAAACACGCAGATATAAAAAAAATATATACAATAAAAAGAAAGAGACATGCAAATACTGGAACACCTACTTGACATCTCAATCTCGTCGGATTCTGTCGAGGAAGAAGGACCCAACTCCGGGTAAGACCTGTCGGCAATAGGAACTGCTTCAATTTGGGAAACAATCACAACAGAGCCCTTGCGCGGAACTAGTGAGGCGATTTCTTCTGCAAAGAAGAACGACAGGCAAGTTAGGATTTGAACTAGCAAAAACAAAAGGAGGGAAAAACACTACCTATGGGCCTCCAACGACTTCGCAAAGAGGACGTGTCACCCTTAAGAGATGAGATCTTCACAAAAAAGAACTTATCCGCCCAACCACGGTCGGATTTTGAGATGTTAAAAACAAAATCAGATCTTGTGCGCAGAGTCTTGAGCGTGATCCGCCCCGGACCACCTTTGGAAACGCGATAGTTCACAAAAAAATCCTCGCTTTGAAAAGCAATGCCCCGCTTGGAACACAGACGCTCTACAGAGAGCAAGATTCTCCACACTTGGGGAAGGAGTTGTCCCGGGGAGACGCCAAGCTTGTTTAGAAATTTGGTTACAAGAGGGCAAAGAGGAAAATGGTGGCCAATGCGGAAAGGGTATTCATGAAAACACACCCAATCTTTTGCATAAGAGTCAGCGAAAATCCCATCAGAAGGCAACAAAATTTCGGCGTTGGAAGGAAAGCCTACGGAGGCGGCAAACTTCCATGGGGCTTCAGAGGAAGAATTCCTCTCATAAACGCCGGTAAGAAGTTTTAAAGGAGAAAACGAAGGAGGCGAAGCAGTTTCTTTGCAAGAAGAAGCCATTGGAGAAATTTCAAAAAACAGAGAGAAGAAGAAGAGGAAAAGATCGTACCTTGAAAGAAAGCGGATTAATTGAGACTGCAAGCCATCATCACGCTTCTTAAATAGAGATTGATGGGACGTGACGCCATCACGCTACAACTTCCCAAAATAAATTCGAAATTCAAAAACCCTAAGGAAACCGCTCGCGGAAGTTTCTTGGGCTTTTTGAGGGGGTATTGTTCGGCCGTCCAAATCTCAAGCCCACAAGCATTGAACGGATAAGCCCATGAATGCTAGTGCCAACGGCAAGCAAAGCCAAGCCCGTGAATTTCGCCTTCACATTGAAAGCGGGCGTTGACTGTAGCATGGTGGAGATCTTCTAACGCCAAGTAGTAACTGCAGGTGCGATATTTCCGGGATTTGCTAGACGATCATCAACGGCTCAATTGAGAAGGAAAATCTCAATATAAAAGGAAGGACAAGGCTCCAAATAAGGACATTCGGACTACGCTCACAATCTCTCGAACAACACTTCTCATTTACGATCTCACAAGCAATTCTTACCATACTCATCTCATTCTCGTCAAATCGCAATTTCTTTATTTTCTGAAGCTTATTGTACTCAAGATCGAGCTACTGTACCCAAGAGCAACACCTGCTGATCAATACAAATCAATCACAAATCTTGCCATTCCTTCCTTTTCCTTACATTTAATTTCTGTTATTATTTTCTGTTCATCATCTTTAACTCGTCGTGACGACTTTGTGACTAGGAGTCCCTCTTTGTAGCGAAGTAACGTGTTTACACAGTTAATTCGCTCAAAACAACCATCGTAGGGTTGAGGATATTGGACCTATTTTAACAAAAAACTAGTACAAAACCGAATTAATCGAATTAATTCGGTTTGAGATCGAATTTTGATGCGAATACGCTTTTAACTCGGGAACTTATAATCCAAATTAGATAGATCAAAGTCCAAACCTATTGACCTATATATGTACTTTTATTCATACAATTTTAATTCTAAAATAGTTCTTTTCAAATTCATATTATTAATGAATATACTATTGACACATGTGAAATTTTTTCACTATTTTTCAAGATTCAATAATGACAAAAATGTATACTAATGAATAAGAAAAAATTATAAGAAATATAAAAGAAAATCACTTTGATTTCCTTATTCATATAAGGATATATAATTGAGTAAGATACTAAGTATAGAAATTGGATAAGATACCAAAATAGAAGAAGTGTCGGAGGTTGAGGATTATACTTTATGATTCGCGATCAAGTGAGAACGGCCCATACGGTGTAAAATGAGAACACCTTATGGCCGTTGGATCTGTGCAAATCAACGGACTGATTTTAACACGCAGCTCCCCCTGCTTCTAACTTGGGAAGGGCATTTTTGTCTTTTTGCGCTGTTATACTATTCATATATCTTCATTCTTCTCTACGCTCACACAGAGCGTTTGTTTTGGTGAATTGTTCATTGATCTCTTCGACTCTCTTCTCCAACACAATTGGATTGTTTTTCAACTGTATTTTCGTCCTTTGACTCTTGTTCAATTGTTTCTATGGATATAGGTAACGATTTGGGATTTTTGAAAGTGAGAATTTATGCTTTGCTAGTTTTAGGGTTTCCTTGAGCAAGATAACTGAGAGCTTGTGAATTTGACATAAGATTTGGGTGTATGATTGGTGTTTACATGATTTGATTGCATTAGAAAGTGATTTTGAAGTTTTCGATTGACCATAGAAGCTGATTATGTACGTTTGCCCGATTGCCTACCATGTGTTCGACAAAATGCCTCAACCAACATGCTTAAATTTACATGAACCGTTCAATGGATTTCAATGAACCTTTACTTGAGAGTTTATGAACCATACCGATACTCTTTGTGAACCAGGATCAACTAATCGGTTCTCTTTGAGGATGGCATACTTTGTGTTCGCTTAAATGTTTTATTGCAACTACCTTGTATTCAAATCAGTAAACTGACGGGACAAGTTGATTTTCCATAGGTTTTATATTTGTGTTCTATTGAGTCATTTATGTCTTATGTCAATACAAATTACATGAACTGCATTGGTGGAGCCCCATTGGATGATGATGAGCACGATAACGATGCTTGTCTAAGACTCATGAACCGAAAAATTAAATAGAGAGGTTGAAAGTGTATGCTTGTCTGGTTGCCCACCATGTGTTCGACAAAATGCCTCAACACATGTGTCTTAATTTACATGAACCGTTTCATGGTTTTAATGAACCTTTCCTTGAAAATTTATGAACCATAATGACATTCTTTGTGAGACAAAAGAAGAATTGTATTTGCACATTTGTAGTACTCATTATGTGTTTCAAGTCACTTTACACATAACTTAACATTTTTTTGTTAATTTCTCATCAAGCTCTGGTCATTCTAATATGTCTCATTCAAATGGTGATGCTAGTATTGATGGAGTTTAGTTGTAGGATTTTCATAATAAAACTAGTACCATTGGTGGAGCCCCATTGGATGATGATGAGCACGATAACGATGCCTACATTCTTCACTTATCACAAGATTGTTCTTATTTCATTACTACTTGTACGGTTGAATATAAACTTCAAACAATGGTTTGTTATGTGTGTTTGAGGATTCGGTTATCTTCTATGCACTTTAACATTAAATGAACTGTATATTTATACGACATGAACCTATAAGTGGAACACAATGAACCAAATTCTTTTATTTTACACAATTTACGCATTTCATATATGAACCGAGTGATTCAAATTCATGAACCATTACGTCGAATTCAATGAACCAAATAATTAAACTTCATGAACTTAAAAATAATGAACCTACAAGTGGAACACAATGAACCTATAAGTGGAGTACAATGAACCTTTTTGGTGAAAATCAATTTATTTACAAGTTTGTCACCGTTTTTTCCGTTTTCCTTATATCCTCCTTTAATCTCTACCGTCAGATCCGAAGGATCTAACGGTAGAGATTGTTTCTCATTTTACACTATAAGGGTTATTCTTACCTGAACCAAACTCTATAATTTATAAGTACAATTATCCCCTTCTACCAAAAAATAGAGCAAATATCCCTTGATGAATTAGTTCCTCATATTCCTTTATTTGGTGCTTTTTGGCCAAAAACCTAACCTCACATGTAGGGTGTAGCTATGTAGTATATAATCCGTATAGTATAATACATTAAGCCATTCTTCATTTTTGTGGATATTTATTGCCTAAAAACAACCTTACACGAAAGTATATGATTATTACATTATAATTGCAGTCGATCATTTTTAGCCAACAACCTAACTTTTCTTGTGAATATCTATGTGTTGGTGCTACTATAATTTATACATGTACTAAGAACATATTAGTATGCCTTGTCCTTTTAGTTTGTACTAATTAAGATTAAAGAAATAATTTTGGAATGTCACAACATAGGTGGTGCATAAATCGTGAAGGAGTGGGGGTCCTTATGATGGTTGAACCTGGATTTGTTTCCGGCAACATGCATAGAGTTCCCGTTTCCTAGGATATGTCTGACTTCTCAATGATTAATTATAAGAAATTAGACAGAAAGGGTCCTTATTAAGAATTTTTCTTCGTTCTATAGACGTTGATCGAATTTATAATTTCCAATATAAATTATATAGATTGTGGAAAGTTGACATTCGATCAGATTATGACCAGCTTGAAATTTATGTCGAATTCCTTCTCAATGTATGTTCTTTGGACTTGGCGTTGCGTCCAAGTTTTGGTATCAGGATAAATCGATATGAAAATCTATACTATCTATATAATTTTGTGTACATGGGGATATTTAATATCCTCGTGACACATTAATGAGTATAAAAAGTAATTATTTGAAAGAATGTTTTATTCTATTAGAAATATATAACAATTAGTATTTTATTTTCTAGAAAAAACTAAAAAGTAAATACAAAAGGTGATCATTTGAAAAATATATTTATATTGAAAACTATTTTTTTGTCAAAAAGTAATCATTTGAAAGAAAAAATTATTGTATTAGCACATATAAACTAAAAGGTAAATACAAAAAGTGATCATTTGAAAATTATATTTATATTAAAAACTATATTTTTTGTCAAAAAGTGATCATTTGAAGAATAAACTATAGTATTAGAAATGTATAACACTTAGTATTTTATTTTCCATAAAAACTAAAAAGTGAATACAAAAAAGATCATTTGAAAACTATATTTATATTGAAAAATATTTTTTTTTGTCTTGGAAACAATATTGTATATTAGTATTAGAAATGTATAACAATTAGTGTTTTGTGTCCATATAAAACTATCTATTACATAAAACTAATTATATAACAATACATTTTATTAGTAATTTATAGTTAAATTAATGATGTAAGGTGAAAGGAAGAAGCTTGATAGATTTGAAAAGAGCACTATCAATTTGCATACTAATTTAAAAGGAGCATCATCAATTTGGTAACGTTTTGTTTTCAAAGCTTTCAAACCTTCACCATTGCACAAACTCTTTCATATACACTCAATCAGTACTTCTTTGTATCTCAGTTTATATGAACCATTATTTTTCTATATATACTGATTTGACTAAATTTGTTGCCTAATTAACTAAAAATTAATATTATGATAAGACCAGTTGGTTTGTATCATCTTAATGGTCGGATGTTTAGAATCCAAGGCAAGGTAAAAATAGAAAAACGTTACCACTATTATCTTGCATTAATCCTAATTCAAATGCTTAGAATCCAAGGCAAGGTAAAAATATAAAAATGTTACCAATATTATTATTCTTATTAAGAACAACTTAATGGCTTTCATTATCCTGTAACGGTCATTAACTATTAGGCCCTAAAATTGATCGGTTACGCACATGGTCATTATTAGGCCCTAAAGTCCTAATTCAAATGCAAAATCCTATAATGATCAGCCCTAAAAGGTTGATCGGTTACCACTATTATTACTACTTAAATACTCTTCACTATCACAAAACACTCCTCTCTCACAAAATCAAATAGTTCTAGACATGCATTTTCCTTTTAGAAGATCAAGTGTAAGATAGTGTATTTTTTCTGAATTTTAATTGAAAGCTACCACCTCCCTCTTTATATGTAGAGAGGATTTAGATCCAAATGTTCACCAAATTTCATTGGATTTTCCTTTCTAATAACGAATTCATCTCTTTATTATTTGTTGCCCTATGATTTTCATTTTGATTGCAAATAATTATATAGTACATGTTTTTTGTGTAATTGCTCATTGATTTATGATATAGTATTCAAGGTTTAGTACTAAGATTTTGATTTTCTTCAATTTGTCATGTGATGAACAGAAGATATTGAAGTTGTGAGAGTTCTTATCGACTGATGTTTGTGCTCGACGATTGGTTACTTTAGAATTCATGTTGCACTATATGGTAATTTAGCTCCCCCTTTTAATCAAATCAACGGGTTGTTATTTTCAAGCTTTATAGGTATCTTCTTTAGAGGATACCTATCATTTTTTTAAGGTAATGCTTGGAGAGCTTCGCAAAGGTAATCAAAAGCTATCACCCCCTCTCTACAAAGGATACCTATATCTCTTCTTTTTTCATCTAAATTCAAATTTCTAAATTTCAGTAATATTAGTTTAATTAATTTGCACATAAAAATGAATAGCTCTCCTAAAATACATACAAAATGAACAAATTTCGGATTAAATATTTAATCTATAGAAATGAGATTGAATAAAAATGATTTTTTCATTTCAACTCCTTTACCTTTATGTCCTTAGTTAGAGAAAAAATGTTGATATTAGAAAAACATTTTTCATTTTACCTAAAAAAATCAATACATGTATTATAAACATATTGAGTGCACATGTAGTGAAGGAATAAAATAAATATCTCAAAAAATTAGATTGAGTGCAATGTCTTTTGGCATTCCAATAATTAAATTGGAATTTTAAACATATAAAATTAGTTGTTACCCTTTTTAACAAATTTCAAAAATATAAGTATCCTGTATGTACTATTATTTAATCCTCTATTTTAATTATTACAAAGTAATAGGTTAATGGACATGGTGATTTGATACTAATAAGTCATTTATGTTACAACATTATCTCCTAAATTAAATTGTCTATACTCCGTATAAAATTGAAGGTATTGCTAGAATATGTAACACACCTACGAAGTATTAATGCAACATACTATTTATATCTAGAAAGGAGACTAATTGAGCAATTACGTGTTACAAAATGAATAAAATATCATCTTGAAAAAAAGCACTAACATTGTACCCTATAAAATATCTAATAAAGAATGCATAAGCTAAATAGCTTTAAATTTTGTAAGTTAATGTGTGATATAACATACTAAAAACTATTAGAGAGATTTTTTGGGAAACAAAATTTGATTTATATATATATATATCAAGTGTACATACTTAAAATTTAACTATTAATTTTCTATTTTTACCCTTCATAAATATCTTGATATTTTATATTATCTTAGATTTTTCTACCAAATAACTTTCATAATCACACCCTATAATTTATATATGAAATCATTCAATATGCTTAAATTATGTTTAATAACAAATAGTTCAAAATTTCTATATATACAATTTTTTATAATATGAACCCGTGCATATGCACGGGCCCGATCACTAGTACATTTAAAGACAAAAGAAAAACTGTACGTAGACCAATAAATACTGAGAAAAGACACTAGTGAGGCTAAAGACACCATAAAAAAAATAGGAAAAAAGGCTCAAAATAATCTCAAGTTTGAAAATCATTACCAATGATCCCAATTATCACAATATTAACCAAAAACGATGTGAAATCATTTTTCGACAAGTTTTCCGGTGGAACAGACAATACGGCGATCGAAAATATATCAACAAAGTGTATAATACGGAGTATTAAGTTGTTATGTCAGATTTTCGATCCCCGCATCATTGATTCCACCGAAAAACTCGTCGAAAAAAGGTTCCGGATTGTTTTTGGTTAATTTCATGATAATTCGGATCATTGATGGTGCTTTTCAAATTTGAGATTATTTTTGATTGAAAGTTAAAACTTGAGATTACATTGAATCATTTTTCATAAAAGACAAAGAAGCAACTCTGCGAGTTAGAAAAAAAATTGCGCACATGCATATAAAAATAAAAGTGTTGGAGAGTAAGATACTAAGGAGCCGATGACCTAAGAAGGTGTAACGAGATGCCTAGAGAAATACACCACAAAAATGACATCTAGATTTTTGTCTCGAACCGTAATCTAAAGCCCGACATGCCCATCGGAGCTTGAAAAGAGAGAGAATTCAAGCTTGCATGATTATTAATTATTACCTTGAGAGTTCGAAATTCTTTTACTTATAATGACTAAAAATATAAAGATGTGGTGTGTGATTCTGGCAAAATAATGTGACAGTATGTTGCTTATACACTTACAATTCTCTGTGTTTGTCTAGATCAATTAATCAAATAATGTGACGGACTGACTGGCAATTGCCTACACACTTTCTGCCTAAATGAATACATTTGTGTGTGCAAGACAAACCTGTTTATTCAAGCTAACTAACATATGGCGTTCACATTCTGGGGTAAACGCTTAATTATATGACGTTCATTTGCACGTACCATGGACATAAATGAAAGATGTTTTCGAGCTACCTAACATATTAGTCGTGTGATATTCACTTATTCAACCTAACAGCATATGGCGTTCATTTGTACCATACATGATATGAGAGATATTTTCGAGCTAGTATGTATCGTCTTGGCTAAGTCAGTTCGACCCGGGTCACGTACCTATCAATTGCAAAAAAATTTGTTGTCCACTGGTTCATTCTGCTCAACCCGGATCGCACACCTATTGATTGCATTTCTTATACCGATCTTTATCTAATCTTATATTGATATTTATTGATAAATTATAATTTTAACGAGCACTCTTACTAGTTAGTAGTGATAAAACCAGTTCAGCTGGTCAATGCTAAGGTAGTTACAAATTGAAATATACTTGGTTGGTTCATGGTTGCATTTTGACTTTTGAGCCGATATCAAATCTTAATACACCAACACAAGAGCTCTAAACAATGACAACTTGAACAAATTCAAGTACTCGCAACAAACCAAACTAAAACAAACACAAAATTTACCCACTTCCCCAGCGAAAAAATTTGATAAGTAGGCAATTTGGGGAGATTTGTGGAGTGGGTAGTCGGCCTTAAAATGTTATGTGCTAATTAGTCGTTTTTCCGAAAATACCCCTGGTCAAAAAAAAAAATTACATGCGTGCCACCGCGTCCCACCTGAAATCCTGTCATCGGAAATCCTGTCACTGGAAGATTGAAAACAACTTGTCACCATGCATAAAAACTTGTCATCGCTTAGAAAAACTTGTCATTGCGTAGAAGACTTGTCACCCCTTATGAAAAACTTGTCATTGTGTAGAAAACTTGTCATCCCTTACGAAAAACTTGTCATTGCGTTGAAAAACTTGTCATCGCGTAGAAAACTTGTCATCACTTATAAAAAAACTTGTCATATCAACCAAAAAAACTTGTCATAGCGCACAAAAAACTTGTCGTCACGTACAAAAACGTGTCGTTGCGTCCAATACTTATCATCACTCAACCTGTCGTCACATACAAAAAAAACCTATCATCACGTACAAAACTTGTCATTACCCTAACTTGTCATCACGTATGCAACTTGTCGTCAGAATTTATTAAAATGCCTATGTGGGATTTGAACCCACATTATTGTGCGTTAAGCACGTTGCTCTACCATTTGAGCTAATATGCCATAATTATAAGTCATATATAGACAAATTTAACAATGCAAAAGAAAATCAACTTGTCACCAAAACCCGTAAAACCAACTTGTCATCCCTACACCCGTAAACTCCACTTGTCATCACCAAAACTCATATAAACTTAACTTGTCATCACCAAAACCCATAAAAATAACTTGTCATCACCAAAACCCATAAAAAAAAAACAACTTTTCATCACAACATCCATAAAACCAACTCGTAATCCATCAGTTCATAACAACATATTATGCCAGTTCAAGAACATGTAAATTAACTTAATTGTAGTTTTATAAAACAATAAATGAAATTCGTCCGTAAAAATGGAAAAAGAATATGGCAATTTGCCAAAGATCATATAAGACAAAAAAACATGATGAGCTTCCTTGATCAAGACATGATTAATTTCAATCACCAGAAGCATATATGCAATAATAACATAAAATTGAAAAATTGCCCCGATCTCTTTAGTTAGACAATTCTAAAACAACAAATTAGAGAAAAATAGAGAATGCATCGGAATATTTAATAATACAAACCATTTCGTTGCTTTTCTTTCACTCTGTCAAGCTCTCTTTCATCCTTGTCTCTGCAATGAATTTCAAAAGCTTTAACACTCTAGCAGCTCACGTCCTAGAGAAAGACTAGCACACTAAGCACACATAAGAGTTCTTGAAAGTAGAAGCAAATGTTTTCGATAGTTAACCCTAGCACTGAATCGGATAAACATCACATTGATAAACAAAAGATGGAGGCGAAGACCAGCAAAAACGAAAATAGAAATCGCACGAACAGGCTCAAATCAAGCGAAATCAGCAAAATCAAACGAAAAGGATAGAGGGGCATATCACCAAAACAATACCTAGCAAATCTTATAAAGTCGGAGACGGAGGAGAGGAACCAACCCGATCTCGTCGCCTCCGGCCAGATCTCGTCGCCTCCGGCCAAGATCTCGTCGCCTCCGGCCTAGATCTCGTCGCCTCCGGCCAGATCTTATCGTTTCAGCCCCGATCTCGCTAGATCCCGATCTCACCGCCATCGCGTGTGGAGGAAGGTGACGCCGGATCGGAGGAGGAGGTCGAGGTGGAAGCAGTGGTCGGAGAGAGGGGCGAAGTCTTCAGATCTGGGGGCGAAGTCTTCGAAGAGAGGGGTGAAGTCTCCAGATCCGAAATTGAGAGGGATCGGGAGAGAGAAGACGAAAGAAGAAAAAAAATGGGAGGAGAGAGAAAATAAAGGGATATGGGATTTTTATACAGACTATTTAGTGAGTCTTTTATAAAAAGAGTCTAATTAATTTCTAAATGTCTGAAAACAGGTTCCATCACCCCCTTCCCTCCTTCCCCAGCATCATTTCAAACTCTCAAGAATTTGCATACACAGACTACACCTAACTTATTCCCTTTTCATCAGTCACAAGTAAGCTTGAGCATGCTCAGGCTTGTGACTGTACTCATAATCAAGGTGCACAAAAGCTCTCTCTATCTCAGGCAAGTGCTCAAGCTTCTCCTGCAGGGACTCCCCAATGTCGTGCGCCTCCTGCAAGGGCATGCTAGCCGGCAAGACAATGTCTACCTCCACAAAGTAGTGTGACCCGAACGTGTACGCCCTCACTGTGTCTATATGCCTTATCGACTTGTGGTGGTTCCAACACAGGTATGTGAGCTTCCTCAAGAAATCAGGAGTCGCAGACCTCCCTACTAGGGAGTTCACGTTGTCTAGCACCGTCATTGACCAGGTACGGATTGTGTACAGTGCCAGCTGCAGCAAGAAGGAGAACAGCTTGTAACTATGCACACCGGATGAATGAAATGAACTACAATTGTGAGGATTCCTCTGAATCAGCTGAATAGCAAGATGCTTGCTTTCAAAAAAAATCTATACTTACAATGATAGCTCCAACAGGGTCCATCCAGTCACTAAAATAGTTGGCCAAGAGTGCAGCAATGAGTCCAATAACATTTGTGATGACATCAAAGAAATGATCTTGGGCATAAGCTTTGACGATCTCATTAGTGAAGGAGCGGCAGTAAAGAACTAAGAGTAGTTTGACCGCCGTCACAGATAGCATGATTCCAATAAGCCATCCCTCTTGGTCTTTAGTCAAGGATAGCCCGTTTTCCTGGAAAATGAGGATGCATCTCATCGGATGTAATACACTGATACTCATAGGAGAGCTGTGAAATATAACTACAAGTTTAGGGGCTTACACCAGATACTAGCTGCCTTAGTGACTCCAATATAATTTGCAGCCCTAAAGTAGCCATAACGGAAGCGAATACGAGAATTCCCTGGATGTCACACAGAAGAAGGAAAAGATGAGCAATTGGAATGGAGACAAAAATCATTTTTGCTGATATCTAGCAATGCTTAGGAATGAAAACAGCTATAACTTGAGCTCGACAAAATAGCAACATGGGAATGGCTGATTACATTATAAGAAAGTGATCCACCCGCCTCCGACTGAAATGCAAATTTATCTTACAGAGAACAAGAGCCTCAACCAAGATGAAAAGGCAAGGTAAAACACCAACAGAAACAAGAAAATAAAAACATGTATACACATGATATCACATTATATAAGGAAGGGAGTTGAGACACAGGGATACTAGAAGCAATTGTTTTTGACAAATAAATAAAAACTCAGGAGCATCAACTACAAAGAAGCATCTACAGAAAAGAAGCATCAACTTCAAAGGGAAAGAGAATAGGATTGTAAAATAAAAACTCAGGAGCTTGAAACAACTTGTTGGTCTGCACTCTTCTTGATCTAAGCTGACTAACTCCAACAATTTTTGGGTCAGAAGCGATAGGAGCTTTTAATTTTTTTACATGTGAAGCCCATAAGATAGTCCTTGGTAGCTATTTCAACTTAAACTTATACATCTTGTTAACCTTGCATAAAAGATAAGAAGGCAAACGTTCATATGGATACTTTGACAAACTATGATGGAGGCTTTAATCAGGGAGAGCCGATGAGAATAAATAGTACCAAAATCACATCCAAAAGAGCTCAATGATCAACACGGATGCACGACCACACAATACATTCAATATATGTCACCCAATAATATAAACACAAGATAAATGGAAGCATGATCACTAACCAATGGCTGCATACGTTTCTTTCCAATGGGATACTGATATGGGTTATGGGTTGACATGGAAAATGCTGTGAACCATAGGATAAAACCAGAAAGAAGATCAAGAAGAGAATCCAGTGTGGATGCAATAATTGCAAGAGAGCCACTTCTGACTGAGGCATAGACTTTAGCAGCAAAGAGAACCATGTTAGCCACGTTTGATATTCTAATTGCAAGTGTCTCACTTCTAGCCAGATTCTCTTGTTCTTCCTGTGAGCAAGGAGTCGATAGCAGTATGAGCAACATGAGATTTCAGTACTGAAGAGAACAGTTACAACGACACATGACAATAAGCAAAAGGCTAATCAAAGGGTAAAGATGAACCTTGGACATGCCAGGCATAAAGCCACGCTCTGCCAAAGCATCCATTTCATTGAAACCCTCCAGCATTTCTACTTGTTGCTGATAGTACTCGGCCACATCATCCTCCGGGCCTGGATCCAAATGATGAGAAATTAAATTAACTTGCAAACCAA
The DNA here is from genome assembly GCA_934048045.1 of Polygonum aviculare. Lineage (NCBI taxonomy): Eukaryota > Viridiplantae > Streptophyta > Magnoliopsida > Caryophyllales > Polygonaceae > Polygonum > Polygonum aviculare. Next base: position 26,713,141 of record OW204025.1, read on the forward strand.
CAAAGCACAATTCCAAAGTTTGTTTCAAGCAAAACCAAAAATAAGGACTAGGCAAGGCAGACTGAATGAAAGGAAAGTTAGACTTGTCCGAGACCTGCAATCATACATACATCATATGTAAAGCACAGACAAAAGGCTGTCCCCTTCTGTAAGAGTAAAAGAAAGCATGTATGAAGTTATTAAGGGTAAAGCAGACAAACACATGTTTCTCCATATATAACCAACCAGACTTTGAAGATGAAGACATAACAGAATAGGAAATTATTCTACCTGGTCCGGTCTCACCATCATTATACAGATTTGTATGTTCATTTGCAGCATGCTTACGTCTATGCAAGCATGCCACTTTGTTGCAGTTGAACACAAGAGGCAACAATGAACAATTAAACATCAGCGATAAGAACTGATAAATCATCTCGATTCCTCTCTTTGACTCCTCCTAACAAATGCCCTCTTCACAGTTCATAGACCAACTGAAAACAGCTGCAAGCCCTGTCAAGCTATATTTATAAAGTCCTCCTTGAGAACAAAAACCAGAATTGAGCATTTCTATTTGCAACCTCCTTTAGTGTACAGTAAATGAAAAACCATGTGCCAAATACCCAGCATCCATACCACCCAAAGTGGTAATTAGAATTTTACACTTTGCTCACAGACCCTCCATCTAGAATCTGACAATCCCAAAAGAAAAAAAACAAACCACTCAATCATAGTGAACTAGTAGATGTAGATCTGTAGGTCATAATCACAAACAACAGCCACAGAATACAAGCATCATCTAAAAGAGCCTCTTAGCAAAAGCATCCAATTCAACAAAGCTAAACAGAGGTATCAAATACCCAACCACTCAATCAGCGTACAACTCCAAAACACTTTGCTTTTTGACAGACTTGCACCAATCCAAAAACCCACACAATTCAATCACTCTCAAAAGCTATAAATTCCTCCAATCATTATTATATACACGAAAACGAGAGGAGAATTGCAGACTTAAAAAATCACCTAAGACACCAAGACAGTCGTGGAATTTACGGGGTTTCGGCTTGAGCTCCGAAGACAACTGAAACCCGTCGAAGTTCAATCGCCATGACTGGTCGCCAACGCAGACGCCGTCATCGGAGGCGGATTCCGGCGTCGGAAGCAGCCGCTCGTCGGAACCGTCGAGGTCCAAGTCGAGTTTCAATTGGTCGACCATTTATCCGGCCTCCGCCGGAAACCCTATATACCGCCGACGAGCAAGTGTTGGTCACAAAAGGCGAAATCTTTTGGAGTGGATTGGAGAGATACGGAGGGATTTCCGCTTTTTTTGGTCGCGAAAGGCCGAATCTTTCGAGCCACCGTTTGGGACTTTCTTTCTTGTATTCGTTTCGTTTCTGCAAATTGCAAAGAATCCCGTAAAAGGAAAAATTTTACAAATCGACCACCGTGATTAAATTTGAATCAAACACCTCTACGAAAATACCTTCAATCTGTTATAACTTGTGATGTAAGAAAAAAAGGTTACAATGGTGTCTTAGGCTCCGTTCGGCTGGTCAGAAAAAGAAGCTAGCTGGAGCTTTTTCTAGCGTTTTTTTGCCAAAAAAGTTACCCTTAGGGGGTAGGAGCTTTTTAAAAATGCTAAATAAAAGCTCCCACTAGCTTCTTATAGCATTTTCAAAAAGCTTCTACCACATAGGGGTAGCTTTTTTGGCAAAAAAACGCTAGAAAAAGCTCCAGCTAGCTTCTTTTTCTGACCAGCCGAACGGAGCCTTAATAGAACGTAAGATATCTAGTGGGTTAGTGGCTCTGTAACTTTAGATATGCCTACTTGTTGCCTTCTTTTCTAAATGAAACATGCAATTGCACAACAATATGCATTAGAGACCTCAAAGGGCAAGTAAACCTTATACAAATGCAAGACCATGAGTTCTATGTTTGGAAATTGGAAAACTTACGTATTTATACAATCATTTAAAACTATTATAGCTTCCATTTATGTTTGGAATAACGGTACCGATGAAACTCCAAGAAGGGAGAGAAGAATCACTAGGATGATGTCAAACCTTGTCGTGTTTACGAGTATACTTGAACAAGTCCGAATATGAGTCTGAATTAAAAAGGCGACTTTTTAAAATTGTAAAAACGATTTTCCAAGTAGGTGTCACAAATATAATTTTTCAAGTAGGTGTCCCAAATATGCTTGTCTTATATGATTCATACTTTAATCTTAACTTTGACTTGATCTTGAATATCGAAGTTAACATTATAAAGACCGTCCACTTGATTCGAACCCCAAGAGCCATTATTCTAACAATACCATTAATGTATAGTAAACACAAGCGATAATCTACACATATATAAATGTACGGGAAGCTTCGTTTGTCAGCCGTTTATTTTACAAATTTAGTACCAACAGTGTTTTTTTAAATCTGCCCCGTTCAATGAATTCAGTACTCGTTCATTAAATTAGCTTTTTCTTATATGCCCTGTTCATCTAAACCTGATATCTAATCTACACGGGTTTTCGTTATCATTAGTCCTCATCCTCTCCTTCTAGCTCCTCGTTTTTCATCAGCGTTCGCTGCCTCGTCCTTCGCTGCCTACCCCGTTTATGATCCGCATCCTCCTTCTCATCCTCTCCTTCTAGCTCCTCGCTCTTCATCGGAAGGTTTCGTTCCCGCCGGTACCCACCATGGCCTTCGTCTGGTCCACAGGTCAGTGTTACGCTTCCTAATTTTGGGGATTCGTTAGGGTTTCATCGGGTTTGATCTTCTTGTTCCCAAATTCCAGTTCTGAGCCTCGATGGGTTGGTAGCAGCCTGGTGCAGTTCGGGAGCCGGCCAGAATCTCCTCCGCCGGTAGCCTCCGCCCTTCCAGGTTTCGTTTCAATCGTTTTTTGGGGATTATTTTGGGGGATTCTTTAGGATTTCGTCGGCCTTCGTCGGCCTTCGTCTTATTGGATTTCGGTTTTAGTATGCTACTGAACTTTCTTCGTTTTTGCACAATAATCGCCAAATTCTAGCTCCCTGCTTTCGTGGTTCCTAGGGTTTGTGTTTGTTATTTTTATTCGGATCGGAAGTGCGATTGTTCAGGCTTCGATTTCTTCCGTCTTGCCTTAATTAAATTCGTATTGTCTTTTGCTTTGCTAGGTTCCTTTGCACTTAAGAAGTTGTGAGGTTCCTCAATTTCCAATTTCGAAACTGTATTGACCTTGCGTTGGACTCTAATCGGGTATGAAGTACTTTCTCTCTTTCTATATTTCCTCTTTATAATTATATTCTGTTTGTGTAACATGCTTTGTCAATTTTAACTTTAATTTGCTGTTGTCTTTGTTTTCCAGATTTTGATCCTACGTGTGTGAACGCTGAGAACATTGACATGCTATTTCTTTGAATGATATCTTTGTTCAAGAAGTTAAACACGCGTATGAGAAGCTCTCAATCGGTACTGCTTTTAAACATCCTTTTTGTGTTGATTTATGCATTGCAATATTATCTAGGGTTAAGTTCTTGTTTACAATTGATAATCAACTTTGTAGGATATAATAGCCAGATTTTGAGAATTGCAATCGTTTGTTGAGAAGTAAAATCTGATAAGAATCATGTCAATTGTTTGAGTTTGCCGTTAATTTTCTGTTCCAACTTTCACAACAATATTCCAAGGATAAATTACGCATCTAAATCCCAGTTCTTGATGTTGCTCTGCTTCATTCATCATTCTTGCTTGATCAAACGACTAAACTTGTTATACATGCCTCTGTAAGAATTCTTCATGCAGTTCACCACCGTAATAGCATACTTTTGTAGTTTTCTCTAAAAATATTGTACTGTTGCTTTATTGATCAATGTTTGCTAATATTTCTTTATTAATGGACTGACTTGTTTTTGTGGGTAACCATGTATTCAGGCACTGAACCTCAAACAACTGATTTTATAAAGGTCAGTCAGGTTTATTCCATTATATGACCAGTTCTTGTTTTCGTGTTCTTTTCTATCTATATTTTATGGATGTCCCTTTCCATCTAATTCTAATGGTGTGCTGTTTTGATGTACCAATGAGTCGAATTATGATGTTGGTAGCATTTTTTTTTATGATTTTTGCTAATTGCAGACTTTGTGCGAAATAGGCTTGAGCTGTCCTGAAATTTCGATTTCTTCCGTCTTGCCTTAATTAAATTCGTATTGTCTTTTGCTTTGCTAGGTTCCTTTGCTATACTCGTCCTCCTACAACATAGCGTTCCTCCGACTTGAGAAGTTGTGAGGTTCCTCAATTTCCAATTTCGAAACTGTATTGACCTTGCGTTGGACTCTAATCGGGTATGAGGTACTTTCTCTCTTTCTATATTTCCTCTTTATAATTATATTTTGTTTGTGTGACGTGCTTTGTCAATTTTAACTTTAATTTGCTGTTGTCTTTGTTTTCCAGATTTTGATCCTAGGTGTGTGAACACTGAGAACATTGACATGCTATTTCTTTGATTGATATCTTTGTTCAAAACTTTGATTTGTGGATGTCCCTTTCCATCTAATTCTAATGGTGTGCTGTTTTGATGTACCAATGAGTCGAATTCTGATGTTGGTAGCATTTTTTTTTATGATTTATGTTAATTGCAGACTTTGTGCGAAATAGCCTTGAGCTGTCCTGAAATTGACAATCTTTTTCTGTAGCCAGGCAGGCAAATATTTTATGTATCAGCAGTGTTGCACCATTAATCACACATTATTTTCATGCTGTTATACTTTTTTTTTTATTGGCTTATTGCTTGATGAATGGTTGTTGAACGAACTGGATTATACCACTTTTGTTCATCTTCTCACTTTCTATTTTTTTAACAAGCACAGATGCATATAAAGATGAACGAATGACACTTGTGAAAGTTGGGGGTGCTTATCAAGCTAAAACTGCTCTTACATAGAAAAAGGTTAGTTATTTTTGCTCAGCTACAGTTCCAAAGTCCCTTTCCTCATGTGTTATCCTTCTTCATAATCTGGATAAAGGTGAGAAATACTTTGAAAACTGCTGTATGTTCTGAATGACAACCCTACCTTTATTTTTTTTGTATTCTAACATTGTAATCACAACGTCTTGCACTAAATAGGCCTTTACAGGCTATGAATGTTGGTCCTATGAGCATTCCAATGACAACCCTACCTTTATTTTTTTTAAAAAAGGTCCTCTTAAAATGTATATAAGCATAATATCATTAGTTACTTTACTACTGAGATTGAGATTGAGATTGGAAATCGGAATGTCTTTTATGGTTGCGTTTTAGTTTGTATTGCTTTTCACATCTTCCTTTTTCTGCACACCAGCTGGTCGACGATATTCATCAATCGCCTAGACCGCGTCTCATCTCCGGACTGGTTCCTTTCTATCGTTACCCCTCCTTCCGATGTCAGACTTCTCTCTCTCCACTGATAAACAGGAAATATTGGATTCATTCTCCGCTGTTGTCAATGCTGAGACTGTTTCTGTTGCGGTTTCTTGTCTAGAGGTTATGGCTTTTTCCTGGTGTTTTATCCCCCCTATTGTACTGTTAATGCTCTGGCTGATATTCTGTATTTGTTTTTTCTTATTGCTTCGTTATGGTCTTCCTTTTTTTAGGCGACACGCTGGCAGCTTGAAGATGCATTGAAGTTTTTTTATTCGGGTTGCTACTACTCTTTGCTCATTGGTCATCCTAATTTGAGGTTGCCACTTCCTTCATTTCCCGTTGTAGTTTTGTTGCTGTATTATTGACAATTTCATCTATTTTGGTTGGCCATGACTTTACATTTTATGATGTTTCAGTTCTTCTGTCTCGGGGCCCTTATTGTCTGCTGCTCATGGCCAGGTAAGCTCTTTTGTTTCTAAGCCGTTTTCTGGCTTAAATTTCTTACCCTCATTGTTTCTGTTGGGTTGATCACAATGCTTTTGTTTCTTTATACTCTATGCCGCAGTGTTCGTCAGGTGCAATGCTACCTCATTCTTGCCCAATTGCGCCGAATCCTCCTGACCCTTCGACATCCTTTCTTCCTGAGGTCCTCTGATTTCAATTGAGCAGAATTTGTTTGTTACGTTTGCATCTACGGGTTGCTTGTTCATTATTTGTTCCATTTCTATTTTTAAAATAGCTACTTTATATTCTTGTTTCCTGCTTCCTTCTCTTAGGTTTGTCTGCCCTTGAATGCTGGAACGCTTGAGAAGGATTTCTTTTTCCGCCGTAAGCGGCGTACGCGTTCTGAGGTTGTTATTTTGTAAGCTGGCGTTTTTTGCTTTTTTTTTCCCAACTTGTTTATCTTTTAGTTTTGCTTACCTTTTGCAGATTGAAGCTGCTGAGGCTGATCCTTTAAATCAGCCTATCAGTTCTGTTGTTGCCTGTCGCCGTAGACGACCACGGCCTGAGGTTTTTTTCCGTCTCACTTTTTTGTAGACTTCTTTGTCATCCCTTCATTTGGTTGTTCCTTTCTCTCTCTTTGCTTTCAACTTTGATGTTTTCCCTAACTGTGATACTATATTTAGATCGTTGCTGCTACATCGAATCTTCCTTGTTCATTGCCACATGCAGAAGACCGCCTTCCAATGGCCATCAACGCTTTACCCGCCGCCACTGAGGTACATTCATCGAGGACTGCTTGTTTCGTGTTTTTTTGTTTCCTATGTTCTATCATGCTATTTATTACTCTGTCGTCTTCTTGCTGTTACTTATTCTTTTGTTTTTTTGGGTTATTATATTAGCCTACTCTTCTTTCTTTGTTTTCTGTATATACTACATATGGTGTTGTATTTGCATTTGTCGATGCCGTTGTTTTATAGGGGTTGTACATCTGTACTCCTTGTTTGTGCTATTACTGTCTTTGCATATTCTGAGCCCTTTTCCTTGCCGTTCGTTAAAGTTTCTATCTTCATTTTTTTTTTCATACATTTGTTTCCAACGTTTGCACCTTAAATTTCTTACCCTCACTGTTTCTGTTGGGTTGATCACAATGCTTTGGCTTCTTTATGCTCTATTCCGCAGTGTTTGTCAAGTGCAGTGCTGCCTGGTTCTTGCCCAATTGCGCAGACTCCTCCTGACCCTTCGGCATCCTTTCTTCCTGAGGTCCTCTGATTTCACTGAATTTGTTTGTTACGTCTGCCTCTACATGTAGCTTGTTCATGATTTGTTCCATTTCTCTTTTTTTAGTAGGCACTTTATATTCATATATCTTGCTTCCTTCTCTTAGGTTTGTCTTATCTGCACCACGTCCTCCTTGCTTCGCTTCTGTGTCATCTTATCTGCACCTCCTTCCGTCCCTCTCTCTGCTGGCCTCCACCTGTACCTTATTTGCGTTTTTCTCTCCCGATGAAAATCAGATCTGCGGCTCTTCACTTTTGCTTTTCCTGATTTCGCTTCCCCATTTCCGGTCTGTAATTGAGCTTGCTCTCTAATTCCGTTGCGCAGTGACAACGCGAATCCAATACGCTCCAGATTTGATGTGGCCGCACCCTAGCTGTTCGCCAGATGTCCTGCTGCCGGTGGAAAATCGGTAAGCAGATCTGTTCCCAAATTCGCGTTTCCTTGTCCCTGCTATGGTTTCTAACTCCATTACTTCGCTTCAGGAGGTCGCCGCTTCGCCTGGTTCCGTTCTTACCATCATCATCAACCCCTGCCGCTGGGTCCTTGCTTCTACTCGGACCTTTGCTCTGTCCTTTCCGGATGCTTACTTTGTGGGTTCTTTCACGGTGTGGTTCCCGGTTCTACCTCGAGTGTGTACTCCTCCTTCATCTTTCCCTTTTTTGTTTGTATAATTTTTTGTTTGTATAGTCTCCTCTGGTTCGTTGCCCCAAATGTGGCCATCTCTTACCTAAGCTTCCTCCGCACTCTGTCTACCGTTGTAGTAGTTGCAACGCCTATCTTCAAGGTAACAATTCTCTCATTCTGCGTGTCAATCCGTTTGCTTTGCTCTCTAATTTTTCTGATTTTGAGGTGTGAACTTCGGCCTTGCTGAATGTGCAGCTGAGAAAGGATCCTCTGTTGACGATGTATTATCAGAGAATTCATCTGAAAGGATTGGCGAGGGGTTTGAGAGAGAAGCGAATGAAACGCCTCCGACATCTGCTAGGCCCAGGGTTGGTAAATCGGTGAGATCCAAGTACGGGGACGGTTCGATAAGAAAGAGCAATTCTGGAGATTCTGATGCGAATAGTAATTTGTCCGGCAGATCGGTGGAAGGAGTTGTGAGGAAGGCTCTGTTGACGGAGATCGGTTCGGTTTGGACGGCCATGGGAAGTCGACGGCGGCCAGGTCGGTTCGCCAAGGGTTTAGGCAGTCAGCTCGAATAGTAATTTGTACTCCTCCTCGAGCATCTGATTATTGTTTGTATAATTTTTTGTTGAGAATTGTTACTTCTTTTGCAGTATTGAAACCATTACATTTGGGGACAGAAGAATTGGAATCAAAACAACTGTTCTAGATGAGAAGGCTACAACATGTAACATGTTGTGTTGCTATGCTGATGAACTGAAAGAAGGATTCTTTCCATGGATTCATCAGGTAGCATTTTCTTTATCTATGTGCATTATCTTGATTCCAATGTGTTTATTAACTGTATGTGTCGGATGATGTTATTCCGGCGCTGGTCATACACTCATTTTCGCAGGAGTTTCATAATGCAATGTGTTTTTTCATTGTATTTTAAATTGATCTGATAGATCTGCATTCGTTGTTTCTGGTAGGATCTCGGAATTTGACCCGGGCTTTACTTGGAGGTAGCTCTTGCTCTTGAGAACCATGATGAGGGGACTTCTATTTGTCCTCCTAGGCCAGCTGTGGTACCGGATGCAAGAAGTGTACAACCACATCGACTCCATTTAATCAATCATCAAGGAATTGAGGCGGGTTCGGCTGAATGAATAAAGGTCGGTTTGCTACAGTTGATTGGATTTTTCCTGGTGTTTTTGTGTTGTTTTCCTGGTGTTTTTGTGTTGTTCCTTTGGTGCACTGAATTTAACTCCTTATTACATATTTATATATATATATATATATATATATCACAGCTGTTATTTTACTAACTTGATTTTGAATTGAGGTTGATTTCAGAAGCCTTGAAATGGCTTGAAAGGGAGATCAATTTGTATGGAGTATTGGAGCAAGGTAAGCCCTTGAATAAATTTATATGTTACAGTTTCAAACGGTTAAAATTTTATATCTTTATAGTTTCACTTTCGTTTTGTAAAAAAGCTATCACTTTTATGCATTGATCTTTCATTGAGTAGCATATTTGCCTCCATGTTGTTTGTAATTTGCAGAGGGAGAAAAAAAAGGATTGTAAAAATGGGGAAGAAAGGAGGTTGGTTTTCTGGTGTGAAGAAGGCATTCACCACTGACTCCAAAGACAAGAACCAACTGGTACTTTACACTATAATGAATGTGTAAAAATAGGTCACCTGAGTATAGAATAAGCCTCTGGATTATTTTTATCCTCTGTAAATGAATATTTTCTATGATATTTTAGTGTCCTATATTTGAAAATCTCATTGTTTTTAAAAAGGCCTAGATCAAAATCATCAAGTGGTAGAAAGCCTGAGGAATAAACAACAGTTTTTTATTTCTTGATAAACAAACTAAATGAAATTTGAAGTAAGCAAAATATGGAGTCAATGCTCTGAAAGAAGAAGAAGATAGAGTTGGGGAAGTAAAGGAAACAAAATTGCTAATGAAGGTATTCGTTTACACAGTAGCATATATCTTTCCCTTTGTCTTGCATCTTAAAAGCGTTTTGTTTCCCCAAAATCCAAATGATAGCTAAGGGAATAGTCTATTACTTCCTTTCACCAACCTTCACAAACTTTGTTGTTAGGAGGTTAATTTTGGCCAACTAATTATCATATTCATCACACTTCATAAAACGTAGCATTTCATAATTACATTTGGTGATCTTGATTGAATGATTGCTGATATGTTGTAAAGAAGATTTCCTACTAGAAAGTTCTAGAAAGTAGCCTGAAGTTTGAGCATGCCTTGACATCTATCCATTTCCTGCTTTTAGATTTACATCTATAAATTTTGACATGTTTTTATTCCTGGGATTGTTGATTCCCTATTTGATTTTTTTCCGCTTTTGAATCCTTGTTAGGATCAATTAGGCTCATTGAACACATTGTGCGCATTACCTACTGTTAACAAACTTTGATTGCAGATTGTTGTTCTTACTGGTGGTTTCTCAGCTCTGATCGCATTCTCCATGTTAACACCTAACTCGTATCAGTATCCCATTGGAAAGAAACGTATGCAGCCATTGGTTAGTGCTCAACAGCTCATACCTCTACTTCTCATGCCATGCCTCTATTGCTGCGTGTAAACTTTTTTTTCCCTTATATCATAGTAGGGATGCTAATTGGGTTTTAGACATGGTAGATAAGTTTCTGGTGTTTGTTTATGCGTTGGTTTTTTTCAACTTAAGATTGCATTACATTTGGTCAAAGCATGAATGGCAGTGGACTTCCATTTTGTTTTCAGCACAGAGCATATGAAACACGAGATCGATTGAATACTCCAGAGCAGGACCTGCTATATTCATGTTTTCCATTTTTTGAACTGCTACTTTTACTATGCTTTTCTTTCTTGGCTGAGGTCATTTTTTGTAAGTGAAGTCTCATCTGGAACACACATGCATAATAAGGACTGTAGGCTAAGAAGCTTGGAGGAAATGATGGCGAGACATGCAAAAATGATGGCGAGAGTAGTAAGGACTGTAGGCCAAGAAGCTTGGAGGAAATGATGTAGATAAGTAATCGAGTTACCAGAATTGTCCTTAGTTTTCTTACACTATACTCTTACAGGAACAACCTAGAGATTGGCAAGATGCTCATGTAACATGTTTGCAAGGAGAAACAAAACATTTTGATAGGAAAAATCAAAATGTTTTGTATAGGGGAGGAATGCAAATGGTGAACCGGTGCAAGGCGACAGTAGAGATGCTATACCCAGCCAAGAGGTATATTGAGAATTTGGTATCTTGATATGCGATTATTTTTTCTTTTTTTGACCTGTACATATCGATGCTATTTTCAATTGATTGTAGAATGTGAGTTCATTTGATGTTCTCCGCCCTTTTACTGCAATGGATGAACAAAGCTGCCCACAGGCAGGAATTGCCGGCTCGAAAAGCTGGTGTTTGATTGCTTGACTCCTTCGTTGTTCTTGTCAATCGTGCCAAAAAACATTTTCACGAATTCGCTTGGATCGGGTTGTTCCTATCACAGTTCATATTGTTTGTGTTTTTTTATTCGAATTCACCATCCTCCAATTGGAGATTTCTATTGTCCTCCTTACTTGTCCTGCTTTTATGCTTTTGGACTTATGGTTTCGAGTTCCTCGCCGTCAGTTGCTGTTCCTCTTCATGCAACCCCTTTTATCCTTTCACTTTGAAGCTTAAACCAATTATTACTTGAAATCTGCTATGCTAAAGCTATTTACCTTGTGGGTTTACAGGTCTAATATTAGAAAAACACTCAAGCAGGAGAGATTCTCGAAGCTTCTATTGGGAGAAAACATGTCTGCAGGTGGGAAAGGAGTTTGTACAGCAGTCACGTGAGTAACATGTCTATTTCAATTGAATTTTTTCCTTTATTGGATGGGGAGTTTAATTTTACCTAAATCTAACCTTGTACTTATTCAATATATTAATGCAGTTCAGCAATTGCAATGAAGAGCACTCCTCTTATCCATTCATTAGTACAACTCTATCACTAATGTCTGCGCACTTTTATGCATGACTACATGCCTGAGTCGGTTTTGCTTGTATATTTGCAGATGGATACTCTTGGAAGCTCTGGACAAGGTTCCTCTGGGATGTGTAAAGTAGAGAGAAGCAACAAAGCCTCAGTAGAAATTCTTTCTTGTGAATGTGGTTGACAATGACATTGTGCAGGGAAATAAAAAGCTCATACTTGGTAACTCTTTTATTCTGTTTTTTTCCCATCCATGACTATATTAGCTGTTTATTTCGATACATGTTATATTTACTATGTAAGAGTTGTACCATCAAGTTAATGTTGATCGACTCATGGTTTGTCTTAGATTTTTTTTTTCTGGGGCTTGATTTTCGGCATCGTTTCCGCTATTGCAGCTTACTTGTGGCAGTTAATGAGGTCTAACACGCTCCAGCTTCAACTGGTCGAATCAACATTTCAGGTACAAATTGATTTGCTCCATGCATGAACTAATGGGAGTTACTATTGGGAGTTGAAGGCTGAAAACAAAGAGCTCAAAATGCAGGTCCAAGACCTTCTGCATGGACATCAACACATTAAGGGTGAAATTAAGAACATCAAGAATGCACATGCCCAGTTGTTGAAAAGGAGGGGTGCGACCTGATTGTGTTCTCCCATGCCTACCATCACCCTTTTGCATTTTCATGTTCTTGTTCAACTTTAATCCTAATAATAACAAAGAGAATATACTTGGAGGTGGTAGTGTAATCATCTGAAAGAGGGATTTCGCTTGAATTTTGGTGAGGTACATTGATAACAGAGAAAAGTTTGATGGTCTCATTTTGCTATTGAATTTTGAACGATTGATTGCAGACTTGAGCATGAGTGCAAAATCACATTGGAACCCAGAAAAGATGTTGAGGACGTACACAAACAACAATTTTACAACAAATGATATTCTTAAATGATGAAATTGCTTCTTTGAAGTTGTTCTATTTTGTTTGAACACTGACATCTCAGCTATAAAGATATAGGACACTTAAGCTAAAACTTGCTATTAGTTAAATCTATGAGACTTGCATACTTTCATTCTTAGCTTCTCATTGGACACTTATGTTAATATCTTTATATTTACTTGACATATGGTGGTAAAATGCATTTTCCCCATGCGAAGCATGGGGCTCTTGCCTAGTATAAAGAAATATTCATGATACCATGCTCATAATTAACACCCGTCAACACTAATCAAGTGTACCCAGTGAGTGACATTCACAAAGATTCAACTCGAACAAAGATACAAACTTCCAACCATCCGAAATACAAATGACAATCATCTCGAACAATGATGGTTGATACATCAGAATGATCAAAAAAGTAGAAGGTACCATTGAACCTTAATACGTACTCCATATATATTAGCTTAAGCTTAATCCTTAATGTCTTCAACAAGATTGGCTAATTGAGTACGCGTGGTGACAGTGGCAATCATCGTCACCAAGTAAAAAACCATCAGTTTGCGTAATCCATTTCAGCCCCTTTCTCTTCTCCGTCCCTCTCTTTCTCTCACAACAGTCAAGATGCGAATCTTGCCCTCTCATCTCGCCATCTTCCTCTTCTCTCTCCTCATCCCCACCCTCCCTCTGATCTCCGCCTCCGGCGCCGATTCCCTGACCTACATATGGCCGCTTCCATCCGAGTTCACCTCCGGCGGCGAAACCCTCACCGTTGACCCCGATCTCTCCATCTCCTTCTCCGGCGATTCCTCCATTGTCACCGATGCCTTCCACAGGTACAAGCGCACCATCTTCAAGCACACTTCTCCTTCAATTCGGAGCGTCTTCGGCGCTCCTCCCTATGATCTCAGTCTTCTCCGAGTTATAGTCCGTTCCGGTAGCGAAGAGGTTCGGATTTCTTCTTTTTGTCTCCTTTTTCCGGCGGATCAAGCCCTAGGATTTTAACCATTGGTGCTTGGTTTTGGGAATTTTTGAAATGTCCAGCTTCAATTAGGTGTCGACGAGAGCTACAGCTTGCGCGTTGAGAAGAGAGATGGTCAGTCCATTGTCGGAGGAGCAACGATTGAGGTAGGTTCGTGCCTTGTTTCAATGGTCTTCGCTTTTGCTTCCAATAGTTGATTTTTGTGGCATTTTTTTGCCTGGCAGGCAAATACTGTATATGGTGCATTGCGTGGATTAGAGGTATGTGTAACTCTGTGATGCGTTTACTAGTTACTACTAGCTGGCGTTGTTTCAATTTTGAATCCTTTTGGCTCCATCTGGTGGATTAGATGTTGCACCACTTTTCTGCAACCGGGATATTGTGTACAATGTGAAACAAATGAAAATTAGTAGATGGATTAACATTATGCTAAATCTGTCGTTTTGTAATAAAAGCATGTAGTAATGGACTAATGGTATCATAAGGGGGTGCAATATCAATTCATGAATTTGCAAGTACTAATATTTGTTGGGATTAACACGTGGTGGGCGGTTTTATTAAAGCCATGGTAAATGTTGAGTGCTGGATGTTGTACCTTGATCGGTGTATTTGTACATGTTCTGAACCTGGTAATGCACGGTTTGAGAGCTTTAAAGCTGATATTTTGCGATTTATTGATTGGAGTTTAGCAGATTTAGAAAAACTTTAAAATGCTTGACACTTTGAGGACATTAATTCTGCGTGAGTGATGCCACCCATACGGACTTATTATTGCCTTGATACTATCCTTCAATCTCTACAGCCCTCATCGTCAGACTATCATCTTTATTTTGCTGTAAATCTGACTACCCGAAAAATGTGAACTATTAGAAAAAATGATGACATAGGCACTCATACTTTTTGCTTTCATTTATCATGCTTATTTTGAATTGTATGCAGACATTTAGCCAATTATGCACCTTTGATTATGGATCTAAAACTATGCAAATCCACAAGGCTCCATGGTATATCCAAGACAAACCAAGATTTGCTTATCGTGGACTCCTCCTTGGTAAACCCCTGTACATTGGTAACTTAAAAGAGGTGACTGATCAGCTATGTTTTTCGTTTTACTTTTGTCTAATGTTCTAGTATATGTGGCTTTGTTGCAGATACTTCTAGACATTATCTTCCAGTGGACATAATAAAACAAATAATTGATTCCATGTCATATGCTAAACTTGTATGTCCCTGACACTTTTTTTTATCTTTGTCCCTCCTCATCATCTAAAGTTATGAATTTTTCGCTTTGAATTTCTAATTGCACTAATTTATTCGATTGGTTTGATGGTAATCCTGACATTGAGAATTCCATTCAGTAGAATGTTCTTCACTGGCACATCATAGACGAGGAGTCTTTCCCTCTAGAAATTCCAGCATATCCAAAATTATGGAATGGTGCATACTCAAATTGGGAGCGGTACACAATTGAGGATGCTGAAGGAATTGTTAAGTAAGATAACTTTTTCTGAATAAGTTATCTTCTTAATGTAGACAAACTTCTGAACCTTGAGCAAGGAGCAAATAAGGTTCTTTTTCTCCGAGGATGACTTAGTTTTATACCATATCCAGACTTACACTACCTCCTAATCCTTTGTCTGTCATAACTTCTTTGTTCAGATATTCCATCATATGAGCTTTTCCGTTTTCCTTTATTCTTTTTATTGTTTTATTCTTTCTCATTCTAATACTTTTTTTTTTCCGCTCCTCATGTCTATGCGATGTAATATGTGAAGTTTTGCCAAGACAAGAGGTATGCACTATATCTGTTTCTTTGGTTACCTGGTGCATTTTCTAGTCTGTTGCTCTGTAACTATGGATCGTTTCCAAAGTTAATTGTCAATATCTTTTCTTTATTATATCTATTTGCTGTGGATGTTTATCAACAGTAGACAAATTGTATATAGCCCGATTAAAAGAAACTGTGTGTATAATTCTGGGTTTGTTATGTCAATTTTAATTGTTTCATATTATTTCATATTGCAGGCATCCATGTCATGGCAGAGATAGATGTTCCTGGTCATGCTGAGTCATGGTATGTGACTATGAGCTGTAGCTAAAGCTAGATTCGCACCAACCTTTATCTGAAATGGATATACGCCGCTGTGTAATTTTTTGAGTGACATTAATTTTAGCTTCGGTTGTCAATTCTCAACTCTATTGTTTCCTTGTGCAGGGGTGCTGGATATCCAGACCTGTGGCCCTCTTCTTCCTGTAAAGAGCCACTTGATGTTTCAAAGAACTTTACTTTTGATGTGGTCTCTGGCATTTTAACAGGTATAGATGCTTTTATCTGTATCTTGAATTTATTTTTTTATTTTTGTTTTCTC
This sequence comes from Polygonum aviculare, assembly GCA_934048045.1. NCBI lineage: Eukaryota > Viridiplantae > Streptophyta > Magnoliopsida > Caryophyllales > Polygonaceae > Polygonum > Polygonum aviculare. Next base: position 26,729,096 of record OW204025.1, read on the forward strand.
ACGCCGTTCATTACAAGTAACTTTGTGTGTTATTGATCAACATTGTTGCCCTGCAGAGTTGAGGAGAATCTTTCCATTTGAGCTGTTCCACTTAGGTGGTGATGAGGTTAATACTGGTTAGTTGGGTATCACTGATTGAATCATGTTATATGTTTAAGAAAATCTTCAGTTGGGCTCTCTGTGTGTTTTTTTTTGTTATAAAACATGCAATTCTTTGATCTTTGGTTCTTTTATGCCTCCACCTTTAAAAAAGATCCTTGAGAATGCAGGTTTAATAAATATCTATATTTTATCCTGTTTCGATTTTGCTGCCATTTTTTTTTTGATATCATGTATTTATGTGTTTGTCTATATAATACAGGTTGTTGGAGCACTACTCCACATGTAAAGCAATGGTATATCTCATGTTTTCTTTATCTTTTGTTTGTTTGTCTGAGTGCTTGAAGTAAATTGTGTTCTTTCTTTATCACTTTGTGAAGTGATGATGGAAATTATTGATATACAACATTTTAGTGCTTTTGTCTTGTCTAGTTCTTGGCTTATTATTGGAAGCCTCTGAATGCAGGTTGAGTGACCATAACATGACTCCGAAGGACGCCTATCAGTATTTTGTCCTCAGAGCACAAGAAATAGCAATTTCAAAGAACTGGTCTCCTGTGAACTGGTATACTCCTACACACGGTTTTCTCCCTGAATTGAACATTTTAGGACTTGAGCATCTTATTATATGAAGGTTATTTGTAACCATTTCAGGGAAGAAACATTCAATTCATTTCCCTCGAAACTCAATCCAAAGACAATTGTGCACAACTGGTGAGTTTTTCATGTGAAATTGAACTTGTTATTTTTAAACTAGTGTTGCTACATAAGTTACATATGTTGTTGTGGCTTACAGGCTAGGTGGTGGAGTGTGTCCAAAGGCAGTAGCACAGGGATTTAGGTGTATCTACAGCAATCAGGGCTTTTGGTATCTCGATCACCTAGACGTTCCTTGGGATAAAGTATACACTGCGGAACCCATGGAAGGAATAACCGATGTCTCTAAGCAAAGTTTGGTGATTGGAGGGGAAGTTTGCATGTGGGGTGAGACGGCTGACACCTCAGATGTTCAACAAACAATATGGCCTCGTGCAGCGGCAGCTGCAGGTATGTATGTTTTCTGAAATCGAATTTAGGTGTTTTAGCTTTTGTTACTAATCTAATTACTTTTGAGCACACAGAACGATTATGGAGTCCAAGAGACACTATATCAACAGGAAACATCACTGCAACAGTGTTGCCAAGGCTGCAATATTTTAGATGCCTTCTGAACACGCGTGGCGTTCAAGCTGCTCCGGTTACAAACTTCTACGCTAGAACCGCTCCCCATGGCCCTGGCTCATGCTATGATCAGTGATCATAGTCAACCAGTCGTCAAGCTCTTCCAATTGATGTCTCGGTTTGTATACTTTAATCTATGTATGCATTAAAACTCCTTTACCATAGCTTCGTTGGGGGTTTTGATTTACTGCTGGCTAGAAGGCATCTAGAAGGCATGATGCTTTCGCTTGCCTTCTTCTTTGTTGTGGTGCTAAGTTATTTCACAGTCTTGTATGGGCTGTCTTGTATGGTCGCCATTTAGTTGTGTGTATCATTTGGCCTTGTTGTACCTGGTGTCGGCTAAGAATCCCTTGTATGGTTGCAGGCTCAACTCCGTATTAGGATTTCGCAATTTCTTAGTGTATAATGGAGCAATTCTGTTTGTACATAGTCTTGTGGCATGTTTAGCACGGGTGTTTTAGGTTGTGTTCATTGTTTTACCTCCTGAAATGCTTTATAGTTCCAACAGTATTGTTTGCTATAATTTGATAAGTCAAATACATGTACATCTTATAAATTTGGAGTTAGACATCACGTGCTATCATGACCGCCAATTTGGACGTGCAAAACCAAACGTACTGGACCAAACATATATGGTTCACACATTATAGGAATTTCAGCTAAGGTCGAAATTCGGAATTTTCCGAGGCAAAAGGCAAATTTTGGAATTTTCGCAGACTTGGTAAACTGAGAGGCCATGAACGACCGTAGACTTGGTAAATTAAGAGGCCATGAAGGACTATAGACAAGTGATTTAGCATACTTGGTGGATGTAAATAAGAAAAAATATTAGCTTAAGCATTACTTTAATGAATTTAATAACTCCATCATGCATATATGTGACCGATTATAGCAGTGGAACTTTTCAATCAACTTTCTTTATGTAGACCAGGGTTTTTGGTGTGATCGTGAACTATGTCTGAAATTGTTTAATCCTATAATTCACCATAAAATCATTTTTATATGACCCCATTATTGAATTAGTTAAAGCTTAGGCTAAAATAGGCAGCAAATTAATTTTCAAACAAAAATGTTGTGATGTGAAAGAGCGAAGGGACAAAATTCCCCTTCAGTCTTCCCCACCCACACCTCTCCACTTTCCTTTCTCTCTCTCTCTCTCGAACACTCACAGAGAAGACATATCTCCTCTTCTGCTCTTCGCCCCCACCTCTCTCTGCTCCGTTCCCTTCTCCTTCTCTCTCTCATGGTTCGCCGTTCCAAACCTCTGTAAGTATCCTCTCCTGTCTCTCTGTCAATTTTGGATCTTCAATCGCGCAGGTTTGGATTCTGTGAAACCCTAGATTGTAACAGGGATTCGTTTTTACTCCTTAATTGCTATGTGATTTCACGTGTACGTTTCCTGATGTTCTGGTTTCCGTCTTCTATTACGATGATTGGTGGTTGTCTTCGGTTTGTGGAATTACATAGAATTTTTAGGCACTGCAATTGCAATCTCCCTTTATTGCTTGAAACAATTAGATCCTATGATGGTATTTTAACTTGGACGGGTGTTTTTTTTCCTCCCTAGGTCGAGGCTCGACGCTCGATTCCAGCTTTGCTCGGTTATCTATGTATGGTATTTGCTCGATCCTATGCGGGTTTGATGGCCTCCCCGTTTCTGTAAATTGATCCAGTCCCTTGTTGAGCAGTCTATTGCCCTTAATTGAACAGCTGAGGTGAGCAAAAACTAGGGGCACTTTGATTTTCTGGTGATAAGATCGAGTGGGACTGTCATTGTTGTGGACATGGTCGGTAAGGAGGGTGACTCTGGTTCTTGGGGTGAGTATGGGGCTCATGACAGCAATCCCAAGAGGTTTTGGAGGTCTGCTTCGTGGTCATCGTCTCGAACTTTGCATTATGATCGTGTTGATGAAGGGGGGAGTAATAATGTGAATTTGGGAGGTAATGGTGCACAATGTCGGAAAGTTCCTCCTCCTCCTTCAACTCCTCGTGCTCATACCAGTTGTAAAGGGAGGGCAGCTTTGCCGCCACTGCAGCCATTGTGTATTGCTCGAAGGAGTTTAGAGGAGTGGCCTAGGGCTGGCTCAGATGATGTAGGTGAGTGGGGCCCACTCACAACTGGTGGTAGGGATCTGGGTAAGGGAGGGGAGAGGTTGAAGCTAGATATGTCAATCATTCAAAAGAATTCGGGTCTGGCAAAGAGGGATGATGAGCTTATGTGTTTTGATAAAACGTGTTCAAAGGTGGCAGATCACATCTATCTTGGAGGTGAGGGTGTTGCTAAGGACAAGGATATACTGAAAGAGCATGGTATAACACATGTGCTTAATTGCATTGGCTTTAACTGCCCTGAGTATTTCAAGACTGATTTTGTGTACAAAACATTGTGGCTACAAGATAAGCCCACAGAAGACATCACGAGCATACTATATGATGTATTTGACTATTTTGAAGATGTCAGGGAACAGAAAGGTAGGGTCTTTGTTCATTGTAGTCAAGGGGTTTCCCGTTCCACGTCATTGGTCATAGCCTATCGCATGTGGAGAGAAGGACAAAGTTTTGATGATGCATTTCGATATGTAAAGGAAGCTAGAGGAATTGCTGACCCAAATATGGGTTTTGCCTGGCAGCTGCTACAGTGTCAGAAAAGGGTTAATGCCGTCCCCCTGAGCCCAAGCTCGTTGTTGAGGGTATATAGGATGGCTCCACACTCTCCTTATGATCCTTTGCATCTTGTCCCAAAAATATTGAACAGTCTATCTGCTTCAGAACTTGATTCTAGAGGGGCATTTATCATTCAAATGCCATCTGCTATATTTGTTTGGATTGGTAAAAAATGTGAAGCTGTTATGGAAAGGGATGCAAGAGGGGCAGTGTCTCAGATTGTGCGTTATGAAAAAGTAAATGCCCCTGTCCATGTAATCAAGGAAGGAGACGAGCCTTCCTTCTTTTGGGAAACATTTTCTGATTTACTGGATAATTCTACCGAGAACATGCAGTCACCTGCTAAAGTTCAACCTGGTGAGAGAAGAGTGGATTTATATGACATTGATTTCGAGATCTTTCACAAGGCAATAATAGGAGGTTTTGTACCTCCAGTTGCCTCATCAGAGGATGAACATGAAACACATCTGCCTGCAAGAGAAAACGGTTGGAGTGCGTTGAGACGTAAGTTTGCCTCTGGTCCTATGAAGGAGTTTGTCTCGGTTCCCAAACTAGCCATAAACAGACTACATCCAAAGTCTTGCTCTAATGAGGATCAAGATTATAAGGGGATAAAATCTCATTCATCCAATTCTTCTACCGTGCTTCCAACATCTTCAGCATCATCACCTTCTTGGCCGTCATCCTCGTCATCAGCATCATCTTTATTTTCCTCTCCACCTTACCTCTCCCCAGATTCAATATCCTCTGACTCAAGTAGTAGCTCTACCCATTTCTCAGATTCCCCTATAGATTCTCCTACAACATATACAGCAACTCTGTCGTCCTTGTCTAACTTGTCTCTCGTATCAGCTAAAGCTTCCGATAAGACATCAAATCATCCAGGATACATTGAGGTCAATTTTGCATCACAACGCAAAGCTACCACTTGCTCATCATCTGAAAGATCTCCTCAGCTTTCCATTGCCCAGCGCAGGGGGTGTCTGTCCACATTCTTAAAATTGCCTGTCATGGATGATCCTAAGAGGAAAAAAGATGTTCCTGGAAATGGCATAGCTAATCAACAAGATGACAGCGTCGTCTTTGAGTTTGCAAATAATCTAGATAGGTCAGATTACAAGGACCGTCCTAGGACTGAAGATAAGAATGTAGAAGTAGCAGTTAGCAGAGCTGGTTCTCATTCCTGCCACAAACAGTCTACATCAGCTAGCATTTATGGTGATTTGAGAGTGAAGCAGTCTCCAAGCCGTCAAGATGAATCAAATATCTTGGCTGGCATGAAGGCAGTGGATGGAGATAATTTGAATAATATGCAGCCTTTAGTATATCATTTCCCCAGTTTAGAAAAGATATCTGTATTACCAGCGTCCTGGTTGGATTCAGATTCTGCATTTGTCATTGTTGCTCCTGAAAAATCTTCGAGACACTGTGAAGAAAGGAATTTGTATCTCTGGATAGGCAGTTCTTTCACCATCAATCAGCATCATCAATCTGTGACAAATACACCGACAGGAGTAGAAGTAGGCGATGTAGGATTGGTAGATTGGAACCAAATTGGTTCTGATATTCTATTAAACATGGGTCTCCCAGGATCCACAAATATTAAGGTACTATTCAAATGCTTGCAAATAGATTTTGAATTCGTCTTTTTGTTCACTTAAGCCTTAAATGCTTTAGCTTTTTGCAATTGTTGATCACAGGTAGCTAGAGAAGGGGAAGAACCAGTAGATTTCTTAGAACTATTGAAGATGCTGTAGCATAATTGTACCCAAGTTGCTAGCTATCAAGCATTTTCGAGGAAGTTTGCGTGCATGAAGAGGTAATATAAACTTTTCCTCGAGTATTTCTAACATCACCTTCTATCTTATCAAATACTGCTAAAGAAAATAGTAGCTATATCCCTCTATCAAGTTTTTGAACTGTATATCTACATTCTCAGTTGCTTGTGTGGCTATTTTTATCTTTGATATTTGCATTGGTTGCATATATTTTTCCATATATGTTGTACTAGATAAAAACACTCAGACTAAGGATAGTTCTACTTTGTCTATCCTTGAACCAACTTATTCTCTGTCTTGCTTCAACCTGAAACTGTATATTGAAGGCATATTCACTCATGTCTTTCTGTAACTCTCTTGTGTAGGAGGCGAGGTTGGTAGGGCTGCTGGTGCTAACTTTGCAGGTTGTATAGCATTCAAGACACATGTTAAGCATTTTCTCTGATCATTTAGAATCTCCAAAAGAATATTTGAAGAACATCATCCTAGGAAAGAAATAGTACTAAACTTGCTGGTGAACAGCCATCCAAAAGTAGAAAATTGATAGAAGTAGTATGACTCCCTAACTTTGCAAGCTTTACATGTCCCCTCCCTGCAATCTGCATGTGCCTGCTGCATCTTTCTCAAGAAAAGTCTCTCTAGTTGTATTGTCTTGCCTTTTGGATGAGCTCGTCTGTTGGATTTACGAGGGAAGAAGAGATTGAAATCCTGGGACGACAATCAATATTGCGTTTGGACTACTTTGAAATGACATAATGTCAGAGAAACATATTGCCAAGATTTACAATGACCAGCAGATGCAAATCTTTTACAAAATTCTGACTAGAAGATCAATTCGACGATCTCAACTGCTAGACGTTTCAGAAGAAAGCTACAACGGTTTGGCATTTTGTCATTGGATAAACTCCTACTAATATACAGGCTATAAGCTTGGACCTTATTTGATCAAGTTTCCTCTTATGTAAACCTGTGAAAGCTAACCTTAATATTAAAGTCAAACTACTAAACCAAATGCATTGAAATGTTCTTTCTTCTCTAATTCTTGCTTTTTCCAACCAACATATTTTCCCTGGTTCCAAACTTCTGATCCTTTCCATCAGCAAAATTTCTTTGCAAAATCAACGCAAGTGTTGAGAATCTTACACAGATTCTCCAAAATCTGCAGGCGTTTTCTTACACCGGCTGAAGTGAAGCAACTCATCCATAATCAGAGCTGAATCATACATGCTGCAATTAACTCCAATGAGTACATAAACAAAGGATATCAATTCACCTAATCCACTGTTCCTGCTAAAACCAAATGAGTTTTAGATAGACCGAACCCAATCAAGTCCTTTTTTTGTAACAACTCCTCCAATCCCTATCAGCTCCACTTCTTCATTCCTCGTACAATCTACCCATGCCTACAAATACCCACTGCTCACTACTTCATTACCCATCAAGCAACTCTTCTCTTTTCTTCTCTTCTCTTCATCATCTGCACAATTTAACACACACCCACACAGACACACCCAACAATGAAACCCATCATTTGCTTCCTTCTCCTAGTCTCCGCCCTCGGATGCGCCAACTCAGCTCGAATCCTCGATGAAATGACAAGCCCACAACTTCCTGTCGCCATTACCGTCCCACCCGGCTTTCCCCAACCAAACAGCCCAACTGACATCCCGCCACCTGTCGTACCACCTGTAGTGGACCCCACTCAGGTACCCGGCAACCCATCTGACGTCGTGCCGCCTGTCGCGGACCCTGAAGCCACCGTGCCACCTGTCGTGGTAAGCCCACCTGAGGCCTCAGCCAACCCAGCTGATGTCCTGCCTCCTGTTGTGCCACCAGTTGTGCCTACTACTACACCAGCTGATGCCCCTGCAGCCGACGTAGTGCCGCCTGTCGAGGGCCCTGCAGCTACCGTGCCACCTGTCGTGGGCCACGGCCCAGCAGAAAAGCCCGCTATCGACTTCTTCATGCACGACGTTCTAGGCGGGACCCAAGCCTCAGGCAGGGTGGTTACAGGCATTGTTGCCACCTCGGGCTCAAGCAACATCCCCTTCTCCAACGCCAACAACCAAGCCTTCCCCGTCAGCGGAGGGGTCCCACTCTTCAACAACCAGGTCAACAACCTCGTAAACAACAACAACGCGCCTCTCCTGGCGGCCATGAACAGCCAACAGCTCCAACAACAGCAGCAGCAGCAATCCAACACAGTGTTCCAGAACGCAGGGAACGGCAACACTGTGATCAACGGCGGCAGCGGCCAGCCGTTCGTGACAGCTGGAAATCTACCACAAGGCGCGAGCCTCCAGGAGCTCATGTTCGGGTCTATCACTGTGATCGATGATCAGATCACAGAGGGACACGAACTGGGGTCCGGAGTGATAGGGAGCGCACAAGGGTTCTATTTGGCTAGCTCATTGGATGGTGAGAGCCATACTATGGTTTGGACTGCATTGTTCCATGGAGAGCATGGGTTGGATGGTACAATCAGCTTCTTCGGGGTCCACAGGCCCGCGTCTCCTGTGTCCTACGTGGCGGTTATTGGTGGGACCATGAAGTATGAGAATGCTAAAGGGTATGCTTCCATTGAGAGCCTTCCTCAAGTGGATCAGCACACAACTGATGGTGTGGAGACCATTGTGCATATTAGTGTCTATCTTTCTTGAATTTGAGTAAGTTGAAATGTGTCGTGTGCAAGTGTGTGCTGTGTTGTGGATTTCACTTGTGTTTGTATGTATTGTGATAGTGTCTGCTATATGAGTTAATGAGAAGTTGTCATGTTTCTTTTCCGTTCTGATCTCTTTTTTGTATTTGCATGCAATCTTAGGGGTTTTCTCCGTCATTACATAGCAAACTATATTATCCAAAGAATGCTTTCAGCAAGAACTAGGTTACTGCAAAGCCGGGCATAGAAAAGCGATTTTCTTCCTCTCCGGTGAAGGGCCGTGAGAGCTAGGGTTTCCTCGCCGATCCGTGCGAGATTCACCGTCGTGGGCTTGGTTTCTAGTCTCTGGTTGACAGGCTTTGGTTTTGATCATGAGCGATTTGGGAGATAGCGGCAAAAATCTGCACTTAACGGAGGAGGAGTGTCTTGTGGTCGAAGATCCGTCGAATGGTGGAGGCAATGGTGGAAATTCAGGATCGTTGATCTTGGTCGCTTCTCTTCTCACAAGCAGGCCTTTCAATGCATATGCTTTGAAGACAACGATGAGGAGTGCATGGAAGGTCAAGCATGGAGTGGTTTTTCGGGAGTTGAAGAGCAATTTATTCATCTTCCAGTTTGCTGATGTGGCTGAAAAGGAGAGGGTGCTCCGGGGAGGCCCCTGGGCTTTTGATCGTTCGTTGCTTCTTCTGAAAGAGCCGGGAAGCGAACAACCGTCGAAGATCGTGTTTTCGACGGCGGAGTTCTGGATTCGGTTTTACGACGTGCCGATTACCTCTATGAATGTTGGTATGGCTAGGCTGTTGGGGAACAAGGTGGGTTGCGTTAAGGAGGTCGATGAGTCGGTGGAGGTCTGCGGTCGGTTCCTACGGGTTAGGGTTTTGGTGGATATCACAAAACCGTTGAGGAGGGGTGTGATGGTTAAAACGGGGAGTGGCAAAATTTGGATCGAAGTGAAGTATGAGAGGCTTCCGAATTTTTGTTACTCTTGCGGAATGCTCGGTCATGTAGAGATGGATTGTGAAAACGAGGAAGCAAAGAACTATTCTAACGAGTACGGGGATTGGTTGAGGGCCTCGCCTTTAAAAGTTATGCAAGAGAGGAATGCAGCAGCTCGGGCAAAAGAGGCGGAAATTTTGGGGCTGAACACTGGTGCAGATAATTAAGGGTTGGGGAGGATCAAAGAGACCCAAAAGAAAAGTGTGAGAAAGTCCCTCTTGGAATTGCTGGATGAAAGGGAGGCTTTGGAGGCTAATGGTGATGGTTCAGGGGGGAATACAATTAGTGATGAAGAGGTGAATGGCCTTCTTCAGATCAAAGAAGTGGGGTTGGGAGGGGTTAGTCAAAGTTTGATACAATTGGAGGAAGGGAAGGCTGATCATGTGCATGAGAACATGCAGCTTTTGAAGAAAGGGCTGAACGTTGAAGTTGAGAAGGGGTTGGTGGCGAGCTTTAAGGGGAAGGAAACAGTGGAGGACGTAGGGAATGGGTTAAAGAAGAAAAAAGGGTTGAAGAAATTGGCAAGAGAGGGGAAGGAGGGTCATCCATTGCTTGATGAAACCCATAAACGAAAGAGGGAGGGTTTCGATGAAATGATTGAGCAGATGGAGGTTGATGGAAATACCATGGAGGGGGGCGATGAGACTAGGAGGGTGGATGATGATAAGAGAAGGAAAATCAATGATGATGTGTTATCGGCGGGGAAGGAAAGCCTTCCCTGCCGGAAGCCATGAGTCTCATCAGTTACAACTGCCGGGGATTGGGGAAGGCCCGGGCAGTTGACCGCCTCACTGATCTAGTGAGGAGGGAGGACCCCAAAGTGCTCTTCTTAATGGAGACTAAGAGGGATAAGAAGAGTATGGAAGGAATTCGTCGAAAAGTGGGATTTAGTTCGGGTTTCTTTGTGGATTGTGTGGGTCGTTCGGGTGGCCTGGCCTTAATGTGGGACGAGGCGGTTTGCTTAACCGTTAAGTCTTACACGATGCATCATATTGACGCTCGAGTCGACTTTGGTGATGGGAAAGGGGAGTGGCGGCTGACTTGCATATATGGTTGGCCAAAAAAGGAAGAGAAGCGGTTCACACCTGACTTGTTAAAGGAGTTAAAGGAGAATGAGGATGATAGGTGGTTGTGCGTTGGGGATTTTAATCAGGTTGTGAACTTGGAAGATAAAGTGGGGGGAGTTCTTTTGGAGCTAAGTCAAGTTCTCAACTTTCGTGAAGCCCTAGATTGGTGTGGGCTGAGCGAGCTTGCTTTTGTGGGTGAGAGGTTCACTTGGGACAATGGAAGGGAGGACTCGGAGTTCATAAAAGAACGTCTTGACCTTGCTTTCTGCTCGGAAGCCTGGATTGCAGACCGACCCCATGCCAAGACATTTCATCTGGACCGGTCGGGTTCGGATCACGTCCCCATAAAAATCAGGTTGGATGAGGAGGTTCCGGAGGGTAGAAGGCGAAGGGGTAAGAAACCGTTTCGTTTCGAAGCTATGTGGCTTGAAGATGAAAATTTCAAGGAGGTGGTGCGGAATGCTTGGAGTAATCCGGGCAGTTGTGGGGTGGATAGGGGTGTATTGGGAAAGGTGCAACGATGTGGCGATGACCTCCGAATGTGGGATAGGGATCACTTTGGGAACGTGTTAAAAGAGCTTAAAGAAGTTAGGGAGAGATTGAGACTTATGGGAAAGTCAGGAGTGGAGGGTCGGGATATAAGGAGGAGGAAGGAGCTGGAAAGAAGGGAGGATGAGTTGATGCATAAGGAGGAGGTTCTATGGCATCAACGAGCAAAAGATAATGAATTGAGATGGGGCGATCGTAACACAAAATATTTCCATCAAAAGGCGAATGGAAGGAGGAAAAGGAATGCTATTAGGAAGTTGGTGGACGAGGAGGGGCTGGAATGGAGGTCCTTTGAAGGGAAAACAAAAGTCGCTATTGATTATTTCCAAAGCCTGTTTCAGTCTGATGCTAGATCCATGCTTGGGTCGGCTCCTCAAGGAATCGAGCAGTTAATATCGGTGGAGGACAACGCTGAGCTGTTACGCCCCTTTACTCATGAGGAGGTAAAATTTGCTCTTTTTTCAATGCATCCTTCAAAGTCTCCGGGTCCTGATGGTATGTCAGCACTTTTCTTCCAAAAGTGTTGGGATATTGTTGGGCCGGATGTGTCTTCTTTTGTCATATCTGTTCTCCATGGAGCTGATATTCCTAGTTCCCTCAATTATACATTTATAACCTTGATCCCAAAAGTCGCTGAGCCTTGCAGGATGAAGGATCTTAGGCCCATCAGCTTATGTAATGTTTTGTACAAAATCATTTCGAAAATGCTGGTGATTAGGCTTAAGGCGTGCTTGGAGAAGTTGGTGTCGCAGACTCAGAGTGCATTTGTTCCGGGGAGGTTGATTACGGATAATGTGTTAGCCGCTTTTGAACTCTTTCATTACATGAAGACAAAGAAGAAGGGTCGGAAGGGCTATCTCGCTCTAAAACTCGATATGGCGAAAGCTTACGATAGAGTTGAGTGGGGTTATCTTGAATTTATGATGCGCCATATGGGTTTTGATCCCCGGTGGATAGAGCTGATTATGAAATGTGTCCGTTCGGTTTCCTTTTCTGTGCTGATTGACGGGGTTCCGTCTGATGTCTTTCGTCCGGAGCGTGGGCTCCGCCAAGGCGATCCGCTATCGCCGTATCTTTTCCTTCTCTGTGCCGAAGGTTTGTCTGGGATGTTGCGATGCAGAGAGCAGCGAAGGGCTATTGAAGGTGTGGCTATTGCTCGTGGTGCACCCCGTATTTCCCACCTTTTCTTTGCTGATGACTGCGTTTTGTTTGCAAAGGCGACTTGTCAACAAAGCCAAGAAATTGCGAAAATTCTCCATGATTATGGAGCGGTGTCGGGTCAACAAGTAAACTTTGCAAAGTCGGAGTTGTCGTTTAGTAAGAATGTGGGTGCGGATAGGCGGGCGGAAATCCAGCAGATTTTAGGGGTCCGAGAAGTTGAGAAACATGAGAAGTATTTGGGGCTCCCGACTATGGTTGGGCGTTCAAAGAAAGTCATCTTCAGTACCATTAGGGATCGGGTTCTGTCAAAGTTGGCAAACTGGAAGGAGAGGTGTTTATCGAGGGCAGGGAAAGAAGTTTTAATCAAGTCTGTTGTGCAGGCCATACCGACGTATGCCATGGGCTGTTTTAGGCTTCCGACAGAACTCTGTGATGAGCTTGAACAGATTATGTGCAGATTCTGGTGGGGAGATGGTTCGGGGAGAAGGAAAACACACTGGCTTAGCTGGAAGCGTATGTGTTTTCCCAAAGAGCGGGGCGGAATGGGTTTCAGAGATCTTAGCTGTTTTAATACCGCTTTGCTTGCTCGGCAAGGGTGGCGGTTACTACAGAATCCATCTTCGTTGATTGCCAGATTGCTAAAGGCCAAGTATTTTCCACGATGCACTTTCATGGAGGCGAGTTTGGGTTCGAATCCGAGTTATGCTTGGAGGAGTATCTTACACGGTCGACAGGCTCTGGAAAAGGGTGTTTATTGGCATGTCGGGAATGGGAGCGATATCAGAGTTTGGAAGGATGCTTGGGTTCCTAGACCTTATGGCTTCCGGCCAATCGCAAGCAATGAAAATGGCGAGGATGATCTGCGGGTCCTCGACCTCATCGATTGGAATCTGGGGTCGTGGGATTCTGAGCGCCTCCATGAGTTATTCTGGCCTTGTGATGTGGAAGAAATTCTGAAAATTCGCCTTGTCGCTCCCGAGGTCAGAGATGAGGTGGTGTGGTTTTGGTCAAAGAGTGGAATTTTCTCCACAAGAACGGCTTACCACATGCTCATGCAATTTGAGGAGGATCAGAAGCAGGGGAGCATGTCATCTGGTCAGCTTCAACAGGGTTTCTGGAAGCATATTTGGCAGCTGCGGGTGATGCCGAGGGTCAAAAATTTGGTTTGGAGAGCATGCAAGGAGGCTCTTCCAACTAAGGTGAATTTGGCCAAGAGAGGTATAATTGAGGATGACAGGTGCGAATTCTGTGGGGCTAGGGAATCGACGTTACATGCCCTGGTTTTGTGTAGAAATTCTTTCCACTTGTGGCGTGCTTTCCCGGAGCTGTCGCCTTTGGGGTCATCTGTGTCGTCTGTCTGTGACTTTCTTTTGCAAGTGAGACGGGAGATGGATTCCTCCTGGCTGAATTTATGGGCTCTAATCCTTTGGAATTCTTGGAGGCTTCGAAACAAACGGCTGTTTGAAGGTATTGAGTTGGATATTGGCGAAGTTGCTGAGCAAATCAGGACACAGCATGGGGCTTCTATTATGCAGGACTCTGGCGTTTCGGGAGGCCTTTCAGTGCAGGCTCGTGGCAGTGGGTGGAAAAGGCCAACGCCTGGGGTTTTCAAGGTAAATTGTGATGCTAGCATCAGGCGTGATGGTCGGTGCGGGGCGGGGTTTGTGGTGAGGAACACTGCAGGGGAGGTTGAGGCTTGCGGGGCTGCGTGTATCATGGCTACGGAGGATGCGGAGGTGGCTGAGGCGGCGGCTTTTGAGTGGGCTTTGGAGCAGTGCCACGAGATGGGTTTGTCTCACATTATTGCCGAGTCGGACTCTCTATCCCTGGTGTCGAAACTTCGCTGTAATCAGCCATGGCGGGGCGACCTTGGAGTGCTGCTTGATAGGATTCGATCTTCCTCTGTGAGGTTTGCTGTTTGTTCCTGGAGCCATGTCCCACGGGCAGGCAATAGACCTGCACATTTTCTTGCTTCTCTTAAGCCCCTTACTCCTTTAATTTGTTTGGATATGAATTTGATTCCCGAAGGTTTATTTTCTCTGTGTAAGAACGATCTCAATTAATTAATGAAGGATTTGTTCTGCCTCAAAAAAAAAAAAAGGTTACTGCAAAGCCTGAGATGTTTCCTATCTTATCATTATGAAGAGCACTCATGAAGCATACGAGAACACAAGTTACACAACTATGAAAGAAGCCGTACAAGAGCACAAGCCAATACACGAACTTCTCAATACAAATGGAGCAATTAAACGGTTTACTTGTTCCCATTATAGTTTCCAAATAAATTTAACCAGACAAGGTGATAATATGAGTGTCTTATAAATGGTTGAAGCATATTTTAATTTTTTACCAAACAAGTTGTCCCATTGAAGAGCAATAAACCGGAAGACCATTGACCTGCTATTTCTATAGTTCAAGCATCAATCATGTCACATTCTACTACCTAAAAAGATTTGCTTCTTTCTCTTTTCAGATAAATCGATGGCATCTTACCTACTGTCGAAGAAATGAGTTAAATCTTAACTACAAACACAGACGTTCACAATCCTATTTATAGTAGGAAAGTGCAAAGATAAGCCGACAAAATAAGTATCAATAACCTCACAAAGAGCATCAAGCTAGAAACTAGAAAATTGTAAGTGCACAGACGTTGTACTAACGCAATACAAATAAACATTAACTGTTGATGAAATCCTCGTCCAGATTTGACAAGTTCAAAAACTGTCGAAACACTGCTGAATGATCTAAATATTCAAAACTGGAACAAACAACAAGCAAAACTGTTGATTTAGATAATTCCGATCTTGTTTGCAACATCCAATGCATCGTGATCAGGTGTGAGGCGAACATATGCCTTCTTGGTGCCATCAGGCCTACACATAAACAATTCACTTGTAAGCTTTGGCTCAGATATGCAATAAAATAACCAAGGTCTGGAAAATAAGTTTCTTAGCATAATCATTACCTGATAAGTGTGTTGACTTTCTTAGCCTGGATGTCATACATCTTCTTCACAGCATCCTTGATCTTTTTCTTGTCAGCACGAATGTCAACAATGAAAACCAAGGTGTTGTTGTCTTCAATCTTCTTCATTGCAGACTCAGTGGTGAGTGGGTACTTCAATATGCGGTATTGGTCCAACTTGTTTCTTGGGGTTGCACTGATACGTGGGTATTTGGGGTTTCTAGCCTTCTTCAAAGTCCTTAGCCTGTGGAAAGTTACTGTGGTCCTGATCTTCTTCTGCTTTTTCAGGGTCGAAGAGCCTGATTTCACAGCCTTTGCAGCTTTCAAGGCTTGCGCCCTTGGGTCAGCCTTCTTTGAATCAACTGCAAGAAAAAAGGATTATTCGATCAAATAACTGAGCATTAGACAGTAATCACACACCTCATAGTCTTAGTCAATCAAGAAATATCATGACACAGATGATAAATTATAAAACATGTGTTGATATGAACAAAGCACTATTATAAGCATAAACTAACACTCTCGTCCTTAATACAACAATGTCTAGGAATTTCAACTATATTGACCTCAAGATATTATCTTTTGAAAACAAGCCAGCATTAGAAATGCACTTTGAAGCTGAGAAGGTTCAGATATTCTTTCAATTCCACAGAATGCATTTCCTTCAGCGCAATCAATAACTATCTACGAGAGTCAAAGTGAGCTATCAAGAGCAAGTAAATGAGCAATATAATCGTTTCAATATGCTCAAGCAGAATTAGTAAAAGGTAGTTAATTTGAAAATTCGATTTTCTATGTTGACCTTTGATTGAGTAATGCAATTTCAGCTCATATTGACACAAAACTGGATGCAAATTTTCTAATCAACCTATAAGAGACGAATTCTATTGTCCCATCATTTGTCCAATTTGAACAGCTAGAAGATATTCAACAACAGATTAGAGACTGATATCAATCCCTACTGACTTGACCAAAACAAATCAACTATACAGTAAAATCCATACAAATCTAGCATCAACAGCAAACAAAAAAATGCGAACAAAGCAATGTGGATTAAACCTCACATCTTAACTTGAAGAAACAAAGCAATGCCACCAAATAAGCTACAACAACCATTGAAAAGCCTCAAGATTTTCACATACCTTTAGGAGCCATCGCGACTGAAATAACGACTCAGAACCTGCAAAACGTACAAAAATTATAACTATGTCAGCGAATCACATAGCATGAGCATCATAGCACCTAATATACATCGGAACTTTACGGAGGAGGGAAGAACGATGATAAACGAGACGGAAACCTTCTCAGAGGAATCAGGATGTTGAGACTTGAGCGGCCAGCGTCGGAAACTAGGGTTTTATTAACCACACTAGCCGGGTGCTATTTATATGGCTCTCCATTTGCCGGGTTTAGAACGCTGATGAGTTAGGACATTTCATGGGCTTTGCCCTAATGGGCCGGTTTCTGGGCCGTTTGATCCTTCATTTGAAGCCCAAAGGGCTATCTGTAGATTGACAAGCAAATGACTGGAAAAGGTACTTGATCTAGAGTTTATCCCATCATATGTGCAGAAATTTGAGGTAGGGGTTTGACAAAGTGACAAATGAATTGGTTATGCGTAAATAAATGTTGTTTGTTAGTATCAATGTATCATCGCCCAACCAACTCCATATTATTGTGTTAGAGCAAGTGATATTTCACATCGTGGACTTTTACTATTGTTAGGCAAGCGTACGATTATATGGTTATGTAACAAAAACTATATGGTTAGTTGGCTACACCGTAATTACAAGTACACAGTAATTTTGTTTTTTTGTTGTTCCCATTTCATGACGTTAGACCAGTGTCAGTTCACGTCCAAATCAAATACTAATCCAGTCAAAAATGGCGTACGAGCACTACTTAATATAAGTTCTAGTCACAAGGTGCCGTGCTAAATGTAATTAGTTAAAATGTAGGTTAGACTTTAAAGAATAAAGGCAGTTTGACTCCATTTGTCCAAACAAAAATCAAAAACCAAAATTAAAATATCAGACTTGACAAGTCAGCATCCAGCGTGGCGTGTCTCCGCTGTCTCCGGCCTTCTACCGGCAACGCCCACTCATCCCAACTCAATAAAGCTAGAGAGGGACTTGGCACTGGCCAGGCCATGGCCGCCCATGCATCAAACACCCGAATTTCCACTGTCAAAAGCGGAAAAACACGCGCGTGTCTTTACTCGCGCGCGTGCAACAATTCTTCTATTAATCCAATATTTAATAACAATATCCCGCCACCATTGACCGTTTGGCGCGCGTGGGTCAACAATTTGGGGCCCACCAGGGCTGTAATTACCATTGCGCCCTTGAGACCGTTGATAACAATAATGACAATAAAAAAAGTGAATGCCCCTCCTTTTTCTCAATTTCGGTACGGCGCTTGTTTTCCTGGGCTCGAAACGACGTCGTGTGGCTCTACCGTCGCTAACCTACTTTCCGATCCCCTCGGGTTTGGGTTTGAGTTTTTGATTGATCTCCTGATTCTCTCCTTCTCCACTCCCACTTTCTCTCTCTTCACCACAAGGAGCACAGAATCAGATCGAGCCTGAAGGAAGCTGCCAAAAGCAGATGCATTATACAAACCCCCATCCAACTCACTATTGACCGAGTCAACAACTCGGCCTCAGCTCAAACTCACACAACTCAGTTTTCACCCAACCTTTACCTAATAATCCCCCCCAAGGCAACGACGACGAAAAGTTCTCCCCTTCCTCTCTCTCGGCGAAGATGGCGATTTCACGGGGATTGTTCGGGTGGTCGCCGCCTCACATACAGCCACTAACGCCGGTGTCGGAGGTCTCGGAGCCGCCGGAGTCGCCGTCGCCGTACATGGACCCCAACCCCGACGCCGTGCCTGTTGAGACGGAGGATGAAATGGACGATGTCGACGAGATGGAGCCTCCGCCTGCTGCCGTCCCCTTCTCGCAGCTCTTCGCCTGCGCCGATCGCTTCGATTGGACTCTCATGGCCGTCGGCTCGCTCGCCGCCGCCGCCCATGGGACCGCGCTTGTCGTCTACCTCCACTACTTTGCGAAGATTGTGCAGTTGCTAGGGTTCTTTGGCGGCGATGCTCCTGGTCCTGGTGTTCCCCCTGATAGATCGGATGAGTTGTTTGATAGGTTCACTAAGGTATTTGAAACCCTATTTTAGCAGGTTTTTTGTGTTGAATGTTTGAGTCTTTCTTCTTCGTGAGCGTAGAATTCCCTAATTTGGATGATTCGGCTGTTTGGCTTCTGCTATTTGAAAACCTAACTTTGTGACAAATTTGCTTCTTTAGGGGGGTTTTTCTGTAGCTTTTGGTCCTTTGTAAAGTTGTAGTGCGATGGTGAATTTTGATGGGATTTTGTTACAGTAGCTCTTCTCTGGTGATAAACCCTACTATCTACATGAACTGTGATTTTTGAACCGGAGTGGTATCTTGTAGGAGATAGTTTATTGAGGAACTTTTGATGTAGCTTTATTGGGTGACTAAACTAGAGTTTTAGACCAAATGTAGCTTTTGTTTCCCTCACCGGGTCCTGGGAATTATAATTCTCAACTTGGTCCATGTGTGGCATAGCTTCGATAGTTTTAACTTGGGAAAGAAATAGGTTATTTTCATACTTCGATTTTGAGTGCTTACAGCAGAGCCTTCAAATATACAGCTGAACATAATCCTACGAGTGAATGATTTTTGCCCCTTGTATGATTCTGTTGTGCTGTTTGATGAAGAAGTGATTTACTCATGGTGAAATGATGTGTATATATTACTAATATTGTGCTGTTTGATTAATAAGGAGTAAGAATCTGTAGGTGCGAACTTAGGTCTAGGTTATTATGCTATATATATTAAATTTTCTTTTAAAGAACCTTCCCACAGATGAGTATTTCTTGCCCTTGTGCTGCCCCTTCCCAAGTATCTGAACGAATGAGTAAGCATCAAATATCTTGTTACTACTAGCATTTTCAGAACATCTAATAACGAGGCATAAATAATGAGATTAGTGGTCTTAGATTCATGCGTATACTTCTTCTAAGATTGTATATGCATGATTAAATATTAATGAGTTCAGGTGGCCTGTTATATATCTGCTAAATGTTTAGCATCTTGCCACTGTCATGCACCAGTCTGGATTAAGACTTGTATTAGAGAAAATCTGGATATGCAAGATGGAGAAATTTTCTTGCTGATATCATAGCCTACTGGTATTGGCTTCTGAGAAGAAGTATACCTTAATAGTAGTCATGCTAGGCTAATTGCTAGTAGAACTGTCTTTTCGGCTCCAGGATGCCAATTTTTTGTGGGATTGCGGAATCATGTAATTTTGGGAAATTAGCTCCATGTATCTCTTAAGCACAGGTTGCCTATGTATGACACTTTTCATGCAGTTTAAAGTACTTGAGTTAGTGCTTTTTACAGCGTGTGTTTACCCTTGCCAAATATTAAAGCTTGAAACTGTAAAGCTGGCATTGACATTGCACCTGCTGACTGGTTTATTGTTTTTACAGCTTGCTCTAGACATTATGTATATAGCGGGTGGTGTTTTTCTTGCTGGGTGGATAGGTAAGGGTTCAAGTTTCAAAGTTTTAAATTTTTTCTGACATTTTTTACATTCTAGCGTCTTAGTGAATACTTTATAAATTCTCCTCAACAGAGGTTTCATGCTGGATTCTTACTGGAGAGCGGCAGACTGCTGTTATTAGGTCCAAGTATGTGCAAGTATTACTTAACCAGGATATGAGTTTTTTTGACACCTATGGAAACAATGGAGATATTGTAAGCCAAGTTCTAAGCGATGTATTGCTGATTCAATCTGCACTTAGCGAAAAGGTATGTTGATGCAAACACTCCTGCGCATTATCTTATATATCTTTATGGACCGTTTGCGCAGAACTTTTCTGTATGGTTTTTAATGGATAATTAATATGGCAGGTTGGAAACTACATCCATAATATGGCTACTTTTTTCAGTGGCCTTGTTGTCGGATTCATCAACTGCTGGCAGATTGCCCTGATAACCTTAGCAACTGGTCCTTTTATTGTTGCTGCTGGAGGAATTTCAAATATATTTCTCCACAGACTTGCTGAGAACATCCAAGATGCTTATGCAGAAGCAGCTAGCATTGCTGAGCAGGTTATCCTTTCTCTCAATTATAAGCACAATTCGATAACCCTAAGTTTTATATATCGGTATATGAGTGATGATTCTTAGCTGGTATCAATGTCACTGCTGTATGTAATTATTCACTGATTACAATAGCATGTGTGAATGTGTCTTGCTATTTGTGGTTACGCCTATGGGTTAGAAAACATAATCAATTATCTGCTGTAGTGGTTGTTGTAATCTTTCCTACTCAAAGATAGTATCTCTAAATGTGTGTCAGTGTCATGTGAGTACTTTAAGTATGGGATCCTTCTTAGTGCATTCAATTTTCAGATTATTTTGTTTACAACCAGGTCTGGATTGTAGTTAAATTATTCTGCACTTGATAT
Organism: Polygonum aviculare; assembly: GCA_934048045.1. Classification (NCBI taxonomy): domain Eukaryota; kingdom Viridiplantae; phylum Streptophyta; class Magnoliopsida; order Caryophyllales; family Polygonaceae; genus Polygonum; species Polygonum aviculare. The sequence continues at coordinate 26,749,764 of OW204025.1, forward strand.
AATCTGCAGGCTGTGTCACATATTCGGACCTTATCTGCATTTACAAATGAAACATTGGCCAAGTATTCCTATGCAACTTCTCTCCAAGCAACTCTGAGATACGGAATCCTAATTAGTCTTGTTCAAGGATTGGGTCTTGGTTTTACATATGGACTGGCAATCTGTTCCTGTGCAATGCAACTTTGGGTGGGAAGGTTTCTAGTGGAACATCATAAAGCTCATGGTGGTGAAATTATTACTGCCTTATTTGCTGTGATCTTGAGTGGCCTGTAAGTATATAATTATCTCACTCTTCACTTCCAATCTATTCTCCTACATTTTTTACCCTGTTTTCTTTTCACATCCTGCAGTGGGTTAAATCAGGCGGCAACAAACTTTTATTCCTTTGAGCAAGGAAGGATTGCTGCCTATAGGCTTTTTGAGATGATAAACCGTTCATCCTCCAATGTAAATCATGACGGAAACACCTTGTCCTCAGTACAGGGCAATATTGAATTTCGAAATGTGTATTTTAGCTATCTCTCTCGTCCAGAGATTCCTATATTGAGTGGGTTTTATCTTACTGTGCCAGCTAAAAAAGCTGTCGCACTCGTTGGTCGAAATGGTTCTGGGAAAAGCAGCATTATTCCTTTAATGGAGCGGTTTTATGACCCCACATTAGGTACTATTCTTCAACTTATTTCCTTGTAACTTTTCATGGTCCTTAGAGTTGACTCCTCATTGGTAGTGCCATCAGATTATGAATTCTACTCTTATTGAATGCAGGAGAGGTCCTCCTGGATGGTGAAAATATTAAGAGCCTTCAACTTGAATGGTTAAGAAGTCAAATTGGATTAGTTACACAGGACCCTGCCTTGTTGAGTTTGACTATCAGGGAGAATATTGCTTATGGGAGGTCAGCTTCTCAAGACCGAATCGAAGAAGCTGCTAAAATAGCTCATGCTCATACATTTATTAGTTCACTTGAGAAGGGATATGATACTCAGGTGGGCATTATGCTGTTATTTGTCTCATGCCAAAGGTATATCTATGACTTGAATGACTCGATTCACTTGTATGTTTCAGGTGGGTCGAGCTGGTTTGGAATTGACAGAAGAACAGAAAATCAAGCTCTCAGTTGCTAGAGCAGTTCTTTCTAATCCGACAGTTCTCCTTCTTGATGAGGTCACTGGTGGACTCGATTTTGAAGCTGAAAAGGCTGTTCAGGGGGCTTTGGATCTAATTATGCTGGGAAGATCGACAATTATAATAGCTAGACGACTTAGCCTGATCAAGAATGCTGATTACATTGCTGTTATGGAGGAAGGTCAGCTTGTTGAAATGGGCACGCATGATGAACTGGTGAACTTGGATGGTCTTTATGCTGAACTTCTCAAATGTGAAGAAGCAGCTAAATTACCTAGGAGGTATCAACTTTCACTTAACCTAAATGGTTTTCTTTTCTCCTTTTTGCAATGTATATTACATCGCGGCAATGTTGCTGTACCCTAGACTTTTCCATTGGCAAGACCTTGTGTTTTCTGATAGCTGTGCACTAATCTTCCTTTTGTCATATGTTCTTTTCTTAGGATGCCAGTTAGGACGTATAATGAGATCAAAGCTTTCCAAATTGAGAAAGATTCATCTCAAAGCCCGAGCTTCCAAGAACCTTCTTCTCCCAAAATGGCAAAATCACCATCTCTGCAGCGAGTTGCTGGTGGACATGCATTTCGAACGTCAGATGTTGGTTTCAGTTCTCAAGAATCACCAAGATCTCGGAGCCCACCTCCAGAAATGTTGCTGGAAAATGGCTCTCAAGTAGATGTCACAGGAAAAGAACCCACACTGACAAGACAAGACAGCTTTGAGATGAGACTGCCAGAGCTTCCGAAACTTGAAGTGCAATCTGTGCGGCGGCAGGCATCTAATCCATCAGACCCCGAATCTCCTGTTTCTCCACTATTGACATCTGATCCCAAAAACGAGCGTTCTCATTCTCAGACCTTCAGTCGACCTTTGAGTGATGTTGATGACATGCCAGTAAAGTGGAAAGAAACCAAGGATGCAAAACTACGGAAACCTCCTCCATTCTGGAGGCTGGTTGAACTTAGCTTTGCTGAGTGGCTTTATGCAGTCTTAGGAAGCACTGGTGCAGCTATATTTGGTTCTTTTAATCCTCTGCTCGCTTATGTTATCACGCTTATAGTTACCACCTACTACAGATTTGATGGAGGAGAACATGGCTTGCAAAAACAAGTTGACAAATGGTGTTTAATTATCGCCTCAATGGGCATTGTGACGGTGGTTGCAAATTTCTTACAGCACTTCTACTTTGGTATTATGGGAGAAAAGATGACTGAGAGGGTGCGAAGGATGATGTTCTCAGGTGATGGATCTTTCTTTCCCATCTTTGTATATATTTTGATCAATGCACTTGAATCCAGTGACTCAAATGTATATTTTGATACTGCGAAGCCTAATATTTACATATTTAAACTTGCTCCAGCAATGTTGCGAAATGAAGTTGGTTGGTTTGATGAAGAGGAAAACAGTGCTGACAACTTATCAATGCGCTTGGCAAATGATGCCACATTTGTCCGAGCTGCATTTAGCAATCGACTTTCAATATTCATACAGGATACTGCTGCAGTTCTTGTTGCAGTTCTTATTGGAATGATACTACAATGGCGGTTAGCCCTTGTGGCCTTGGCTACCTTGCCTGTTCTTACCATTTCTGCAATTGCCCAGGTTTGAGCAGCATCTTTACCTGTTTATACCATTTCTGCAATTTTCCTTCTGGCCTTGGCTGCAGGACGTTAAAACCAGTAAGAGATGCTAAAACCAGTAAGGTCTCTGTAGTGGCTGAATAATGTGATCTTGTTTGTGTTGTCTGTTTTTTTTTTTAAGTCAAAAACCATGTTGTCACAATTACAATTGATTACTAGCAAGTTGACCTCTGGGTAACTTATACAGTAATATATAGCGCAAATGGAATAATTATCATGACAGACAGAATTATATTGCCCTTGTTTTGCCTGCAGAAGTGTCAACAGCCTGTTGATAATACTTCTAACGGATAGCATAGTCATGCATTTTCATCTCTTGACATTTTACATAAGTGACCACTAATTTGTTTTATTTGGCTGGATGAATGTTTGTGCCAATGTAGATTTCTTGGAATCTTTGGCTGTGAAACATAACAGAAATGCTTTTCCTTGAATTTCACTTTCTGATGTATGTTTCTAAATAAGTGTTTGCTTGGACTTGCACATTGTATCCTTTATATGAACGCTACACTTGTACAACTAGAGCACAAATTCTGCAAGTGTGACGGCTGCACTTCTCTATTATTACTACATCTCCATTTACATTGTGATTTATTGCTGCTAAATTTAATTTTGCAGAAACTCTGGCTTGCTGGATTTTCTAGAGGAATACAAGAAATGCATAGGAAAGCATCTTTGGTGCTTGAGGATGCTGTCAGAAACATTTACACTGTTGTAGCATTTTGTGCTGGCAACAAGGTAATGGAGCTCTACAGATTTCAGCTTAATAGAATACTCATGAAGAGTTTTCTCCATGGAATGGCAATTGGCTTAGGTTTCGGCTTTTCTCAGTTTCTCCTTTTTGCCTGTAATGCTCTGCTCCTCTGGTACACAGCAATCTCTGTAAAGAATCAGTACATGGACCTTCCAACTGCTCTCAAGGAATACATGGTGTTCTCCTTTGCAACCTTTGCACTAGTGGAACCCTTTGGCTTGGCTCCATACATTCTTAAACGAAGAAAGTCTCTTGTTTCAGTTTTTGAAATCATTGACCGGATGCCTAAGATTGATCCAGATAACAGCTCAGATGTTAAGCCACCTAATGTCTTTGGAAGCTTAGAGTTTAAAAATGTTGATTTTTGTTACCCATCTCGGCCGGAAGTGTTAGTACTTAGCAATTTCAGTTTGAAGGTAAATGGAGGTCAGACAGTTGCTGTGGTAGGAGTATCAGGCTCAGGTAAAAGCACCATAATATCTTTGATAGAGCGATTCTATGATCCTGTCACCGGTCAAATCTTTTTGGATGGGCGAGACCTGACACAGTACAATCTGAGATGGCTGAGAAGTCACCTTGGTCTAGTTCAGCAAGAGCCGGTGATTTTCTCAACCACAATAAGGGAAAACATTATCTACGCAAGGCATAATGCGAGTGAAGCCGAAATGAAGGAGGCGGCTAGAATTGCAAATGCCCACCATTTTATAAGCAGTTTACCTCATGGGTATGATACGCACGTGGGCATGAGGGGTGTTGATTTGACCCCAGGACAGAAGCAGAGAATTGCTATTGCCAGGGTGGTGTTAAAGAATGCACCCATCTTGTTACTTGATGAAGCTAGCTCAGCAATTGAGTCTGAGTCAAGTAGAGTTGTTCAGGAAGCTCTTGATACTCTGATAATGGGGAACAAAACAACTATCTTGATTGCACACAGAGCCGCTATGATGAAACACGTTGACAACATTGTTGTACTTAATGGAGGGCGAATCGTTGAGCAAGGGACCCACGATAATTTGGTTGCAAAGAATGGTTTGTATGTGCGTTTGATGCAACCTCACTTTGGCAAGGGTTTGCGTCAGCACCATCGGCTTGTTTGAGCTCGATTTTCCTCTTCATTGGTAGATTATTATTCAACCCAAGATTCATTTCTCCTGCTGGAATTCAGTTCTATATATCCATTGACAGATTGGATGATGAATGGAAAGCTTCATCAACTGTAGTTACGAGAAGTAGAGTGGTATTAGGGTTTTAGGAATCAGGGACAATCGCGAGCTACAGTTTTAATTATAGGGGCAGATGTGTATGTTCATCAGGTTCTCTGCTGTCTTCTGGTAAGCATATCGGTTCATTTTTGGCTGAATATTTGATACGGGGTGCTATAATCTTTCTATTTCGGTGTGGTTTTTTTTTTGGGTCATTTTTTAGTATTTTTGTTGATGAGCTATTGGTTGCTTCTTATTTATTGGTGATTGTGTGGAGAACTGATTGTAGTAGATCTGAGTTTGGTACTGCTTTTGTGGGATTTACTGTAAGTGTAGTGAAGAGAGGAAGCTGAGGGTGTTAGTTGTGTAATTGACGTGTAAATATATGCACAGATAGCTCTGCTTTTATTCAGTGTTATTGCACGTATAAACTTCGCTAGTCTTTTCTCACATTTTCTTGAGTTCGTGTTTCGCGCTGATGTTCTCTGACTTGCTTTAAACCAATGGTGCTATTTGGCCTCATCAGAACGTTCTGGTTTATCCAAACCGAGTTTAATGTGTATGTACAACAAGGACTTGAAAAGATGAGCTTAGTTTAATGTATGGAATTACCTGGAGTCAATCGTTTTTACTTTCTTGCTGCATTCAATGAGAAAAACAATAGGTTTTGCTGCAACTATGATTATTAGGAGCCAAGTCCTCAGTTTCAAACTGTTGTGGGTCATTAACAATAGGAATAAGGGACTAAAACCATCAACAAAACACATCATAATCCCCATAACTAACCCAATTAACCATAAAAGGAAGTTGACCATAGAAGCTCAATGAGAGTGACATCACTTTTTTTTAATTTTGACAAATGTAGCTGTTCTATTTTTTGAATGGTTTTTAAGTTATTCTAGCATGTTTTGTATGTGGTCCATTAACTAGCTAGAGAAATTCAGATTTTCGTATATTACTGTGTAAAGAAATTTTAATTTAGTTTATATACTATCATTCGAGGATGCACATATTCTGTTTTGAACTCTATTTACATATGTTATTACGGGCGAGATATATAAGATACAACTGAGTTTAGTAAGTGCAATAACTATAATATTATCGTGACTAACTAATTCAGATTTTGCTATTCGTCGCCCCAGGGGCGACAAATAAAATCCCAAAAATAGAAGTATATCTTGCTAAAAGATCTCAAATCTAGTTGTGACAACTAATTACCATAATTAAATATTAATTAGTTAGTCATGATTTAGATTTGGTTAATTATAGTTTTAATTTTGGGGCATTTACCGTAAAAACTTCCATAAAAATAAAGCACCAAAAAGCTATAATATTATCATTATTATGTACGTGAAAGCAGAGGAAATGAAAAATGGAGTTACTTTAAGGTCGTACTTTTTTACTCGAAGCAAATGAAAGACAATATTAACATGGATCAATTAAATACGGAGTATGTAGTAAGTAAAACCATTGAAAACAATAAAAATCAAAACAAAAGCAAGTGGGATAAGATAACATGGTGTTCAATCTTGACGAGTGAGCAATTACAGAGAATACAGTGTATAAGCTATGAGAGAGATCAAGAGCGAGTCTATATAATCGTGAAGAAGATGAAACAATCTAGTAAAAACTAAAAAGGAAAAAATCTTGCATATATTATTTAATTAATCAAAATTTAGATATGATAGCTAGTTGTTAGGCAAGATTTATTATTAATACTTTGAAAATCTAGATTTGAAATCTATTAATAAGGGTTAAAAAAAAAAGAAATCTCTTAATAAGATATACTTCTATTTTTAGGATTTTATATGTCGCCCCCGGGGCGACGAATAGCAAAACCCTTTTATGTTTTATTACAATTTACTGACATCATGACATGTACTTGAAATAATAAATTGAACTTGAATACACGGACTAATCAATCAACAAATTAAAAATGCTTTCCAAAACTGATTATCACGGAATGCATCATAGTTTAGCTGTATTCTCATCAGACCAATCATTATAAAATTTATTGGACTTTTTAACTTGAGAGCACTAACAATATGGCACATTACTAGAATATTCGCTTGTTCTCTCTTAGAGAAAAACTGAAAATACCATGTTATTATTCCCATGTTTTATTATAATTACATTCTTCTATTTGCAAATATATTTTTAAAACGAGGTTGCACTGGTAACAAAACAAAATCGTATTATAATTAGTACTCCCTCCGTTTGGTTATATCTGATGTTTTATCCTATTAGTATTTGATGCTCTATAATTTTTTGTACATATTTTTTAAATCTACCCTTTATCAATTTTTTAAAAGATTCTCTATATAAACTACTAATAGGATAGAAAGAAAAATAATTTAAAATTTTAGTAATAAGAATAATTTAATAAGAATGATCAAATAATTTTATAGTCTTTCTTTCTAAAGCATCAAGTATAATCAAACGGATGAAATATTACCGAAAAAACAAAGAGAATACACAGTTTGTAAAGCATTAAAATATGGAATTTTTTTAGGTAGTGCTCTAAGGGTACACCGGTACACTAATAAGAGGTTAATAATTAGTATAAAATTTTATAAATCTTAAATTTTTGATTTTGAACCTCTTTTATGACGCATTTACTATTTCCAGTTTTAATTTCCGTTTTTGATATATTTACCATGTCAGTCGGACAAGCAACAGAAAAACCTACTATTTTTTTGGTTGAATACAGAAAAACCTAGTATAAAATATTAACAACACCGATAATGTCGATCTGAAAGTAAAACTAGCGCTTTGGCCAGCGGCCGAGTGATCTGGACCACACACGTGGCAGATTACGATAAATAACCTGGCCTCGCGTTAATTTGTTTGTTTGAGCATAATTGTTGGTCGTGTGCTATAACTTAGATCCACTTTTATCTGCTGCCCTTTGTTTCTCTTTACCATAAATAGTATTGATACACTCTATTTCATTCAATTCACTCTCGCTCCAGCCGCCTCACAAAACTACTACGTACTCCTCACAAAGCGCTGCGTTTGCTGTGATACAGGAGCCTAAAACTCGTCGTTTTCGTAGAGTCGACGACACATCGGTCTCTGAGAAAATGCCCATCTACAGGATCGCGATCGGGTCCCCCGGAGAAGCTAGCCACCCTGAGGCGCTCAGGGCGGCCATGGCCGAGTTCGTCTCCATGCTCATCTTTGTCTTTGCCGGTCAAGGCTCTGGCATGGCCTTCAGTCAGTCTCCTACCTAGCTCTTTACATTTTCCTGTTTTCCAACATTTCTGTTCCTGATCCACGTAATTAAAGGTTTAGTTGTTTACTTGTTTGTTTCGTGTCGTTACGATATGATGATCTTTAATTCGTACTTAGCAAAAGCATATACGTATACTCACGAAATAAACATATCCTAAAGTCTAAGGGTCCGTTTGGTTTTCAGCCATGAAAACGTTAAAGTATGCTAGCCCAATACACGTGTAAGTATTAAGGGCATCTCTAAGAGTTTCTACCTCCTGTTCTCTAAAATGGAGATTATAAAATCACATTCTCTAAAAAAAAATAGATTAACTCCAACAGTTTATTGTATTAATATTTTTTTTATACCTAGATATTTTTTTTAAAATCATAAAATTTAATTTGACCAATTACAGATTACCATGTATAACACTACATTTAATTCTTTCTCCAAATACATTTTGGGAATTTTCCTACATATAGAGAAAACACATCACTTTTCTTCATTCATCTCCATTTTGAAGAATGAGATAGAGAATTTGTTTGAGTAAAAAAATACAAAAAATCTCCAAAAATACAAGTTTCACGAATGTATATAGAGATCTGACCAAAAATTGTTTTTGTTTTTTTTTTGGTTAAGGGCACTGCCCATGAGAGTCGAACCGGTGACCTCTGGGTACTACCCTTGGAGGCTTAACCGTTTTGACTAAATACCCGAAGGCTCTGACCAAAAATTGCTTTAACTAAGAGTTTCTTTTAAAATCTCATGAAAATATTTAGCAACCCTAAGAGTTTCTTTTATCTATTACGTACATACGTCTTAAGTCTTAATTCGTTTAGGTTGGCTACATCCACTTTATGAATTGGGCACGGTGCAAGTTCTACATATATGCCTTTTCTTTGTCAACATCTAAATGAATGCCAATGCCTCAAGTTAAAATTCCCATGATTTCAAAAGCTAAACAAACAAGCTCTAACTTGACTTTGTGCCTGACTTTGCGCGGCAGGTAAGTTAACTGACAACGGAGCTGCAACCCCGGCAGGGCTAGTAGCCGCTGCCCTATCCCACGCCTTTGCCCTATTCGTGGCGGTGTCCGTGGGCGCTAACATCTCCGGTGGACACGTGAACCCAGCCGTCACGTTCGGGGCCTTCCTAGGCGGTCACATCACGTTGTTGCGTGGAATCTTGTACTGGATTGCCCAGCTTCTGGGCTCCGTCGTTGCTTGCTTGCTCCTTAAATTCGCCACCGGTGGCCTGGTGAGCTTATTTCTACCTTACCTAGCTAGACTTGTTAAAATGAGACATAAGAAATTTATGGTATTTGTAACTAGGCCTACATTTTGATTCAATGGAGAGAAGGATGTTCCTTGATAAAACAATGTGTACATTCTTTTTTTTTGGTTGAGGGCGCTGCCGATGAGAGTCGAACTGGTGACCTCTGGGTACTAACCTTAGAGGCTTAACCGTTTGACTAAATGTCTGAAGGCAATGTGTACATTCTTTGGGCAATAAAATGAGACATAAGATTTACACCTTCAACTTAGACACCTAGTTTTTTTGTTTTTTTTTGGTTGAGCACCTATTTATTTTGAAGTTACCTCATTTATGAATTTAAACCTTTTGATCACTAGGTAAAAACGAGTAAACGACCCTAGTTTTGTTTCCTCTTCTAGTATTCATCATGTTGGTATAACATCAATTTATACGGTTGCTTGTTTTATTGTTATTGTTAATGAGCATAGCTAATTAACTCGTCCGATAATTCTTGTTGATTTTGTTAAACTTGATATTCAATAGAACACTATGATAATTTTCTCTTAAACAAACCTAACCCCACATGTGAAATATGGGAGCAGGAAACGTCAGCCTTCTCTTTGTCGGCCGGAGTATCGGCAACAAACGCGTTTGTGTTCGAGATCGTGATGACCTTCGGCCTCGTGTACACCGTCTACGCCACCGCCGTCGATCCCAACAAGGGCAATGTGGGCATTATCGCCCCCATCGCTATCGGCTTCATTGTGGGCGCCAACATCCTCGCGGGAGGCGCCTTTGATGGAGCCTCCATGAACCCGGCTGTCTCGTTCGGTCCTGCCGTCGTCAGCTGGACGTGGACCAACCACTGGGTTTACTGGGCCGGCCCACTCGTTGGAGCCGCCATCGCCGCCCTCATGTACGACCATGTCTGCATCGGCGACAACGTCCACAATCAGCTCTCCACCTCCGACTACTGATCGATTGTTGTACGGTTTCGGGTCTTGTGTGAAAATTGGAGCCTAATTAATTAAACGCTAGCTCAACGGAACTTAATATATTGGTCTTTTTGGCCTTCAGGCATCTAGTCAATCGATTAACCTCCATGAACAGTACTCAAAAGTCATCGGTTCGACTGTTATGGTAAGCGCGTTCAACAAAAATATATATTGGTGTTTTGTAGTTTGGGGAATTTAGTAATGTTGGGTGATGTGTGTGAACTTTGTATGCATGGTTTGTACCACAACACATGATCATGGGCTTCAATGTTCCCATGCACTATAGATCTTAGTTTCGACCGCATTGTTGAACCGGGCTTCTGGATGCAAAAAACTAACATGGGAAAAACAATTTTTTTTTTTTTGGTTGAACATGGGAAAAACAATTAAGTCAACAACCAAGAAAAGAAAAAAATGGTCTAAACACGAGCAATGAAATTTGAAGACTCTTGCTAGGAAGTGTTCGAGTTAAGTGGAAATGTCGTCACAAGTACGCGTGACGGTGTCATGTATGAAATCTATTTAAGCATGATGAAATTAGTGAGGTTTTATTTTGATCGGCCAAAGGTCATTATAGAGATATTAATGACTTATAGTGTAAAGTTGAAATCCGATGTGAAGCTTGAATTAAGTGAATACAAATTTCTGGAACGATTATGACAAGTCCACAATATGAAAGTACGTTGGACGGTATATAAAAGTATGAGCTAGAATTTGACAAAAATGGTGTGTGAATAAGTACTATATATGATCGACTTGTCACGTACCAGGAAGGTTCTCATATATCTTAATTATATGCAAATTAAGAAATATAAATGTGAACAAGGTATTGGACTCTTAATTAGTGTTCTAGTCTTGTACGTACTACAAGATCCGGACTTTGTGCGAACTAATTTCATTAAATATTAACTAACATAAAGAAAAGTACCATGCTTTATATGTGACGTTTATTTTAAATTAAAGGTTGGAACTTGGAATGCAAATCGCATGTCCTTCCACTTCAAGTTTCTTTTTACATTTAGAAGCATGGTAATTAGTCAAGTGCAACAACTTTGTTGCAATGATAATTTACTTCTCTCAAAGATATATATGCACTTTAATTATAAATGGCTATTGAGGTACTAATCACATAAAGATCGATCATAAACATGCCCGCAACCCACTTGATATGATGGAATATTTGTCTATTTTGTTCAAAGTAGCTAGGCCACAACCCACTTGATATGATATTGGGTGCATAGGGCATATGATGGTGCACAATGTTTTCCAGGGACAAGTTTCATGCCTTCTAAAACACTTGACCATGCCTCGTACGTACAAAGAGACATGGAAGCTCGTTGGATCACGACGCCATAGGACCATGTCACCTCGATGGTGCACGGTGCTTGCTCATCTTGCCGTGCAATGACTCATGGCTTGCGTTGATCCATGCCACGCGTGGTTCTTTGGTCCATGGCCGCATTCCCACGATGCTCCTTTATCATGGCTCACTCCGAATGCCACCACTTGACCACCTCATAGAAACAAGTAGCTTACAAATAGGTGACTCATATAATCACGTAGCACACAATCAAGTAGTACGTTCATCAATTACACAACTCCCAAACACGTACTCAAGCTCCAAACCCCATGCACATATATGTGGTGTATATACAGGCCACGACGACTCCTAATTAAGAGTGCATTAGAGATCATCGCGGGGGTCATGGCTGATTATCGACCTCTCGTCGGTCTTATGGAGCTTTACTTGATCATTTTTAATTTGCTTTAAAATGATGATCAATTGACATCATATAACTCGCAATCAGTATTAATATAGAAACAACTTGCCTTAATATTATAAGTCGAATGAAGTAACTTAACATTCAAATTGTAATTGGCTCTACTAATTTATTAAACGACAGATTACATGTCGTTTTCACCGGAAATTTTGATGACTTGTAGTCTCTAACAAAAGTTAGAAAAGCATTATTATAATTCCTTACTCGATCTATTATATTAATATACATATATAGTATCCAACTCAAGCTTAAGGGAAACAACCTAGAAGAAGCAATATATATGTTTCTTTGTTTGGTGCACGAGTCTGCCAACTTGCAAGTCGTATAGTCCACAGTCTAAGATGATTGCTTAGTTTGACTTTTATTAATTAGCGTCCCTTTTCATACAAATTAAGAAATCATCCAAATAATACATTTTTTTGTTTGGTAAGAGAAGAATTCATTCTGATAGATTGAGAAGTCGAAATAAATCATTATCCGAACAAAACCATCGTAAAAGCCAAAAACACGCAAATGTACGTGTATGCAACCTTAGCATCCAAGTAATGCATGATTGTGGTCAAGGTGTGTGCATCCCAACATTTTTTCCTATACAAATAGAAGAATTGTTCGGACAAGGCTACGTACATCGATCTTCACCGATCACCACCAAATATAACAACAACAACAACATTACCCTGTGAATCCCCACCAAATACATTAACAAAAACAACTAAACAAGGCTACGTGTAACATACATCGATCTTCACCACCAAATACATTAACAAAAAAGTTAAACTAGAACAATATTTAGGCTATTTTTATTGAACCTTCTTAAGATTAATTTAGACTTTTTAGCGGCTGATGTAGTTACCAATTCAAAAAAGTTCGGTTACCGAGGACAAAAACCAGGTAATCTAGTGCAAAATAATTAATATAAAGGGCGGTTTCAGCAATTTCACCTAATATTAGTATTAAATACAAAAAGTCGTTGAAAAGTACATAGATCCAAAAGGGCCCTACAAACAACAAGTTGGTAACGAGTAACGACCCTTTCCCGCGTAGCTCACCCGCAAAGACCGGCCCGCGCTTTGTTTTTCAAATCCCCGCCGACCCCCCCTCGGCCACGTACGCGCTCACGCCTCCGTTTGACCCCTTTCGCCTTTTCCCACGTTAATTTATTTTCCCCACATGCATAATTTATTTGCAAATTCAAACCATCCACCTATAGCACAAAAATTAATGACATTGATTATAATTATATTCTCTCACGTCACGCCTTCTCACTTCACCCTTTTCCTCGTACTCACGTCGATCCCATGAGGCAGCTCGATCATTAATTACAGCTGAGCTTACACATGCACATACATATCTAATCTCATCGTCTTATTACGAAAAAGTCAAACTCCACAAACCGTCAAAGTCAAACCCTTCAAAACTAAGCTACACATTCCCCTCTATAAATAACACGTCCATAACTCGATCAATCCTCACCACAATCCAATTCAACAAACATTCGTTCAACAACCACACCCACATTAATACCAATCAACAACTTCGGAAGCAAGAAAAACATGTCGTCCACGATGAAGAGATCGAGGCAAGAATTCGAGGCCTTCAACGACGGATTAGCGTCCGTAGCCAACTACTTGATGCTCCTATCCCAGACGACGGCGGCGTCGAAGCCACCTCCTCCAACCGATACCTACTCGGGAAACGCGCCCCACCACGACCGGATCTTCGAGTGCAAGACGTGCAGCCGGCAGTTCCCGTCCTTCCAGGCATTGGGCGGGCACCGGGCCAGCCACAAGAAGCCCAAGCTGAGTGGGCCCGTGCCCGCCCAAACCGGGGCCCGCTCCTCGTCGGAGAACTCGAGCATCTCAAATGATAACAATTGCTACTCTTCTCCCCCGGCCAAGGCTAAGAAGGCACACGAGTGCTCGATTTGCGGGGCGGAGTTTGCCCTTGGCCAGGCCTTGGGTGGCCACATGAGGCGGCACAGGGCGGTCGTTTCCGTTGACGACTTGCCATCCACCACGCTATCTCTTTCGTGCCGCCCATTGACGGAGGTGAAGAAGGCGGCGGATAAGGCGGTGGTTGTGATGAGTGGCGGCGCCGGTGGTGGCTCGACTTTGTGCTTAGACCTTTGTCTTTGAATTTTGATCACCACGGATCCGGAGGGTTGCTACATTTGATTGATTTTTTGTTTTACTCATTCTTTTTAGGTATGGGTCTTTCTGATGTATAGGGATCATTCTTTTGCAAATTCTTTCATATGGTTGTAGTTCGGAATTCTTTCATTTATTTTGAAGTATATGTACAATTACATTTATTGCACATATATTCTTTCATAAGCTTGATCTTGGCAAAGACGGGTCATTTTCGGCCTTAAATTCCCTAAAAATCAAAAACAAGAAATGCAAATCATACATTAGGCAGGTTCTGATCGGAAAAAAATCAAACATTAGGCAAGTCACAGCTACATGTGTAATGCTTACGGCAATGGACTATGCCAAATTGCGTGAACTTTTTTACTTGGTCACGTTATAGATTTCGTTTAAATTCCAAGGTTGGAAGTGATAAATATAAAGGTGCATATTATTAAACAATGTGCATTATTCCTTACGAAACTGAGGAATAGACGTTCAATCCGCAGTCGAGAGATGGTGAATTGGTGATAGTCTGATAGAGTAGCCTGATTCCTCTTGATACCGGATGATTATTAAATTGTAATTAAGGCGTAACGTCACTGGAAATTTTACCTTCAAAATTATAGTTTTTGATGTCACCGAACTTCAATTCTAGTCTATGATAGGCAGATTCGACCAAAAAAAAAAGACTATGATAGGCAGAGCTTCAAGATTACTAAGCTTTACTAACATGACTTGTCAAAAACAAGAGCCTGCTCATCAGTTTGACTAGCACTAGATACAGGCTGATAAAAACATGAAACTTTACCCAGTTTCATAGCAAATTAATTTGGTCCAAAACAAAAACAGGCACTACAAAACTGCTGATAGAGTTCTCCTTTTTTATTGTGTTTCATTTTCCATTGCAAAACATAAAACAGCAATTGCACTCAATTTAGGTGGAGGAAACAAAACATAGATATCAAATCTCAACAAGCCAGCAGGCAATTTATGGTTGATTCTGTTTATATTTGCCTACGATCAGGCTCACAGTACTGATACTGGTAAGGAATGGGATCATTTTGCAGGGCTTTCTGGACGAGTTCGGTTTGTTCTTGGACGTGCACCGAAGCGAAGCCTGTGGCTGTGGACGCAGACGGAGGGCGACCCGCATACTTGATGTCATCCATGGCACCTCTGTCAAGGACCCTCATTGCAGTACTCAGCCGAGGTGCAATGTATGAGTATGCACCCATGTTCATTGGCTCTTCTTGGCACCACACGATTTCAGCATCTGTGGCAATTCATATTGCCATTGGGTTTGAATTATTGAAATGAGTTGAATGCTAGAGCAAAAGGTAATGAGAGTACTTACTAGGATACCGAAGCAGCTCTCTTTGGATGAGATCATAAGGGAAAGGGCAAAGCTGTTCAACCCTGCATATAGCTATATCGGTACTCTTTGTTTTCTTCCTTTCTTCATCAAGCTCATAATAAACCTGCAAAACCAATAGACGAAACACAAAGGGAAATTCATCGTTAGAGCTTCAGAAGAGACAAGATTATTGTGATGCTGGCAGCATTATGAATCTTGTGTTGATTAAGAAGAGACAAAATTAACATTGGAGATTTTAAGTATGTCATGAACGTACCTTTCCTGAACAAAGGACCAGGCGTCTTATATTTGGTTCGTGATCAGAGTGGCCACTCTGGTCTTTTATAAGCCGCTTAAACCTGGTTCCTTGTTTGTCAAAACCTTGATGACCCTCAACATCATCAAACTCTGTCAAATGCGATTTGCAGTCTTTGTGGCGGAGCAATTTCTTTGGAGCTATCACAATAAGTGGTTTGCGGAATTCCCTGTGCAGCTGATAGAATCGAAAGCGTATTAAGAAGATGGAAACGCTTTTACCTTAACATCTTTTTTAGAACATAGCTACAATATATCATAGAACACACCTGCCTCCTCAAAACATGGAAATAATTAGCAGGTGTTGTCACATTCACAACCTGCCAATTGCACTCCTGAATTTGCTTCCTCAGTGTTTCATCCATCTCTGGTATGACAAAAGGATTATCGTCGCTCATCTGGTAGAGTTTTGAAGATAAAACGTTTCATCTCAGTTTGAACTAATCAATATGGACAACTTAAGAAAAAGCTAAGTAGTTGGGTTTAGTATACCTGAAGGAAACGTTCCATGCGTGCACTTGAGTGTTCAGGGCCTTGACCATCATAACCATGGGGAAGCAACACAACAAGCCCGGACTGACGTAACCATTTGGACTCCCCACTACTCAAGAACTGATCAAAAATGACTTGTGCCCCATTGGAAAAGTCACCAAATTGAGCTTCCCAAAGTACCAGTGAGTTTGGATTTTCCATGGAGTAGCCCAATTCAAATCCAAGGACACCAAATTCTGAAAGAGAACTGCACAAAGAAGAAGGGTAAAAACATGATTAGCTTAAAAGAACACCTAAAAACTGATTTTTATTAGGATGAAGCTAACAAATTGAAACCTGTTGCTGACAGTAAACATCTCCTCATCCTGGTTCTTAATGACATGGTCCAATGGGCAGTACTTTTGCCCGGTTTCTTGGTCATGCACTACAGAATGTCGATGGCTAAATGTGCCTCTCTCGACATCCTGACCGCTCAAGCGAACATGATTCCCTTCCTCTAGTAAAGTTGCAAAAGCAAGTGCTTCAGCAACCGCCCAGTCAATGCCTTGACCTGTTTCAATCATCTCGGCACGCTCCTTATAAACTCTCTTCAATACATTGTGAGGCTTAAAATTTTCAGGAAGTGTTGTAATTGCTTTTCCAACACTCTTCAAGATATCTGGCTTAACCCTGTTGAGGAATCCATCAAATATTAAGCAACTGAGGAGCTAAACAATACATTTAAGTAAACACCAAGGTTCATTCACACATACCCAGTATTCCGGATCCGAGAAAGCTGCTCTGGAGACTTGAATCCAGCCCAATATGCTGAAAGCCAGTCCCTCGTTTGAGGTTTATAATCCTTGCTTGCCTCAAATTCCTCTTTGAGAATTTTAGTCACCTTCTTTTGGGCCTTATCAATAAATTCTTGTTCCACTTCTCCACTCTCATTGAGCTTCTTCTTATAGATTTCAAGAGATGATGGATGATTTCTGATTACCTATTAACATCCATATAGTTCATATAACAATTTTTTCTGTAAATCCCATCTGTGAAGAGTAATAATTACTGTGATACTTCTACTTCAAGATCATAGCAAAGAAATTACTAGTATGAAAGAAAAATACGTACCTGATACATTTTAGGTTGGGTGAAAGATGGCTCATCAATCTCATTGTGACCAAAGCGACGATAACACACAATATCAACAACAACGTCCGAATGGAATGTCTGGCGCCACTCTGCAGCAAGCTCACAGGCATGAACCACAGCCTCCAAATCATCACCATTTACATGGAAGATAGGAGCATCCAATGCCTTGGCGACATCTGTACAATACTGAGAAGATCTCCCACAACTTGGATCAGTAGTGAAGGCCACTTGATTATTCACTACAATGTGAATTGTTCCACCAGTGGTATAATTCGGCAGGGCGCTGAGATGAAAGCACTCATAAACCACGCCTTGCCCTGCAAAACTACCATCACCATGGAGTAAAATCGCCATGTTCTTCGTCCTGTCAACGTCATTTGTATAGTACTGTTTCCCCCTTGCTTTTCCAATAACAACAGGATCTACAGCTTCCAGATGGCTTGGATTTGCAACCAAGGAAAGATGGATCCTCTTCCCCTTCCTAGTTGGCCTATCATAGGAAGTTCCCAAATGATACTTGACATCTCCAGTTCCGGTATAAAGGTCTGCTTCATCCGTAGGCCTGGTACCGCCACTGAACTCACTAAAGATCTGACGAAGCGGCTTCCTTACAACATTACCCAACACATTCAATCTCCCTCTGTGGGGCATCCCAATGACAATAGCTTCAACACCAAGATCAGCCGATTTATCAAACATCTCCTTCATTCCCGGGATCAAAGTTTCACATCCTTCAAGCCCAAACCTCTTTGCTGTCTTCCACTTGTCTGCAAGGAAGTTCTCAAACTGAGTACTCCAAATCAGCCTATCAAGCATCACTTTCCGCCTTTCGGTGTTATACACCATCGGAGTCGGGGTCTCAATTTTCTCCCTTATCCAATTGCATTTGTCCCTGTCACTGATATGCATATACTCATAGCCAATGCTCCCACAATAAGCCTGCTCGAGCCGAGTCAGGATGTTCCCTAGGGTTTGAACCGACCGATTCTCAGACAAGAACCCGGACATTCTCCACGCACCAAGAAAAAATTCTCGATCAAGATCAGCCTCAGTGAATCCATACGTTTCCAAGCTCAAATCCTCGGGAATCTGCCTTTCCCCCAAACTCAGAGGATCCAAATTGGCCTTCATGTGGCCGTACACCTGATAAGCCCTAACCAGAAGCAGCAATCGCATACTCTCCTGGATCGTTTGCCCCGAAATCCCGGACGAATTCGCCGATTGGCCGACGAAGTTCCTGAAGAAATTGTCCCACGATTCGTCGACGCTACTCGGATCGGCCTCCCATGTCCTCTGCATCTCCTCAAGGTAGGCGCTGTTCGTTCCGTCTAGGAAGCTGTCGCTCAGCCTCGACAGCGGAACGGCGCGTGGTTCAGGCGCGTTGCCGGATTGTGCCTTCGGCTTGAAGCCGGAGGTGTGGAAGAATTGATTGCGAGCGAGCAAACATGGCGGTCTAGGTCTTCTCGCGTACGATCGAGCCTGAGATAGCGATCTCTTGACCGCGAACCTTGACAATTGCGAACCAGCTCGAAACCAGGCCATGATCGGAAACCAGAATCAACAGTTCAGACCTGCATTACTGATTGATTAATTAGCGCATAAAAATTGAAATCGGAGAAGAACGGAATGAGAACGCGAAATCGGTGTTGTTTTTGTTGCTTACCTTGGGTACAGATCCTCAGAGAAATGAAAACGAAAACGAAAGCATATTATCAGTAATGGCGATGAAGACGGAGAATGAGAGTGAGAAGATGATGAGCAAACCGTTTGAGAGAATGACAAATGGATACTGAGGAGTGAAGGGAGATCAGCCACGGGAAAAACGTACCCGGGGCGAGTGAAATGAAAACCGATTGACTTGTTCTACAAGGAAATTCAACAGTGCAAACGGAAACTTCTATTTTTAATTCAAAAAAAGGGAAAACTACAAAATAGTAGCTCTGAAAATGAAACAAACCGCGAATTTGTCGGCTTCTACTTGATTGTGCGCCAATAACCCGCTGGGCGCTGGCTTAAAAAAAACTGAGGTACTATTTGCACACTTGTTTTTATCTATCTGCACCACGGAACGTGATGGCGTGGAATCCCACGGAACGTGGTGGCGTGGACGGTAAAATCGGATTCCGGACTATCCGCCGTTTGAGAAGTTGGTGGCGTGGACGTCCACTAAACGCGGTGGCGTGGACGTCCACTCAACGCGGTAGCGTGGAGGGTAAAACTTTTCACCGCGAGCGAAATTCAAATATCCGGATCGAAGTAAGATATTTTTCTAAAAATTTGTAATTTAATTTTGTTTTGAAATATGCTTAATGTAATTTATAGGACAACTTTAGCAAGTTAGTATTGAATAAACTTACTTAATAAACATATAAGATAAAAACCCTAGAATCCTACTATTTTTTGGAATAAGATAAAAATCCTAAAATATTTTGGTAACAATATCTTCAATAATGGGATTTTTTTTAAGGAAAATACAATATATAATGTATATCACGAAGAATCCGATATCTATAAACGACCGTTAGTATAATTTTTCATGGCTGTTTCAAAATTTTCAAAATCTTTACTCCACGCTATCACGTTTAGTGGAAGTCCACGCCACGGACTCCTCCAACGGGTGATTCGTGATCCGGTTTACCACCCACTCCACCACGACCAGTGGGATTTTCACACCACCACGTTCTGTGGTGCAGATAGCCAAAAATCAATGTGCAAATAAAATCTACCTTAAAAAAGCCTCGAAAGCTGAAGAATTCATGTTTGGTTGTGCTTAGGGGGAAATAGTCCAATCTAATTTGAGTAGATGTCTTCTTTGATTGTGATTGGTAGGGTTACACACTTGCATGCATGGAACGAACTTG
Source organism: Polygonum aviculare (assembly GCA_934048045.1). Taxonomy (NCBI): domain Eukaryota; kingdom Viridiplantae; phylum Streptophyta; class Magnoliopsida; order Caryophyllales; family Polygonaceae; genus Polygonum; species Polygonum aviculare. The sequence goes on from OW204025.1 coordinate 26,770,011, forward strand.
AAGCTCGAATCACGTACAAACTAACGGAAATTTGAGTTTAGGACATGCATCATAAATGAATCTTAGATAGCAGGATCCCACGAGTTTAAAAGCACAAACCTAATATGAAGCTCAAGAATTGAGTAGATGCCTTTTTTCAGTGCGATGTATAGGATTATCACTTGCACGCATGGAACGAACATGAAGCTCAACTTACGTACAAATAGCTAACCTTAGATCGTAGGCTCTCACGAGCTAAAAAGCTTAATCCTCATAAGCATGGCGATATATAATCAATCAAAGAACTACATACTTTGATTTTACGCATTTAGGTACTTGAAAAACTCTTGCCAAATCATAAATACTCCTCAAACAACACAATGAAACAACCAGGCAGGAAATTCAGCACAAGAATTCAAAGCCATATTCTTAAAATTGCATAATCTGCTGCCTACATTCAAAACGCAAGTTCAAAAAGTAACAAATCCGGAAGCAGAATAACAACTCTGATGATATTGTTCTGAACTACACCCAACAAAAACGCATTTCTGTAACAAAACAACCTTCAACAAAGCTCAAGAGCAAAATCAGATCAATAGAAGAAACCGAGCACTTTACCACCAACATTCTTTCTCCTGGCTTCTTCGTGGTCCATGATTCCAGCTGAAGTTGTCAAGACAATGTAGCCAAACTGCATATTCCAACAAAAATAATAATTAGTACAATAGAAGATACTATGTATTCCTCACACAAAGCTTCAAGTTTTATGAATCTGGAACTCACTTGTCTAGAAGGAAGCAGCCTAGCAGTCCAGGATTCGATTTCCTTGACACCGACATCGAAACGAGGGCTGATGACTCCACACTTGTTGAGTCTTCCGTTGAGTTCCACAACAATCTTTCCAGACCTGTGGTCATCAACGTACTCGAACTCACCAATGTAACCTAGAAAAGCAAAAGTTAAAGATATAAGGATACACATGTAGTTCAACAATAAGCCTAAATGAGCTATGGTACTTATGGAATAATAAATTTTGATTTGGTTCATACCGTGCTTTTGCATCACAATAAGGAATTTGATGATGACCTTGGATGAGGGTCTGATCAAGACCTGACGCTTGCCCCTCTTCTCGGCATTGTACATGCTCTTGAGAGCGTCATTGAGCACGCTGACTCTCACCATAGTTCCTCAAACTGATGAGATACAAAAGCATTTACATAAACATCGTCAATAACAGGATTACACATATAGAAACAAAATTACCTAGTGTATACCACATGAAGCACAAAATAAAAAATGAAATAAACAAGAATATTCCTAGGTACGCAATGCTTCCATCACCAAAGGCATTGCAACTCACCACCTAATACACAAGTACATTTCTAACATAAAACAGCACATTGCAAGACAAACTAGAAATCAACAACTCTTATTACAGGGGGATTTGGCTCAATCTTCTAGCACACAGCTCCAGGGGGCAAAACCGATTTTTTCGAAGTGTAAACATTCTCAAATCTCGTCACAGCCTTAAACCCGAACTAGCTAATCAGAACAAACAGCATACACATACACAATTAACAAGAACCGACAAATCCAATTTGATCCGTCAAATCTCCTGGGCTGATCTTGTCTATGAATTGTAAAATAAATCAAAATGGAAAACGCATACAGATTTAGAAGAAAATGCCAGAAGATAAATATCAAACATAAAAACAGATTCGAAAGTGGAGATCCTTTGCTCAGTTGTAAACAATAGTTGTGCAAAGCGAATTTGGTTGAAAACATAAGAGCGGAAGAGAAAGTACAGGCAAACTACTACGAAGGCAAGCGATTGAGATCCAGATTCTGAGTAATTGCACGCTAAAATTAAATGCAGTAATACTGGGAGTACGCAAGGGAGTACCGGAGAGTAGGAAGGGAGAAGTGGAGATCGAGGTTGCGCCTCTGAGCAAGAAAATAGAGAAACGAGTGTGCGCGCTAGGGTTTCAGGAGCGGAGAAGCGAGAGAGAGCTGTTATAAGTGGCTTCTGCAAAGTTTTTTTGACGGAATTACAATGTTGTTGTTTCTTGTGGGTTGGGCCGTTTGGCCCAATCTTGACTTGTTGGAGAAATCAGTCCAAACTCCGAACAATGCAATACTCCGATTAAGATATGGGAATTTTACTGATTCTCAATAAGAATCATAACCTACCAAACATAAGTGCATGGCGTATTGGCTTGTTAAATGCATGTTTTTTTAGGTTTAGGACTTGAGATGCCAAAACAATGAAAACATGCGATGTAAATGTTTAAAAGATAAAAACGTAATTGCATTAGTAAACCTTTTAATATCTCTCGCCACTATTATACATGACATAATATATTTCACTATTATTTTGGATTTTGGATTTTTGTATTTAAATTAAGTGAAATAAAAAGGAATTTTGATGGTTTAAACTAATTGTAGCAATTTTATCCAATAGATTTTATTTTTAAAAAAATATATTAAAACTCGAGTATATTTAATAAAAAATTATGATTTAAAAAAATTAAAACATCTAAAAGAATAGAAAATAGAAAATATAAATTATAAATTATAAATTACACCTGTCCATTAACTACTCCTCCCTCCGTTCCCGAAAGGTTGTCCGTATTTCCATTTTGGACGTTCCAATAAGATTGTCCATCTTTTAATTCTTTCCATTTATATCACATCACATTTACATTATTACCCTTAAACAATCACACATTTTACCTACTTTTACAACCTCTTTCTTCTCATTTATCTCTCCTTATCTACTTTTACACCTACTTCATCACTTTATCACATTATCTCTCTTCCACCTCAACAAAACAACACATAAATACACACTTTTTTTGGCTGATTTGACATGCTTTAATCTACTACAAAACTTACTTTATGGACAAACTTTCGGAAAGTGTAAGGCTGCATCCTCCGGAGCCAATTTTGCCATTACCGCCAAGTTGCATCACAAGTTCACAACTATCAAGGTGGGCGTTGGTTTAGCTCCGTAGGGCCTATCATTCCTCTATACTTTTTACATTTTTTAAGACGCTAATAACTATTTTCTCTCCAAAAGCCACTTCATTCATACTCAATTTTCCCAGATGGATCGGGTTTAAGTTGTTGACATAATAATCTTAATCAAATGAATTGAATTTATTTATTTATTTATATAAATATAAAAAGATATATTATAAAATAAGATACAATTTTATTTGGTTTGCACATTCTCGGGTAAAAAATGACTCGGGTCAAAATCAATCTCAGAGCGATTAAATCAGGTTTGTGCCCGGCCCAGGGGGTGGGGCAGAGTGGGCGCAGGCCCCGGGCCCATAATTTGTAGGGACCCAAAATTTTTAAAATGTAATATATATACTCCCTCCATTTCAAAATACATGACCATTTGAACTTTGCACACATATTAAGAAAAAAATGTTATTCCTATATTACCCCTATGAAATGTAGAGTTAATCATTTGTTTAGAGAAATATGAAAAAGTGTAATGATTATGATAAAGATAATTATTAGGGGTATAAATGGAAAGAGATGGGAAAAAATGTGAAATGGTCAAGTATTATGAAACAAGAAAAAGTGTCCAAATGGTCATGTATTTTGAAACGGAGGGAGTATAAAATAGTGTTTAAAATATCAGAAAGTATAATTTGGTCTAGTGGAATGGTGTTTTACCCTTATGGAAGAGGTCTTTGGTTCAAATCTCACCACCACCCTTTTTAGTTTTTAAATGTGGGCCCTATTTTATATCTTTTATTTAATTTATCTTTCTTTACTACTAATCAATTAGTGTATTCTTGTAATACTATAGTTATTGTAAATGAATCTTATTTATAAAATTGTCTATATTGGTTACTTTTTGTTAGATTTAAAATATACGCATATGCATATAAAAAAAATATTATTTCTTTTATTCATAGTACATTGCTATATGATGATAGCACCCAATTTTATGTATGTAATTTAGGTAAATTATTTTATAAATTCTTCGTATCTTAATATTATAACAAGAAAAAATTTATACGAAGGTATTATAAAATTTTACGAACATGTCTAAAAATTATATATAAAGGGCCCTTTTATTGTAATTCGCCCCGGGTATCTAAAATGTTTGGACCGGCCCTGGGTTTGTATTCACATATTACCGTAAGTTGTATGTATAATGTTTTTTTTGGTGAAAGTATGTATTTATAATGTATTCATGCTACTGTAAGTGGATGGTCTTCAGAGTTGGGTTGCGCTCATCTATTGGTCCTTGCTCTTATTGTACCCATCTTGTGCAAAGGGTATCCAGGTTGGTGAAGGGTCTCTACGCTACTCCTGACGAATTCGAAGCTGGCATCAAGCTTACCTTCTCCAATGCTTATGTTGTATAACCCTCCTGGGGACCCTTTGCACAAGATGGCTCAGGAACTGAATTCATTAAACAGTGCACAGTGGTGGCTTTTGGGGTCAGTTATGAAGAGAGAAAGCTTAAAAAGTAAAGAATGTAATTTGCTGGATGAAGGGAATAATGGAAGATGTGCACAGTGATTGTAGAAGAATGTGGGCACCACCTCATACTACGGCCTTCAGTGTAGAAAAAGGAAAGATGAGCTTTAAGGGCTCAAAGCAAGAAACAGTCATGAACGATCCAACCAAAGAAATTAGAACTACAACAGTAAGTTTTCATATGTGACTACATATAATTTTATTATGTCTATTCATTTGAATTTGTTCAATTATCTCGCACAAATAATGACCAAGAACACAAGTACATGAGCACTATACGAGTTACGCAAATATCTCGTGATATTAGAATATTCTTCTAGAAACTTTAACTTAGACTTACAATAATTCCCCGTCACTGTGTAACTTGTATAGTGCTCATGTCCAGCCAAAGAAATTTTAACTCTATTTTAATGGACGGATATGATCAAAATGTGATGTGATGTATCGATATAAAGCCAAAAGAAGGAAAATCATGGTTCAGCTCAAGGTTGCCTTTTATAACTTATAAGCTCGGTATTCGGTTGGCTCGTACAAGCTTGGTCCCTCGGTTTTTGTTGCTTCGTACAAAGTCGGTCCCTAGATATTCGGTTGCCTCGTAGAATAAATATGGTCCCTTGGTTTTTGGTTGCCTTGTATAAAAAGTCGGTCTCACGGCTCTCGGTTGCCTCGTATTAAGTTGGTCCCTCGGTTTTCGGTTGCCTAGTATAATAAATATGGTACTTCGGGTTTCGGTTGTCTTGTATACTCCCTCAGTTTTCGGTGCCCTCTTTAAAAAAAGTCGGTCCCTCGATTTTCGGTTGCATTGTAATAAGTCGGTTCCTCGGGTTTTGGTTGCCTCGTATAAAGTCGGTCCTTCGGTTTTTGGTTGCCTCGTATAATAAACATGGTCCCTCGGTTTTCGGTTAATATGCTATATATCAAATTTTTTGAAAGAACCTTCCCCCACTGGAAAATATTTCCTGGCCTTATGTCGCCCCTTCCCTAGTATCTGAACAAATGACTAAGCATCAAATATCTTGTTACTACTAGAACTTTCAGAACATCTAATAAAGAGGCATAAATAATAACATTAGTGGTCTTAGATTCATGCATGTACTTCTTCTAAGATTGTATATATATGCATGTTTAAACATGAACGACTCAGGTGGCCTGTTATATATCTGCTACGTGTGTAGCATCTTGCTGCTGTCATGCACAAGTCTGGATTAAGACTTGTATTATAGAGAAAATCTAGATATGCAAGATGGAGGAATTTTCTTGCTGATTTCATTGCCAACTGGCACTAGCTTCTGAGAAGAAGTATACCTTACTAGTAGTCATGCTAGGCTAATTGCTAGTAGAACTGTCTTTTCGGCTCCAGAATACCAATTTGTTGTGGTATTGTGAATGATGCAATTTTGGGACATTAGCTCTATGTACCTCTTATGCATAGGTTGCCTATGTATAGCCATATTAAAGCTTGAAACTGTAAAGCTGGCATTGACATTGCACCTGTTGATCGACTTGAGTACTTGACTGGTTTATTCAATTCATTGATGTAACAGGTTGCTTAATACATTAAGTATATAGCCGGTGGTGTTTTTCTTTGGATAGGTAAGGTTGCAAGTTTCAAATTTTTAAATATCTGCTGACATTTTTTACATTCTAGCGTATTAGTATGTGAATATTTGATAAATTCTCTTCAACAGAAGTTTCATGCTAGATTCTTACTGGAGAGCGGTAGACTGTTGTTATTTGTTCCAAGTATGTGCACGTATAACTTAACTAGGATATGAGTTTTTTTTGACACCTATGGAAACGGAGATATGTAGGGCAAGTTTTCAGCGATGGTCCCTCGTTTTTTGGTTGCATTGTATAATAAACATGGTCCCTCGGTTTTTGGTTATTAGGCTATATATATCAAGTTTTCGGTTGCCTCATAAAAAAAATTTGAAAATTGGTCCCTCGGTTTTCGTTTGCCTTTTTAAAAAAAGTTGGTCCCTTGATTTTTGGTCGCCTCGTATTAAGTTGGTCCCTCGGGTTTTGGTTGTCATGTATAAAGTTGGTCCCTTTAGGTTGCCTCGTATAAACTCGGTCCCTCGGTTTTCGGTGGCCTCGTATAATAAATATAGTCCCTTGGTTTTCAGTTGTCTCGTAAAAAAAGTCAGTCCCTCGGTTTTTGGTTGCCTCGTGGAAAGTCGGTTCCTCGGTTTTCGGTTGGCTTGTAAAAAAAGTCGGTCCCGTGGTTTTTGATTGCCTCATAACAAGTCGATTCCTCGGTTTTGGTTGCCTCGTATAAGGCCCATCCCTCGGTTTTCGGTTGCCTCGTATTATGTCGGTCCCAAGATTCTGAACGATCAAGATCATTACCAAAAAGCCTCTGTTTGATTGGGTGTAGTAAAGATTTGTGGCCCTCATGGATCTGATGACAGAAAAATAGTCAAAACCTGTAATGGGAAACAACTGCAACCTATGTGTGGAATAAGTGTCCCTCTGAAGAGATGTTAGACCGTTGTGAAATTAAGCGTGATCCAGAAGTGATGATAAATTGGTGTGGGATTAAGCGTGGCCCAAGGAGATGGATCATTATAGAGAGAAGAGATTTAAGCTAGATCAAACTATGGTTCTGAAGTGTTTACTAATTCTTAAGAAGCTTATGACACATCCATATTGGCAACCGTTGAACCAGCCACTAGATCCTGTTGTTTATAATATACCAAATTATTTCTCCATAATCTCTAAACCTATGGATCTGGGTATGATAAAATCCATGTTGGTGAAGGGTCTCTATATATGCTACCCCTGACGAATTTGAAGCTAACATCATGCTTACCTTCTCCAATGCTATGTTGTATAATCCTGTAGGGAAACCTTTCCACAAGATGGCTCAGGAACTGAATTCATCATTCAGTGCACAATGGTAGCTTTTGGGGTCAGTTGTGAAGAGAGAAAGCTTAAAAAGTAAAGGATGTAATGTGTTGGATGAAGGGAATAAGAAATTGGAAGATGTGGACGGTGGTTGTAGAAGAACTTGGGCACCACCTCATATTACGGCCTGAAGTGTAGAAAAAGGAAAGATGAGTGTTAAGGGCTCAAAGCAAGAAGCAGTCACGAAGGATCCAACCAAAGAAATTAGAACTACCACAGTAATTAAGTTTCATATGTGACTGTATCTAATTTTATTCATTTGGATTTGTTCAATTATCTCGCGCAAATAATGACCAAGAACACAAGTACATGAGCAGTATACAAATTACTCGCGCAAATATCTCGTGATGTTAGAATATTCGTCTAGAGACTTTATCTTAGACTTACAATTCCCCATTACTATGTAAACTTGTATAGTGCTCATGTCCAGCCAAAGAAGTTTTAGCTTTATTTTAATGGATGGATATGAGCAAGATCTCATATGATGTATGCTCGTCCTATGTATGTAGCAGCCATTGATCTATGATGTAAGTTTTTTGCCTTGATTTACCATTATTCTTCTATGCTTAACATTTTAGTCCAAGTAGTTGATGCATTCCTTAAACTCATGATATGATGGAAAGCAATCTAAGGTGTTTCCTATTGGATTTCTTCGTGCACTACTGGCTTATTGATTCGGAAGATGCACCATCTCTGTTGAACAATTGAATGTTTTGTAGAAGCCAAAATTCATTTGTGTTGTCTTGTATATTATTGAGGTGTCTTATGATATATGAACCAGTGGCTTGCTAATCTAAGATCATTCTGTAGGTGAGGTAAGGAGGTTATATGACATTCCAAATGTACTATCTTCAATGCACCTCATTAAAAAGGTACGAAAAAGTTCTCACCATTCATTATGGAATTGTTTCAACTGGTTACTTTTCTGTTTCCATGTATCAATGGTTTCGTTGAATTGTTTCCGGACACACCAGCAGGAGAATTGGAAGCCTGCATTTAGATAGTTGGAGGTAAGCAAGACAATTGAGAATTGGAAGCCTGCATTTATCACCTGTGGTGAAGGAGAGGAAAAGGACATTTGGAACTGACCTCACAAATGCCAGCTCTATAGAGAACAAAAATGGACTTCTCATCTGCTTAAAACCCGAAACAAAGGATTAACTTCAATGTTCAAAGTAAAAGTTGAGGTATTCGATTTTTATAGCAACCTAAACATTGTCGGAGAGGATATAAAACCAAACAAAAGGAAAAGCATCAGCTCAAGGTTGCCTCTTGTAATCTTGGTTTTCGGTTGGCTCGTATAAGCGCGGTCCTTCGGTTTTTGGTTGCCTCCTATAATACATATGGTCCCTCGGTTTTTGGTTGCCATGTAAGAAAAAGTCGGTCCCATAGATTTTGGTTGCCTTGTATAAAGTTAATTGGTCCCTCGGTTTTCGGTTGCTTCGTAAAAAAAATCGGTCCCTCGGTTTTCGGTTACCTCGTATGATTAAGATGGTCCCTGAGTTTTTGGTTGCTCTTAAAAACAGTCTGCCCCTCAATTTTCGGTTGCCTTGTATAATAAACATGGTCCCTCGGTTCTCGATTATTATGCCATATATATACATATTCAAAATGTTGAGCGAACCTTCCACTACTGATAACAAATGAGTAAGCATCAAATTTCTTGTTACTACTAGCACTTTCAGAAAATCTAATAATGAGGCATAAATAAGGACATTAGTGGTCTTAGATTCATGCTTATATTTCTTTCAAGATTGCATATTCATGATTAAACATTATTCACTACGTGGCCTGTTATATATCTGCTACGTGTGTAGCATCTTGCAGCTGTCATACACTAGTCTGGATTAAGACTTGTATTAGAGAAAATCTGGATATGCAAGATGGAGAAATTTTCTTGCTGATATCATAGCCTACTGGTATTGGCTTCTGAGAAGAAGTACACCTTACTAGTACTCATGCTAGGCTAATTGCTAGTAGAACTGTCTTTTCGGCTCCAGAATTCCAATTTGTTGTGGTATTGTGAATGATGCAATTTTGGGACATTGGCTCTATGTACCTCTTATGCACAGGTGTGCTTTACTATTGCCATATTAAAGCTTGAAACTGTAAAACTGCCATTGACATTGCACCTGCTGACTGGTTTATTGCTTTTACATCTTGCTCTAGACATTGTGTATATAGCGGGTGGTGTTTTTCTTGCTGGGTGGATAGGTAAGGTTGCAATTTTCAAAGTTATAAATTTCTGCTGACATTTTTTGCATTCTAGCATTTTAGTGAAACTTGATCAATTCTCTTCAACAGAAGTTTCATGCTGAATTCTTACTGGAGAGCGACAGACTACTGTTATTAGGTTGCAGTATGTGCAATTATTACTTTTACTTAACCAGGATATGAGTTTTTTTGACACATATGGGAAGTTGGGAACAATGGAGATATTGTAAGCCAAGTTTTAAGCGATGTTTTGTTGATTCAATCTGCACTTATTGAAAAGGTATGCTGATGTGAACACTCCTGCACATTACCTTTTATATCTTTATGGACCGTTTCCGCAGAAGTTTTATGCTTGTTTTTTAATGGATCATTAATATAGCAGGCTGGAAACTACATCCATTATATAGCTACCTTTTTCAGTGGTGTTGCTGTCGGATTCATCAACTGCTGGCAGATTGCCCTCATCCTTAGCAACTGGTCCTTTTATTGTTGCTGCTGGAGGAATTTCAAATATATTTCTCCACAGACTTGCTGAGAACATCCAAGATGCTTATGCAGAAGCAGCTAGCATCGCTGAGCAGGTTATCCTTTCTCTCAATTATAAACGCAATTCGGTTTAACCCTACATTTTATAATGATTATGGTCCCTTGGTTTTCGGTTGCCTAGTATTAAGTCGGTCCATCGGTTTTTAGTTGCCTCATATAAAGTTGGTCTCTCGGTTTTCGATTGCCTCGTATCAAGTCGGTCCATCGGTTTTTGGTTGCCATGTATAGTGTTGTTCGTCCCTCGGTTTTCAGTTGCTTCGTATGATGTCGGTCGCTAGGTTTTCGGTTGCCTTGTATAAAGATGGTCCCTTGGTTTTTGGTTGCCATGTATAATGTTTGTCCCTCGGTTTTCGGTTGCTTCTTAATAAGTCAGTCCCTCGGTTTTCGGTTGCCTTGTAAAAAAGAGTCGGTTCCACGGTTTTTTCGTTGCCTCGTTTTAAGTCGATTCCTCGGTTTTTGGTTGCCTCTTATAAAGTCCATCTCTCAGTTTTCGATTGCCTCGTATAATAAGTATGGTCCCTCGGTTTTCGGTTGCCTCGTAAAAAAAGTCGGTTCCTTGATTTTCGGTTGCCTCGTATAATAAATATGGTCCCTCGATTTTTGTTTGCCTCGTTTAACGTCATTCGCTTGGTTTTTGGTTGCCTTGTATAAAGTCGGTCCCTCGGTTTTTGCTTGCCTTGTATAATGTTCAACCCTCAGTTTTCGGTTGTCTCATATAATTTCGGTCCCTCGGTTTTCAGTTGCTTAGTATAAAGACGTTCCCTCGGTTTTTGGTTGCTTCTTAATAAGTTGGTCCCTCGATTTTCGGTTTCCTCGTAAAAAAAGTTGGTTATGCATTTTTTCGTTGCCTAGTATTAAGTCGGTTCCTTGGTTTTTGGTTGCCTTGTAAAAAAAGTCGGTCCCTCAATTTTCAATTGCCACGTATAATAAATATGGTCCCTTGGTTTTGGGTTGCCTCGTATAATAAATATGATCGCTCGATTTTCAGATACTTTTAAAAAAAGTCAATCCCTCGATTTTTGGTTGTGTCATATTAAGTCGGTCCCTCAATCTTCGGTTGCCTCATATTAAGTTGGTCCCTCGGTGTTCGGTTGCCTTGTATGATAAATGTGGTCCCTCGGTTTTTGGTTGCCACTTATAACAAATATGGTCCCTCGGTTATCAATTGTCTCATATTAAGCCGGTCCCTCGGTTTTCGATTGCCTCGTATAAAGTCGTCGGTCCTCAGTTTTCGGTTGCTTTGTATAAAGTCGGTTCCTCGGTTTTCGGTTGCCTCGTATAAAGTCGGTCTCTCAGTTTTCGGTTGCCTTGTATAATGTTCCTCCCTCGGTTTTCGATTGCCTCATATAATGTCAGTCCCTCAGTGTTTGGTTGCCTAGTATAAAGTCTATCTCTCGGTTTTTGCTTGCTTCGTATAATAAATATGGTCCCTCGGTTTTTGGTTGGCTTAAATAATAAAAATGGTCCCTCGGTTTTCGGTTGCCTCGTATAATAGATATGGTCCCTCTCGGTTTTCGGTTGCCTTTTAAAAAAGTCAATCCCTCGATTTTCGGTTGCCTTGTATAATAAAAATGGTCCCTCGGTTTTCGGTTGCCTCGTATAATAAATATGGTCCCTTTTGGTTTTCGGTTGCCTTTTTAAAAAAGTCAATCCCTCGATTTCCAGTTGCCTCATATTAAGTCACTCCTTCGATTTTCAATTGCCTCGTATAAAGTCAATCCCTCGTTTATGCTTGCCTCGTATAATAAAAAAGTCTCTTGGCTTCCGATTACCTTAGTTGCCTCGTATAAAGTCGATTCCTCGGTTTTGGTTGCCTCGTATAACAAACATGGTCCATCGGCTTTTGATTGCCTCGTAAAAAAAATTGGTCCCTCAATTTTCGGTTGGCTCATATAACAAATATGGTCCCTCGGTTCTCGGATGCCTCTTAAAAAAAGTCGGTCCCTCGATTTTTGGTTGCCTCGTATTAAGTCGGGCCTTCGGTTTTTGTTGCCTTGTATAAAGTCGATCCCTCGGTTTTCGGCTGTCATGTATAAATTCCTTCCCTCAGTTTTTAGTCGCCTCGTGTAATACTTATGGTCCCTCAGTTTTCAGTTGCCTCGTAAATAAAAGTCGGTCCCTAGGTTTTTGGTTGCCTCGTACTAAGTTGGTCCCTCGGTTTTTTGTTGCCTCATAAAAACTGTCGGTCCCCTGGTTTTCGATTGCGTCGTATAAAGTCGGTCCATCGGTTTTTGGTTGCCTCGTATAATAGATATGGTCCCTTGGTTTTCAGTTGCCTTGTAAAAACAAGTCGGTCCCTAGGTTTTCGGTTGCCTTGTATTAAGTTGGTCCCTCAGTTTTTGGTTGCCTCATAAAAAAAGTCGGTCCCTCGGTTTTCGATTGCCTCGTATAAAATCGGTCCATTGGTGTTTGGTTGCCTCGTATAATAAATATGGTCCCTCGGTTTTCAGTAGCCTTGCAAAAACAAGTCGGTCCCTAGGTTTTCGGTTGCTTTGTATTAAGTTGGTCCCTCGGTTTTTGGTTGCCTCATGAAAAAGTTGGTCCCTCGATTTTGGATTGCCTCTGATAATAAATATGGCCCCTCGGTTTTCGGTTGGCGGTTGCCTCGTATAATAAATATGGTCCCTCGGTTTTCAGTTGCCTGGCAAAAACAAGTTGTTCCCTAGGTTTTCGGTTGCCTTGTATTAGTTAGTCCCTCGGTTTTTGGTTGCCTCATGAAAAAGTTGGTCCCTCGGTTTTCGATTGCCTCTGATAATAAATATGACCCCTTCGGTTTTCGGTTTCCTCTTATAAAGTCGGTCCCTCTGTGTTTGGCTACTTCGTATAAAGTTAGTCCTTCTATTTTTGGTTGCCTCGTACAAAGTCGATCCCTCGGTTTTCGGTTGCTCACACATAATTAAGGGAGCCGTTGAAAGGTGACTCCAACTCCGTCATTGGTTGGCTTCATTAGCTTACTCGAATCGAGACGCTCTAGCACTGATTCCTAAGAGCAGCTTACACCTTTCCCAATGAACTAGTGAATATCCGCCGCCCAGACTGGCTTTTTGGGAAGCCCGTTCCCACATAAAATCTCTTCTGTCCAAACCATATATCTTCACATCTCTTTGCCTGAGAAAAAAGAGCGTCAACCTGCACGATTCCCGTAAGGGGTAGGTACTCATTCTGGGACCCCCCATTGACCCGAAGTGATTTAGAAAGATTCTTCTTTAACAATGGCCCTTGTATAAAGTCGGTTCCTCGGTTTTCGATTGCCTCGTACAAAGTCGATTCCTCCGTTTTCGTTGCCTCGTTAAAAGTCGGTCCATTGGTTTTCAATTGCCTCGTACAAAGTCGGTCCCTCGATTTTTTATTGTCTCTTATAAACTCGGTCCCTCGTTTTTTGATTGCCTCATATCAACTCGGTCTCTTGGTTTTCGATTGGCTCGTATAAAGTCGATCTCTCTATTTCCGATTGACTCGTATATAGTCGATCATTCGTTTTTTCCAATGCCTCGTACGGAATCAGTCCCTCGCTTTTCCGTTGCCTCATATAAAGTCGGAGTCTCGGTTTCACTTGCCTCGTATAGAGCCGTTCCCTACCTTTTCTACTTTTTCTCCAACAAAACACTTCATTCATACTCAATCTCCCCAGATGGATCGGGTTTAAGTCGGTCTTGACAAAAACACTTCGGGCCACTCGGGTCATATTCTAACAAGTCTATTCTAATCCCGTTTGCTCGTGAAATGTAAACGTAAGAAGGCACGGCCCATTGGTTCATACCACAATGACCCAAACCCTACGTCCCTACCCCATTACCACAGTCGAGTTCCGATCTCAGAAGAAGGAAAGGACAAAATGAAATTCAGCGACTCGCCGGTAATCGACCTGCCGGTGAACGGCGCCGTAATCTCCCTCCAACAAGACAACGGCTCGATGCACGTGGGCACCTCCGTCTGGCCATGCTCCCTCGTCCTCGTCAAATTCGCCGAGCGCTGGGCCCCAGTCCCCGCCCCCGACAACCCCTACGCCGCCGTCCTCGACTTCTCCGGCAAGCGTGCCATCGAGATCGGCGCCGGGTGCGGGGCCGCCGGCATGGGACTCTACCTCCTGGGCCTACACGACGTCGTTCTGACGGACATCGCGGCCGTGATGCCCGCCCTGAAGCGCAACCTGAAGCGCAACAAGCCTGTGCTCAACAAGTCCCTCAAGACCGCCCAGCTCTACTGGGCCAACTCGGCCCAGATCCAGGCCCAGACCCGGGCCCACGGCCCCTTCGACATCGTCTTCGCTGCTGACGTGGTTTATATTGAGGAGACCGTGAGGCCGCTCGTTGACACCATGGAGGCCCTCGTGGCCCAAGACGGCGTCGTTTTGCTGGGGTACCAGGTGAGGTCTCCTGAGGCTGATGTGCTGTTCTGGGAGGTTTCTGCGAGCGTTTTCGAGATCCAGAAGGTTCCTCATGAGCATTTGCATCCTGAGTACGCCTATGAAGAGGCCGATGTCTTCATTTTCAGGAAGAAGAACAAGTGAAGTCGTGAAGAAGAGTACTATAAGCTCCATTCTTTCTTGGCTTAATTTACTTGTTTTATTTGTTTCTATGGGATTTGTCACCTTTGTGGTGTATGTAATATAGTGTATTACTACTGCCTTTCAATTACTTCAGCTTGTGAGCAATTTTGTGGCCTTTTGCTCAATGATCTGTTGCAAACCACCACAGAAATGCCCTGTCACTGATGTTATGACTTACCAAAACTCATATCACACTCTTTGAGACTGCACCTCTACATGTGCAAATCACAATGGGATCAGAAATTCTGTTGCATATCAAAATAACTTCACCTAGAGAAAAACGAATCATCATACAAGAAGGTGCAGATTTCAAACAGAAATTCTCTGTCGTTGATGTAACACGACGTCACGATCGACAACGAGATTTGAGCTGAGATCTGACTAACGACGATGAGAGGACGGTGAGGAGATGAAAGAAGAGACGGGAGAGTTTGTCTCTGACTCGTTCGTATAAGCCAAAAAAGTGTCAGAGTTGGACGTTTACCTAATTAAGCTCTGCATAAATTACATTTCATTAATGTTGAATGTATGTAGCCTTGCGTATACAGAGAGATAATACAATATGTCAAATTCCGTTTGATTTCATTGTCCTAGTCTCCTAGATATATGCTGTAAATGAAATCCTTATAGCTAGCTTGGTACTTATGGAAATATTTAGTAGGTTTATGCCTTTATGGCTGCCTTCTTGATATACACAACACAAGCTGATTAGGTTAGGCCCTTTTTAATCTCTGTCAATGCCATCATGTCATCATGATTAGACAAAATACATCACATGCTGATGTAGACAATTTCGGTGTTTTTCCAAAATAGCTAATTAGATAGGTAGGTAGCAATCCTAATTAGATACACAAACTCAGATTCTACGCATACAACTTGCTATTTAACTGAACAGAACCAGTCTTGAAATGAACCTGTTTTGTTCTTGGCCACAAAAATGGATGAATTTTCATACCCTTCACTTAGGAGCCATTTCTCTCTTCATCCTCAAGAACTACACAGCAATCAAGCTCAGCTCAACCATGTAGCCTCTGCAGTTTCTTCTGGATTCTCACATTTTACACCTCAAGGTAATTTTATTGCACCCTTAAGATCTTTATGTTCTTACTAGTATCCAAACTTTTGTTTCCTTTATGGTTGTTTTTCAGTGGCAAACCCATTAGATACAAACACAATTGATGTTGGTGGTGCTTTCATAACTCCTGCAACCTACCAAATCTCCTCTGGTACAGCCGACAAGGAGACGCGTTTTGCGCAACCATTTCAACCAGTATGCTCCTGAGCTTCCAACTTTTGTGTTTATGCTGATGTTAGAGCCTGAACTGATCTGTTTGTGGATTTCCATTAGGATACCTTACGATATACGAGGAAACGCCACGCTGAACAAACCATGAATGCTAGAGCTCTCAAGGCATAAATCACTAAGAAGATCATATCACATTTGGGTAGTTTCAAATGTTCTTGATCACTTTGCTTCTTGGGTTCTGATTTTTCGTTCGAATTACGCATATGTAGGTGCCCGCGAAGAGGAGCCAGAAATTAAGTGACAAGATCACATCTCTTCAGAGAGTTGTATCTCCCTATGGAAAGGTCAGTTCTTTCAATTGACAAATGCTGAATGATATGGACAATTTATTCTTGAACTTATGTTTTGAATGCAGACAGACACAGCTTCAGTTCTTCAAGAAACTTGTATGTTCATCAGAATTGCTCACCAGGAAATCCGGGTAAGCCACCAACTTGAAAGTTAAGCATCTAAAACTACATTAAAAGCTTATTAAACCAGCAACATTTTCAAAAACATAAAACTTGGTTTTTTGATGCATTTTCCAGAGGCTAACAGTATCATATTTCAGCGCCAGACCCCTCCAACCACAGGTGAGTGTGCCAAATTAACCAATCTCAAAACAAATTTCTGAACAAATAAAATCGTTATATGATTGATATTCATACATATTACATGTTGTTTAAGTTCATCCTTATGTTCAGTGTATGAATGGCGTCACACAGAAATCAGATCTAAGAAGTCGAGGACTTTGCCTGGTTCCATTGTCTATGACAATCCAACTTTCAGATGAGAACGTGGCTGAAAGCAGTTCAAGTCCTTCTGGTGTAGCAACGATCATGAATCCATGGGGGTATTAGAAGAAGCTTGTACGTAAGTACGTAACAGAGGAACATGATCAAGAAAACATTTTTAGGTGATGATAGCACATTTGTTGAGGTTGTAGAAGAAACACATATAGTGTGGTGTTCTATGTAGGGATGTTAATAATGAGTACGCTGTTGCATAGTAAAATTTAAGTTCTTGATGTATTTTGTTTATGGAACATATGCTGAATTCTTGTGTTATTATGGTTTGGTAACATGTTTTTTAGCTTTTAGCGATGTGTATTATGGTCTGATACAGTGATACTAATAATAGTTATTAAAAAAATTTATCACTTGATAAATATGTCACGTCACTTGAAAAAATAATTTCTAAAAGTAATTCTGATATTCACTTGATATCTTTTCTAATTTTGACGTCTTTAGAAAATATAATGTTTACTTGAATAATTGAACTATTATTTATTTTATAGGTACAAGAGATTGTCTTATTTTTTACAAAGATTCTAAACAATTAATTAAAATTAGTAGTTCATAATTAAAGAGATTGTATTTGATTTATTTATAGATAAAATGAAAATACGCATATTATTTTATTAAAATGGGAAACTTAATAAATTAATACTGAGAAATTATTGAAATATATACCACTTGGCAAGCTAACCTTACGTAACACTCTTAACCAAATTGATTAGAGTTTATTCAATTACAAATAAAATATAAAAGATATAAAAATAAGTAGAAATCTATAAATTAACTTTATAAATTATTGTAATGACAATAATTGTTCTTGAAAATATTTAATCTACTATGATATTAGATGTATAAATTAGATCTATTCAATCCGTTTGAGTTCGATCGTTTGAAGTTTGAAGTTTGAAGTTTGAAGTTTGGCTCCTGTCTAAAACTTAAACATTACCATCACCAAAGGGTCCATAGCTCAGTGGTAGAGCATTTGACTGCAGATCAAGAGGTCACCGGTTCGATCCCGGTTGGGCCCTTATTTTGTTTTTTCACTATTTTACTACATTCATTTGTTTGTTGCAAAAATTTCTATTCAGAGCATCCCAAGTTAATTTGTTGCAAACATTTCTATTTCGAGTTTAATAGATGTTGATGGTTTTGTCTTGGTCATCATGATCGTTTATTACTCCATTCAATTACGATATATAGTTGGGCCCTTATTTTGTTTTTTTTTTTTCTTTTTACTACATTCATTTGTTTGTTGCAAAAATTTCTATTTAGAGCATCCCAAGTTTAATTTGTTGCAAAAATTTCTATGTCAAGTTTAATAGATGCTGATGGTTTTGTCTTGGTCACGATCGTTCATTACTCCATTCTTATTTCTGTGTTTCAATTACGATGTATAGTGTAAGGGTTTCCCTTCTAATATCTTAACTGTTATGGAATCAATCATCTTTTCAAACTCAATTGTTTAACAAATCTTTGATTTAAGGTACATTGATTCATGGGTGGTAACTACAATTTTGCTGGGATTATTTTACCCTGATAATAGGCAAACCGCCACCCTGGAATCTCGAACCTAAGAGGTTATGGTAGTGCCATGAGTGCTCAACCAGTGAGCTAATGAGCCCTAAGTGACCTTGTTGTACCAATACCTCTCTCAAGTGATAGACTTTTGCAATAAACAACCTAAACACTTTTTTTTATGCCAAACGGTATCAAACCAATACAGTCAAAATTCTGTTACATGTTTATATTAGCCAAAGAAAAATAGCACTACTCTATATGCCCAAAAAAAAAAAAATTCCCTCGAACAGACAACAACACAAGCAGAGGAAGGGAAAAAAAACACCACTGTCCACTGTGCTATATGCCAAAACAAAAATCACCAAAGCGCAAGATCAAACATTTACAGGAAGCAATGCGCATTATAACAATAATGGCTGGAATCAAATAACTTACCAGGGCATGGCTACTAAATCCTGCCCTTCAATCAGCACTCTTTCTTTTTGCTGGTTTAGAATCGGACCCCTCAATTTTATTGACACTTTTTTTTCTGGTTCCTACAATCCTACTGTGCTCACATCAAACAATTTGAGATGCAATCAGTTCTCTTCTGATATTAACTTTACTGAGCTCATTCGCATTGCGTTTCAAAGAGATAATGAGCAAAGCAGGAAACAGTGTGTTGAAGGGTCCTCATTTCATCTTGATGGCCCCCGTTTTAAGCATCTGATAGCCGTTTTGCCTTTGGAAAATCAAATGCTGTATATCTTCAGTGCAGTGATTTGAAGATCAGGAATCGGCGTTGCAGTTAGTTGCCACTGAATCCTACCCTCACTACTCCTGGAACTCATCTTGCATCAGCCAGCTGGATTGTTGAAACCCAGTGGAAATCAAATCATCCCCAAAGCTTCAATCCAGGACATTAAGAAAAAATTCATCCTTTTATGATCTTCAAAGGGAATTTCTGAATATATTAACAGAATGGAGTAGTCAGATTAGTGGACCTCTGGAGACTGGATCACATGACTATAACCCAGTTCCAAGATCATTAGATAAGTGAAGTATCCCACGCATCTGAAGATATGGATTCTCTAGCAACTTCTCATTATTGCTCTGCTGAGCCTTGAAAACAAGGTTTTGAAGCATCCTTTGATACTTTTCAAAATCTTCTGTCATCATCCTCTTTAAAAGGAAGGCTGAAGAATAATATGCCACCCTTGAGTCGGTATCATCCAGGAGTTGTCTGAAGAAGTCTTCTCCGTCAACTTCTTCAAAAGCTGTTGAATCTGCTGTGCACTTGGCGATTAGAAGCAAAAGAAGCGCGGCACGTATGTCTGACGTTGCGCCAGGTAGGTTTCCTCTACCTTTGCTACCAACAGAAACTCCAAGAGCAATATTGTCGGTTGCGGCACCAGCAAGTTGAATCAGAGGCCAAAAGAATAGGACAGCTGGAACACGAGCAACCAACTGCATAGGGACGACAGCTCTCCCCTGAAGAAGCAATGCAGCCATGGATGATGTGTCAGAAATCAGTGAATTGAAGCATGAATCATTATCATCTGTGGCTCTCTGACAGGATGATTCTGTTCCAAAATCGTCTATGCTACTTGAAGTTCTGGCAAGTTGCCTCACATCTCCAGATGTTGAAGAAGTTCCAAGGGGGACTTTTAGGCAAAGCTGAGAAAACAGGATGTCGCACATCTGTATGAATCATAAAAAAACATGCAGATTAGGATCAGCGTAAATTCAAGAACCAAGATAGAAGTATACTTGGGTGTGATTCTGCTCTATGACAAAAAATCACAACCACTTACTAAAGATTGTAGTAGAGCATTCAGTTCATTGTTGCAAGAGTTTTATACAAATGAAATATGACTAGAACTCACAACCCAAAAGAATAAAGAGCCTCCAACAAAAAAAATGTTCTATAGCATGCAAGAGCATTAAAACAGGAGAAAACATCACAGTGAACTTCAAAAATGTTAAATAAGAGGTTTGTGTTCTTCTGCTTTGTTCATACTATAGACAACAAATGGCTGCTAAACATGGCAAAAGTCCCAAACCTTAAGAATGATGAAGTGGTCTGTTTCATTTATCTGAGCTACCAAAGATAGTGAACTGCTCATTATGTCTACCACCAAATTTGCTTTTTCCAGGCGATTATCCCCGTGCATTTCCCCAGCAACAGTTCCAGAAGTCTCTAGTTCATTCTCATCCAACAGAAATTTGCATCGCATGAGAAGCACTTCCAAAACAAAAAGAAACCCTGCTCTAATAATGTTGTTCCTAGATTGCAGAAGCCCACACATAAGCAAAACTGATAATGGAATATTAGAATGAGTTGATGAATCTTTCTGCACAGCTACTGCAATTTGCTGCTGCAAGTTTTGAATATTGACTGACATATTTGCACCTTTTTCCTCACTGATTTCAGAAATAAGCAAATCACCCAGCCAGATATAGCCATTTCTACGGCATGCAATCCTATCTGAATGTAAAAGAGAATGGAGAGTGGCCCATGAAAGCTTTGCTTTCATAGCTAAGTTGCTTCCAACAACAGTATCATCAATACCCCTCAAAAGTTTGAAAGATTTGCTGGTCTCTCTCATGTGATAAAATTCCTTCTCTAAATGAGTAAAGGAACTTATAATTGAGTCAAATTTCCCTGCTATCTTCTCCAAAAGCTGCAAAAAGCAAAAACAAAAAAGATAGTAAGGAATCAATCCATGAAAACTGCTATACATTTTAGATCTTTCAAACATTTGCGCAAGATATTTTCATGGAATTAATTAAATGAGTGAAGTATTTTAGGAGTACAAAAAGGCAAAAAGTTTTTGGCACTTAAATTTTGAATTGATTTATTTTCTTAGGATGAAAACTTTATAGTAAATTATTAATGACGGACAAGATGTTAGACTTTCCAAAAAGGCAAAATGTTGGCAACTATGTGCGATATGCACAAAGTAAGAAAGTAATAGAATGTAAAACAGATTCTACATGGCCAACTTAAACTAGTAAGCCATTTTTTGCAAAAATTATGTCCAAACATATGTACAAAAGCAATTGAAAGTATGCCGAGAAGCACAAGAGAGTTGGGTTTATTACAATGCTCTGTTGCTCGCTGTCGCGATATCTGGTCAGAGCAGATGCGATGGATCTTCTCAAAATATCTCCAATACCATGTACTCCCAGCTTGACAGATATATGAAAAGCTTCAGGAGCATTTGCAAGAGATAACAAGGATGCAAGAGGTTGAATCTCATCATTTCCATACTCAGCAACACCATTTGCGACATTTGACGCATTAATTTGATGGATTACATAGTCAAATAATAGCAAGTACAAATTTCTCCTTTCTTCTCTTGTTTTAGCAAATGAATACTGCAGTAGAAATTTTACAAGATGAGAAGCCATTCACAAACTTTAGAAAACTGAACACTGCAAAACATATATCTGATGGTATTCGGAAAAAAGGTACTAGTTAATCCGACCATCTAAATTATTCAAAAATGTTAACTGCAAACATTGTTATTTTCTTTATTATTGCTTTACAATTGTTAATCGTGATTTTTTTGCAGAACAACTATGATGTCATTCAGTAAGGCAAATTGATAATAAGGTTAAATAATGAAATCTATCACCAATTTACTGCCAATGATCATTACAGCTAACACATACCTCCAACAAGATAAATTCGATCCCTCCAATCAAATCAACTTGGTCAGCCAGAAAAATAGGAAATGTTGAGGTAGTGCCAATGTTTTCATCAGGAAACTGATAAAACATGCTGGTTAACATAGAAATAAGCTTGCTGTGAACAGCATCAGCCCATGAACTCAACCGGCTGATTTCAACAAGTCCCTTCATGACCTAATATTCATTGAAGAATGTAAGAGAGATGTATACAGCAATTTCAAATGTAGACAGCAGAAAAGTGAAAAGGACAATTAAGTATAAAGATAGAAATAAATTATATAAACAACATGTACTAAACTTCATATCCTGAAACCAATAAAACTGCATATCACGTAACAGATTGACCAAGTATCATGCATTAGAAACTAGTATTTGGCTTTGCTGTCATATATACCCTCTTTAACAATTTATCATTCAGAAAGAAACAGCAGTATCATGCTTGAACCAGGAGCTATAACCAAGCAAGAGTATGCAGATAATGACCATATTTGAGAGTAAGAGTGATGCAATAACATCAGAGGATGACAAAAAATATTTCTAGATTGGAGTTGAACCATGCACTAGCATGCAATGTGGCCGGGAAAAAATTCGCGGACATCCTTTTTTGGGAAATAACTCACCCTTATATCAAGCCCTCTGAGTCGACTTCTCCGTATTTTACCTCTGTCACAGACAAAATAAAGTAAACAGCTTAAAGCAGATGCCCAAACTGATTCCTCCTTTTCTTCAGTCTGCCAATAAATGCCAGCACCAATGACAAACATGGTCAGTAGCACAAAAAGTGGGGTCTGAAAGCTAGCACGAAGAGGGGGGTTCTAGAGATGGCAACCATATTATAAAAAGGGACTAGGTTCACGCTAATAAGTAGCTAACGAAATCAGGCATATGTTTCCAAGCATATGATAAGAATTGTCTACAATCGAGATATTAGGCTTAGACGCTAGGTCTCTGAGAATTAGAGTAGGAATACAAAAATTACACTCCATCAAATACTAGAAGTTTACTGCAAGCAGAGACAAGTTTCCATAATCCACATTTTACATGCCCACACAACTTCTGTACAGATCTGCATAATATTTTCCTTCTGCAGCATCACTATCAATTTTACTAAAACCACACATGGCCCATTCGAATGATGGCCCATTCGAATGACCAACTATTAATGAATAAGACAATTAGCTTAAAATGAGAATGAGACAATTTGTATAAAGGATTACAACTATAAGGCTTGATGTTAATAAAGCGGAAAACATATGAACATAGTTTTTTAACTCAAAATGAATAGAAAATTGCATTCATTCGGCATCACCACACCCACAATTACCTTGCTGTACAAAGGAGCACCATTTGGATCATGATATGAAGGTGGTTATCATTATTTATTTGCTTCAGCATAAATAACAAAATTGTCTTGTTTGAATCAGATAATCTTTTATTTTACTTCATTGCTAAATAGGGAAGGTTAAGAGCATCATCTTCACCACAGTAGAGCATGCGTTAGAGTTCATGAGCATTGAGCATGTTTGCTTATAAATGCTAATTAGTAATGATATATTGATAACATAAAGTAAAACAAAAAACTTAATCAACTACTTGAGTTGATTGCAAACACAAAGCAATTTATACTAACCATTTCAGGAGATCAAACAATAATATATCAGGATGTAAATTAGCTTCTTGGAATAATCATCAGGTACAGTAACACAAAACAGAAAAAGTTCCAGTCTAGACTGTCTAGTAGGAAATCTGCGCTAACAACAAAGTGGGCAAAAGCCAGGCCGAATAATGAAGTGTAAAACTGTAAGTTGTCTCCCCAATCTCCATTATAAAGAATAAAAAAGAGTGCTATCATGAACACAAAGCCTATCAGCAAATGAAAATCAACAGACAAATTCACAGAGGTCCGAAAGCATCAAAGACAAGGAGTCAAGATACATTGCTAAATTCCCTCAAGACACATTACAGTGCATTATCCAGGAAATCAGCTGGGAAAGAACATAAGATCGGTACTTGCCGATATGGTGACCTTAGACTCAGTCACCCCAAAATTTTGATTAGACAATATTAATCACGTTCATGCTGAAAGTTTATAATTGTTTCCCAGCTTCTCTATTCATAAGGGCCATTCACATTGTGCATATAGGAGTTACACTATAATTGTTGATTTCATGATTTTTTTTTGGTCGTAAATCAAAAAGAAATGGTCATTTAACGCAATCTACTTGACCAATATAGTAGCAACTGAACATTCAAAACATGCATACCTAAGCCTGTTATAAATTATGACTGAAGAAAAAACTGAGTTGACAAACTAGTGCTACCTGAAGTAAAAAAATGAGTTGACAAACTAGTGTTACCTGAACCAGTATGACAAGAATCTCATATAGAATGTTTAAGATCCAGGACTCAAAAGTTTCAATTGCTGAGAAACTCAGGATTTTTGAAGAATCTTGTCTCTTTCGCTGAGTCGTCATTTGAACATCATGATCATAGTATGAATCCTGGGAATAGTCCTCTTCAATTGCAGAGACATCATCCAGCACAACAGGTTCCAGCAGATGAGCATGAACAGCAAGGTTCAAAATTAAGTCAAATGTGCGAGTTCTAGAAGACAATCTTGGAGAACAAACCATGTCCTGGGTATAAGGGAGCAGAAAATAAGCAGCATTGACCAAGTTAAGATTCACTAAAAGAGTTACTATATTTTTTGTATCTTAATTACCTCAAGCATAGATAGTGTGAGAGGAGCAGCAGATTCAGAATCCAACACATACCTACAAAAACAGAAGAAAGAAATATCAACTTGACAAACAATATAAACAGTTGGATATTAAAATACGTGCTAAGGCACATTGGACTTAATTATTTTTAAACATAATAGTCCCACAATAGAATTGAAAAATGTGCTTCCTGAAGACAAATGATTTAGCATAAGCCAAAAAACAAATCTTTTTGACAAAAGATTTTCAACAGGCACAGAAGGGAATACAATTTTTAAGGATAGTATTCACATACATGTCAATGACAAGTTTCACCAGGACACTCACAGCCACATCAATTGATGGCTTTCCACGGTTGCTATTTAAAGTAGAAATAGTCATCTGACTAGCATTTGATGGAGATACCTCTGAACAAACTGCTTGTATAACCTCACCAACTTCATTAGGATTCAAACGCAATGGTTGTTGTTCACTGAATCATCAGGGGGGGATAAAAGCAATGCATTAAATGAAAGCAAGAACCGAAGAAATCCACATTAAGCCTCACTTATCAGACCATGAAACGAGAGATACTACAGATAATCATCAGAAATGCCAGTTCACCAACTAATTAATGTTTTAAATTCATGAGAGAAAAAGGAGACTGCATAACATATCATTAGGATTAAGAGCAACCATGCTAAAGCACACAGATTTAAACAGAAGTGAGCTGGTTGGAACGCACTCCAACAAGGCAAAGTTGGATAGACAAAAGTTATAGTCTTTTTTATCAGCAATTAAATATAATGAAAAAGAGAACCATGCTCTTTAAAAAACAAGACCTCTATTGTAAAACGGTGTCACTACTCTTCATGAGTAAAGCATTAAAAGGTGGAAAGAGAGCACTAGTTTCAATCTACGAGAGAAGCATGGAGAACAAAACACCAACTTTGGAGGAGGGGGGTAATAATCTTTGATAGACAGAGAAACATAATAAAGCTTGTCGAACGCACCTGTAATGCCGATACTGGAACAATTGATGAGCACGAGGTCGGAATGTGCTAACCAAAGAATCTTCCCTGAGAAAAAAAATATCTCAAGAGAGTCATGTATATGCAGACATATAAAGAGGGCTTATACACTCATTATGCTAGACCAATGGGTACTAGTATGAAGATTTCTCAAATTTATGTCAGAAGTGGTGATTGACATACTCTACTTTCCGGCAGAAGAGAGTTTCTGTAGCAAGTATGATATGCCCAGTCAATTCTTAAGCACGCCCATAACTCTACAAGTAAATTTTCACTTTGAATCCTCGTATACTACACCAGAATATCTATCTAACTTCAACATTAATTTATTCACAGCATAATGGAATGAATTCAATAACCAACGAGGATCTCAGAAATATGATAGGAGTCAATTAATGAAATACAAGCAATCACTAGCACTTCCAAAAATGAATGGAGCCCCTCCATACCCAACCAGCTCTTTTCAAAATAACAGGAGCCTTGAATGTGAATTATAATTCTCTTGCTTTTTCATTTTCACTCCCTTCCCTTCACCCTCTCCTTCCCTTATCCCTTCTCCTTCTCAACTAGATGTAGAGGGGGAAGGGGAGTAGAATCATACTCTCAATAAGAAGAGGAGTTTTTGTACTTGAATAAAGGGAAACAAGAGTAGAATGCAAATATATGTTCATATTCTTGAGTTTAGACCACTGAAAAAGAAAAGCTATTATGAGCAACTTGATTGGAAGCTAAATCCAACATTCTAAAGGTATGCAAGGGACTTGCCATATTTGTTGAGACCCCAATTTGGTGCGCTTAGATGCTGTAACTATTCTCAAATGATGGCGAGCAGAGGCAGAATTGGTGCTGGTTGAGATTGAAGAAGGCTGCAAAAGTTGATCAAGGAAAGGCATCTCAGCAGTGCCAAAGTGCTTCCAAGACTGACCCCTAACATTCGCATCCATATCAACCACAAGAAGTGCAGCCGCACCCACCTCAAGGAAGTTCGGTCTGCTTAACTCCTGTGAGTTCAGATTGTGATCCCTATGCCATGGAACGAAATAAGGTTAAAAAGGTTTGCTAGACAAACCAAAGATGTCAGAAAAGTAATGTTCATATCTATAGCCTTAGATAGTAAAGGGTGGATGCAAGATCATTTACCCATCTATTGAAGGTGATGTAGAATGTTGTTCACCAGCCCATCTCCATCTCAGAACATCAAAATCAATATATTCAGGATCCTTGCTCCCATCAATGCTTTCAGTGCACGAAAGGTTCTGAACAGACAAACTGGTCTCTTCCCTATCAGATGATTCAGCATTACTCGCAGGAATTAGCTGTGAGTTGAAAGATCTACTCAACAAAGAAGATAACGATGGAAGACTCTGTCTTGTTGCAGTTGCACCTCCAGCAAAGGCTGCTGGTTGGAAAGATCGCTTTGGAATATGCTGGGCCACTAAGGAACGAACATAATTTAATGACTTGACTAGAGCGTTAGAGGCAAAACTAGAAACTGGCAAGGGGGAAGAGCTGTTTGTTGATGACTTGGTTGACCCAGATGCCTCGCTTGAAGTGCAAGACCAGGGTGACAATCTTCTGCTCTGGCCATGTTCACACTCCGTAATTATATGTACACAAAACCGATCAATTTGCTGTAGAGTCTCCTCACTAGGCTTATATCTGCTCCAAGTAAGATCAAGTTGAAGGCTAAAGCAAATACATGTGATAAATAGATACTAACCACAAGTACTTAAAAAAACTAAACAATACAAATCTTCCCATACATAATTATAGCAGGTCAAAGGAAATAAGTCGTAGGTAGAGACAACAAGTCACCAAGTGAGCAAATCGCTCCGCTAGGAGCTCCAAACTCAGAGAAATAAAATCTTATTATTAGTAAAAATAGTAACATATATTTGAGCAACCGATATTTGGGATCTTAGCATAATCATTCTTTCTAACTTCAACCGAGCAATTTATTTATTTTTATCACATCCTACGAATTAGTATAATAATAGCTCGGTGTGGCTATATAAATAAATTAGACCCAAATGCAAATTAGAGACCAACGAAACCAGAGAGGGAAGGTTGAATATTTACAACACGTTATTTTTTGTTAATAGACGTCCTTAAGCAGTTCAGTAACCATAAAAGCATGACACAAATTATGAGAAGAAAAGATGCATTTGGGGGGGGGGATGGGGAGGGGGGAGACAAATAATGTGAAAAAGGGTGAGAGAATTGTCAATACCTTAGTAAATAACGTTTCAGAAGTGCCACACACCTAGCAACAACTGCAGGACTGATTCAAATACAGTGTAAATCAGTTTACAATCATGCTTCTCATCTATAATCATGGGCTATTCATTAACCGAGATTGTCGAAATCTCATTACCATCTACTAAAAAATCTACTATCCACGCCAAAATTTAATAATAAGCATCTTGAATAACACAGAGCTACCGGGGAAAAAGAATTGCCTTAAGCAATTAAACAAATCATATTGGATTCCTTGAGCATGGATATCCAAGCGTAAGGAAATAAGCATCCCTGAGATCATGCATAAACAAGCACCTTTAAACTGGAATTGGTATTGTTACAGTCTTACCTACGATCCCTTTCTGCAAGAGTATGATCCAGAATCACAGAATATGCAACATCAGTTGTCCATGGAGCTGCCAAATAATCCTGCCAAGAATAATAGCAACAGTTCAAACGATTTTCACATCTAAAGTAAATCAGAAGATTATACAATAAATATAAACACAACAGGGGCATACAAAAGACCATTGTTCTGCCTCTTGACCATCCTTACAACACCTCTAAAGATAATCAAGACAAAAAATTATATAAAAGCAAGAAAATAAGTTGGAGGGGAACAGTCCATAAAATACTCCTTGCAGGGACTATCACTGTCAGCAACAAGTCGAATGGGAACTTCCAATTCCATTTTAAGCAAAATCCATGGAAGGAGCTGGGCTTCGCGTTTTTTCTTATTTTGAAGGAATGGCTTCCACATTTAAAATTTCTGAAATGAATTTCTTGGAACCTCAAAGCAAAAAGGTGCTCATTACAAGTCTACAACCAGAAGACCTTTGCAATATTTAACAAGGCAAAATATGAAACATCTATGTTACAACACTATCTAATTTCAGCTCTAACATTACACTTCCCAGTTCCATCAAGTTATGCATAACATATCTAATCATACCAGCTTCATACCCGACCCAGCTTAACTGGCAAGTCAAGCCAGTTTCATCTGGTCACTTTCCTTTAGTTTAAAAAAAATTGTACAGAGCCAAGATTTTTCCAATTTGCTTGTTTTTTAAGTATTCACTATTCAAATTGGTTGCTATCTGGCAGACAACATATCAATTACAAAATGAGTTAGATACATGTGGGAAAAGGATATTGCAGATAAGGATGCCATGCTTCATAAAGCTACGGGACATTGAATTATAAACTAATTTCCATTTATCAAAAATAAATAAGTGTCCAACACTCAAATCCAGCTCTAAATTCCAACTCTAATATCCTGATTATTACAAAATTACCTTACTTTGCAACAAAAGAGCTGGTATCCTATTGTAACATTGATGCTAAATCACAGGAACAAATCATCCACAGAACAATTGATTTCTACCAGCAACGAGTAAAGGCATCCAATACTATGTATTGAGCTTCGCATTCCCTCTAAAACAATAACAATATCCGAACCAAGTCTGTCCAAGCTCACCGAGCAACCAAAAGGAGCCAGAAATACACACACACACACACACACAAAGCAAACAAATTTGTCATATGCAAATAATTCCAATGAATCATTGTGAATCAATGTAAACATAACTGCTATTAAACATCAGAAGCGACCGAATAATCCAGAGTCAAAACAAAAACCAAACAATCAATGCAAAGGAAGGAATCAATAGAGCCTCCGAATTCGGAAAATCAACTCGCAAACGGCACAGATTCCAGATCCAAAAGGCAACAGAAATCGACAGAGATCGAGGAAGAAGAAAGAAATACCCGGAGAGTGCGGGAAGCTTCGGAGGCGAGGACGGAGGGGGTGCCATGGTGGTGGCCGGGGAGGGCGGAGACGGAGGAATAGGAGGAAGAAGAAGAGGAGGAAGCGGAGGAGGAGGAGGAGAGGCAATCGGCGACGGCTCGGCGGAGAGGCTCCGGCGGCTTGCGCTGAGAGGAGGATCTGAGGCGAGAGACGGCGGCCAATTGCTGGAGCCTGGCTCGCCCAGGGCTCCGAGATGGACTGTTGAAACTGCTCGCCATCTCTCTCTTTCTTCCCTGTCCCTGTCTGTGTGGTGTGTGTATGTGACCCACTTTGTATGTGCGAGGGGGAAAAAAGGCACTCCCCCCTTAGTTTAGTCCTTCCCCCCTACAATTGTTCCGTTGTATGAGCATCTGTTATGACGGGGAATTTTTATTTATTTTGGGAACAGCTGGAATTTATTGTTTTTCGCTTCAAATAATCATAACGGTATTTTTGGTAAGTGATAACGTTATGTCGTATTTTGTTATCGATTGGTAAAGTTCTAGGATGAAAATATTGACATGGTAGTTCTTATTTATGGTAATGATTGTTAAACCAGGGACCATCTTTGGGTGGTGAATCTCGATTCCATAATACAAGTTGGTGGTGAAACTCGATTCCATCGGAAAACTCGTCGAAAAATAATTCAGAATCGCTTTTGGTCAATTTCGTAATACTTCGTATAGTTGAGGGTGATTTTCATACTTGACGTTATTATTTCAAATAGATGATTTGTTCATTTGACTGCACTGAACGTTCAGACAGGGAAAAAAATGCATATGAGCAAATCCATTCAATGTGAACAGGGCCAGCACAAACAACTTGGATACCCTGAATAAATAACTATAGTCAGATCCTCCTAACAAGGATAGAAAATGATCAAAACATGATACACTCGGCTAATAATGAATAGGTTAAACAAATGACAACAGGATCTATAATATAAACTTCTCACTCAGTGATGTGTAGACTCACCGTAAGACTGTAACTCTCAATTCCTCTCCTACAATCATACATGCCATCATCATAGAAGTAACGAATTCGCTTCGCAAGGGATCCAATAACTATCACTTTTCGTACTCTCTCCTTATGATCTCGAGCACGAACTCGTTCCAAGTGTCAACTGGGCCAGGCATACACCAATGCAAACAATCCTGAGGCGGCGGCCTCCCATCTGGGCCCCGTTTCGTAATCTTATTCGGGTCAAGACTCCGGTACGGGCCTGGGTGCCCATCGTGCCTATACGAAAACACCTCGGTAATATCCATCAGCTTCAGCTTCGACCTGTTCGTTATCTTCTTACTGCCCCGTTCGAAACCCCTCACCTGCTTCTCATGCATTATGTTTGTAAACTCATTCTCAACCAGCTTCCCAGGCTGAGCAGGCTCCACCTTACCCGTACACGAACCACCAGTATTCCAAGCCCCGCCCTCATAGTGGTCAGGCGAGTATGACCTCAAAATGGTAATACCCGTGTAGTTCGGGTGTGTAGCCAAAGCCGCCATGGCCGTCTCAACCGAAATTCCAAATGCCTCAACGTTGTTGACTGGAAACTTCTGGCCGTTTGGTGGGGCCCAAAGCTGGGTCCCGACGATCTCGTTGCTCTGTATGTAGACAGATTGTTTGGCAAACCAGTGGGACGAGGAGAGAACGACTACGTCGAATTCTGGGACGTGTTCCATGAATGTCTCGTCTGGGACGTCAAGGAAGACCTTGGTTACACCCTCTGGGACGTCTTTGAAGGCGTCCGCTGTTTGGTGGACGAGCCAAGACGACCAAATCCGAACAATCATCACTTGTTTTGATCTGAAGAGCCAGCGCTGCATACGGCGGCTTCCTCGGTTTTGTGGAACCTCAGCCTGAGAAGTTGAAATAAGGGTGGATTAGGATTACATAAGAAAATGCATTAACGTGCAGTATATCACATTAAATCATGCATTATAATGTAATATACTGCATTATCACAGAAGTGTGTAATCTTGCAATGCTAGAAACTGAGTATTCAAGAAAGACTGAGTCTCACGCATAAGTTGAAGGGGGGAAGATGATTTACCTGCCAGAGAATGCAAAGAAGAGATTCCATTTGGTTTCGAGCAACAGAGTCACCAACAAAAGCAAGAGTCTTTCCACTCATCAATTCCAAGAGTTTGTGGGGATCAAACCTTGGGAGTGCACACTGGGATGGCCTCCAACGCCAGCTCTCATAGCCCTTGTCAGGCCTCCCATTTCCCTGGCAGTTTTGCATTTGGGTGATGATTGGGCATGAGTTGTTTGTGTATAGAGGTCCAGATTCATCATAATACCATTCTCCATGGAATAGATCACACTCTAGATTATAGTCAACAGATAAGAATAAAAAAATTGATGTTAGTGAAAAAAATTGAATGAGGTGAGATCTGAAGAAGTACGCAATGTAAATTGTAAAAAGGTTGCAAGATGAAAACAATTTGTAAAACTTCAAGATATCACTTATAAATCATATTGAATTGGTCAAGATGCATTGATAAGCCCATTAAAAAAAACTGCTCCACCATTACAATGATATGAGCTGTGAGAGGTTTCTTGCAAAGACATAGACATAGTAATAAAGTAACATCATGATTGCGCTTTTTCCCAAACAATTTCAGAATTACATCTGGCACAATGCTGATGTTTCCATCTCCTGCATAGCAAATGCTAAACAAAGATGAAGAATTCAGATTAAAAGGCCTAAAATGTGACATTGTAAGATGATACTTACAACTTAACACCACAGCATATAAACTACATGTTTGAGAAGAAATGCAGAAGGATCACCAGAAAGATAGTCTTTCTTGTAGCCGAATTATAGATAATTTTCATAGACAAGATACAGAGCAAAACTTTGCAAATATGAATATTCGAGCTTGTGGCAATCATGACAACATAAACAAACCATCAAGCATAAGCAAACTGAAACAGGCATGTAGTCTGTAGAACAAGAAGAATCAGAGAGCATAGATAATAAGGCACTACTTGAGTGAAAGATAAGATGGTCGCACTATGCAGATAAGGGTAGCATCATGCATATTGTACCAAAAATATTCACAGCAAGAAAGAGCTAACCTTGTTCACGTGAAGGATGTGAGTTATTGTCTGTTAATGGAGCTGCCTTACTCACTGCAGTTGCATTCTCACTATAGCTAACTTCACTTGAAGTTGTGTTTTGCCAGTGAATTCCTGGAGTTGTTGTATTCTCATCGCTCCTAACTTCACTTGCTTTTTCTTCAGCACCTTTCTCATTTTCCTCCACCCGATCAGCATTCACACCATCTCTGTCTTTCAACTGCGGTAAACTTAGGCTATCCTTAAGTGATGCAGTTGAATTATCAGTGATGTTAACTTCACTTGGTGTTATGTTCTGCCAAGGAGCTGAAGAACTTAAACCTCCTATACCATTGACACTATAGAAATAATTCCTAACCACCGTACTAATTGGGTAAGATAATAACACCCACGAAGCAAAAGTTATAAACACGGCAAGAAGCCCCACTGAGGCGATGATGGAAGAGAGTGATCTCGGGTAGCTAGAAGCATTTGCGTTATCTTTTAATTTATTAATGGTCATGATCAAACATGTGGTAAATCCTACTGCCTTCAGGACAAGATTCACCTATGCACGTGTCTCGGAATACACTGCCCTCGAATAGTAACCCAATTCCACGGAGAGAAAACAGTACAATAAGTGAGTGGAACCCAAATCAACTTCAAAATGGTCTCCTTATCATCAAATAAATAATTTCAAGTCGACTCCCTTGAATCATAATCCTGCATATTTGTAGGAAAATTGTATAAACATCAAAAGCAAAGCAAGTGGAATCATACCCTCCAAGAAAAGATTTCTTCAATAAATGTCACAGAAGAATCAAATAGCAAAAACCAGAAGGAAATCCTGAGTCCAAGACTGACAGTACTATAAGTTAGAAAAATAACTAACAACAAATTTGCAGGCACTCAGATCAACAGAATTAGCCATCAGACTAACAAATACCAAATCATCAATATTGAACAATAATAGTCAAGCTCAGTGAAAAGTGTAGTGCTTCCGAATTCATAAGAAGCAATTAGGTTTGGAAAAGTGATGAAAGTGTCTAGAGAAGTAGAAGAAATTGTATTTATTAGTTATTTTTCTCAGTCATACTACTTTCACAGTGTCATTCTTGGGTTGTTTCCAGATTCCCTCAAGTGTTTGCAATCTGATTCCTGTGTGATCTTCAGGACTTAGGAACACTAACATGTATAAACTACTTGTGGGCTATCCACACTTTTCTTATGATGTATACATGTCAACTTGGAGGAAGGTAAGCTGGGAGATTCCAGATGTTCAATATGAACTTTTTATTCCTGTACAATTATAGAAGCTTGAATAAACTGCCTTCACAGCATCCAGCATCTAATTATCGAAGATTAGCCTAGAGGGAGAATATTTATTAAGCGCCACGTTCTAGGAAGGGCGTAATCAATTAACATTCTTTTCCCTCAGTTGATTGTGTTTCTATTTATACACTATAATCTAGGCTTAATTTCAAATGCTATTTACTTTTCTATGTGCTCTTGTACAGTTTCCAATTAGGTAATACAATCTTGTTTTGATTAATTTGTACTTATCTTCATTAGCTGACTTTCTCTGCTATCTTTTCAGCTATCTACATTTGAGATGAAATACTGCATTTGTGCACTATCTGAAAACTGACTAGTATCATTTTGGCTTGTGTTCCATTAGTGAGGTGCAAATGGATTCAGTCAGAGCAAGCTACCCAGTTCCAGAAGTTGCAGAATCAGGAAAATAGTGAACTCAATATACTCACTAAACACCTCCAAATTGACAGTTACTTTAGATTTATCACAAAGCATCGGAAGCTAAGAAGCAGTCTAACGTAGAAACACGAAATCAGCAAGAATGTGTTCGGATCAATTGATCAGCACTCACAAAGCAAAAAGTTTGGGGATCCAACTTGAACAAGTAAATCGAGTACGAAGGAAAAGTTTGGAAGAGATTGTAAACTTACCAGAGGAGGAAGTTTGGATCTGGGGAGTTCCAATCTGAAATCAGGGTGAGAGGGGAGAGAATTGCTGAGGAAGAACACACCAGGGACTGAGAGGATTCCGATGGAGGGAGGGACGAAGAACGAGTTTTTTTTTTATTATTAGAGGGAAGAAACAATGCAGTCTCTGCTAAATTTCCAATCGATCATGCTAATGTGCAATGCCAGCATGAGAAAACTTTATACTATATTTTTAACCAAAAAAAAAACTTTCATCCATATTTTCAATAAATTTCACAAGATAAAATCATCCGTATAAGAGGGTTATGTTTTGTCGTCTAATAGGGGGTCGGGTTCGAACTGATTTGGGTCGTGCTATACTGCTATCTCGATTTCGAGTAAGTTCAAGGCTAGATCATAATTGGATTAGTTTAGGTCGAGCATTTAGTTAATCAGTTAGGTCAATTTAGATCTAGTTATTCAGGTTTAGATCCAACTAGATTTCGGTGTTTAGTTAAACTATGGGTTTAGTTGGATTTTGGATGGGTCGGATTTTGATTGAGATCATATTTTGAATGACGATTTTGCCATGGTTCAATTACTTTAAGGACTTTACACGTACTATATCATTTAAACACTATGGTAATAATTTTTACTAATTTTAAATCTAAATTAGCTAGAATTTATAAATGTATATTTATTTTACTTCAATTTTAAGCTACTTAATGTTTTCGTATTTTTGTGTTACTTTTTATATTTTAAAATATAATATTTTTCCTTAAAAGATTTCAGAATAAACAAAGTTGGCTATACACATAGGAGGGTTAGGAATTAGAATATGTATAGTTTGAATTGTTTTTAACATCATAATAATCATATATAGAACGGTTTGAATATTTATTCAAAAATTAATCTGGGAATATATAACAGTTAAATAAAAATATAGAAAAGACATAGCTGCTCATGATGAATTTATTATTACAAAGTAACTATTATTGTTTTTACATTTGAATATATGTATAGTGTTACATATGAATACAAATCACTAAAAAAAAATAATAAACCATAAAATTTTAAAAATAAACATCTTATTCTAAAATTTAATTTTAAAAACTAGCTGTATAGTTTGAATTGTTAGGGAACACTAGCTGCTATACTTGAGATTTGATGCTCCATCGGTGTAGTCCTAAGAATTTCAAGTTTTGCTGAATGCCCAACAACACATAGCAAATGAAAAAGAAAGAAAGTTGAAAATTGAGTCTCATCATATTAACTTGATTCTTGGTACGAAATAAACAAGGAGAATAGGAATGACATTCCCTTTTCTTGGGTTCAAATTAACTTTCCAATAGGAAGTGATACTTCCATGATTCCATCAACGCACTTCTGCTGATCAGTGTTGTGCAGAATTTCTACTTATTAAAATGTGGTCCCTTTTCAGATTGGAAGTTGAATGATTCTTCATCGACAGCACAACACACTCACACTCCCAACGAAAGGGAAATATATATATATCCAAATTATGTCTACCATTCTTTTTAAGTTTGATTCCTGGTATGAAGCATTGAAAGTGAAACCACAGAATCCCATTCCTCCTAATTCCAACTTTCCCAAACTAAGGAATCCAAAAAATGGTTTCTACTGTAAAAACATCACCTGAAAAGGCAGAAACTTGGCTTCATCTCCCATTGTATCATTTTCTTTCCTATTTACCGATCTTTCTGTTCACATCCATCACAACGGACTCACCTTCGGATTCGCCAAGGCTCTACCCAAGACTATTCTCGCGATATTGGAACTACACATTCCTTTAACATTGCAAGGAGATGGTTACAAGAAGTTAGCCCCTTGATTCCAAACAGACCATGGAAGTAACAAGTATAGGATTCAACCACTGTTACAACCCATCTCGCGCCCATATTTATCGAAACAGCTGGAGAAATAGAAATATACATGCACTAAGATGGATCTTTCAGGATTTACCAACCCATCAGCACCCTCTTAACTCCATCCATTATCTTCTCCCTTACTTTACCGCTTGCTAGCGGGAGTTTGGGGTGATCAACTAAACGAAACCTGCACACCTCCCACTCTCGTTCTTCAGTCGAGTGCCTCCCAATCTCAGCCTGCAGAAGATGAGAAATTACAAGATTAGAAACTTTGTAGTCAAGGCGCAGCAAAAAGGACAAGAATGTGATTATAATGAGTTAGTTATAGCATTATATTTTAATTGATTATAAATTGTTCATGTTATAAATACTTATTATAGCTGAAAATAATGACTGAAATTGAATCCTTGATAGTGTAGTTTTGATTCCTTACTGTGAAGATGCATATCCCTAGTGATTTTAGAGCAAAGGTGGCATCAAGAAACACCCGGGGTCTTCCTTTTCCAGATAACTCAACCGGGTTTGCAACCAAGAGCTCGGTGTCTGGGCCCCGGTCCGTAATTGTGACCCTCAAAGGGTGTAGCATCTCCTCTTTCAATCTAGAACAAAGGGTAGCCAGGGTTTCTGAATCAACAATCTTGTTCCCATCAGTCTGCTGGATAAACAGATCCATGTCTCGGCTTCCTTTCACACTAGGCGAGAATCTGCCATAAGTCATCTAATGGAAAAAATAAGAAATGAAAGTTGTTACAAGTTTTCTTTTTCAGCACATGAAAATGCTTATATCAAAGATCAAAACAGCTTGCTTACCCGCATATTCAAATCCTTGATTGTCCTCAGAATGTCATATAAGAGACCCTTTTGATCAGCACAGTGCACCTGAAGCAAGGTGTGTGCAGGACTTAATAAGTTATCCACCGTAATTTCTGGTTTGAGATAATGTGAAGGAGGTTCTCGAGCCAACAGGGTGGCTAATATCTCTTCAGAAATTGCCGGAGTGAAACATGAAGAAGGCTCCAGTTGACCTCCATACTCTGGACCCGCCAACTCAAGCTCACAGCTGATGCAGGTGTCTCCTAGTACGGACTCAATCTTGTTGCACGTGTCGTCTCCTCTCAGTTCCGTGTGCAGAAGATCCCTGAGACATGGCAAGGTTTAACATATATCAAACCACAAGGGAATAACAGGAGCACTTTGTAGCAGGAGTGTTCGAGAACTGAAAATGCTCACATGCTATCGGTGATAAAGAAGAGATCCAAAGCCCTCCCATCCGGATTTGTCATGACTTTCACCTTTTGAATCGTCAACTCGAGCTCACAGAGCACACGAGTAACAGCTGCAAGGAAATACAGCATTAATACTACTAACCAATAACCATCATTACCAAAACCAAAACCAAAGGCAAAGAGATCACCATCCTCATTACCATGTAGCAGCCCTTTCTGATCAGTGCAGAGCAACTTGAGCACATACAGAGACGGATTGGACGAGCTACGGGGCTGTTGACTAATATAAAAGGGAATCAAGCACGGTGGACAGACCGATAAAAGCCGAGTCTCTAAGCTTGACCAATCGACGGTAGCTGAACTGGCATGTGGAGTAACCCATAGTATGATGTAGCACCATCTCCCATCAGTTGAAACATCTGCACAACAAGAACAAACAAACAGTTGTAAGCTCAATTCTTGCTCAACTACAATCACTATTAAAGTAGGATTTTAGCCCTAGGACACAAGTCTTTGGTTCACTATAAAGTAGCTTCCACTCCAACTGTTCAATTAATAGCTAAACAAAGCTTAAGCTATGAGTATGGATTGGCAATAATACTCCGGACAAGCAATTGAATATTGGAAGACCTACGAATTGAATAACCAAGCTATATATTTTAACCTAATTCCGGACAAGCAATTAAGAACTCAAAGCCAAAACCACCATCAGCAAGCCAATTAAACTAATACCAACAAAA
Source organism: Polygonum aviculare (assembly GCA_934048045.1). Classification (NCBI taxonomy): domain Eukaryota; kingdom Viridiplantae; phylum Streptophyta; class Magnoliopsida; order Caryophyllales; family Polygonaceae; genus Polygonum; species Polygonum aviculare. The sequence goes on from OW204025.1 coordinate 26,808,599, forward strand.
TTGAATGATTCCACAAACAGACCTCCTTTGGTGATTATAAGGCCGAACTCGAGAATAATCCGGCAGAGATCGCAGCCGAGGCCGGATCTATCGGGACAATTGACGGTGATGAGCGACGGCTCCTCCGCCGACTTCCCTTTCTTTATCACAACGACGTCGTCCCACGGAATCCCCATACCCGCAAAAAGAAAGCTCTTTCTCTTTCTCTCGCCCTAAACCAGGGGGGAAAGACGATTTCTGGACGGCCTAAAACGACGTCGTACGAAATCACATCTCGCACTTTGCTCTCGGGGGGTTTCGATCTCTGGAAGACAAACGGAGTTTTCAGAGTGTCATCCGGGACGAGTCAATGTCGGCCTTTAAAAGAGGGGGGGCTGAGAATGGGGCCCACTCATGGTTGCTTACTCTTGTACACGTAGGAAAATTTTGTTTTTTGGATTTTTTTAATTTATTTCCGGTCTTGGGCTTAATCATTCTAATCTTGTGGGGCCCTCCAGAGGGACTTTCAATCATCGGCGTAGGTCGTACCACGTCAGTGTCTGTGATCTAACGGTGTTGACAAATGTTTTTTTTTTTCCGTTTTGATATCAAGTGTTTTACAAATAATTGTATTTATTGTTCTTAATTTGGTGCTTGACGTGTTCATTAATAATGATTTTAGGTGTCGACAATGAATGTTTTGTCAATATAAACAGTAGGCAAATTAGTGAAATCCGCGTATGTATTCACGTTTTAAAAAAAAAAAAGTAGAGGAAGTTGTGATACCCATTTTTGAATAATTGGCCCGTCAGCAATAAACTAATTCAATTTGTGGTACGAAATATCTGGCGTTAATTTCACCAAAAAAAAAATATCTGGCGTTAAAAATAAGGGATAATATATAAATTAAATTAATTGACAAGAAACAAGAAGACGAGTAAAACAAGAAACAGTGAATGAATATATGAGCAAGTAGGCGCCGGCGGCGCCAATTCGTCACACGGTGGCCGTGGACGGAAGGCAAACTTTGATACAATCAGTTAGTAATGTAGATTGCCTTTGATACTTGATCGAAACTTAGCTATGAAAAGCAAATGGTGTGATGATTTTTATTTTATTTTTTGTTTCATATTTTACAAGGTGTGGACGGTTCTCTTAGACGTTCTAATTGTTTTATAATCATACGCTAGGCAAAAGTAGTTTACATGTGTATTTACAAATATAATCATAACTAACCGAAATCCAACGTGAGGCGTCCGTCTAAAAAAATGACTTTGTTATGAAGGCATGATTATAGCCATAATCTACATCATCTACTAATCAACCTTTTATACACATCTACAAGTTAACCTTCTTACATCTCCATTATTTGTATGAGTAGATGATTGAACATGTATTGTTTGTATTATGTATGATTTGAGGTAAATTGTACAAGGTGAATTATTCACCTTCTTCACCTCCTTATTACCATGGTTAAATCATGGAAATTAACCTAGGTTTTTTTACCTCACTTTCTCCTATAAAAGGAGGTCATCTACCATTGTAAAACTTGCACCAAAGTAGAGTAAGAAATACATCTCTAAAGTTCTTACTCTCCCTCTCTCCCTTCTAATAATAAAGAGTGTTTCCAAAGTTTGTTTAAGTGTTCCTTTAAGAAGACTAGAGTGACCTTAGTCTTAATCTTTTCATAACACGTTATCAGCACGAGTCTCTAATTACCAACCGAGCTTCCTAAGTACTAAGGTACCAACTCTAACTCTTCTTAATCTTAAACATACAAGAAGTTTATTTACAAAATTGTTTTTGAGGAGTATGCTCTATAGTCGCCCAATTTGGGATCTTCTATATCAGAAACTCGTTTTTCCTTTCCTAGATTTCAAACGTTTCTTTACCAAAAATAATCACATGTTTTGGATCTACATAAGATAAAAACAAGGAATTAGATTTGCTTACCTCACTCGTTGATTAACTTGATTTCTCCTTGAAAATCCTAATTTTCACCGACCGGCTTGAAAATAACTCTTAAGCAAAACGATTATGAGAATGATGTTTTTAACCACGATTAGAACAAGGCAAATGAAAAGCTCGATTATAAACCTTTGATTTCCGGCTCTAAGACGACGCATAATCTCGTCGTCGGCCATGGAAAAAATCGAGAGTTTTTTTTGTGGTGGTGGAGATCGAAAATGGAGAAGGAAGAAGGAGATAAGAAAGTGAAAAAGTGAACGGATAAAAAGATGAGTAAAGGGTGAACCGAATTTTTTTCCGGACTCTAAAGACTTTAAGGACCTCTTTCGGACATATCGGACTTTAAGGACCTAATGGACTTTGAGACTCTAAAGACTTTAAAATTGTTAAATTATACTTCGTACGGTTCTTTACTTTTGTCTTACGATATTGCCTATGTCTACATTCTTACTTTTGTCTTATGATATTGTCTATGCCTACATTGATTTACTTTTGTGTTGCATACGCTATCTATCTTATATGCATATCATCTACATGCATGCTAAATTGATTGCTTCAATCTTCCCATGCACGAATCATAAATTACAATATTGTTTAATGTACATCTCTTATACATAGTAGCCAATGGCAAACATCGCCAAAAGGGAGTTCGACATCCTTGACTTGTCTGGCCAAAAGTACCTTGAATGGAAGGTTGATGCCATGGCTCACCTCAAGGCAAATGGCCTTGAGAAAACAATCGATGAGAAGAATACAACTACCCCACAAGAAAAGGCGAAAGCCATTGTGTTCCTCCGCCACCACATTCATGAAAGTCTCAAAACCGAGTACTTGTTTGTGGAGGATCCAAAGGATTTGTGGGAGAATTTGAAAGAGCGATATGACCATCAAAAGGAGGTCTTGCTTCCACAAGCACTATATGAATGGAACACTCTAAGGTTCCAGGACTATAAGTCCATCACTGAGTATAATAGTGTGATCCATAGGATCACATCTCAGTTGAAGCTATGTGGTCGAGAGATCACACAAGGCGAAATGTTGGAGAAAACTTACTCCACCATGCATCTCTCCAATATTTTATTGCAACAACAATACCGAGAGAGAAAGTTCACAAGATACTCCGAGTTGTTGAAAGTGTTGTTGGTTGCTGAGCAAAATAATGAGCTCCTAATGAGAAACCACAACCTTAGGCCTACGGGCTCAACACCGGCCCTAGAAGCAAATGCTATGAAAAAGGCGTTCCATGATGGGAACGCTAATGAAAGGGGGCAACGATCACGCCGTAATAATAGGCGTGGTCGAGGTCGTGGTAACTATTGGAGCCGAGGTAGCCGTGGTGGTAGTGGTGGAAATAACCGTGGTTGAAACTACAACAAAGGCCATGATAACCACCATGATAACCATGGCTACAAGGGGGATGCGAAGCAAAAGGTCCAGACGGGTCCATCAGGATCCTCTCCAAAAGCTAGATCCACATGCTATAGATGTGGTATGACTGGTCACTGGTCAAAGGTATGCCGTACAGCTCCACATCTAGTGAAGCTATACAAAGCCGAGAAAGATAAAGAAAAGGCTACCGAGACCAATTATATTGAGAATAATGGTGGAAATAGGTCACCAGTGACTAGCTTGGATGTTAATGACTTCCTTAACCATGACAATGGCGATGACTTTGGTTTTGATGCGTAGATGACTAGCATCTAAATAAATCTACTATCTTCCATGTTATTGTATAATAATTGTAGTATCTTCTATGCTTGTTCTTCACTTTAAATCTCGCATGACTTTGTATAATAAGTTTTGTATAATAGACTATGTATAATAGGCTTTGTAAAATATAATTATCCTTGTGAAATATATGAAGCTTTTATTATTAATGCCTTAATCATGCTCCTTTGTATGCATAGAAAATGAGCTCACCTAAGGTGAAGCACAATGGGGAAGAGCAATGTCTTCTAGACAGTGCGACGACACACACCATATTGAGAAGTAGAGAATACTTCACAAAGTTAAAGGCCTTTGAAGGCAATGTTACTACAATATCCGGTGTGTCGAAACTCATTGAAGGCTTTGGAAGAGCCCTCGTTCTACTCCCCAATGGAACGAAGTTAGTGATAAATGATGCACTATACTCGAGCAAATCTCGAAGGAATTTGCTGAGCTTTAAAGATGTGCGTCAAAATGGGTTTCATATGGAAACCATGAATGAAAATGGGAGAGAATATTTGTGCATCATAAAACATGAATTTGGCCATAAACAAATCCTTGAAAGGATGCCAACGCAAACCTCCGGATTATACCATACATATATTTATCCGTTTGAGGTCAATGCAACAACTAGTAAAAGGTCGAATGACCAAGCTGTATTCACATTGTGGCATGACCGTTTGGGTCATCCAGGATTTGTGATGATGCACAAAATCATAAATAGCTCACTTGGGCACTCACTAAAGAACATTAAGGTTCTTTCAACCAGTGATTTTAATTGCACTGCTTGCTCACTTGGAAAATTAATTATCAGGCCTTCTAAAAGCAAAATTGCAAGTGAGACTCCTGCATTCTTAGAAAGAATCCAAGGAGATATATGTGGGCCAATTACCCCACCATGTGGACCATTTCAATATTTCATGGTGCTAATTGATGCATCAACACGTTGGTCACATGTAAGCCTATTGTCAACAAGAAATGTTGCATTCGCTAAACTCCTTGCTCAAGTAATCCGATTGAGAGCCCAATTCCCGGATTATACAATAAAGAAAATCCGACTTGATAATGCAGGAGAATTTACATCTCAAACGTTCAATGACTATTGTATGTCAATTGGCCTTGATGTTGAGCATCCAGTGGCTCATGTTCACACACAAAATGGTCTCGCTGAATCTTTAATAAAGCGATTGCAGCTAATTGCTAGACCATTATTGATGAAATCAAAATTGCCACCATCCGCGTGGGGACATGCAATATTGCATGCAGCAGCCTTGATTAGATTAAGGCCAAGTGCTAATCATGAACAATCCCCGATACAACTAGTATTTGGTAAGGAGCCAAGCATTTCGCATCTCAAGATATTTGGATGCGCGGTTTATGTTCCTATTGCTCCACCCCAACGCACAAAGATGGGTCCCCAAAGAAGATTGGGAATTTATGTTGGTTTTGAGTCTCCCTCAATCATTAAATATCTTGAACCAACAACTGGCGACCTGTTCACAACAAGATTTGCTGATTGCCATTTTGATGAAAATACATTCCCAACCTTAGGGGGAGAAAACAAATATGCAAATCCACATGTGAAAGAAATCACGTGGAATGCAACTGCATTGTCTAATCTTGATCCAAGAACGAAATTGTGTGAACAAGAAGTACAAAGGATCATTCATTTGCAAAATATTGCAAATCAGTTACCCGATGCTTTTACTGACACAAACAGGGTAACTAAGTCATATATACCTGCCGCAAATGCCCCTGCAAGGATTGAAATACCCACTGGATTGCCAGATGCATCCATTGCAAGTGAGTCTACAATACGCCGTAAGCGTGGTAGACCATTCGGTTCAAAAGATTTGAAACCAAGAAAAACAAGGGTACAAAAGGGCATGGTAGAAGAAGCCACGATGAATCATGATAATGATGATGAAGGCAATGATATTGAGAATGAGAATATCTCAAAAGAAAATGATATCCTCGACAAGAATGAGAATGTCGATAATTATGAGATTTCCATAAACTATGTGTCCACATGTACACAATGGAATCGAAAGGAAGTCATTGTTGATGATGCATTTGCCTACTCAGTGGCTAGTGACATTGTAAATGAAAATGATGATTTTGAGCCAAAATCAGTCGATGAGTGTCGACGAAGAAAAGATTGGCCAAAATGGAAAGAGGCTATTCAGGCAGAGCTAAAATCGCTCGAAAAGCGAGAGGTTTTTGGACCCATAACTCGTACACCAAATGGTGTAAAACCAGTCGGCTATAAATGGGTATTTGTGCGCAAGCGAAATGAGAAAAACGAAATTGTAAGATATAAAGCAAGGCTAGTTGCGCAAGGTTTTTCTCAAATACCCGGAATCGATTACGAGGAGACATACTCTCCAGTAGTTGATGCAACTACATTGAGATTCCTAATTGGCATGACTGTGTTTGAGAAATTGCAAATGCGCTTGATGGATGTCGTTACTGCATATTTGTATGGCACACTTGATACCGACATCTACATGAGAGTCCCCGAAGGACTAAAATTGCCTGAGGCCAATATCCGTGGACCTAAAGAAATATTTTCCATAAAATTGAGAAGGTCATTATATGGGTTAAAACAATCTGGGCGAATGTGGTACAATCGTCTCAGTGAATACCTCATGAGAGAAGGGTATAAGAACGATACTGTTTGTCCATGCGTCTTCATCAAACGATCCGAAAAGGGATTCGCTATTATCGCAGTTTATGTTGACGATCTAAACATCGTCGGAACTTCAAATGAACTTGAAGATACTGCTAAATATTTGATGAAAGAATTTGAAATGAAAGACCTTGGACAAACAAAGCTTTGTCTTGGCTTACAGATTGAACACTTAAAGGATGGGATTTTTGTCCATCAATCTAATTATACTGAGAAAATCCTAAAGAGGTTCTACATGGACAAAGCACACCCTTTGACCTCTCCAATGGAAGTTCGGTCCCTGAATGTTGAGAGGGACCTATTCCGTCCCTGAGAAGAGGACGAAGAGATTCTTGGTCCAGAAGTACCATACTTAAGTGCAATTGGTGCTTTAATGTATTTAACTAACAATACAAGACCAGATATTGCTTTTGCTGTGAACTTGTTGTCCAGGTATAGCGTTGCTCCTACAAGGAGGCATTGGAATGGAATCAAACACATATTTCGCTATCTCCGAGGTACACATGATCTCGGGTTGTACTATCGTAGCCAAAGAAATGCAGCCCTGGTTGGATATGCAGATGCAGGATACTTGTCTGATCCACACAAAGCCAAATCACAAAATGGCTATGTGTTCACGTATGGAGGCACTGCTATCTCATGGAGATCAACGAAGCAAACCGTGACTGCCACATCATCGAATCAAGCCGAGTTGATTGCTTTGTATGAGGCAGGAAGAGAATGTGTATCTCTACGAGCAATGATCCAATTCATCCAGAAAGAAAGTGGGATGCGGCCGATCACTGACGATCCAACAGTATTATTTGAGGACAACTCTACATGTGTTGCTCAAATGAAGAAAGGCTACATCAAAGGAGACCGCACAAAGCACATATCTCCAAAGTTCTTTTCTACTCGAGATTTGGAAGAAGCTGGTGAAGTGGACGTCCAACAAATTCGATCAAATGACAATTTGGCTGACCTATTCACAAAGTCTTTGATCCCTAAGAAATTCGGAGAGCTAGTATCCAGAATTGGAATGTGCAGACTTCGAGATCTATGTTAAGGTCAGGGGGAGCATCATACGCGCTGCACTCTTTTTCCCTTCGATCAAGTTTTTTCCCACTGGGTTTTACTTGACAAGGTTTTTAATGAGGCAGCTCTAAAGCGTACAATGGGTTTCAAGTTGCACTCTTTTTCCCTTCGTTCAGGTTTTTATCCCACTGGGTTTTTCCTGACAAGGTTTTTAACGAGGCAACGCACACCCATCTCCTACAACATGAAAGAAGGTGAATATTCAAGGGGGAGTGTTATGAAGGCATGATTATAGCCATAATCTACATCATCTACTAATCAACCTTTTATACACATCTACAAGTTAACCTTCTTACATCTCCATTATTTGTATGAGTAGATGATTGAACATGTATTGTTTGTATTATGTATGATTGGAGGTAAATTGTACAAGGTGAATTGTTCACCTTCTTCACCTCCTTATTACCATGGTTAAATCATGGAAATTAACCTAGGTTTTTTTACCTCACTTTCTCCTATAAAAGGAGGTCATCTACCATTGTAAAACTTGCACCAAAGTAGAGTAAGAAATACATCTCTAAAGTTCTTACTCTCCCTCTCTCCCTTCTAATAATAAAGAGTGTTTCCAAAGTTTGTTTAAGTGTTCCTTTAAGAAGACTAGAGTGACCTTAGTCTTAATCTTTTCATAACAGACTTGATATTTTTTCCACTGATATTCGAAATTTTCATACTTAAACTTATGTTAGTACATGCATGATTTTTTCCAAGATGTAAAGGGAAACAAATCCCAAACCTCATGTTATATACTGTATGTCAATGGAAATTCTCAAAGCTCGTAAGTCTAGAGAAGGGCTGGGTACGATGAAAATGACTTCGTTCCAAAACTTAGTGACGATGAAGAAAACGAAAAACAAATTAGTTTCGTTTATTCATTATTTTTCTCTCAAGGCGTATCACGTATGATCTATGCCCTTAAACACACACATGATAGAAAGACCACTTTGATTGATTATATGTGAATTTTGAGTTACAAACAAATTAAATGAAAAAAACTTGCACTTTTTCCACTTTGAGTATCTTTTGGACACGACACTTTTTCCACTTAGAGATCGATCACTTATGGAGGTGTCTATTCGAGGTATCATGCTCACCTCATTTTGACCTATACCATCATTAACTCAATGCTTTGTATATCGTAATCCAACTCACTCTTAGTATTGCTCAAAACATTCAGAAAAAGGGTCATTATCTGGCCTAATTGGGGTGATAAAAGTCATACTCCACATTGCAAAATGCAAGTTGTACCTTTGCACTTTGGCCATGAGCTTTCAGTTTTCATCATTCCGGGTCTTTCGGCTGCTGTCTTTCGTCTTTTCTTTTTTTATTAACCTAGTTGCATCCACACGCATGTGATAAAATTGGTTATGTTAAATGTTAACATCATAAGAAGTTTGATTCAACCATGGACGCTGTTCACAAATTCAACAATCCCTGGTTTATACTATTATTCATCAATAATTGACAATGACAATTAAGTTTGATGTTACATTGTTACAAATCCTATAAACACCTTTAACATGTGTGGCCTTGTACTAATGGAGAATTAGATCATGCATCGATCTTTGGTCCATATGGAGTTTCATACCACTCGCTGTAAGAGATTTTTAAAATTTCGCAGGTGAACTTTATCATATATTATACATTTTGTAAATAAATAAAAGTAGGATTTTGAAAGGTGAATATTCGCACAGATTTTCTAATAAATAAATTAAACAAGCATACGACTTGTATTTCAATATAATGTAATTTATTACATATATATTCGTTATTTATTTTTTATGAAAATGAAGTTTAAGGTTGTATATAGTTTTCATTCACAGTGGCTATTTCAATTAGAATTTCATTACAAGGGTGGGCACCAGTCCAAAACCGGACCGAGACTCCCCAATATTATGGACCAAGAACCGGAAAATCCATCCGGTCCGATTCAGGTCCGTCCGGTTTTTTTTTTTGAAATTTAAGAAAAATCATATATGATTTGTTAAAAATATATATCATTAAGTATATAATATAAATGTAAATATTAAAAATTTTAAAATACAATATAACATTAAAATTATTATCATTTTTATTTAAATAATTTAAATTTTAGAAAAAGTCGGTCTAGACCATGACATATTTCCAATTTTTATGGACCAGGGACCAAACCGGTAACCCCTCGGTCCGGTCCAGGTCTATACCAATCCAGTCCACAAATCCGATTCGGGCCAGATTTCGCCCACCCCTACCCAAGTCACGTACTCTATGGTCTTATTCACACCTTCGTTTGTGCATGAGACTCAATCGTCCGATGACGCTACGAACACGGATAGTTGTTGGAGAGAATGGGCAAAGGGCAGTCTTACGGAATTGATGGATGGATTCTTAGATGGGGAAAAAGTGGGTGTCGTGAGAAGAGGGAGATCCTGTTGTATTTTTCATGGGAAATGTGTTAGCTAGAAGCAAAATTGCTTTAAGGCTCTTGGCAAAATGGTTTCAAATGATGTCATAGAGAACAAATTGAAAAGAACTATGGAAGCCATATGGTAAACTAGCTGGAAGCATTGTAGATCTTCCTAGTGGCTATTATGTCGTTTGGTATGAACAACTTAACAGGAGGCCCATGGCCAGTTGTGTTGAGGTGATATAGAGTTCTAGCCGATAATGGAGTCGTAACAACTACACTCAACAGCTTAAAGAGTACTTCACCCGACGAGCCAAACAACTGAGAGATGCAATGTAATGTTGTTGTGGAGTTTTGGTCATATGATCCTGTTAAGAGAGAGGGGAAGTTTAAGGTTGAACATAGTAGCAGTTACAGACTTGATCAGTAAGATGACAAGAATGACGAAATTGGCGCCATCTTGTGATGAAATCAGGTATGGGAAGTCTCATGTCTGTCTCTTCATGTGACGCTGCTGTAAAGTTGCCTCTAGTTCTTGCTTTCCCACTGGCATTGTGTGCTGTATAGATTGATTGTTGCGAGTTCATTCGATGTCATATGAACGGGAAAAAGTATTCTTCAACAGAACAGCAATATTTTGCGTCCGTTCGGTATCAACGTCACCACCAGCGGGAGCGAAAATTCACTGTTGAGCCGCTAATAATTGTACCCTTGTACCCCCAGATGACAGCGTTTCGGGGAGTGGGAGCGTTTTGCAGAGGTGCCGAACGGAGCCTAAAAGAAAACAGGCCAGTAATCCATATGGTAATTGGATGTGGGGCTAATCACATTTGGTAAGAAAAAAAAGGTTCATTCTTGCAGACGGATAGCATAAGATCCTAGAAACCAAACACTCAAATGCCACCCACATTTTACATACATCGCTCACCATCAACACACTAACATGAATCTCGACTGAGAAATAATTCTTAACCCTAATCAGTAATGATCGATCTTACCCTGCTCACTCCCCATATTAATAATCTAGCCAAAAATTGATCCCCATTTGTATATACATCGATCATAACAAGATCTGGAAAGGAACTTTCTTCCGATTCCAATTCCCTGTAATGAATCAAAATCAGTAGTAGAAGCGAGAGCCATTGAGAAGGAAAGATACGACCCGGAAGCCAGAGAGGAGGGAGGAGAAGGCGAGGAAGAGGAAGGCCACGAATCCAAGGGCCACGGAAATGTCCGACTGCAAGCAGAACGCCGTCGTGGCCGTACACGTGTCGTTGGCCTTCAGCGTCTTCGCCAGCGCCGTCCCCGCCGATTCCGCCGACAACAGCATGTACGCGAACACCTGCTCAAAAACGCAGCGTTTCACGGCACGTAAAAAAAACAACCGTTTGCCGCTAACAAATTCGAATTTTGAAAAATCCAGTCCCTTCTGAGATTTCTAGGGTTTGGACAGTAGAAAAGTTGAAGAGAGGAGGAATTATTGCCTGATCGTGGCCGAAATCGAACCAGACTTGGATGAATTCCGGTAACAGAGTGGCGTTTCTGGTGATCTCCCAAATCGAGGCGATCATTTCGAAGAGAGTGTAGAGGGCGACTATCGCCCCCGCTGCGAACACAAACCTGTTCCCCAAATTTCAGTTCAGTTCTTCTCCACTTCCAGATCAGTAAACGGAAAAGAAGAGAGATGGAACGGAGTCTTTACCTGAAGGCGTCGAAGTCGAACCAGTGGAGGGAGTCGGAAGCGTAGTCGGAGGAGGAGGCGGAGCGGGAGTTGGTGAGCATGAAGACGGCGGAGGAGAAGGAGAAGATGAAGGCGACGACGCGGAAGACGAGTGTTAGCGAGTTGAATCGGCGGAGCTTAATGGCGGAGGCGGAGGAGTGGAACGTCGGGTGGGGGCTCGGTGTCGCCGTTAGGGGAATCGGCGGCGGGAGGCGGGGGCGAGGGGAGGACGACGGCGTGCTGATGGCGGACTCGCCATTCCGGCGGAGGGATTGCGGAGACCGCATCTTTGGCTAGTCAAGAAATCGAGCAAGAAGAGGTGAGAGCTCAATCATGAAAATGGTGAGATAGGGGCTTCAGATCCCAAACTCCGAAGAGGTTCACGGAAAATGGTGAGAGATGGCGGAAAGGTGGGGCCCAGAGAAGAAAATGCAGAGCTCAGATTAATCATCAGAAAACAGTGGGCCTAATTCTCTAATACGGAGTAAATATGAACACTAAGAAAAAGTGGAAGCAGTTGTCCAATAATAGAAAAATCAACCTTAGGTTGAAATTGAGAAATCCCAATACATTAGAGAGGCAGTACTAGTAGTAGTAGTTCTGAATAGGGAAGGTAATGAACAAAATTCGAGATTTCACACAAAATTAATGAACAATAAACATTATAGCAAAATAATGAAAAGAAAAACAGGTCCACATATTGTAAGGTTTTAAGGTTTGAAACCCATGTTTGGGCCTCTCTAACAATGATAGCCCTAGGAGGTGGTTCCTTGTGCAGGTCTTGAGGTTGGCTGAGTTCACAGCATTTCTTGTGATTTCCTCACACAGCGGCTTACTTTGCGCCTGAATTCATCCCTGTTCTCTCTCCATTCTTTCTGCACATGCAAGATAGCATGCCATATTGGCATTAGAAAACTCAAAACAGTACAGACTGTTGAAAATGATAACTAAAATGACGTGTCAGAAAGATATGGAACTTACAGCGGCTTCAACATTTGCAGGGGATTCATCATTAGGGCTTGAAAGCATGGAGATGATGCTCAAAAGTATGCTCTCAACCTACAATTCAAATTTGATATCGAGTTAATGGAGCATCAAATAAATAGTTCAAGCAACTGAACTTTTTACAACAAACTAGAATTCATTTTATATTTTTGCATTATAGACATCATTACAATCAAACAAATAATGTCCTGTGTTCAGTCATTGTACATTGGATTGTGTACCACTTATCGTTTGAAATCTTAAAGCAGCTTATACTTATAGTGCAAACTGTGGAATCATATGTAAGAATATAAAGTACAAATCAAATGGAGCATTATCTTCCAACCCACAATCCCCAGTCCACGCAGATTGAGCACCATTAACGTTAGGGAATGAAAGTCAATACTAGCCATATTTTGCATGTTCACAGTTTCACTGTCAGTCATAGCTGACATTATAAAGCAAATGGGCGCAATTGACATCCAAAAGCAATCATTGTCTACCACAATCAGACTTTACAAGCTGAATGCATATAGAAATCGCTTTACTAGGTGTATCTTCATATGAGTAACAAATATCTATTCAATATAGCATGCCTTGCATATAATCATGAAGGACGAATCACGAATCATGGACAACATAGCCACAATTCTGCTTGACTACACTTTCACTTCTCCAACAAACAAAGAGACTTCAAACATAACAAAATGAAACAATGAGGGAAAATATATTTACAAACAATAGTGAACTGCTGTGATGAAAAGATTGAAGTTTGATTTTAGAAGACTCCCCTTGACTCTTAGTATCGTATGAAAGATTAGTATACAGAAATGCTATAAACCTACCGTATGGACTGGTGACCATCTTTCGCTTGCCAGTTCATAGCCATTTGGATCATCACCAGGTGGATGGAGTATTGAGATGCAAACTTTTCCATCAGCATAAACTGCAAAATTAGAGATATATGACTTAGTACAAGATAATATATTGATTTTTCCCTGGCCAATACAAAGCACACAATATCCTGCCTAGAAAGTTCAGTAGCTAACTAACAGGTGAAATTAGCTTTGCCATAACTCGATAAAATTGCACTAAGAACAATGACCAGTATGAATTTGCATGGCCAAATATGGGTTTAAACTTTCAGAAGTTCAGCATAATTTGAAAGTATTCTAAGAAATGAAATTATAACTTACCATTTGGATGCCATAACTCTGACGTAAACCTTACAGCTGGTGGGCTGTTGGGATAATTAGAAGGAAAGCTCATTATAGCATTAAAGAAGCCTCCTTCGCTGCAATAGATACGATGAATTTATGAGTTGGCAGATCAGCAAACGGATTCAATCAAGTGAATCAGATGCAAAAGTGCTAACCATCAATTTCTGCTAAATTAATCAAATTTGTCTCGTGCAATAAAATCAATGTGAAAATCACATCCAGATTCCAGCATATTTTTTTAGTTGTCCTCAAGCCTTTTGTTTAATGATGTACAATCTTTGTCGCCCTACAGAAGGTTCTCAGAACAAACTGAGAAACAATAATGTGTGCAAAAAACAACAACTTCGATCATTAGCCAAAAGAATTACAATCAGCTTTGCATCCTTTTGGTTTCTCTCGCCTTGTAATGCAACGTTTCAAGATCATTTCAATTTGAATATCAATGTTGACATCAGTTTTATTGATAAGTGATTTCTATTGATCATGAAAAGAGAACAAGGACAGCATATAAACTAGCTCACCAAATACTATAAATTAACCAAATATTTTTCTCAAATGCAAAAATCTTGCATCAAATTTCCAACCAACTCTTCATCCAAGACTGTGTAGCTTTTAGTCCAATACTAGGTGATCTGTAACACCATCCCCTTATATTTCTAGAGAAAATCAAGCATCAACCACTCAAAACACATTTCCATAGGAGAAAGCTTACAGCAGAAAGTTGATTGTGCAGAGAAATTCAACTCCTAAACCAACCAAAGGTCCAAAGCCAAATAAAACTACAATCCAAAGATTAAATTAATAATCCGAGCAAAAGAAACATTGAATACACCAAGAGAACACTTGATTTGCAACTAATTGCGCCTAATTTCAACCATAGCGCCGAACTTCAAGACTGTAGTTCAAATTTGCAGAGCTAGTAGCAACCAGCAAGCAATCCCAAATCAAGACTCTACCATTCATCAATTGCAGATAGAAAGCACAAACACCGAAAAAGAAGAGCAAAAAGTAGAATTCGAACTCACTATAGAGTATCAGGAGGACCGATAATGGTTACACTCCATTCAAAGACGTTGCTTTCGTCAACCAATCCCGCGGAGAAGCCATCGACCGGGTGCTTGCAGAGATCTAAGAAGAACCACCACAACAAGGAAAACAACACTCGAATTGAGGAGATCAATCAACAACTCCGAAAATCGGAAGAAGAAAAAAAGAGAAAGACGAAAGAAGATTCGATAGCGATGTTATTGAATCGATCTGGTTCGCAATTTGGATTCGGACAGACCTCTGAGCTGCTTTTGGAGGAGGAGAGTTGCTTGAGATTGAGAGCCCATGGATTTTTTTTTGCCGGCGAGAGAGGAAGAGGGTTCTAGAAACCGAAGAGAAAGGATGGAGGATTTTGAGGGGTTAAAGTGGGAAGATGATGCCCCAACTCTAAGCAGAGAGTAAAATAGAGGCCGTGGAATTCGACACGACTCTTTTTTTTTATTACTTTTCTAATCTTTTCAGCATCATTTTAATATAAACAAAACTCTTTTTTTATTACTTTTCTAATCTTTTCAGCATCATTTTTTTTTGATCAACTTTTCAGCATCATTTTAATATAAACAAAACAAGTACTTGACATAAATATAAATTACAAATACATATTCCTATATGATAGAAAAAATCACATTTAAAAACATAAATTTGCCAAAAATATTAAAAATAATTAGTACATGTACCCCTATTTGATAATCACTTTATAAATATATATATATATATTTTATTCGCAAAGATACACAAAAATATTGTTACGATGCCTAAAAATATTACATAAATGCCTAAAATGACTAACTTTTATGAGGAATTGGCACCCAGTTCCCCTATTTGATAATCAGTTTGCAAATATGACTTTTTTTTGATTTGCAAAAATGCCTAAAAATATTGTGATAATGCCTAAAAATATTACATTCATGCCCAAAATGACTAATTTTTATCCAATAAAATAAAAATCGAAATTTAAAAAAAAAACGATTTTTTTTAATATGCCTAAAAACCAAATTTGAAAATATATATAAATAAAAATATTTTGATGTTAAAACGAGATTTCGTTTTTTGATCTATCCTTTTTGAAAATTAAAAGAAAAATTGAAAATCTTACCAAAAAAAAGGTAAATAATCTCTCCGGATATAGATTTACCATCGTCCCTAAAAATAAACAAAAAAAATCAATCAAATTCGAAGAGCAGCAAAACGAAAAATTTCTGGCTCGCCGCCATCGTCTCGCTCAGCGGCCGACCTTCTCCGCCCCCCTCAGACTCTCCTCTCTCGCCAACATCAAGCAAATTTGTTTGCCGCTGCAAATCCCGTACCCTCTCGCCGGCCGACTTTCGTCCCCATGTTTTTAACAGGAAAACAATGGATGGATACGGAGGGTGACAGGATGAACTTCACCCATAGCACAGAACTCGAACAATCTTCGAAAACCCTAGCTTCGAAATAATAGCAGTATTTTATAGAAGGATGACAGGATATTTTGTTGTGTATGAAAGGATGCTTACTGAGGGTGACATGATGCATCTCACCCATAATGCAGAACTCGAATAATCTTCGAAAATCATATCTTCGAAAATCATGTGTATATGTGGAAACGACGATAATAATGATATATATATATATATGCGTATATGCGTATATATTTCACAATATCATTAGATAAAAATCTTAATCGTATCTTCCACAATATCTTAATTTTTTCCAAAATCTTTTCTTACTTTATATTTTCTTTTTCTATTTCTATTTTTCAATTTTGTATTTAAAATGAATTTCCAAAATTTATGGCGAAATATTTTTAATGTAATTATAATGATTTTTTAATAAACTTCTATTTAAAAGAAAACACTAAATAATGTAAATTTATTGCAAAAACGCTCAAAACAACATGCTTCGCTATTTTTTTTGTTTTAATGAAGTTTTTGCAAACCGTTTTTCTGGGTGGGGCAAATCCGCAAATTCACCATTTTTTATTTATAAATGAAAAAAACGAAATTAAAGAAAAAATATTTTGATAATTATTTATATTTTTTGGAAAATTAATAATTTTTATAAGGTTATTTTTTCTACTAATTTGAAAATATAAAAAGATAAAAAGATTTTTCAGATATTTTCATATTATCTTAAAAATATTGCGAAGATTGGTAATCAGATTTTTGGAATATTCATTCCATTTTAAAAATTAAAAGAGAAACAAATTAAAAATAAAATTGAATTTTTATAAAAAAAGTTAAAAAAAAAACAGACTAAGTCAAATTCGAATCCCCTCCCTTCCATACACAAGTTTAAGGAAAAATCATTTTTTTAGAATACATGTTGTGTATGATCTGCTTAGGCACCAATCTCCTACTCAGAATTGGAGTGATTTGATATGGAATGAAGCTTTTGCCCGCAAGTGGAGATTCATATGTTGGCTTGCCACGTTGAGAAGATTGCCAATTGCCTATAAGCTTTGCAGCTGGGGTCTGATTCATTCTGGGATCTGTTCTCTATGTGAGAGTGATTAGGAAATTGAGGCTCATCTCTGGTTTCAATGCAGCTTTGTTAAGAGGGTTGCTGATCAAGTTCTGTGCTGGCTTGGGATTGCTATTAGGAAGAATTCCCTGATGGAATGGTGGGAATGGTTTATGCAATGCAGTAGAAGGAAAAACAATATTTTCCAGTCGAAATTCCTTGGTATTATGGGAGTGGTTTATTATACTTGGTTTTGGAGGAATGAAGTTGTGTTCAATGGCAAGAAACGAGATGTGGCAACTTGTATCAAGATCATCATTGATGAATGCAAGATCCGGATGCTTGCCAAGTTCAAGACGACTGGGAGGAGAGGTCATGCTTTCATGACTAGGCTGAGATTGTAAGTTGTTTTGGTGGTTGGGAAGGGTTAGAAGAGAGTGCAAAGGGGACTCACTCTCCCTTTCATGCTGAGTACTAGGACTTTGTTTTAGTATGAGGACGCATAAGTAAAGGGGTTTGGCCTTCGTTGTGCATCGAGTCTTAGAGTGTTCCATGCCTTTACAGGGTATGGTGTAGTCTAGGACCTTGTTGGGTGGTTCGGTCCTCTTTGGTTGACTTTGTTTGTCAGTTTTGTGAGTTGTGTGTTATATGCTGTTTTGGGAGGCTAGGTGATCAGGGTAGATTGTATTACTAGCTCCCTTGTCTCACCTAGAAGGAGTATTGATGTGATCATTGGTGCAAGGATTTTTAGTGCGAGCTTGTTCCTTCGTTTTGGCATCGTGTCAATGCTAGTATGACCTTGCGATGAGGTTGTCTAGTACTTGACCTTGATGGGAATTTGGAGCAGTATTAGGTTTCATTGTATTTTTGAGTTTTGTGTTGCTTTGTGGTTACTTTGGGATGCTTTGTTTTGTTTGGTTTTTGCTAATAAAATTTTTGACCATTGGCGAAAAAAATGACAATATTTCACAAAATTAGAGTTGACAAGATTTTGGTTATGGATGACATGATTTTGTATGATAGTGACAGGATGAATCTTACCATAGCGTAAAACTCAAACAATTTTTGAGTATGAACATAGGATTCCGACTTTGTGGTTAACCCTAGTTTAAAAACTTATAGATTTCTGTTGGTAAAAATCTTATTTATATCTTGCACAATATCTTATTTTCCTGAAAATCATAATTTTCCAAAAATCTTTCTTGTTTTGTATTTTCATTTTATTTTATTTTTTCATTTTTATATTTAGAATTGTTTTTGAATTTATGGCTAAATACTACTAACATAATTATAATGATTTTTTAATAATTAAGAAAATACAAAATAACATAAATTTTATTATAAAAGCGTGTAAAATAGCATACTTTGAAATTTGGTAATTTAAAATACATTTTTACAATTTGTTTTATTGAAAGGTCAACAGGAGAATATTAATAGGGTCTTAGTTTTAAAAATTACCTATTTTAAGAGTGAAAATGTCAAACCAAGTTCAAGTTTGAATTTTATTTTGTTATTTTGCAGACAAACAAATATTTCTCTAGAAAAAGAAAGGTCAACAGGAGAATCAAATCTTTTTCTTTTTTTTTTTGTGCTAGAATCAAATCTAATTATAATATAATGTTCGCTTTTGGCAAATGGTTATAATTCGGAAATCCAGATACACTGAGATGTGCACTTTGTGAGTTGTGCGTGGTCACTGACTCACTGCCCACTGGTCAAATATGGAACGTGAAAGTTCAACTTACAAACTTGAATGGATTCCTAATTTCAGTGCTTTGGAATTTCTTTAAATTTAGCTACAAATTATCACATATGGTTGTGTTGTGTAAGCTCATAAATGATTTTAAGAATGCATATTTCTTTGTTATCGTTTCTAATATGAGGAAGAGATTTTTTATTTATTGTTTGATGATGTAAGGGGTTGGGTTATCCTCACTTAAGAACTACTTAGCTCGTTTTTTGCTCAGAGAGTGTCGTCTCTCCTTCGACCAAAAAAAAAACGTAGACTCGGAAGAGTTAATCATTGAGTATGAGATGAAAGGTAATTTGTATTTGAGAACCAATAAAATGAGCATTACTCACCTGAATGATTCATCAAAAAACAAAACTCTCACTTCAATCACTCCTTTGATGCTAACCCTGAGTTTGGGAGGTCCAAAAAATTATGTTAAATCGGTTGTTGCTTGGAAGGTTCATAGCATCATGCATTGCTTACAACTCATTGGCTCAATTTGGCTACGAGACAACCAAAACAAGATTGATATTATTCCTGTTGCTACCACAAGGCCCTACAAGATAGCACGATAATGCATCTCTGGATTGGACATTTCTTCTTGGCATCTTCTAGCAATGATTTACATACAAGTAGACAACGAGAAATAGCATTCTTTCGTGCAAAAGCAGAGGTCTTGATTGCACAACAAAATGTATATGTAGCTCGTGAGATCACAGTTTGATCAACTGACCCACAAATTTCAGCATGCCAGTTGAATGCAAAGTCTCAATCAGATCAAGCAACAACAAAATATCAGAAGTGAATTATCAAGAATGCACCAACTTATTAGCCAATTTGTATTTTGGAATCTGTGGTGACAGATTTGTCAACAAAAGGATAGTTCATTGTTAGAGGGCCTTGGTTAACCAAGACTTGAACAATACACGAAACCAGAAAACACAAGCAAAGATAAACGAAAAAAACAGTACATAGGATCGGAAAAGTTTCCCGTGCTTTTTCACTAGACTAGACTAGAAATAAAAACGGTACAATAGGTTCAACAAGATGTCAAATTCTACCCTAGTGATCAATGACACAATAATGACCACAAAAATCTTACATCTGTCAAACTAAGGCCTCTTGAAGATCAAATGGCTTCTCAACCCAAGGTGACGGCCTTAGACACACACGAACTTCGTGTTCCTCAGGCACAGCACGCTGTTTAGGCACCATTATCTCAAGAACGGTTCCTGTCTCATCAAAGTAGGCTTCAAGTTTGCCTTCTTCAGGAATCCGGGTGGGGAGAGGTATCTCCCTAACAAAATCTCCTTGAGGGCAGTGCTCTGGCGATGGATCTGCAAGTTTGAACGTCCTCCCGTGTCTCTTGACTAATGGCGTCCCAGCTGTGCTAGCACACATTATTTTAACAATTCCGTGGGAGTCTGTGTTCCTCCATGTAACTTTTAATCTTTGAAGATCAGAAAAAGGAAGGCTTATGATGATCAAAAAGCCTTTATCGTCTTCATATATGGTTTTTGCACCAGTCACAGGTCCATAGACGTTTTTCATCACCCCGGTGAAGTCATTTGCCCATGCCGTGTCAAGTGGTGTCATCAATCCATCAGAATGTGAGTTGATTTGCAAGAAACTGTTGTCTTCCTTCCTCTGTCTTTTGCAACGGGATGACAAATCTTCCCCGTTGCTGCTGGGAGATTTCACAGGATGAGCTGACAACGACAGACCGTTACCATTAGGCAATTTTCTTTGAGTCTGATGATTCCCATTGCCCTTTGCAAGTAAAGCAGGCCGTTCAACCTCAATTTCCATTGGCGGAAGAGTTCTCCAACAGCCATAGTCACTAGCATCCATGGGCACGGAGAAATTCAAATCACGACCTGTAATTTCCTTCCATTTCTTCCTCTCGCTCTCATCCAACCCAGTAAAATCCGGGGACCGCACAAGTTCAATCCCGTGGACACACTGGGGATTAGACAAGCCTCTGTAGTGTTTCCTTTGCATTTTGTGAGATCTAACAAAACCCTTGTCAGCGCCATAAGGGAACGGCCTTTCGCCTTGTCTGGAGTGGCCGTTCATGTAGCTCCTCAACTGCATCTTTCCCAAAGCGCTATCGGGTTTTTCCTTAAACACCCACATGTAAATATTCTCCATGTCATGCTGAACCATAAAAGCATCCAGTTTCAAGTCAGTCCTATCAAAGCCACACAAACCATTGCAATCCCTGGAAAGCTTGGACTTGGAATTCTCCTTCAACACGGGCTTGAAGTAGAAGCTGAAGAAGAACCAGGCGCCCCATATCGTGTCAGCCCGCTTGGCGCATTTCTTCCCAACTTTCGGGACGTGGACAATCGTCTCTGGCTCGTAAACTTCAGGTCCAAGACCAACATCCAAGAGCTCACATGTGTCGTTCCACATCTGAGCTTCCAAACCAAGCTCCTCGGCTATCGGGAGATTGATATCGACAGGGCTAGATTGCATAACCCGTCGACTCCCATCCCTATCGGAATCTTCATGAGAAGAAGAGCTGGAGTCCATGGACAAAATCGTAGATGGATGGTAGTTTTCAATCGTGAGGGTCGTTAGGAGGGTGTCGTTCATCTTCTCGCTCTCTGCCTATTCTTCTCCCTTTCTAAAAATTCTAGGGTTTTTTCTTATATTTCAATATCCCGAATCAACAACCTCTTTCTATGTCAATCGTATGCAAGCGCTACCCCAGAACAAGGATTCTAAACCAGAAATCGTGTTGTTGAAAACCCTAAAAACGAAAGGGGAACCCTAGAAACGAAAAAGCAGAAACAAAAGAAAGCAAGGCGCATATTGGGGATCGGTGTAAATAAAAGCGTGGAACTTTGGAATTGAAAATCTGCCTAACGACCCCTCCAAATTCACGAATCAAATGAAGGCGTGAACAAACCAGAGAATCTCGTGAAGATTCGAGGACGAGTATCGTATCAAAGAGATCAAATCCATCAGCTCCAAGCAAAAAAGCGATGGATTTTAAAAGAGGAAAAGGAAGCTGAGAGATTCAAAAACGTTACCGAATACGATATGCCCTGAATCCTACATAGAGGAATGAATGGATACTCTGATGGCCGATCCGAACAAGCAGAAGAACGAGATGAAAAGTAGGGGGGTCAACTAGAAAGAGGCGAGAGCTTGTGTGAGAGAGAGAACAATGGTGGGAAGATGGTTGGAGTGGAAGCGGGGGAAGGAGGGTTGAAAAAGGGAACAACAAAGAAAACAGCCTTCACTAGTTGCAACCTTTTTCATTTTTCATTTGTTTTCTTTTTTGTTTTATTTCTCTGAATCTCGGTGGTATTCAAAAAAGTAAAATCCACGTATGATCCCTGAATTTTCAAAAAGTTATAAACCTGTCCCTCCCGATATTTTCTTCATGTAAGAAGCTTATTAAGGGCCGAAATCTGATTGAACTGATGTATCGGGTTAGATTTAGAATGTCTCGTTTTCTAAGGGCTTGCTACACTTTCAATGGAAAACATTGAAAATACTTTTTAGCAAAAAGTATGCTTTTTGTTACATTGAAATTGATGAAACTAGTTAATTTTTGCAAATTCCAAGGTAAAAAAAGTATAGTTTTTGACAAAAAGTACTTTTGTTTTGGAAGTGTAGCAAGGCCTAAGTCCTGATAGGCATGAGTTATATGTGTATTTTATAGGAATGAGAATTATTTATACGAATTCTAATGTCAAAACAAACACATCTATAAATTTAGCTTATTGTGAAATCGATTTCTCATACTGTTAGTATAGAACAAATGGGCTCTAAAAGTGTTCAAATTTGCTATTAGACAAGTGTATCTAAAATACAGTACATTTTCAACGTCTTATGCTATAATTTTATGTATTGCATATTAGTTAATACTCCATATATGCAATAACATTAAATAATAAGCTATTACAGTATTACTTGAATTTTTTAAAAAATAAGCCAACTTCACGTATGATTGTATGTTAAAGTATACGTGTGTTATGCTCTACATTTGACGTCAACGTGCGGAAGGATAACATCGGTACAGAATTTAATAGTTGACTTTATTTGACAAATTCTATTCGGGAAAAAACAGACATTGGTTGACAAAAAGGGACAATAAAACTTATAAAATATTAGTATATCACAAAATAGGCTGGATTAAAGATTACTCAATATTATTATTTTAACATTTTTTACACAATAATAAACTCGTTACGAGCGCTTGGCGCATCAGCTCACTAATTGAGCACTCATGAGTGTATCATGAGGTATCAGGTTCGAGATTTCAGGACCTTTGTGGAATGTGGATGCTCTATACGAAGTCAAGTAGTACGATCCTAGTTATTTTCCTTATAAACAACTTGGTATGAAAAATAAATCCTCATAAATATAATAGATAAATTTTATAATTAAAAAATATAGAATTTAGATAAAATATTAAAATATAGAATTTTATAATTAAATATATCTAATTAAAAATATTAAATAAAAGATTACAAACTATTTTCAAAATTGGAACTCTTTTAGTAAGGTGACATAGAATACGTTTTCTTTATAAAGAATTTAGATAGGTTTTTTTTGGGATAGAGGTTTGGATTAGTTTTCTTACACCATTCTTCATTTGACTTATGGAATAAAATAACCCAATCATTGTACATAAAATAGTCTCCTTATCATACACCTTGCCTTAGGTAGTACCGGTCTGGTTATCTTCAAATCAGACTAGACAACTTATGATGGGCAATTACGCCATTAGTGGATCAAGAGAGTCATTTAATTAAGCTGGGTTATGTCAAATCATTACTGCTTAAGCTATGGATTACTTTAGCTAATCTATTCATTAGCTTATGAATAAACTAATGCCTAGTTACAAGTGCAAGATGTAGAGGTGCTTATCATCATAAGAATCATGAATTATAGGCGTGTAGAATGAACGAGGCCGAACAAAAAGCGTTTCTTCTTTTATAATTTATATTATCGCCTCTTGTGATTATTTTGTAGTCTTTTGACGTGGTCTATTTTGTAGACGTACTCAAATTGGATTAGTGATAAACTTACAAGGTTTTATTTGTAAATGTTATAGTACGTGGGGAAAGCAACACAAAACTTAATTAAATAGAGAAAAGTAAAATAATTGTTGATAGTCTATTTTAAGGTGGGATAAATTACAATTGTTGTCCCTGAATTTAGAAAAATTATAAACAAGTCTCTACAATGACACCAAATCTCCTAATCACACCCTATTTGGCTATTTGTAACTTTTTTTCCCAGCTCAGCAACTTTATTAGACTAATTAACTAGTATAGGTTACGAACTAGATAAACCGGTTTACATTGATCGGTTTAACGTAATGGAAAACAAATGATTAAACTTGGTCTTTCGCTAACCTTGGAGTGTCTAGTCATAGTCAAGTGGTTAAACCTCCAAAAGTAGTATTGCGAGGTATCTATATTGTCTATAGTATAAAGCGGAGACAAACTCTTCACAAAAAATTGCGCCATGTGTCATATGCTCTATAAAATAATTAACCGGGCCCTTGCGTATATAAAAAACACTAATCACAATAGAAATTAAGATAAATAATTATGATTTGATCATTTTAAAAAACATATAGAAAGATATCTATAGAAAGATACTATATAATTTTCATACGATCATTGCCATAATAGAAAGACATAATATTTAACAAAAGTTTCTATATCTACAAAGGAAGATCTATATCATAAAAACATAAATATATATATATATATATATATATATAATTCATATGATAATTGTACTATAGGAAATATTCTCTTCACTTGACCTACCAATAGAATTAAGGTTTCCTATCGAAGAAGTTCATGAAATATATCTGTTGATACCCGGAATTGTCACCGCGTTGGTGCACGAGATGATAATATCGACATAAAAGATTAAGGCGCTAGGCACGCTTTTAACGCGCTAAGTACACGAATAACTAAAATGAATAAGCGTACGCGTAACTGAGGGAAACATTGAGCACCTCCATTGCCACGTCATGCAAGCAAGCATGTCACGATTTTTGGTTCTATCCCACATCGGAGCCTTGGGAGGTAAGTTAGCACCTCCCCCTTCTATATATAGGAAGGAGGGGGTATGAGGTGAGGGATCGAAAAAAGGCCGGTCCTGAGACGTGTTCTCAAAGGACGGGCCCCGATGTGTTTGAGTCTCCGAGGAGCTCGCACTTTATTACGGGAAAGACCTTAAAAAGTCTTATAAGCCTCCGAAAAGAGAATAAAATAATACGCGGGGGGTGGGAGAGCTCGAAGCAAGACGAGCCGGTTTCTAGTGCGCCGAAAGGCCCGAGAGTTTAATAATTTTGTCCCGTAGTTAGTTCGAGATTTTCGGACTTCAACATTGGCGCCGTTTGTGGGGAATCTTCTCATCCTAAGACCGCCCTACTCTCGGGTTATTACGCGCAGGTCACGCATTCTTGCATATAACGCGTTGGCAGGCCACCAGGTATTTTCTTCTTTCATTTTCAATTATTTGTATTGGATGCACGCATTTTTTTATTTTGAATTTCTGGGGGAAAATACTTCTGGTGGGCCGTGCTTTGGGCTCCAATTCTTCTAAGGGCCCAAGAGCGCCACCGAACACCTATCCCCTAAACGCGTTGGCATCTCCACAACCAACAGGTTGGGATGTGCCATCGCCGTTCTTCGCGATGCCGTCCCGGTTTCGCAGCATCCTCCGACTCGGGGGTTTTTCCGGCTAGTGGCCGTCGCGGTGACGTCGCGGCATGATATCGTCCTTCCGGTTCGCACGTCGCCTTCGCAGTGTCGTTCCGGCCTCGCGGCGTTATTCCGGCCCGCGGCTGAACCTTGCGACTTTGGTGACTGAGGTCCCGTTCCCGCTTCATGACGCCGCCATGTCACGGAACACCTCCAGAGTTCATAGCGGCGATCCTCGCCGGCGTCGCGTTCCATCACAGATTTTGAATTAAGTTGCGCTGGCTTCGCGGTGTCGTCCTGGCTCCACGGCATTCTTCCGACCCGCTGCCCGACCTCCCGGTTTTTGTGGCTTGGTTCCGGCATCGCGTTCCGGGGCCGTCTGGGTTCGGCCGGTGACGTGTCTGTGCGCGGTTGTTTGACAGACCTCCGTTCCACCATGTGCACAGGCAATTCTACGCCATGGAAAGTCAGCCTAGTGCAAGCTATGAAATTGAAGTGAGGTTGTTTATCGGGGCCTAAACTAATTCAGCCCATGGGCCCATGTGCTTGTGTGTACATGCGGGCATGCATAAACTAAAATCTTGGAAATAGCATGCTGGGTATGGGGCACGCGTACTCTCGTGCATTTGATGGGTCATGGCCTACGTTTAATAATAAACGCGTTCCGTATCCGCAGAAGGAGGTAAATCTTAAAACCCGATGCTATTTAAATTCATGTTGGGCGTGGAATCATTGAATTCGACTTATGTAAACAACCCTCCGAAAAGAGAATAAACTAACAAGCCTCCGAAAAGAGAATAAACTAACAAGCCTCCGAAAAGAGAATAAACTAAACAACCCTAATAAAAAGATCCCTTTTTTGGTTGGGGGGAAGAGGCACGAGGTTTTACTTTGCCCGGCTCTTCCTCTGGTGTGCGGTGTTGATGTATGGTGTTGTGTCTTCATACGCGCGCTCGACTCTTATTGCTCGCATTCGAGCGCCCAGCGCTCTACTCTTATTTCTTGCATTCGAGCGCCCAGCGAACGACATTAATGAACCTTGAGACATTAGCGATTGACTAATACAGGTTTGTTATACACAAGTTTAACACCAAACTAAATAACGCCTCCGAAACGAGAATAAACTAAATAAGCCTCATATGGCCCGCGACCCCATTTAGACAACGACTGTTTTTGAGCTTTGCTCACAGTTACCGTCGCGCTAATCACATTCTGTAAAGCAAAACGCGCACGATGCGCATAGGCGCACTCGAGTCGATTACGCCGCTCGCAGCTGCTTAAAGCCTTAAAACATCAAACTCCACAGTTGTTAGGGAAAACCCGAGTTGCCGTCCTCGCTCGGGGTTGTCCGCTAACGCGCGCGATTCGCATAGGCGCACTCGAGTCGGTTACGATGCTCGCAGCTGCTTAAAGCCTTAAAACATCAAACTCCACAGTCGTTAGGGAAAACTCGAGTTGCCGTCCTCGCTCGGGGTTGTCCGCTAACGCGCGCGATGCGCATAGGCGCACTCGAGTCGGTTACGCCGCTCGCAGCTGCTTAAAGCCTTAAAACATCGAAACTCCACAGTCGTTAGGGAAAACCCGAGTTGCCGTCCTCGCTCGGGGTTGTCCGCTAACGCGCGCGATGCGCATAGGCGCACTCGAGTCGGTTACGCCGCTCGCAGCTGCTTAAAGCCTTAAAACATCAAACTCCACAGTCGTTAGGGAAAACCCGAGTTGCCGTCCTCGCTCGGGGTTGTCCGCTAACGCGCGCGATGCGCATAGGCGCACTCGAGTCGGTTACGCCGCTCGCAGCTGCTTAAAGCCTTAAAACATCAAACTCCACAGTCGTTAGGGAAAACCCGAGTTGCCGTCCTCGCTCGGGGTTGTCCGCTAACGCGCGCGATGCGCATAGGCGCACTCGAGTCGGTTACACCGCTCGCAGCTGCTTAAAGCCTTAAAACATCAAACTCCACAGTCGTTAGGGAAAACCCGAGTTGCCGTCCTCGCTCGGGGTTGTCCGCTAACGCGCGCGATGCGCATAGGCGCACTCGAGTCGGTTACGCCGCTCGCAGCTGCTTAAAGCCTTAAAACATCAAACTCCATAGTCGTTAGGGAAAACCCGAGTTGCCGTCCTCGCTCGGGGTTGTCCGCTAACGCGCGCGATGCGCATAGGCGTACTCGAACCGGTTACACCGCTCGCAGCTGCTTAAAGCCTTAAAACATCAAACTTCACAGTCGTTAGGGAAAACCCGAGTTGCCGTCCTCGCTCGGGGTTGTCCGCTAACGCGCGCGATGCGCATAGGCGCACTCGAGTCGGTTACGCCGCTCGCAGCTGCTTAAAGCCTTAAAACATCGAAACTTCACAGTTATCGTTAAGGCAAATCGTCGAGATGAGCTCGGGGTTTGAACCGCGTTGAACGCGAGGGCGTGCTCGAGTTGACTTCATCGCTCGTAGTTGCGATAAACCCAAATATCCAATTACTTTATAAGGCAAATCGCCGAGCTGAGCTCGGGGTTTGGCCCGCGTTGAGCGCGAGGGCGCGCTCGAGTTAACTTCATCGCTCGTAGTCGCGACAAACTCAAAACATCCCATCACACTCTAAGGGCCAGCCGCCGAGCTGTGCTTAGGGTTTGACCCGCGCGCGTTGCGTTTAGGCGCGCTCGAGTTGGTTACACAACTCGGGCCGGTTACAACAACGCGTTGACCATAAGTATGTGCATCAAGTGAGTGCCTCGTTTGTCCTTGAAATATTAGGGACATCCGAGTCACGGTGTTGTGTTGATACCCGGAATTGTCACCGCGTTGGTGCACGAGATGATAATATCGACATAAAAGATTAAGGCGGTAGGCACGCTTTTAACGCGCTAAGTACACGAATAACTAAAATGAATAAGCGTACGCGTAACGGAGGGAAACTTTGAGCACCTCCATTGCCCTGTCATGCAAGCAAGCATGTCACGATTTTTGGTTCTATCCCACATCGGAGCCTTGGGAGGTAAGCTAGCACCTCCCCCTTCTATATATAGGAAGGAGGGGGTATGAGTTGAGGGATCGAAAAAAGGCCGGTCCTGAGACGTGTTCTCAAAGGACGGGCCCCGATGTGTTTGAGTCTCCGAGGAGCTCGCACTTTATTACGGGAAAGACCTTAAAAAGTCTTATAAGCCTCCGAAAAGAGAATAAAATAATACGCGGGGGGTGGGAGAGCTCGAAGCAAGACGAGCCGGTTTCTAGTGCGCCGAAAGGCCCGAGAGTTTAATAATTTTGTCCCGTAGTTAGTTCGAGATTTTCGGACTTCAACATTGGCGCCGTCTGTGGGGAATCTTCTCATCCTAAGACCGCCCTACTCTCGGGTTATTACGCGCAGGTCACGCATTCTTGCATATAACGCGTTGGCAGGCCACCAGGTATTTTCTTCTTTCATTTTCAATTATTTGTATTGGATGCACGCATTTTTTTACTTTGAATTTCTGGGGGAAATCACTTCTGGTGGGCCGTGCTTTGGGCTCCAATTCTTCTAAGGGCCCAAGAGCGCCACCGAACACCTATCCCCTGAACGCGTTGGCATCTCCACAACCAACAGGTTGGGATGTGCCATCGCCGTTCTTCGCGATGCCGTCCCGGTTTCGCGGCATCCTCCGACTCGGGGGTTTTTCCGGCTAGTGGCCGTCGCGGTGACGTCGCGGCATGATATCGTCCTTCCGGTTCGCACGTCGCCTTCGCAGTGTCGTTCCGGCCTCGCGGCGTTATTCCGGCCCGCGGCTGAACCTTGCGACTTTGGTGGCTGAGGTCCCGTTCCCGCTTCATGACGCCGCCATGTCACGGAACACCTCCAGAGTTCATAGCGGCGATCCTCGCCGGCGTCGCGTTCCATCACAGATTTTGAATTAAGTTGCGCTGGCTTCGCGGTGTCGTCCTGGCTCCACGACATTCTTCCGACCCGCTGCCCGACCTCCCGGTTTTTGTGGCTTGGTTCCGGCATCGCGTTCCGGGGCCGTCTAGGTTCGGCCGGTGACGTGTCTGTGCGCGGTTGTCTGACAGACCTCTGTTCCACCATGTGCACAGGCAATTCTACGCCATGGAAAGTCAGCCTAGTGCAAGCTATGAAATTGAAGTGAGGTTGTTTATCGGGGCCTAAACTAATTCAGCCCATGGGCCCATGTGCTTGTGTGTACATGTGGGCATGCATAAACTAAAATCTTGGAAATAGCATGTTGGGTATGGGGCACGCGTACTCTCGTGCATTTGATGGGTCATGGCCTACGTTTAATAATAAACGCGTTCCGTATCCGCGGAAGGAGGTAAATCTTAAAACCCGATGCTATTTAAATTCATGTTGGGCGTGGAATCATTGAATTCGACTTATGTAAACAACCCTCCGAAAAGAGAATAAACTAACAAGCCTCCGAAAAGAGAATAAACTAAACAACCATAATAAAAAGATCTCTCTTTTGGTTGGGGGGAAGAGGCACGAGGTTTTACTTTGCCCGGCTCTTCCTCTGGTGTGCGGTGTTGATGTATGGTGTTGTGTCTTCTTACGCGCGCTCGACTCTTATTGCTCGCATTCGAGTGCCCAGCGCTCTACTCTTATTTCTTGCATTCGAGCGCCCAGCGAACGACATTAATGAACCTTGAGACATTAGCGATTGACTAATACAGGTTTGTTATACACAAGTTTAACACCAAACTAAATAACGCCTCCGAAACGAGAATAAACTAAATAAGCCTCATATGGCCCGCGACCCCATTTAGACAACGACTGTTTTTGAGCTTTGCTCACAGTTACCGTCAACGCGCTAATCACATTCTGTAAAGCAAAACGCGCACGATGCGCATAGGCGCACTCGAGTCGATTACGCCGCTCGCAGCTGCTTAAAGCCTTAAAACATCAAACTCCACAATTGTTAGGGAAAACCCGAGTTGCCGTCCTCGCTCGGGGTTGTCCGCTAACGCGCGCGATGCGCATAGGCGCACTCGAGTCGGTTACGCCGCTCGCAGCTTCTTAAAGCCTTAAAACATCAAACTCCACAGTCGTTAGGGAAAACCCGAGTTGCCGTCCTCGCTCGGGGTTGTCCGCTAACGCGCGCGTATGCATAGGCACACTCTAGTCGGTTACACCGCTCGCAGCTACTTAAAGCCTTAAAACATCAAACTTCACAGTCGTTAGGGAAAACCCGAGTTGCCGTCCTCGCTCGGGGTTGTCCGCTAACGCGCGCGATGCGCATAGGCGCACTCGAGTCGGTTACGCCGCTCGCAGCTGCTTAAAGCCTTAAAACATCGAAACTTCACAGTTATCGTTAAGGCAAATCGTCGAGCTGAGCTCGGGGTTTGACCCGCGTTGAACGCGAGGGCGCGCTCGAGTTGACTTCATCGCTCGTAGTTGCGATAAACCCAAATATCCAATTACTTTATAAGGCGAATCGCCGAGCTGAGCTCGGGGTTTGGCCCGCGTTGAGCGCGAGGGCGCGCTCGAGTTAACTTCATCGCTCGTAGTCACGACAAACTCAAAACATCCCATCACACTCTAAGGGCCAGCCGCCGAGCTGTGCTCAGGGTTTGACCCGCGCGCGATGCGTTTAGGCGCGCTCGAGTTGGTTACACAGCTCGGGCCGGTTACAACAACACGTTGACCATAAGTATGTGCATCAAGTGAGTGCCTCGTTTGTCCTTGAAATACTAGGGACATCCGAGTCACGGGGTTGTGTTGATACCCGGAATTGTCACCGCGTTGGTGCACGAGATGATAATATCGAGATAAAAGATTAAGGCGCTAGGCACGCTTTTAACGCGCTAAGTACACGAATAACTAAAATGAATAAGCGTACGCGTAACGGAGGGAAACTTTGAGCACCTCCATTGCCACGTCATGCAAGCAAGCATGTCACGATTTTTGGTTCTATCCCACATCGGAGCCTTGGGAGGTAAGCTAGCACCTCCCCCTTCTATATATAGGAAGGAGGGGGTATGAGGTGAGGGATCGAAAAAAGGCCGGTCCTGAGACGT
This sequence comes from Polygonum aviculare, assembly GCA_934048045.1. Classification (NCBI taxonomy): domain Eukaryota; kingdom Viridiplantae; phylum Streptophyta; class Magnoliopsida; order Caryophyllales; family Polygonaceae; genus Polygonum; species Polygonum aviculare. The sequence continues at coordinate 26,840,213 of OW204025.1, forward strand.
GTTCTCAAAGGACGGGCCCCAATGTGTTTGAGTCTCCGAGGAGCTCGCACTTTATTACGGGAAAAACCTTAAAAAGTCTTATAAGCCTCCGAAAAGAGAATAAAATAATACGCGGGGGGTGGGAGAGCTCGAAGCAAGACGAGCCGGTTTTAGTGCGCCGAAAGGCCCGAGAGTTTAATAATTTTGTCCCGTAGTTAGTTCGAGATTTTCGGACTTCAACAATATCTATATTAAATCGACTTTATAATCACATTACCCGTACATGGTACGGGGGTTAAACTAATTCGATTTGAATTCATAGATAGTGTCCTCATTTTAAGAAAAATTGGTCTTTCACTGGGGTGAAAGAACACAGTTATGGACGACCAACACCTATCTATGCTTTAATTGCTCGTAAAAATACGACTTTAAATCATCATAATTATATACTAAAACGGAGGTTAAAAATAATAATTATCACGGTAATATCACTCATGTTTACTAAAACAATTTAATTGATTTAAAATATTTAATAATGTTGAAATTGTATCTATATGTTTTCCTTATATACATAATTAATTAATCATACTATATGCTAAATTAAAGATTAAAATAATAATATAGAAAAACATATGTCAACTCCAATTAAATATACAATTAAAACTTATAATCCATAAACATTAAAATAAATCCTACAAATCTTAGGAGTATTCAATCCTTATACAAAAATTTTAATCCTACAAATCTTTGTTCGGTTAAAATAATACGGAGTATATTATAGCAGAAATACCATGTCATTAAAATAAATCTCATAAGAAACAAATTAAATTAAATAATACTGTACAAGATTTTATATCAAACTATTCTTTTACATAACTTTATATAAGATTTGAATTAAATCAAATTCGTACATTTAAGGCACGAGACTAATAGTTCATGTATTAAGATAATGTATGGTACGGTTTTCCACTAACATAATGTATAATGCACGTACTTATTTTAAGGTACTTAAAATATTTAACTATGAAATTTTTTGTTTATATCTAGCAAGTGTTTGGAACCGTGTTATACAAATCCCTTCACACCAACACAAGTACGTACAACATCTCCATAATTTCAAGTCTATTCAACTTTACATTCTTTAATACAACATAAAAATAGCATTACATAATGCATGTAGACCCCAACAAAGCGGTTTTGTACACTAAACATATACAATTTGTGTTGCATAATTGCATCTTTTGTTTGTTGAAGTGATAATGCTTTTTGTTAGTCGCCACGTTTTAATACAGAAAGGGTGACAAATGACAAAAGTCGATTAGAAGATTAAGGTATTGGACAAGTTGGTAACTTGCCCCCTTTTTTTGTATTGTGATTTGTAGAGATTGTGCATTGTGACTAAATAATCTTCCAAAGGTCATATTGTTAGACTAGTCACCCATTGGTGACTAAACAATCTAAAGCTTGGATTTAGTTTCTGTGACTTGTCAAAACGATCACTAGTGTACCGATGAGTTGGGTAAATGATAAAGCAAAAGTTGTAAAAAGTAGTAATCCATAATCAACAGTTCATGTAATTTTGGGACGTTTCCCCCCTCTAAAAGCCATGAAATATTATATCTAACAAAATCACAATAACACATTGTTTTTGTTAAAAACGAAAAATCATTTACCCAATGATGTTTAGGCCATTTTTCACTCAAGGCTATTTTGTACAATTAAAAATTACAAAAGCTTCTCATATTTCAAAATCTGGATTGCTTTTCAAGAGCTGTTTCATGTTTGAATGTTGGTTATCTGTCTCTAATGAGTTTTTAAAATATGAATCTTGTACAAGTAGACTTCAGCTCTTCCTTTACTTATCATTATTTCCTTCCCGTGCCTTCTAAGAAGAGATACAGAGTTAAGCAGATCACCATGTGCATGTGACAGATACAACTCACCAGCTCACCTATATAATCAATCAACATACTTTTACATTATTATTGCATAGCAAAAGTCCAAGATTTGGCAAAACCAAAATCTTCAAGAACCCATAATGGTGATGTGTTGTTGCACAGAATGGCACTCAAACCATTGGCAGCTTAGAACAAAGTACAAGTTGCACACAGATATATTCATAAACTTGCATATGCATAACAATAGCAAGCTGTTCAAGTATGTTGCTATTTCCTGGCAGTTAAAAGGTGTCTAAAGCCTGATAAGCACACTTCATATTCAGGGTACACTTTCCTCTTTCCTATTTCACATATGTCAGAAGAAAACCCAATTACACTAACTAAAGAGAAAGAAACAACTTATGATGATGATTATCTACAGGGAAGAGGCGTCGTCTCAGGAAGATCTTCCATCTCCAGCCTAATATCATGGGTCAAGCCACCAGATTCGGATTCTCCTCTAGTTTCTGCCATTTTCAGCTCATCCAAGGTTCGTTTGGTGTACACGCTGAAAGCAACTATGGTTATGATTGCGATAATTAAGGAGATGACGTTGTATACGATTTCCACCCAAGTGAGATGGCGGTTGTTGTACTTGACGTCTGCGTATGTTCTTATCAACCGGCCACTGTAAATGAAGAACATGGAGCATGAATCAAACTCACAGGGTGGGAGCAAATTGCAACTTTATCTAGAATACACTATAGACATATTAGGCAGGCAGATTTGGTGCACACATTCAATGAAAACAACTGTTTATTGCTCTAAAAACTGATTTTCTAGGATTATTATTTCCAATTTATTTATGGTAATTAGCTTGGAGACGATTTCCTACAACTTATACTACGCAAAGAGAATCAAGAACTGACCTGTAGATGTAAAGAAAAGCTTCAGGTACCATTCCAGCAATTGATCCCCATAAATAAGGCCAGAATCTCATGTTGGTAACCACTATTGCATAGTTGAAGATTGTATAAGGAAACGGTGAGACTCTAAACAGTGCAACGACACGAAACTGATGGAACCAAGTCCCTTCTGCTGCCAAACTAAGCATAGCAGCTTTCTGGGGCCATTTATTCAACCATCGCTGTAAGAATAGTACAAAGAATAACATGAACTCAGCAGAGAAGACCGAGATTTAAAATCAATAACAAATGCCTCTTGTTGGGTGAGCAATCTTACGTGTATCCGATCACGAAACATCAGCCCAATTAAAAAGGGCAGTACCATTCCTATGGTTGTTCCAACCATAATTATAACGAAACCAAGACCATAACCGAAAATCATGCCGGCAAGCCACATGGAAGGACCTGAAGGAATTAGAAGTACGGGGAATAGTGCGAGAGATGCAACAAGAACAAGGGCAAGAACTGGTCGACCAAATGCAGTGGCTTCCCACTGCATCATTGGCAGGAGAACCTGCAGCAAATGAGATAGCACTACTATCAAATTTGTGATTGCAATGCAATAACCAAATATAGTAAAAAATGTATAAAATTGTGAAACCATTTCATTTGTTATTAAAAGTAGTCACTTTCCTTCTTGTATACTGAAAATGAATGAATCAAGAAAAAGACTATTGTGCATGAAAATATTACAAAAAACAAACAGGATTTGGTTTGCTAACGACTAGATACTAATCTTAAAGGGTCGAGCTCAATAAATCATTCCAGAGTTTCTCAAATTGTATAACGAAGTCTTAGGGAGCTAGTACTCTTATAAAGCAAAGCCTGGGTATAGTACTCTTATAAAGCAAAGCCTGGGTATAAACATTCTGCAGTTCGAGACAAATGGATTCGGTTACACATATGTTTGTGATATGAGGAATCCTTTAACAGCAAATATAATTTTACACTAATGCAATCACTTCTAATTTGACAGGATTACCAGGTACTCTTGTGCAACTTTTGGTCACATTGATTTACACCTTAGGTAAATGCTAGTTTGCTTGCATTAGACACGAAAGAAAAGGAAATTACCAAGAAGGTAATGGCAATTAATTGCATAATGAATTTTCACCCTTAATCATGTCAAATAGATATGCATAATTTAGGAGACAATTATGTGTCTGCTTTATATTGAAACAAGCAAAAGACAAGAGAGATAAGTAAATGCAAGAATACCTTTTCAAAAATAAATGGCACTCCCCATCTTAGTAATATTAGAATAATTAGCCCAGCAATACAGCACACTATCAAAGCTTTAATCCACCAGATCAGAGATCTTAATCTTGCTACAAACCGACATTGCACTCCATCAACCGGAGATAACTTGGTCAGATTCAATGTAACAAGCCCCACATATTCACTGTCCTCTCTTACAGATGGAGAAGCATCTAAATCATGCTTGGTGAACTCCTCGAGAGATTCAGCCATCTCCCCAAGTTCTCAAAAGCTGAAAAAAGCGAAAAATAGTAGCATAAGTAACAAGAACAATAGAGCACATAAAATGGACATACACTGCATAGATTATGAGACTATGTGCAGGAAAGTAAGGGATCCAAGGACCTCCCTAATGTACAGAGGAGTAGATACACGATAACTGCATGAGAAACTTGATAAGAAATATTACTTATGTCCAAAATTCTAGTCACATACTCCCATGTTATTATGTTCCAAACTGGCAATGCACACAGCTTAGCTATGATGCATTCCATATTGAACAGTATACTCAACCAGTGAACCAAATTTCTGTTGTTTCCAGAACGTCGATCACACTTCATAAATTAGATGGATTAAGTCCTAAAATTCTCAAGATAAAACCCATGACATACTTGTACATTCAGAAGGAGCATCAAATGGTGAACACACTTTTTCTTGACACATCAACATCAACTATAATTGCATATCAAACACAACTCGAGCAAAACATGGAAAATGGTGATCTGTCCATGATTGTCCCATCACCACCTACATGAGGCTTAATTGAAGGCTGCAGAGCAGATTAAAAAACCCTGACCGAACACCATACTCTCATCTAAAATCCACTTGCGAAGACATCACTTCTCATCTCAAGATAACAGTGATAGAATCAAACCATGTGAATCATATTGACCTTGGAAGGCAATACCTTTATCGATGCAATATCTCACTGCTAAGCAAAACATTTTAAAAGATTTAGGCCTTAAAATTATATGCAAATCACCAACCTTTTGGCAATATCCTCCCCAGGCAAACCCTACCCCGTTTCTTCGGCAATTCATTAACTTCTTATGAATAGACTCCTTTAAGCATGTGATATTGCATTCAGTGGTTCCTCTTGAGAATTTATCATTTGGTATCATCTCCCTTTATTTTACAAAAACGCAAGCCTTTTGCTTGATTTCACCAGCAAAATAAAGGAGCCAACGAAATAGGAAGGAAATCTACATCCTCTCTACTTAAATACTCATAAATATCCTCGTAGAAATTGTTTTTTTTTAAATAACTCGACAGAACATGGCCGCCATTAATGAGCCAAATGTCAATTAAATTAATCCTTATCCGATTACCTCTACCCAAGAAATTGGAGGAAAAAGATACTAAAACACAGATGATCAAGAGAAAATAAAAACCAAGTTGAGCAAAGGGCTAGCAGAAATTATTCCATCATATGAGGAAAAATCAAATGAAATCACAAAATTACTGAGGAGTTAATACGATTCTTTAACTCATCTCTCTTTAACCTCTCTGTCTGTGTTAATTTACCAACAAAAATAACGAACCCTAAAACACGGCAGTAATTCTGAACCAAAAATGAAGGAATTTGAATACAAGAAACAATGCTTTACCAAACCCCAGTGGGAGAACGAAACCTAGGGCAAAAGACCCCCCGTAGACCTCGCCAGCCAAACCGCTGAGCTCGATCTTTCTCTCTCTTCCTCTCTCTCACACTGAAAGCTTCAACGCGTAGTGCTCTCCACGAAGAAAGACGAATTTGAGACGGACAATTGTTTTGCTCAAAATTCAAGGTTTTCCAATTTCCCCCTTTTTCCTGGGAATAAACCAGGAAAGGATACTGACCGTGCAAGTTCTTCTTCCCCACAAGTCTTTTGACTTTTCCTTCAATCCAAGAAGGCCCATTTCGCTCCCCATTTCGGCCCACTCACACCATTCTGGGCCCACAAGCCCATCCATATATATTGAGTCCTTTTTTCTTAACTCGTAAGTATAAAGAGTCGTCCTTTATCCTGTGAAGTTTCCTGGTCTTTGTCTTATCATCCAAACCGGACAAAGAAACCCAACTGGTTTTGATTGATTCAGAGTACAAGAGGGAGAAGAAAGGAGGAGTCTTGACTCTTGACAGAGCAGAGGGAGAAAACGACGTCGTACTCAGAGAGGGGAAACTAAGACGATGGGTTTTGATGGGGAGAAGAGCGAGGGATTTGTGGTGGCTCATCACCATCACCATGATGAATCCAACCTTCCGCCGCCGCCGCCTCCACCACCAGCCGCCTCTTCGCCGCCGATGCCACCGCCCTATTACGGAACCTTTCAGGGGATCCCAACCGGATTCCCTCAGCATGCTCCCCCTTCCGCCTCCTCCGATCCCCGTTACTATTCCCATCCTTACCAATCCGTCCCTGGTAATCAAAGTTCGATTCTTTTTGCTCTTAATTGAATGGGGTTCTTCTTAGGGTTTGGAATTCTGCTTTTTGCGAACTCGTATGTGTTTGGTGAATTTCAAGTTCGATTCTTTTTGGATGATAGGCCCCAATTTCATTAATCAAGCATCGTGATTGTCGTCATTTCCTTGAAATTCTCTTGCTTATGATTGATTTGTGTTCTGTATCTCTCAAGGCTATGCTGCAGACTATTCTGTGGCTGAAGGGCAGCCTATAAGAGAGGGACGACTTCCTTGCTGTGGAATTGGCCTTGGATGGATCCTGTAAGTTTTATTTGGGGGGTCTGATTGAACTTGTGTCTATTATGTACTGTTCTCTTATGCTTGCTGAATACGGGTGAAATCCTTTTTCTTGGGTGATTGATGTTCATGTATTACAAATGGGTGTTTCGTGCTTTGACTTCAGTGAGTTTGGACTGTTGATTGATATGCCTTTGTTGGGTTTGTGAAGGTTTATTCTTGGGTTCTTCTTTGGTGGCATCCCTTGGTATGTTGGTGCAATTCTTCTGATTTGCACCCGGAGAACTTTAGACTACAGGGAGAAACCAGGATATGTTCTATGCACAATTGCTGTAAGCTCTCCATCTCACCCTCTTTTTGATATTTATCTAAACATTTATTGTAGAGAGAGTTATCTTGGAAGATCAGGAAATTTGCTGATGTCTAAATACACACAAATTTTACTAACCATGTGACAAAAACTAGGAATGGTTATTTGCTAGCAAATACTAAAGTCTACAAAAACTTGCTACTTTTATTCCTAGCTGGATCCATTCTTCACTGAATGGTTATTTACCGGCTGACCTATGATCAAGTAATTGTTCCAGAGTCCGGGTTCACTCTTTCTCTTCTCCAAAGAATATGAAAAGAATGCTGACATCGATACACAACACTTGAGTGATTGATGGATTTCATTATGCCTGATAGATTTCATTTATCATGATATTGAGATACACAACTCTTGTTTTTTTTTGGATCCGAAGATGCACAACACTTGTGTGATTCATTTATCATGATATTGTTACAGATTTCATTTCTCTTCTTCAAAGGATGTGTTATGCATTACTCAAAAAACTTTAAACAAGATATTTCGGTAGGCTAAAACTGTAACAAGGTGTAGATTAGAATGATTCTGTGCACTGTGGTGTGAAATATGCTTTGTTGGTCATCACGAGCTCAATTTCAGGGTAATGCATCAAAAATATGTCATCCTTTTGCAAGGTAGACAGATTTTTTTGATGTGTTTAATTATCTTAACAGTCTCCCTAGAGCGAGTAGTGACTCATGGCTTTATGACTTCCTTATATTGGTAGATTCAATTGCTGAAATCATAGCCGCATGTATTTGTTTGCACAGGCTGTCCTCGTCACAGTAGCCATTGTTCTTGGGGCAACAAAAGGAGACGATGACTGGTGATTGCACTCATTGTTGGTACCAGATATATGTGCACCATTTTATGTGTGTGGGCAGTCCACAGACAGTTTGTGACTATGTTCATAGCTGCACTATATGTTTCGATGCAAAAGGATGTTATACTTTGAAGTGTTAGACTTGTGTGTCTGCACATGAAAACTTGCCTTGAGATTCATAGGTTTGATATTGAAAGCATTTTGTTTTGCTGTGTGTACAAGCTGTATATTGCCCCTAGACTCTAGACAAAGGCAAAGCTCTCCTCTGTCAAACATACATATGCATTCTGTCATTCGGGTTCGAGCATAATGTCTTCTTTAAGTAAGAGTGTCGTGGTCTAAGCATGGAGCAAATGAGCCCTAAAGACTCCGTCCCCAAGACTAAACAATGTCATTTACATAGGAAAAGAAAGCTAATACAAATATAGACAAGTGGGCCTTCGGTAGCGAGTGAAGAAACTTCTTTTGCTGAATTGAGTTTGGGGATTTTTAGAGCAACGTTCTTGAAAATATATGAAGTTTTGAAAAAGATGCGTGCTATAAAAGAAAACAACCCATCGATCTATACTACCTATAGTATAAAGCGGAGACAATGTCTTCACAAAAATTTGCGCCACGTGTCGTTTCTATAATAAAATAATCAGCCGGGCCCTCCTTTAGAATCTCATATAATTTTATCCCGTAAAATTGCTTAAAATTTACCAAAAATTATGAATTATCTCGAAAATTATGAATTATCACATACCAAAAATTAGTTATAATCTTCTGATAAGTATTATCATTTATTAAAACGAGATATTTATTGTAAAGTAATTTTTAAACAAATACAACTGATTTATATTATGAGTTGATTTACTATTGGTAAATTTACAATAATCACAATACAAAGATAAATATATATATATATATATATAATCCTATAATTTTAACGTGATCATTGACATTACATATCTATATTAAATTGGATTTATAATCACATTATCCGTACATGGTACGGGGGTTGAACTAGTTATGGGTGTATGATAATGGTCCAAATTGTAATGTGGAAGCTCAAAACACATCGTAATTAAAGACATGCTGTATCACCTTGAACTTCAGACTTCAATATTTGGCGTGAAACTAGCAACGACTTGGCCTTCTAGCGGATAACAACTAAAAAATTTGTTAGCATTTGTTTCTTAATGAATTTTTTTCCAAAATCAATATATATGCTATAAAACCTGACCGGTTTTTTAGTCATGACGTAAATTCTGGTTCCACTGTATATTTAATAAAAAATAGTTTCTACTTATGTTATTTCAATGAATCTGATTAAATGTCTTATTATCCATTTATGTAAAAGATATATTCAAAGCTTTGAATTTTTATAAGATATTTTATCTTTTTAATATATCACTTATCTTTTTTAATGTTGATTCCGGACCCACCACACATTTGATGAAAAGTAGTTTTTATTTATGGTATATTCATATGCAAAAAAAATATATATAAAATTAATTATAAATGATCCAATATCAAAAGCCAATTTGATAAGTCAACATGATTAATTGAATTATCTTTGGTATAATTTATATGTTTATGGTATGATATGTACAATAAGTGATGAGTTATCAGAATCCCGACTCGATCCTACGATTCTAACGATTCTATGACCCAAAAGTCATAAATCGATCCACGATCCTAAGTAGGATCTTATTAAACTAGGATCTTAAATTATTCGGAAATTTCGCCTGGTAACCCTAAGGTTAAGGCAATTTCACATGGTACCCAATAACTATTCATATTTCGTGTGGTAACCCTCTCAATTTTATTAATTTTGTCCCATACCCATACCGTGAACTTTAGCCATTGAAGTGTTAAGCTGGGTGAAAAAACGTCAATTGGGTTGAACCTAAAATATTTCTCATCTTCATTCATGACATAGGGTCAAGTTTCTCTGATGTTCTACATTGCAGGTGTGAGTACAATTGAAAGAGATCAATCACATCACTATCTAAAAGAAACACTAAGCCATAGGGCCAAGAAAGAGTAAACAAATATCAATTGATTAGCGGCTTCAATGCAATCTCAGTACCTGATGCATAGTGCACCACTTCAAATTAACCCCATTCTTTACTGGATATTCTGGTGCATAGACTTTAATTTCAATGTTAGTATGCGGCAAATGTCCAGCAACAGAATCTATGGCAATGAGATTAAAGAATAATGTTTGAACTGATTTAGCAAGTTCTGGAAAAAGAAATAGAGGCTTTAGGTGAGATTAACAATGAATTTTTATGATGCAGGACACACACATCTCCCCGATTCAATTCTGCTTGTTAGCTTTTCATTCTATAAATCCGGTTTGTTCCGGTTCTTTAATTGCTTTCCTGAATTAAGTAAAACCCGGTTTGTCCCGGATGAAAACCCTCTAACGGCATTTGTCGTTTTCCTGTATCTTTCCTTCAAAACCCACTAGCGCAGCTCAGTGGAAGGCATCCAAAATTTCAGGAATCAAATCTCCCAAATCTCTCTATTGCATAACCCTAGCTCGCTCTCGCTTTCTCCAGGTTGGCTTTCCACCGCCGTCGACCTCTGAATCGTGAGTAACCGGACTCAGATCGGTTTCCGATCTCGTTTTGGTTGATATCTATATCTGACTCTGTTTTTCCGGCTTCATTGGTATCAGAGCTCCGTTCCGACGACCTGACCGGCGACCATGGTGAGCAACACGCAGTTTACCGAGTTGAGCCAGAGGGTTGAGTCGCTAGCAGGAACCCAGAACGCTGATCGGCAGAAGGCCGAAGAGGATAGGCAGAGGTGGGTCGCCATGGCTCAGAACCTTGATGAACTCAAGTCTGCCCTAGCCGGTTTGACAGCCCGTTTACCTCCACCTACGACTCCCATCCGGTCAGAAACGGGGGGAACATCGAACACCGAGCGCGAGGAGCTAGCACCGGACCCACCCGACTCGAATCGCCCACTACAGTCCACCATGAATCGGGGCCCAACCCTCACATCACAGGGAAACTCCATCTTCCCAGGAGGGTTAGCAAATCGTCTAGCCAAAGTCGAGTTCCCGAAATTCAACGGCGACAACCTCAAGGCTTGGGTGTATAAGTGCGAGCAGTTCTTCAGTCTGGACAACACCATGCCGGAGCTCAAAGTCCGCCTAGCATCTCTTCATCTAGAGGAGAAAGCCCTCCAATGGCACCACAATTTCATCCGAGAACGCAACGGTGAGTTTCCTTTGTGGCCTGAATATGTGGTAGCCCTGACGGCTAGATTTGGCGAGTTGTTTGAGGACCCGCTAGCGGAGTTAGTGAACCTAAAGCAGTCTGAGACCATTGATCTGTATTTGGAGAAATTTGAGGAAGCTTTGACACGCCTCCATTTACCGGTTACGTATGCTCTGAGTATCTTTTTGGCTAACATGAACCAACATTTACAGCTTCATGTACGTCAGTTCAATCCCACCAGCATCTCTGAGGCAGCTAGGTTAGCCAAGTTGTATGAATCCTCCCTAGCTTCCTGCCCAAAACCATACCCCATCAAACCCCAATCATCATACCCAAACATAACCTACAAACCATCATATTCACCCTCCAAAATAACCACCAACAGCAATAGTAAAGCCCCACTTTTACCTAGCCCCGACCCACAGAAATTCCCGCAGCCCAAGGCCTTGGCCTTGCCAGCTCCCTTCAAACCTAACGCCAGCAGACCCGTGAGGAAGTATTCGTGGGAAGAGATGCAAGCACGGAAAGCTAAGGGCTTATGTATGTATTGCGATGAGGTGTATACCCCAGAGCATCAACTGAAACATCGACGAGCGCAGGTTTTCATGATTGAGGGAGAGGAATTAGATGAGTCAGAGGCCATAGAAATCTACCAAGAAGAAGGAAGCGAGGAGATCACAAGTGATAATGCCCAAGTATGTCAGCTATCCATTAATGCCATGAATGGTAGTGGCATATATAATTGTATGAGAGTGTGTGGGAACTATGGGAAGAAACCCATCCACATCCTGATCGATCCAGGGAGTTCCCATAACTTTGTGGATCTACACAAGGCCAAGTTACTAGGTTGCAGATTGGAACCGGCACCACCTTTGAGAGTTAGAGTTGCGCTTGGTAGCGAGCTGATGTCAGAATACAGTTGCTCGAACTTTCAGTGGAAGCTGCAAGGGAGAGAATTTTCAGCTGAAGTTAGGGCCATCCCGCTTGACAGTTTTGATCTCATACTCGGCATCCAATGGTTGATTACTGTCAGCCCTGTATGGTGGGACTACATCAATATGAAGATGAAATTTTCCCGTAACGGGAGCCCATGTACTTTGAGGGGGGCAAGCAATTCAGAGTTTAAAGTCATCAAGGGAAGCTCTTTGAACAAGGCCTGTAGTCAATCAGCTCAGTTGTCCTTATTGCAAGTAAGGGAGATTGACACTACAGATGAAGAGGGTACGATTTGCCACATAGCCACCAGGGATTCTAGCACCAATCAAGATGATGACCGACTCCAGTCCCTAGTTGAGGAATTTGAGGATATCTTCCAACTGCCCCAAGGCCTCCCACCATTCCGGGAAGGGTTTGATCACAAAATCCCGCTTGTGGCGAATGCCCAACCCATAAATCAGCGGCCTTATAGGTACTCTCATCTACAGAAAGATGCAATTGAGAAATTAGTCAGAGAGATGGTAGAGCAGGGCATAGTCCAGTACAGCTCCAGCCCCTACGCATCCCCTGTGGTGTTGGTCAAGAAGAAGGATAATACATGGCGATTGTGTGTGGATTATCGGGGGTTGAACCAACAAACAGTAAAAGACAAGTACCCCATACCGCTGCTAGACGATCTTCTTGATGAATTGGGTGGTTCTAGCATCTATTCCAAACTTGATCTCAGGTCGGGTTTCCACCAATTGAGGATGCATCCCAGCGACGTGTACAAGACAGCATTTAAAACGCACTCCGGGCATTATGAGTACTTAGTTATGCCTTTCGGGCTATCTAACGCTCCATGCACTTTTCAGGGGTTAATGAACCACATCTTTAGAGACGTGTTGAGGAGGTACGTCTTGGTTTTCTTCGACGATATCTTGGTGTATAGCCGGGGCTGGGATGAACATCTGGAACACCTAAGGGCTGTCTTCTCTATCCTGAGACAACATGAACTGTATCTCAAGAAGACTAAGTGTTCTTTCGGGGCTGCTACTATTGAGTATTTGGGCCACTTCATATCAAAAGAGGGGGTGAGCACTGATCCGAGTAAAATTCAGGCAATTGAACAATGGCCGACACCTGCCAACGTCAAACAACTTAGGAGTTTCCTAGGTTTGGCCAACTACTACAGGAGGTTTATTTGCAATTACAGTGTTATTGCTAAACCTCTCACTCAGTTGACGAAGAAAGAGGGGTTCAAGTGGAGTGAAGAGACCTCCAAGGCTTTCGAAGCACTAAAGAAGGCCTTAGCAACAGCACCAGTCCTCAATTTGCCTGATTTCGAACAACCTTTCATCTTAGAGACAGATGCTTCTAAGTATGGGATCGGTGCAGTACTGATGCAGGCCAAGCACCCAATATGTTATCTGAGTAGGACTCTTGGTCCTAGGCATCAAAATCTGTCGGTGTACGAGAAGGAGTTGATGGCTGTTGTGTATGCAGTACAACAGTGGAGTGCGTATCTCCTTCATCGTCCATTCACAATTAGAGCCGATCAGAAAATTTTAAAGTACTTGTTAGAGCAGAAAGTAACAACGCCTTTTCAGCATATGTCGTTGTCAAAGCTGCTAGGGTATGATTTTACTATTGCGTACAAGAAAGGGAAAGAAAATGTGGCTGCAGACGCACTTTCACGAGTTACAGGGGCACAATTGATGCAGTTCGTTATCAATGACGGACACTCTGAGTTATATGAGGCTATTAAACAATCCTGGCAAGAGGACTCTCGTTGGAGTCAGATTATAACAGACTTGGAGGCTGATCAAACGTCTCATAAGGGTTTTAGTTGGGTGAATCAAGAGCTCAGGAGGAAAGGAAAATTAGTGGTGGGCAGTTCGACAGATGTGAAGATGAAGATTCTGAGCTGGCTGCATAACTCACCCATCGGTGGTCACTCCGGAAGGGATCAAACACTCCATAGGGTTAAATCCCTCTTCTACTGGCCTGGGATGTCCAAGGAAATTCAAGCTTTTGTGAGAAATTGTCATACGTGTCAGAAGCATAAGTATGATCCAACCGCCTCACCCGGGTTATTACAGCCTTTACCCATTCTCTCGGGGGTGTGGGAGTCCATAAGTATGGATTTCATAGAGGGTTTGCCTCCATCCTATGGCAAACACACCATCATGGTAATTGTAGACAGATTGAGTAAGTACGCGCATTTCCTGTCACTTGCACACCCTTATACCGCTGCTACAGTTGCTCAGCTGTACCTTGACAATGTGTTTAAGCTGCACGGTACCCCGTTGTCCATTGTGAGTGACAGGGATCCGCTCTTCCTTAGTGAAGTTTGGCGTGAACTGTTTAGAATCCAAGGTGTTGAACTGAATTTTTCATCGGCCTATCATCCTCAGACGGACGGTCAGACCGAAGTGACCAACAGGACCCTTGAAACCTACTTGAGATGCATGTGTTCTGATGCGCCGGCCACATGGAGTAAATGGATACCACTAGCTGAGTGGTGGTACAACACAAATCAGCATTCCGCCACCAAGGTTTCGCCTTTTGAGGTTTTGTACGGTCACTCCCCACCAATCCATCTCCCTTACCTGCCAGGTGAAAGCAAATCCCAACTAATTGATAGGAGCTTTAGAAAAAGGGAGGAGGTAATATCAATGCTTAAGTTCCATTTGCTACGAGCTCAGAACCGTATGAAGCAGATAGCTGATCGCCACCGCTCAGATAGGAGGCTTGAGGTAGGAAACTGGGCGTACGTCAAGCTGCAGCCATACCGGCAAAATTCCTTGAAAGCCAGGACACCTCACAAATTAGCTCCGAAGTACTATGGGCCGTTTCTGGTGACCGACAAGATAGGAACGGTCGCATACAAACTAGAACTGCCATCGTCTTCGTCCATCCATAATACCTTTCATGTGAGTCAGTTGAAGTACTGCCCAAACCCACCTCAGGTTTCTGCTCAACTTCCCCAATTCATGACAGATGTGGGTAGTCTCAAAGAGCCGGAGGCAATTATCGATCGCAAGATGGTCAAGAAGGGTAATGCAGTGGCTACGAAAGTATTGGTCAAGTGGATGGGCGAGCCAGAATCGAGCGCAACATGGGATTTCTACTCGGACTTCATCGCCAAGTACCTAGAGCTCGATCCTTGAGACAAGGATCTCTTGAAGGGGGAAGCCATGATGCAGGACACACACATCTCCCCGATTCAATTCTGCTTGTTAGCTTTTCATTCTATAAATCCGGTTTGTTCCGGTTCTTTAATTGCTTTCCTGAATTAAGTAAAACCCGGTTTGTCCCGGATGAAAACCCTCTAACGGCATTTGTCGTTTTCCTGTATCTTTCCTGTATCAAATCTCCCAAATCTCTCTATTGCATAACCCTAGCTCGCTCTCGCTTTCTCCAGGTTGGCTTTCCACCGCCGTCGACCTCTGAATCGTGAGTAACCGGACTCAGATCGGTTTCCGATCTCGTTTTGGTTGATATCTATATCTGAATCTGTTTTTCCGGCTTCATTTTACCAACCGTCACTAAGAGGAAAAAGAAGACTACAAGATCTATCTCTCGATCAAAGAAACAAATCCTACGAATTCTGAATCCTTGAATTTCAGAAATTAGATCATGATAAAACAAAATTAAACCCTTAGTGAAAGGCAATCATTAGTCGTCTAAGCCACCAATGTCGTCCTAATACACCAGTGTATTCGTCATCCGCCGACGTCCTTTGTGAAATAGTCCACCACAATCGCGACCCTGTTCACCGTTAAGGAGGGGGTTCAAGAAGGAAGACGAGAAAGAAATCCTGGTGAGAACGTAGAAGACGAAGGGCATTTATTTTCTACTCCATTTATTTAATGTTTTTTTCATCCCTTTTTAACGTAAATGTGGCTGAAGTCCACGGTATGGTTATGGGACAAAATTAATTAAATTGAGAGGGTTACCACACGAAATATGAATAGTTATTGGGTACCATGTGAAATTGCCTTAACCTTAGGGTTACCAGGCGAAATTTCCGTAAATTATTTAACATAAAATTCTAATTGGATTTTAATTTTACACACGACTCTAACGATTCTTCAACGATTCTAACGATCCTATAAGCGATTCTTACGATCCGAAACAATCACTATTATATTTATATATTATTACTAAACTCAAAGTTTATGTCTCTTTTCGATTAAATTATTAACCCGATTCATCTTATAATATTTTTACTCATCAAATTAATTATGTTTATAAAATTCCAGAGTTTATATATAAGAAAATATACAATATATTAGGTTGTCGTATATTTTTTAGTTATAATCTAGGATCTTACGATCCTAACGATCCGATTCTACGATCCGATCCTGCTACCCCCTTCCGATCCGATCCAAGGATCCCGATCCTGACAACCTTGATGTACACGTAACACTACAATATTTAAAGTACACATGTATGGTAATTGGTAAATAACTATATAAGTGATATTCCAATATATCTTTATCTTTGATTTTATAAAATATCACTCTTTGATTAGTTAATTTATCTTTGGTTGTGCAAAAATGATTTAATATAATTGATATACTTATGGACGGTATATTCATGTGTAAAAAAATATTTTTTATTTATGGTATAGTAACTTCTTTATTACATTTATTTATGTAAAACATATATTCAAGTTTTAGGATTTTTGTTAAAATATTCTTTCCTTTTTAATATATCACGTATCTTTTTAATTATTTTTCTAGTCTATTTATACAAGAATCCCTTTTAGAAATTTGGGTTTTAAAAATTAATATAAAATTGGAAGCCTATTTTCTATAAATATATTATTATTTTTATCTTTCAAATTGTGTCAATGTATATCAATCTAAATCACTCAATGTATATTTATAAATAAATTATTATTATTTTCAAAAAAACCAAATAATCTTTATCTTATAAATTTAATCAGTTCTACTTATACAATTTTATCTTCTCCTAAAAAAATCATCCTATAACTATGGCTCACTTTATAAATATTGTTCAAACATACCAACGTCAATTCTATTTAGTGCGATAAAAGGATACGAAATTTCGATTCTTGAGTTATTGCAATTTCCCATTTAATTTGGACCATAAATGATCGACGCGTTTTTGTTATGAAATTCTAATGTTTTGATAAGAAGGTTAATTTTATCAGAATTAGATTTGGATCATAAGTGAACAATAAAAAAAAAATTAATAAAAGATTATTATAATTATGAATATTAATTACAATTTAACATGATATGAACCAAGATGATCTTACATTTATTACCCCAAACGGTACCAAATCATAGCACATGAACCCTAAAAATAATGGACAAGTTTTGCATGTGTTTCGTGATATTAATATACCTCTAGTATGCTTCTCAAAAAAAAAATATACCTCTAGTATTACTTTCCTTTTAATTTTACAATTTAGCTATCGGAATAGGATACCAATCAACCAGTTATATGCTTGAAAGATATATAAAATAACATAAAAATTAATATATCTAACAAGTTTACTACACCCGTCGTGTGTGTATGACACGACGGGTATAATTAGTAATCATAAACGAAAAACTCTAAGAACTACAATAAATGTAACGTATAACGTAGATATAAACGGAAATTACCAATATCATTTAATGGTCAAGACTCAATAGTCATACTATAAATGATCATCAAGGAGACAATCTGACTTTTTCCGACCTGAAATAGTGAAATGTTCTTGAAAATATCATTCCGAAACAATGATTCTTTCATAAGAACTGCAATAAATGTAATCCAATGTAACGTATAACTTAGATATAAAAGGAACATTACCAATATCATTTAATGGCCAATGGTCATACTATAAATGATCATCAAGGGGACAATATGACTTTTTCCGACCTGTACACCTTGTTGGTTGCATAATGCACGGTTTTAAAAGAATAGGAATTTGATGTTATAATGGACACTAAGCATAGTTGCCATGAGCCTTCCTCCTGAGGTGTAATTCCATTATTAAAACAGTCGTAATTTATTCATCTTATATGCATGATATTATAACATGTTTAATTGCGGATCCTTGTCGCTTTAAAAATATAATTTTAGGAAATTTGAGTTTCAGGCTGTAATAGGTTGTTTAATGTCACAAGCTAGCATATATAATTGTGTCGGTGTAGCACTAGCACATAGGTTTGCAAAAAATAATAAGTGTATTCTAATTAACCTAATCTCCACAATATATTTGAATCTTTTTTATAGGGTTATAAACTCTTTCTCAAGATTTAGTTCCTAAAAATGAAATTATTAAAATATGTATTTATAATATAGACTAGAAAATCCAAATGAATACAGTATATACTATACTCAACCGTTCCAAAATTAATAAAAATGCAATTTGTTTGTATATAATATCGACATTGCTATGAGCCAAAATCCTACAAATTTACCATCAACATAAGAAACTTGATGTTGAATAATAATCTATTCATCTTTATGCTTCTAAATTTTCACCTTGGCCGTCCCATGTGATGTGAGAGCCCTCCATGGAAGAATGTGCGATCTCTCTTCGCTCCCTCCTTATAATTAGTCGAAATACTCACTTTCTCTCACAGATGTAGGAATTTTCGTGAGACCCCTTTAATCATATTCTAAACCCATCTAAGTGAAGCCTTCTTACAACAAAACTTTCACAAAAGATCAAAAGTATCTCGCAGGTTTATCCATGTCTAGATAGCTTTGATCTTTTGTGGGTTACTCCAAAAAAGTAAGCTTTTTCGGTTTCCTTTGCCAGGTGGGTTTTCCATTTTGGTGAGCTTTTGTGACTTGCAGACCAGATGCTTGATAAATTGCTTGTTCCAATGAGCTTTAACCACTGAAGATTGAAGACTTGACTAAGTAACTCTGCTCAGATTTGGTCGCTTAGTTTTTCATGTTTTAGCTACCCTTTGTTGTGTCATGCCCTTGTTTTGAAGCTCTGCTGTAAAATTGAGAGCTTGTACAAGGGAGTTTTGAGAGCCAAAAATGAAGTCTTTGGGCAGTATAGGGCTTGGCTTAAGTGCAGTGTTTGGTTGCTTGTTCCTTGCATTGGTTGTTGAAATCTACTACTTGCTATGGTGGAAGAGGAGATTAAGAGGGAGACTCATTGAAGATGATGCTGATAATAATGCCAATTCTGCTAGAGCAATCTTTTACATTTTCTGTTGTAAGAGCAAGAAAAGACCCTTCTCTCAAGACCTGACCATGACAGCAGAAAATGGGATTCAGCACCAGACCAACAAGGATTTGTACCTCTTTGATGACAACTTTCTTGAAGCAGGGTTCAATCTGGGTCCTCCAAGATTCCTCTTCACAATCAAAGAAGAAACAAATGAGGATTTGGAGAGTGAAGATGGGAAATCTAAGGTAGGGAGAAAGAAGCTGAGTGAGTTGTTGAGGAGTGGAGATAACACTCCATATGTGACTCCATTGTCTTCTCCTGTTTTCTTCACTCCTCCCATGACTCCGTCCATGGGAAATGCTTACAACCCGTTTAGCGAGTCGTCGACTGATGCGGAGTTCAGCAAGATGAAGCGCTCTCCACCTCCAAAGTTCAAGTTCTTGAGAGATGCAGAGGAGAAGCTTAGGAAGAATGCAATGCAAGATTTTGGTTAGTTTCTTTCCTACTCTTTGTAACTTCCATGTCCTCACCAACTGTAATTAAAACTTCTGCATAAGTTTTACTAGTTTTTTTGGTGAATTTGCTCAGTCAAGGAATGGTTTCTTGGAAAAGTACAGGTCTTTGCCAAATTGCTGCTTTCTCTAGTTTTCTCCATTCCTCTCCAACTCATCATTTCAGAGGCTTATTAGTCATTTTAGAAAGAGTAATTTTTAAGATTTCCTTGTGCAACAGAGTCAGTTAAATTGTTACTTGTAGACTCCAACATTCTTTGCTCTACAATTTCAGACAAAAGGGGTGTATTCCAATACAAGTGGGGGTGGGGGGAGTTGTGGGTCATGTATTAATCTATACATGTTTTCAGCTATTGGCATGGGTTCACTGGTTTTATCAGTAAAAGCCAATATCTCCTTTAAAGAGCAGTTCTTGTTTTATGTCATTTCATGCTGGTGTTGTGACAATTGTATTGGTGTAAAGTGGCGGAAACAATTGAATTTCACACCTAACATTCTTTAATATCAGCACACCACCACCTTGGAGCATAAAGAAGAGTATAGTTTTGGTTTGGATCCTACTTTTTTGGTAGGTATGATTTGCTGGCATATCTGTGTAGAGCTTTCATCAACAGTCTTGTGAGCAATTTCATTAATATTCAACTATGAAATCAAAATTTATACTGAGCACCTGCAGAACAGTCAAATGTCAATGTGTCACCTGGAACAGGGACTTTTGTCCATCTTCATTTGACTCCCATTTGTGATTCATGATCTTAATATTGGTAAGTCTGAGGTGCTACCCCTTACCAAAAAAAGGTTGGAGATTTTGAAGAAGAAGAAGAAGTAACATGTTGTATTAAAGTGGTGGTGCTGTTGAATGTAGGATGATAGGTCAATTACTCAGCTAGTGGTGTAAAAGGGTTCGTGAATTGAATGCAAATGTGGCCTTTTTCCTAGAAAACAAATCGACAAGAGCTTATAGCACCCGTGAATTGAAGCCTTTTTGCTTTGCTTTTAAGCTGAAGGGCTTCAGCTATGACAATCTTTTTTGTCATTATAAGATTTTCTTCTAGCTATTATCTGTATGGCCACCAATCCCACCATGCATAGATCTTATATATTAATGCATGCATTTCTGTGTGAATAGTATGGACTAAAATCTAGATGCTGGATGAGAATCAGAAATTGTTGGTTTTCTAGCGGGAGCCCTCTTTCACGTGATGTGTTCACTGCATTTTTTTCATGGCAGAGGTGTTTCCGTATCTAACCATTGATTCTGATTTTGATTTTGATCTATTTATTCGGTTGTTCTTCCGAACAAACGCTCTGGGAATTCTAGTTTCACCCACCAGAGACTAGTAAACTTATAATCAGAGTTTGATCTTGATCCAAAGCTCATATTGCAAAACCAAACAATGAAACCAAGCAACAGCAACAATGAAAAAGAAAAACATCATCGATTCAAGGCACAATTTCCATCAGAGTTTCATGACAATACTTCCCAGAATGAACAAAAAAGAAAAACTTCACAACTACAAAAGCTAATACCAAAAGATAGTACTATAGTAGTAGGATAGTAAACTTATAATCTAAAAGCTTATACCAAAACACTATAGCATCTGACTTCCCAGCTTAATCCACCTCTTCAATCTTGGGGCCTGCACCACTGCCACCGGCTGCCGGACCATCAGCATCCATTGAGGTGCCACCCATGCCACCCATGTCAGGGCCACCAGCACCCTGGTACATCTTAGCAATGACAGGGTTGCAAATATTCTCAAGCTCCTTCATCTTGTCCTCAAACTCCTCTGCCTCGGCCAGCTGATTCGCATCCAACCAACTAATAGTCGACTCGATGGCTTCCTCGATCTTCTTCTTGTCATCACCGAGCTTAGACCCGATCTTCTCATCATTGATAGTGTTCCTCATATTGTAAGCGTAGTTCTCCAAAGCATTCTTAGCTTCCACCTTCTTCTTAACTTCCTCATCCTCTGCCTTGTACTTCTCTGCCTCCTGAACCATCTTCTCAATCTCCTCCTTGGACAGCCTTCCCTTATCGTTAGTGATCGTGATCTTGTTCTTCTGTCCGGTTGTCTTGTCCTCAGCCGAGACATTCAAGATACCGTTCGCATCAATATCAAAGCATACGGTGATCTGAGGGACACCCCTTGGAGCCGGAGGAATTCCAGACAGCTCAAACTTCCCTAGCAGGTTGTTGTCCTTTGTCCTGGTTCGCTCTCCTTCATAAACCTGAATCAACACACCGGGCTGATTGTCCGAGTAAGTGGAGAAGATCTGCTCTTTCTTGCAAGGAATTGTGGTGTTGCGAGGGATCAAGACTGTCATAACTCCACCAGCAGTCTCCAGACCAAGTGACAGAGGCGTCACATCAAGCAACAAAAGATCCTGAACCTTCTCATTACCTTCACCGCTTAAGATTGCAGCTTGGACAGCAGCACCATAAGCAACGGCCTCATCAGGGTTGATGGACTTGCAGAGCTCTTTACCGTTGAAGAAGTCTTGCAGAAGCTGTTGCACTCTGGGAATCCTAGTGGACCCACCAACAAGAACAATGTCATGGACATCGCTCTTGTCCATCTTAGCATCCCTCAGGCACTTCTCCACAGGCTCCATGCACTTCCTGAAAAGATCCATGTTCAGCTCCTCGAACCTCGCACGAGTGATCGACGTGTAGAAGTCGATTCCCTCGAAAAGGGAGTCGATCTCGATAGTTGTCTGAGCAGTGGAGGAGAGAGTCCTCTTGGCCCTCTCACAAGCTGTTCTCAACCTCCTGAGCGCCCTAGGATTTCCACTGATGTCCTTCTTATGCTTCCTCTTGAACTCTTGCACAAAGTGGTTCACCAATCTGTTGTCAAAGTCCTCTCCTCCAAGGTGGGTGTCACCAGCAGTTGACTTAACTTCAAAGATCCCCTCCTCAATGGTGAGCAATGAGACATCAAATGTACCACCACCCAAATCAAAGATGAGCACATTCTTCTCCCCAGTGCTGCCTGCCTTCTTGTCAAGACCATAGGCAATGGCTGCAGCTGTGGGCTCATTGATGATCCTCATGACGTTTAAGCCAGAGATGACTCCGGCGTCCTTGGTCGCCTGCCTTTGGGAGTCGTTGAAATAGGCGGGAACGGTCACAACAGCGTTCTTTATGGTTGTGCCAAGAAAAGCCTCTGCAATCTCCTTCATCTTGTTGAGGACCATTGAGGAGATTTCTTCAGCGCTGAACTGTTTCTCCTCACCCTTGTAGTTCACAACAATCATTGGCTTGTCGCCTGCACCCGGAACAACCTTGAAGGGCCAATGCTTCATGTCACTTTGTACTGATGGGTCACTGAATCGCCTGCCAATCAACCGTTTTGCATCTGGCAAACAAGAAAGGTGTTAGAATCAACATGAGATTGGGAAATATGAGAAACAACATAATGGTTCAAACTTCCACAGATACTCAATCTGCTAGAGCTTAACAACCCATATAATAAGATAATACTTGGTCAAAGTTATGATTAATCAGTTGTTAGCATTCAGTAATGTTGCTTGTGATGCATCAGATCAAATTTATGCATTAACCATTGGTATCATCCAGTGATAAGGTTGAAGCAATTCAAGAGCGAAATCAACTAATTGTCAAGATATATCAGCAGCATACCTATCCGTAACGATTACATCTTAACTTTATCGTGACCCAAATATCCTGATTAATTCACATTCAATCAATTTTAAATATCGAGACTCTGCCTAAGACATCTTATTCCACAGCTTGGGGCAAAGGCAGGAGAACAGTTTTTCCCCCGAAACATCAATCTGTACGCAAGATACTAACAACAAATCAAGAAAATCATATTTCGCTACAATTATCGCAGACCTTAACGATTGCTAATATCCACACAAGATTGATGCAATTCAAAGCAAACACATAACAACTCAATCAACTAGTTTTCAAGATTCCGATGCGATCACAACACCTTAAACAATCACATACCAAAATCTCTTGCACTAAAGTCTTATCGCAGAACGAAGCAGTTCGATCACTCAAAGAAAAACCTACTTTTCTGAGATGAAACGCAGAAACGAGAGAGAAAACGTACCGAAAACGGTGTTGACAGGGTTCATGGCGACCTGGTTCTTGGCAGCATCACCGATCAAACGCTCGGTGTCAGTGAAGGCGACATACGAAGGCGTAGTCCGGTTACCTTGATCATTAGCGATGATCTCAACCCTATCATGTTGCCAAACCCCAACACATGAGTATGTAGTTCCGAGATCGATTCCGATCGCTGGTCCTTCTCCCTTTGCCATATCTCAATTAGAGCGCAGAATCGAGAAAACTAAGAACTGAGAAAACGATAGATGGATTGATAGATGTATGGATCTGAGAGCTTTTGCGTTCGATCGATAGAAAATGTACGATTATAAGTGGAAGAAGAAGGAGGGATCGGGGGGATTTATATAAGGGGGGAGATTGGAAGGAAGGTCGAGGAGAATCCAGAAGCTACTGGGGAACGCGGGAATTGGTCTAGCCGGTTTTGTGGGTTTGGCACTTGGCGTTGGAAAAAATGGAGGATTTCGATCTCTCTAGAAACTCCTCGATTGCTGCCTGTTAACCGACCACTTTTGTGGCAACTGATTGGGCCTTGAATACGGCCCAAAATTCAAATTAACTGGGCTTTGTAATAGTGGGCCTTGACCCAGCTAGTTTTCAGTCATCCAACAAAGCTAATAACGATTTTTTCCCAAGTCGAAGACTGTCATCATCGTCATCATATGATTCATATTGCACAAAAATGTATACGATTAGGCTTTGTCATGATTGTTTGTCTGTAGGGTTTTCTTGCTAGCTCAAGCTCAGAGGTTTCTAATTTTGGTTTGCGAAAAAATAAGTGTACAAAATGATATGTAATCACTTTAGTATGTATGTATGTATATACAGTGCTAACTGCTAAGTGGCAGAGCTAGAGATTTTCAAGAAAGGGGCACAAATTAGTAACATGCCAACATGACAAAAGAAATAGAATATTACTATTTTTATTATGATTTCATGTACAAATAAATATTTATTATTATTATATGCATATATATATTCCAGGTAAAAAAATAGGTAATTAAAAAAAGTAAATATAAAATATGAGAATCTTGTTTCTTCTAGGAATTAAATACAAACCCATAAATAATAATTTTTTATGAATATGTATACACTTATTACATAATACAATTTTCATGTGAAATTCTCCAAATTTATACTATTACATGGGATCAGGAAGGAGCAAAATATAATGCTACGGCTGAAATTCGAACATGGGGTGGGGGTATCGGGGACCAAAGTATGGTAAATAAACCATCTGGCCAACATTTATTTCATGTTTACAAAGAGACGAATGATTTAACTAAAGATCGAGAGGGGGCAAGGGCTCACTCAGGACCACCCCAACTCTGCATATATATATCGATGATATTGTACTTGAATCTATACTCTTACTCATTGATGTTATTGTCGTTCTTAAGCTAGTTGCCTCCAATTCAAGCTAAGATGTCACCAAAATAATCGTTTTCATAGGTTAGCCTATAAAGTCAATTTGATTGGGTCAAGGGAAAAAGACAATTTGCTAATTACTAATTGGATTTGATGGAAACTCTAGAAATGATATTATCAAGCATCTAATCAAGCGGTTAAACTTCAAAGTTAATGCACATTGATTTTCGATTCTACACTAGATTAAAACGGATTAGAACAAGTATGATTCTTTGATAAAGGCTAGCTCTAGCTTATAACCTACGCGTATATTTTTTTTTACCGTGAACGGATGAACTCTAAGTATAACGCAATTAATCCATTCATTGTCGGTGGGTGTCGAAGCAGAGACCAGATTCCCTCCCCAGAATTTGTTGTTAGACTAAACTCTTCACCCTTAATTAATACATGTTTAATGATTTACTTCTTCCATTACCAATTTATTTTTAATTAAGATTAATCAAAAAGAGATGAGATAATCACCCATTTTTGGGGTTGGTTATAAAGAGATTGAGGTTTAAGAACTGTATATCCAAGTAGTGATTAGGTCAGGCTAATTATCACTTCAAGTGGTGTGTGTGTTGGAGACTTTTCCACATTGGCCTTCTTGCAAACTAACTTCCATGAATGAATTTTGTGTCCTTACGAGCGTTGTTTCGGTCTACTATTATCTAAAAATAATCAAGTTTTAATGACTTGCGGAATATCTAGGAATACAAAAATTTCACCGGAAATATCGACAAATTGATGTGCAGTACGTCCAAAGAAATGAAATGTAAAAGAAGTGAACCTACTACCACCAGCATATAAAAGGGTCGAAACCCCTATCGATTGGATTAATCTTTTGGGTTAAAAGGTGCATCCCGATCTTATATACAAAGTGGTTAAATTTATCCGACATGTTACTCACTTTTAGGCACGAGGATCAGAGATTGGAGCACATAAATATGAAAAAATTCTTGTCTAATAATGCTCTTAGTTTAAACTTTTGGGTTAAAAGGAGAGTCCCCGATGAACAACGAAGTTTAACAAACTCTATCAGTTAGTGACTAGACTCCGTAAGTAGAAAAAGCCTATAGGAGGCAACGCTAATACCGGAGTGCGTGTACGACAGTGCTAATCAGCAATCAAAAGTGCCGCCACAATTTTAGGTACGTACGTACGTGACATTTTTTACCCCCTATTTCGATCAACCCTGAAATTAAATCCATATGCTTAATTACATAGTATATACAAAATTAATAAACATTAAAATATGATTATCTGATTACATCGATCCGATCTTATCTGTTGTCATCACATCAAGAAGACGTTTTATGCGATGGACAGATTGTACGTACGTGGTCGATGTATATATCTTTCAGGATTGGACGGGTATATACGTACGTGAATCCATCTGGATCGGTGCAAATTGCATGGTTCTAGTATAACTTTAATAATTTCAAGTAAAAGCAAAATTATTTAGTGTAATTGGTAATTGCCCATGTTAATTAGATGCTTAATTAAGGGAGAAAAGTAAAATGCGTGGCTTTGTGCATATAAACTCTGTACTAGACAGTATTAATAAGGGGGAATCTGTCTGTAAATGTCTGTCTGGCTTTATCGGTCTTCGTTGGGCCGGCCATATAAGCCATGGAATTGTATATATTTCTATTTCCACACAAAAAGAAGGAAAAAAAAGCTACTGAATTAATTAATTAAAGACGGAGAAAAGGCAAAATAAAGGTAGGTGTGGACGTCAGCAGTACAAAAATAAAGCTAAAGCTGCATTTCCATGGCGGAAGCACATGTCCAAAAGATAGATACACATGCTCATGCAATGCATCTCACTCATCTCATTTGCCATGGCTTAGCTAGCTCGATCACAACATGCATTATATGTTATGCATGGTGTGTGTAGATTAATTAGTTTTTAGCCGAGATAGTGAAATTGGAAAAAAGAAGGGAAAAAAAACAAACAATCGTGCAAATGATGGAATTGATGGATGATTATTGAGTAATGTAATTTGACCGTGTCACTAGAGTTGAATTAGATGACGTGGCTGTAGTGGAGGTTTTGTATTGCTAGAATTTGGATTACACGTCATATATCCTGAATGATAGAACATTTCAATTTGTCCGAGTTTGGTATCAATGAAATGATGCAATTGTAATTGATTTGGATGATAACGATATGCATTTGTTTTTGGACTCTTTATGTAACAATAATGTAATAATGTATGTACGTTCAAATAGCTAGCTGTCTTAATTAATATGTGCCTATGTGGGCAACGCAATACACAGTATAATTAAAAGCCAATGTACGGTGGGTTCTTTTTTTTTTTTCACTTTGCTAAAATGTGATGCCCTCCACTAGATCACTACCAAATTAATGCAAATCAAATAACGACACCTGTGCGTCGAGAGATGTGTCAAGCTAAACTTAACCATTTCACATGCATATATATAAGTTCGGGATCAACCTTCTGATCAAAAAGTTTAATCCAATGATAGAGTTTTACCCGTCTTTATATACTATATATCGAAGTGGGATAAGTTGCTCTAACAAAAACAAAACAAAAATTATTATCTGCATGTTAGCTAAGCTAATACCGAGTATAAAATATAATTTCACTTAGTACTTGATTGCATCTCAATTTTTATGGAAGCACATACTTGCTACGGACAATATAATTTACGTAGCAAGTGTGTAAAATGGTTAAATTTAGCCGACACTAGCTAATTCAGTTGTGCGTTGTTGGTAGCAAGTGTGTGATCGATCTTATTGGAAAGCTTCGAGCTACAAATCCATCCACATATATATATATATATATATATTCAATGGATCCATATCGTAAATGCCTGAGCAATGGCGGATCTAAGGTTGTTTGAAGTACGTGGACACAAACTCTCTCATCCGCTTCAGCCCTCTCTTGCCCAATTGCTTCCTCTACCACCTCGGTCACTAGTAAGGGTGGACGTTCAAATTCCACTAAGAAATGTCGCTCCGATCCTCCTAGCGCCATAGGCCAATCCATAAGAATATAAGATCGAGCTATTTACGCATATGCATATAAGCTATAGTATGGTGGTGTAATATACACCAGTTAATCTTACATATATGTTATAAACAAATTCATGGAGAAAAAGGGTTTAACGTACTATTCGTAATTGTACATTACACATTTGTAATGAGTTTCTAAGTGATAACTATTCGTCTACATACGGAGTATAACGTAATATTCGTGATTGTACATTCCACATTTGTAATGTTAATTTACAACAGTGCGTAATTGCATGAGCAACGTACCATGGGTTCGTCGTCCGGTAGATATTGGACTACAAAGCAATATTGTACAGTTCAGGACAAATTTTGAACAGCACTCTCATAAAGAAGTTTTAACCATACTATATAAATTGAAGTGTAACTTTCATAAAAGAAACATGTTTTTGTAGATAACTAGAACTAATGAGCTTTGTTGACCAGGCAATCATATGGTACAAAGTTAAAAGCCAAACCCTAAAAAGACTAGATAAATCCCGCCACGCTTTAATAAAGGAAACGTGTTCTTTATGTCATATTTAAACAGACACCAAACCCATGATTTACCCTTCAATAGTTGGCTGATTGCATGTGGACAAATATATCAAGTACCAGATATACAGCATATATAACCAGTTAGCTAATGTAACCATGCAAATTCCCAAAATCTGCCTTTTAAAGCTGTCTAGTTCTAGTTTCGATCTCTAGCAAGGTGTATGGAAAAACTAATTAAGTTGATAGAGAGGGTTCGAATTTTTGTTAGTGTGTATGAAAAAGGGTCGGATTAGAACGTATTCAGCAAATTAATATAACCGGGTGGAAAACAAAAAATGAAAAAATAATTTGTTTTGTAGGACAGCGGTTAGCTAATTAAAAGGCTTAATTTGTAGATTATAATCACGAGGTTGATTCCGATAAAAACTTTTTTTATCCTTTACACTAAAAACGTGAATAAAATACATAAACACGTCAACAATAGAAAGAAATATATGAACAAATTCCTCAATATCATGTGTTATGAACCATATTACTACCCATAATAACACAAATTTATAAATTTTTTTTAGAGTTCACTTATATCTATTTCATGTTCACGTATTTCTATTTTATATTTACTTCATATGTTAAGAAAAGTTTTCATTTGATTCAAATCATTGTAATCATTTGGTAAACACAAACAATTGTTTCGTCCCCTACCACCTTACAACAAATTGAAGCATAATCCCTGGTAAAAAAAAAACACAAATTGAAGCATAAACCTAGCTAGCTAATTACTTAGCTAAAGTTATTAATGTACGTAGTACTATTGAATGCCTTCTTCGATCTAGGGTTTTTGATGTGGGTCTAAAAGGATAGTGCACAAACTTAGATGCACTAAAAACCGTAGTATGGGCAAATCAAAAAAAGATCCAAAATCAGTCAATGAAGTATCAATTACAAAAGATAACGAAGTTAACCAATTAACAGAAGCAATTAGCCAATTTGGAACACAAAAAGCTGAAGATTAAATAACCAATTATAAGTACTAAGCAATAAGCTGAATTTTTTTTTACCACTTAAGATTTTAAGATGATAAGATAAGATATATATGTATAAATTGTTAGATCCAACGGTGTATAGATATGAAAATGCCATCTATTGTGAACAAATTATTGCTCTTAACAAAACTAAAAGGCATACAATCTTACAAGTTACAAAGGTAATCAAACCATTAAAATGCAATTTTTTGTGTTATGTTTCATTCATGAAATTAAGTTTGTGAAACATAAACCATTAGCATACCCAACACGTATACCAAAGAACATTAATGCAAGAACTTAACTATATACTATATTAGAAACCCTACCATTGATCCCTACACAAACTCTTCATTCATGTCTTCCTCCACAGATTCTCAAGTTAGCCTTCATGATTGATCGCCATACAAACTCAAGTTCGATCTCCATATCCGCTCGTACCCAACGCGTTGAACCCCGAAATGTCTGTCCAAGCAGGACCAGATCCCCAATTGCCATAATGATCATCAGCTTCACCATTATCATTTCCTTGAATCCCCATCATAACATTCTTGGACAAGTTCAACCCATTATTATTACTCGTATTATTATTATCCTCCGCCTTGACTCTTGGACCTTGACCACCAAACCCCGAACCATGATCCAGCTCAAGAGTAGTAGCACTCTCATGACGAAACGGGTATAGCCCGTTTCCAGTTACACCTGACCCGGATAGCAAATTGGACAACTGTTGAGCTCTCGAAACCGCATTCGACGAACCAGCGCCACTCTCAAACTCGACTGCTCCACCGCCACCTCCCAGATTCAACCCGAACCCGCCCGGGTATCCGCTAAACGGGTGCAAGCTCGATAAGTACTGTAGCTGAGGAGGAGGCGGCAAAAACATTTGAGAGGAGAAACTGTTTCCGTTTCCGTTCCCGTTTCTGTTTCCGTTTCCATTACCGTTTGTAGTAACGGGCGAGGAAATAGTATCATTGTTATTTCTTTGTGTCGGTTGAGCCGGAGCCGACTTTGTTCGCTTGCTCCGCTTGTTCCTCCGGCACCCGCCTCCAACGGGGACGTTCCTGAGGGCCCCGCCACGTGTCCAGTAGCGGCGGCAGGCCTTGCAGAAGTGGCGGGGCTGGGTCAGGTTGTAGTTGTTGAAGTAGCAGAACTTGGTGTTGGAGGAGTCGCAACGGGGGCATTTCAGCCCGGGTTCGGGTAAGGGAACCCGCGCCATTCGAGCCCGGTCAAGCATCGATCCGGGCCGGATTGAGCCCGGCCCTGTACCGCCTCCTCCGCCCGCTTGGGCCGGCGGAGGAGGCTGGATCTGGAGGGCTTGGTCAGGCGAGAAGATTCCAGATTGTTGTTGGTGATTTGTTTGCTGCCAAGGTATATTAACAATTAATCAGTATATTCAACAAGTATATATTGAAAGGAATATTTCATGCCCAAAAAAGATTTAGGTCTTGAAATAACATATATATTTATCTTGGGCTTGAATTTACCTGGTGCCAATTGGGAGGAGGAGGAGGATCGAAGTAGTCCGAGGCAGAAGAGAAAACCATGGCTTAACTCTAGCTAGCTTTGGTTAACTGATCTGAATTTTCTTTTACCTTTTTTGTTTGGAGTTGTACGTCTTGAATCCTATCTTTGATCTTGTGGGAAGAAAAAAAGGTTCGGATATGGGTGGAGAATCACATCAACATAATACAAAGGGATTTGCAGATGAAGAGAAAGAGAAAGAGAAAGGGATGAGAAATGGAGTAGTGGAGTACTAGTGGTGTATAATTTTCTAGGGCTCCTTTACCACACTGATTTTTGTGGGTTTCTTAGCATATAAGGTTTCCTTTTTGCTTGCCTTTTTTTTTAAGAAAATTTGAATGATACGAGGGGCTTCATAAAATATACTAGTATATTAAAAAGATGGGGTCATGCATGGGAAAGACATTAAAGAGGAGGCTCAAAAAATAAATAATAATAATAATAATTAGTTGTACGTCTCAAGTATCAAGATAATTGTAGGGTATTTGGATATAGTTTCCTCCATTTTTTTTCTCTTCATTGGAAGAATTATAGACAGAGGTTATTTCTTTGCTTAAACGCATTGAGAAGTTCTTGAAGAACTCAAGATATTTGGATATAGTTGCCTATATGTTTTCTAGAATTGGTTTGCTATCGCTAAAAGAGTGGATGTCCAGATAGTATCTCGACTTCCCACTAATTTTATGTAAAACCTTTCAATTTTGTTTTGATATAATAATAATAATAATAATAATAATAATAATAATAATAATAAGTTTCATAATAATAATAATAATAATAATAATAAATAATAATAATAATAATGGAGAATGGGGTTTGGGAACCCTAAAGGAGAATGATGAGGATGATATAAATTATGAGATTTAAATAAATAAATATATAAAAAAATAGTGTAATAATTAAAGAAAAGTGGGCGGGTCTTCGATTGGGTTTGGTGGGGGTCGATGTACAAAAGCTTACAAGATTTGATGAGTCACCATCATCTACCATATATATGTGATCACTTTCTAATCTTACCCTCTAATATGTATCTCTCTCATTGTATATAGTACAGTGTTAAATTTAATGTACATGAAAAATTTACCTAGCTAGTGAAGGTAATAAGAAAAAGGGAATGGCTATGATCGATCGATTTTGCAACTAATGATCGGTTTTATAAGGGCGGCCGGTTTATGCATTGCATGCACGTACCATTTTCTGAAGTGATCAATGAATTTTCGTCTATCTAGATCTCTAGTGATGACTGATGATTCATTATTTTGTATTGTAAGGTTACAAGGTAAATATATAACAAAAAGTATATTGATCTTAATTATAATAACGGTGAGTGCTAGCACTATAAATTACTCCGTATGAGACAATATCGGTGGCAAATGGATGTTCTAGGAGAAAATCTCGACCGGAAGAAAAATGGTCCAATATTAGGATTTGAACATAGGTTTTTCGGCTGAGAATTGAGAGTATCGTATTATACACAAGAGCCGAATCAATAATCTTTGTATACGATTTTTACACGCTAAATTGATGGACTAGGTTTAAGTAAACGAGTTTTGTCAATTTAGCATTATTTAAACTCAAATTTTTTTATTTTTTTTTTATCAAATTAAACTCAAATTTATGGAGAGCTAGTACTACTACTTATACTTAATTTTGTAAAGCCTTTCTAGTTTAATTTTAAGGCATGATTGCCTAAAAAAAATCTAAAATGACATTTGAAATTGATCAAATTTAAGAAATTACAGTAGGTCGAAAGAACTGGTAACGTGTCGGGTAAATTTAACCACTTCACAAATAAGATTGGGATCCACCTTCTAACCCAAAAACTTAAGCCAATGGTTAGAGTCCCATCTCCCCTTCTCCCCTTATATACAATGTATAGTAGTGGTATTTTGTGTTATATTTTCTACGTGGGATAATTCCTTCAACACGCCCCTTCAAGTGGTAACTAGCCTGACCTAATCAGCATTTGAACAAAAGGATCTAGCTAATCCAGAGAACGGGCAGTAACATCTCAATCACTTTTAGCCAACTCAACCCAAAGAATGAACGGGTAGCTCATATCGCTAAACACAAGCCCAAATAGCTAGGAAGACACGAATCCGGACCGGACCTGCTCTGATACCATATGAAATTCCGGTGGACCGAGGGAACCGGACTCAACCACTGTGCATATAAGGTCGGGATTCACTGTCTATCCCAAAAACTTAAGCCAAGGGGTAGAATTTCACCTCCAGTCATATACTAGTGGTATCGTACCATGGGTTAGGAATAGAAGGTAAATCGTGCGATGTGTAATACGGAGTATAGGGATGACAAGATTCCAACCCTTGCGCAATTAATATGCTAAAAAGTATAACCGTAACTCTTAGATGAATATTGATCATGTTAAGTTAATTAAGAAAAGCTTAAAATCATCATGGCCATATAAAACGAAAAGCTTAAAGATGAGAAATTGAGAGCATCAGACTCGATCAATATAAAGCTAGGATGAGCGAATAACAAACTGGATCGATATATGATATGATGATGCGTGTGACATGGTTTATGGTTCTGTGTACCCTCATCATGAGCTATGTTAAATCTTGCCGATAAGATGTTAGAGCCAAAAAAACTTCTTAAGATAATCTTGAAAAAAACAATTCTTCATTTAAAAATGCATAATTAAAATAACTGTCATCTTTTTTTATTACCGTAACTCATACAGTATATTGATCCAAATCATTTCTTCATAAATCTTATCGATCCCATATATAACAAGTACCACACTTTTGAATCAATTGACCAAGAGTTTTTATATTAACAAAAGTAAATTTAATAGAAATTCTCATAGCTCAATCACTTCTAAATAAAATCGTTTAAATAATTACTCGAAGGTGGGTAGCTAATTAAATCAGAAAATTAAGGATTTGAGAAATTTACGGGGATCCTTTTACCGATCTTTCACCTCTTTTGAGATGCTTTTATGGCTTTACGGCCTTTACCTGATTTTGTAGTTGTCAGATTGGATACTGCATGTTCTATTATACTCTCTTTTAATACGGTGGATAATCTATATTCATAATTAAGAATCTTGTATCTTTGTATAATTAAGCATCAGGAATTAATTAAGAATCTTGTACCAGCCTCATAACCGCCTGGAATCGGATCCGGCCCGGAACTTGAACCGAAAAACCGGCCAAGAATCAGTTTCGGTTCCGGGTCCGTGAAATTTGTAACCGGGAACCGGCGGTTCCGGAACCGGACCCACGTCTAGCGAGCGCCTGGATTTGGGACCTTTTAGGAGGAGTAAAGATCGTCCGAAAAAGCTTTGGTTGGACAGCATCAAGAAGGATGTCGCCTTGTTAGGGATTTCAGAGGATTTGACTAAGAGTAGGGCGAGTTGGAGGGAGAAGATCAGAGTGGTAGACTGCTAACCAACTGGGCGGTGGAGCAGATTTCTCTAGTGGAGACTAACGATTCTTGCTTTGTCGGCGAGTTTTTGTCAGTTTGTTTTTATTTTTTTTATTTTTATTTTTCATTGTATTTTTCTTTTTTCTTTTTTTTGTTGGAGCTTTTTAGGTAGTTTAGTTCGTCCTTTTGGGTTGTATTGGGCGCAGATTATCTAAGTCTGAAATGCCCCCATCCCGACCCCCTTAATCCTGCTTTTGCGGGATTTTCCTGAGTAAATGTTGTTGTTGGTGAACTAGTTGTACGTACTGTTTAAATATCTAAGTAGACAAAGCTGGTATAGATGTCAGGAAGGAAGGCCGGTGGTTCTTTACTGTGGTTCACCTTCATCAAATTCAAATTATATAGCTGAGAGCGGTTTTCCCACTAAATATGTATCACTTGTAGTGTTCTAAAAAATGCTATAAGCGATACATATTTAGTGGAACCCCCGAAGCGAAATCGAAACTGTGAGTTGACCTGAACCGCCGGTTTTTGGTGGTTCGGTTTCAATTCGGTTTGCCATTTCAAACCCAACCGGACCCATGACTACATTCAACTTGATTATGTACAGTAACTGGTACAAATCTTGTACCATGCACGGGTCATGTGAATATAAATCCGACTTAATTGATCCGAGATCGAGTTTTGACCCGAGTTTAATTTTTACTCGATAATGTACATTACAAATAAATTTATATCTTATTTAATAAAATATATTTTTATGTTTTATCTATAAATAAATAAATTTATTTAGTTTGATTAAGATTATTATGTAAGATATATTTAGAGAAATATTTTTTTTGTATTATTTTAGTAAGATTTTCAATTATATTTAATAATAAAGCTATTTGTATTTGAATTACTCTATAAATATATGAAATACAATCACTTCAATTACGAAATCCATTATTTAAATTAATTATATAGAATATTTATAGAAATAATTAAAAAAACTCTTTTACCAAAAATTAAAAAAGCTTAATTATTTAAATAGAAATTCTTTTTTTTTCAAAATAAAAAAATTAGGTAAGATATCAAATTATTTTTATAAAATATTTATAAAAAAATTAACTATTTTATTTTATTCCATCTTAATGATGTAATCCAAATTTCTACAAAGACATGAATTCCAGTCTATAGTGTATTATAGTAGACATGGCTATCCTACAGATGTGGAAAATTCGTTCGTGGGGTTGGTCATGCTGTTGGGCTTGAGCCTACCAAGTGTTGTCGAATCAATTATATATATTGGGCCCTCTATATCTCAGATACAAACACACAATCGTAAATGTAAAAAACAAAATTTGTTTACGAGACGTGATAACTCTTTTGTACAACCATATTGCCATATTGCCATATGCGAGTACGTATCAATAAACTGCTTCATGAAGTATTCATTTAACTTATAGTATATTTTTATACTTTATCATCCAAGACGATTCGTCGGTTTTGATGTAGCAGGGTTTGAGGTAGTGAAATGGGACTTGGAGGCGGCTATCTCGTCACTTGTTAGGCTTACCTAGGGTGATTTTGGCGTCGGACTATATTTCCTTGATGCAAGAGCTCAACAAGGGGCGCCTTTCGCAGAACGCTGATGGGTGTCTTCTTTGCCAAAGTGAGGCCATCGTGTTCGGAGAGAAGCAGATGTCATTGTTCTTGCGTAGTTGGTGTTGTGGTCCTAGATCTCCTAGCCAGAGATGGAGCCAGGTTTGGATTATTGGATGGGCTGTAATAAGGCTTAACAAAAGGAACAAAAAATTGACAAAGAATGAATTGGATCGGACATAGATTTTTTAGAAAAAGGCAAAGTCAAACACAAACAACACTTCCGTCCAACTCATTACTATTTTTTTTTTGTAAAACCAGGGTGGGCGCGTTGTATCATATTCAGTGACGAACGCGAAACGAATTTAAATGAAGGATACAACTCGTATATGATCCAATGATTCAAGAATAATCGATAAATTTAGTTACTTGATACTTTTAAATATTAAAAAATACTTATATAAAAAAATTGGGTTTTTTACCGGAAACCACTCGTCCAATAGGCCATATTCCCCTATACCACCCCTTACATCCATATTTACCGAAAACCACCCTTCTAATGCCCTCGGTCATGTTTTTTCCACTCTTTTATGAATTTCCGTTAAAAATTCCGTTAAATGGTGGTTTATGGGAATATGGCCTTGTGAGGGTGGTTTTCGGTAAATAGGCACATCTCCGCCACTATAAGACCAGGTTTGTGGCCGACGTCGTCCACCACTGCTCGCCGACAGCCTCGCCTGGTCGGAAATTGTCACTCCCAGATCTGATCTTACATTTCATCGTTGCAGATTTCCGCCGATGTATATCCGACACTGCAACTCATGACGGCAACTTCCCGAGATCTGTCAACCACAACCACAACCCAGCAGATTCGCACACTAGCGAGCCGGTGACTTCCCCCACCAGATCTGCAGATCTACGAACTCCGTCGTCTTGCTCACAACGATGCCCTTCTTGCCTCAGATTTGCGCTGCCGCCATCATCCACGAAGCCTAGATCTATTCTTTCATTGAGGAGGCCGGAAAACCTGTCGAGGTTGCCGGTGAGTAGGAGGGCCGAAAAAATGGATTCATAGGGCAGAGGAGTA
Organism: Polygonum aviculare; assembly: GCA_934048045.1. Classification (NCBI taxonomy): domain Eukaryota; kingdom Viridiplantae; phylum Streptophyta; class Magnoliopsida; order Caryophyllales; family Polygonaceae; genus Polygonum; species Polygonum aviculare. The sequence goes on from OW204025.1 coordinate 26,877,571, forward strand.
CTGGGCGGTGTTAGGGCGGAGCGGAGGGTGAGTCAGGGTTTTGGTTGCCGAGGTTGAGGCTGGGCGGAATGGTCGGTGTGCTAGAGGAGGCCGGCGAGAGTTGGGTTCCAGATCTGGGCTGGGGGCGGCCGAGGAGGCGGATCTGGACTCGATGAGGGAACTGCGAGGTGAGGGTGGTCGAGGAGGCCGGCGGTTTGGCGTCGACAAGGCAGGAAGAAGGAAGGGTAGGAGTGAGCGGAGGGGAGAAAGAGGCAGATCTGCAACGACAAACTGCGAAGTCAGATCTGGGAGTGACGATTTCCGACTAGGCGAGGCTGTCGGCGAGCAGTGGTGGACGATGGCGGCCACAAACCTGGTCTAATAGTGGTGTAGATGTGCCTATTTACCGAAAACCACCCTCCCAATACGCCATCTTCCCCTAAACCACCATTTAATGGAATTTTTAACGGAAAATCATAAATGGGTGGAAAAAACCTAACGGAGGGCATTGAACGGGTGGTTTTCGGTAAATATGGATGTAAGGGGTGGTATAGAGGATTATGGCCTATTGGACGGGTGGTTTCCGGTAAAAAAAACCCAAAAAAATTACATTATGTATGAAATGTAATTTATGCAATAAATAATGACTACTTTATAAAAAAAAATAGAGAGAAATGCATTAAATGTGAATAAAAAACAAAATGATGCTATTGGGAATAAAACCCTAGTGCAATTAAAACAAAATTGAACAACAAACTATCTACACTAGTTGATTTTCATATCATATTAATACAAATTTATTTACAACATGTTCCTATTTAATTTAAATTTTCATATACATGTCAATTATAAACCCGACAGGAGGGGATACAAGCCCACCCATGAGGCCATGACCCCCTCGGACCGGCTATTATGAGTATACCCCAGCTCACCATGTTCTCCGTACCTGCTCCTAGCTAGCCCGGCCCTTTGTGATTTCGTTTTTTCTTCCTAATGATATTTTGGCGAACGATTTGGTGATGTGATATGATTATTGGATGTTTAGTATAAAAAAAAATGGTCAACCTTCATGTTGGAAATGAGAATATGTGCTCAAAACGCTATTAGGTTGACCCTAGTTGGTTGATTTTATAAGTTAGTCAACCAAGGGAATTACGTTAAAATATGCATACGAATTTACTAGAAAGCGACGTGCGACATGTACATACGTACGTTCTTGCCTTATCCGCATATTACTACCATGTCAGCGCGCAGCAAAGATACATACTCTTTCAATGAGTAACAGAAAAATTTGATCACAATGAAGTCGATCATGTTCAACCAAACAAGTTATATAAAATTGTTCTGATAAATTATGCGAGTGATAAATAAATACGGGTCAGTATCGATCACTACTTACTAATATCGTATCAAAAGCATTAAAATGTTCGAACCAAAAAAAATCAATACTCCATGATAACTACTAATCGAGTGATCGAAGTCAACTTGTAGAACAGCTAGGTAGCAGGTGCATTTACCAGCTGTTAAGGCTAACGATGCAATAATATAGATTACATAAGAAAATTTTCCTACTCAATTCGTTCCTGGGCTTTACGAATGAGAATGACAACTTTTTTAATGATTAAAAAATACTTTTTTATTTGGTAATCATGTACAAATTGTGTAGTTAGGCCGGAATTGCAGGGTCAATGGGTTCAAGTCTAGCCACTATATATGCACTCAACCTTGATCAAACAATAATTTATCCAAGTGGGATTAATTTGGGTTCCATTCAGTGGACTTTTGACCGCTGACTTTTTATCTAACACCAAACGATCGAGAGCAGGAACGTACGTTATGCGCATATGTAATTCTACGTACACTTACAAATTATATCTTAATCAATTAGCTAATTATATATCAAGGTCTAAGAATACATAGTACAAATTAATACTTAGTATAAATAGATGAACATAAATTTTCAATCAAAATGATGCACATCTTGCATAAACTAAATATACATGCAATATAACTACTAGCTTGAACACATAACAACACGTGTTTTTTCGATATAATACGACTATGGTATATTTTTCTTGATGTATGTGTTTAGTTATTTTGTACTATATATGTGTGTTTATGCTCTCAAGTGTTCACGTACGTATAAGCGTCGGTTCTCACATTATAATCCTATTAAATTTTAAGTCATTTTTCTTGTTTCAATTTACATCATTACATAAAATAATTGGATATCTGCATTATAATTAGAGGTTGATTCCGGTGAAAACTTTTCTTATCCTATAAACTAAAAACATGAACAAAATACATAAATATGTGAACAACAAGATGAAATATGTCAAAAAATCATGTTTTTATTAAAGATCGTATTAATATATATAATAACAAAATTTCTCAATGTCATGTGTTACACATAATAACATAATATCACAAAATCACAAATATTTTTGGAGTCCATGAATTTCATGATTTGTGTTCACGTAATTTTATTTTATGTTCATGGTTTTTAGTTTACAGATTAAGAAAAGTTTTCATTTAATTCAAATCCTTATAATTACAGGGTTCACATAGCAATTAATCCTATCACAATATACATGACTCTACTGTTAAAATAACTCCACCGGATTCGACCCACAAGTTTGATGTCATCCTACCTAGAAGTCAGAAGAGTTACCAAAAAACAAACACTAACCATGCATGTCGATCGGTCAACTTAATCACATTTCAATAAAAATAATACGCAAAAAAAATCTACGTCCCTCTCATTGCAACTGGTCTATATATACCCTTTGGAGTTTAGCCTATTTCTACGTGTTAGTTCTGATCGAGCTTGCTTACTTTCTTTAAGAACACCGTTTCTCTTAACCAAGAAAAACCAATCAATTTAGTAGTTTTGCAATGCATACACAAATGGACGTGGAATCAGCCGGGCAACAGCCGATGCCTCCACTGCCATATCCACCGGCGAGTCCCCCACCGTATCCAACGGCAAGCCCTCAGCCGCTGGCGCCTTCTCATCCGGCGCCTTCAAAACCTTCGTTTTCGTTCGTTTTTGGCATCGGAAATCTTGTCATTCGAATCCTTACTCTCGTCCTTCTCTTCATCGGCCTCATTGTCCTTGCAGTCAACAACGTGACCGTCCTCTATGCTTACACAACTGAAACCCTTCACTTTGGGGACGTCATAAGTTATAGGTACGTATTCAAGCCATGTGACAGACTACGACTCGATGATTCGTTATATAACAGGTAGAGAAGTTATGATTCCATAGTATTCATAGTACATTTGTGTGTGGATTTTATTGTACACATCAGGTACACATTTTCAGCAATCGTGATTGGGTTCGTGTACACGCTGGTACAAACTGGATTCGCAGTCTATAGATTGATCATGGGTGCACAAAGAGGCAAGATCATGCTCATCTTCGACTTCTATGGCGACAAGGTTAGACTTAGACATCTTACCAAAAAAGTTACCTAGATACTTCATACTTGTAACACCCATATGATCATAGTAGGAAAATAAAGCTGGTTGATAGATTAAAATGGATAGTGATCTGGACCAAATTGTGGAAAAAATGCAGTTTTTATCATACCTTTTGGCAACCGGAGCAGCAGCCGGATTTGGAGCCGGAATAGATCTGAACAGATCATTAGGCTTTGATGGTTTCTTCGGCAAAGGAAATGCAGCTACAAGTATGGTACTCATGGCATTCATCTTCAGCGTCGCCTCTTCCATCATCTCTTCTTATAGTCTTCCCAGATGCACCAGCTGCAAATAAAATCAATCTCTCCAAAAACCTACAAACTACAAAACATTGTTGTCCTTTTTTTTTTCGTCCCTCTTGTTTTGTTTTCTTAGTGTGATTTTTTACAAAGAATTGTGATATATTTGTATTTCCAGTTAGTGTGCAGTATGTAATCAATGCTTGTAATGCCAAACTTGAATGGGAAAAAGGTGTACCGTTTTTTATCATCTCTACTTTCTTGCAATGCTGCAAAATGCAACTTGTCAACAGTTATTTCCTCCAAAACAGCTCTTAAGTAAAATACCCAGATGAGTGAATTGGGAAAAGAGATGGTTACATCACATTACATAAGCTTGAAATACACACCATTTTTCCAGTTCACATGTACTTTAGTTTCATGTAAGTTGATAAAATGTAGATAATTATGCCATACATATATGGTGGCTACATTACAATCAGATGACATCTAACGAGTGTGCTAACTTTGGTTGATATTATTCTGCCATG